>FR997796.1:18934832-20339802 GCA_905475355.2 Clostera curtula | reverse complement strand
TTCTACTGTAACATCTAAATTATCGAATGTTTTCGTCTAAATATTCTGACACAGTATAGTCAGTAATAGTAATAAATACTTGATTTTTTTTCTTATAATCTATTCTAAATCGAATGTCTTCAAAATTTTATAGGTAGTTTAATATATATTCTTGTTGATATACAAAAGAAACTCTTGTCGAAAAGGGCAGTTCTGTGAGGTAGCGAAGAAATCTTTAAAGCATACCTAACAGATTGCGGTTTGGCAAACAGATGTTTGTTCGTTTTGATAAAAATCGCTTCCTCATAAATATTTAAAGATGTAAAAGTCATAATTTTTAACTTCTGAACGGCCGTTATTTCCTATTGTCGGCGTAGTGTCATACGACACCGCCGCCATAAAATTTAAAATTTACCATCTACCACCGGTTCGGAATGCAGCTCTACAGAGAAGAGCCGGCAAGAAACTCGGTGGTTGCTCTTCTTATATCGCCATTTTTAGGCCGTGATAAGACCGATTTGTGAGAGCAAAGTCGCGCAATAGTCGCAAATGGCCAGATCTAGTCCACATTAGAAACCTTCTAACGCCCGGGCCAACCAACCCCCAGCAACGGCACCTGTTCACAAGCGTGTTAAAAAGTGTGTTTTTAATCAATTAGGTGTACAAAGTGGGCATAGTGTTCAACAAGGTGGGCTGGTACCCAATGGGCAACTGCGCCCAGCAGGTGGCTGCCGAGTCGGTGTTCTTCAACTTCGGCATCGGCCAGACCAGCGACTCCGTCCGAGACGGCCTCATCCGGTCCATCATATTCACCTACTAGCAGTCGTGGGACTTCTTCTCCTCGCTCGGGCTGCTCTCACCGCCAGGGTCCCCGTGCTGCCATGACATGAGCTACTGGTAATCCAAAAAACAATTCTCAATTATAAATTAACGGCAATAAATATTGTAGTCTCGAGTTGAACGAAACACGGCTGTTCAGTCCTCCAAATTGCCTCCTCCAAATTCATGGAAGGAAATCAGCTGACTGTACCACACTGGTGTAGATTGCAATAATTTAGAAATTAAAAAAATGCAATAGTAATTTCAGATTTATTGTAATATATAATGATTTATTATGTTTTTGCGATTATTAATTACACATTGAAATTCAACGCTTACGAATTTATCGCGTGAATATTACATTTGATTTCCGACGTTTCGAATGCTTTGCAGCAGTCGTGGTGGCGGGAGAGACCAGATGGCAGTTGTCTTCAAAAGTACAAAGAAACAGTTAATATCTACCGCCTATAATTTTGTTTTATTGGTAACGTTCCCCGTGCACGCAGAAATCGCTCACGGTGTCCAGAGGTCTCGCAGATGACAATACTCATTGCAAGATCAATCTATTAACTGGATCCCAAGCAGGTGGTACCAGCCAACCATCCCCTCTATTCAAATTTGGATGTTTAATGTGTAATAATCGCGAAAACATAAGAAATCATTAGATTACAGTAATTCATAAATTACTACTTAATAAATTATTTTAATTTCTGAGTTATTGAAATTGTAAACGTATGAATTTTTACTCGAGGTGTTTTAATTGACTAAAAGTCAAAGGATACATGTAACCAATTTTTCACTGTATACATTTTGAACGCATTTGGCTTGAGTCGTGTTATTGAATGTGCATTTGTATCGCAATCGTGTTGGCGATGGGCACCAATCCAGTGGCAATTTTATAAAATATAACAAATGGACGTTTTTATGTATATAAAATGTATTTCCAAACAATTATTGAACGTCACAAGAAAATATATTTAGATAAGTGATGATGCTGTAGGTAAATATCGATTTTATGTAGGTTTCTAGTGAAAGACCTATTCTAGTAAAAGTCAAATAATAGCATGAAATCGTAAGGATTTCTGTTGTCCGTTTATCGTGCTGTGTATGTTGTGAAACTGCATTTCGTCCATGTATACAGACAATTTCATCTAAATTGTGTAAGTTAAATAGATATAATGTAAAGGCACTCCATTCCGCAGTTCTTCACTTGTTCTTTTCTCTGTCTATATACATATTTAACACCTTTTTGTACTACATATACGTTTTTATGTGAAAATACCTCTGGTCCCATCTTCCAGGCTCAGTTAGGAAAAGTCAGTTACAGAGATGTTTCAAAGTCTTTCTATGCCACCCTCTACTTACTTCTCATTAGCCTACCATGCCACGCTGGCCAGATGGGTTGGCATAGGGTTTCGTGTCAAGTTTTTCTTCTCTTACGGCCAGGTTTTCGGCCTTATCATTACTTTTGTCGGCTCTTACGACACCCTCAGGACGAAATGGGGTGGTGACACTATGTATTCTAAATCCGTCATCACCCTTTAGTAGGGTACTAATCAAGCAAAGTAATAGTTGATCGCCATCATCACAGCCCGTAAAAAAGCCAATGCCGAGGCTTGCTTCAATTAGAGGGAAATTTGCCTCGATGTTTGAGTTAAGTATTCTTTCATTAGCTGCTAGGGTATTTGCCTTGTTATTTCCTTAAGTCGGCCCTCATAACACCTTCCGAGTCGCATGGGGTGATGACATTATAAACCTATGTATAGTAATAATTAATATTTGTATTTATATATTTCCCGCCCAGACGACGAGAGTGAAGTAAACAAGAGAGTTGGTATGGTTGTCGCGATCGTTGCATTTCCTAATTAAGGGCATAGCTGTTATATACTGAACATATAACATATTTATTATAGTAATAAGGCTAATTATTAATGTCTACTTATTATTTTCTGTGTGAGTGAATATTATATTGAATGTATAATGAAGATCTAAATGAAATAAGAAACCATGAAATCAATTAAATTTACCACATGATCGATTTACCATATTATTCATTTATATAATGTAATAAAATATATAGATGATCACTATCAACTTAATGGCCTGAATAGTACTGAATTTGGAATAACCATTAAACAACACGGTATATTGTATTAGACCGAAAAACCCTTTTTCTCCCTTTAATCTGGTCATAATATAAGCCCGTTACTGTTTAAAACTAATTAAACCAATCCGTATAAAACGAAAAAATCCCGTTTAAAACCGAAATAAACCATTTTTATCGATTAAAAACTGTTTGGATGACTATGTTTTTCATAATTATAACAAAATTTTCTTAATTTTACCGAGGTAGTTATATCGGAGTACATGTAAACTGTGTAAAGATTTTTTAAATGTTAAATAATAATATATGTACTCGTTTAGTTCTAGTTGGTCCGACCGACCAAGCGTAGGTATTTCCGTATCTTAGTTAGAAAAACTATTGATAAATAAAAAACCCTGTTCATTGTCTTTTTTTGATAGCTTTCAAACTTTTTTGTTAGCTTTATTTGATTCGGCCTAGAAGATTAATTTTGTAGAAGAGTAATGTTGTCTCGCGCATGTAAAACTCAACTCGACTCGCACAGTGCCGTCATTGTGTCTTAATGATGTCTTATATTTTAGTGAGTGTAATATAATCTATTAAATAAGTATAGTTTAAGGTATATCTAATCTAGCTACAAACTTATGAAAAGTTGCCCAAAATGAAGCGTTAGTCAGGTTGTGGGTAAACAAATGGATGGATTGTGTGAATGAGGACATGTGTACGAAACGTATCGATAAAGATATGGCGTCAACAGGAGTTTAAGGAGACATCCAACTAGGGTGCGACCTAAAGTTGATGATGGTAGTTTATAAGAGTTTTGTTATAATACGTAAGCACATGAATAAAATTCCTTTTCAGTTGGTAAACAACAACTAACAATACTTCTGTTAACTATTCTGGAAATAATGTGCTAGTGGCCTGGAAAAGATCGCTTCTTAGTGATAAGGCTGCCAGTTGTATGTGTTTGATATATATTTTCTAAAAACTGGGTGTTTGTCGTAAATATACAGTACCTACATGTAAGTGTGATCTTGGTTCTAATCTCATATTTGTAGATCTCTCATTCAAAAGTGTGTTTTATAAATGTTATTAATATGTTTGTATAAAACATATATTCATTAAAAACACTAATGTTTTATATGTTCTTTTTTATTTACGCATACTTCAAAATACAAAAAATAATTACAGTTACATTTGTCCTTGCTTCGCAACACCTGCTTAATATCCCTGGACAATGATGATGGTCGGTGCCGGATTAACCACATGACAAGAGTAGCAATTGCTACGGGCCCCGCGCGAAAGGGGGACCCGCATATTTAAAGCCACTCATCTCTGCCTGAGCGTCATTGTATTTCGTTGTACCAAATACAGTTGTATTCTGAAGCGCTTTAGGTTGAAATGAATGAAATGAAAATTAAATTGTTACTGATAAAGCCTCTTCGCCACCACTCTGATAGTGGGCGCTGACCCTAAAGCGCGGGTGACGTTCCGGTGACGGCGGGCGGTGGACAAACAGCCTAAGTGTACTGTACTTGAAATGTATACAAATTAACCATAACCAAAATAATGAAAAACAAAAAATTACCAAAAACCTTTTGACGCTGGTAACTCTATCAACTCTTAGTACGTACTCGACCAGGGAGGGACCGGTTTAAATTGGTCGTTGTACCACGATTTCTTACTAAACCCCCTTGGAATGTCCGTGCAGTGTGACATTCAGGTGACTATTAAAAGGAGTAGTGGCTGAAAGGAGCATTTCTATTTATAAATATTTTTTAATTACATTTAAAATGTTATTAATATGTTTTTATAAGATGTGGGTTCTTTGTAAAATTTAGGCCCAAAGGGATGATCTTCCAGCCAGACGACTTGTATGTCTGGCTAGGGGTCGCTGCGCCTATCCCCGATAGTTGTAGTCGGGAAAATCTTAACTGTGCGAATTGCTCTTGAAATTTCGCTATCGCGGTGTAAGACTTTTTGGGAATTCTCGCATTTGTAGGCGATATTTCTTGATGCAATTAGTTCAGATTTTTCAGGTAAAATGTGGAAAGTATGTAGCATGTTGGACGCTACAAAAATAAACAGTCAGGATTATTTTTTCTTGAATTCTCGCGCATAGTCTCTATAACACAAGTAGTCTCTCTCCTACTTTCTACCTTTGTGTATCTTTCTCTCTCCCTCTTGCGCGTTAAACGCCTATACCCCGTTCACCATAGCTTGATCGATTTGACAGACGGGCTAGTGATTGGAAACAGAAAATATCTAGTAGTCCAAAAAATTACGTTTTAAAATAATACACATAATACACCCACGCCAAGTTGGCGTGAGTGTATTATGTCTTTATTGCACTATACTTTGTGCGTTGTAGCATGGTGCGGGACAGTTTCAGTAACATTTCGTTTCACTCTTGAAAGTTGCTGCGGTTTACAAATTATGACTTAGTATTTCAACTGTACCACATTCATAATATATTAAAATCATTAATAACTGTAGTAAATTAAATAAAACCAACCAGAATGTTCTAGTCTGCAAATAAAATCTAATTGAATGAAAAAATAAGCAAAGTGTTTGCACATAACGTAACGCCATTGACGTTTCTAGTGATGGAATGTACTGCTACGATGGATAGTCGATATTTTACACATGTATATTGTGCACAGGTCAATTTTTGTTGTAAAAATTGGTCTTTAATTATACAATAGAACGTTTATAGGGTAAGGGTGATTAAAAGGCTGCTAAGGAAAAACTCATTTACAGAAATTATGATGATGATGATCGTTAGCGATAAAAATGAATTGCATACGTTATACATCCCTAGTCATGTCGTTCTGATAGATGTCAACGTTATACAGGCAACTGTCACCCGCACCATGCTACAACGCACAAAGTATAGACATATAAAACATTGGGTAGATAAGCGATGGTGGGTCAATATTCATAATAAATTCCTATTTAATATTACAGGGTTATTTTTCGACATTCCGCCAAATTTCAATAGGTGGTTCAGACCATGAAAGTAAACAAAAAAGAAAAGAAAAGAATAGTTGTAAAAGTGTTAAATTTCAATGCGCTAAAGCCAACGAATTTTATTTCAAAATGAAAATGTTGTTTAATCGAATATTGTCTTAAAAAGTTAAGAAAAAGTGATAAAGAATTTCAAACATAATACACCCATACCATCTCGTCACAGTTACAAGTATTTTAAACCGTTATTTTTTGGACTACTAGTTATTATCTGTTTCCCACGACTATTCGCCATTGCAAAGTAAAGGTATGATTCCCAAGTACGCTGCACGCAGAAGTGCTACCTCGGCACTATCGGTCCCGATTACCGCGACGTAGTTTGGAATCATACCTTTTTGTCGATCAGAAAAATTGACATCTGCCAAATCGATCACGCTATCTTGAATAGGGTATAATGCAACCTTGTTGAAAGTCGCATTAGAAGTTTCACTTCAATATGCATCTCAATAGTGAAATCATCAGGCCTTATTTGTCGAAATCATCAACTCGAACATGATAATTAAAAGATGCTATCAATTTTATTATGAACTAGCGGGCCGTCCCGGCTTCGCGCAGGTGCGATGTTACCCGCGGGTGACGCCACGGGGCGAAGCTAGTCAAAAAAAGTAACTTAAGTTACTCCTTATATCATCAGCTACCTATCAGTGAAAGTCCCATCAAAATCGGTCCAGCCGTCCCAGAGATCAGCCGGAACAAACAGACAGACAAAAATATTATTTTGGTCTATGTACTGTGTATAAATATATTTAGGCATTTAGTAAAAAGTGTTTTTTTTATTATTACGAACAGACACTAGGTACAATTATATTTATTTTTATAGATTGTAAGCAATGTTATTAATAGTGTGTCCTAGAGAAACAATATGATTTCACTAAAAATCTATTTATATCCCTTCCTATTTTCATTTCCACATTACGAAGTTTCACTTCTTCCGCGCGGCAGGACTCTACGCCCTAGATTTTTTTTGCAGTTAGTAATGCGAATGCGATGCTAAATTCTTTCTATTTTTTTTTCTTACTTTGACGGATATGGTTGTTTGAAAAGTTTGCTCCGTCAAAATGTTTCTGTAGTTAAATTTTATTATTAAATTGGAAGGCTGTGTCCAATAAAGTTAATTTAGTACATTTAATATATAATAGAATATATTATCTTTATAAAATAATAATACAATTATTCTGAAAGCAATTTTTAAATAAAAATATTTTCATTCGTCATTAGTTTTAAAACGTATATAAACTAAACTACAGGAATGTCAATTTGACTTTTGTCATGTTGGAAGTGGAAATTCTTTGGAAGTTTTCTTAGAACTATTTTATTAATTTGAACATATTTACCGTGGTTTTCGGTAGTATTGTTTATTAAAATGAATTCATATGGGACCATTTGACTTTAAGACGGTGAAAGACTCCGACTAATCATATGTTTATTATGGTAAATTGATGTTAAAAGTCATCATGGCCCCAACTAGATATGATGGATTACTTGCGCGAGTGGATTTTCCACTTTACACGCTTCAGACTCTAACAAATCGACATGTGATCGTTGCTGGTGGTGGTGGTGCATCCAATACCGGAGTTGCTAATGGATTTGTAAGTATTGCAGTCTAATTATTGTGGTATTATTTAATCTTATGCATTTACCTGTCCAGGCCAATTGTGCCTACTTGTAAATTATAATTTAACTAGATTCGCTCTATATGATACGGCTTTCACGCTACTAATCAAATTCCATAATTTATGCTTTTATATAAATGCTAACTGGTATTTATTCTACCTCTGTAAATGTTGCATGAAAAATTAATGAAATGTCATTTACAGTTTATACATATTTTTAACAAGATATTAATTAAACGCCGTCCTGCTTTATTGATTGATTGAATGATATTTGCAGGAAATATTTGAGTTGTCCCATGATGGCACTCGCTTTGTGGCCGAAGAGGTGATGCGTCATGAGACTGGTCCAAATGTAGTAATGACAAGCTCCGTTCGTAATATTCAGAATAAGACATATTTAACAGCTGGCCAAGAGAGTCACTGTCAACTTTACAAAGTCAATATAAGGATGGTTGATGCTGCTGAGATGCGCCGCGGAAGTTTCAAAGCAGAGAATGGTTTGATAAGGAAAAGACGCCGCACAGTGTCTGAAAACGACAATATATCTAAGAAAGAAACATTCAATAAGTCAGAGAAAAGAATATCATTTGAAATTAGGCCTAGTGACAGTGTTCAAACAGATTTTAGGTAAATATTTTTTTACATACTG
Organism: Clostera curtula; assembly: GCA_905475355.2. Classification (NCBI taxonomy): domain Eukaryota; kingdom Metazoa; phylum Arthropoda; class Insecta; order Lepidoptera; family Notodontidae; genus Clostera; species Clostera curtula. Next base: position 20,331,632 of record FR997796.1, on the reverse strand, counting down.
TTTTTTTCATCATGTAAAATTCATACATATGTCAGTGCACAAATGACACACTAGCGATGGAAGCTACTAAATATAAGTAAAAAAATTTTATTTTCCATGATTGTAGGCTAATTACCCTCCCTGTGATGGGGGGAGGCCAGACTCACAGTGGGTAATTTATGGGCTGAGTAGTAGTTGCGGTATGATAGCCGGGTTCAATTGAATTTACAAAGGTTTCTTTGTCATCTGCCTTTTTTTCACATTACACCCTCAGATCGGAATTTTTAACCACCCACACTGTGTCCTTAATTTGTCACCTCTTATGTTTTATCATTTATGTTTGTTCTGAATAATTCTTAGTAATATGTTGCATGTAGTTAACTGCAAGGTCTTTGGGATTTCCATTTTGTAGTGTAGGCCAGACATGTTGTTAAATGAATTAACTCATTCATTCAAGATTATAAATAGATAATTAATTATATTATATTGCATCATCTCCATTGGATAAAATTTGATTGACAAAAATGGTACCTTTCAAGATAAATAAACATTTATTACAGAATAGAATTATTTAATGAATAACATTCAACATCATTAAATTTATCTTTTTTTATTACTATAATGGAGGATCATTTTAAAGGGTTGATACGACATACGGGCATTTTTTATACTAGGTATCATTTCCAGGCTCTGTACCAAAAATCAATGAAATTGGAGCAATAGTATAGCTGCAAATGATTTTTTAAATTTTTGCCTCATTTGAACATGATTTATCTTTCCTAACAGATGTTTATGCCTAACGCATCGTTTATTAACCTTAGGGGCTGTCCATTAATCACATGATGTTTTTTTAACATTTTTTAACCCCTCCCTCCCCCTAGGTGATACCTGGTGAGGTTTAAGACTACCCCTCCACCCTCCATGAAAAATCACGTGTATTTTTTTTGTACCGTTTCGAATTCATCCCAATCACATATAGTATGCGTAGTGTAATTTAATGACCCTCTGTTATATCAACTATGTATATACTAAAATATCAAGGTGTAGATAATAATAAAGTCTTTCAAGATTATATTGTTTCGTAAACCCTTTGTCTTAGATAAGGTTGATGAGATTCTTGAGAAATATAATTGATGCCATACAAATAAGCATCCCATTGATAATTATAACCATTGAAAAGTATTTTAAGAGAAAAATGTATTTATGTATCATTATAATATGCTTAAATATTGAAGGTTTAAACCTTTGTTTTGCCTGACGTTTTGGCATAGATTGCACCAGGCGGCTCAGCGTCGCCTTTGCAGAGCTCAGATCTACATGCCTACCATCGCTTGCTTGTCACAATTTCCACATTTCGGTAAACCGTTGGTACTTCTATACACAACACTAATTGTATCGACATACTAGCAGCTACTTTTTTTTATTATAAAGATGACATCCACTGAACACTGGATTCCATAACGATAATAGACAATAACCATCTTGTGTTTAAATTTAAGTCGTATTTTATTGCAGGCCAACATAGGCGGCTTAAACCTTTAATATATTTCCGCAATGTAGACGCGTCATAACCATATTTAAATGTGTGTGGCATCATTTAACTGATCAATGTAGTAACATTAGAGGAGGTGGACCAGCAGACAGTGAGGAATGCATTACAATATCTTTGTGAGACAGTGAGTCGTCTCCAGCCAGATATTGCTTATCTTTATGATAAGCAATGTCCGGCTATATTCAATGGATGTCCATTATTTGTAATATCTGACCTCCACCATGCTTTGGGGTGTACATAGAGGCATTTATGGAAGTGTTTACGCATAGTCAGTAGCATGAAAACTGAGCTGGTCTATGTAAATAATCCCTGGTTGTCCCACTCGTTGGGTCGCGGAGGGACAAGCTCGCAGGACCCAACTTGATCAAATGAATTTTTGATTTGATTTCGTAATAGCCGCCATTATGTTAGAAGATAATCTTACATTTCTGCGCACAGTTTCAGTAGCCCTATCAATCCGTTCAATATTTTAATGGGTTACACCTTGTTACTCCCTGTGTTACTTAGTTGAAAATTATGTTTGTTGTAGGGGCTATAAGTTACCTGAATTTATTATTTCAGTAATGACCCGTTGCAGCGGGTGGTGCGCATCAGCCATAATGGCAAGTTAATGGCAACAGGTGGCATTGACACCAAAGTCAGAGTGTGGAGCTTTCCCAAGATGCAGCTTTTGTTTGAACTTGATGGACATACAAAGGAGGTATATTAAAAACATATTGATCTACAATAGCAATATTATACAGGTTATTTTTAAATAGTTGGCCAAATATTATAGATTTAAAAAAAGTACTTATTCCTCTTGTTAATATCCGTACCAAAGCATTATGGAAACTGCAAACAAAATTAGTCTTTAAATAATGACGACTCTGGAGTTATTATGGAATGCCCTCCATTCCGCCACACATGTATTCAAGTAATATGTCACCACACTGTTTCGCTATATGCATTATCATTATATATGCTATATGCATTATCATTTCATAAAATATTAGTTAATTTATCATTAATTCGAGAAGTATCACAAAACAAATTGCGCTTTGGAAGAAATTAAAAGTACATTTATATACTCTCTTCTCCAATTTGTATTCCAGCTTGATGACTTGGACTTCAGCCCTTGCGACACGTCGCTGGTGAGTATAGCCAAGGACGGGTTGGCACTCGTGTGGTCCACGGCGGCCAAGCACGAGCCGCAACTCAGGATCACTTGTCAACCACCGAACGGGACCAAATATCTGTTTCGGAGATGCAGGTTCGTATAGCTTTAAAGTCGGAAGTTAACTATGAAACGCTAAAATCAGCCTGTTTATTATTTTTTATTAATTTCTTAATATTAGCATTAGTATGTCATGATATACATAGTTAAGGTTGCGTATGATAAAGAGTCTAAGCTTGCTGGAACTTGATTAACTTTTGTTATAGATGCGTCTACCGAAGGAAAGTTCCATGGCGCTTAGATGCTACTTATCGACGGCAGCACATTACAGACAATCCCATTCCATCCTGAGGGTGCAGTAAGGCCGTTTACACATTATGCCGCGGCGGCAGCGGCACCGCCGCCGTCGCGGTGTCGCAACGGTAGTCCCCCTTGGATTTATAAGGAGCCTTAAACATTATGTCGCAGCGGCAGCGGCAAGTTCTGCCACGGCTGCAAGAGAAGGAAATCTTGAAACGAAACCCTGTTTCCCAACCCCTTTTGGCCAGTGTGGCGCAGTAGGCTAATTACTCTCCATGTAATGGGAGGCGGCCCGACTCAGCCGTGGGTCGTAGTATAGTTTAAGTAGTAGTAGAGATAGGATTCTGACAGTTGCTGTACATTGCAGGTACGGACTGATAGAGGACGCGCCGGGCGGTCACCGTATGTTCACGATTGCGAACCCGCTGGCCCGCTCGGGTCGGCAGCGGGGCCTCCTGCAGCAGTGGGCCGCGGATGGCTCCCTGCGACGCACCGTGGTCGCGTCCGAGTCTCTGTCCGCTCTGGCCGTGCGAGACGACGGCCGCTTTGTCGGCGTTGGGACCATGTTTAGCGGATCCGTTGATATCTACATCGCATTCAGTCTGCAGGTAGGTTGAACCAATTTTGTGTAATACCACAAATAAAAACTTAATTCATAGGCTTGAGAGCAATTTGCATAAGTTAGCGCACAATTCGTCATTACTTCAAAACTATCTTTATTCAAAGGGGTTAATTTCCATGGTTTTGAAATGTTGCTCCACAGAAAAGAGCCGACAAGAAACTCTCTAGCGTTTTCCAACTAATATTATGGATAACACTCAGTAACCTACAGAACTGTGAGAGTAGATCCGCTGATTATGTCTTAATTCTTGTCCGCAGCGAGTACTCCACGTGAAGAACGCTCACAGGATGTTCGTGACGGGCTTGGAGTTCGTCCCTGTGCGAGGCTATGGGCCTCCCGTAGCCAGCCGAAGCGAGGCCGCGCTGCTTTCCATCTCCGTAGACAACTGTCTCTGCGTACACAGTCTACCCTACCGAAGTCAGTATATTCATTTTATGCCTTTACAAAACTTGTTTAAATCGCCAACTTTCAAGATGACACAGATACATAATGCTGCTTGTTGGAGAAGAACCGACAAGAAACTCTGTATGTGCTTTCTTTTGACTGATGTATCCTGGTTACAAAAACACTGTAAATACAGTCCGCACCAATCTTTATGGCCGGTCTGAATGTAGCCGCATTACGCTGCGCACAACACGATCAGGTAACAGCGGGATATGCGTGGGGCGGGGCGGCAGAGCACGCCCACGCGCGCCCTCTTCCACCCGGTTGTTAGTTTGTGTGAGTTACGTTCGTATTGGTTATGAAATGTACGATGTGCAAGTTCGTACCCACCGCTACATTCAGAGCGGGCATAAAGTTTGGCGGGGACTGTACATACTAAGCCCGCCGGAAAATGGCGTTCAGTAACATTTCTTCTAATCCCGTATTTGTAAGATTACTGTGTAACAGTGACATTGCCTTTTTTTCAGGTACTCTACCTGCCTGGGTTGCCATTCTACTGATAATATTTGTACTTTTCTGTACCTTCACACTATGTTCTTATCTTGGCATTTAATATAGTTTATGATTAAATATATTTATTTGTTTAAATAAATGAAAATATTCCTATGTAAGTAATTTGGGGTAATGTTTAGTGTAATATTGTATTGTATTAGGAAATTATGAATACTTGTTTACATAATTATGTATGTATAAATAGAATTAAATGAGGTGCAATGCTGAAATGAATATAGTGTTTTATTATACTACACGAGAAGGAAAACTTTATACAAATGCTGTGCCACCCCGTCTTGCCATAGTGGCCATAGTATTAAGAAAATTGTCCTCCGCGAATAAAATAATGGCCCAGATCAAGGAGTAAAATAATATACTTTAAAGATGGTGAACTAGGCCCAGATTCCCAGGACTAAGCTGTTAAGTGTAAAAATTACTTATGTTATTGTAACTATATCTTATATCTTTAAATTAGCAAATCTAGTATATATATAATTGGAATCTCGGAATCGGCTCCAACGATTTTCATGAAATTTAGTATATAGGGGGTTTCGGGGGCGATAAAGCCCTCTGAAAAAAACGGAAAATATTTATATTTGTTGCGATACTCTTGAGTACCTTGTCTGTTTTTTTCTGGTGGAAAACTGTATTACTTTGTACAGTTTATAATGTATCAATATCTCGGCAATTTGTGGCCTACAATATAAATTTGAGGAGGAGTGGGTTATTGATGGGATGAGATGATGATGATGATTAAACTACTTGCTACATGCCATTGGACCCGGGCGTGTAGAGTTAAACATCTGATATCCGAACTAGTTGAAAAATCGGGGTCTCGTTTCACTGTAAAAGGTTAGTACCAACTTCAGGAGTCACACATGCTAATCTGAAGAAAAATGCTGTTGCTCAACGCTTATAAGATTCCTTTATCACCTACTAGTGGCCCGCCCTGGCTTCGCCCGTGCAAAGCGGGGGTGGGTTATACATATAAACCTTCCTCTTGAATCACTCAATCTAATACAAAAAACCGCTTCAAAATCCGTTGTGTAGTTTTAAAGATTTAAGCATACATAGGGACGGACAGACAAAAGCGACTTTGTTTTATAATATGTAGTGATAGTGATGACTAGGTTGCTAATTCAATACAGAATCGACGATCAAAATTACGGTGATGCAATCCTTTTGTAATTTTTTGGTGTAACCTGTCACTATCTAATATTCGTAAAAAGCACTTTTATACATACTTCTTTTTTAATTTATTAGCAGTGTTCCTAAAACAACATTGGCTAATGACTTTCTACGACTACTTCGATACGAAATTACGACATTTTGACAGGCACGCTTTTGTCATGTGTCATAATACAACACATTAAAAATATAGCAGACTTTTAGCCCCGCATTCACCGTGAATATATGAGGCTACAAAACGAAATGGGACAGAGACGTAGTCGCTCACTATGGGCTCCATCAGAAGGCTCAAAGTCACCCAAAGGGCAATGGAGAGGGCTATGCTCGGAGTTTCCCTGCGAGATCGAATCAGAAATGAGGAGATACGCAGGAAAACAAGGGTCACTGACATAGCCCACCGGATTGCCAAACTTAAGTGGCAGTGGGCAGGGCACATAGCTCGCCTCGAGTGGCCACCGTATTCCGTAAGGCGCAGTGCTGGTAGGCCTCCCACACGGTGGACCGACGACCTGGTTAAGGTCGCTGGAAAGCAATGGGTGCGGGCGGCCTAGGACCGGCCTTTGTAGAGATCCTTGGGTGAGGCCTATGTCCAGCAGTGGACGTCTTTTGGCTGAAATGATGATGATGATGATGACAAAACGAAACATATAGTAGCTTGAAAACATCTGGAACCAAATGGTGGGGGAAAGTTAACGCATGTCATGAACCAATCGCGCGGCTTACGCATCCCTTCACCGCCATAATCGACTATGCGCAGAGTAACTTTCGGCTCAAGATGTTTTCAACTACTATACCTACATACAATACATAAGAGGTCATCGTTCTATGTTATCTGTGCTAGATTTTTCTTCTTGATTGATGGCTAGAGATCAGTAACATTTTGAATGTTGCTTGGTTGCTACCCATAATCTGGGGTGATTAGCAATTATCATCACCTTTCATTATTCTAAGTGTAATTTAATTTTTATTTATTTTTAATTTTATTATATGTAACTTAAGTAGGTACATAATTTATTTATTATATTTTATTTATTTCAGACATCCAGGAGTTGTTACACGTATAAAAAATCAAAATAATATTATTATTAAATCAAAATGTACATTGAAATTATACACTTTTTAACGGAATTATCGCGTGTTTAGAACCTTATTTAATTCCCGACGTTTTGAATGCTTTGCAGCAGTCGTGGTCGCGGGAGAGACTAGACGACAGTTGTCTTCAAAGTACAAAGAAGCAGTTAAAATCGCATAATTTTGTTTAATTGATAACGTTCCCTGTGCACGCTGAAATCGCTCACGGTATCCAGAGGTCTTGCAGAAGAGTGTTGTGCTTGAGATTTGATCAATTTATTGACTCCTAAGCAGGTGCTATTTGCCAACCGTCCTCTCTATTGAAATTTTGATGTTTTTTAATCTCAATAGCCGCGCGGATCATTTTTGGAATGCTCTATGCCGGTTATAGGTTGCGTTTTTTTTTATCTTGGTTAGCCACCTTAGTGCAACAGCTCGTCTGGAACTTCGCCAACATTTCTTGGCAGCTACAAAGTTCATGTCAGAAATACTTTTTTTAACAAACAAGTCTAAGTTGGCAGAGTGCCGTTCATATCCCAAAACTATCATGACATATAAAATACCATCATTTATTTAAAACTAGCTAACCGGGCAGACGTAGTCCTGCATGATATTAGTTTACCGACTGCAGCGCCATCTGTCGGGCTGATTTGTGAATCTATACCATCCTCGGTGCCACCCAAACGCATACAAAAAAAAACATTCAAATCGGTTCAGCAGTTCTTGAGTTATAAAATTACAACTATAAGGGGCATTGATTTTTACTTAAAAAGTTAAAATATAACTTATAGTCACATATTATGCGTTTTTAGGGGGGCTATTTTTAACTCCCTCTGACCATTGGGTTTTTGGCAATATTACTGTATTGTAAATTAATTACCCTCATTAGCTCGAGTTATATGCAGCACTTAAAAAAACTTGATATTAACTATTCAACACGATAAGACAAAGCATCAATATCATAAGACATAATATCAGTTATTAGCTTTATATTATTATTTATAAACTTCATAAATCTCAAGATTTTTCTTTCTATTTATGTTTTGTTTATATATTGCATATATTCTCTGCTTAAAATCAGAAATTGTTGTCCTTTATGGTCCAATTAATTTTAAAACGATTAAAAAAACAACCAGGGTAATAATGAAATTGCAACAGTAAACATTTTATGGAGTAAAGTAATCACAAATAATTACAAATCAAACGTCTGTGATCATATTACGGTTATCCTTGCGGTACTCGAAATACCTAATTGTTTTTCCTATCAATGTAATTTACGTTTAAAAAAAACAAATTCACAAATGACATAAATTTTTCTCGTCCCGTGATGTGTTTGCCACCATTTTGTTCACGAATGGAGAACGTTGGAGGAGAACGGTGGTTCACGAATCGCGACTATTTGCGATTTGCATGTTCATATATTTTGTCTGTCCTGTCCCCGATTTCCGACGCGCGCGCGCAAACTCTTATTAGCAATTGAATTATCAGGACGAATTATTAAAACTAAAAGCTAGGCGAGATCTACAACTCGCGAGGAAACGTTATAGATTTTCGCGATCTACGTCATACCGTGATCCGAATTTCGTTAGTGTATAAAAAAAGTGTATATCGAGTGAGTACGTGACCCAATCTGCAAAATTAAGAAAGACAAGAAGCTAAACACTTCAGCGTCGGGACGAGAACGATGACTCAGACACCGTGTCCTATAGGACTCGGACACGACATGTTGCCGCGTCGCAGATGCTATTAAACTAGCTATATGTTGGGGTTTGGCGTATCGAGGTGAGTAAGTCAAGCTTTTCTAACTTTTCCCCGGAATCATATGGCAACGGTGATATGAATAAAGATAGCTTTTACAATGTCGAACTTCCATACTAGCCTAAAGATGTACCTAAAACAATTCGTATAGTGTATAGAACCTAACCATGCTCATTTGTCAATTAACAATTTGAACGCTAGAGGCACTAGGATTCATTTAATGCATAAGTATTCAACATCAATTTGTGTGATTATGTTTGCCAGCGTCAAATGATGCACGAAACAATTTAAAAAAATGTTTTACCGCTTTAGTCTTTGACTTAGGACTTTGACCCATCGTTAAGGATGCGCTTAGTCTAACTTCGAATCCGTAAATTGCTGTAAATAATCAAGACGATGCTTTCAACATTTATAACAGTACAATACCTACATCCTATATAAATTGAATTGTTCCTAAAAAATCGATAAGATCCTACCGATCTACAAAACGCTCAATAAACGGATTTCAATGTACCAATTGCACGAACGCTGCTTGTACCACCTCTGCTGCAAATGCTTCTCAGTCTCGCAATATAAATTTTACGTCAGAAGATGGTACCCGATTTGTTTCACAATTCACAATGTTACTGATAGTTCGGCAGCTCCTGACAAAAATATTTAGTAACAGTGTAAATATTTAGTAAAAACTAATATTCTGGTTTGGAAGTTGGTACCGAAGTCTCTCCCGCAATGCAAATTGTAGTTCGGAAGCTGCTATTGAAATTCTTTCTTACTTACCGACAATTTGTGTAAAATTAGATTTTGCATGTCATCCATGAATAACGTGACTATACGTTCCGCTTTGGGCGGTATTGTCCCGCTTTCAGGCTGTCCGTCCCGCTGCCCCAACGAGAACAAAAATGTCCTGCTTTTACGAATAAACCTTTAAACCCTCAGCACTTAAATATGACATCTTACACCGACGACGCACCCTATAAATGTATTTATTTATAAACAAAATTCCGTATTAACACGACAAAAAAATGGTCACGTTATCCTTGAATCATCATGGTTTTAAAACGTAATGACTTATGCAGCACTTCGGTACGATGGAAGGACCACCTTTAGGTTTAAGGGCGTATTGTTTGTCATTGGGAATGTTTCGATCAGTGTCCTCTTGGGGTGGTTGTTGTGTATGCTGTTCGTATTTCAGAAAAAAATACTTTCCTGGAAAAGTATTGTTTCAAATTCTCGGCATTGGTATAATTTTAGTACCCCATAGTGGTAACATCGTAGTGGACCCTTTTTATCCCTGAAGACCACCCTTCTATCATGGCTTGGAATAAAACATGAGTACATTTTTCATAACATTTATTAATTACATCAAAACAAATAACATACATTAATCAACGCGACGCTCGGCAAGTAGCACTCATTGACAAAGACCGACTAGAGATCTAACATTTTACATAATAATGAGACTATCTAAATCTGCATTTACGTCGGATTTGCAAAAATGGAAGACTAACACAACTAAATAGCGCTACTGTGATGTGCAAAAGAGGATTTGTTCAACTTCTATAAAAACAAAATGGTTCCACTCTGTTTCGCGTTTAAAAAATATCTCATGGTCAGTTCCAATATTCTATTAATATTTCACAGTATTTTTTTAAAGTCGACAAATGTACGATATAGTAATAGAATACATGAAATTGACAAAGATATTGACTTTTTAATCTTGGAAATCTTAAATTAATATACATGAATAGACAAACATTCAATATTGCCAAAAAGGAATTAACCCAAAAGAAAACAATGGATTGACTAATATTTAGAATACAATTACAATTTAAGTTTTGTTCCGAAAACCGTAGACCCAGAGTGGATCACAATAGTTATTAGAGAGAGAAGACGATAGAGATTCGGAATTACATCATAATTATTTCATTACCTATCGCACCAATAATTGGTGAGTTTTTTGGTCCGTTAAAATGATTAATTAATTGGTTCCGCAAGTTTTGGTATACTTGGTAGTGTACCGGGCTTAACAACTGTATAATGTAGAATGCGTATAACATGTCTTGTATAATTGATACCGTGGTCCCCGAGTGACATATTGACAAAAATATTTTGTATAAACAGGTGTTAAGAATACGGAGTTCGTTATGAAACTACATCCACGTATACAGCTTAAAAATCTACTCATTAAATATAGACAACAAGTGAAATATATCACGATGATAAAATATGTAAATATCAATATGTGATCGAAACTTTTTAATGATTTCCATAGGTAAACGCGGCACAAATTTTTGGTTGATGCCGATAAATATATTTCGCTTATATGTGACTTTTAAACTTTCTTATTTCGTAGGTACCCATAATTTTGTCTTATCTTATAAAAATAATTAACTTGTATATACTACATCCGTTTTTTGAAGGTTCATGAAGATGTATGTTAAATAAAATATTGGACACGAGTAATTTTACTCCATATGCGAAAACGTATCAGAAATTCGTTTCTCCATATGACCAGTATGTCATGGAGTATGTAATATATCTAACTACTTCTATTAAAATACAATTTATAACAGTTCTTGACACATTATAATAACATTAATTTTTTTTTTATTATCTTATACTTGTAAGCTCTCTCGTTTGTGTCTAAATATACAGAGTGTAACAACCCAAGAATCATTACGGAACACATGTACTGTGATTAAAAAATAATTTGAATGAAGAAAACACATACTAAAAAAATAGAATAATCGTTTTTATACATAGAACTGCTAATTTTGGTGGGCTCTATGCTCTCACTCCGCATGGCTATAGATTTTGTTACACCCTGTATTATTATATTTGTACTTGATAATATTTAGTATTTACATGTATCAGTAAAAATTATACAGGTGGACATAATAAACCAGCCAAAAATTGCAAACGCCGATATGAGTTTGCCCTTCAGTTATTTCTTACTCATTTTTTTCATTTCATTTTAGAAGATATACCAATCTCTGGAGCTTACAGGAATAAAAACCTGCCGATATCTTATTAAATGCTAACATCAACCATTAACGCGCTTTCAAATGAGACCATAACGATAAGTAGGTTAAATAAAATATTAAATTAGTTATAAATATGACATTGACACGATGAATACACTCATTGCACATTTGGGCCAGGTATTTTTGTAGTTATATATGTAGCTATATGTGTATGTATATATATATAATATATCAAGATTACCAACAAATATACACGATTTAGGGCGAATCTAATACTCATGGCTCTAAAAATGTGTACCGGTTTCTTCGTATTTTGTATATATTTCTACTTCATTTGAGACTGGCATTGAGGTAAGTAGTTTCTAGCATCTTGAAATGAGACAGACAATACTTTTATACTTGGTTAAGATGACCGCAAGGTAAGACGGACCATCTTCATACTCCCCTTTTCTCCCGATATCCTTGGCGTCGGAGCCAGTCTTAACAAGACTTGGCTACCTAAACTGACATTCGCGACCCACCTAGAGGGACGATTAAAATCAGCCCATTGCCATAAACACACGAACAGAATATTCTTATGGAAAGTTACTTTACTTTGAGATTTATAATTATGCAAATTGAGAAGTTTATGTATACTTATGATCGATGGCAAGGTTACTAGATTCGGCCCAAAATGAATATTTTGACACATTGACGTCTACTAACAGTACACCAAGGCTACGTCTCATCACGGCACAGATTAGAATCTGGGTCGGCCAAAAACATACGTCGATTAACACATTAGATATGTTCCACATATATTACTTCTACGGTTACATTTAAATGGCACAAATATGTAGCATTGGACTCTATAAAACACGTTTAATTAATATTATAATATTCATAACGTTATATTTTATATACTCTTTGCTCTAATCACACCAACGTACATCTCTTAAACGTAATAAAAAATTAACAATAATAAAAAATAATATTGATTAAAGTTTATATTCAGTTTATCACAATAATATACAGTGAAAAAATATATTCTACAATACCAAGCAGCGGGACCCGTCGTCGGGGTATTTATTCGTTGTTAGATACTTTAAAGCTTTATATAAATTGATGTACCTATCACACGATTTATGTATATTATATATATTCGTTGTTTACAGGCACCGCTCCGGGATATTGTATAAATAGATTTGCACTAAATGTACATGTAGGTGGCACCGTGTGTCCAAACGGTTTATTTTTTTAAACTATCCACCTGTCATTCAGTGCTTTATATTTCCCGCTTATAAGAGTTGAATTGAGCACTAAAACCTTTCGTATTCGGTGATGACATCTTCAGATTTATATACATATATTTATTTTTCTATCTACTATGGTATATATTTACCGATAAGTTAATAGGCAGAATAGTTTAGAGAAAATACGCATGCACGCAGGTTAAAAAGATAACGAATCTATTATCAAAAATATCTAGATAAAAAACGCGTTTAATTGCGCAGTTCCATTGGTCGCCCTAAATTTGGCTGTTTGTGTTGTATTTGCTTTATTTGGTAAAATATTTGATTAACATTCCATATTCTGTCAAATAATCATAACACAGCCATTTTATTTGTCTGATATGGTATTTAAGTAACTACAAATAGGCAACTGAAGTGCCACCATTTCATCAGTTCTATATTTCTTAGTTACAGTCACTAGACCGAATTGACCGTTATTGTGTATATTGTGTTTTATAACTAGTGTAAATCTTTTCCTTTCATTTTCCACAAGCTTTCTTTATCAAAATGGACGGTATAGATTTGAAAAACATTTAAATATATTATACAAGATGCAAAATACGATCATCGACTTATGGAGGATATCTTTTAAAAACCGTTAAGTTTATGAGAAATTGAGAAGAAAATAGTATGTATATCACTACATAGTATAAAACAAAGTCGCATTCTTCTGTCCGTCCCTATGTATGCATAAATCTTTAAAACTACGCAACGGATTTTGAAGCGGTTTTTTTTTATAGATAGAGTGATTCTAGGGGAAGGTTTATATGTATAACCCACCCCCGCTTTGCGCGGGCGAAGCCGGGGCGGGCCACTAGTTTATTAATAAAAACACTTTGGTATTGAATTATTGATACGTATCGCGATTTCATGTGTTGGAGTATGGACATCAATGTCTGTGTTTTTTTATTTCCAATAGGATAGACTAAAAGGAACGATCATTCACCCATTTTTGTCATTTCATAGTTCTCTCTTCCAACATTGTCACTATCACTACATAGTAAAAACAAAGTAGCTATTTTCTGTCCGTCCCTATGTATGTTTATATCTTTAAAACTACGCAACGGATTTTGAAGCGGTTTTTGTTAATAGATAGTGATTGAAGAGGAAGGTTTATTGCACCCGTTCGAAGCCGGGGCGGGTCGCTTGTTTAGGTATATACCCATTAATTTATCTGAGCACATTAAAATTACGATGTGATAACTAGATTCCGTAATCCATAAAAGGGCACAGAGGGTACACTTTTGAGATGATTATTATACGCTCGTATGAATTAGATGATTTAACATAAGAAGTAGTCTAACCCTTATACTCTTTTTCTTTAAACATTTTTGACCACGGACTTAGAATGTGCCGTCTTAATCGTAGCAATGGCAAAACATTAGCAATGGTGCTTCACATCGAGTTTCGTGTTGTCGTATTTGGTATTTGCTTTATTTTCCGAAATCGAATTATGTGACTACCATACCAATAACACAAATACACGTCACTTATCAAATAAAATTGGCCAAGTGACGTGCTAACATAAGGCAATTAAAGAAAAAAATAGGTCTCAAAAATCCACCCTGTATACTACAACTAACATTCAACGTGTTTAAACTACTCCAAATAAGGTGTGAAATCATCGCTCCCAACAATCACAATTAAGCAACTAAACAATTATCGATAAATATTTACAAAAATTCGATACATTTACCATCTTAATACATCATAATTTTGATACAAGGGCCATAGTATTTAACACACGTTTTCTTTTCTTTCCACGATACATACATTAGTTTTGGGTCTATGTTGATCGCTGCAGCGAAAAAACTATTCAAAACCAGATTCTCTTTTTCTGAAAGATTGTGTGGTGTAACATAAAATATATTAGCTAATTTAACGGAGCAGTTACATGTTTAAATATTTTTTCTATAGACTGCCTTGTGGTTGGATGTGCCGCCTTTGGATCACAGGTCCCAGGTTCGATTCCGGGGTCGGGCAAGTGTCTCTGTGTAAACCAGAGGCACGTGCTCCGAATGTGGGTGTCATTTGTATTCGTAAATCACATGATTGGAAACTGCCCCCGCGACACAGGTTACATAGAGCAGGGATTTCTAAGTATGAGGGAGAATTCCACGTTCAAAATAGTTTTTGCGTTGGAAATAACTACCGTGATTATTATCCAACATACTTAATCCATCCATATAGAACATCCCTCGTTCTACTATCTTGCTATGCATGTTTCTGAAAAAAATAGTATCGATACATTCGTGTCATATACCTTTATTGCTACGCCCTGTATCATTTGAAATTAAAAACCTTCGATTGAACGACTGACCCACTACAGCAATTTGTTCGGCCAAAGTTACAGTAAAAATTATTGATTTGTGACTTTGTAAACTATGCAAGAATAAACTTCCCTAAACTTACAAACAACGTTCTTTGTGGCCAATAAGTTTTACCACAAAGTCTGATGACGGTCTAGAAGACAATATATGTATAAAAGACCAATTGATGAATTTATACCCAATGGTCGCACTTCACTTCGCTATTCGTATTTGCCATATTTGGCAATAGGCGCCATTTGTGGATGGAAACATTTGTCAAAAACACAAAAAGTACGAAAACGAATAGTGAACACTAAAAGCCATGTGAGGCGCCAGCATAACAGTTGCAGCGATCAAACCATTCATAGGAAACAATTTTATTTAGCCGTGTAATACTGACTCACGTGAATTAATTGACGCACACTGTCTTTATAATAAAAAATAACGTCAATTCCAACAACATGCCCTGAGGATCTCGATCCAATCAAACAGTCAGTCACACTCACGGAGATTATAAGAGTTCTTCATACATTGTAAATTCACTTAATTAAGTTGACATTCATTATAAATTCACATAAAACTGTGTTTGAGCCCTCGATACATGGAAATGCATTGGTGGCATTGAATAACGTCCCGGTATAGTCCCGATGCGATCGGCGCGACACGATGCCGTCCACTTACACTGCAAGAAATACAAATATTAATTGCACTGTCAGCATTGACAACTGACAGTTTTTTTATAAAACATAACCCTATAATAATTGATTGTGTCTCGCTTGACTTTTTCTATGTCTATTATATCTATCTGTCGGCCATTAGCGGTCACTGGTCAATCAATACAGAACGGTGGAAAGTACGGTCTCCTGGAGACCGCATCTAACACTCCCAGCGACCTTTATAATGTCGTCCGTCCATCTCGTACCGTTTCCCATCGTGATAGCCAGTCAAGAGACATTTCTGCTCCAACGTCCAACTGGTCGACAAGCAATGTGGCTTGCTCGAAATTTTGACTTTGCCATCATTGCCATATAATTCTTTTGCGGATTCCCCCTTTTTGATTCTATCACGCAGAATAACTCGGGGGATAGTTAATGTCTAATGAACCCCTTTGTATTTCCTATATAAAGATCGGCGTGGTGACGGATTTAGAACACTATCTTTTTGGTGTTGTAAGAGATGAAGATAGGCACTCAATGTAGAACGAATACTTGTGCGAACAGGCTTATTTTTCCTCCATTAAATTGGAAGAGCATTTATTTATCTAATCAAATTTATAGATCTAACGTGGGTAGGTTCTTTATTTATTCTAGGTTCTTCTTTATTTGGGTTTTCTCAGAAGTTACGAGTAATTTGGAGTCGTCACTATCAGTATACTTGTTGCGAATGAGCCATGTTACTAATATTAGATATTAGAAGACATAAAGTATTTTGTTTTTTTCCAACAAAATTGTTTATTGTTGCGGGTAAATATGCATAACATATAAATAAAAATTAATAATATACTAAATACAGTGTAATCGGTAGATTACATTTGTTAAATAAAAACATTCCCGCGAACATGTTTTACTTTAATTTATCTCTACAGGGTGGTCAAAAAGTCGTGGATCAAACGAAAGCAGCGGTTAGATGGGGCCATCAGCAGCAAAAAATTGTTCTACGGGAGGTCCTTAGGGTCAACCCCTGCAGAGTTACAATTGATTTTGTGTTTTTATGAGAAATTGTCTTGTTTTTACTAAAACTTGATAAAATTCGAAGAAATCTACACCCTGTATCTCTGTAACATTTTATAACATGTTTGATTAATGTCTATTCAAAACGATATTTTGAAACTACCGGTTTTTGATTAATAAGGTCGCTGAAGAAACGCGATGATATCTTAAGAATTATTCGAAGTAAATTCGTCCAAGGTACCGGAGGCGGAGGGTTCCCGGAGTGTAGCAGTTGTTACAGGAATGTTTAACCAACGGCGACTAGTGGTAGAAGACGTCCATGTACTCACCCTGGTCGAAGGTGCTGGGGTTGATGTAGGACAGCAGGTCCTGGTCGCTCATGTCCGTGAGGCCCTGCACGGGCGCCGTCATCTCCTGCGACACGGCCTGCGACACGGCGTGCGATACGGCCTGCGACACGGCCTGCGTCACGGCTTGCGACACGGCCTGCGACATGGCCACGAGCGGCTCGGACTGCGCCTCGCACGTGGCGGGCGGCTGGCACTCCACGCGCGGCTCCGTGGTCAGACTGTTGGCGGTGTTGATGGCAGACGTCACCAGCGCGTTCATCGTGGTGTCCGACGTGAGGATCTCGGCCGCCGCCGATAGGATCATGGACTTGACGGCGGCCGGCGGAGTTTTGACGGACGCCATTGGCCCCGCCTCCTGCAGCAGCATGAGCTCGTCCGAGGCGGAGGGCGCAGCGGGCGAGGCCGCGGCCAGGTGGTCCTCCACACGCGAGTTGACCAGCTCATCCAGCTTGGCGGAGTCGGGTAGCATGGCGGCCGTGGCGTGCATGGCGTCCTCCACGAGCGCCTCCATGTGAGCTGTCTGGCGTGCCAGCCGTTGCTCCAGTTGGTGCGGTTCCATCTCCATCTTGGTGATGGCGTCGAATGGATTGAAGCCCTCATCTGCCGCGGCGGGCGGCAGGCTCTCATACGCCATGAGGCGCCGCTCGCTCTCGCCCATGATAAGCGCCGGCTCGAGCGCCTTCATGTCGGCGGCGGGCTCGGGGGCCATGAGGCGCCGCATCGGGTCCATGGGGGCCATCTGTGCCATGGGCATCATGGGCGGGTACATCTGCGGCGCGCCGTCGTCCGAGTTAAAGATGGCGGCGGTGACGGATTCGACCATCTTGTCGGTCTGCACCTGGTTCTGGATGGCCTGCAGCTGCTGCGTGAACGTGGCCAGTGGCGACTGTGGCTCGCTGGGCGCCGGAGTGGCTGGGGACAGCTTCATGGTGTCGTAGCCGCTCACGAACCCCGCCTGCCGACGAGAACGCGTGTTAAAATATGTGATTTATAATACATACGTTTTATTCCCAGTAAGCATTAGAAGCAAAATCAAAACAGGTAAATATTTCACAAGAAAGCAAACTGCATTTTGAGGCTCCACATTGTTAGCTAAAATACCTTCAACATTATTTTACAACAAATGGTTTTTCAACACCTGCTAAAACTAAACAAGGTGAAATATGCACAAATTATAACGCTGTAACGGGCGGTACAGTGTTGTTAGGTTCTCTAGTAACAAATAAGCCTCATCAACTCAGAAGAAGCGTGCAATCCGAGGCCCGAGTGCAGTAAAAGCCGATACCTACCGAGGCCTGCGAGTCCCGCGAGATCTCGGACTTGAGCCGCAGGTCGACGACCTTGAGCTCGTCGGCCATGAGCGGGGCGTCGCTCTGCTCGCCGCATGGCTCCGGCTCACCCATCGACTGCTGCGACGACTCGTCTGCGACCTGCCGCATGACATCGCACCTTTGCAGTTGACGCTCAGATTCAACTACCATTAGGGTTCCCTACTTCGAGATACGTAAGATTTCGTTTGATAGCAGGTATACCTATTGTAACGTCTGATTATGAATTCTAAATAAAATAACTGCGTCTCTAAAATGAACTCATAGTACGTGCAAAACATGGATATTGCAGAACTGCGGTCGAAGTCATATGCTACAACTAAGATAAAGATCGACTAGAAAGGTTTCAGAAGTGGGATAGCCGAGTTTTTCTTGACAAAATCGCAGTAAATTGATCTTCAAAAAAGAGCGAAGAACCTTAAAAAAATTGTTTCAATTTGTTTGACCTAAAACTACAAAACTAAATATAATAACTAATTGCTACTACGAAATTATAGGTTGTAAGAAAATGTGAACGGGGATAGACATGGAGCTGCTGGGGAAGTCGGTGGTGGATAAGTTTTCTCACCTCGCTCTTGAGAGGCTGTGGCGATCTCTGGTCGGGCAGGATGATCGAAGGCCTTCGCGGCAGTGGCGGAGCGGGCGGCGGCATGGCTGCGCCAGCCCACAGCAGCACTGGCCTCGCCTCGTCGCCACCTGTCACACGCGCGCAAGCACTCGTTAGTCTCTGGCGGGCACGGCGCATCGGACGCGTGCCCGCCCTGACACAACGCGAGTGCTCTGCTCCCTTTTAACTGTTTTTTTCGTACTACTACAGTATAATTTTGAGCGATCGTTCCAAGGTTCGTTACGGCCATTCACAATCTTTCGTCGGTAAGTAAAGCACCCAAAATCACCTTGCTCGTTACATAGTTATGTGATCGTATATTATAAATATCACGACAAGTATATAAATATGGTATTATAACAAATAATAAAATTATTTATAACTCGTTCGAGCGTAAGCTCTAAATAATATATAACATGTTCCACATAAAAAGCGACGACAAATATGGTCATAAGTATACATTTCGTTCTTCATAGTATTGCAAGCCAGTCCACTTAGTAGGCGACAATATTTTTGTGGCTGACGCGTAAACGTTTCATACGGCAAGACACAATAATATATAACAAAATATACAGCAATAACACAATTGTATGCTTTAAATATTCCGATGTGAATGTCCAATCCACCCAAAGTCGGCGCAAAATATTCAAGATGGACTTAACATTACCATGAATACATCATAAAATTGTTCGGTTTCACAATACATTTCACAGTTCAACATAAATTGTTGCAGGGCATGGAATTCAGATTGAAAACAGCTAAAATGGAGCGTGTACCTCGCAATACATAGCTACTATTGGGCATAACGGGGCACGCGTATTACTAACTATGTGGTGTGGGGAGGGTCTGTGGAGTCTGTTCCTAAGCCGACTGGATGTTGTGTCATTGAAGAGTGTCTGTTGTGATGTCAGAACCACCTGAGTAGGATTTCGGGTTTGTGTATATTGTAAAGTTTCGTAAAATGTATGTCTCTGTGATCCAAGTCCTATATAAGCTCGAAGTTCTTTATCGTACTTTCCATCGTGATTTAAAATTACTTATAACTTTTGCGTCTTACGATTGTATCACATCGTAAACGTTCCTTCTGCATTATGTAAGTACATATTATGTATATTGTTATGTATATTCATGCTATTACAGTTTCATATTCCACATTGTTCAGAGATAATAGTTTCAAAAAGACTTTAACTTGTATCGTAACAATCCGAATGACAATAGTAGGTAATACCTTTAAATACTTGAGGCATTTTTTCAATTTAAATTTCCTTTCGCTTGCTCGCTTGTTTTGGAGTAATGAAGGAATATGCGGGTATGAAATGTGTAATTTGTTTCTATGTACGTGTGTGTGCATGTATGTGCTGTGCGTGTGTCAGTACCGTGCTGGCGCGCGTCAGCAGTCTGGCGGCGGGCGACGACGATGCTCGCCACCTAGACAGACCTAGCTTGAACAGAAAGGGAAAAAAGAAAGAGTACGCCATTCGCGCATCAGTCGTTTCTTCCAAAATTGTCTAAAAATATATATTTCAAATAAATCTCAACTGCACTAAATTTTACATTAGTATGATATGATCACAACATGCGTGCGGTTACGTAACACAAACGATTATTAGCGTGTTCCAAGGGACAATAGTTCAGATAAAGTGACAGAAGCGATGGAGCGAATACGACCGCAAAAGTATGCAATAAGTGGATGTTAATATCATATATTACCGTTACATCTCAATTAAACTGACTTAAAATGTTTAGTTTGGTAAATGAAAAAGAACCTCGTTCAACAACAACTTTTATCTGTCTATAGCTTTTGTATCCATACTTTCGTAGTCGTGAACTCCTTATGGGCGATATAATACCTTATTACTCTTATTGAAATGAAGCATTATTTCGATGCACATGCAGTTTTTTTCTGTTAGGTTGCAATTGCTTTGTAATTTAAACAAGAGTAAATATTCAAAAATTATATTCCGAATATAAAATCATTAAAAAAGGCGGCAAAAGGGGCAAGGCACATTGATGTAGCATGCTTTCGTGGTCTTGTATACACACAACACAACATCATATCAATACCGTCGTTAGCAATAGAAGAAGAATTTATCAAGACATTCGTCCCTTTCCAAAAATAATGTCATTGCACACAATGACGTTAATTCGTTCGTGAGTATGAGAATCAGCAATTTTATATGGTTCTTATATTATTATTGCTCAGCATACAATCAAGCTTGATTATTAACCATTATTTTGCATGCGTCATCAAGACTAAATAATAAGTTTTAATTCTAACATGCGTTTAAATACTGGATCTACATAATATTGTTAATGGTCAAACGTGAAAAGTGGGCTGTTTGACATTTTGCGCTAAGTGGTAACTGGACCAATCTCTTGATATTATAGTTATTGTTACTAGTAAACGTTAAAACTGTCATAAGGATTGGGATGAAATTTGGGAGACAGAGTTTATTATCTGAATTGAAACACACCTAATCGTGAAAAATGTTGTTATTTTCTATAGACATTCTATAGTAACTTGAAATTAAAATTTTGCACGACGCCAGTACCGTATTAACCGCGTAGCAAGAGTAGAAATTGCTACGGGCCCAGCGCGAAAGCGGCCGCGCATATTTAAACCCACTCATTGTAATTTTTTGAGTGAAACTTATTACGATGTGGTTCCCCACCAAATTGTAACCTATAGTACCAATACCAAATAAACGTATTGGGTATTGATTGGTATTTTTACCACTTTATACTTAAGAACCCATAGCAGATAAAGGGCTCTTTGAAAGAATGTGCTACGGGCCCCGCGCTTCTTTAGTCCGGCACTGCACGGCGCGGTAATTATAACTTCGATTTTCGCCGATCGAAATGTCTAAACAATAGTCATTTATAATAACAATCGCAAGTTAATTTTATATAAAAGTCTTGCTTTGTCAATAAAAATAATAAGTATTATCCGAAGGCTGCGCAAAGAAGGTGGCTTATTACGTTAACGACATCGTACTTTTATCTACGGTTTAACGTAATTATTATTAAGCGCAATCCTGGTTTTCTTTTTAATGTTTTTATAAATACGATATACTGAAATACGATATTCGCTCGCTTATGTTAGATAGAACAAAAAAGTTGTATAATAGAGTATTTTTAAACATTGTTATATGACAAATCCTTCTTTATGATTGTCTCAAACATATTTTATTATACTATTTGCGTTGTAGCATGGTGCGGGTGACAGTTGCCATTATGACAGTACTAGGGATGTGACGATATGCAATTCATTTTTATCGCCAACGATACTCGCAGCATAAATCTGGTCCTCTTTAATATTGTTGTAGAAATGAGTGTGTTATTCAGTTGTCTAGTGTAACTACGTGTATAAACTTGTCAATATAAATGTTTTATGGCTAAATAATTATGTTTGTATTTATATAAAATAATCAAAATCGTGTTTACGTTGTTTTTTCTTAGCAACATTATAAGCAACCTTACCCTATAAATGTTCTGTTGTATAATTATAGACCAGCTTTAAAAATAAAAATTGACCTACGCACAATATACGTTTCTTATTATGAAAAATATCGACTATCCATCGAAGCAGTACATCACTAGATACGTCTATGGCGTTACGTTATACACATAACACTTTGCTTAATTTTTCATTCAATTTGATTTTATTTGTAAACTAGAACATTCTGGTTGGTTTCATTTAATTTTCTACAATTATTAATGATTAAATATATCACGAATACGAATGTGGTACAGCTGAAATACGAATGTCATAATATGAAAGTCTTAATTTGTAAATCGGCGGCAACTTTCAAGAGTGAAACGAAATGTTACCGAAACTGTCACCCGCACCATGCTATAACGCACAAACTATAATAGTAGTGATGACGTGCTGACAAGCTCAGTGACCATTTTCGTAAAATATCAAACAGGGAGAAAGCGAAGGAGTGTTAAGGGTATGGCCAACAAATAATCAAGCCAGTATGAGCGAATACCAGAAATATGCTACAGCTAGACAATCATATTCAACAAATGGTATATTATTTTAACGATGGAAAGTTGAAGCGCATCTTACAATTTTGTTTAAAATATTTCGCTGTCAATCCAAGTCTGTAATATAGTCAATAATTACTTAAATAAGTTAATTACAAATCCGCTATAATATATTATATATTATAATATATAATAATAATACCAACTATATTACAAGACGAATTGGTAACCTTAGTTATAATTATGCTCATATCAAAAGTTATCAAAATTAAAATCTGACAAGAAATTATTTTTAGTACATATATTTAAACTGAAAATTGTTTGTAGTCCCTAACGAACATCTGTTACCGCTTAAGGTTGCTTTCTATATCGCGCGGGACAGGGTCGAGATTGTGAAACAAGATATGTACGTTTATTTTATTAGTTAAAAATATAACTCTTCTCTCAGATACCAAATACTGATTGACTGAGATATAAATCTGATACGCGATGTTTATACCAAAATTGATCAAAATTACACCCGCTGTAAATCATATCAGTTTGGATTTAGATTCTGAGTATAATAAAACAGTAGACCGATTTTCCAATCGCTATTAATTGGAGGTAACCACATAAATAATAGAAAATAAGGATATTTTAGCGCTTAAATCGCGAATACAAGCTATTTTCAGATCGTTGGTATACTAAAAGTAAGGCAAGATAAGCGAGTTCTATTTATATTATGTAAAGTGTTCCTAATATGAACCTTGTAATGAGTAATTAAATGTATTCGTAAATCTACAAATAGTAATCGTACTCACCAGTCGAAGCAGAACATCATCATTCTCTCTTGCAGTATCAGACCAGCTCTTCGACTAAAGTAAGCGCTATATGTTTAATTTATATGAATTATATGGCCGCTTACACCACTTGTTGATCACCTAACAGATAATTAACAGTTAACTTTGAACAACGTTGAATATAGCAGAAAAGGCTACTTTAAAAATACTGTTATTATTTAACAATACTACCAAAAATATTTTATGCTAATCGTCGTAAAAAGTGCATTTACCAACATTTACAATTTTTAATACATGGTTTGTGGATAATAATAACGTATTTGATGCTTTTTTACGTAATTAATTAGCGCAGGCAAAGTAATAACAGGTATGCGAGTTAAAAAAAAGTAATTATCATTATTGGCATTATTGCAAGAATTGCACCCACTAAAGTTGTTATTTTAAATTGTCCTACATTTAGTGACCACTTGATTCCATTCTGATCTACATTGTTGTTTATGAATAAAGAAGGATTAAATTATTTTTATACACTTGCCCACTATTTCAATAATGATAAATACTGAAAATTATTATTACTATACAATATAACGGATCTTTTATTGCTTTTATAATTAATTTAAAATAAAAAACATGTATACCCAGGCCCAGGCAGGCCAGTTTATACTTTTAGGAATCAATATATGTGCAAGGTTGCTATTCTTAGAGACGCATTTAATGTGCGCAGAAGTGGTGAAAGCGGGCAGCTTATAACGTAATTAGGTCTTCAATTACATTTTAATCATTCCAATAAATTAAAATATGTTTACTCTGCGCATTATTCGTGTATATTTTATAAGCCTTAAAGTTCATATTAAGAAACTTCACAATCAAACTTACACCAATATTGAACATCGTAAAATACGCGGTGCCGTGTAAAGCTACCCACACCGTCGCGATTCGGATCATGCGAAAGGTTATCGAACGATTCAGCTCTGCCAGTTCCCGAAAATGACAGCTAATTTATAATCGACTATTATTATAGTCCACATATGATGTTTATTTTAATTGCGTAAGGCGTAGACGCAAAATAGATTAGCGCGAGCGAATCGTTCGCCGCGCGCGGTGCGGTTCCGAATCGGAGGCCTGATGTAAAGCGGTCAGACGGCGAGTGCGGGTGAGTGCGGGTGAGTGCGGGCGTACCTTGCGAGTGATGGCGCGAGCTGTGCTGCGGGCCGGTGTCGAGGGTGGGCGGAGTGTAGCTGAAGGCGTGCGGCTCCGACGCCTTGCCCGCCGAGCGCACGAACAGCTGCACCGGCACCGCCTCGGGGATGTCCGCGCGGGCGTACGGAGGCACGCAGCACACCAGGTGCGTCTGTTGGATGTTCCTGGTCAGTGCTGTTGTGTACTCACTTTTTTTAGAATTCTTTTAGGCCCACGTGGTACCGCCGCGACTTCCCAAACCATACCCGTTAGAAATCCAATAAAGTGAGCACTAGTAGCATGCATGAGTTATATATCTGACTAGCCACCCGCCCCGGCTTCGCACGGGTGCAATATTGACATATAAACCTTCCTCTTGAATCACTATCTATTAAAAAAACCGCTTGCGTAGTTTTGAAGATTTAAGCATACATAGGGACGGACAGACGGCAGCGACTGTTTTATACTATGTAGTGATAGTGATAATACACAAGTACATATTATATATATTAGCTTCTTGTTGAGCATGACCACGCGCGTATTTAGCCAGCCCCCGCCTTTTGCAGCCTTTTCCCGCAGAGGTACGGGCAGTCTTGCCTTGTGTCGTGTTGCAATTAATCGTACCTGCTGTAAGAACTCTTTATCGGGTGTGACTTCCTCCTCCCACGTGGTCCGCCCGTCTTGTCGTTGGCAGAACACGACGCGCGTCTCCTTGAGGAAGTTCTTCCCGAGTAAGTACAGCTCCAGGCCGCCTGTCGCTGGGCACGACACCAGCGATTTGCGGCACACCTCTGGCACGCCGGGTGGTTGGGCTGTAGAACGTAGATGCAGTTGTTTGGTGGGAAGAAGTTGGTAACTTATTACTAATTGTTATTCCATTATAGGGACAGTTTTCACTTTAGTGATGGATGAAGTTATTGCTATGTTATTAGTTTGTTCTATACGCGATTTTATTTTTGAGTCCTCCATTCCGGGGTACCGTCCTGCGCTGCCTGCCTTACGGCCCCGATGACCTAATTTTTACTATATCTTTTAGTACATTTACTATCCGCGTGGATCCTGCCATTGGGTGCGACTACCGTGGCCCTGGTTCGCGCAGTCGAGAATCGGCGTCGGTGTTAGTGGGTTGGTCGGGGCGTAATTTACCATGTCTACGTACCCCGGAGTTCTACCCGGCCGGAGGAGGAGGAGGATGAGGTACTCACTACATATGATCTGCGTGGAGCACACTTGAAGGGTCTCCTGGTGGCCTGCGCTGTTGACGATGTCCGCTCGGAACACCATTCGGCACCGCGTCGACTTCTTCTTGCCCCGGGACACGTGACCGGCCCCGGCTGCGGTTCCTCCTGGTCCGCTCAACGTCTCTCCGAATCGATGCTCCACGTCCACGTTGCGCTCCTAAGAGAATTACCATATCCCTTAGTACTGCAGTCCCCAAGGCATATATCATTAAGCGAACAATAAACAAAACACTCCGGGTTCTTACATCCCATCGTACTGGAAGTCGAAAGAATACCGTAGTTTTAGGGAATGGGGAACTCAACGTTCAGCAATAGATTTTACTTTGAGGATAAGTAGGTTTACCGAATCGATCCGTGTGGTGACGGATTTAGAATACATAGTGTCACCACCCCATACCGTCCTGAGGGAGTCTTAAGAGCCGACAATAGGCAAAAACAAGGCCGGCAACCTAGCCGCAACAAAAGGACAAATTGAAACGAAACCCTGTGCCAACCCGTCTTGCCAGCGTGGCACAATAGGCTAATTACCCTTCATATAATTAGAGGAAGCCCGACTCCGTAGTGGGTACTTTATGGCTGAGAAGTAAGGTTTACCGAAACAAGACATGGCAATCTTGTAATCAAACCAATTCCATTGCGCGTAACTCGCCACGTGTTAAGTATAGATGGGTCAAATGTCTTGGAAATTGAATCTTGGGATGAGATTTGATTAATTTAATGACAAGATCTCAACCATCCTCCCTTTTGAAATTTTGATGTTTTTTAATCTCAATAGCCTCGCGGATCATCATCATCATCTTGTAATGATTTTCCTTGGCAAGGATTTGAGGTATATGAAAGTGAATGTAGTGGTAGGCTGCAGATTTGGTTGAGCGTCTGTTTTTCATGTCAGGTATGTTCGTTTATGCGGATACTGATACTTCTCTTTTTTTGAGCAATGCATGATAATCCACACACCGAAAACACGCGAAAACCTAAGACATCTTACTAACTAACAATACTTAATAACAATGTAGACGTAAATTGTAAACTTTTAATGTATGAACGCATAATAGATCAAGTTTTTACGATTTGTGCAATCAAAAAGAAATTATTGTTGACGCCTGCCGTACGGCCAAGTGGGTGTACTCAATAAAATTATGTTAATGACTCCTAGTAATAAAGTTCAATCCTCTGTATCCAAATATAAAGCGTTAATATTTTATTATAGAAAAACATAGTTGACATGTGACTGTTTAACTTTGGGGTAGACCAGTTTCAGCTAAGATAATCAACTTATGTATGGCTTTAGTATGTTCTTTGAACGTCATGTAAGCTGAGAAAGTTTAGTGATCCAAGTCGAGCGAAATCTCGATTCGATCACACATCTGTCAATTCCATTATGAATGGTCTATTACCTTAAGAATCCCCACGCAGTCGCATGTGACCTGCCAGTTCTTGGAGGGCTCGAGGTCAATCTCGATTATCACGGTGCCGTCCTCCTTGCGCTCCTTGCAAGGCGTCGAGTTCTTCCCAGAAACTCGACATGCCTGGTAGAACATGTGTGGTGCCACGCGGCCCGTGTCAGTACCTATGAATACCTATAAACCATATATGTACTATGAAAGTAACATTAAATTTTTTCGAATTAATTGGTAGGTCTTTTTTGAAAAGCCCAAACAACCCTTATGGAACAGCAAAGAATAATCCTGAGGATACCGTAGAAGGCAAAAAGAAACCTTGCTATGACACTTTATGTGGTCTTATTAAGAAACATTGTGCCCTAGGAAGCTAAATGTCCCTTTTCACATTGGAATCGGCCCGGCCTAAGGCTGACTTATGCATTACATAAGTTCTGCAAAAAAGAACTAAGTGCTAAGATAAGAATATGATTTTTATTAAGTACAAACTTACCTGTAATACAGCCGGCTTGTCATAGCCGACTAATTTGACTATTGGGAATCCATTCCCCGAGTTATCTTTAACAGCGCCTCGGCTGCCTTCAGTCTGATATCTAAAACAAGTAAATATACTAGTAAAAGACATGCACATCTTAAAAATTGTTATCTGAATAGATTGCATGTTATTAGGTCGACAACGCCAAGAAATATTTTTCGAAGCTAAATGTTTAAACTTGTTGACTAAGATAATAAGCGCATGAGTTGCTGCCGTAAAGGCATTCATCATTCGTCACAATTCAAGTTCTCTCAGCCGATACCGATAAAAAAAAGGTTTTCTGAGTAAACATGGAAATACACTGAATATTAGTTTGTTAGACATACCTTGCTCTATGTTGCGTTTCCGGCTGGCAGAGTATTTGGAGCTCCACGGAGCCGTCCCGAGATCGACACGACAGGGGGGCTGCTAGCCCCGGCCGTCCTGACTGCGTCATCGCCATTAGTGCTCTCCGCCGAGCCATCGCTTGAGCCAACTTCCCTCCATACTTCCCCGTTAGTTTACCAGCTAATTTACTCCCAGAACCGACCAATTTACCCCCGCCTGGGTACTTATTGGCAAGTTTACCGCCGTTACCAAGCTTCCCGCACGATCTGTAGGGATCTTGGTATCGTTTTCCTTGTGTCTCAGAGATAGTTGGACTAGATAAACTGCATCCCGCTCTCATCCTGTCAAGTTGAAATTATTTAAATGAGTACATATTTTGGAATTACACTGATAAAGTCAATTATTGTGTTTTAGGATTTACTTTATTATAACATATCATCATATTTTGGTTAAACAAACATTGTTAACAATCACGCACATACAGCTAATGTACATTACATGCAATAACCATGCTGGTTCCCATATGGTTATTGGACGACACATGTCAATTTTGCTAACACCATGAATATAAGTCTAATAAATATAAATAGTTAGGACGAAAGAAGCTTTTGCTGTCACTTTAGTGTATTTGGGGCACTCTGGAGCCTTGAAAATCGATCCATATATATAATATCAAAAGCTTATTAGTGTTTTGCTGTTAATTTTAAAGTGTTTTAGAGACGTGTCAACAAGTCTAACATTTACAGTGGCAAATTTCATCCAAGTGGTACAAATAAAAATCTGTCGCAAGCGGCACATACACGGGAGAGGGTAGGATCGGCGTTGGCGCAAGCGACGAGAGCGGGGCGTCCGGCGGCAGCGAGTGCGATGAAGCGGGCGCCGTGTCAGGCGACGTATCGACCGCCTGCGACTGGCCGAAAGCGTACGCATCATTCGCATCGTCGCATTCTAGTTTTAACGGCGACTCACGCTCGCCGCGCCGTCTTTTCAACTCCGGGTGTTCCCACTCCTCCAAAGTGTCCGATAATCTGTACACAAGCCGATGTTGAGGCTTTAAATATAAACATATATGTGCGTCAAATTTTGCCAATGAAAATACATTAATTTATTGAGTGAATTTTGAATTTTATAGGTGAATAACACAAATAATTCAAGAAACAGATTATTAACACGATAAAGCGATTCGCGATTCGCTCAATGCTTGTAAATTACGCCACAACCACGCACGTATGATGCACACATAAAATAATAATAACGTTGCCTAACCCAGGTAATATTGAGTCGGAGGTCTCAATTAAAAGCGCGCTTTGATGATGGATGAAAGTGTTAAATAAAGTGTCAAGCGGAAGTCCAAAGATAGAGCACCCCTTGGTTGGGGTACCCAAATCACCCCCATGTATGTTCTGCTATTTTTCATAGATTTGGTGTTAAGTTTTGTTTCTTAATTTTAAATCTTTGGTTTTACACCAATATTTTCATAATTGTGGTCAAAGTAACGAAGCTGATTATTTTATGCTTAAAAGTACAATTCAAGATGATAAAGTTACAGGCCGAAAAAATTAAAAAGACTGCTACTTAAATAAAGTTTTTTAAGTCGAAAATTCTCAAAAATTAAAAAACCTAATACGAAAACTATGAAAAATCGCAGAACATACATGGGGGTGATTCGGGTACCCCAAGGGGTGTTCTATCTCTGGACTTCCGCATGACACTATTTTTTGGGACATCCTGTATATTAGGAACGTAAGTGTTGGCGCGTAACGTTATATGTGCCAAAAATACTAATTAGCGCATTGCAGCGAACTTGGTGAGATGCGTATTGCCGGTCTCTTAATACACATCGCTGTCGCTGTTGGTGTATGACGCCGAAGAAAACAATGGAGTACTACCTCCATGTCATTTAAACGAGTACCTATAACTTCAAGGGAGTGAAAAAAGAAATGAAAATGTTTGATGAAAAAATCCAAGCGGAAGAAAGCTTCTAAGCTTTAACCAGTAAAGCGTTGTTTTGTGTCTTGTTAAATACTTACTTTTTAGTATTAAAGAAGAATAATGGCAATTAGTATGTTTCGGAAATACTGAAATATTTATCCTGATGCTAATATAAAATGTGTGTCAAAGTTTCGTAGGGACCAACATATATTTTAATAATTACTTTCATCTGAATGTGCGGTACATTATCGAAAAAAACGTATTCTCAAATATAAAATTATGTCCTTCCAACAGCCTCCTCAACACATCAAATGTTAAATATATAAAATTTCTTCATATACATTACACAGTAAATTATTCATCCTAAACAACGCTAAAGCGCCAAATCTACTGGGGAGAAATTAGTAAGTATGTTAGTGGCTCAATTACGCATGTGTTCGAATGGAACTAACATTTTACTAACTCCACTAAACTTCGATAAACTATTCAGGCACACCAGGCAATATGCGACGTATGCAGTTTTAAAAAAATGAATTATCGACGGCGAAATAAAATGATGAACTAAAAGAACGAGATGAAAATAGATATAGCATAGATAGAAACAGGTGAATGCCAGTTAAAGATACAGTAGGTATAGGTTAAACCACCAATGCCAATTCAATTATTTACACTAAACTACAAAGAAGAATGATTTGTAAGATGTTAAGATTTGTATGCATGTTTGTATGGAAAAATCTCGGAAATTACTGGACCGATTTTAGAAATTCTATCACTTTTATAATGCTAAAATATACCTTAGTAACATAGCTAAAATTCGGAAGCCCAGGTTTGAAGCTCACATGCGCGCGAAAAAACTACTTTAATATATCTTGATAATTACATAAAATGGTCGTCTTAAATTAAAAATAAGCCTCTATAGTAAGCATGTACAGGTAGTATAGATAACAATATAGATGCACAATAGCAGTATTCAATAATTTTAGGAGACATGTCGTCATGTAATGCACACCGGACCTCATAATTAGTACGCGGCTATATTTACCTATGATAGCTATCAGTTAACGAGGGTATCCCAGAGTACTATTTTAGAACCGTTTCTACGATCACAGCAACAACGAACCACACCAGTAATTACCTATGATTATATATGTTTTTGAAAGGATGAAAAAATAGAAAATAACTAGTTTTAAGCGATGCATCGATTAAGGACAAAGTACTGATTGGCATGCACAGAAACATTGCGCCTCAAGACATTATCATGCCCGAATCGAGGAAATAATATCAAGTTAATGACATGCACTTTTAATATGCTTCTAAATTAAGGGAACCCATTTGTCGTGCTAAATTAACAAAATTTCCATAAATATTTCTACTTAGGGATTACGTAACAGTTCGTTTATAATTTTGAAGTTGTCCTTATTTATTCGATCTGATAACTAGAGCTGATCACCGAACGAAGCTGGTGCTCTGGCTAATATAAAATCAATGGCCAATTCCAATTGCGTAATTACGTAAATCGATATCGCATTTTACGATTAGAGATAGATCAGCGATAAAATCGAATTGCATCAGATATCGATAAAAACGTGTTGAAAATTGCAATTTTTGCAGATGCATACGTTGAGCACGCACGATCGCGATGCGATGCTCACGTTATCTTATACGAAGCTGAAAGTCGTTCGCGTTCTAAATTTGTAAGTACGAGAATACGAAAATTTTGTTAATAAGCGGCAGCACAATAAATCCGCTTTCAACCGGTAGCGACAATGTTTTCAATGTAGAGATGATGTATTGCTGATGCCGACAACGGCGCTGTATCAGTACTGGCTACTGGCTCCGTGTCAAATTATAATCACGTGTAAACATATCATTGACTAGCGAAATGTTAAGAATGTATTTATTCAGTTAAATGAACATTTAGATGTGGTTTAAAAGAACACAATGCACATCTTGGATACAAAAAAAGAACATTCAAAGCAACAAGTGCTCACCGAGAAACAATTATACGTAACAAGCGATATCTCCGACGTTTGCAAAAGGACATATTTAATCGAAGTTATCTAAAGCACACAAATTTGAGGAAAGCTCGCACGGTATTAAACCTATTACTATGTTAAAGCCATTAATTACGACCGAAATGCAGTGTTAAACAAAATGCACCTGTGTTATAATACATGTAATTGAAGCGACAAGAAATTGTGCGTTGTTAATAATATTACGTATTACAATGCAACATTTATACATTCCTTACCTGTTTACCGCGTCAGGCCCAAGGCCACTGTCGTTGCTGTTTTCACAGGGCTCCGGAGGCCTCAACGAGTATGTGTGTGCATATTGGGGGAGTTTCCCAAATTTGCCTAAATATGCCAATTTGCCCGGATGGTGGACCATTTTTCCCGAATGTGGTATTTTGCCCGTGTGAACCATTTTTCCCGGGTGCGCAGTCTTACCCGGGTGAACACGCTTATGCGGCGCACGTATCACCTTTCTGTGCACACGAGCGGCCATAGTGGGAGCCGTGGACATAGTCATTTTCATGCCTGTCGACAAACAGAAAATAATAATAAATGAATTTTTATTTGTCCATTGTTGAGAATTTTCTTATTTTGTACGTAGGCGACATTTTGTCACCTATGGTGCCTGATATAAATGATTTTATTTTTTACTTATTATGTTTTTATTTAAGTAGAATGATGAATCTTATAGATCATGGATGTTATTTAGTTACCAAAGATGCTATTTAATGAGATTATCCGGCAGGTGGAAAGTAGTTCGACTGTGAAATTCATATGATATATGATTCATATATTCGTGAAAGTGAAAGAGGGACAAAGTAAAGAACTTACTTTGTCCCTCTTTCACGAATATACACTGCTATGTGGCGGGTCGACCACTTCCCTTTGATATGGTTGAGGAGATCGATGGCTGCCACATGACTTATGCTTGTGAACAGGTGCCGCTGTTTGGGGTTGGTCGGCTCACTGGATTCAAGACGTATTATTTCATTTTGAATTATTCTATTTGTTAAATAATAAAATTATATAGATTAATAATTATAAAGTTCATATTTCAGGTGAGTGCCTTTCCGAACCAAACAAAACTTTATATGTTACTTATATGTCTTATAATTGGTTTATACGTGCAATAAAGCATTATTCTGTTCTATTCTAATAAGGAAATTATTTATAATCGGGCTCAAAAAAAGGAAAATTTCTTGGAAATCCTCTTCTACTGATCGGCTGAAATGAATTTAAAGTGATACCAAAGCATTTCGTCAAAATAGGAATAAACAAAAATAAATAAACTGTACTTAAGAATCGAGCGAAAGTAATATTACTCCCGAAAGTGGCGAGCACAAACGTTGTTAATTAAAGTTTGAGCGGTTCGCACCGACACCGACAGCGATAAATTGCAGCTCATATGAAGTGTATCTTGTCTTAATTGCAATGAAATGTTGCGGAAGAGGTAAATTTTTACGTCCTGCGCCATAAGTCCATATCATGAGTCACTAGATAACATTTAGAGATCTCAATCTCAAGTTTATGGGCTGAAAGCAATAACGCGACTCATAAACTGAAACACTCCGATGAATACATAAACGTAACCGATCGGAATTCAGTTATATATTTCGATCAACGTTTCGATAATATTACCCTAGGTTTGGACAAAACCAAACATAAATGAAAACGACCCGGCAATATTAATTCTAGCCGACGAATCGATATCGATACAAACAGTTGTGACGTGACAAGACAATATATAAGTCTCCGTATTTTCGGAAGCGTATGTTAATTATTACATTTTAGTAACATGTTCATTGTTTCAACGGTGAAAACGCTTAAAGCTTTCAAAGGTAAACACCGTTTCTAATAAACTCCATAACGACATACTCAGGCCTCAAAACTCCAGTAATGAAGATCAAGGTTTTATTATTTTTAACGATGACGGCACTAGTTTTAATAACTATTCTTCAGTAGTGTAATGGTCTTTGCGTGCAATCTATCCTGTCCTATTATGCAGGATCCATACCTCTACAATATCGAAGATGCATTGCATTAGCCTAACAGCTTATGGCTTAGGTTTAAGCATCCCGTCTTTTTACCACTTTGGTGGGAGGCGCGCCCTGCCTGATTCTAAGTGGTTAACCTCACATAAGGAACACCAGAAGTGTCACTCAGATGTCACCAACTCCGCTAAGGAAAATCATAACGCTGCAGCGAAAAGGTAAAGCTGATACCTTCCTTTACTAGCACCGTTTCCCTTCATGAAGACTATTACCTCTGGCCACCTCACTAACGCGCAGGAACCCACCTGTTTCTGTTTTTCAATATTCTTTATGTTACAGCGGCTTGTTGTGTTATGTTTAGGTTAGTAAAATACTATTCTATTACCCTAAAGATTCTGGAAGAGGGTTTGATAAATATACCAGTTTTAAAATAATTGTTTTTGAATCTCTAATGCAAATAAACACCAATATTCGGCCAAACGAATCTGTCAACGACCAATATTGTTTTGACAGCTTCGCGATGTGTGAGCAGTTAGGAACTATTGCCAAAGTACATAAAATAAATTTATACCGGGCAGTAAACACGCCTGCTTGGGTTGACGATAGTGCCCCTCTAACTTTGTATTTTAGCACTGAGGGCTATAATCGCGAGATGTAATGACCGAATTAACTCTCCATCAATTATAAAGCCTTTCCGTCATATGCAGATTATTATTTGGAAAAATTGCAAGAGTATATTGTTTTCGTAAGTAACGAGTTAGAATAGAAGTGTTAATATTTTACACGGCGCATGTAGGCAGCTAGCGATCTGAGAAGTATGTCGCCCGGCCGAAAGAAAGGCGTACGTCGTGTACGTTCTTCTAATTATTTTTGTTTCCATATTCAAAATTTGTCTACTTCAGTCAATTTTCATTGACGCGGCTGTCGGATTTAACAGTTCGATGCAAAGGCAGCGTTTGCGCCCTTATTTTAGGCGGGAAGTTTTTTTTTCGTAGGATTGATATCATTTTGTATATCCGTCCGTTGGGAACCAGCCGTATGTGGGACCCGGGGCGCAGAAGGATGGTAATTAACCCACCCACTAACAGCGTTCCTCGACTGTCCCCATTTAGGGCCTTGAGCCGGAGTCGTTGAGCATAGTCCCCCCAACTGGAGGACTATGCTCCACGACTCTGGCGCACCTCGATTAGTGAGAACCCAAAATGCTCAGAGGAGTTTCATTGAAGGAGTTCAAGCGATGCGTCTCCAAGTTTATGCAACACTGGGTAGGAATAGAACCACACATTACTTACCTGTAGGCGTTGCTAATTACTATAGCACCCTTGGGGGAGAAGTGTGATATGTAGTTATATAATACTATAGGCTTAGCATATTGTTAGATAGTCAGTAGATTATACACTCACAAACTTATATATTATGTGCATAACAATAGTCTTACATAAAATTATTTTACGGTTCACAGGAAATAATAAAATTGGTCGGTAAAACATGGCCTTGTGGACATGGTGCGCAGCCGGCAGTCCGAGATATACAGCTTAATATTCCTTTTGAATGTATAGTAGGTAAATACTGGGTATTTATGACTTCAACTGTACGCTGATAGGTTTTTATAAATATTCGAACAGGAAAATAGAAATGACGACATTTGATACTGCAGGCTTACCTAAATTGTGAGTTAAAATTGTTTACTATCACGAAGATAGTTTTATTCTCTAGTAAGAAAAGGCTTTGATTCTCTAGTAAGAATCATAATTCACTGTAGAGCTAATTCCCCGGTGATACATAAATTTGATGATTTTAGGTTTTCAAGATTGTTCAAATAGACTCGATAAGGCGGTAACGAAGTAGCTCCTTTACACATCATATCATCGTCGTTACATCAATATTTATATTTATTCCAATCGAAAAAGTATGAAACTAGATAATTAAATGATCTAACAGTTTCTTATTCAGATTAAATGGAAGCATCATCCACATGCACTAGCTGACCGGACAGAAGGTTTCCTGTCTTCATTATGAATATTGAATTCGAACTGGAATAACTAATAAAAGAACTTAATTTAAAAGAGTTTATTATTCTAATGCTATATGATATACTACATTCTTAGATTTTTGTCCTGCGCCTATGTAAATAAATACTGACATAGTAACAGCATATTGGTGGAAGAGATGCCGATAATAAAAGATATGATTGTCCTCATTTTCCCGAATCATCAGTCTGTATGAATAATAATTCTTTGAACTAATGTGTTTGTTAGTTTCGGAACCTGTAACTGTTTTATACTATGTAGTGATTATGCATGTATTATACATATAAACCTTCCTCTTGAATCACTCTATCAATCAAAGAAACCGCTTCAAAATCCGTTGCGTAGTTTTAAAGATTTAAGCATACATAGGGACGGACAGACGACAGCGACTTTGTTTTATACTATGTAGTGATAGTTATTATATGACCCTGAAACTTGAAAAATTTTGTTGCACAAGTTACGTCATTTGAAAACAATTATTGTATTGCTGGACACGAGAGTTAAAAAAATATGTAACCTGGACCATTTCCGGAAACCAATGTAGTGGCGCTGATGGAGTCAATTTGACTTGACCGCTCGCGCAACACAATCCAGCAGCTTCATTTTTAAACTTAAATGCCTAGCAATATTGTCACACCACGTTCATTGGTCCAATACCAACTATTTGCTATGAACTATAATCGATATCCACGATATAATTTAATTCTGATCGCTAAGAATTAAACACAACATTCCTATGTTGTTTATTCGGTTCCATCGATTCCGTTTAACTTCATTCCGCGCGTTGCGTTGCTCGTCAGTTTGACTTGCTCTTGTATATCTTTCACTCGCAGCATTGCGGTTTCTGCGACCTAAGTTTGTACTTCTAATTGCTGGCATTTTCAAATAAGAAAATTCAACTTTAATTTAATGAAACCTATTGTATTTTTCTTTATATTAAATTGAACTTTTAATATTAGGCGTGATGACTCTGAACTAACCGTGATGTGCACTAAAATATTCAGTTTTCTTACAAACTTTTTGTAAGGAATAATTAATTAGTTTACTTGTATTTTATAAATTAAATAACTAATAATAATAACGACCGAAGCATCTGTTCTAAACGATACTTTTTTTATACAAATCTTGCCGTGGCAATAACGAACACAAAAAATAATGTCTAATTTGTTGCTGGCGTTCTGAAGTTATTAAATACGCGTACAAACATTGCAGATTCATTTTTATATACAAGATGTATGTATTAATTTAACTTCTAACATAGTCAACAGATATCGCAGTTAAATATCAGACGAGCAAATAATTTGCAATAAAATAATATTGCGACTGTAAATTGAGATGTAAGCTATCCTATCTTTCAAGTTGATCCAAACTGCACACGGTGCGAACTTAATTATATTATATTTGGTTAAATCGCGGACAAGCAACTTGACGCGTAATTTATATTAGGTCCTTACATGTAAAATTGGCGATTTGTCGTACTTTGGTCTGAAATATCTCCTCTTTGGTTAAGAATTTCAAATTCAAATTTATAAATTCATTTAGCTGGTACATTTGAGTTTTGAAAACAGTCATTCTCTTGTTGTTTCCTCTTCTTTTTTTGGCGTCGCTTGTTACCGCACAATGGAAAACATGAAATATCGGTATATTTCCGAGTACGAGTTCTACCGTGGCACCGGTGCTGCAGAAACAGCTCGAATGCATATTGACGTGTCCGGCGCTGTTGTCGCAAAAGAAAACACGGTTTTGGTTTCAACGTTTTCGTTCTGGAAATTTGGACCTTCAGAACCAACCCCGTGGACGGCCGGAGACCAAAGTGGAAAATGAAGATTTAAAGGCTATTGTGGAAGTGGATCCATCACAAAGCACTTCAGAGATAGCTGCATGCTTCGGGGTAAATGATAAAACTGTATTAATCCACTTGAAGCAAATTGGGAAGTAAAAAAACTTGAACGACACTCAATTTATTAGGTACCCAAAGATTACGGCAGATATCTACTGTCAGCAACTGCAAACCTTAAAGGAAGAACTAGCTGCTAAATAACCGAGATTGGTCAATCGCTCTAGGCGAACAAACAACCACTAAGTTAGATGAGCTACAATTGGAATGTCTGTACCAGGATTCGGACCTTGTTCCAACATATTACGCTTTTTCCGGAATTTGAACCACTTGTTACAAGGAAAAAAATCAACTCCGATGCGGCAGTCCAAATCGCCTTTAAAGAGTTGATACTCGCCCATGGTATTTTTTTAGTAAAAGGATCAATGAACTAACTAAAGTGCATGGATAACAACGGTGCATACTTTGATTAAATAAATATATTTTATAAAATCAATTTATATTCCTCCCGTACAAAACGCCAATTTCATATGTAGGTTTATATTAAAGTGTAAAATAAATCACAGATCAAATTAGCTTCCCCGATACGCATATTTCTAAAATTAAGAACTTATTTCTTTGTTGATACCTGAAATGTAACAAAAATTCAGAACGAACTCTGTGTTATGTTATTTGTTTTACTTCACAATCAGTCTAGGTGTTACTGATAAACCCGACGCAAGAGCCAGTATCAGCACACTTTCTGTTTACATACCGAGTCATTCACTCGAGCCGATTGAGAAGATAAAAATAATCGTACTTGTAATGATGATTAATTAATCTACTTCTTACCGATTTCACTAGTGCCAGTATGATAATGCGAAGAAACTTAATACTAAACATATGTAGGAGTTTCCTGGGTCGTGCGAGCTATAGGAGAATTGTAAGATGGAGCGTAATCAAAATCGAATATGAAGTATTCGATTTTAATTACTTAATAATAATCAATAATATATTAATATAATGTTTTAATAATATATTTCTTTAATATAATGTTTTTAAAATGTTATTTGTTAATAAAATTCCTTATTTCTCAATTAACTTTCAAAGTGATCAATAATTGCAATAAGTTTTAGATGGAGTTTGTTCTTAGTAATTACTAGTGTTTTTGAGTATGTATTATAATGTAATTTATTGATTATTGGTTGCGTAAATAAACGATACATATTTGCTTGCCGTCAATTATAATGTTTAGACCAAAAAATAATTGCGTCTTGTTTACAACATCTTGAAAGTACTAATGAAAGCGAGTACCATGGGCGGTCTAGGGTCCTCCAAATCCGCCCATTTGTAACATGATTATGTTCGCAGTACCAACCACAATGTACAGTAGAAAGACATTCATGCATTCAGTGAACTCTTCGAATGAGGTTTAAAGTCTCAAAAATAAAACTATAGTATTACAGATTTTTGTATTATGCTACTCTTTTAAAATGTAACTAGGTATAAACATTCATATATAAATGTATAGAATATTAACTATCTTTCAGCCGCTGACGTCTTGAGCTTAACAGAAGTCTGTCCATGAATTAACACCCAGTAAGTTGTACGCATTACATTATGTTACATTTATCGTTGCCTATTATGGGCTGGGCCTCTTTCTGCGACATAACGGCCTCGCAGAAAGAAGCTACACAAGTGCACCGCAGCTGTTTAGGGCTCGCAGGCCAACTCTGAGGACAGAGGTGTCCCCGGAGCCCAAACGCCCTTCGACACCGTGTGCAGCTCTTCGTCTGGGCTTTCCCCGTACACCAGCACCCTCACCGCGGCAAGGTAATACGGTCGAGAGGGATAAAGACGATTCCCCTACAGCAAGGCTAGACTGCTTTGCGTTACGTGGTTTTAATGTTGTTGGTGGAACATTCAGTTGCTTGAATTTTCTTGAAGAAGTACACAGTGAGCGAGTCACCTACCCTCGTTGCAAAATAAAAACATACTTTGTATAAAGTACATCATGAACATCCTTGAGACGGGAGACAATACTGGTCTATTGATAAGACCAGAATTGGAACTTTAAAAAAAAGAACTTTTTTTTAAGTATTTTTAAACCTTGTTATTAATAATATTGATATCTAATGAAAAAAAGTAAAAAAATATATTTTTCATATAATTATAAACAATTAAACGCCCCATGGTTGGTCACCATAGTTGTGAGGTCATATTGTTACGGCTATTACACGTAACTAGACAATAATATAATATTGAAAAATTATTGCCAAAAAACTACTTGTCAGTTGGTTCCGATCAGCTATGTGTGATAAAGGATTTATTAAGGCAAAGTCTATTAATATTCATGTATTTATGGAACATTTAAAATCATTTTGTCACGAGTTGTTTTGGTAGTATTCGTACATAATGGATGGACAAAACAAGAAAGACATATGAATGTTTGTCTGTAGGTCCTATAAAGAATCGTAAACTATGCATTTGATCATGTGATGATCATCAGCACCGTGTTGAGCATGAGTCGAAGAAGGGTTCTGAACTAAAAAGATAAAATTGAATATTTGTGTAATGTCTTTCCTTCAAGTTTATTTTAGTTAATGGCGTGGCAACGCTTGCATTTTTCAATATACATTTGAATATTTAACAATGATTAAATATATTAAATAGATCAAATCACTGTACTTATTATTTCTATATCAACAGCAGTGAGTGAAAACTAACATTACGACGTCACACGCGCTCAGGTTTTCAAAAACCTAATTTATTTTCCGCCGAATAATATCTTCGAATGGTTTAGAATTGGACAACTATCCTAAAAGCCCGAGATTCCAGGTCTCGATATATGTATATTTCTAACAGGCGGTACAGTTAGTGTGGAAGAAATAAAAACCGCCAATGGTAGTTACGGTTCTTGGTTTTAAATCTCTAAATGTGGTAAGGTATCTCAATAAGTTATTTTTAATGTGAATAATAAACATTTTCCCCAATAAATTTGTTTCAAGTGAAAGCCCGACATATTCATGAAAATAAATTAATTAGTGAGCGATGCTACAGAATGAAAGCAAGATAACTTTTATGTGCTTCCACAAAATGTTGTTAAGAGATTTATTTATTGGCAGGCATTTTTAATTATTCTTATTTTTTTTAAAGAAAAATATTACCTTTCCATTTTATAATGAAAAATGTGTTCTTCGTTTTTTAGATGTCGTTTATGAGAAATGTGTTTATACTTTAGGATTTCTGGGGTTCAGGACCGCTTAGTATAGACGTAAAATATCTACATATAACATAGAATTTAAAAACCTTATACCACAGCAAAAATAGTTTCTTTATTTGTCTATAGTTCTACTTGACATGATAAAATGTCTAAATACTAGAAAGATTGACTGGTTGGACAATCTAATTTATCAAATTTTCGTGTCACGGTGTTTGTTATTGAACTCCTTCGAAATAGCTCGACCGATTTTCGTGAAATTTTGTGTGCATATCGGTGTTAGGTCTGCGAATCGGACATAATCTATTTTTCTTCCCTCTTAATGTTCAAGATTTATTTAAAACCCTAATATTTTTTTTTAGTTTTATGATAGACCACCCTAAAATACATACAGCCCTAAACTTTCAACCCTGGAATGTAAATTAATGTTAAATGTAATATAACAAAAACCTTAGCCAAAACAACACGTAGCCGGGTCTTCTAGTTGAAATATAAAATCGGAATTGTATATTTTTTTACCCCGTTCGAAAGCGAAGCGTTTTTCACACTTAAAAAGTGTAATGCAGGTAAAGTAGGGAATCAGCTACATTATCATAGAAACACCACATTTTAAAGGACTCATCCTTTCGTTGTTATGATTGGCATGAGTGACTGACATGTTCGAAGTCTCTTTAATATTTAAACCCTATGGCCCCGGATAAATTGGGTTGGGCTATTCTTTTTCGGAATTTTTAGATGTCTGTTTTCGACAAATATTCACTGTCAAATATGTATTACAAATACACGTACATCCTACTAATATTATAAACGTGAAAGTTTGTACGTATGGATGGATGTTTGTTACTCTTTCACGTAAAAACTACTGAATGGATTTTATTGAAACTTTACAATAACATAGCTTATACATCAGAATAACACATAGGCTATCATTTATAACGATATATTATGAATTATCCAGAATATAACGATTCAAGTAAACGCGGGTGAAACCGCGGGGCGCAGATAGTATACGTATAAAGTTATGTCAAGTGCCACCATATGGCAGTAAGACTAGTTCTGGGTGTCTTTTCCGAATCACAATATAAATAAATAGTAAATTGAAACGCTCTTGAACCGTGGAAAACATGTTTAAGTTATTTAGGTATAAAATGTAGTCGCAATAAAAAGTAAAACGGCACTATTTCGCTTCTGCCTAGGCTAATAAACTTTGGAGGTTGGTTTTTGAGTGAAAACAGTGTTAAATTCGTGCTCTGCCGAAATAACTAACACGGACTTAGCGTTATTAGACAGTGCGTAGCGTAACCTAATTTATATACGATCACTAGCTGTCCCGGCAAACGTTGTTTTGCCAAATAATTAACCAACCCCCGCGCAACCCCCACCCCGCGCAACCCTCTAGGTCTTATGGTTCCAGAGATATCGTGATGACTCAAGCGATCTATACAACATCTATCGCAAAACGTTGTTTTGCCATGTAATTAAATAGGGTGAATCGTAGAGGGGTGAAAATTTAGGGTTGTTTGTATTTTTGTATGCTGAATCTTAAAAAAATAAAAGCAAAAAAAATTCTCTAAAAAATAAACAATTATTTTTGTTTTGGACCCCCCCCCCCCTTAAAATTTAGAGGGATGAAAAATAGATGTTGTCCTATTCTCAGACCTACTCAATATGCTCACAAAATTGCATCAAAATCGGTCAAGCCGTTTCGGAGGAGTATGGCAACGAAAACTGTGACACGAGAATTTTATATATTAGATGTACCTAGAAGAGCATAAGCCAATTTTGTTTACGCAGTTACATGAAGTCAGTTGTCAGTCATTGTGCATTAATGCCAAATTGTGCATTAATTTCATTTATAATCCTTATCTGTTAATGAAATCATTAAAAAAGAAACAGTTATAAGTACATCTATTGTCTCTCTATCTCTGAAGCACGCGTAATGAATTCTTAACAATATTGTATTAAGCTATGCTCATTTTTACAAGCTTCAAAAATGCTTATTAACAATTAATTTAGGATCAGTACGAAGCTTAAATTGTACATAAGCAATACATAAGACCAATGAATACATACGGCATGTCAATAGGCAGACGATTGAGTGACGATGATATAAATTACTGGGCCGAGTTCGTTACCCTGTGGAACACCGAGACGCGACTGCAAGATATCGACGGTTATCAGTCGTGTTTACATATAGATATGGAGAAAGTTCACCTGACCAACGGTAATTTTTGTAAACTATAATAAAGGAAATATAGGATTAAGGCTGTCGAAAGTAATCATCACATATTAAACAGTTACACACAGCTTACGCAGCTGAAATTTTTTATTTGATTATACATTTACATACTTTTTTAGACAGGCGTAAATAAAGGAAAATGATAGAGCCATTAGCCGTTTTATTGATTAAATCTACATTTCATTCTTAGTTTACAGTCCAAACCATTATGATTCTATGCAGAAAAAAAGTAATATGATTCGTTATATTTGATAAAATGCATATAGCATTAACTGTATCATATTGTAAATAAATTACGTTATTGTTTCTACATGCTTATTGTTGGCCTTATAAATAAGAATGTCAAACTATTATTTTTTGCAAAGAAAACAATGAACGATTATTATCACTAGCTTTAATAGATTTTTTCCGTATGGTGACGGGTTTAGACTCATACTCAAACGGAACTTTATTTACGTAGGTTTTATAACAAAACTCTTATAAATCCTCATATTTAATATTATCAATATCGTCTTACGGCCCTTGTCCCACGCTAGGTGGTAGTCTGCATACACACCTATCAGTGGTCATATCTACATCCACCCCTTACATACACAATTCCTCATTCTTACATTCCATCCATCTCTTTTGATCTCCCACAGCCCTTGCATCCACCTACACGGCAAGAAATTCTGAATTGTTTTTTTTTTTCAAATTATCGGTCTAGTTTACAAAAAAGCACTAAACAACATAGTCAGAGCAAGTTCGCCAGATGAGACGAAACACGATACACGTTTACGCAATGAATGACGAATAGGCTTTGACAGGACCGATCAAATACAAATCCGCGAATAAATAGGTCTCCGTTGCGTCATTGCTCACGCATACAGTATACAATATTCGACATTTACTAAATGCTAAATAAAAGTT
Organism: Clostera curtula; assembly: GCA_905475355.2. Lineage (NCBI taxonomy): Eukaryota > Metazoa > Arthropoda > Insecta > Lepidoptera > Notodontidae > Clostera > Clostera curtula. Next base: position 20,286,951 of record FR997796.1, on the reverse strand, counting down.
ATTACGTCAGTGGGATATATTATTGAAGAGGACAAAGGAACAGACCACAGGCACAAAATGTCAGTTATTTCCGGGCATCATTTTCTCTCAGATGGACATTGACGTGGTAGTACCCTTTATTAATTAATGTAGTTTTAACAACTTAACTAAAAATACATAGTATCACCGCCCCATGCCATCCTGAGAGTGTCGCAAGAGGCGACAAAAGGAAATGACAAGGCCGAATACCTAGCCGAAAGCAAAGGAAAACTTGATACTAAACCCTGTGCCAACCCACCTGGCCAGCGTGTCACAGTCGTGTAATTACCCTCCATGTAATGAGAGGAGTCCTGACTCAGCAGTGGGTCATTAATGGGTTGAGTTTAGTAGTAATAGACATACTTCCATTATTTTATATTTATGAAATGCTTATCACGTTGAACATAACGTTGTGGATCAATATTACGTAACTTGTATCGATAAGAATAGGTCAAACTTTGAATGATACTGATAAGTATTCAGTTCCCAATACCTCTTACCATGCACTTTGAATAGATGAAATTATACTTTTAAATCGTACTGTTCTGGAGCTCAATGTTGTACCTATATAGTTCTAACATTGCTGATACAGAATTCATAAAAACGTTTGGTTTCGATAATGTTAAAGTTTAGTTTACCGATTTCGTAAGTATGTTCACTTATAATTTATTATATTTTGTCGTGTCTACATTTCATTTAAATTCATTTAAATGACTTCGGAGGCTTAAAATAGAACCAAGTGATTTATATCTACTTACTCGTATTTGTTAATAAAATAATAAAAAAGTAGCTAAACTCCTATTGTCTATCTCTCTGCTGCAGCACCCGTAATGAATTTTTCACAATACGAAAACGAAATCACCTTTTGGTAAGCCCATAACAACAAGAAGTTTTAGTAGAATAAATTGGATGGCATATGATGGATGCTATGAAATAGAATATATGTATCATGAAATATAGTCAGTAATATAGTTTTATTCCAGCATAATTTTTATCTAAAATATCGAGACTTTCCGAATAACGGAATAAGTATAACATTTACACCTGAAATGTTACGTAACAGTTGCTAAACTTATACAAGTGAGATCAAAGGGCTTGAAATCACCACAGGCTAGGAAGGAGAAGTCAGTTGTAATTGAATTAAAATTAAATAAAAAAACCATAAGAATGACCCTCAAGACAAGACACAATCACCCGACCCTTACTGTTTAAATTTATATTTCACAGGGACATTTAATTTATTCCAAAACCTAAATCTTCACTATCACTACATAGTATAAAATAAAGTCGCTGTCGTCTGTCCGTCCCTATGTATGCTTAAATCTTTAAAACCACGCAGCGGATTTTGAAGCGGTTTTTTTAATAGATGGTGTGATTCAAGAGGAAAGTTTATATGTATAATACATGCAACATATTGTAGAGAAACATTGATAAATTCTGATGTTCATCATTGCACCCGTGCGAAGCCGGGGCGGGTCGCTAGTAATAAAAAAAAAACAAAGTCACTTATAACTCGAGAACAGCTCGACCGATTTACATGGTTTTGGATTTGTTGTATTTATATCCGTCCCTAAGAGCCAATTCGCTATTAAAGATATTGGAAAATATACGAAATATAAATAAATTAAAGAAAAACATTTTCGCATACAAGATGTTGGTGGGTTTCGTTACTGTCAAACACTATTGTCCGTACCGTCGATACGGTAAACTCCCCTCAAATTATAGAACGTATAATTTGAGGGTTTCAAATCAACAGGATCTATACACAATAATCGAAAAATGACAGAAATAAAAATTGATTTACATAAATATTTGTTGTCAAAAAGTGTTCAAGTTATGTCAACCTACCAAAAATATCGAACAAATGACATAATTAAAAAACAAATTATCAAATTTAGTCTCACTCAATTATTACAGATTATTCTGTCAACCCAGCCAGTCATCTAAACTAATATGTTGTTGTTTGTTTGCATAGAATAGGCACTGAGTAGCTCACCATTAGAATCCTACATTATCCCTGATGTTAAATGCCCGTGCGAAGCAGATAATAGTTTTAAAATTTACCTTTAGTGATACGCATTGTACCTACCGTATAAATGTGTTCAATAACATAGAAGCATACTTGTATGTCAAGTCTGTAAAGTAGACAGCAGTAAACATAGCACTAACTCACATTATCAAAGTAATTTATTAAAAAAGCCAGGTTATTGACCGCGTCAGCACTAACATGAAATTATAATAATAATATCAATACTTGTTGACAAAAAGTGTTTGAACTGGAACAGCCAGTAAATAAAAAAAGATGCAAACGAACAGGCTAAGCAAAGGACTGTTGTTGAATGGGTGTGTTAAATTAATTAATTTCTTGAAAACAAAAGACGAAACTCAATGTTTCCCTGGTATCGATTTGGCGTTGATTACGTAAATTAATTCAACTAAGGATAATTTTGCGTTTTCGTTGGATTCGTTTGACTTAAAGCTTTGTCGATGAGTTGTCAGTACAATCATAATCTTTAGCACATAAATCGCTCTGTTTATTTAAGAACCTCTAACTTCGTGGCTACCCAGTAAACGTCCAGCCATATAGCCATATCAAAAGGGTCGATAGTACTAGGTGCTGATAAAGATGATGTGAGCAGTACTGTCTCAGAAAAAAATAAGCAACTATTTTTAATTGCAGATTGTAACAGCACAATCCAACGTCATTGGTGATCTAATTGCATATCAGTGCACGACATAAGAATCTAGCACAACAACAAGATGGCGTATATCAAAATAATTATTCAATTACAATCCTAACGTTGCAGCGGGCTACGTTTATTCTACAGTTTGACAGGGGTACATCAATGTATAATCAAAAATAATACTTTATATTGTAAACAGTGTAATAAACTACCATTAATGAACTATTCACTCTCGCAAGATCAATTATTACTCCGATTGATATATTTTGGCCTGCTATTTCATATTTATTTGAATAATACACATATATATAGAAATATTGTCCGAAGTCTTCAAACGATCTATAACGATAGATTTGACGGGACACACAAAGATTGCTATATTATATTAAACCCACACAATCTCCTCTGTTGAGCCCACAAGCACCATTCTAGAAGCTTTTTCAAATAAAAGCTATCTCTAAAACTAATGACTGTTTCATTCAGTGAAATTTTAGCAACTACACTGCGTCATATCTTATACAATATTAACTGATAATATGGATCCTGTATGTCCGATAAGCACTAACATAAAAGCAGCCATTCACACGCAAATCACATTCTTAACATGTAACGCTAATACATATACAAGATGTTAAAATATTAATTTAAACTACAATTTCACTGCGATTCGAATCAACCAAATTCAAAAATCTGGAGATCTGGGATCTGAGTAAAATTATCGAATATCTAAATGTATCCAAATCAAATGTTGTAACAAATTCCTTACAAACGCTTATTACAAAATTGGATAGCACACCGCACTATCCTCAGTTTCCCAAAAAAAATTCCAATAATTCTTTTTAATATGAAAATATGCGATTCGATATTCAAACTATCACAGAAAGACAGGGATTCAACACTTTCAGTGTGCCCTTAGTAACCTACATAGTAGTATAGACCAGTTTTTACCAAACAGTTTTAATAGAACGCCAGGCTTTCAACATCCTGTATGTCGATGTATTCCAATTCTATTGAGTTAATGCTGTATGTATAAAAACATTTGTTACAACAACGGTATGTATCATGATGTAGGTCGATTTGATATGATCAAAGTGACAAGTCTGTTTGTTGAGTTTTCTCAACAGGAATCTTGTTACGAAACGGTAATATAAACCACGTTGTTTTCTTTTTCGTTCTCTTGTGGCTAGTGTTTTAATCCCTCACAAAGGAGAGGAATGTTAAACGTTAGCCGTGACTTAATACGAGAACTCGTTCTAGAGTATTAATAAAAATGTTTGTTTATCTTGGATAAAACCAGAAGGGTATTTTTAAATGTAAATTTATTTCGTTATGGCTTAAAAATAAAACAGTCCATTGACACGTTGTCTCATTGAACTAATACCTATCAGCGCACCCGACCAACGAGACGTGTTACGATTGTATTCAACTTTAACCTTTGGACTGAATTTACACTTGAGAACATCAACAAGCTGTACTAACACAGTTTGCTTGTTGGTATAACTTCTAATATGAAAAATGCATTAGAAAGGCTGTTTATTGACGTTTTTATAGAGAAATCATCGGTACTACTATACTGAGTACGGGTCCGAACCGAATATTATAACAACTAGCGACCCGCCCCGGCTTCGCACGGTGCAATTATGCATTTATTATACAAAGAAACCTTCCTCTTGAATCAAAATTCAAAATCGGCTGCGTAGTTTTAAAGATTTAAGCATACATAGGGACGGACAGACGACAGCGATTTTGTTTTATACTATGTAGTGATTATGACCATTTCATCACCAACTGGGGAATAGAATTTAAAGAAAAAAATTGCCTGCAGCTTTGGCGGTTCATCTTTATTGAACGACTAGCTTTTGTGCGCGGCTTCGCCCGCGTGGGCTTCGAACCCGTGCATATTTTTATGAAACTAAAATCGGTTATTGTGACTAAACTATGATAGTTAGATATGTGCTCTCGCGGCCTTTTTTGTAGATCTTTATAATACCTACAAAGCCGTAGTACATCATTTTATTCTATTGTCAATAGTTTTTGCAGCGCACGCATAAATAGGTTTTCGATTTTACACCTTGGTTTACAAAATCGCAATTTGCATACGGATCCCTAATTCTTTTGAAAATAAAATATAGCCTATAACCTTCCTCGATAAATGGACTATCTAACACTGAAAGATTTTTTGAAATCGGACCAGTAGTTCCCGAGATTAGCGCGTTCAAACAAACAAACACACAAACAAACAAACTCTGCAGCTTTATATATTAGTATAGATAAGTAGGATTTAAATCCAGCACCAGTAGTTGGTCAGGGATAAATGTCAGCAAGCAGATTTGTCAAATCAATTTGTTGGAATTTTCACCATTAAAGACATCAAATAGCAAACAAATGGTTTGTTGCTGTCGGTGTTTACGTATGCGATGCGGACAAACATGTAGACATTATTTGGTAGCCAGACAGATCTGTGTCATTGTGAGAGCAAGGTCCGCTTCGGAGAGAAGCAACAAGCGCTTCTAGCTTCATTTTCCTTGTTTATACAGCTAATACTGGGCAAGGGCGGGTTGATTACTATTCTTGATGGCCCGACCTTTTTCCTTTGGGCATTTCACATTTGTACGTTAAAGGAATGAATAACGGTCAAGAAACCCAAGGAAATGGAATTAAGTAAACTATGAATATCACTATCACTACCACACCTACAAGAGCGTAACTCTTATGATGACGTAATAGAACAAAATTTGAACTAAAGCTTTACATGCAATCTATCAAAAAATAAGAACATTATGTAGTAAATGCAATAATAATAAAATATAATAAGAGAAAGATAAAGATAATAAATTATTGTTATATTTTTGAAATCCTTCTAATATTATAAACGGGAAATTTTGTTAGATAGAAAATATGTAGGTATGTTTGTTAAGTTACTCTTTCACGCAAAAATTATCTACGGAATGGATTTTGATGAAACTTTACAATAATATGGCTAACATCAGAATAACACATATATGCTATAATTTATAAATATACAGTGTGAATTATTCAAAATATAACGATAAGTGAGTAGGGAAAAAATCTGCCACCTGCGAGCCGCGTGCGTGCGCCGCGAAAACCATTGAAGTAACACTTATATAATGTAAAATGGGAATGTTTATCTTAAATAGTCCTCTTAAATATTAAAAAGCAGCATATATCTATCTTTTATATGTAAGCCATTATCCCAAAAATCATCATCATCAGCCCACATTAGTCCACTGCTGGACATAGGCCTCTCCTAAAGATATTATAAAAATGAATCGCAAAATGTGTTGGTAACCGCATAACTCAACAACGCCTGGACCAATTTGGCCAATTCTTTTTTTTTAATGTTCGTCGAAGTTCAAGGGTTGTTTTTACGGCGAGAAAAAATCGAATAATTGCCGGGAAAACCCTAAAAACAGCCTTTTCTTTTTCCCATACAAACGTGTTTTAACTAAAACGTAGGACAATTTGAGCTTTATTGCTATCGCATAAAGTTCCTATTAAATTACAACCACTCACTGTTGTCTAAGCAATGTAGGTGTGTTCCTATCGTCAAAGTGTACATTTTTTTGACAAGACGAAGTCTGTGGGGTCCGCTAGTTAAATATAAAAATCTAGTTTATTTCACAAAACCCCAAAACCCAACTTTATGCGTGGTAACAAAATTTGCCATTAATATTTTACCACACATTTATTACAAGCTTTTGAGTATATAGATTAACTAAATTAACTCTTAATTCCTAAATAAATACTATCTTCTGTATAGGTACATACAGAGTTGATATGACAGAGGGGCATTAAATTACACTACGTATACTTATATGTGATTAGTATGAATACGAAACGGTACAAAAAAAATACACGTGATTTTTCATGGGGGGTGGAGGGGTAGTCTTAAACCTCACCAGTCTTAAACATCACCAAGGGGGAAGGAGGGGTTAAAAACATCACGTGATTAATGGACAGCTCATAAGGTTAATAAACGATGCGTTATTAAATTAGGCAATTAATTAATTAATTAGGCATAAACATCTGTTGGGAAAGATACATCATGTACAAATGAGGCAAAAATTTAAATAATCATTTGCGGCTAAACTTTTTTGAAAATTGATTTTTGGTACAGAGCCTGTAAATGATACCTAGTATAGGCAGTTAAAAAAATGCCCTTAAGTCGTATCAACCCTGTATATCAATGTTATGTTATTGTTCAGTAATAATTGAGCTCAAATTTTGACATGAAATACAGTTTGTATTTCAAATATTGTTTTTACCTTTCTATATATTTATGATATGGATCTGGAACGCGCAAATATTGCTCTTTTATCTATTTTTTCAATCAGTTACATTCGTGTGAAAGCGAGAGGAACACAACGGCAGCAGCAGTTATATCTGAATCATTGTCGCAGCTTGCCAATAGATAATGTTGTAAACAATATTTTTTATAACATTTTATGTAATTTTTTGGAACATTCTATAAACTTGGTACGTACAAGGGGCATTTAAGCCTGTTTGGTACAAGAGGATTACTGGCCATTTGTACGCAATACTGACTAATGTACTACTATTATATTACTAACTGAAGACCGGAAACGTGAACCGTGCAGCGTCGATGGTGGAAAACTAAATTGTATAAAAGAAGATCTTCTTTAATTGTGTTTTTTTTAAAGTAATCTTCTTGATCCCGTATAACAGGTTTTTCTTGATATAAACTAATCAGTTCAAGTGATTGTTCGTCACTCCACATCATGAAAGTACACACGACACCGAAAACCGTCCAAACAAGCATTGTGAGTGAGCGGCGAGCGCCTGTGTGTTCGCACAAAAATCGGACAGCCCATGGATCTGTCCGAGGGACGGCGCGGCGCGAGCGTTACATGTAATGCTCGTAGTGCCGTCCACACGTAGAATTCGTGTTACATCCATTACACGTTACCCTTCGTCTGGACCGGACTTAAGGTGCTAACAAAAAAGGTACTAATACTTTAATTTTTAATCAAATTAATCACAATTCTGTCCAGGGCAACTTGTAGTAAATATTTCAAGGGATGAATATTTTGTTTCTTATGTTTCTCAGAAAGCCATAATGCTTTTATTCAGAAATCCGAGGGAAATGTTTTGGATGTGGCCGACTGAATGTCAGCATTGCCAGTATCAATTGTTTGCTGATGCTGATTTATAGAACAGACTGCCTTGTTGGTCTTCCATCTATTCTAACTATTACATATGGGTTACTAGCGACCCGCCCTGGCTTCGCCCGGGTGCAATGATTAACATCTAAAATTATGAGTGTTTCTCTACAATATTATGCATGTATTATACACATAAACCTTCCTCTTGAATCACTCTACCTATTACAAAAAAACCGCTTCAAAATCCGTTGCGTAGTTTTAAAGATTTAAGCATAGATAGGGACGGACAGACGACAGCGACTTTGTTATAAACTATGTAGTGATGATACGTGGGTAATGTTTTTTCTAATCGGAAAATCTCAACTACTCTCTGTAACACCAGCTATTTAGCAGCAAAAGTCCCCTCGACATCGATCTAGCCCGTTCTTTTAATCTTTAACCATATATGTATTACTGCGTATGAATTTAGTCGTCACGTCATAATATAGTAAAGTAAGGTGTCACTGAACATAACTTCCATCTCTTTTATTTGTAGTTTCTAAACAGACTACTGCCAACATCGAGCGTTTGAATGCATCCTGATAAAGTATGACCAATTAGTAAGTATATGCTACTACCATACATACCGATGCTTATTTACCGATGCCTTTGTCGGTCAGTATGATAAATAAATTAATACACTATTAATATCGCCCTCTTATCGCTTTGTAAATGCGCGTGTAATGTAATCGTTTTATAATTGCTTTTGGGCGATGTCGGTACTCGCTCTCGACTTTTAGGCCTAGAGTAGACAAGACAGCTGATTTCAACGTGTAGCCCTAAATATGTTGTTCGTGCACTGGTGAATTTTGAATACCTTGTAGCGACCCGAATGGTATATCACTTTGGTACACGTGAGAAGTATAGTAGCTTGAGCCAATGACCTTGCGAATTTGTAAATTTTGAATAAACTCAGGAATTAAGAAATTCACGCTAGTGATCAAATAGCTCGAAGGATTACAATGTTGCAATCGCAATGAGCGGGGCACCTGCCCGGCCAGTGAGGACGGCCGTTTAAAGATCGCGGAGAGACTTAGCTAACATGTGCAATATACGTCAATGTGATCCGATGATGTTCTTAAAGTAGTATTTAATTAAGCGTCACCAATCACAGGTACCTACACTAATATAAAAGACATCGCCTCATCGTTTCAAATTACGCACAAGAAATTTTAACGGCCGTCTTAACATTTCTAAAGAAGAATCAGTGACTTATATTTATTTTTAGAGGAATACTTACAAATAAATAATTATGACGCGATTAGGACGCAATCCTCTTAAAAAACGTTATAACGATAAATCTTACAACAGCTATTTGCTAGTGAACAACGTTAGTGCAACCATTTAAAAGATCAGCTGCCTACGCCTACGCTGAATAAATGAAATTTTGTTAAAGGCCACACATTTTAACAAAAACCCAATAGCTGATATTATAAGACTAACCTATAATAGAGGAATAAATAAGAAACTTTATTTCTTAAATTTCAGGTCAGCAGTTGATAACGGATATTGTGGAATCAGAAAGCTAAACGGTTTGTTTCCGAAGGAATACACATATTGTGATTTCAAATTGGGACACAAAAATGTTTGGTTCTTACGTATAATAAAAAATAAAAAACACAGAACTTTCTAGGTTGTATGCACTAATTTCGGATGGCTATACCTCCTTTACCCCCGGTTTTTAATACCCCCTTTATAGTTAGGACAAAAGAATTGTAGTAGAACCTCGATAAGTTAAAGTCCAAGGGAAAGACAAAATACTTTGAGTTATAGAGGTTTTAAGTTATCAAGGTTCTATGTTAATTTTCTTTTTGAACTCAATTTAAGCCAGTTTTATCACACAGTAGGTAAAGCGATGTTTCCAGGACAGTAATCAAAAACTTATGATCCAAGTAAGCCGATGTCATAAGGCTAACTGCCGTAAATCTTTAAAGAATTTCGAAGGAGCAAACAATAGGTGTCATACGTATTGTTTACGTTAACAATTTACCTAGTGAACACGTGCAATTTTTCTTTTAGAATTTATTTTAAGCCAGTTTTATCACACAGTAGGTAAAGCGATGTTTCCAGGACAATGCTAAAAAACTTATGATCCAAGTAAGCCGTTGTCTTAATGCTAACCGCCGCAAAGCTTGAAAGAATTTCGAAGAAGTAAACAATTGGTGTAATACGTATTGTTTACGTTAACAATTGAACTAGTGAACACGGGCAAGCAATAAATTACCGAAACCATTTGTTTTGGAACCAACTTTTTTGGAACATGCAACTAGATTCCTAACTTCACTTTTGACTTTTCAGAAACACCAGTAAATAGGTTCAATTGAAATAAATGATTTGAGTTTGAGTTTTTGCACAGCCTTTCAAAATGACTCACTGACAAAAAAAAATATGTTATAGAGATTATGGAAACATTTCTCTAAGTTACTGAGGGCATACAGAGATTTCTTATTTGAGTTATAGAGGTTTTGGGCTCTAATGGGAAGGGAACATATTATTTTTTAAGTTATAGAGGTTTTTAAGTTACCGAGGTTCTACTGTATAACATAAATTGAGTTTATTGTCTTCGTCATTTCAGCACATAAATATCCCATTACTGAGTCGGGCCTCCTCCAAATACTAATGTTGGCACAGGGTTCTTATCAAGTTTTACTTCTCTCGCGGCTAGATCGTCTGCCTATTGCGTTCCTTAGTCGCCTCTTACGACACCCTCAATATGGTATGGGTTGATGTCTTTGTGTATTCTAAATCCGTCACCACGTGAACACCATTAATTTGTAGGTGGCTAGAATTAACATGGCTACAATTAAGACAAGGGAAGGGTGTCCGTTCAGTGTAGAAAATACAAGACAAGTCACTGCAAATCATTGCGGTAAGACCAGGTCTCCCAGCTGACGCGTGTAAAGAGCCTTTAAAAATATATAAAACTTTCCCTCTTTTCCGTTGATGTGCGGTTACGTAATTGGTCAAATATTTGGCTATAAGGCTGACTGAGTACGGGAGTAAAATACAATTTCATCGACCTTTTCGTAAAATTTATAACCCCTATAAATATTTTATGTGAAAAGAAATTTTGAAAAATTATTGTAAAATGTATACGTAACAAGTAAATTGTTAGGTGTGTACTCATACAGATGCGAAAGTTTCGATGGATGTGTGTAACACACTAGAACACAACCTGTCAATGTCATACATTTGTCTTTTACTTCTATTCTACCATAGCAGACCGTTTCGAAACTCACTTGGCTAAGACCTCTGAACGGAGAGCTTGTCTTGTCGGCCTTGTTGCTCTAGGGGTCGTCGCCTTAGGATCAACGGGTCCCCGGTTCGATTTCGGGGTCGGCAAAGAGTCTTTGTGTAATCCAGAATACTTGCTTTGGGTGGGTGGGTGTCATTTGTGGTCGTCAAATACGAGTTTGTGTTTGTAAAGTGCTCCCGCGATACAGGTCTAGTGAAGGAGAGTTGCCGTTATTACAAAGGAAGCAATATGTAAGTTTTGTAACACATAAAACATAAAAGCTCTAATCAATGTGGTTCATTTGAATAATAAATATACTTGGACATTTGTATACTATGGGCACCGAGTACACATACGCAGTCGGTAATTATTTTTAAACTCAAACAGAAAATAATATCTTAATATCTCTCATATATAAGCATTATTGCTACAAATTTTAAATGTAACCTTATGACTTTCTTGGCCGATTGGATTCCGGTCCGGTTGAGTGGGCGCGTCCGAGGCTTTCAATATCTATAATGTTTGTAAGATTTTCATGACTGAATATTGGAAAGTCAGGTTGAGTGATTACGATCTAAATTGTTGAAATACCTGGATCATTCGCAGTTCATAACAATATCACCTTTAATTGAGGGAGCTTCGATTTAAGACGATATTCGAATCTACGAAGTTATGAAGGTGTAAACAAATTATTCTTATTGTACACAGATGTAAGTACGATATCTTATTTATATTATAGCCATCACTATAAATGACTCACTGCTGAGGGCCTCCTCCAAATGCAGCGAAATTAGCCTACCGTGCCACTCTGCCACGACTTACCCATTAAGTAAAACAGAAGTCAAACCGACTTAATCATATAATGTTATATGGCATTTAATATAATATATTTGTTGTAAAATTAATTTCTGAACGTATCTTGTGTTACAATTCTTTAAATTTTCTTACGTTATATATTTCTAACTGTAGCTAATGGCGAGTGTGAATGCATAAATCGTAACAGGATGGGCATCTGTGGCCTGACTCAAGTGACCAATTGGTCTACAACACGACGGTTGCGTGTAGTGGTACTTAAACGAGCACATTAGCAGCGCGTAGGGGCTCCTCTTTTTCATATCCATGCCATTTTTCGCAATTGTATTGCGGTCGGCTCCAGTGCAGCCGGCATTCGGTATGTCTTCTTCTACCTGGCTTTAATCCCGGCTACTGCCAGGGTCTGCATTCGGTATCTATCAGTGTTTACACGGATCGATTACCGGCTACCCTCGGCGACTCATCTTAGGGGATAACTTGTAATGTTATGTCGTTCGACCAGCTGTCAGTTTATGCGTGTAACGATTGTGGATGACAAAGTGCTTTAAGGTTACAAATAAAAAACCAAAGCCAGAGGTTGCTTGGATAGCCAATTGATTACGTTGCGCACTGTCCAATAGGTGTACAGCCTTCGCCAAATAATCTAGCTCGTGCTGCAAATATTGATCCTAGCGTAAAAATGATAATGACCAAACTTGTGAGAAATTCAATTTCCAACAACTTTGGATCCAGCCATATTTGCTCTAAAGTTGAAAATTAACGAGTTATTTTAGAAAAACGAAAAAAAAAACATTGAGTTAAATATATAGAGAAGCTATTTCAAACAAAAAGTATCGCGTAACTTGATGACAGCGGGGCAAGCGGGGGGTGTGATGTTTTCATAGATAAAATCAAAACGCGCAGACGCGAGAGACGCGACTTTATTTTATTATTCTGCCTACTAGTTACTGTGTGTACTGTAAATGTAAATCTGTAAATCTAAAATCCAATCAATATATTAATTTATTTTAATATGGATGAACTATTCATAACGTGATAATATCGAGAGTTTACTGCGACAACTGACTAATTTACTGACTTATTTTGAGCAAAACCGAACTACTTGAAAAATGAAAAACATTAGTTCAACACAAAATTTATGGTGTGGTTTACGAGATAAATAATGATAAAAACAAACAAACATAAAATCTTTATTTTACATAATACCCTAACTACTAAAATATACCTACTGTATACTGGATACAAGGCCTACTAAAACTATAGCATTTGTATTTTAAATAATATTTAAAAAACGCAATATTTCAAAACTCATTGTATTAGTCTTATACTTTAAAACGCAATATCTCAAAACTAACGTGACTGCACTTAGCTGGTTTTCGCAGTAAGCCCTATTATTATTTAGTGTCCTTAATTATTTAACGTCGATAGTGTCAACTCTGTGCATTCAAATGTTCTTACTCTTTGATATTCACATAAACATGGCCGCCGCAGTGAGGCGTCGTCAAGAGTTACAATAAATTGATAAAATATGACTAAATTAAGCGTGTCTTAAAGATAATAATGTTGAAAGTTACTCCTTGACTTTTACTTGTATTTCTCGAATTGTTTGAACAGTATCTCAATACACACGAAGGCATAGTTTAAAAAACAAAAACACACTCAAACGTGTGATGTTGCAGCAAGCGCTTGTCACAGACTAAATGAGTTGGAGTGCGCGCGCTCCAACGCGTGTTACAAACAATCTAGTTGAGGTGTCTCCTCTAGTACGAAGTACATTTAACTCAATGAAAAAAAATAACTTTAAGACAAGATGGCGGCGAACCCTCTACCGGGATTAGTTCTAAAATCAAGATTTATACTTCAAAACCCCGCCCCCCCACATTAAAAAAACGCTCCCCGGATTATTTTCTATTAAAATGTCTATCTCGCCTGGACTCATTTAGAATAAATCGTTTCACCGTCCCATTCTACCCTGAGATACATGACGTGTCATACGACGCGTTTACAGGTAATTGCAAGACAGGAAACTGAGCCACAAGAGAATAAACGAAATCCTTTGCCAATCCCTCCGACGAACGTGACACAGTAAGCTGATTCCATCCATGTCGCTGGAGGAGGCCCGACTCAACAAAAACAATCTGATTAGTCGGTAAATTCCGCACAAGTTATTTAAACGGGTAACATCTATGACTTTCTCGCGTTTAAATATATAACTGGTACCCACTTACTGGTTTGAAAATATTAATTTGTTTCTAGAAATAGAAGTCTCAAAAAAGTTTCTATATATAGAACTGTAATTTATTTCAGTACGTTTCACTACTGAATTTATGGACCGTGAATCTTCGTGCATAGCATTTAGAGCAATATTTTTGGTTAAAATTAAGAAACAATGCAAATGAGTTACCAAGTCTGTAGAGTTGTTGTGTACCTCTGTTTACTATACAGAAACCAGAAACCCGGTTCTACCACAGGTAGTTGTAGTTCCGCATGTCACCTCAGTCGAGAATACGACGGTTTTAGGTCAAGGTTAGATATCCGGCTTATATAAAGGTTTATGGCGTTCATTGAACTTGCTCGAGGGATAACAAACAATTGTAAAATTTCTATAAAGAATAATTTATTACATATTAAAAAAAAAACTTTATCCGTTACATGACCTGTTTAAACATTACAAATGTATAAAAATTGATCTGGCGTGAGTTTTCAGACGATAACTCATACATTTCGGATAACCTTCAAAACTGTGGGACCAATATAAAGTTTTTTATTATTGGCACAAAGCAGAAGTTATAAAGACTACAGGGTTTTGTAACAAGTTTTCCTTCTCTTGCGGCTAGGTTAACGGCCTTATCGTTTCCTTTAGTCGGCTCTTACGACACCCTTATGATGGAATGGGGTGGTGACACTATGTATTCTAAATCCGAAACGACACGGATAACTGTCAATATAAATAATTAAATTAGGAGCTTATAAATAACTAAAAGATGGATAACTTTTAGGAACCGCTGATCTACCTAGCAAACTTAGGGGTTACCTACGGGTAGCTTGTAATCTATAGAGAGCAAATGGATGCACCCACAGTTATTTTTTAATTCTATTAATTTTTTTTAGCGTACTTTGTTATGTGCTATGTTTAAGGAAATTTAGTTATTAGTATGCCAAAATATAGATGTACTTATATTACATATATACAATACATTTTTATCATCATCACTACATAGCTACATAGTATAAAACAAAGTCGCTGTAGTCTGTCCGTCCCTATGTACCTATGCTTAAATGTTTGAAACTACGCAACGGATTTTGAAGCAGTTTTTTCTAATACATAGAGAGTATAATACATGCATAATTGCACCCATGCGAAGCCGGGGCGGGTAGCTAGTTTATATACATAGATAAGATGTTATTGCGCTATTACGGAAATGACAGTGGATAAATCAAAGTTCAAAGATTAGCCTTGGAGACCCCGTACCGGGCCAACAAGCGCCAGCCAACATTATCTAAGATGATACTACAGGTTATCTGTGATAATGATTTAATAACTAGCAGCACATGCCAAGTCCTTATCTTGTAGCGCGATTGTACATAGTCGCACATTTACGCAATGCACACAATCGACCAAGGACGTAGTAAGTGGACGACAAAAATGTGTGTTTATGATATTATGTTGTAGATAGAAATTGAATATAATTAGCGTTGACAACCCCGCCTTTTCACAGGATTCAAGATCAGCAAGGCAATTTTATAATACTTCAAATATTGATTCAATTTTTTTTTTAAATAATTAATTGAATCACGTTGAACGCCGAGAAAACTAAATACATACCATTCTCTATGCGATGTTCATCACACACATTAAACTCCCACTCAATCACTGCACACACTTGCACTAGTCCATGCAATACAGTTTGTACATGTAAGCAACTAGAAAGAACATCTTCCACTAAATATCTCGGTGTTATTCTAGACCCTTCCCTAAGCTTCCGTCCACACATCGAAGCCCTGACCTCCCGAGTCCGAAAACTAATATATGTATTCAAAAACTTAAGAGACGTGGCGGATGAAAGTTTGAGGAAAATGGTCTATTACACTCTTTGCCAGTCCTTGCTTACATATTGCATCACAACTTGGGGCGGTACTCATAAAATCACCATACTACAACTAGAACGTGCCCAGAGAGCTATTTTAAAGGTTTCGAACAGCCTACCTTTCAGTTACCCAACTGAAGACCTTTATACGGAGAGTAAAGTCTTGACAGTAAGACAACTTTTTATACTACACACAGTACTTAAACAGCACAGTTTGCTTACCTATAAGCCCTCGTCGCTCCAGGCCAAAAGACGCTATAATCCTACCGAGGCCATTAGACACCACCTCAAGACTAAATTCACAAATCGATACTTTTGTTTCTTGGGAGTATACCTCTATAACAATATCAATAAAATTAAAAATATATACCCTTTAACCAAACTAGTATGTAAACACCATTTGATAGAATGGCTGTTAACACTAAACTATGAATCAACCGAAAAGCTACTGTTGATTCCCAAATAACAGGATCTAAAATAAACAGTCACACATACACACACCCGCCCACACACACACACACACACACACACATACACGCGCGCATATAGTTATACCAAACTACTACCCCAGACATAAACTAGTAAATTTATTTGTACATGTAACAACTCTGCTCCGAAATTGCAAAATTGATAATAAAATCTGGGATGGAGGCCTGGTGGCCTGAAATACAGGCTAACGCCCAGTTTAGGCACCAGTCTCCCACAATAATTTAAGTTATAAAAATTGTCTAATTTATATATTTTGTGAATGTACATTGTGGTGAGAAAATAAATGAATTTTATTTATTTATTTATTATTAATTTTTTTTTTGTAGTTTTTTCCAGATCTTAAAAAAATATGCGTTCGATAAGAAATGCCGTGTGCTACAACATAGCATAAGTTGCAATGATGACCCTTCTGCATGTTATACATATAATGTATTTGTTAATGTTAGATACCATGAAATTATAATATTACCTTTGTGTCACACCTTGCATGTTCTCTAATTTTTTAAGCCAGCAATATACGTTGGCCTAGCATTGCCGAGTGAACGCCAATACCAACGTATAGACGGCCAATACCATCGCTCGATGTCGCTCGCCTAGTTGGTTTCGATACACTTGCCCAACGTGTAGGCAGTAGCACTTGCCTTGTATTAAATTGCCTACGCTCGCGTTGGCCTAAGCTCGGCCAACGTGTATTGCTGGCATTATATGTATTCTGAATTTGTATGTACATCAGACAAGCAGATATAAAATATTTTGATGGTCAACCGTCACCAAAATACAAACAAACATATACAAACTTTCTAAACTTAGACTTAACTGGTTGAATATGTAAATTAGTTCTTATTTCTGGCCAAGTTCCATCGTTTATGCAAATCGCTTTTTTTATATATCAGTAAATTATAAAACCTTCACTGTAATAAGGTGTGCGTCCGTTACTTATTAGCGTAAAACTAACTGCCATGACTCTTAATTAATTATAGTTGAATCTGGTACTAAGCTATCTAATCTGAATATATCATCACCATCATTGCAGCCCAAAAATAGCCCACTACTGTTCGGGCCTCCACCAAATACATGGAGAGAAATTAGCCTAGGGTTTATACCTACCTCATGTGTTCGTTTAGTCGCCTTTTACGACACCATCAGTATGGTATAGGTTGGTGACATTTTGTATTCAAACTTTTTGTATTTCTTACATGGAAAATTTAAGAAAATATCTAATATTTATTTAGATTTTATACGTATTTTCCTGTAGCTGTGGATTTAAGCTGTATCTCTCCCGGCTTTTAAGCTAAGGCTATGTCAATACCACGGGAATGTATTACATAGACTTATAGCCGTAAAACGCGCTAAAGGGACGTCTGTTGCTAAACAACATCACCACGTTTGACACACCCTCGTGGTAACCACAAATACAGTAAATTCGGATTGACATATATTGCCGATCTCAAATCATTCGGGACCAAGACTGGGAGATATGAAAATATGCTCAATGTTTTATTCTGTTCAACAGTAGAAACGAAGACAGCATGTGAAATATGATTTGCTATTTCTAACAAGTTTACAACGAAGTTCATGTTACGCTGGATCCAAAACACTGTTATTTCGATTGCGTAAACCCAGTTTGTTCAATCCGCAACGATGAGCAATGTCTGCATATTGTTCTATTCAGGATATTTGTTATGGTTTAATTAATTAGTAAACGTTGTGATAGTAATTCGGAAGGAATAAATTAGTAACTTTATGAAACATTTGATTATGTATAAATTATAAGTGTACGGTAAGCAAACATTTGCGAGCCGAGCGCTGTTTGTATAGAGAAGAGCTAACTCAAGGTTCTTCAATATTTTGTTAGCTTCTTATACAATAGAGTTCAGTATAGTAAAATGTATCACCAATTCACGTATTTAAAAATCACAAGCCGCACTAGATGGATATCGCGGATATCTCTATAAACCAATAATTCAATGAAATACGAGCCACTAACGGCCGGTCCCAATATACGATCTCAATCCCTTTTTAACGATCTCCAATCGAAACTGTAATCTGTTTATTACACAAAGAGTTTCAATAAACTAAAAGCCACTTGTAAAACTGTAGAAGCCACTTCTCGGACTCCGGAATAGGGCGCCTTGATCCAAAGGATCCTACTTATATTGAAATTATTTGCACCATTCAAGATTGTTCAGAGTCTTTTCGCTTCAGCCCTTATACATTGCAATTAAGACATAGCCAACAAATTGATGGATAATAAAATTATGCATCCCGTCACTATGATACTCTGATCAGGTGATTATCATAGTGTTTTAAATATCAAGCTTTGCGGCCTAACTGATTCTCTGTAAACAACCTTTTTCGTGTATTGCTTTGGCTATGGTACGTATTCTAAATCCGTTACAGACAGTTAACTATTTTAAAATAGCCCGACTTAGTGTTCTAGGGCTTGCACGCGTACACTGAAAGTGTATTTCAGTGAGCTGGGGAATATTCTAGGCTTGGGCAATACTTGACAATTACTCAAATGTTTCTTGTGAGCCTTAGCGATACTTATAGCTGGAAGTTGCCTTAAAAAAGTGAAAACGTACATCTACAGATAACAGCGATCACGATAACACGTACACAATAGACAGGTTAGTGGCATCACTTGTTATCTATGGAGGAGGGTCGCAACCGCTCCGATAGTCGAGTCGATGTAGCAACGAGTATTAGGGGCGAGTCTATTACTTACGACAAACAGAGGGAGTGTTAACACACCATGTAGAGTGCCTATATGCCACACATTTATGGGACAAAACGGTCTTCCAATGTTTCTTTTTTCACGGTGATTTCTAAATGATAATCGTAAAGCAATATGATATAACCCCTATCATGGCACGGGGGTTAAAAATGCTTATCGACACCATTCTATGCTGGAGTGTCCTATGAGAGAGAGAACAAAGTAAATGGAAAGCATCTCAGACCCAAGAGAAGGGAATCTTGATACAGAAACACATGTGCCAACCCATATAGCGAGCGCAGCACATCAAACTGGAGAACGCCCCACTTCACGCAGACATCAGGCTTTGTAATATCCCGCTATAACTAATAGCAGGCAATTTTATTTTATTTCTGCAAAAGCCTACATAATCCGTAGTCCTTATAAAGTGTTACACGTGGAGGCTCTAACCTACTGGGGGGGCTTGGGGGAGGAGGTAGGGAGGAAGAAGCCCAGCCAAGCGAGCTACCCTCTCTGCTACCTGTTGCTAGGTGGCCCGTCTGGGGTCCAAGTTAATCATATCGATATTTTCGGCAATCAACACAACTATTACCCATATTTAAGAAACAGGAATTGTGTATAGATCGCTCCAATTTAGTATAATATACATCATATTTATCTAGGATTAATACGTACGCGAAATCGGGTAGCATTGCTGACACTTTATCCCACTATCATATTGCCTTTTCTGTTGATAATCGGATAAAAATAGGATCTGATTGGACCTATAGATATCTCCTATTCTATCTACGAAATATCTAGTACGAAATTTATCTAAAATTGCTAATAAAATTAGCTACAAATTAAATATATTGTTTTGAAGGGAACTCAAGGCTCGGCGTGACAGTAATTTGAAGATATCTTTATTTGATAAACAATTCGGTATGGATTTAGCCATCTTTCGTTCCGTTACGAAACAGTGTTAAATATGTATACGGAATACATACTTTTCAGTATATTAGTATGATACGGACTATATGGGTTTCATCAAGAATTCGTCGTATTAAAAGGACCTTGAATAAGTTCTCGATATTTCTTCAAAGGCAGCAGTAGCAGTATCCCGTTCGAGGAACTTCGAATAAGCAGTAACAAGGCAGTATTCTATCTAACCTTAAAAACAGTGTATGGTTGTTTACTTTAGTGTAAACAAAGTGAATTTTTGAAGCCGAGAGACTTCGTACCGCGTTTTCTCAAGTGTGTACTGCTTCAACGGCAGAAAAGAAATAGTTATTTGTGCAACAAGAGAGCAAAGTCGTTTTTTGCTGCGAGTGCTGATATTGAATCCCGAGTAAGCGAAGGAACCAATGATTGAATCACGAGCGTAGCGAGTGATTCTCAAGTTGATTCCTGAGCGCTGCGAGGGATTCAAAGGCACGAGATGCGAAAAATTTTGCTCTCGTGTAACACACATAACTTTTCACTTCAGCAGCGAGAACACTATAGGAAATGTAATATATTACGTAACATCAGTTTTTTAAGCAGTAAATACTTATTTTCGTTTAAATACAACAATAAGTTAAAAAATCAATAAATTACAATAAAAGATATAATTATCATTTTTGCTAAATTTCTTTAGTTAGTACTAAATTCCGAACGTGTTTGTCTTTGAGGTCGAATTAAAAATCGGAGCTGTTGGTGCTGGCCGCTGGGGCTTTGTCTCTCTCTCTTTTCTATTGGCGGGAAAGAGATAGAGTGTCAATGTTTCGAATTATAATTAAAAAGTTACTTTTCACTTCAGTAGCTCAATCATGTAGGTTTTGCTCACTGAAAACAGTGGACAAAATGCGATTTTGCCCACTGAGTGAGACAAAGTAACTTTTTAATTCTAATTCGAAACATTGACACTATCTCTTTCCCGCCAATGGAAAAGTGAGAGAGAGACAAAGACCAAGTGGCCAGTACCAACAGCTCCGATTTTTCTTCTTCTTCTTCATATAGGTTTTGGCTTCCATCGTTATACCGATGATTTTGCCAATGACAAGTGTGTTGTGTTAGAAATTTCGTGTGATTATGAAAGTTAAATTAATTGGTTCTATGTTGCGTTAGAGTTATGAAGTTAAATGTTAGCAGGTAGCGCTATAGAAAACAATACAAAGCATTAAAGTACAGATTATAAATATTAAATTGATAGAGCAATATTATGGGAACTATATTTGATTAAATACAAACTAGACGTACTTTTAACAGTTCGATTGGATGAAAGGAGTTCGTTATGGGGTTACTCCGATTTTTAATTCGACCTCAAAGACAAACACGTTCGGAATTTCGTACTAACTAAAGAAATTTAGCAAAAATGATAATCATATCTTTTATTGTGATTTATTGAATTTTTAACTTATTGTTGTATTTAAACGAAAATAAGTATTTACTGCTTAAAAAACTGATATTTAACTTAAAAATATTTAATTATAGTTTCAAAAATGTTACGTAATATATCCATAAACTTGAAGGACTCTGTAGTAGGTCATTTATGGGGCTTGCCGTGGTGAGGGGGCTTGTGTGCCTTCATGATCCTTTGGGGCCATAACGGTTCACGGGGAGAGGCCAGACGAAGAGCAGCACACGGTGTCGTAGCGGGTTTGAGCTCCGGGGACTCCTCTGTCCTCAGAGTTGCCCTGCGAGCCCTAAACCGCTACGGTACACAAGTGTCCTCGGGTTAACGGTCAACCTGGTTGGTCGCTAAGCCGAAGGCTGACGTGGCTTCCTATGTCACAGAAGGCAGAGGGGCGATTCGCAAAAGAGGGAGCTCCGGTGACCCGCGCCGCGGGCGGAGGCCGCGGGTGAGAGGGACGTGACGTTATGCCGCCCCTTCTGCCCTCGCCTTAGAGGTCGGTGGTGGGCCGGGGGACCCGCCACTGACGGAAGTCTAGATAGACTCTTGGCTGCGTAGCGGGCACTAAATCGGGGCTTCTCAGTGGAATGCGTTTGAAACTGTGGCGCACCAAGCGTGTCGTGTGAGAGTATACCGCTGGGGGTTTAGTGGGAAGACGAGTCGTTTTCGGAGTCCCACATAATCGCCGAACCCACCCCTGAGGTGCTATATATGCTTAAATAAAGGATTTCCCCAGCTCAACAAAAAAGTCATTTATGGGTCGAAACGACGACGACTGTATATTAATATCAACATAAAGAAATCGAACTAATATTATGTGTTATGTTCCTCACACCAAATTTCTTAATTACGTAATATAATTATTAACAGAAGCACTTCGAGAAAGTGACAGCGGCTATTCGTGTTGGTGGTAGAATAGAATAGAATAGAAAATGCTTTATTGTATAAACCAATTATGGCGTTCACAATCGTCAACGGATACATCAGTTTTATAACACTACTACCAGGTCGGAACGCGGCACCAACCGAGAAGACCTGGCGGAAGAAACTCGGAGGGCTTTTCTTTTTTTTAAACGCCATATCACAATGACCTTGTACATAAAACTAACTAGTTTCGTTCGGTTCCGAAAGGCGCTCAACTGAAATATGAATTTTATAATAAGAAAAAAAAACGTAACGTAACGTAACGGTATCGCTGACCACAGCCATCTACGGCAATAAGCATAGCTCCAGGTGCAAAATGCAGCTCTTCTCCCTCTGCAGAAGACCGTGTCTACTACACTTCATCAACCGCGGCACCAGCCACCGGCGTGATTATAGTAAAGTCCGAAAAGACACATATTCCGCCTGTCTCTCACTCACTTCAGTTCTCAGCGCGTAACGCTAAACGGGTCGGCACAGGGCTTTGTTTCAAGTTTTCTTTCCCTTTCTGCGTGTGATTTTCTTTAGTCGGCACTTACGACACCTCAGTATGGAAAGAGGTGGTGACATCATGTATACTAAATACATCACTACACTCGCACAAATTTTTCCCTTTTCACGCGTTTGCCAATCTCACACACGTTCGAGGGGTGAACTACACCTGTTTCGGATAAAAAACGTAGGTCTAGGATCTTCTAGTCCTAGCCCTTATTATATAAAAGTTTGCTTGATACCTATCACCTGGCAGGTAGGTGTAGGTAATAGAAATCTGTAATATATTTCAACATTTCCCGTTGAACTAGAGTTCTGTTATCTGTACCGGTTCGTAGGCATTTTTCCTAGAATCAAGAACCCGTTGTATCCTACTAAAAACTATCATTATAATTCTGATAGTGATAAAACCACAAATCAAATTTTTTTTAACCGTATAAACTGCTGAGAGTTTTTTTAAATAGTCAGATGTATTTATTTTTTTATTTATATTTTTCTGGGGTATAATATATTTTTCTTAAACAACGGTTCGCAAGGCCGCTCCACGGAGAAGAGGCAGCACGAAATTTGGTGATGGCTCTATAAAATGTTATTATTAATATTATAAATTAATATTACTTAATATTTTATTTTATTATTATAAATATTAATAAATAATTAATAGGGATGAAAATAAATATCCGTTTCTTTCACTACTTATTGCAATTAAAGAAAAAACGGTTCGTTTTCGCTTTAACCTTTTGTTTTTCCCATCCCTAATAGGTGCATACAGTAGCAATACGCCTCAAAATCTTTAATCACACAAAACATTCCATAATAGTGATGGACATATGCAACGCAGCATTCGATTGGATTCAGCCGCGGTTGTTTATTTAATCGATTGCGACGATCGTATATCGAGTGCATTGAACTTGATGACGTCCAAGACTGGACCGTAGTCGCCTCTCTCCGCGTCACACCACACCCCAGACTTATAATCAAATACTGTACTTTTCTTTTTTTCAATCACACACATGTCCTTGGAAAGGCGTATTTCATCATCATATATATAAAAATATATGTTTGTCTGTATGTACTCTATAGAATCGTACACTATGCATTTGATTATGTGATGATCTTGAAGAAAAGTGTTGTAGATGAGCCCACGAAGGACTATGAACAAAAAGAAGTTGAATATTCGTGTGTTGTCTTTCCTTCAAATTTATGGTTAGTGGTTTAGCAACGCGCTCTGGCTTCAGCTAGTTCCCATTACACCGGTGCTGTCACCTTTTTGTGGTGAAGGGGCTTGCGTGTCTATAGCATCCGTTGGGCCATATCGGCTTAGGGTCAACCATGCCTGGCGGGCCCACAGGGAGAGTCTAGACGAAGAGCGGCATACGTGCCTCTCGGTGGGTTGGGGAGCGCCCGGAGCTCCCCATCGAGACGTGGAGTCAAGTAAAAGAGCCAAGGCCCCGCCCCATCAGGGTCGCGGAACATGCTGCCCATTGGGGAGTGATACACGTGGCCCTGTTTCGGGCAGTCGAGGGCACCGTAGGTTTTAGTGGGTACTTTGGGGCGCAATAACCATCTTTTCGTGCCTCGGAGTCCCACATAACCCGGCTGGCGTTTAGCGGTCGGGTATCCATGAGGAATTCCAACGTAAAAAATAAAACAAACAAAAAAAGGGTATAAGCTAGTTATTCATAAATATCAACAGCTTCTTAAACTTCGGAAAGTGTTTAGTAGGTACTCTAAAATAAACCAATTGAAACTGTTAAAGGCGGAGGGCACAAGTAGCGACTTAAATATTTAGGCCCCAAGTTTGGACAACTTCGGCTTTATCTGAATGGCACTTAGGCGTAATGAAGAAAACAATACAAGTCAAGGGAGTAAGTTATAACACTCAGGGCAGGAGTATCTACACAAATAGAAACGTTAAAAATTAACTAAACATAGAAACATTCTTCCATTTGTAAATTTTTACATCGGGCTTTATTTGGATATAAATACATAATATGTTTAAATTATATCAAAGAAGGTACATAGTTTGAATAATAGGTATCTATTATATTATTTATTATTATATAAATAAATAAACCTACCGTCAACTTAGCAGACGGTTGGATTTACATATTTCATACTATCAAGTTCGAATATCGGGCCGCAGCTAGTATTATCTAATATTAACAAATATTGTAACTAAAACGATGTGGTTTCACAAACGTTAGTTGAGCTTATCACTTAGATTCATACCGATAATATCCACGATAGCTACTTGGATGATAAAAACCCAACTAACCAAATGCCAGCCAGTTAGTCTAACGTAAGTATGAAGTCCTCTTGTTTTGTAATAAGTTCTAAGATTCTATATTTACATAACATAGAATACGAGAACATTCCATACATAGAACATTCTAGTTATAGACTGGCAATATTCCTTGACGGTGGGTTACGTAGTGAAGCCGTTTTTTGTTGTCCATTTGCGGATTAGCTACACATTTTTCATTTCAAATATTATAGATAGTGGCGCACAGCGGTTGAAGTTCGTCCATAATTACTTTAAATTATACTTCTACTCTTCAATTGGATTAGACTTATACAATAAGCAATAGAGTATAATATGCGTGTGTGCGGTAAATACATGGTAATGTATGTAAAAAAAAAATTATTGCTTTAATTCATACATATGCTCAATAAAATCCTTCTCTAAACTATAAGTGTAAGAAATTACATACTCCTACGTCCGCGCAATTTTCGTAAAAAGGGGTACACATTTTTGCTTTACGTATTAATAATATAGATTTAGTTAAAATGGTTTCCGAATCATGTAAATATGTGCATCATTTCATCACATCACAATCATAGTGTCCGCAATGGGCGCTGCATTATGTAAGTCAAAGTACGCGATTTCCGGGATAGGTACTAATAAATATTGCCTCTGCGCCTTAAAATTTTATATGTTTTTTCAGGTAATAAAACGTGTATCCATTTGTAAGATATTTGCAAATACTTTATTTTAAAAGCCCGTATTTTATACATTTCCAATTTATACCAATGAAACGATTATACGAATTCTATTTATTTCAAAAATAATTGTGACGCTATTTTATCGCAAGACTTATTGCGAATAATCTTATCTTTCATAATAATATTGTTTATCTAATATTTTTCCAGGTCTACTGAAAAAAGTTGGCTAAGAAAGCGTTTGTTTACTAGATTATAGTGCAACATTGTCGGAAGCATTTCCAATGCCAACAGATGGTGCTAGCGACTGCCGCTATGGGACTGGCCAGAAAAACGAATGGGGACATTAAGAAAAATTGAGAAATATTTTTAAAAGAATTGAAAAGTATAATTATGATGACGGAATAAAAGGTTGCATTGTTAATTTCCTTGCCTTTCCTGTTAAAAGGAGGAATATAATAAATAAATTAAATTAGAGTATATTTAATAGAAAATTTCATACCATCATTCCGATGATTTTGCATTATTCATTCATTTAATTACAACTGCCTCGCATAAACTTTAAGCTAAACCTGATTTCGAGGTTGCCTTGTTCCGCTACTACGTTTTCCGACTACTTTTTGTGGCATTCCAAAAATAATTCAACATTCTCTTAAAATCAAGTATAATCCCCACGTTAACATTGCCGTTGCCGCTGTAATAAGCATAGAATAATGAACCATATTTCTAGGGCTATAAAGTTGATCAGCTTTTATGTAGTCGTCGCTAATTTTGTAGTAATTGTAGGTGCGTTTACCGCTGATTTTCGACGTGCCGATATTAGAAGCAACGTGGTTGGTACAAAAATAGAATTTCGGCATGAATTTGCATTTATAAATAAACCGAAACAAGTTGGTGGACGTCATTAAAGTTGTTTTGTCTGTGTTTTTTCATCATGTGTGATTTCCATGTTCGTAGGTTCGCTCGAATAACGAGCGTGTTTTATTAACGAGGCACTATTTTATATTAGAGACGTATCTTCTTATTTTTATTCGTTATCATCTTAGTTTTGGTTTTATATTTTTGCAGGAATACAAGCAGTGTCTATGAAATGAAAATATAATTAATCGTAAGCACGAAGGTAGTAAAAACAACTATTTTAGCTACCCATACAATTCGTATATGCGTTATCGTATAGTATATCGTTCAGAAATTAGTTTTGCATGTAATTATACGGAAAATAGATAAAATTAAATGTTTGTATTGTTAAACAGAATGCGTTCCTAAATTAATTTGGGATAAATAACTAATCCGACATGCTTTATTATATATGTATATAGATGGCTGCAGAAAACTTATTAGCGGTACATTAATAAGTTCGCCGGGACGGGAATTAGACTATAGGTACCTAGTTTAAAGTTGTTTGTTTTTGGTATTATTCAGTCAACAGTCAAAAACTACTGATTTCTTTTGCTGCCGCAAACAATATTGTTTTAGGATCTTGAAATTGCAACTTATCGGGCTTAGTGCGCTTCATTCAAACGATGCCAAGAGAAACTATGTTCGAACCGATATTATATAATTATTTTCAAGAACACGATAGACTCAGGTTTTGCTGCGTTTCTTATAAATGAAAAGGCACTTTTTAATTGATCCAAGGCCGACGATAAAAGAAGGGTTGGTCAAAGTATCTGTGACGCACGAACACCCTCGTTCACCTTCGAGAACGAGGAAAACCCGACTACTGTTCAGACAAGACTTGACCTTAGTATCTGAGATTATGGTCTGATTTACAATCATAATGTGGTATTAATTAATTCCTGCGGTCTGTGATACAGATGTTATGGTATAGTTTTATGGCGATGGTTAAATTTTATCTGCTTAACCGTTTTAAGTCCACGTCCAAGCTTGAGCTTTCAGGTATTAGGTACTTTAATTTAACTTTACATTGCCAGAATTTCTGTCAACTTAGCTTGTCCTATTTTTACTCTTATAGGCTATATGAATGCGAGCTTATCTCGTGGAGAATTTAGCCCGAATACTAACAGAAGTAACAGAACGAGGTTCCCAAATACTTAAGCCTCGAGGCTTACTAAAAACGCTTAATTCAGGGAAGCCAATCCAGTTTCTAAGCCTACACTTATATGCCTACGACAGGCAGGGTCAACCACATAACCAGTTTATACATAATTTTGTAACGAGAGAAACACGAGTAAGTATTTACTGTTGGTAATTAGTAATAGAAAATAATTGCACCGCATGTGCATACTAATTGTAAGATTGACATTTTGTACAGGTTACGTAGCGAACCGGTTAACAGCAGACTGAGTGTTAAAACGTTTAATTTTAAATTTCCATACTGAGTTTCTATCCGTATGCTGCTTGTTTTATATTGAGGTGATGTAGCGACCGTAGTGAATGTTAACTCTGTCTTTGTCTAAACTAGAGGCACTTGCTCTGAGTCGGGGTGTCATTTGTGTTCGGGAATTTCGTGTTTGTAAACTGCCCTCGCGATACAAGATATAGGTACTATAGGTAGTTCCGTTCTTTTTTTTAATCGAGTTACTGCTGCCATATAAATTCACTTTTGAGTGGTGTTCCACCGTGTGAGTAAGAATCCCACGGTGTTGGTGGCTGACGGAATCCAAGTGTGGGATTCCGCGCCATGCTTTCACTTTTTACAGCTCCAAGGTACAGTAATAGCTTACCATGAGGCAGGCCGTATGCTTGAGCTATAAAAACCTAGGCTTATGCCGTGGTGAACGTAAGAATTTTCGATTACATTTAAAATGGTGTCCCGTCTCTCTGCGTGGATAATTTTATTAGTACAGTTCTGAGTTTCTAATTTGATGTCTGAGCTTTTTCGCGTAACACGAGATGAGCAAATGTAAAAATGTTTTGTAACGTATTACAGGTAACGTACATTGTAATGTATTACAATGATAATTCATATTTGAGATTTGACTAATTGTGTTGTGTACGGAATGGAGGATATGTATAAAGTTTTCGAATAAAGGTATTTCTTCATAAATAGCAGGATACTTATCAAATCAGTCCTTTTATGTAAATGAGGTTATTTAATTAATACCTTTATTGGAGGCGCTCTTAGGGAGCGATGATCCTTAGGTATGATAACTACTACAAGTACATGATGCCACATTAATCATTCGCGGAACACATTATACTGAGTTGTTGTTTATTACATTTCTAGGTCTACGTTATACGTACGTAACGTATGCAAAACCGGTACCACACTGACATTACTACTGTTTTGATACATTTTAGTACTTGCGTATCGAAAGAACGCGGATAATTAAGCTGATTATCAGTTTTAAAAATATTAAACAATTCTTTGACCATTTCCTTTTTCGGATGAAGAAGTCTGTCTTGAGACTCGGAATTATTCGAATCGATAATATAATTTATATCGTTTATTTATCATCATCATTTCAGCCAAAAGACGTCCACTGCTGGACATAGGATAAGGAAGTCCACAAAGGCCGGTCCTGGGCCGCCCGCATCCACTGCTTTCCGGCGACCTTAACCAGGTCGTCGGTCCACCGTGTGGGAGGCCTACCAGCACTGCGCCTTCCGGAACGCGGTCGCCACTCGAGGACTTTTCTGCCCCATCGGGCGTCGGTCCTGCGAGCTATGTGCCCTGCCCACTGCCACTTAAGTTTGGCAATCCGGTGAGCTATGTCGGTGACCCTGGTTTTCCTGCGTATCTCCTCATTTCTGATTCGATCTCGCAGGGAAACTCCGAGCATAGCCCTCTCCATTGCCCTTTTTATAGCAGTTTATTTATAGCAGAGCAAAATCGCGTTCCATTGATGACTATCGACTACTCGATTGGCATTTAAAGAATTGCCAGTCTTCGCCAATTACAGATCTGTGATACACGTTATCAACAAGTTACAAACAAACTTGCATATTTAGCGGTTGATATTTAGCTGACCTAATTGCGCGTTGAACACGTTCAATTATTAAGCTCTATCAATAATGTGCATAGTAATCATCACTACATAGTATGTATCTTTTATCTATATAAATAAAAATGAAACAATGCCTGGACCAATTTAGCCAATTCTTTTTTTTTAATATTCGTTGAAGTTCAAGGATGGTTTAGAAAAAATCGAATAATTGCCGGAAAACCCCTAAAATCAGCCTTTTTCTTTTTCTCATACAAACGTTTTCTAACTAAAACGTAGAGTCAATATAATTGTTATTATATGCTAGCAGCCCGTCCCTGCTTCGCACGGGTGCGATATTACCCGTGGTTATTGTAGTACCGCGGGTGACGCCGCGGGGTGAAGCTAGTCACTACATAGTATAAAACAAAGTCGCTGTCGTCTGTCCGTCCCTATGTTTGCTTAAATCTTTAAAACTACTATATAAATTTAAAGTACATAGTGTTCTCTACCCATTCTATTCCATAGGTTTCGTAAGAGGCGACTAAAGTGTGTGTTAATAAATTATGGGTGTTATGTCAAAATATGATTGGATGCAATATGAAATGGGGTTTCAGGTTTCGATACATTACTTATATTTACGCTCCATATCACTTTCTAGAATCCAAAAGCGAGATTATTATGATGTAGTTGAAATACGATCTGTAACATCTTGACGCTGTTTACTTTATATTTAGGGCAAGGCGACAGGTGATGTAACACGACCTAAGATAATTGTTCATTCATGATAGTTAAGACAGAACTAAATTTTCCTCAAGGTACAATAGCCGATTTGTCTAAAGTTTTAATAGGTTATAGTTTTATTATGTTGCTGTTTAATAATACGTTCTAGTTTTAATGGGTCTCCCAGTTCACCGACTTCTAAATGAGAAATGACTTGGTCTGCTGGTCACTTAAATTAAAAATATAGCTACGATATGGCCTTGTGAACACTATTCACAAGAAACTTCTATAATAAATAGGCAATGAAAGAAAACAGAATCTTCATATTTATGTATACGACGAAATATATTTCATTTTTCTCGACATGAATTGTGTATGTGGTGACGGATTTAGAATACCAATTCTCACCACCCCATTCCATTCTGAGGGCGTGTAAGATCCAACAAAAGGAAATAAAATTGCCGAAAATCTCGCCAAGAGAAGGAAAATTTAAACAAAAGCCTGTGCCAACTCGTCTGGCCAGCGTGGCACAGTAGGCTAATTACCCTCCATGTAACGAGGGAGGTCCAACTCAGCAGTGGGTCATTTATGGGCTGAGTCTCAGTACGAGTTGACAAGAATTTAGTAAAATAGAGATATTTTCATTTCATTTCTCCTAGTCTTCTCCTCTGCCTTTGATCTTCCACAGTTGTCACAAAATTACCATTTCATATTACGTGTCTCAACATATTCTCTACCAGTTTCCAATAAAATATGTTTTCATCAACAAATTTTCATTTCAAAGGCTTTGCATTAGTGGTAGCTAGGTTGTGATTCTGACTTAATTCCAATGTGTAACAATCGCATAATCTCAAGAAACCATTTTAGTGGCTGCTTTCGACTGACATCATATGCTAAGTAGCATAGACCTTGAGACAACTTACGTTTTTGGATACAAACTTTACAAACTATTAAACTAAAGGAATCGTCTATGAAGACTAGTCTATGATTTATTTGTTGGACATATTTAACATTTTCAATGGGATGGATCTGTTAAGAATGCCAATAAGGCAGAAAACGTTAAGATCCTAATCGTGGACAACTGTGGTGATGTATGCTAAGCAGATAGGTAGTTGTTAATAAAAAGAGTTGCTCGTGTTTCCTCATATAAAATATAATGTGTTAGATACACAATATATTTTGTATGAGGAATACTTTACTTAACAAGTGATCATTATTAGGATGCCTGGTGCCTAGCTTGTTGGTGTAAGTGTTGAATGTGCAGGCTTTGTGTAAACCAGAGGCTTGCTCTGAGTCACTTAGTACACTTTTGTAAACAGCCCCCGCGATACAGTTTATGTATAGTATAGGGGATTAAGTGCAACCGCGTCATTTGCCTAATAATTCTTGAAAATAAATGTTGGTACGACAGTTTGCATTTTATTAATTATTGTAATTATATATTACGCGTACGATAAAAGAAAGGTTGAGTATCGTTTTCGACATTAGTACAATCGAGAGGAAATCAGGCCCGAAGCTATTTGATAAATCTTAGTCGTCAGATTATCGGGGATCATGTGGACTATAATTTTAAACATCATTGCATCAATTCAATCATAACATTTCTTTTATTTCAACATTTGATTGTCTATGTATTTTTACGTGCATAGATCCAGCGAAGGCTTCGATTTCTAGCACAAGTCTCCTAATAGTGGGGAGACAACAAAAATAAACAGGGTCTATTTAATAGCAGGCGTTTACAGCGTAATTGCTTCAGAGCACGTGATATCGTTGTTATAAGGTCTTCGGTCTTTTGGCAGTTTAGCCTCAATAGAGAATCGATTACAATTGTTGTCTTACTTACGTTTGATGTTTATAGCCAGGAAAAACGTCCCTATAACTTTCTAACTTATGCCATCTAGAAGGCACACCCAGACTCAGAGCATGCCTCTGTTATACACAAAGCCAGTTTCCCGACCTCGGAATCGAATCTGTGATCAAAAGGCGGTACATCCAACCTCTATACCAACACGATATAGGAGGATAATTAGTCCACAGCAAATTAGAGGATTGTTAGTCGCGTGGTGATGGATTTGGAATTTGGCCGACTAATCATAAGGCAGATGATCGAAACCCTGTGCCAACCTTCAGACCAGTGTGGCACAGTAGGCTAATTTCCCCTCTGTAATTAAATTAACTATGCAGTGGGTTTTTTACGGGCTGAGAAGAAGAAATTAGAGAAGATTTGGCTCAGTAGTGGACCGACTAAAGGCTCATCGCATAATCGTCAAAGTGCGAAGTGATGTGAAAAAAGCTTAGGAACCACTAGAAGAGTATAAGTACATTATAAACCTTCCTATATTAAACACTAGCGACCCGCCCCGGCTTCGCACGGGTGCAATTATGTTATACCTATAAACCGTCCTCTTAAATTACTCTATCTATTAAAAAAAAACGCTTTATAATTCGTTGCGTAGTTTTAAAGATTTATGCATACATAGGGACGGACAGAAGAATGCGACTTTGTTTTATACTATGTAGTGATAGTGATTTGGCTCAGTAGTGGACCGACTAAGTCTCATCGCATAATCGATCCGCTACCGAGTCAAAATTCCGAAGTGATGTGAAAAAAGCTAGAACAGTATCTGAGTATATTATGTATAAACCTTCCTATATTAAACATGTACGACTCCGTAGCGTATCAATCTTGTCATGGCTGTAAGAGTACGTATCTCCATATATGTTTCATGGCAAGCCATTTTTAGTTAAAATATCTATATAGATATAACAATAAGACAAAAAACGGATTGTTTTGGTTCCTAAGTGTAGGGAGCATTGTTTACGACGAATTAAATCTGTCATTAGGCGTATAATCCCAACGCTAATTGCGGGACCCCACAACATAGCTCATGACAGGTCCGTGAATCATTGGCTTCCGTGCCACGCGATTTACTAACTCTGTGGCTATTAATCGTATGCTTATTAGAGCTATTTTGCATTGAGCGTATATGGAAGGATACGTATGCAGACTCGTTGACGTGATACCGATTCATGTGAAACTAATGGTGATGTTATCTTTTAGTGACGCTCTTAGCACGTTTATTAGTTAAATTAACAGAAAATCCGTATTCGTCAATCTGCAAAATGATTGTTTAATATAATATCCTAATAATGATCTAAGGTGAATATTTGCACAGGTATAAGTAACCAAGCAGCCAATAGAGTTATTAACAACTTGCCCTGAAATATGATATGAATTATGAATATGACCTTACTGATATCGTAATCGCTTATTACCCTGGTGGTAACCAGTCTGGTGCAGTTTTTTTGGATAATATGGTCACAATCTATTACTACTCAGAGCACTATTGTAGCTAATAGGCCTGACTTAGTGCCAATAGTAATAAATAGCTTAATCCATGCGCAAAGCAATAATAGTGGATATTGCCATGAATCTAAATGCCGAAAATTAAAAATAATAAAATAAATATGTTCATTCTACTTGTATTTATGACGGACTCATAGCGAAGAAAGATCTTCATCGTCATCTAGAAAAGCTCTCAGGCTTCAGTTTGCATTAAGAACCTAATTTAAAAAGCCATTCTTCTAGACTAAGAAGATTACTTTTTGTAGATCTCTGATCGCCGCCCGTGGCTTCGGCGGGTAATATTCTGTTTATATGAAAAACTTTAACTTTTTATAAGAATATTTGTAATAAGAAAATAAAGAAATGTTCTACAAGCAATAATAATAAAGTAAATGTCACTTGCTGTTTAAATGGCAATTGAAACAACAGATTATACCTAGTATAAATTTCAGGTATCGTCTAACTAAATACATCGTTATTATTTCATAATAATTAATATGATATTTTGAGCTGGTAGCCTGATAATAATGCTTTCGAGTAAAAGATTTAATCAAAAACTTCAGAATGATTATCCTCTGGCTGGGCCGAACGACTTCCGGAGCAGGCCTCCGGCAAAAAGGAGTTGCAAAGCATTGTCGAAAAACGTTGTTCAATATTTTAGACAATTTGAATTAAACAATTGGAGTTGCATTGTTATTTTACTAGCGGCCCGTCCCGGCTTCGCACGGGTGAACATGTATTTTTTAATGTTTTCTTGCAAATATAATAACCTTTATTAATCAGTGTTAATGTAGTATTCAAATAGTGAAAGAATTTTTAAAATCAGTCTATTACTTTTTGAGCCAATTCATTATCGTCGTCGTTACCGGCGTCACTGGGATATTTTCCTCTTGTTATACCGGAATATTTACACGTGCTTGAACCAACTGGGGTAAAAGAAACTGGGTCATGAGGTTCTTTGGAAATGGTAAACGGTACTTTTCGCTACTAAAATTGTCAGAAAAAAATAACATCAAAGTATTACTGAGCAATTAAACGATTTCGGAAAACTCCTACGCCCGGCCCCTTTTCGTTGACTTGGGGTGTAAGCCCGCGCCCACCTGAGGCTCGTGGTCTATAATTAGAGTACTTAACAAAAAACCTTTACATATTCCTAAACATCATCGGTCGCAGCGAGTTTATCAAGAAAATACCATTATCTTAGCTTGGTGAGTGCACGAGCATGTATATTATCTAACAAACAATTATTAAGTCTACTTGTTTACATATTGATAACATGCAACAAATTTATCAACACGGACTACAATTACGCGCGAATGTACTTTCGCACTACACATAAATAACATGTGTAAGCAATCGAAACGACACCGTTAAAACCCCGCTAGCTGGTTTGGTAAGGTTTAATAGATAGATATTTAATTTAATGATTAGCTGAACCAAATAATGAAAACATTGTATTGTTGTCTCAGAAAAGGTCTTAATTTTTGTGTGACCAATTATGTATGTAAGTAGTATGTTTTGTCGGATTGCTAATTTAGCATAAGCTAGAAGCGATATTATACAAAAAATATAGAAACCGAACTGAGAACCGGTCCGTTTTAAAGCCGGATTTGAGATAGGTCCGTAGTCTCCACCAACCTATCATGACGATTTCGTACGCGGTATCAAAGAAACTAGATCGCAGAAAATCTAGTTGTAATGGAAACTTGATTTGAAAGCAACCCGCCAATCTTACCAGCGTAGCATATTACATTAATTTATCTTTTCTAATTCCCAATACAGAATGTTATATTGATAAAGAATGTACAATAGATATCTACAACAAATGATTCACAGATAATGAAGCTGAACTTAATACATTGGCAATAATTTGTAATGAGTTCGTGATGACAATGAAAACAACACGACTGAAATTCTAATTAACTAATTAATTCTGTTAATAATAAATTAGGACATCGACTCTGAACTAACTTAAAAGTTTAATTTACAAAGATTTAAAAATATTTTTGGGAGTAAAGTAAAGGTTGTATCGAAAAGAGGAATCTTAGCGAATTGGGACTTTAGCCAATAAGCGGAACTAGATAGGGTTAGTAAGTAAAATATCCTAAATTAAAATTTAGTTAGGACCAACGGTCGTACGATATAATTCATAAAAAAAACTTACCACTGTTCTATCAAAGATTCGGAAATGATAGCTTCATGCAAATTTTACACAACGAACTGGAACCAATCCTTAACAATGTCACAGATTCCGTCGATGCATCCACATCGACGTTTAGACGTAAACTGAACACGGACCTAAAGAACAAGGTAAACACCATTATATAAATTTAATTGAAGATAATTGCGCGAAAACCGCAGGCCTGTGACGTCGGGCACGCCATTATCAGACATTATGCGACGTTTTTCTTAGAAGCAACACTGGACACGCCTCAACCGCCATTCATCTCAATTACGATAATGTAAAGTAATATTGGCTGCGGGAGCATCTTAATCTTGTTCTAATCCCGAAGGCTACGTTTGGTGGTAGTCTTATTACAGCATTTAAGGTATTACGTTTACTATTAGGCCCTCTGGCATTTAGAAATAACAGCAGGGGATTATGAAAGCATCGCGAGTAACAATAAGTAGGTATCTACCTAGATTTGGTAGTGAGTTTGTGCGGGTTGAAACGTTCATTAATAGTAAGTAACTAAATGTTATAACACTTGAAAAAACCAGCATTGAATAATAAAAAAATATAAAAGCAAAACGCGGTTTAGAAATTAACTCTACTCATATATTATTGTTATATTAGTATTAAGCGACAGAAATTAAAAGCGACTAATACTAGTCATTCTTCGTAAGCACTAAGCATGTCGATTTAATTAATTCTCATCGCTTGAAGTATGCCTCACGCAACCCTGACGCTTCACGGCCGATAGACTGATTACTTGTCTATGGCCAGATACACGAAGGAATGTGGGAAATCACGAGATTGTTTTCAACTGGTATGGTACGGGGCAACAATTGTGAATAAAAGAGCCTGTTTTGACCCACCCTTGTTTTGAGAAATATTTGAACAGAGAGTATCTAACGCTAAGGATTACTGGCCAGTGTCAGAAACACTTGGTTTTTATAAAAGGATTTCTCCGAATCGGACGTCAGATACGAAGGTGACATCGAATTGTTACGGCGTGGTATATGGCTTACCATGCTTGGGTCGTAGCCTAGCATACAGTGCATTAAGCAACGTCTGGCTCTGCTGGATATCGAATGGGTGTCCTTCAGTTAAAATATGTGACTTCATGCAGTGGAAGTCGTTGCACGTAGTCACTAACTGGTCTGAAACCGACCCCAATGAAATTGGGAAAGGCGAGCAATAAGATATGTTTTCAACCGAATCGTATTTTTTTTATTGTTACCAAAAAATTTATGAGTATTAAAAAAGGGCACGTGCACTTCATAACTATACGTCCACTTGGAACTAGTAAAACCGGTAAAGTATACCCAGTCAAGTGTTAAAATTGAGTAATTGAACCAGTCCACAAACGATTCACACAGTAGTACCATAAATCGTATTGTTGACAAAACCGATAAAACTGAGCGAATTGTACATTCAGGAAACGTTAATATCAACTATATTTAGTGCCGCGTCAACTACTTAGCACGCTTTGTGTGCAGTTACGTACACATCATACCTACTTTAAAATGAGATTCGGTAGTTAAGGGTATTGAAGAAATGGGGCACGATTTCTAACAAACAAGTCTGCCATTTGCTTTTTCAATAATGTCAAGTTCTCACTCTCCCAATCTCATACTACCCGACATCGATGGAGGGATGATATAACCCATATTACGCGTAAATAAAGTTCTCAAGATACCATGTTCATTGGCCCGTTAAGTAACAATGTAACCCTAATCAAAAATCGGTACAAGAAAAGCTTATTTATTGTCTACATATACGTCTAAAATCCATAATGTGTTAAAGCAGATATAATTTGTAACAATTTATTGCACTTCAAAATTTTAATTTACACAAAGCTCTTAGCCAATCTTCTTTCCAGTGTAAAAGCAGTTGATCTTTTATTTATCAAAGGTACTTTCAAAGGACTTTCAAAGACTAAGCGGGAATAGATTAAGTTGATCTCATTTGAAATCTCCTAACATTCCTTAGTGAATGAAATAATACTACTACTATTCAGCCCATAGATGACCCAATGTTGAATCGGGCGTCCTCCAGTTACGTGAAGGCTAATTAGCTTATTGTACCTTGCTGGCCAGACGGCTTGGCACAGGGTTTCATATCACGTTTTCTTTCTCTGGCAGGTAGTTTTTCAACCTTGTCGTTTCTTACGACACCCTCAAAATGAAATGAGGTGGTAACACTATGTATTCTAAATCCGTCACCACACGGATCTGCACGAAATTGTAAAAATGCTATAGGTGACAGTTGTAATGAACTAACTATACATATTATATTACTTAGAGACTACTAATACTACCACTACTACTACGCAGGCTATAGATGACCTACTGCTCAGTCGGAACTCCTCTAGTTACATGGAGGGTGCTGTGCCACGCTGGTCAGAAGTGTTGGCACAGGGATTTTGTCAAGTTTTCCTTCTCTTGCGGATAGGTTATAGGCCTTGTCATTTCCTTTTGTCGGGTCTTATGGCAGCCTCAAGATGGAATGGGATAGTCAACGTCACCAAATGGATTAACAGACTAAAACACTAATAGATTAACCAAAAAAAGAGAACTTTAATAATATAAAGTAATAAGGGTATGGTTGTGTATTTTGTGTGTATGTTTGGTGTTTTATAAGTGAATAAGCTATGGCATGTATCAAATGTGTTTTCTTATAAGAAAGTGTAATATGTCAGTGTTTCACATTTCTCCAGACAGTCTAGTCTAGTTGAGGTACAGTCCGCGCCAATCTTTATGGCCGGTCTGAATGTAGCCGTGGGTACGAACTTGCGCATCGTACATTTCATAACCAATACTAACGTAGTTCACTCACACTAACATGCGGGTGGCGCGGGCCTGCCCTGCCTTCCCGCCCCGTGTACGTCCTGCTGATACCTGATTTCGTGTTGTGAGCATAAACATTAACCCCCGGCCATAAACATTGGCGCGGACTGTAATAGTCATAAGAACGTGGTGACCTGATACGTTGTTATTCCTTAGCGAATCGGTAAATAATCCTGGAATTTACGTGAATATTTTCTTCATCCATTACGTGAACCATAAATATCAAAAGTCACGTCGACTTCAAATATCTGGCAAGACCGTCGATTATAACGTGCTGTGAAGCTTTCCCATCTTACATTTAGCGTACAAACCTGTTGTACTGTTGTGTGTAACTGACTGCAGTGGTAATGTGTATGACCAATAGTGTCCAGTGAAATGTGCCAGAAAACATGACGTCGAACGACCGGGACAGCGTGTAAAGTCGTTATTTGATAGTCTTTAAGATCTTAACCGGTGTACCGAGCTACCCGTCTCGCACAATTCCGTTGCTGATGCTGACATAACGTGTATACTCATTAGAGAACGAAAGCGGCCTACGATTAAATCAAAGAATAATAGTCGATTATTCATAAACGATACATTTCTAAACATCTGTAATGATTCTGTTCTCAAAAAATTTACTGTTAACTTGAAAAATTAACTTATAACATCATCATCATTTCAGCCCAAGGATTTCCACAAAGGCCGGTCCTGTGCCGCCCGCATCTCTCGTTTCCCGGCGACCTTAATCAGGTCATCGGTCCACCGTGTGGGAGGCCTACCAGCACTACTTTTAACATAGCGCCATCTATTGAATACTTACTCAATCCAGTTAACAGATATCGCCATCTGTTAGAATCGTTTGGAGCTAGCATATAATTGTGACTGTCAAATAATAGACAAATAATTTGCAATTAATTAATACTGCGACTTTAAATTGTGATCCAAATTTGATTAACATCGGTTAGGTAGTTTAGGAGTCCATCGCGGACAAATAAAGTGACGCGTAATCTATATATGTATATTAGAAGATATATATTTGATTTGTCTCAGGTTTTTGATATACGTAAGGAAAATCCAGCAATCTAACTGAACCTCAACGTGTTTAACAATGCGGTAGATAACGCCAATAGCTCCTAAATATTTGGCCTAGAAACGATTGTTCAAGAAACGTTACGTGTATTTGTACAACTCGGCGGTTTGTATAAAATATACGAATGATAAATCTCGTCAAATGTTACATTTGGTACATATTTACAACTCGTTTGCTTAACGAAGCCGAGGCGCCAAAAACTCAAGGTCAGAGCAAATTTCATTTTAATTGTTAACATTAACAGATATTCATATAGTGCAAAATATTTAAGTTATTTTATAAAGTGTCTTCGTAGCCTAATCGATAGTTTGGCATACAACTGTTTTGCAGATTACGCAACATCTAGGTAAGCCCGATTGCTAGGTGGGTTATTCTAACATTTATTTATTTCTCTCTATACATTACAAATATCCTTACAGGCTAGACCAATGCGATATTGTAGCATACTTAATAATTTAGCTGTTTGTAACATAGCAAATTCTATATGTAGCTGTTCTTGTAAATTCACCCAAAGTGCAACAGAAGATGTCCAAGTCCTCAGCAATGTGGTTGAGAGTGCGGAGCGCGCTCGTGAGCGGCGCCTCGCGAAGCAAGTTAGCTACCAGCAATATCTATGACTTTCAACACATGAAGAACTGAAAGCTGGTTTAGGCCAAAATGATTTTATCATTATTCAATGCAAGTGGCCAACCGACACAATACAGTTGCTTGCTAAATTCAAAGTTCTTGCGTTAAAAGCGTGTGTGTGTTACGTCTGGAACTGATATGTATCAAAACTGTCAAAATCCACAATCAAACACGGTTGTAGATTTGACTCTATTGAATTTGCAGGATTGGGGTCCAAATAGATAGCCAAATCAGGATAGACCAGAGCTGAACCCGATAAAATTGGGAAAAGAAAGGTCTGTTATTGTCATCGATCTATTGAAGAACACGTGAGTGCCTAGCTTGGCACGTGGCAATCACGTGATATCAAACACTTCCGAGCCACTGTATTTTATTCAATAAACTTTCTTCTTGCAGGAAATGATTTCTTGACTGTTCTGATCGTGTATATTTTATTCTTTTTATATTTAAACTAGTGGCCCGCCCCGGCTTCGCCCGTGCAAAGCGGGGGTGGGTTATACATATAAACCTTCCCCTTAAATCACTCTATCTATTAAAAAAAACCGCTTCAAAATCCGTTGCGTAGTTTTAAAGATTTATGCATACATAGGGACGGACAGAAGAATGCGACTTTGTTTTATACTATGTAGTGATAATTATTTTTGACTAGCTGACCCGGCAAACTTTGTACCTCCTCAGAATGAATAAATAAAAAACCTGAATTATAATTCCAGAATGTCTCTTATTTGGAAAAAATAACGCGTATTAGACATTTATAATTATTCGACGATTTCTTTATTCGAGTCTGACAAACCAACCATTTAATGGAACTTGATAATATCTCAATATCTCTTAATAATATAGATAATCTTTGAAACCGAATTCAAAATAGCAGTAAAAGGCGAAAAATAACGCGTCCCATTCTTAGGATGACACAGATGTTATATTGGTGTAGCTAAGGAACCGATTGACTATTTACTGCTTTTTTGAGGTGTGATTACATTTTTTACACATTAATAAGCATAATTAATATAAAAATGTATAGTTCGGTCGATAGCTTGTTTTATTGTGTAAAGAGTGTTTTAAATGAGAGTCATTAGCCATTTCCTGCCTAAACTAAACACGCAGCGGTTGAGCGATCGACTGCTGCGCAGCATGTCGCGGGTTCAATTCCCGCACGGAAGAAATATTTTTACGACCTACAAGTATTTGTTCCGGGTCTGGATGTTTTCTATCTATAATATGTATGAATATATGTACAAAAAATATATTTAAGTAGTTTATCATCCATCTCGTTACCATAACACAAGCATTAAGTTGCTTAACTTGGGACGAGATGGCGTTGTGTGAAATGTCCAAGGATATTTATTATTATTATTTAAACCCAAAATAATATTTGTGATACACGGGCAACGTGTACGTTTTAGTTGGCCAGGTCTGTATTAGTAATCGGTGAAAGACGAGGATGAAAGGCATCCAAACTCATACTATTAAATGACATTAGTGAATTTATTTGACACTAGCTTCACCCCGCGGCGTCACCTGCGGTATGACAATTACCGCGGGTAACATCGCACCCGTGCGAAGCCGGGACGGGCCGCTAGAAATAATAATGATTTAGTTACGTTTTAGTTAGAAAACGTTTGTATGGGAAAAAAAGGCTGTTTTAAGGGATTTCCGGCAATTATTCTATTTTTTCTCGCCGTAAAAGCCATCCTTGAACTTCAACGAACTTTTAAAATAAAGCCAAATTCAGGCGTTGTTGAGTTATGCGCTTACCAACACATTTTGCGATTTTATTTATATAAGATACCCTTTTGACGGCTTAAAATTCAAAGCGGGTCAAATATAATTTTAAATACATCACTTTTAAATACTGAAATAAAATGTTATTTACTAAGATATTTGGTACCGGATAGCATCGCGGACCGAAACTAGTTCCACATAATATTAATTTAACGGTTCAGTTGGCGTTAGACACGTTTAGAAAAACGACTACGCATTTAAAATTTCAAACTTCAGGGTACACAGACTGGAATTAAACTTGTGTGTTTATTTGAAGTTTCTTCAAACACGCACATATGCATAATTAGATCAACAGAGACAATATGTATAACGAAGAATTAATGACAAAACTCATTACCAAGTCCAGAGGTCACGTTTAAACGGATGTCTAAGCCGGTATTTGTCGTCCTAACTCATTATTGATAATTGGCTTGTTATCAGTAAATACAATAAAATGCTGGTATTAAAGACTATTATTTTATTAGTACCTAACATCCCACTAATATTATAAACGCGAAAGTTTGTAAGTAGGTTTAGATGGATGGATTTTAATGAAACTTCACAATAAATAAAGCTTAAGCTTATACATCAGAATAACACATAGGCTATAATTTATAAAGATACTAGCGACCCGCACCGGCTTCGCACGGGTGCAATTATGCATGTTTTACACATATAAACCTTCCATCTGAATCACTCTATCTATTAAAAAAAAACGCTTCAATATCCGTTGCGTAGTTTTAAAGATTTAAGTTTAAAAGAGTTTCATACATAGGGACGGACAGACTACAGCGACTTGGTTTTATACTATGTAGTGATATTGTGAATTATCCAGAAGATAACGATAAGTGTCAAGTAAGCGCGGGTGAAACCGCGGGGCGCAGCTAGTACTTTATATTGTGACACACACAAGGCAAAGTTAGGAAGTCGGTGGACACAGTATATTCGGGGACATACCTTATGTTTAATACGCCAACTAAAGACCAAAGTTATGTTAGTGTAGGTTAGAGTTCGGTCGACGAGCATTCCCTTAGGCGGGAGGAGCGAAACACGAAGGGACAAATCGGCCATGTTGGGGTTTTTAGTGCGTAATGGTTTTGTCATTTTCCGCGCCTGTGAGTCTCATGTAACCCGGCGTTTCATCTTACGGCTCTCATTAATGCTCGCTCTCTTCGATTTAATAAATGGCTTTAGCCTATAATGGCACGTGTATAAGAATAGGAGTCGTGTTCATTTGTGGCACTGAGTTTCATTCAGTTGCTATCAGGTGACATTTGCCTGCCTGTTTTATAAAAAATATGGTCTGGTAACAAATAACAATAAGTACTTGGGTAGCTTCAATTCATCTCACACGGACAGGCAATTTGTTAAATGTCTTATCTAGCTTTTTGTTTTATTTACAGTGTTAACTAAAGACACCCATCTGGTATCTACATATTTTAAAGATATTTCTAAGGTAATTGGTTTCACGTCTCAATAAGGTACCTACTGTCCATTAATCACGTGACGTTCGAAAGGGCGGGAGGGGTTCGGTGAAAATAATGAAATATCACAAGGAGGGAAGGGGGGGTGTATAGTAAAATATCACTTTTTCGTCAAACGCGTGATTTCTAAACCGAAAAGATTCCTTGATCGAGTAGGTACTAAAAATACACGTGATTTTTAATGGTGGGTGGGGGGTAGAAACCTTAAACCTCACCACTTATCACCAAGGGCAGGGGATAAATAATGTTAAAAAAACACGTAATTAATGG
The DNA here is from genome assembly GCA_905475355.2 of Clostera curtula. Lineage (NCBI taxonomy): Eukaryota > Metazoa > Arthropoda > Insecta > Lepidoptera > Notodontidae > Clostera > Clostera curtula. The sequence continues at coordinate 20,242,812 of FR997796.1, read as the reverse complement.
ACAGCCCCTAATATTAAAGGGAAAACAATATTCCTCGAATTGTTCTTAAATTGAACTGGGGCGGAAAATTATACTAATTATAATATGACTTTCATATCCATCCATCCATATTATTTCGATATCTGTTTCATGATATAAAAACCAGGCTTCCAAAAAATACTTCTCAGTAGAAAGAGCTGTTTTTGCATTTTTCACTTCGTCCCACGGCTATGTGGTCGCTTATACAAACTATAGCTGTCGTGCTTAACTTAAGTGTACCTGCAGTGACAGAATCTAAGTAGGTACATATAGTTAGTACCCGTACGCACTAGCGGTTGGCCGCCTAGCAGGGCGGCCTGCCGCTTTTCTAGTATAATATGCAACCGCTTATGATTGTACGCACTGGCGGTTGAAATTTTGTGGCGGTTTTGTGCCTACAATCATAGGCCTTAGTGCGTAAGGGGGCTTAAAGAGAAATTATTCGTTCAGCGACAAATCAATTGACCATGCTCGGTACACGGCCTCATCAGTGAATAAACTAAGTACAACGGCCGAAATAATTCATAGTAAACGCCAAAAATCAGCAACTTTTCTTTAATGGGCGATAGAGGCACAGTAATACTGTGATTATGAAGTATTAGTGTTATTGGTCATTGTATCCACGTTTTTATTATAATTCCTTTTATCACTCATGTCATGTTGTAGTACTGATTTTTTTTTCATTTCATCTTGTTTTAAAAAAAATACAACCCCTGCAGGAGGTTTTTTTTAAATAACCTGTGTGCCCCCGCAACAGTTTACAAACATGAAATTCACGAACACAAATGACACCCAGACTCAGAGCATGTGCCTCTGGTTTACACAAAGACACTTGCTCGGCCCCGGAATCGAACCCGGGACCCCGTGATTTGCCTTGCCAATTCGTAATCTGCCACACGTTCCTTAAGTACTAACAGAACTTACTCGTGGGATTTGATAAACAGTCAAGCGTCTATTACCTGAAAATAAAAGAAAAATAAACAAATTATTATTTTGTTTAGTTGTTTTATACAGCCCTACCCGTCCTCTAATAGTCTTGCCTGTCTAGTGGGCAACTAGACTGCGTTCTTGCGAACTTGTGACGCCCAGCGATACCTATACGGCATTTTTTTACTCAGCAATATCCTATATCATTGATCAGTAAGCGAAAACACAGCAAGCGCGTCAATAGTAGTGTTATTTGATACGAATAAAACATAGCTTTAACTGTAAAGGAAGCTTAGCGTTGACTAAAGGCTAAAAGACACAGACACGGTTGGTTTGTGTTATCTAAAATAGTATGAAAGACTACAAGCACACTCAGGAGGTTATGTCATCATAAGGTTGAGCCTGGAAATCACCTTGTAAATAATTCAGTTTAGACACATATCGACGTGTTTAAAATTAAATATTTATTTAATGGCGTCAATGCGTTCGTGTGTCATTTGAAATTCAGTCCGAATGTTAACAAACACCAAACAGAACGAGGTTAATAGGTAAGCCTACGGGATTATTAAAAATGGTTACACTCAGCAACACCAACTCGGCTTCTCAGCCTTATATGTATAATGTAAGCGAATATACGCGCTTCATAACCTTCAACGGATCCGCGGCGTACAATTAACGACAAACATCGCGCCACGTGTACTCACCATGCACACAAAGTAATACAACACAGATGCGCTCACGCCGACGACCGTAAACATTGCCAATAAGGTTAGGCCCAATAAAACTCTCACCTAATGTTATAACACCTATATCTATATCTCATGAATTGCGTTTGACTCTCAGTGAATAACTGTACATTTACATTTTTATATAAAATCTAGCTGACCCCGCAAACGCTGTTTTGCCATGTAATTAATTAAGGGTTGATTGTAGGGGGGTGAAAATTTAAGATCGTAAGTATGTATTTTTGTATGTTGTATCATAAAAAAATAACAAAAATCTTTTGGCAAAAACAATAAAAAAATGATTTTTGGGGTGAACCACCCTTAACACTTCATCATCATCATCATTTCAGCCGAAAGACGTCCACTGCTGAACATAGGCCTCCCCTAAGGATTTCCACAAAGGCCGGTCCTGGGCCGCCCGCATCCATCGTTTTCCGTCCTTAACACTTAGGGGTGTAAAAATTATTCCCATACCTACTGAATATACATATGAAATTTCATTAAAATCGGTCAAGCCGTTTCGGAGGAGTATAAATAAACACTAAAACTGTGATATAAGAATTTTATATTAGATTATATTTAATATTAAAAATAACTGTTGGTTGCACTTCGTGTGATAAAACCCTGGAACTCACTGAGGGGTACAAGGGTATTTTTATTAAGGGGTTTCTGGTTCTATTTCGGTTATAAGAAAGTTGCACTGGATCTGATTGCCATTCGTTGAATTTGAGTCAGTTAGTAAACTGGCGTCTGCAGCACAGGGATATCTAGTGCGGAAGCGAGTCTTTCATAAAGCAAATAAAAAGTTTATAATGGAACTTCAGTTACAATTCCAATGTGCAAATCTTCATAATATCACGTGTATGAAGCTTTATATTATAAAGCTTCATACACGTGATGTGAAACTACCACATCACGTGTATGAAGCTTAGCACAATGGAAGTTACTAGGCTGCAAGCCAACGTGGAATGACCTTAATACTGTGAAGCAAAAGATCTAAAGTAGGTAAGCGGTATAGCTCGAAGGTTTGCATGGCATGTATATACAATTTGAGACAGTGTTATAATGAGGTAGCCATTATTTTTCATGTAAATTTATGAGTAGCTTGCGCTTAGTAAAATAAAAAGTAATATGAGGAACTGGACACATACTAACATGGCGAGTAAGATGCTAATAAATAATATAACAAAAAAGGTGCCAGATCTAAGGTAACTACAAATCCCAGTTTATGATTGAGTTTTTAATATGCTCCTCCTTTTCGTGTATCCAAATATTTGACCTATAAAATGACACAATCGATATTATGGTGCGTTCATGTTTGGGTATTCAGCAGTCACCTCGACTCTCTTGTTTATTCCAGAAATATTATAATATTCCGACCTCTACTCACTGGAACAATATAATTATTCACTAAAATATTTAAAGGGTAGTGTACCTATTGCTTGCTTATAACTTATTCAATGGTACACTAATACTAGTAGTAAAAATATCAAAGCAGTAAGTTTGCCTCACAACAATCTATTTCACGATTACTTAACGTTAGTCGAACCCAGAAGTTTACAAATCAAATCAATTGCAGCGAGTAGTTAACAGCAGCCAATAAAGCCATAAAAGTACTAATTAATATGTACACGTCGAACTTTAAACAGTCGTCATAACTTTCAATGTCGGAAATAACAATAGGTGCTCATTACACCTGTGATTTGTAGGTCAGTTCGAAGCGAATCTTCAAGGAATACTTTGTGAGGATTCCATATAAATATTATTATATAATTTGATGTAACGGTATATCAAAAGGTAAACATAATCCGCTTTAGGGAAGTTATTCAGTTTAATGAGGTACGGCTTAACGCCTTACGTAACTCAACATAACAACACTAAATATGTGTTATTGATAGCATAATTAATAGAGTCAGTATTACATGGGAAATGCTTAATGCCCACTCGACTAGCCACTACCAACCCAAGGACACTGGTGTACCGCAGTGATTTTGGGGTCGCAGGGCAACTCAGAGGACAGAGGAGTCACAGGAGCTCAAACCCGCTGCGACACCGTGTGCCGCTCTTCGTCTGGCCCCTCCCCGTGGGTCCGCCCGGCATGGTTGACCCAGAGCCGGTATGGCCCCAAAGGATCTTGAAGGAACGCAAGCTCTCTCAACACTGCACAGTCGAAGGGACAACGAACGAATGCCCACTTCAACTCTCACCAAAGAAAGGACAAAAGCATCACGGCCTTCGCATATTATAATATTGCGTCGACTAATTAAAGTAGCATGAAAACATATCCTATATCTAATTGCATTCCTCACTACCGACTAGGCTTAACCTACGGTAACTGTTTGTGTGCCTCGGCGCCTGTCACGATAGCTCTGCTTTAGAGCTATGATGTGTGTGATGACAATTTGCTTCTACAGTTGTTTATGTATAAAAAAGCTGAAGTTTACTATCTCCGTGAGCGCATATCTCTGTACACTTTTAGGAATCATCCAAAAGAGAAATTGATCGTTTTATGTGCCGATGTGGATGAAACAGAGTATGGTGTTACATTTTTTATTCGATTGCTAGGTTACGTTCTGAACAAAAACAGAGTAATTGGCCTTGTTTTAAAGTGGAACAATCGAATGACCTAGTCAGTATTAATAACAAATTAAATCACATGTAGCACCTATGGGTATTGGTTGAAGAAAAGTCTTGTTATTAAAATTCCGGAATGCCTTTGCAGGTTTTATTTATTTTTTTACGTTTCAGACAATGTGCAGTGTCCGTGGTCCCGGGATTTAAAAAAAAGGACACGGTCAGAACTGTCGAGAAATCATTTAATGCAATGTGCAAAGATCGTAAGACATCATTTAATGATATGGTACGGTATGCCTGATGGAAAGCGGTTACTATCACCTATGAACACCAGAAGAAGATGCCACTAACGTTTCACCAACCCTGTAAAAAGTACAAGCATGAAGCTGCGAGTAGAGGGAAATGATTTCCTGAAGGTGCCAGCACTACATTATAATTCCTGTGATAGATCTCTGATGATTTTATTTAGCGTGATATTCTATGAGGCGGAGGTCCCAGAACATGGTAATGCTGTGGTCAATCTAACAAATTACGAAGCCGTTTATAATAAAAATGTCTATTATTATTTCATATCTATTATTTCTGTAAATTTATCTTGGGTGGTAATCGGTGGAGATTTATATAAAAAAAATGTTTTAATTTATCATCGGTCCCGTGACTATATTCTCGCTCCAGTATGGGCTAAAATATTGCAGAAAAATAAGTGTGAGGGGTTTAAATCAAGTCCCTGAAACGCGCAAAGATTTTGTAACCGAAATATACAAGTTTCGTGAATTATAGTATTGGATATCGTCATTATTTTATGAAATGGGAAAATGCAAATAATAGGAACAAACATAATGTGACAGGATCGTGTTACAGGAACACGAGTCACCTCTAGGAACTAATGTCGTCGCGCTTTTATTTCTGTTAAATTAATTCATGTGTGAAAGTGTCGCAATTGAATAGTTATTTTGGATTAAGCGTCAAACTACTGAGGCGTCTAAGGAAAACAAAGAAATAGTCAAACGAATGTATGCCATTTGTTAGGAGAGTGAAAACAATATGTAACAGACACAAATGCAAACGACACTCTTCAGCAGGTTAAATTAACGATTCAATTTACACAAACATACAAATAGGCAGTTTATTTGTTCGTCTAAGCGCAATAGCGCTTATATACAATAGTATAGCCCGTTTATTGCCGAAGGTTTTAGACTATTTTACTCCATACGTACATTACTAACCTACTGTATACCTGTTGCTAGGTAATGATATATTTTTTGCATAGCAGCAATAATATATGCAGGCTAACATACAATTCTACGGGTTACTACAGTACTCCCTAATTATAAAGTAAACAAGCTTCGGTTACCAACGTTCTTAATTTTGAATCTAAAATTATCACAGTTTCTTACAGCAATAGTCCGATGTGCTGAGACACGGCGCGACCGTCAAGGACCACCGATAATTTCGCGATTAGATAAAGATGGCAGCGGGATCCCGAGACCTTTTGATAAGTTTGCATTTTGTAACATAACTAATTTTTTATCACTAATTTTTTTCAACCGAAACGTGTTGACTTTTTGCTTATCTGACTAAGGATATTTCGCTTGTCGTCTAGCTAAACATTTTTCTGCAACATTGTTTATTTATACTTATAGAACGAGTATTATATTACAATAGTATCTGTGAAAATATGTGTAAACATCAAAATGTATAACTTGCTTTATTGTAGAAAATCACATGGCTAAAATAAATTAAAGGGATTGAAATGAAACACTTTTTAACGGATTTATCGTTAAAAAGTTTCCTATTTTATTACGTAATTCCCGACGAAATTTTGGAATGCTTTCCAGCAGTCGCGGTCGCGCATTGACAGTTGTCTTCAAAAGTAGTAAGTACGGTCACTGTTTTCTATTTGCTATTTGATACATTATTTGCTTCATACACATTTCTTAAGGTTTTTCTTTGGTGGACCTGTTTTTACACCACACCATAATTATTAACTAAAATGACAGGTTGATCTTTTGAACAATGTTGAAGCAGCATCGCTGCTCTATATATTTTAGGTATAAAATATTTTGAAATATTAAGTTTGACTATATTTGATCAACATGGACATCATGGAAACCATGTACCTACCTATTTTTAGCAAAAAATGCCCGAAGCTTGGATCAGACTCTTTGTTCACAACATTTAATAATGTTCACAAATTTTAATTACCTACTGATTAACTTTATAAAACACCAAATTATATAAAATTTGTCAGAAAGTTTATTTAACTTAGTAGCAGATAAATTTCATGCCCAATTAAACGGGATTCCGGAATTCAAAATGTATAATGACTATGGAAGTAGTTCATATTATAATTAAAATTCAACTGTAGACGCTCAGAAGCGAAATAAGTGTCACTGTAACCGTGTTTAGTGAGCCCTAAGGCTTGTTTGAAGATCTCTTTCTGTTATTATTCGCATTTAATTTTGGATGCGAGAATATAGGCTGAATTAATTAAATAGATGCGTCAAGCTTAGGGAAGGCCTATGCAGCAGTGGACTAATGTGGGCTGATGATGATGCCAAATAGGCTCAGTAGGAACATTAATAACACGCTGTTATCTGACATTATAATATTTATTGGCTTCATCTTTATAAGATTATTTGAAAGAAACTATGACTTTATGCTTTAATTGTTTGCTTTACTTTCACATAACATATTTATCAAATGTATCCGGCAAACACAGTTCCGCCGCAGATTGTTCGACGTGTTTCTGTTAGTCAACAAGTAAGTAGCTATCATTTTTATTTACGAACTGATTGAAATAACTATAAAATTCAAGTTTAAGTATATTACTGAACACACCCGTTCATGTGTACCGGAGATTAGTGTAGGTAAATGGACAGAAAATCCTTCTAACAGCCAACAGTTTGAGTTACATTGCTGTGTTAAGGTTTTTTCCATAATTATATAGACAGCGTACCATAGTTCTTTCGCGATAAGAATGCAGTAAGTAGTGGATAAAGGCCAGGACACAACTGTCGCGTCCGAAAGTATGTCTTCAACTGTTCACTGTGAACGTGACTCTCTAATTTGGAACGATTTGACTGCCGGTGGACGATGATGCGTTACTATGCATTCTTAACACGATAGTGATAATAACCTTTTCATATTTTTCAGTAGAAATGAAGCTGTTAATAAATTCATGAAATTTGAAAAGGTATACACATTTATAGACAAGATAATTTATGACCCACTTATTACAATTAATACAGCGGTGCAGCGTTGTAAATAACATCACCGAGAAATAAACCATTATAATATCAGCATTTCTGATTATCGTTAATTAAGTTATTCGTGCTTGGGACGAAATGGAAAATGAAAAATGAAAAAAAAAATGCCTTTGTGGAAATCCTTGGGGGAGGCCTATGTCCAGCAGTGGACGTCTTTTGGCTGAAATGATGATGATGATGATGAGGTTATTCGTGTTGTGTTACAATGTTGCGTATGGTGGCGGATTTACAAAACATGTCATCACCCCATTCCATCCTAAAGAGCCGACAAAAGGAAATGATAAGGTCCAACACCTAGTCGCAAGAGAAGGGAAACTTGTCACGAAACCCTATGCCAACCCGTCTGGCCAGCGTGTAGGCTAATAACCCTCCATGTAATTGGAGGAGGCGTCGGCGAGTGCCGTCGACTGCCGTCGCGTCGGCTGCCGTCGACGGCACTCGCCGACGCGTCGACGGCTGCAGTTGTCCGTGCCTTTGACAAAATGCCGTTCGTGTGTATGAGCGCTTAGATGAAGGTGTGTTACAATAACACAGTAGGTATTTATGTATACATGCTGTCACAAACATAAAAAAGAAACAAGACGTTCCGGAAGTTCATCACGTAGGAGCAAAATAAAAGAGCGACTATTGCGACGAAGATAACATTTGTATTCAATAAACTGACATTGATATGCTTAGGTAACCTAAGCTTTCTACAAACGCAACGACATTGGATATGGCACCGTTTTATTGAGAACCAGTGGTCGCCCAGCGGTCGAAATTGGACCATAATTAATTTAAATTATAGTTATCTTTTTATAGTTGTATTCTCAATTTGACCACAGACAAACAATAAACAAAAAAAAATGCATGTGTGTCAAATACATGGTAGTGGGTGTAATGTTTTTGTATAGATATGTGTATTTTATGCATAATTTAAAAAAATATGAGCATTCTACACTCCTTCTCTATTTAAAAAAGGGCTACCAAGATTTTGGTTCACGTATTAGTATAGAATAGCATAATTAAGCGTGCCTTTTCCTCCTCCTCTTAATAGTTACGATTTACGTACTCATTTTCAAGGCGCAATCAAACATGACATTTCACAATTCATCAGTTTGGCACATTCTAATCTATGGAAATTCATGAAGTTAAGAACAATGTGGCATGTTGGGCTTTATCGGAATTAGCCACACACTCTGACATGGGGGCTCATTGCTGAACTCGATCAACACCACCGCTAAATAACACCACTTGGGTGGGTTGGGTGCTTGCGCGTCAAATGGATCGTTTACGACGTTTCCCAAACGACAGATGACTCGCGGTTTTAGTGGGTAAACCGGTCGCAATCACCATCTCATCGCGACTGGGTCGGGCTGGGGACCTATAAAAGCTTTCCCCCACTATAAAAAAGGGTTCTTGCGCGTATGTAAGGTCTCCAGAGCCCTACCAGCGTGGTGTTGGCAGCGGAATGAATATTTTTGCGAACGTTCACATTTTATAGTTTATCGCCGCGTCCATCATCATCGACATTCCAATAAATCAACCATTGGCACAGGGTTTGTATCAAGTTTTCCTTCTCTTGCGGCTAGTTTGCCTATCTCTTGCGGTTTTTGGTCGCCTCTTGCGACACCCTCTGGTTGGAAGGGGTTCGTGACATTTTGTATTCTAAGCTTTTGTGGAATCAAAATCTATCTAATCGCAGAAGTAATGTATGGGATGTGATAGTTCGAAACACAAATGTTTCGATCCTTCACTCCCATTCATCCCGGAGCGTGAACACTTCAACTTGGAGGCCAGTAGAAGTATAAAAAATATACAGTTGGCGATTATAAACGCCAGAATTAGAATAAGACATTTTTACATTTCAGTTCCAATAAAAGATAATCATGATAACCCAAGAATATGGCGATAACCTTCTTAGGTTAGGTTACACACAGCTAGCGGGGAATCATTACAGTGAGAACTTAGTCTACTACTATGCCACGTCAGCCAGACGGGCTGGCATCAAATCATATACTGATACACTGACTACTCTTAAATACAACTTATTATAAATATATAGTAGCTGTACACTGCACGCACTGCTACGACACCAAAATAAATTTGAAGGAAAGACATTACACAAATTTTCAATTTTGTTGTTGTTCAGTAACCTTCGTGATCTCATGTATAACACTTTGCTGAAGACCATCACATGATCAAATGAATCGTTTACTTTAGTAATTATTTAAAATGGTACGGATCGACTCGTGAGGCACCGAAAGTTCGGCGGACATCTCTCTCAAAGTTGAATGAGGATTTTCAGTCACTATTTCCTTCACTTGCAAGGTTCAATCTGAAAAAGAACTCAAACTCAAAAGGGACTTTATTTACGTAGGTTTCATCACGAAACTCTTATAAATCGTCAAATTATAAATAACATTATCATCTTACGGCCCCTATCCCACTCTAGGGGGGAGTCTCCACACATACATATCAGTCGTCATACCTACATTCACACCTTTCATACACAATTCCCCACTCCTACAATCCCCACATCTCCCTTGATTGCTCACAATCCCTACGTCCACTCACATTCATGCTGAAACTACCACCGGTTCGGAAGGCTGCTCTACAGAGAAGTTAACTACAGTTGCAGACGTTGATGGCCCACCAGAGCGTGGCAAATCTTCCATCACATCTCGACCGCTTTTGAACGCTCTGTACCTCTCATAAGCACGTGTATTTGATAAAGTCGATTCACCGTAATCTTTCTGTAACAGTTTCAGTTACTCCGAAGATAAAATTCCATTGGCGATGCAAAATTTAAGACAAACTCTTTGTTAGACGTTTTTGTCCATTATGAAATTCGCAATACACGTTAGATAATATCGCTCAATATGGGTCCATCAGAAGGCTCAAAGTCAGGCAATGGAGAGGGCTATGCTCGGAGTTTCCCTGCGAAATCGAATCAGTAATGAGGAGATACGAAGGAAAAACAGGGTCACCGACATAGCCCACAGGATTGCCAAACTAAAGTGGCAGTGGGCAGCAGCAAGGCACATGTCGCGCAGCACTGACGCCCGATGGGGCAGAAATGTCCTCGAGTGGCGACCGCGTTCCGGAAAGCGCAGTACTGGTAGGCCTCCCACACGGTGGACCGATGACCTGGTTAAGGTCGCCGGAAAACGAGTGCAAGCGGCCTAGGACCGGCCTTCGTGGAAATCCTTGGAGGTGGCTTATGTCCAGCAGTGGACATAAGCCACCTCCAAGTGGTCTTTTGGCTGAAATGATGACTAGATAATGTGATTTATCTAAAAATAGCACTGTATTTAATAAAATAACAGATGCAACTCAAACTCCGCGCCAAAGTGGAAAACAATCTAAAAACACAAACAAAAGAATTTGGAACCTTAGACAAATCATTCAATCCCAATACTTTCTTGACTGAATGTATATAACTTGACCATCTCCGTTATCTCCATTCCTTCCCCGATCGCTCCAGATGATTTCCTATGCATCAAATTTCCAAAATTTACTTCTCTACAGGTTTACTTGTAAGTCTTATGTTGTGGACGTACTTGTTGTTAGTTCTAGCTTATATAATGTGTGGTGACGGATTTAGAATACACAGTGTCACCACCCCATTTCATCCTAGGGGTATCGTAAGAGCCGACAAAAATAAATGACAAGGCCGAATACCTGCGTGGCTCAGGCAGGAGGCTAGTTACCCTTCATGTAATAGGAGGAGGAAGGCCCGACTCAGTAGTTGGTCATCTTTGGGTTGAGTAGTAGTACCTACTAGCTTATATTTGTAACTAGTAAATTGTCTTCAAGATGTAAAACGCATCGAGGTTATAAATATTGTTCGCAACATGTGTAAATATAGGTTCGCAAAATTCGTGACTTATAGTCAATACGAACGCCGCAAAAAAACAGCCACAAAGAAATATGTAGTCATTAAAACGTATCGACAAAAATGTACACGCCTATTACAAAACCAGTATTGATCGTAACGTCAACACGTATGAATGCTATTTATAGAAACTTATTGGGCTAAAAATATATTTGGAACACTTGAACAATTAAAAATATTCATCGTTAATTGTATTGACGACCCGCAAGGCCTCAATGAAGGCGTAATTAAGTGGAGCACGTAAGAACAACGTGGTCACATAAAATGTGCTTTCTTAATAAAAATAATAATCATTATCAGCTTAAAGGTATCATGGAAGGCGGAATTACTGCCACGACGAGTTGTGTGCAGACTGCGTTGTGTGAAGTCGGCAAGCGAGACCGCCCCTTTTCTAGATGTATCAACTCTTGCCTCTAGTGCCCTCAATATGACGCTTATTTGGAGCAGCCTATACCCAGCAGTGAACTAAAGGGGGCTGTTGATAATGTATCATCGTGATAACTATACCAGGTCTAAATTTGTTTATCTTTAAAAAAATTGTGAACTTGGATGTAGGTATGTAAGAGGATTAAATACTACGAATAAAGGTTTAGTTTATTTAATGATTCTATATCATTTCTGTCTAATTACGCTTCGAACGCTTGGGTTGAGCAAAATACGAATTTCAATTTGCAAACAATATCATAGACATACATAGTTATTTTGTATAACAAATTTCAGCAAAAAGTCAGAAACTTCAGTGTGTTCAGAAAACTTATAAGGGGACAGAGACACCTATCAAACTGCAGCGCACGCAAACCGTATGGTCCGCTTCATAGCAAACAATTTTAGTACCTAACTAAATGAAGATATCGAGGTCGAGGCCAAGACAATCATTCCTCATAGAAATATAGCCCATACATGACCCATTGCTGAGTCGGGCCTCCTCACAATGCATGGGTCTACCTATCAATTAATTATGCGCGGCCTACAGTAATAGCGAACACTGTCATAACACACTCTTTAACAGTAAAATGTCCAGGAAGATCTCTTTTTTAAACCAATGTAATCACATCACCTAGCCTTTCGCATCAATAATTCAAAATTACCAGAGCAAAACTTATTCAACACAAGGTCAAGGCTAATTAGAACGCGTTTGCGCATGTTTCGCACAACATTGAGGAAATACTAGCCATCTTTCTCGCACACGCACCGTATGTATCAATTAATGTGAGACACACAATGAATAGTAGATCGCCTACTGCCACGGCAGATCCATCACAAGACTTCAGCGGGCGTCCGCATTCTTTCGATGAAAATAAATCTTATCTGAATTAGATTATATTCAGCGATACATCATTCTATTAGGAGACAGCGAAAGTAATTAGCTAAATAGTTAAGTAATAAATTTCACGGTGACCGCAATACGTTCATGAAACAAGTAGTAAGAATGCCTCAATGGGCGAATTATTTATATTACGGCATACTTATGTGTTATCCATGTGGTGACGGTTATAGAATACATACTTAGTATCACCGCCCCAGTCTATCCCGGGAGTGCCGTAAGAGCCGGCAAAAGGAAATGACAAGGCAGATTAACCTAGCTGAAATATACGGAAAACTTGATATGAAACCCTGTGCCAATCTGTCTGGCCAGCGTGGCACAGTAGGCTAATTACCCTTCAACAGTAGGTCACGTATAGCCTGAGTAGAAGTAGTGCTGTGGTACTTATATCATACCTAAATTTAATCTTAATTAAAATCAAAATGACAATTAAATTTATTTACTCCTCAATTTATTAATTGGATTAATTAAATTGCAATATACAAATCTACTGTGATGTGAATGCCTACGAGTTGGTCATAGGGTCCTATATTATTGCGCACAGTCGCTAGTGCTACAGGTTCCACCACGGCAGATGATGTCGTTGCCATTAATTTCCTCCGAAAGGCTTCCGCTGGCATATATGATTTTACGGCAGCCGAGGCCGACGGCGGCGTACGTGCTTACTGAAGCACGGAGGTCAGATGCATGGAACTACCAAAATGGGGTTGACACGGAATTTGATCCTTGATTTCACGTTTTCCAATTTCATTAATTGACGTACGTCAAAGAGCATTATATTTACTCAGTAATAACTCGAAGAATTTTTTTTTTTATGATGATAACTATAACGAGATTTGTTTTGTTTTTCTACGATTGAAACCATTACATCATTAGAAAGAAAAATTATAACCTAGTTATGCTTAGAATCATGTACAGGTTGTGCTAATTTACAAGACATAATCTAAAAAGTTTCGAAACATTTGTCTGCTACCTCGATAAGTACAAAGATTTTTTTGTTAACGTCTTACCTGTTTCCTAATTGACTCTAACAAATAAATGGGAACCATTAAAATTGAGGCGGTTACAAAGACTTTTTCACACTTATTATTTTATTTGAATACTAGTAAAAACCCAGTGGTTTCTGTTTGTTGTATAACTATTTTAGATGTTCGATATTTATTGCAATAAGATTTCAGACGAATTTAATCTACAATTTGATTAGGGGCCCGAGTTTTGTTTTATCCAATTATCAATTATTATCGCCCGCTTCCTAGATAACGTTGGTAGTGTTATTATCATAAGCATGTTAACAGGGGCTCATGTTATCATAACATTGCAGACTGGGTAGACAGATGTCGACGGTGGAAAGCAAAAACGTAGTAAATGACATAATGGGCCGTTATGTGTTATTGGAATCAGAAAAAATACTGCGTCGATCGGTATAATGTCTAGTAGCGATTGGATGAAAAATAGAGAGAACAGGATTTTCTAAATCAGCATTTTTTTTAAATCTTGTACCATCAAACTATGTTAATGACAAAATATCCTATGTTATATTTTATGATGTCACTTAGGACAATTCAAGATTCAAGAAAAAAAAACTATACATTACGCCATCCGTCGGCCAATGTCTAGTGCGATTGACTACATTTTGCTGATTGTATACCCTCCACTGCATCGGTGACCCTGGTTTTCCTGCGTATCTCCTCATTTCTGATTCGATCTCGCAGGGATACTCCTAGCATAGCCCTCTCCATTGCCCTTTGGGTGACTTTGAGCCTTCTGATGGAGCCCACAGTGAGCGACCACGTCTCTGTTCCATATGTCATCACTGGCAACACACATTGGTATTGTGGACGAGAAGATCTTTCGCAGCTTTCCGAACGCTCCGATGTTAACAGGAGTGACTTGAACATGGATATTAGTCATGATCTTCGTCTTCTCCATCTTCATCTTTAGGCCGACTCGTTCGGAGGCTCGACATAGGCCATCGGGCATCGTAGTGAGGCGCTCCATGGTCTCAGCCATTACGACTATGTCGTCAGCGAATCGAAGGTTATATGATGAAGATTATATGTAAGTTTAAGTATGTATTATTCTAACTACAAATACTATAGTAAGTGACGAATTTGCCATTTACAAATACTACATATTTGTACATATTTTGGTAGTTGGTTTTAGAAGAAAAATCAATATAATTTATAAATTTTTTACTCTAGTTATGACTAGAATTTAGATATCTATTAAAAACAACATGCTTTGGTTATATAATATAATAGATTGCTTTTTCTTTTTAGATGTGACAGAAGCTTTTCAGGATCATACGAGGTTTTGTTCAAAAGAAAAGGTGAATTTTGAATTTTCGCGGGCTGTGTACATTCGATTATTAAAATTTTTTTTGTTATGTTCGGACACATGTTTTAGTCAAATGTTGGCATTATCAGCTCGTTTGGATAGGTTGTTTGTTGTTGACAACTGAAAAGGTTAGTCACGTTTTGTGGATCCTTCCATTTTTGACTTTTGGAAAAAAAATGGTTCAACGAATATGTATAAAATTTTGTGTTAAAAATGGAATAAAGTGCTCCAAGGCACTTGGGATGTTGACTGTGGCATTCGGCGAGTCTACTTAGTCTCAAAAAAGTGTTTATAAGAGGTACCAGCGCTTTACACAATATGACGATGAGCGTCCTGAAGTTGCAACAAGTCAAGAAAACATCGAAAGAGTGAAAAAAATATTCTGGAAAATCGTCGTATCGCTATAAGGGAAGTTGCAGAGGATGTTGACATTTCAATTGGCTCATACCATGCAATTTTCGCGAATGTTTTGGGCATGCAACGCGTTGCAGCGAAGTTTGTTGCAAAGTTGCAAAATTTTGAGCAAAAGTAACGTCGCATTGGTATCGCTCAGGAGTTGTTGAATGACGTCAACGACGATCCAGATTTACTTTTTCACAAGATTTGGCTCCCAGCGACTTTTTCCTATTCCCAAAACTGAAGAGACCAATGAAAGGAAAGCGTTTTGCCACAATTGATGAGATGAAGTCAGAATCGAAGAACTAGTTGATGGCCATACCGAAAAGCGCATTTCAGAAGTGCTTCGAAGATTGGAAGAAGCTCTGGCATAAGTGCATTATATCTGATTCCAAATAAAACAATACTTTTCAAAAAACATCTACTCTCACCTTTTCTTTTGAACAAACTGTGTATATTGCATATTATTAAATAAATTCTTTTACGATTTAAGACAAACAAACTGCTATAATTTGCATGCCTAATTAAAGTACTTAGACTGTACAGGAACCATTTTTTATGAAGAGCTATACCATTACGTGCAATCAATTCAAATAAAAAATAAAATATAGACCAACAGTTGAATGCAGCTACTGCATAAAAAAATATTTTCATAATAGTAGTAGTATTACAAGTAAAAGCTACAAGCGTATTTCAACTGAGTGCATCTAATACAGTTACGACAGTTAAGGGAAACGAATCGAACTATCATTTCTCAACGCAAGTACTTCATTCCTGTTATAATTGTGGTTGAAATTTAACAACTGAGTTGGAATGGTACCATTCGTCACGCACAGTGATGAAACTATGATAGTTTGTAGTGCCACTGTCGCCGTTGGTCACTAAAGCAGTACAAGAACTTATTTTAACAAACTCGCGCACGTCAGTGTTTGTACTTTTATGTCAAATAAAATTAATTGCGTCAGACGGTCATAGAATTAAAAAAAGCTTTGACATATTGAGATAATCCATAATATTACAATAAGTCACAGGCAGGCTAGTATCTGTCCTGATTTTGAAGTTCCACTGAGTTTCCACTTTGAAGAGTTCTTTAAGTTAAGCATAGAACGTAGATACGTTTTATGGCTGTATATATGGGTATTCTAGCGGGATAAACTCATTTAAAATAGTAAACAAGTATAGTGACCCAGCTCAATTTAAAATTGAATGGGAGGAACACAACAGTGGGCTGGAATCAATACTCGGTCTCTCACAGATCAATACATTGTGAATACACAGTAATAATAATACTATTTTATTGAAGATCGTGTCGGATAGGACACGATGCAATTGCTATCATTATCTACTAAATTCAAAAGAACAACTTCCTGAACTGCCGCTATAATATTAGTAGGTTGCTTAAACTGTCATAATTGACGATCGATATTGTTTAGCTTGAATATTTATTAAAAAACGCAAGGCGGTTGAAGTACCTACCAAACGGTCTCATAATGAACATCTCCAAGAAAAGATCGTGATAAACATAGAATGAATTGGATGCATTAGAAAGACTTATTAACTCCATATCGACCCGTTTCTTCGGTCAACGACATTTCATTCATGTAGACCTAAATTACTTATCTTATCATTGGCTTCCCTTTTATGTGTTTAATTAGATACACGAGATAGTAGTCAATATGACGTGACCTAGAAATAAGAGACAAATTTTCCGAATAATGAAGGTATTAGATTGGATACATCTCAGCGCATAAACAACACATTGGTGAATAAGGCCTTTTTCAATATGATAAAGCGAAATCACTTTAGTGCCACGGGATTTAATATGTAATTTTCCTTGTCTTGTGTCTAGATAAGATACTTACTCAGTATCAATACCGGACACCTATGTCCCAAAAGGTCAAATCTCGAGGGACGATTTAGAGCTATTTTTATATTTTACTTTTATTTATTGCTTCAGTTCAGTAGGCATAAAAAAGTGAACTTGATACATTGTAGCACACCATGCGCTAAAATGTTAATACCTATTACGCAATAAATAAATTAATAATATTATGCTACGTCCTACTTGAAAGTTTGCTTGGTTCTTCAACATATTTGGACGATATTTGGGTAAAAAGTCGTATTGAAACATAATTCTTACAACGTTAAGCAATAATAATATTGAATGACGTAATTTCAGGAAGGAGATTAATGCCGACAGAGTGAAATTGAATTTGATACATTGATTGTATTGTTTGTAAAAAAATATCGTAAGAAATAGGTTAGCGACTCGTGAACAACATCTCCATTGCTATAAAAGTCCATAGGAAACGGTCACTGCTCAATCAGGCAGGACATTTGCCAAAATAACGCACCTATTAAAACACAACCCATGATGTTGAACACAGAAAAACCCGAACATATATAAACCAAAAGGTCACGTGGACGAATCCGCGGGATCTAATAAATATACCGGGAAACGCAACAAACAGCCGCCTACAAAACAAACCACTGATGTTCTATAAATATTTATAAGCTTCAACAAGTAAAGCCTTACGGAGAGGTGTGTTTTCTTACATATAGAGACGCTTAAAGGAAATACAGCGTTTTTCGGTAAGCCTACAAATCCTACCTTACTAAGTATATGAGCCGCACGACGCACATTAAATTCGCAGTAGGCTACAAAGGGAAGGCCCTTTAAAGTATTACAGATAAGTGAATAAATTGGCTGAAGTTCAAAGGGAATCGTAGGTTTCCCTGTAATACACGCACTAAGGGTGTGTGAGTCATCAGCTTCAGAAATAATTTGGGATTTTTAATAGTGATTTATATGGAGACGTAAATATTTTCAGGACTTTGTTCTTTAATTAGGTCAATATGTCGACAATATTCGACACTTTATGACTTCGGTAACAAAAAAGAACATTAATTGCAGCTTTAATATTATAATTTTAAAATAAAGCAATCTGGTAAAATACTTAGTTAGCTTTAAGAAAATACTGACTAGCCTCTAAACAGATAATCGTTACCATTATCTGCCTTAGCTTAAACATACCTATAGCGAAAGCTTTAGGTTATTCGGTAAATATGGATAGAGGTAATTAGTTATAGCATAAAGCCGAAGTCCACCGCAACATATTTGAGCCAGTTTTTCATACATGTTCATCGTCGATGGGCGCACATGTATGAAAAACTGGCTTAACTATGCAAGCTAAACTAACTTATTTTAGCTGGCGGTGGACGTTCAGCTTTAGGCTTTTTGGAGACCTATCGCTAATACATATATCGAGATTAATATAAAAGAACTTTATCTTGAACGATTCTGGTAACCCAAAAATGAGCGATTATCCCTAGCACAGTACAGAAAATAATAATTATAATCAATCCGCTTTCACAGTATTCTATGTATTATGATCCTCATGTCTCTTTATTTCTTATTTTTACCTATATTTTTATAAAACTATGTATTTATTTTTATTGATACTGGAGGGCAAGCAAAATGCCCACTACTCACTATTATCGCTATCTTTTCCACCCTAGCGTTCCTACGAAGAATTTACTTCGAGGAAGGGTGGAATGCAAATCTGTCACGCTGACGACGATGTGCGATCGAGGTCGGGCAGCAGCTGGATTTGTCAAGCTGAGGATGAAGCGTTACTACTACTACATCTCAGCCCGGGAATGGCCCATTGCTGAGTCGACCCTCCTACAATTACATGGAGGGTAATTAGCCTACTGTGCAACGCTGGCAAGACGGGTTGGCACAGGGTTTCATAGCAAGTTTTCCTTCTGTTGCAGCTGTAACTTGTAATTTCCCTTTGTCTACTATTACGACAACCCCAGCGTGAAATAGGATGGTGACACCATGTATTTATGTATTTTTAATCCGTCATCACACAGACTAAGGCGCACATTATGGGGAATATATGTCCAATTAGTAGACTAAATCCAATAGTAAAGCCCACTAGTTCCTTCATCATATGATCGACGCGTGCGCATATCGCCGCTTTAAACAGAACAGAGCGCAAGCGATGATGACCCTTGCTACTGGCTGCTATGATAATAACGCGCAGATAACCGAGGTCGATCCACTACCACTGCCAACCCGTCTCATTTAAATATAAACACCAGGAACAAAACAAAAACGTACAGAAGTTTTGTTATATCGACCGTTTTTATCTTAAGTGTAAAATAAGTAACAGTAAACAAGTATCATGGTATCATAACACCTCTGAAATGGCCGAATCAGTCCACATTACATGCATGGGGCAATTATTCTACTGTCAGCACAGGATTCGGTATTAAAATTTCCATCAATTGCAGCTGGGAGCACTCACTGTCCCTCAAGTCCCGATGAGTATTAGTTGTGTAGTTGAGTCGACTTTTTTTCATCGTCACAACACGAGCAACAAAACAATTAAAATACAAACAAGTTAAATAATATTATACACAAATATGTCAACGACGCAGGTCACTTATGTTTTTCACACGTGACGAACAGTGTAGTCAAAATATTTGGCAAGCATATTACGAAATTGCCAGCGATAATTGTAAAGCGATAAGATTTTGGATAGCAACAATTGAATGGTAAGAGATCGAGGTCGCGAGCATATTGTTGAAGGTTGAAGTGACTCTTTAAATAAATACTTACCCTTATATTTATGTGTTCATTAGTTATTAGCAACTTTTAGATTTTGTAGTCGTTATAGTGCAGTAACAAAAATTAATGCCCAATGAACAAAAAATCTAAAGGAGCATCTAAAGGAGTAATCATCCAATGTGCATTTGAACTCAATGAAGATGAGAAATTAAGTAATTTAAAAGACCAATTTATTTGGGTGCGTGAATGCCGAAATACATTGAGTGGTAACCCAGTGTACGATACAATGTTATGTGGTGAAATTCGGGAATCATATTTTAAGGCTTTGGCACCAAGCTGGTTATTAAACAGATCTGTTTGTTTCTCAAACACCTCAGCCGGAATTCGGACCAAACGCGACGCTGCTGGCTCGAACGTCCTTTGATGTCATAATTAGAGCACCGTATTGATCGATATAAACCCGTCGAATAAATATATTATTTAGAATGATTGCGTCTATCACTTAAATTATACTGTTTGTTTGTTTGACGGCCAGGCCTGGAAATCGTGCTGTTGGTTATGAGATAAACTCCTCGCATCTACAATATCCTATTACATTATAGAATAGTACCTAGGTTACTTACGAATTAGTGTGAATCTGTTCTTATTATTTTTAAATTGTTCTTTTCTAATAATAAATTGAAAATAGTTGCGTTTGCTGATTATTTATTTATCTATGCTAATAATGTATTCTAAAGAGGAATCATTTGTATGTAAGTATTTAACGAATAGGTTATAAAGTACTAGACCTATTTTAAAAATTGGTGTCATTTCTATCTATAATACGTATGTATTTACAAAAAAAAATGTACATTTAAGTAGTTTATGATCCATCTCGTTACCATAACACAAGCATTAAGTTGCTTAGCTTGGGACGAGATGGCGTTGTGTGAAATGTCCAAGGATATTTATTTATTTATTTAATTGTAAATAAATAAATAAATGTCCACCGTGCGAAGCCGGGACGGGCCGCTAGTTTAAACTATTTGTTTTATGATTACTACACAAATCATAAAAATGTTTAATGTGTCGTCTTCTTCCTCCACTGGCACATCCCCACAGGAAGACGCTGCTACATGATCATTCTAACCGCTTTTGCTGAGATGGGAGCATTTCGTGCCAGGTACAAGTTGGCAAGAAAAAAATAATTCTGCATGAGTATATGACTACTGTAGCTACTGACCGTGCGGTGGATTTAGTATGGTTCACCAGAAAGAATATGTAATTTGCCGTACGGCAGAATGACACGAGGTGACATTTAGTGGTAGGTTTTAGTGGGTAAACCGGTTCGCAACTTACCAACTCCACGCGACCGGGACTCCCACATACCCCAGCCCTGTCCCACCGGCTGTTATGGTTGACTCTGTAAATGAGTACTACCGTGTGGGCCCAGATGCAGACTCATTTCGGTGTAAAACATAACATTATATATATTTACTAGGTATTGCTACTACTCAGCCCATAAATGACTCTGCTGTTGAGTAGGGTCTCCTCCAATTACAAGGAGGGTAATAAGCCTGCAGTGCCACGCTGGCAAGACTGGTTGGCACAGGATTTCGTATCAAGTTCTCCATTTCCTGCGGGTAGGATTTCGGCCTTATCATTTCCTTTTGTCGGTTCTTCAATACCCTCAGTTTGGAAATCTATATATAATCTATAAATAGATTTCCAAACTGTTCTATATATATATAAGACTATTTTCCAAAATTGTTAGGAATCCACCATAAATAAACTCAATGTGTTGCTCTGTAAACAAAAGATTTTTATTTAATCAAAAGTTTACATTAAAACTAAACTCGTATAACTTTACACACACTAAAACATACCTGTAAACAAAAGAAACGACATTTAAAGTCTATTAATTGGCATGTCGATTCCCACTTCACTTTTATTATTTAATTTGCTTTAAGTTAATCTCCCGTAACATAAGTTCATTACAGTACATTCGCCATCTTTTCTTTACAATCATGTCTTTACCGACAGACAAGCTATGGAGGTGACAGCGCCATTTGTTATCCTACTAAGTAAACTTCTGTTTTACCGACAGAACCGTGCGCTGTAGAATATTCAAAGAAACTTTATTTCTTTATATCTCCCCTCCCAAGAAAGAAAATTTACACAGCATAGAAAATTTTTAGACATCACACGACCACTATTTTCATCTTCATACTTCATAGTTGTGTAGGAACTGGAATGAGCTTTGTGATGTGGAACAGATTTGATTCCAACTTCTTGTGGCCTGTATTGATACTATAAATCGAATTTGAAATTTTTTGTTTTATTTCAAAAGGTCCAATTTTCAATTCGTCTAGTTTTTTTCTGTTTAACTTGTGTCCGTTTTCCACATATACCATGTCACCTGTATTGAACTTATGATATGTTCTAGTCTTGTCATTTTTCATTTTATTATAGTTATGAGACTTAATTGAATTTTCAAATGCAAGTTTTTTGTCTTTAATCCATTCATCTATTGCTTTATCTGGTTTTAATTCGTTTGGTAACACTGAATCATCTGAACCATTCAATAGGTATCCTGGTGTGAAACCTGTGACTGTGTGTTCGGTATTGTTATATTTGTTTACACAGTCGTGAGCAACTGTTGTCCAAGCAGTCACATTTCCTTTTTCGTTCATTTTACATCTTATTTTGTTCACCAAAGTTTGATTAAGTCTCTCGTTCAGACCATTAGAAAAAGGTGCATTTACTGCTGTAAAAATCAGGTGTATTGAGTTTTCATTTAAAAAATCTTTGAATTCTCTGGAGTTTATCCCCGGATACTGGTCAGATAGGATCATGTCAATTTTATAATCTTTTATTACATTATTTACCAGTTTTATGAAATCCTTTGCACTCTGTGTCTTTGAGGTCACTATATACGCGTATCGTGTAAAATGATCCACTAAAAGATGAAGGTATCTTTTTGTCGAGCGCGATCCACCAAATCCTCCAATCGTATCTATCGAAACGATTTCGAATGGCTTAGTGGCAGGACCGAGATGCGACATCAAGCCATATTTAACTTGTCCCCTCGTTTTATTCTTAATACACACCTCACAGGTTTTACATATATTTATGATATTTCTTGTCATATTTTTTGATGTATATTGTTTTCCGATTTTCATCTGTAATTGTTTTACACCTATGTGACACATATTTTCATGAACTTTCTGTATTAGTTTTATGCTGAAGTCTTCTGACAATACAATTTTTTCTCTATTTTTTATTTTCTTATAATATATCTTTTGTCTCTGTATCAAATTGTCTTTATATTTCTGAATGTCCTGATTTTTTTCTTGGTCTGTGAGTACTTCCTGTAAATTTATTAAATTTACTATTTTTAATTGATCTTCTAACTCTTCATTTGCTTCAAGTACTGGGTTCCTGCTTAAGCAATCTGCCTCTAAGTTTTCTTTACCTGGTGCATATTTAATAGTAAAATTGTATTGAGACAAATAGTAAGTTAATTCTCCCAAATCTTCATCAGGCCTAGATTTTATATTTAAATTTTCTAATGGCTTGTGGTCAGAATATACTATGAACGGTTTATCTATTAGCCAGTATTGCCAATACTGTATGGCTTCTTTGATGGCCAAGCATTCTATATATATAGCTTTTTTCTTTTTTTGTGCTTCATTTAGTTTTTTAGAAAAGTAAGCTATCGGTTTTTCTTCTCCGTTCGGTTGTGTCTGTTTCAAAACTGCCCCAATTCCTTCTAATGATCCATCAGTGTATATTCTTATTGGCAAGTCTTTATCAAAAATTTCCAAGATCGGTTTTGAACACATTAATTTCTTTATTTCTTCAAATGAATTTTGACAGTCTGCTGACCAAATAAACTTCTGGTTTTTTCTGAGTAGTTTATGCAATGGTTCTAAAACAATGGAACTGTTTGGTATGTATTCTCGATAAAAATTAATTTTGCCTAAAAATTGTCGGACATTTTTTTGGGTCTTTGGTATTGGAAACTCCCTTATAGAAATTAAGTTATCTGCCACTGGTCGCACTGTGTTATCCTGTATCACATGACCAAGGTATTTTACTGAACTCGAAGCAAAAGTACACTTTGTAAACTTAAGCCGGAAACCTTCTTTTCTTATTGCCTCTAATAATTGTGTCAGGTGGTTGATATGTTCAGTATATGACTTTGAAAAAACTAATATGTCATCGATATAATTAACGGTAAATTCAGTTAGCCCATGTTTTCTCAGTATGTTTCCTACTATTCTTTGAAATATCGACGATGAAGTTTTTAATCCATATGGTAAGCAAGTCCACTGGTAGTGGCCTTCTTGTGTGACAAAACCCGTCTTCTTTCTGTCTTCAATGCGTAGAGGGATGGACCAGAAAGCAGAATTTATATCTAAGGTGGAAAAAAATTTGCAATTTCTCGTTTTTATTACCAAGTCCTCAATTAACGGAAATGGTTGTGCTTGTGGAATAACGATTTTATTTAATTCTCTGAAGTCGATGCATAACCTTGATCTTCTATTTTCTTCTTTTTTAAACACTAAGGTTACTGGTGCAGCAAACGGACTGTATGATTCCTCTATGAGATTATGCTGAAGTAATTTTCCAACCTGTTCTTCAATCTCTTTCTTATCTTGGAAAGAACATTTGTAAGGACGTTTGCTACAATATTTATCCACAAGCAAGTCTATTCGGGCTTCATAGCCTCTCACTGTTCCGATGTCATATTTATCTTTTGCAAAGCTTGATTTATACATTTCTATAAGTTTATTAATTTCATATTTTTGTTTTTCTGTGTGAAATTCTTCCTTTATGTGTTCATTAAAATTCACCGACAGTGAATTTATTATGTTGTTGACTACTGCAGAAGCAGTATTTTGTTTTAAATTTAACAGTCTTTCTGGTTTTTGACTGATTACCAGGTTTTCATCTTGAATTAGCTTAAATTCCTTTATTATGTCTAGTCCTATTAGAAAGTCGTACTTAAATTCTTTTCCATCCACTATGTACACATCCATATGTTTTTCTATTTCCATTATTTTTATTTTCAAATTTGTCAAACCTTTTGCTCTTGTTACACCATTAATTGTTACTAATTTTGTATTTTTATTATATTCTTTTTTTACTGATTTCTTGAGTCTCAATAACTTTGAACTTACTAGAGACACGTTAGAGCCTGGGTCATATATACCCAATATTTCTAATTTATCATTTAGTATTAGTTTGACTTTAATCAATGGTGTAATTAGGCGTTTTTTTGATCATCGTCACTTAATTCGACATCTAGCCTGATATTGTTCACACTTTTATAATTCTTCTTGTTCTCCTGATCTCCTGCCAGCTTAAACCAACATTTGTCCTCGGGATGAAAGCGGACACCTTTGTTTAATTTTTCACATGTTTTGCAAGGTTTGATCTTATCAGTTCCTATTTTCGTCTCAAAAGTGTTTCTATTTGTTTTATATTTATTATCATATTTATAGTAAGTTTTTTTATTCATTGTATGCTCATATTTTCCAAGTACATTGTAAAGACTTGTGGTGGAAGTTATGTTCCCCTTATCAATTTTGTCCATTATGAAATCTGGCAAACCCATTACGATGAGATGAATCATTGTCTGCGAATCAGTCTGTTTATTTACCTCTAGAAGTAGCCTTTCTTTCTTTGTGGCATATTCTATTAGCGAACCCGCTTGGTATTTAAATGTGAATGCATATTTGATCTGCGACCAGCCTTTATTTCCGTATGTTTCACATAGATTATTTTTCCAAATTGACCAGTCGGAATCTATGGTCAATTTTATTACCATGCTGTTGTACCAATCCAAGCATTGTTTATCCAATAGATGTTTTAACATTTCAATTTTTTTTGTATCCTTCACCAATTCAAATCTTTTACATTCATTCTCAAATTCCTTGATCCACTGCTCCACATTTGTGGTTTTTCCAGAAAAATTTTCGAGTAAAAACCGTTCCGCTATTTTTCCCAAGTTTTTACTTACAGATTCTGTATTATTATTGTTGTTACTTGAGGGTTTTATTTCACA
The DNA here is from genome assembly GCA_905475355.2 of Clostera curtula. Lineage (NCBI taxonomy): Eukaryota > Metazoa > Arthropoda > Insecta > Lepidoptera > Notodontidae > Clostera > Clostera curtula. The sequence goes on along the minus strand of FR997796.1, from coordinate 20,216,734 downwards.
TACGATCTCGTCCAAATATTTATCACCAAATTGTACATTTTCACCTTCATCCAAGTAGATTTTTTTCAACTCTGGAGTTAATGGGATCCATAATTTTCTTGTTTCATGTCTTTTTTTTAATGAGTTTTTTACTTTCGCGAATACATCGGTGCTCGTAATACCAGTGTGTCTACTAGCAGGTTTCAGGTCGTCAGGAACTTCAAAAATGCGACCATCAGGTACCTCGATTGAGGTTATGCATATTGTATTTGTTTTTCCTTCTGGGCCCGTCGCTGACACTGTAAACGTAAATCTCAACTTTTCCATGTCTCTTCTTTAACCAAAAATGTCGTTTTATAAGACTATTTTCCAAAATTGTTAGGAATCCACCATAAATAAACTCAATGTGTTGCTCTGTAAACAAAAGATTTTTATTTAATCAAAAGTTTACATTAAAACTAAACTCGTATAACTTTACACACACTAAAACATACCTGTAAACAAAAGAAACGACATTTAAAGTCTATTAATTGGCATGTCGATTCCCACTTCACTTTTATTATTTAATTTGCTTTAAGTTAATCTCCCGTAACATAAGTTCATTACAGTACATTCGCCATCTTTTCTTTACAATCATGTCTTTACCGACAGACAAGCTATGGAGGTGACAGCGCCATTTGTTATCCTACTAAGTAAACTTCTGTTTTACCGACAGAACCGTGCGCTGTAGAATATTCAAAGAAACTTTATTTCTTTATAATATCTATAAATAAAATCCATTACAGACCATACATTTGAACATGGTATATATTTCCGACCGAATATAGGTAGTTTTTATATAATCATATAAATTATACGAGTATGTATATTATTCAGAGCCTGAAATAAACATTTCCCAGCCGAAAACAAATAAAAGCAGCGTTCATAAATACACATTGGGAGACGATAAACTTGTCAAAATATTACGGATTGGTTGTTTTACTCAAATAAGAATCTTCATGACACAGATAAAATAAACTATAAAGAATGCCTCAACACGATCAAAACTTGATAACTTGGATAGCTGAGCCCGAAAACAAAGGCAGTTTAGTTACACGATTTGTAGGTTAGTAGTCAAGAACGGCTGGATCGATTTTAACGACCTCTGATTTGTTGAGTTGATTACCGTGCTGACAAGCAGAACACAAAAATCCCTGTGTGTTTTTATAATAGGGGAACCACGTTGAAGTTATAAAATAAAATTATTTAATGAAGAGAATTTACTACGGCAACTCCTAGATTTTGATTTTCACGTTCACTTTTTGCCCGGTCGACATTAATAATCCTATTAATAAATAAGTTACAATCCCGCAACTGTACGCAATGTTTTTAGCCGGGTTTGTTGAGTGTGTTAGGTGCAATCGACCCCACGATGTCCTCTCTTCCTACTGATAGAAGATAAGAAATAAGGACAATTCAACTATCTCCAGTTCCACTTATATTCTAGGAGAGGAGGAATCTGTTATTTATGGAGGACACTGTGCACACGCGTTGTTAGTCAATAGTATATGTATCCTATGAGAGCAAAATAATATTTATACGGCGAGGGCGCTTTTATGAATCCAGAGCGATGTGAGGTGTTGTACAGTAGAATCCGTTGAGGATTCTTTACTAGAATGAAAGTAGAGTGTATCACTCTACTTTTCATCAACCTCTATGAGAAAATAAAAGGCGCCTCATATTTTATTGAAGTATTATTATTAAATGAAACATATAAAAAACTAAAAATCATTTGAGACATTTTCGCAACTATGAAAATGTATTATTAATTATTATACGTTTTATTAGGAATTGAGATTGTTACAGATTTCATATTCTGCGTTTTTGAGATAATGTCCGAATCTGGCGGACATTATTATTATCATCTAACCATGAATTTCTAATAATGCAGCCAGTCTCTATTCAAACAATATTTGCGTTCGATTTCTTTGGCGCTGAACACTAAGATGTTCCAAAATGGGAACGAACCAAGTCGTCGGTTTCGAATAGATGGGATGAAAAAGTAATTAACTCGTTTTTATATAATAATATTAAACGTTTTCTATACTATTTAATTATATTATGCAAAACACCTGATGAAAAAATATGACAAACACGGGTAGTAGAGGATACAATTATTTATCTCGTTTGTAGACCGGTAAGAGGGGAACAACCCCATCATACATTGAATTATTCTATCTAGAAATGTATAGACGGTCGATTTCTTCCGCCATATTTTTCACTATACTTAATATAATATTTCAGATATTTCACACAAAACTTAACCAATTATATACCCAATGTTCCCTAAGAATAAACAGGGATTAAAAAGTAAATGTAATGTTTTCTTTATGTATTTATTATTATATTGCTATTTTTCGACAGAAATAAATTATTTTTAATTGAATTTATGTTAATAGCTGCAGGTGTTGGTTAGCGTTATAGCTGGCAGTGCCCTACGCCCTAAACCCGCTAAATCAAAAGAGTCAGCTGATAAATTCAAAAGTTCAGAGAGTTATCGACTATGACAGTTTTTGTGAAAACAATATTTTTGTTCACTGAAATAAATAAACGATTACCTACATTGAATAGTAGCTTTCCCAAAATAACTTCTAGTGCTTTTGATAACGATTTTGAGACGAGACCTTTTTGAATTACGTATTTTTGGATAGGCTCGCAATTATATCGTGTTGAATGAGAGAGTCAATAAAAAGTAATAGGTTTGGGACAGACTAGCTTTTCATTAAGCAATCCTTATTATCTTATAGAAAAATATTTACACTAAATTTGACCTTTTCAAAACATTTTTAGCAATAATCTCGGCGGGTAAAACTGTATGTAAATATCTTTATATTATTATTTAACATAAATATTTTATTTATTTATAGTTTACTAGTGGCCCGCTCCGGCTTCGCCCGTGCATTGGGTTATGGGTTATACTTAAAAACCATCCCCTTGAATCACTCTATCTATTAAAAAAAAACCGCTTCAAAATCCGTTGCGTAGTTTTAAAGATGTATGCATACATAGGGACGGACAGAAGAATGCGACTTTGTTTTATACTATGTAGTGATGTAGTGATGTCAATATGGAATGCTATCAAGTTTTAAGTTGGCAGATAACCTACTTACTCTGTATCGTTGTTTCACCAACAAATCCGTATTTTTTCATTGACAAAAAGACAACAAGCAATCCTATTAATGGTAAAGTATCAAATGGTTATAATTGAGAATAAGATTAAAGCCGAACGTCTACCGTCACCTAAAATAAGTTAGTTTAGTTTAGCTTGAATAGTTGAGCCAGTTTTTCATACAAGTTCGTTCACCGTCGGTGGACGTTCAGCTTAAGAAGTCGGAATGCAAAGGATGTATAATAGGGATGGGCCGAATGTGGTGTGAACCGAATACAAAATTAGACCGATCTTAGTGTCGATTTCGCTAATAAATTTTAAATACGTATAGACATATAGGTCTGGTAAAATTTATTTTTAAACACACATAAATAAAATGTTAAGTAAGTGCAGTGGAGTAACCAATGTGTGTTGCCAGTGATGACATATGGCACAGAGTCGTGGTCGCTCACTATGGGCTCCATCAGGAGCCTCAAAATCACCCAAAGGACAATGGGGAGTGGTCGGAGATTCCCTGCGAGATCGAATCAGAAATTAGGAGATACGCAGACAAACCAGGGTCGCCGATATAGCCCACAGGATTGCCAAACATAAGTGGGCAGGGCACATAGCGCGCAGGACCGACGCCCGATGGGGCAGAAAAGTCTTCGAGTGGCGCCGAAGCTTCTAGTAAGCCTCCCACACTATGGACCCATGACACAGGTTAAGGTCGCCGGAAAACTAAGGATGCGGGCGACCCAGGACCGGCCTTTGTGGAAATCCTTGGGAGTGGCCTATGCCCAGCAGTGGACGTCTTATGGCTGAAATGATGATGATGATGAGGTGGATAACGAATACTTTTAAATGTTTAGTAAATTACGAAATAAAAAACGTGATGTTGTTAAATCAATTTACGTATTTACTTAGTTTTCTTTCAGTCCAAGCTTATTTCATTTCTGTTACCAACTGATGCATATTGCGTTACGTAAAACATCTGTTAATTAATCAAATTTTGTCGTATACAATATACCTATTATAGGCGCGCGAGTTCATGTCCATCCTGAGGAATGCTGTAATTACCTAATTAGTTATGGTAATGTCGATAATATAGTCGATAGTTTATTGTAATCTAAGGTAATATTGCAAATTATGTAATAAAATAAACGTGTTAAGTAATTACTTATTTAGGCCCCGATGGACATGAACTCGCGCGCCTATAATATTTATATTTCTATTTATTATTTCTTTATCTAAAATGAATGACTACGTATGACTAAAATATTGCCTATAACTGATTCTTCTTTTATTGTTATGCCAGTTATGCTTTTATATTTCAGTTAAAATAATGCAATCACGTGCAAAGGTTCGAATTTAAACAGAAATAACGTCGAATAAAATGATAATATTCAGCGTTTATCACGAATTGCGACCGAATGGCGAAGTTCGACCAAGCTGACGAAATTCAGTTGAACCGGATTTCTACATATTCATAATTCAACCTAATAATCACCCAAAACCCATAATTTTTATCACCTTTGATCTTTTTATTGCGGTATCTTAATCGACCAGTCGTCTGTTAGTGAGTGTTTACCTTTGAGACTAAGATTTGGACGTAAGTATTTGGTATCCTAAATCTGTATATTGGCGTAGATTTCGTACAAGGCGACTAAAGGATCTTGATCTTTTGACGTGGTACACTACGCTAATTTCTCTTCAAATCGGAGTAAGCTCGACATTATTCACGGACTGACACGGCTTAGATAGTAATTTTATATTCGTGAGAAAGGCACGGTAGCCCCGATAAAAATATTTATATAAATAGCTATTCGTTTAAGGCAAAGTAAGGTACCTGTCTGGGGGAGGCCTATGTCCAGCAGTGGACGTCTTTTGGCTGAAATGATGATGATGATGATGATGAAGGTACCTGTCTGATTTAAAATAAACAACTTGTTTAAATGTTGGAATTGAATGTGTATTTACGAATAAAAGTTTAAATTTGTATTCGCTTGTTCTAACATATCGATACATAAATTTGCTCTTTCGTGTCGTAAATCAGCCACTACGATGAATCTGCAAACCTATAATTATAGACAAAAATTGTCGGTTATAATATTTTTATGGAGTTCTCACTAACATAAAATAACTTTAATTTTAACTACTCAATAGAATAACACAGACAGAAGAAAATTATAACGATTCAACACCTGGGTTACCACGAATAGTAGGTGTTACCTATTATTGATATAGGTTAATTGGGTTTAATTGTTGCAGAAATACATAATTAATTGTTGCCCAACCTTACCTCTCGCACCATGCCCGTGATTGACCATTGCGCCGTTCACTTTGACTGGTCTCCCGTCTGCAGTACATTTTAAAAGCATATTTCCTTTTCCAGCTTTCACACACTACGATCCATAATGAAAAACAACAACAATCCAATATGTACAAACACGAAGTTTTTTTCTTTGGCGCCAACGGATTTGTTGCTAGTGACGTCAAACTTCGAAGTCAATTTAAAACCACTCAACACAATTTATTTCATTGACATTGCAAGTTTTGTACATTACACAGTTTTAACTTCGTATGCATGACACTAACAGCACAATAAAATCTGATTATATCCAATTACTACATTAATTACGTGATTCACTAGTTGGCGAACATCTAACTAACACTCCATGCAACAGGCTGTCCCGGGCTGACTGGAATGAATACTGATACGGATCGCAATACAGATGACGCAGCAGCTCAGACTGCCGGCCGATACGGATACGGGCCAATCGGGCCATGCATGTTTTGATTTCATTCTACGCAGAAAATGAATGAAATACGTGTCTTACTTAGTTCATCAGTTCGTTCTTAATATAATTATGCTTGCCATCTCGCTTACACACTACGAAATAGTATTTGTATGTGAGCATAAACAGGCAAATTTTCGATTGAAAAGTTAATTTTAAAATACAGGTTCGTGGAACCAAATTTCTTTTTATATATTTTATTTCACAATATTTTTTATTTCTGTAGACAGCAAGCCCACAAAAATAAATAGGTAGAACGCTATCTCTAGTTCTAACGCTATCTCACTCAATCACACATTTTTTTTTTAAATTATATATTTGTAGCATGGCTCTCAAAAATATTTCTTGATTTATAATCTAATAATAGGCTCATTGCAAAGCAGTGGATGCGGGCGGCCCAGGACCGGCCTTTGTGGAAATCCTTGGGGGAGGCCCATGTCCAGCAGTGGACGTCTTTTGGCTGAAATGATGATGAATAGGCTCATTAAAGTTAGCCCCCCCAAAAAAAAGATTTTTTACAATTTTCGACTTTTTTTCTATTAAGTCATTTGTTAATCGTTTGTTATTATTTGTTAGCTATTAAAAACTGAGTAATTTCGAAAGAGGACAAACGTATTTTAAGTACGAACAATCGAGTCATTATTGTCGGAAAAATATTATAAATTACAAGTGGGGGGCTAACTTCAAGGTATATTTTTAATTAATTCTTTTAAAATTAATAAATGGCGAAAACAATTATTAATAGCTAACAAATAATAACAAACGATTAACAAACGACTTAATAGAAAAAAAGTCGAAAATTGTAAAAAACATTTTTTTGGGGGGCTAACTTTAATGAGCCCTAATAATATGTTTAAAATAATTTCATCATCATCATTTCAGCCAAAAGACGTCCACTGCTGGACATAGGCCTCCCCCAAGGATCTACACAGAGGCAGGTCCTGGGCCGCCCGCATCCACTGCTTTCCGGCGACCTTAACCAGGTCATCGGTCCACCGTGTGCGAGGCCTACCAGCACTGCGCCTTCCGGAACGCGGTCGCCATTCGAGGACTTTTCTGCCCCATCGGGCGTCGGTCCTGCGAGCTATGTGCCCTGCCCACTGCATAAATAATTTACTTGTTTACAATTAGAATTTGATTGTAAAATGCTTAGCGATCGCACCAATGACTTGTTCCAATGAATGTACCTGGTCCGAAGACCGGCTGTTGGTTGGCATGCATTGCATTGTGATGAAGAGAAGGGCACTCTGCGGGCCCACATCCACGACTTGTTCGGCCCACTAATGAGATGATTTGAAAATTTTGTATGGTGGTTCCTTTACTCTACAAGTTGTTCTGACTAATAAAATTATTTACTGTTTATTATCAGGTAAAACTTAATAATCATTGATTTCCATAACACGCAGGACTATACGCTCCGTAGTTTAAACTATATAGAGTTTATCGAATACCCTATATCTATCAGTGTGAGCATGCAAAGCTAGATAGATCACAATTGTGAGTTTAAAAAAGTACTATTTTTAAGTTTAATAATTGAGATAACGAATATTGCCTAAGCCACCTTTTTTCTATAAAACTTGGTTTCCACTGAAAACCATTATACATGCTATCGTTATTATTATCCTACAAGCTTGGTATTCTTAGTCCTATGCTCTTTAGTGTGTTTTCTGTGCTAATATTTTGAGTTATGTCAGTGAAAATGTAGGCTACTTCTGGTGACCAACATTTTAGAAAATAACTAGCTTTGCTTTTCCTGAAAATTTTTACACATTAAGTACCTATTGTACTTTGCTCCTTCGAATAATCGGTGGACATACATACATTTCAAAAGATTCCGTATAATTGAGAAGCAGCTCTGTTTTTAAAGTCGGTTAAATTGATGAATGAAAATTGCTTAAAAGCCTTTGCTTCCTAGTATTTAAGAGCATATTAAAAATGTAAAACTCGCCATCGCTCGCCATTTTGAAAATAATCGTGTTTGCTTGCTTTGTGATTGAGTTTGCTGAGCTTTTGCCGGGCGACGCTTTGCTTTCAGTTATTGGGAGTTTAATAAAATTTGAACGAAAATTTTACGCTAGCGACTGTTTTTTAACATGGGAAAAAACAAAAAAGGTGATAGTGACGGTTCTAGTGAAGAAGAGTATGTGGTTGAAAAAGTTCTAGATAAGCGTACCATCAAAGGAAAGGTGAAAACATTCCTAAAATACGTGTATTTTTTACTTTAAATATTATGATAAATTTAGCTCCAACGTTCTGACTCAAGTTATTTGAAATAACAAGACAATTTATTAGGACTATATGAGGCAGATAACCTCAACCACATCTTGAAATATTTTTATATGAATAATATGTCTACATTTCCATTCATCTAACTTAATCAGGATATTAATGTCACACAATGACAACTAAACCAAAATTTACTTAATTTTATCAATAGTTATGATAACAAATTATCTTTATAGCTTATCATACACTTCCTTGCCTATAAATATTGGTTGAGCAACAATCTAACCAGAATATGATAACTTCTAGTGTTAGAGCGATTGCTCTCCATTCTCTTATGTAGAGGGACAGCCGGTTGATTGGTTGGATATACCAGCAATGTTTAAGTTTCATGTGACTGACTTCATATGTTGACCGCCATAGATGTGTGTCTAAAGCTGCTGGTTATAAGTATCCTAAAATTAGATAACTGTTTATCAATTTGTCTGTGTGGAGAGTTAGTTTCATAGTTGTATAATTTTACAAAGTAGAACACAGCACACTAAACACAGAAAAGTAAAGTAAACACATGACCAAGAAACATAGATAGCAAAGAGAAAGTATTTAGTCCATAAATGACCCACTGCTGAGTCGGGCCTCCTCCCATCACAGGGAGGGTAATTAGCCAACTGTGCCACCCTGGCCCGATGGGTTGGCAAAGGGTTTTGTATCAAGTTTTCCTTCCCTTGTGGCTAGGTTTTTGGCCTCGTCATTTACTTTTGTCGGCTCTTATGGCACCCTGAGGGTGGAATAGGGTGGTAAACAATGTATTCTAAATACATCACCACACGGAATAAAGGAAGAGATAGTTTAGAGTTGGGTTCAATTACAGTCCGAAAGAAGGAGACATTGATATGCACTGGTTATAAGCAGAACAATATGAACCCCCCGATTAGACCAGTTAAAGGTCCTAAATTGAGTGCACTGTTGAAGTGTATAGTCTTAACATAGCAGAGGGTACCCTTACTCCAATTTTAAATGCCAAGTTATAAAAAATATCCAAAAATACCGATCTTTCATGTAACAGATTAAACAATATAGTTACTGGCAAATATTAATCCTGAAAATGTAAGTTTAGCTCCTTAAGAATATAAAACTATTTGCTCATAATTTACATTTGGATTACTGTTATAGGTCCAGTATCTTCTGAAGTGGAAAGGTTACAAGGAGGAGGAAAGCACATGGGAGCCGGTAGAGAATCTTGACTGTGAAGAGCTTATAAGAACATTTGAGGAAGCCAGAAAAGAGAAAGAAGTAAGGCCTCTTAAAGATTTAACTAGAAAGTTTTAAAGTTGCATTAATTAATGAACCCAATGAACCCCCAGATTTTAATGATCCAATATTAATTGCACTTGCTGAGAACCAGAATCGCTGGCTTACACAATGATTTTAATAGGACCCTGGAATTGGATGTATACCCAGAATGCTTTAGTCACACTTTTATATGGCAGCCTCATGTCATTAGTCAGATAGAATTTTGCATTTGTGAATGAAATGTGTAAAATTTCAGAACCTTTTTGTTTATATATACATTATTGCATAGACGTTATTCCTTCTTTGAAAACTGTATTTTTGCATCCTTATATTTTTAGAAATCAAAAAAGCCTGAAGATAGAAGCAAGAAACGGGTGCGCGAGTCTAGTGAAGAAACTTCCTCAGGGCGCAAAGGCCGCGGAACCAGTGTCTCGTCTGCTGATGACCATAGAGATTCGAAACGGAAAGACGACAAATCGAAATCTGGATTTGACAAGGGACTTAAAGCTGAGAAAATCATTGGTTAGTTATCAATACTGTGCTTTCTCTGGATTTGTGCATTCTCTGCTGCATTATAAATGCCAGCCTGAAAGTTTTGACTGATGATGCTTTCATTATGTCAAGTGAGGCATAGCAGCATATGATGGTGATGGAAATATATCAATGCTTTAAAAGAAGAGATTTTTATACTTGTTCCTATTCAATTTCAATTTCATAATTCTTAAGTACAATACAAACCTTAAAATAAATCACAGGCCAGAACAGGGCAGCTATTACCATTTTATTTATGTGTCACCAGGTGCGTCGGATGCAACGGGAGAGTTGATGTTCCTGGTGAAGTGGGCAGACTCTGATGAGGCCGAGCTGGTTCCCGCCAAAGTCGCCAATGTCAAATGCCCGCAACAGGTTAGTGCATTTTCCCTCATTGTCCAAAACTAGTCCAATGCTCTACATCTAAACTAACTAAAGTAGAGCTCTTTTGCATGCATCCATTGAGCACACCTATTATTCTCTAGTGGATAATGAAAGTTAAATTTAGGATTTGTTAACGGTTGGTGCACTTTAGGTCATCGCGTTCTACGAGGAGCGGCTGACGTGGCACACGCCAGCGGAGTCGGAGTGATGGCGCGCCGCGGCTGCCAGGGAGCCTGGCGCTGCCAGCCAGCGCTAGCCGCGGTTGCCAGGGAGCCTGGCGCTGCCAGCCAGCGCAAGCCGCGGCTGCCAGGAAGCCTGGCGCTGCCAGCCAGCGCTAGCCGCGGCTGCCAGGGAGCCTGGCGCTGCCAGCCAGCGCTAGCCGCGGCTGCCAGGAAGCCTGGCGCTGCCAGCCAGCGCTAGCCGCGGCTGCCAGGGAGCCTGGCGCTGCCAGCCAGCGCTAGCCGCGGCTGCCAGGGAGCCTGGCGCTGCCAGCCAGCGCTAGCCGAGCGGACCGAGGCCACTCGGCTGGCTTGGCCAGGAGACGCAAAGGCGTAGCTCGGTCTAACCTTTTTGCTTCTGACTAAGCCAGACAAATCTCGTTTCCTAATGCCGCATGTATGTGAACGCGCATACACTTTGCATCTCTCATGTGCAGTGTTGTGGACCAGAAGTTGCTAATTGACGCAGCTTAGTTTAGTCCTCAATGTGGTTAAAATAATATTTCGTTTATTATTAAAAAACATACTATTTTAATGTTAATTGGAGAACTATTGAAGTCATACTCTGGTTATTGAATTTATGTAGACATTTGTCGTAAAGAGGTTCCTATTAAAAAGAAGCACTTACCATCGTCTACAATTTGAGTTACTGCAATACAAGTTTGTAGATGTTACAGGAAAAATTAATTCATGAAATAAACGCCCATACAAGTCATTAAGACAAAAATTAAGCTAGAATTTAAACAGCCTCGTATTAAGGATATCCTCAATCAACCCACGGTTTGATTTTTCATACAAAAAAATCCACTCGGAGTAATTTGACAATGACTATTTACTTTTTTATGTATTTTTAAGGACTTTATAATATCTCATTAATGTGTAGATTTGTCAATCATTGTCCATATCTGGTAGACAAGTGAACTCAGGTGAATGTATATGTCTATATTGTATTGTTATGTATAAGTTTTCTGTAAGTTTACTAAGGATAATAAAACATTGGATTTTGTTAAATTTTTCTTACAAATTATTGTTAACGTTCAAAATGGCCAATTGAGCAATATAGTTTGTCCCGTATCAACAGATATTCAGTTCTTTCACGTAATAAATAAGACTTCTATTTTGAATTGCGTCTTACTCTTTGTGTCACATAAATCAAGTTTCTTTATTCTACACACGTGTATCAAATTTAATTAGGTATTTGTAAGTACATGTCATTTTATTCAATTATTGAAATTAATTACAATTTATATAATTAACAAAAGAAAATAAGTACATATCAAATTTAATAACATTAAATGTCAAGTATCTTGATGTCCATAGTCTTGTTGTTATCTTCAATACATAAAGTTACACACCTAAACCGATTTTGACGAGTTTCAGTGATAAATGAGCTGGCTTAAGTAAAGAGCATAGCTTATCACCTCAGAGGCTGAAATAAATCCTTTACTGCGCAGTGTAGACGATACGCTCACTTTTTACGGCTCGTAACTATAATTTAGCTGTAACTTTAAGTCAACCGGCACAAGTTATAATAAACGAATAGATTTACCAAGTAAAACACAAAGTTGAGTATATGCTTTTATTTAAATTATTGATTAAAAATAAAGATAAAAAAACATACATTTCAGACATTTCTATCCAAAGTAATATTCTTACACAAAATAGACTTCTACATACTTATATGAACTATAATATCAAGATCAACTGAGGCGTAAACAATACATATATTAGTTGCGAATGTTCAAAATACATACATAATATCGTGTCGGTGTCGGTGTTAATCAATTGGATACTATTTCCGTTCAATTTGCCACTGTGCGACGCAACTTTATTAATTTCATGAATATAAAATACTTATCAGAGACCGGTGCAAATAGTTTATTAACGATTAAAAATATAAATCTAGAATAATACGAGATAAAAAAATCTAAATCAGACTTAAATATGTATTCTACTTAATACTCAACTGAATAAGATCTAGTCTACAACCTAATATAATAGTTTTGAAACCTTACTGTTAATATAAATTCCTGATAATAAAAACTTTATTTTATAACTTTGGTCAAATATGAATTGAAATATTATTATTAAACTTCACTGTCATATAAAAGTGAAATGGGAGATTTCAATACTGTAAGAAACGAGTATACATATTTTTTAACAGTAAGTATTTCTAATAGCCATCCATTCATGGTGCTTAATGGCAAATACTATTAAAGAAGAAATGCCATCACTAGATAGATTTTCGTTTAAATGTCGCGGGCGGGAGGCTAATCAGTTTGACCACAGAGCATAGAGGTAAGAAAAAATCTCGTTTCATTTAATAATAATTATTAATCATGGTAAACGTTTTCTATTACGATTTTTCAATTAGTAATGCAATACTTAGCGAAAAATCGCAATAGAACATGTTTACCAGCGCATTCATTAATTTCTCGAATAATTTTTTTTCTATTGTTGCAATGCCCGACATGGGCACTACTTGCATAACATCCTCTTCATTTTGGATATTTGTTTAGATAATAATATATTTATATTGTTTTTTAAATATTTGCAGAAAACCGGAAAAACGATCTTGACTATTATCTATTGAAGAAATTTGTCCAAAAATCACTTGTTGACTATTACCTGCGTTAAAAACGGGTGGTGACAATAATGTCAAACACTTATAAATTACCTTAAATTTGAATAAATCTCACGAGGCAAAGTAATTGCATATTGTAGATACAGTAGGATGGATTAGTTCAGAGACTGCAGCCATTAGGCTTGATACTTGTAGTCGTTCTTGCTCACGCCATTGCTGAAGGATAACAAATACACTTCGTTAGTAAATACGAATAATTTCGATGTTCCTTAACAATTGAGCTTGGTAGGTCGCAGGCTGAATTTGAAATGGAAATGAAAGTTATATATTCGTTACGAGTTACAGCCCGCCCAATATTTATGGCCGGTCTGAACGTAGCCGTGGGTACGAACTTGCGCATCGTACATTTCATAACCAATACGAACGTAGCTCACTCACACTAACACGCGGCTGGCGAGGACGCTTGCGGGTGAAAAACCTCCCCGCCCCGCGTACGTCCGCTGATCCCTGATTTTGTGTTGTGCGCAGCGTAATGCGGCTACATTCAGAGCGGCCACAAAGATTGACGAGGACTGTACATGGAGTAATTTTGTTATGACATACTAAATATATTGGCGTAACTAACTCTGAACACGACCCCAGTCACAATTCAGCTGCCACACCGGACGGGTGTTTCAGTGTGTTAGATCGGACGTCTATTGTTACGCATTAATATTATTTTCTTAATACAACGCGCCGTTTCTGCACCACCCTAAGGTAGACTGGTAGAAAATGCCTAAGGCATTAAGTCCGCCTTTGTACATTACTGTGCAATAAGTATAAATAAATAAATAAATAAATAACAACATGCGATATACCCTATGTTTATTTTACTTCTTACTGAATAATTAAATACTACAGTAAATTAAATACTATAGTAATTAAAGAGAGCTGTGTCAAGTCATCACCTTGAGAAATTATAAAAGTACATTGAATGCACCAAATGTTGCCAACCTACAACTGCTGAAGAAAAAAGTGTAATATTGGAGGTAATATTAGAATTAACACACATCATGCCGAGCCATCAGTCGTTAATGAACAGGTTTAATGCAGTATGAGGCCTGCAGTGGGCCGCTACCTGAGCTGCGTGACGTGTCCGGGCGAGGGTCGCACGAGGGGCGCCAGGCGCTCCGTGAACCGCTGGAAGTTGCGCTCCAGCTCGCGCTGGTACTCGCGCTGGTCGCTGCCGATGAGGTTCTTGTTCTTGCGCAGGGCGTCGTGGCACTTCTTGGAGAAGTCCTTGAAGGCCAGGCGCAGCTTGTTGGAGAGGCGCGTGGGCGGCTGCTGGCCGGCGGCCACGGGCGCCAGGAACACGTGCGCCAGCTCCAGCGGGCCCTGGTTCACCGTGGTGCCGATGCAGCCCTGCACCACCATCTGCAGCATCTTCGGGTCCGCGGGCTCCTGCGACGTCGCCGCCGCCAGCTCCGCGATCTACCCGGCCCAATGTCATAATAAGATACTTTCGAACTCTACTCAAAGGGAACTTTATTTACGTAGGTTTTATCACGGCCCCTGTCCCACCCAAATTAAGTAAGAAGACACTATTGTAGCACATTTTTCGAACAAACTAAATACTTCTGAATGTTTAATAGAGAACCAAAAAGGTAAGATTCTTTATTGGATTTGCTCCAATCTCTAAGAAATACAACAAGAGAAATAGGGTAACTCTAATTTTCATCATTTACATTCGATTTATAAATTACTTTCTGTCGCCAAACTATTTTGAAACTGTCGGCAGAAGAACTGGCACGAAATTCCATTTCAAGAATAATGAACTCGCAAAAGCAGCTACGTTGCGAACACTTCTATTAGAATTAGTTGATACTCTTTGAAAAGGAATAAATACCTTTTTCTGTATATCCTCGATGGCAACTTCAATGGGTGACAAAATAATCTGTGTCCTTTGCACCACCTGTAATACATGAATGCGATGACATAAGTACAGGAACGAGCTCTGAGCATGCAGCGCGCTTGATTCCGCCGTAAGATCTAATAAATGATTGATAATGACCATGACAAACCTGTCTTCGGCAGGCTGAAGATCTACTACTAGATATTATTAAGCATACTCTCTGTGTCTACGACTACTCAACCCACCGTGGAGTCGGACCTCCTCCCGTTACAAGGAGGGTGATAAGCCTACTCTACGCACGCCAAACGGGTTGCCACAGAGTTTCGTTTCAAGTTTTCCATCTGTCGCGGCTAGGTTATCAGCCTACAGCAGGTTTGTATGGCTGTATCGCTAGTGCCCTGCGGTACCTCTGGCGCGGACCTCTGAGTTTCCCTGCGAGCCCTGACCCCTCGTGATGGTGCGGGCCCCTTCTGCCCTCGCCTAAGAGGCCGGTGGGGGAACCGCCACCGACGAAAGCCTCGATCTACTGAGGGCGTCCCATGGTACCGGGACGCCCTCTCAGATAGTCGCTTGCCCGCGTAGCGGGCACAGTAGTCACAGTAGACTGCGTTTACGCGAACTTGTGGCGCCCCAAGCGCGTCGTGTGAGGGTATACCGCTGGGGTTTTAGTGGGTAGACGACCCTTGTCCGAGTCCCACATAATCACCGACCTCTCCCCCGGGGGGCAGTGGTATGCATAAAGCATCTCCCCAGCGACAAAAAAAAAAATTATGGCCGTAGCTGCGCGTATACATGCAGTAGAAGCGCGTTTCAATATCGTCGGTTACAAGGTTGGAGTATTATCTCGTTTGAAGTGCGTATACGGGAATCACCTGCGCGTTTAAAATACCATAATTAGTGGGTCTAGGGCCTTGCATACGTTGACTAAGTGAGACTAAATAGAGTGACATCATAGAAGAGCTATGATGATGTCTTAGGTTTTCACGATCCTTGCACATTGCGGTAAATGACGTTTTAACGGTCAGGGCATTTCCTTAAATTGTCTGCTCCATCTCAGAGCCTGGCGTTGCTTTCGATCCCCGAAGCCTAGGGACAAAGGCAGTGTCCGTAGTCCGGGGACGTAACCGTTATGACGTCATTTGCCACAATAGGAGGGCTATGTTGAGTCACCTGTATCCGCGTCTTGACGTAGGGGAAGTGGTGGGCGGTGGTGAGGATGGTCTTCCGCTTGCACTGGTCGGCCAGCTCGCCGTGAGCGCGCCCACCGGCCGTGAACGGCGTCGCGTACATGAATCTCTCTGCATACAGTCATCTCGGATTGTAGACGAATAAATTTCTTGTTGAAATTAAACACTTCTTTACTTTCGTTTAAGGTGGACGCTCCAGGGTAGCCCGCTAAATTCAAATTTTCTTACGTTTTTTGCAATTTGTAGTTCAGTGCTAGGTTGTATGTTGATTAAAATGTTATTCGCGGCTGTAAGACGTATGTAGTTATAGAATTATAATCATCAAAATCATCAATACAACCCTCTAAGCTCATAAAGGTGCAAAAAAAACTTTTTCAACGTCCAAGTCATTCTATCCTTTGAAAAATAGTTGTTTGTCGACTTTCTGTAGAGAAGCATTCCACACCGACCCTCGCCCTCGACGGTTCAAGAGTATGTGTATTTAAAGCTATTTCAATAAAGTAGATTTTTATTTTACCACTAGTCAATCCAATATTCTACTACTACTCATCCCATAAATAACCCACTGCTGAGTCGGGCCTCCTCCCATCACAGGGAGGGTAATCAGTCAATTTTCTACACCCGCTTCTTTGTTCTTGCTTCTCTTTTAACAGAGTCGGCGAAGCTCGAGTGGCTCCTCTGGTTTTGCAATCTTCCTTTGGCGACGGCAACCGCTTGCCATCAGATGAGCGCCACCTTAGTGGCACCAAACTAAACACTAGCAGACAAAGGTGCAATGGTACTAACTGATGTTAAAGTTCCTCTCGTAGTGTGTCACCCGGGTTCGAAGCTCGTGCGGCTCAAAGTACGGCTCCACGTACGTGATCTGGATATGGGCCTTGTCTGGGTCCAGCGTGCTGGGCTCCACGATGTTAGAGTCCTTTATTATCACCAGGTTTTCAGGCCCGAATCGCTGTCCGTAGAAGTTCTGCAATATTGATCATCAGCATCATCATCATGAATGAACCCACAAATGACCCACTACTGAGTCGGGCATCCTGCAAGTTCATGGAGGGCCACGGGTTGGCACAGGGTTTGTATCAAGATTTCCTCCTCTTGAGATTAGGTAGGAGACACTTATGTTCCTTTAGTCGCCTCTTACAACACCCTCAGGATGATGTGTGTTGGTCAACGAGAAGCCTTATCTATATAAAAAATAATGTGTGTCTGTATATCATTAGTTTTTATGAGTAAACTATGCATTTGATCATGTGATGATCTTCAGCAAAGTGTTGTGCACGAGCACAGAAAGGTTTCTGAACAAAAAAAATAATAATATGTGTGTAATGTATTTCCTTTAAATTTAATTTAGGTAGTGGTGTAGCAACGCGCGCATGGTACCGCAAGTGCTTTATAAATTCAACATTAGCATAGTACTTTACACACGTAACGACTATTGTTATAGGCAGAATTTAAAACAGCCCACTGAAAGTACAGTAGCAGCAAATTTCTGCCAACTTATGAACTGAAGCAAACATTTTATAGCGACGCCCATTCAATAGGCTTTAGAAATAATTAGTTTTTGTCCCAATACCCTCGTTAGATGTCGTTACCTTGTTTCCACGCGCCCAAACTATATTTCCAACGCAATGATTACAAAAGTAAATTTTTAAACGACCCTGACGAAGAGTTTGCCTTTATGTTATGGAATAGATGCCAAAACCCCAATAGTCATCCAAAGTGAGGGCAGAGAGTCTACCAAAAGAAATACTCATTACCTCCCCTTCCTCCTGCGCCGCTTTGGGGAAAAGTTCGGCCATGTCATCAACCGACCGCGTGGCTCACACCTACGTTCTCCGCACAAAATGGATCAAAGCATAAACTCAAAACTCAAACTCAAAATTAACTTTATTTACGTAGGTTTTATCACAAAACTCTTATAAATCGTCATATTTACAGTTACCATCATCATCATCTTACGACCCCTGTCCCACGCCAGGTGGCAGTCTCCATACACACCTATCAGTCGTCATATCCACAGTCACACCTTTCATACACAATTTCTCATGTTTACAATCCATCCATCCATCTCTCTTGATCTTCCACAACCCTTACGTCCATCCACATTCATGCTGAAACTACCACCGGTTCGGAATGCTGCTCTACAGAGAAGAGCCGCCAAGAAACTCTGTAGTTGCTTTTTTTAAATTATTGTTCTTGTTTACAAAAAGCACTAAACAGCATAGTGAGAGCAAGTTCGCAAGATGAGAGAAACACGCTACATGTTTACGCAATGAATGACGGATAGACCTTGACAGAGCCAATAAAAAAAAACAAATCCGCGATTAAATTCGGCCATGTCATCAACCGACCGCGTGGCTCACACCTACGTTCTCCGCACAAAATGGATCAAAGCATAGGTTTGGCTCAAGATGTTTGTAAGCTAAGGTAAATGATTAAGCTTGCCGACATAAGGACACATAGGCCCAGTGCTACGAATCTTTGGGTGATGGTAAGCTACAGTCACCTCGAGCCGACTGAAGATCTCGGGCAGCTTGGTGAGCGCGTGCTCCTTGTAGATGAACTCCTCGCCGTGCAGGTCCCCGAACCTGGCTCCGTAGAAGGACACGCGGAAGTAAGTGCCGAACACTCGCTTGCCGTGCAACTGCTCAATGCGGGTGAACGCCTCGTTCAGCTTGCTGGAATGACATGTAAATAACGCATTTTAACGGTTTTATTTATTTTATTAGTGCGTGTGTCATTATCCTATTTCATTTCATCTTAACCCTTGATATAGAATAGAATACTCTTTATTGTACAACAATATCAGAAAAGGTTAATATGGCATCAGAGAAATACAACAAAGAAATGTACAATGGGCGGTCTTATCGCACAGGGCGATTTCTTCCAGACAACCTTTGGATGGATAGGAGTTGTGAACGTTAAAACGGCAGGTTCAATTTATACAATATGACAAATACATTATTTAATTACCGACGTTTCGAATGCTTTGCAGCAGTCGTGGTCAAGGGAGAGACTAGATGACAGTGGTCTTTCACGTTCTCTGATCTCGCGTTTGGCGCAATAAAACCAAATTATAGGCGGTAGATTTAACTGTTTCTTTGTACTTTTTGACGGCTGCAACGCATTTGGAACGTCGGGAATGAAATAAAGCATTATACACACGATAAATCAGTGAACGTGTTTAATTTCAATGTATAACGAACTAACCAATGTAATAATCGTGAATACGTAGATTTTGAAAATAGTTTTGTTTGTTGATGAGGTTGGCTTACGGGCCTCATCTGATGGTACTGTCGGTTATCAACGTTGAGAAAACCGGAGGAGTACCTTGGTGATGGGGAAAGTCATACAAGTATATGCTTGTTAAGTTTGAAACAAAATCAAAATGTTTTTATTCCAATATACATCAATCTATACAAATAAATAAAATTGGAGTGTTTGTTTGTAATAATAGAATAACTACTTTTTACTATTATTACATAGACCAATTATTTTTTTTAATATTTTGTCTGTTTGTTCCGGCTAATCTCTGGAACGGCTTCACCGATTTTGACGGAACTTTCACTGGTAGGTAGCTGATGATATAAGGAGTAACATAGGCTACTTTTTTCTTCATTATCTTCGACCCGCGGATAACAACGCACCCGTGCGAAGCCGGGACGGGCCGCTAGTTGTTAATAAATGCTTACAAATAGTCGAGTAATAAAATAACACAAAAATTAAAATAATAAACAATCATTTAGTTTTTACTGCCGGCCGGGTCGCAATGTCATTCCACTGAGAAGAGCCGGCAAGAACCTCCATGGCTGCTATTTTAAATAAAACGGTTACAACGATGGTGGTACAAACAAGTCTGACAGACTAGTGAAAGCAATTACACGCATAGATATGTATCACATCACCCCACCTGTGTATGTTAGCCAGTTTCTTATAGTCTCTGTGCTCCTCTGCGATGGGTATGAGCACTTTGTATACCTCGTTGACCGTTTCGTACATCCCAGCCGTCATCAGCTCGCTGGCAGCGTGCTCGAGTAGCGCCTATAATATTACATTAATGTCATCATCATAATCGCACTCTAGTCCACTGCTGGACATAGGCGTCCCATAAATAGCGCCATTGTGCCCTGTCTTCAGCTCGCTATGTCGCGTCGTACGTCGCTCCATCTACATGAATGTGTTTGATATAGGAAGCGGAGATGTGAGCTGGCGGCAGGCAGTGATCGATGTCACCCTCCCCCTCCCCTCGCCAGCAACACGCAAGGCCTCGCGCTTTTTCTTTGTAATAATAGCGACATCGTCTACCTTTCGTGTCAGTACGCCCTGAGCACTCAACGCCTCGCACACTCGTGCACATTCGGTGGATGAAAAACCTCCCTTCTCGCGCAGCACACATCTCCGCTTCGGTGGAGTCCCGGCCTTACGCCTGCTAAGAGTTACGCGGTGTCTATTACGTAAGCAGCGACATCTATTAGCGGAACAAGGAGTGTGCACCTGCAGCTCGAGGTGCGTGAGGTGGTGGTGCGCCAGGTCCGCGCAGCTCTCGTCCAGCGCGTTGCGCGTCACCCCGTGCAGCAGCTGCGCGCCCATGGCCGTGGCCCGGCCCCCCCTACCCCCCCTACCCCCGCCCCCGGAGCCCAGCTGCTCAGCCGCCAGGGCTGCCCCGTGCACCAGGCACATGCCCGCCTCCAGGTGGTTGGAGCGCTGCAAGCAAATCTCCCCTTTATTATGTAAGCGTTTCATAACATTTCACATTGGAATTCTCGGACATAAAATCAACATCTATACAAATAAAAAAATCTTCTAAGCCCATAAATGACCCGTGGAGGGTAATTAGCCTGCTGTGCCACGCTGGCCAGACGGGTTGGCGTAGGGCTACGTATCGAGTTTTCCTTCTCTTTCGGCTAGGATTACGGTCTTGTCATTTCCTTTTGTCGGCTTTTACGACTAAGGATGAAGTAAGGCGTCGACACTTTCAGCACAAGGAATTATGGAAAAGAAAAAAAGGGTGTTTTAAAAAAAAAAACGCTCCTTTTACACCTGTATCGCGGCTTTTTAAACACAAAATGCACGCAAAGAATGCATTTTGTGAACATGCAACACAAAGAACACCCAGAATCACAACAAGTGGCTCTGGTTTACACAAAGACACTTGCCCAACCCCAGAATCGAACCCACAAAGCAGTCAAAATTCAGTCACCAAATCACTATTAGCAGCAGTGAAGCACTGTTGATTTAAACAGTGGTATAGTTGAATTTTATACAAGTCCAGACGAACAGAACCACGAGAACCGGGTAGTCATACAAATGCCCCAAAACCCAAACCGTGCGTTTTGTGAATCTAGTAACACTTCCAATACCAATTGCCAATAATGTTGCGCCAAACCTCCATATGCTTCTGAGCCATGTTGTTGAGCCAGGTGAGCCGCAGGTCTGGGCTGTGCTGGTAGCCCCGCGCGATGCGGTGCATCAGGTCCAACAGCATCTCAGGGTCCTCCTGGAACTCCTTCATCTTCACCGTGTCCGACAAAATCATGTGCAGATTGAACACCAGGTCTTTCACCTGCCAATCAAAAGAAACATTAAGCAGAAGAAATATTATGAGCAGTGATAGTTTTTTTTTGTTTTTTATTACCGACTTGAATGCCTGACCCTAGAATTGCGTGATAGAAAGCAACGCCAGGGTCTAAGATGGAGAAGGAAATTCTAGGAAATGCTCTGTCGGGCACCGGCTCTCTCATACACACGACGAAACACAGTAAAACTGCTTGCCGGACTTAGATGCGAGGTTGGCCAGCGGGCGGGTCATTAGATCCTACCACAAACTTTGCTACTGCAAATTGAGACATAGATTAAGATGCCAAAGTTAACCTGTAACTTAGAATATAAATTGGCTTAAATCTTGGACTCTGTTGATGTGAAAGTACACAATAGAATTAACAACACTACTTAGCCATGACCCACTGCCTAGGCAGGCCTCCTCCAAGTTCATAGAGGCGAGACGGTTCGCACAGGGTTTGAATCGAGTTTTCCTTCTCTTGCAGCTACGTCATTTGCTTTTTGTGGACACTCTCAGGGTAGAATGGGTTGGTGACACTGTGTCTACTAAATCCGTCTCGAAACGGACATAACTACTATTGCTCAGCCCATAAATTACCCACTGATAAATCGGGCCTCCACCCATTATATGGAGGGTAATTGGCGTACTACTGTGCCACGCTGGCCAGACGGGTTGGCACAGAGTTTCGTATCAAGTTTTCCTTCCCTTGCGGCTAGGTTATCGGTCTTGTCATTCGCTTTCGTCTGTGTGACTAAGGAAATTCTCTAAGACCTTCATCAATCGGGCAACTCCAGCAGGCTTGTGGTATATCTCCTAAAATCCTATATCCACCTTTACCTGTTCTGGGAACGAGGTGTCTTGCAGATCCTGATCGTGTTCCGCGTACACCAGGATGGTCTTAAGGGCACGTCGCAACGACTCCTCGCTGAACGTGGTAGAAGTGCCCACCAGTGACGACAGAGACATCGTCACCTGCATTTTCACGCGGCTGAAGTTCTGTAACCATTTCATACGCTAGATTCTAGTCGCGTGTATATTACATGATTTAATTCCCGACGTTTCACTTTTGCTTGCTTTGCGGCTGTCGTGGCCGCGGGAGAGCCTAGATGACAGTTGTCTTCAAAGGTACAAAGAAACAGTTAAATCTACCGCCTATAATTCAGAAAAATAATCATATCACAGAAACTATGAAAAATCGCAGAACATACATGGGGGGTGTAGGCGACGAGGCGCTGGGAGAAAATAAAGCTTGGAAATGTTATCTGCTTGTACGCCCTTAATTTGCTTTACATGCTCGTGAATATACAATGAAATAAAAATCACAACATAAAATAGGTCATTTTGCTTTGATTCAAATAATCGAACTAAATATTTAAAAATATGACAGCTTTCTTCGTCTGAGGAGAATATAAAAAATGGAACTAAAAATGGGTTTTATTTAAACATATAAAATACCGGCTTTGGCCGCCCACCGTCGCCAAAATGGGGTGATTCGGGTACCCCAAGGGGTGCTCTATCTCCGGACATCCGCTTGACACTATCTTTTGAGACTCCCTGTACATAATACGTATCGCTGCAAGTGTGCGAGACTCACGTTCCCCAGCTGGTAGTGCTGGCGCATGAGCGCGTAGAGCGTGGCCGAGGCGTGCGCGCGCGTGGCCCCGCAGAGCGACGCGCAGTGCCGCAGCAGCACGCGGCACGTGCTCGACTCCTCGCCGCAGCACGACCAGCCCAGCTGCCGCACGGGTTTCAGACTCAAACCAACTTTACTTACGTAGGTTATATCAGAAAACTCATACTTCACATCACCCTTGTCCCACGCTAGGTGGTACACCTATCGGTCGTCATATCTACATTCACACCTTTCGTATACATTTCCTCATTCTCACAATCCATCCGTCTCTATTGATCTCCCACAACTCTTGCGTTCACCCACGTTCATACTGAAACTATCGCCGATTCGGAATGCCGCTCTACAGCGAAGAGACGGCCATCTTGTTTTTAAAAAGCACTAAACGGCATAGTGAAACCAAAGTCGACAGATGAGAGAAATAAGCTACACGTTTCCGTAATGACGAATAGACATTGACAGGGCCAAATCAAGATCCGCGAATAAATCGGTCCTTAGCCAAGGTTTTCCGCAGAGGTCACACATTACTTTGCCTACTTAATGTCACACACTTTGGCAAAGCCCTCGCCTTTACAAATCCTTGCACATCCGTCAGTGTTATAGAAAAGACCACTTTAGCAGTTTAGCGCATCCATGAGCCCATTTATTTTGTTTGGGTCACGATGGACACTTACAAAAAGTCAACACATTATTCATAATCATATTATACAATGAAAAAAGGTCTACCGTCTACCACCAGTTCGCAACGCGACCACTGCTGAGACTGTCTACATTAAATACATGTTTTGTCAGGTTACCTTGACGACAAGTGACCGCACGGTAGCGAGCATGTGCTGCAATACCAGGACGCTCTGGTTCCGTTGCAGCGCGCGAAGGACTACCTGCAGCGCACCACTGCACACGCTCTGGCCACACTCCATGTTGCTGCATGTCTGCACACATTTTTGCTGATTAGGTAAGGTCCGTGTGGCGACGGACTACATAATGTCACCGCCCATTCCAACTTCTTTTTTTTTTCAAGTATACATACATATAAAAATTCAAATCATTCCTCTTTATAATATAAGTATAAATTATAAGTTTAGAATGCTAATCATATAAAAATAAAGTCGTAGAATATGTATTAACCAAAAAGTAAGTAATTTTCTTTGATAATGGCCACATTTGACTTTTATATGTGATAGTTTGTAAACTAATAAATGAATCCATCAAAATGATTGAAAAATCTAACAAAGGGGAGTAACGCGCGGTCAAACAAATGGATTTTTTAAATTTACGCCCAAGCTTCGTCCAGAAGCTGTTCGCAGTGTCGCTTGAGACGTGTCTTACCTGCACGATGGTCTCGAGCGCGTGCAGCAGCGTGAGCGCCACCTCCGCGGCCAGTGCGGCGGACAGCTCGGGCTGCGGGGCCGCGGGGGGCGGGGGCGCCTCCCGCCCCCCGCGCACCCACTCCTTGCGCCAGCGCTCGCGCTTGCACGCACCTAAAGACGACCCGCCTGGGTCAACCCAATCACCATTTATAGCACTGGGGCACTCACCGTCGCCTGCGCACGTCGGCAACACGAGATCCACAGACCCTTCCGAGGTCAACAACTTACAATCATCACTGTAGTGTCTCAAATTTTGGACTAAATTATCGGAATGTCGCACCTATAAAATAGGTGTCATATTTTTTGAGGTAAGATATGTCACAGATAGTTTTAGCGATTGGGGAGCGCCGAGGATGGTTTAGTTACACAAATCAACCCGACAGATGGCGCTACTGTCGGTAAAGGGATATCATGCAGGACAAATCTGCCCGGTCAGCAAGTTTTTTTATAAAAAAAAAGCACTAAACATTGTAACAAACCCAGCTAAGGCATAAGTGAGCCAATAGAAATTTTAATTAAAAATTTCTATTGGTGGTTTGGTTGATAATAGAATCCTACCTTTGCGCCGCATAATGAAATCTGATCTAGCAGATCCCTGTCCCAGAATGACGTCCTCGAGCTTAGCTTTGATGTCGGTAGTCTTTCGCACGTTCTGCTGTGCACACTTCATTATTTCCTTACGTCCCTAAAACATACCAAAGTACGACTTTCAGCTCACAATAGATCTACAATACTACCGTCTTGAGTCCTATATGTGCTCAACATTTATCAAAATCCGTTGAGTGGCAACGTAGCAGTCAAACAGAATTACTATCTGATCTATTATTACTTTACCTTGGACTTAGAATACATAGTGTCACCCCATTCCCATTCCGTCTGAGGGCGATGTAAGAGCCGACAAAATGACAAGGCCGATAACATAGCCGTAACAGAAGGAAAACTTGATATCAAACCCTGTGCCAACCCGTCTGGGCAGCGTGGCACAGTAGGCTTATTTCCCTACATGTAACTGGAGGAGGCTCGACTCAGAAGTGGGGGTCATGTGTAGGTTGAGTAGTAGTAGTAGTAATTAAAACTTCAACTAAAGCAGCGACATCTATTTGCAAAAAAAGGAACTAATTGGAAGGCAACGTAAGCGAAGACTGGCACTAGTACAACATTAGTCTGTGTTACCTTGTACTCCTGGCACTTGAAGCACAGCTCGATGAGGGCCAGCAGCCGGTGCAGCTTGGCCGGGCTGAGGTCCGCCACGCAGGCGGCCCAGGCGCTGCGCTCCGTCCACTTCAGAAGCCACACGAGGCACATCAGGAGGTTGCGGCTGGTCTCGCTGTTGAACGGCGGACGCCCGTTCTGAATTCGAAAGGTTTTTTTAATATGAAATAACCTGACGTTTAACTTCACTCTCTGTTGATGGAAGGCGAAGATGAGCATGGAAGGTAAAATTAAAAATTTGTTTACAACTCAAACTCAAAAGCGGGGCCGCTTTTGATTATACCGATGAGATGGCCGCTCATGTTCTCAAGTGTTGCCAACACTGTAAAACTAAAAGCGTAACAGAGGTGGCTAAGGATGTGTGCATTCCTTTAGGTGCCAAGAACACCTGATAGAGTTCCAGACATATTTCTAGCTCACTCGGGTCTGCACGAGCTAACCAGATTTGCCTAACTATCAGTATTTACATGGAGCGATAGCCATCTTCCCTCGTAGACTCACCTAGTACAGGATTCCAAAACCTACTAATTCTTTTTCTCAGTCCGTAAGAAAAACCCACTGCTGAGTCGGGCCTCCTCCAATGACAGGTGGGAAATTTGCCTACTGTGCCACGAAGCGCCTGGGCTTCAGGTGGCACAGGGTTGGTATCGAGATTTCCTTTAGTCGGCTCTCTGTCGAAATCCTCAGGATAGGGCGCTAATTCCATAGAGTCAAAATCAACAATCAATGTGCCTTTGATTGTGGATTTTACATGATTGGACAGTTTTGGTAGTCAATTAATACTGTAGTGTCAGTTCTGGACGTAGGCAGCAAGCTGCGAGCGGGACGTATGAATTTAGCTGATTGAAGCTAGCAAGTGCACCGTGTCGGATAAGGACTCCACTAGAGAATAGATAACTTTTTATCGCACGACAGTACCTATTTTTTTTTTTAAAGTAAATATTTATTTTTAAACTTGCTAAAATAAATGTGAATAAACACATTATTGCCTCTGCTAGATGGAGCGACGATCTGCGAAAGGTTGCGGGCAGCAGCTGGATGCGTCAAGCTGAAGACAGGGCGCTATGGCGCTCTTTAGGGGAGGCCTATGTCCAGCAGTAGACTAATGTGGGCTGATGATGATGATGATGATGAAACACATTAGACAAATATTATTATTTTTTGTTCAATAAGAGTGTAAGATCATCAAATGCATAGTTTACGGTTCTATAAAGGACATACAGATAAACATTCATTTTTACATATAAAAAGAAGAAGATTGTACAATAGGCCGCCTTATCGCTAAAGACAATTCCTACCAAGCAATTGCAAGATTGAGGGCCAGGTAGAAAGACCATCTGTCATTTTCACGCTACTGGCTTTGTGTATCGACCGCCAAAGACGGTAAATACATTCTATAACCACTAAACAAAAGTTACTGTCCAGAAACTTTAAAAAAATCAATGACTGTGTTAAGAACCTGCTTAAAATCTCCTTCTGGAGTGGGTGGGCCGTAGAAACTGCTGAAGGGTCCCATTTCACCGTCAAATTGCAAGACTTCTGCAAAGACGATATAACATTAATGTAACACAACCTAGGCATTTACAAGTTTACGGCATACACAACATAATTACATTTCTTTTACAAAATATAGTTTCTTATTTATCATTAATAATAATTTAATTAATTAATAAATAATAATTTTGACGACACGGTTGGCGCAGTGGTTGAGCGATCGACTGCTGCGCAGCATGTCGCTGGTTCGATCCCCGCACGGAAGAAATATTTGTACTACCTACAAGTATTTGTTCCGGGTCTGTGCTTTCTATCTTTAATATGTATGTATTTACAAAAAAAATGTATCTAAGTAGTTTATCATCCATCTCGTTACCATAACACAAGCATTAAGTTGCTTAGCTTGGGACGAGATGGCGTTGTGTGAAATGTAAATAAATAATAAATAAATATCCTTGGATATTTATTATAAATGACCCATTAGTAGTAGTGAAATGACAGAGCCATGCTGGTAAGACAGGGCGGCACTGGGTTTGTATCAAGTTTTCCTTCTCTTGCGGCTAGGTGATTTGCTTTTTGCGTTCCTTTAGTAGCCTGTTACGACACCCTCAGGATGGAATGGGTGCGTGACATTGTATATTCTAAATCTACACGAAAGAAGAGTTTTTAAAGACCTCGCCTGTAATACTTTACTTTTTTTTTTATTTTTTTTTTATTTTATTTATTAAACCACACATACAGCTATTTTCACAGGTTAAGGTACCTAATACAATAGCGTAGTTATATTTATGTTACAAAAGTTCACTAAAATTAATTATATTGAGCAGATAGTGCAATTGTGCAAAATGCAGCCCGTGTGAATTCACTCAGTGTACAATTGAAAGCAGGTTGGTGCGAGCGGGCGGCACCCACAGCAGCGGCCGCCTCCGTCGCCCCACGTACCAGTCAGGTACACGTAACCCAACTGTGCTTAGAACGCCGGGGTTGTGTATATTACCACGCATAATCTTAAATAAGTAAGTGGCGAGAGCTACTTCCCTTCTTACTTCTAGTTTATAATAGCCTACCATGCCCAGCACAAATAGAGTAGGATATAGAAGTGGATACCCTGGATATACACCATACAGCTTTAAATACAGGAATCTCACAAACTTGTTCTGGATACGTTCTATCATTAGTTTGTACTTGGCTTCATGTGGCGACCATACGGAAGCATTGCATTCCAAATGACTTTTGACAAGCGCTTCGTACAACGATCTCAGAGCGCTGATGTTTGTGAACTGGTTTCCTAGGCGTAAGACCATCCCTAAATTGCGGTATGCTTTTTTACATACATCCGTGGTATGCTTACGGAAGTTCAAATCAGTTGTAAAGCGCACGCCCAAGTCCTTAACCTCTGAAACACGTTGCAGCCGGATTCCATCCATGCAATATTGATAATGACTAGGGTCGCGGGCACGGGAAAATGATAACACCGAACATTTGGCCACATTTAGATACAACTTATTAGTAAGGCTCCACTCTACTACCCTATCAATATCCTGCTGCAGTATATCGTGATCAGTCTCCTGCTTTATTTCAAGAACCAATTTCAAGTCATCCGCGAATAACAATGGTTTGGATTTATCGACCACTCCCGGCAGGTCGTTAGTTGTTAAAATGAAGAGAAAAGGCCCTAAATTACTGCCTTGACTGACTCCCGATCTCGTAAAATAGGGCTCTGAAAGCTGCCCTCTGCAGTCGACGTACTGACAACGGTCTCGTAAATAGCAGGCGAAAAATGACAAAGTACATCAGCTAACTTAGCCAAAAGGACGTCGTTATCCACCGTGTCAAAAGCCTTCCTAAAACCGAAGTAGGCCACATCTACCTGTTGACCTGCATCCACCGCGGGTACTATTTGTGTCATAAGATTTTACCTCAGCTTACAAGGCAATCTAACCATTCATGTAAGTGAACCGGAATGGGACTCCTCATTCCTTGAAGTTGAGATGTGCCCGTTTTGGAAAAAGTTACTCTTTTCTCTGCCTATGATTATACATAAATAATTCCAATCTCAATTTTTACCTTTGTTGTTGGAAAACCCGCGGTACAGCTGAGGCTGCGCGTCCATTATGATGCCGAGTAGTGGCAAGTACAGCGCGGCTACCCGCGCCTTTAGCTCGGGACTCGAAAGCCTCGGGTCCGCGTCATGCGCCGTCAGAAGAGACAGAACTCCGTTCACGGCCGCGCATTGCAGTACGGGGCTCCTATGATAAATTCATTGTGAAATAACGATGCAATATTACAAAAAAATCAAACTCAAAAGGAACTTTGTTTATGTAAGTTTAAAACTGCCATCATCCTCTTTGGACCACGCTAGGTGGTAGTCTCCATACACTCCTATCTACATTCATGACCCGCTTTACGTGCATCCACATTCATGTTGTACAAACCGAAAACATTAATCATCTTTGCTCGTAATTCACAGCACAATTAAGTCTTCTTAAATTTTTTATAGTTCCCTCTATGAACCAACAGTGCCACGATGGATTTTATACCAAGCCGAAAAATAATTAGAGAAGTGACCTTGACAGCGATTTTTGTTATTGGAACAGAACAGATGAAAACCTTATGATTGGTTAAAGACATGCGCGTACTTCCCCTCAAAACTGTACTACGGTGTAGACTAGACTATACTTTCTGCTAGGGTTTGCCATCCCAATTTCTTTATTAACGATAATGCGGTCTGTTTTTTGGCATATTTTCGGAAAGTTGTTTTATCAATTACTTTGGTAAGATTGTAAGAAAATCTGCGAATGGAATTGGTGCATGACACTATGCATTAAAACTTTTTTGCGCCATACTGACCAATCATGGAGACCAAGATATTATAGTACACATACTATATAATATAACATTATAGTACACATACTTTAAACGACAGATACTACTCGCTAGAAATGTTCTACCAACTTACTGCAATTCCAAGGCGTTGGTGAGCTCGGTGAGCAGGAGGCCAGCCAGGTAGTGCCGCGACCTGAACTCGTGGCTCAGCTGGTGCTGCGGAGGCGCACTGGACTGCGAGCCCAGGGACTGAGAAGAGGCCGCAGGGGACACGGGGCCCGGCCCCAGGCACGGGGGCTGAGTGGGGGGCAGGTTCAGCGACACGTAGTGCTCGTGGGAGCAAACGATGCGGAGGAATGCCAGCTGGGGACATATCCCGGCTCTATAAATCATTTTTACATACAGTCCGCGCCAATCAGGGGCCTTACTCTCGAACGCGATTTCGATCGATCGGGATTGGAATTGTGACGTTTCGTACTCTTGAGCACACTTGAACGCGACGCGACGCTAGCGCTAAATTGTGTGGATATTGGATGAACTAATCACTATTGGGTTCAATCCAATATTAATCTTATAAAATAATTATTATTGCTATACCGGTTTTCGACTAACGTGGGCATCTCTCAAACGCAAACTTCTTGTGTAATGACACATTCGCTATCCTATTCAAGAGCAATTCCGATTTCAATCCAATGTTGTCAGTATTGTTTTCAAGAGTACGGTAATTTGACAGAATTGGTTATGAATTGGATCGGAATTGGCATTGGATTAAAATTGTTATTGGGTTCAAGAGTAAGGACCCTGTTTGGCCGCTCTGAATGTAGCCGTGGGTACGATCTTGCGCATCGTACATTTTTTAACCAACGTTTTTTAGTGTGAGTGAACACTAACACGCGGCTGGCGAGGACGCTTGCGGGTGGGAAACGGCGCGCGCGTGGGCGCCACGCCCCGCGAACGTCCCGCTGATACCTGATTTTGTGTTCTGCGCAGCGTAATACGGCTACATAAAGAGCGGTTACAAAGATTGGCGCGGACTGTAATGTTTTATGATAAGTATATTTTTTTATTAGGGCGCATCATCCGAAAAAGCGCGTAAAGATTTCCAGAGATAAGATAGATTTGTGTGTGACTTCAGAAATTTGGTTCCTTCACATTGGCGCAGTCGGTAAGATATATGTCTATAGTCCACTCATCAAGTGTGCTGATAAGTCATGTATTTAGATAATTGTATAGTAAAATGTTAAAAAAAATAGATAATTTACCTTGTAATGAACCAAGGGTACAGCGTCCGGCAGGGAGGCGATTTTGGCACACATCTGTTTGTAATAGCTACGAATGAGGTTAAACACGTAGCCACGGTCCATGATAGTCAGCAGGTCGAACATGAAGAACGCGAGACTATTATTCAGGCTCTGTGTGAGACGGCTGTCTTTACCATATCTGTAATTAAAAGGAAGATCATCAAAATAATTAAGGATTCCATAGAAATGGTATGAGTAACAAAACATTCGCCAATATTTCGAAAATCTATTTAACGTTATTAAATAGAATCTATTTTAGATATCCGTGTGGTGTCGGATTTAGAATAGACAATGTCACCAACCCATACAATCTTGAGGGTGTCGTAAGAGGCGACTAAAATAACGCAAGAGGCATATCGCCTAGCCGCAAGAGAAGGAAAACTTGATACAAACCTTGTGCCAACCCATCTTGCCAGCGTGACACAGTAGGCTAATTTCCCTCCATAAATTTGGAGGAGGCCCAACTCCGTAGTGGGTCATTTATGGGGTGAAACGACGAAATATAATCTATGGTACTACTACTACAGCCACAAATAGACCAGAGTCAAGCCTCCTCCCATCGCAAAGAGGGCAATCAGCCCACCGTGCCACGCTGACCAGACGGGTTGGCACAGGGTTTCGTTTCATGTTTTCCTTCACCTGTGGCTAGGTTTTCGGCCTTAACATTTCCTTTTGTCGGCTCTTACGACACCCTCAGGATGGAATAGGGTGGTGATTTTATGTATTCTAAATCCGTCACCACACGGACTCCGTCACAATACAGGCTGTGACCTGCAAATGGCCATACTAACCTGGATATGATCTCAGTGGTGACGTTATTGACCAGCGTGGTCAGGTCGTCGGTGAATTGGTCCGGGAAGCGTGCCTTGCGCGGCGCCTCATGGGCTCCGCTCCAGTACAGGTATTCCACCATAGACTTAACCATAAGCTCAAACAATGCCCTGGAAACGAGCAAATATATTCATAAAATACAATAGGACTGAATTTGTTTCTTCTTCTTCTCAGACCATAAATGACCCACTGCTGAGTCGGGCCTCCTCCAACTACAAGGAGGGTAATTAGTCTACTGTGCCACTCTGACCAGATGGGTTGGCACAGGGTATCAAGTATCAAGTTTTCTTTCTTTTGCGGCTAGGTTTTCGCCTTGTCATGGTCCTTTTGTCGGCTCCTACGACACCCTCAGGAGGAAATGGGGTGACGACACTATGTAATCTTAATCCGTCGCCACACGGAAAGAGAAATTTGTTTAGTGCCCGGCAAACATTTAGAGCAAAAAAGGGTATTGTGGGCAAAAGCTCGCGTTACACCTCCTTTCTCCATCAATGACCGCCAGTGAAACACAAAACTCGACCATTGAGCAGTCAAGGTCAAGTTGTTTGCCAGCTATAACATCAAAATTTCGCTGCCAGCTCAGTTTCTGCTTTGTCGTTCACTTAAGTTGGCTCCAACGAACCCTCAGGAGGTATAATAAAGGATGTGTTTTTTATCCATAATGATTCAGTGTTATTTCACCCACTGTACAGAAACACTACCCGAATATTTTCACATTTAATTTATCTTACATGCCAATTTTGCCTGTAAGTTGCTATAAAGGGACAAAGCCGCCCTTTGTACACTTTTGTCTGATACCTGTTCTTGTTTGTATACAGTGTTAAATAGATCTCATTAAAATGGGGTTCGAGATTCCGTTGACCGTTTTTGATATTCCTTATAGTCTCGATTTTGGCAATCGATGCACACTTGCAAGAACCACCCTGTATATTCCACAACCTTCTATGTGCAGCTGTGGAGTTCATAGGTTGATAGGCAAATGCGTACCAAGAGTTCTGCATGGCGAGGTCCCTAGTGGCACCGCTGGCCACCACCCACTGCAGCGCCAACTCCTCGTGCAGAATCTTGCACGATCCGTCCGTCATCACTGGTAACATTATCACTATCACTACATAGTATAAAACAAAGTCGCTGTCGTCTGTCCGTCCCTATGTATGCATAAATCTTTAAAACTACGCAACGGATTTTGAAGCGGTTTTCTTTAATAGATAGAATGATTCAAGAGGAAGGTTTATATGTATAATACATCCATAATATTGTAAAGAAACACTGATCAATTTAGAGGTTCATCATTACATCCGTGCGAAGCCGGGGCGGGTCGCTAGTAAATATATAAACAAAGAAAAATCTAGTATTTTTTCTTTAACTAGTCATCCTGTATGACAATGGCGAGGAGCTCTAAGTAGAATAAAGTAAAAAGTCGTCATATTGCGCAATATTCTCTGCCATTATTATCGAGAGTACGTAAATCCGAAAAGGGGTATATTGGTTCTGATCGTGTCTTTAAATTTAAATACTAACGTTTCAGACCAGGATCAGATAGATAGACAAGGATAGTGATAACCTAAGACATTAGGGCTTAGGGTTCACTTTATCTGCACACACACACACATACACGCACACACCCACACGCTCGCACGCACACACCCGCATATAATACTCCTTTTGGGATGTTACGCCACATCACCGGAGTGGGGCGTTAATAGCTGCGACACAGTCTAGCACTAATGTAGGTATTTATCGCACATAAATTAATGTATCCCTAGTTTTTAGTTCCGTTATATAAAGAATTTGAATTTAAAAGGAGTACCTGCAGGTGGCAACGGCAATCCTATATCCCGGTCTGCGAGCGATGGCCGCGGGATGGTGCACTGGTACTGGATGTACGTAGCTAGCAACGCGCTGCGGCCGTGCGCGTCACACGTGGCCCCTTCGTTCATGTTCTACAAATAAAACAACCAAAAGTGACAAAAAGTTCTTTTTTAAATCCAGCCAATTACACCGGTGTCTAGAAAGTGAGTCGACGACTTCTTTTTAGGTTAAAATGATTTAACCTGGAAGGTTCTTCTAAAAAGCAATGACGTATACTGGAGGCTCTTATCTCACTCATCTTATCTCACAAAGTTAACACTTCTACTCTTATACTTGCTTGCATAGTCCTTGCAAGACAGGCCGCTATCTACCGACCTGTCATTTCCCTATACATTTTTTTTTTAATAGAGCTCTTCTTAGTGCTATAATACCAATTACATATCAGCGAGAAATACTTACCGCGATGTCAGTGAAGACGTTGGCGAGACAGGTGAACACGTCCTGCGCGATATTCAGCAGCTGCCCTGCAAGGGAGGGCGGCGCTACCAGCAGTCGCAACAGCTTATCCAGCACCACAGGCAGATACCTAGCCAGAACTTCCACGTTGGCCGTCTGCAACTCTGATATACTGTGGATGACGAAGGAAGGAATTCAAACACATATTTCGCCCCGGAGTCACACATAACCTGACCCCCGGCAGGGACACAAAAGGGAATCCCTGCGTCAAAAATAAATTTACAGCAGGGCTACAGAGAAAAGCCGATAAGAAACTCTGTTCTTGCGTAGAGACCGTGAATCGTAAAGCGTAGTATAGGGCGCCCCTCTGCTAGATGGAGCGACGATCTGCAAAAACTTGCGGGCAGCAGCTGAATGCTTCTAGCTGAAAACAGGGCGCTATGCTGCGCTTTACGGATGGCCTTTGTCCAGCAGTGGAAGATTCGGTCGAGACCAATGGATAGTTCTAGAAAGAAATATTAGATATACCTGGTTCGAAGTTCAGACTCCATGTTGGTGAGTCCTATTCGTGGCGGAATGTTGCCTTCTTGTACCGCCTCACATGCCATAGCAAAGCGTTCTATGTAGCCATCCTGTAGCAACCATATTTTTTTAGTAATGTGCCGAAATCAATGTTTTGATTAATTCCAAAATGTTCACTAAACAATTTCGGAGTGCGAACAGATCGCGTTGGTATATTAAAGTTTAAAATTTCAATTTTTAAACTGTTCATTGAACAGTTTGCAAATCTATGTAGTGATCTCAGACCGCTAACCCATCTTTTTCATGAAATTGTTCATTCAAAATCATATTATTTGACGAAATTTAAATCACATTATTAACCAAGATAGTTTCGTAGTTTTCACGACATTTAACCACGCTAGACCATAGGGATATAATTACATGTTTACACATAATGCAGCATTGTCGAGCAGGCGGAGTGATACGTACCAGCGGGTGCACCGTGGTATGTGGCTCCAGAGACACGGAGAGCACCGGCCGATGGTTGTCGATCCACCTGGTGCCGGGCAGCTGCACGTCGGGGAAGATGTACGAGTAGTTGGGCGGGGGAGCCTCCGCCATGGCCGGCAGACCGAACTCGCCGCACGACAGCTTGCCGTTGCGGCACAGCGGCAGCCACTGACATGCGAATGAACGAAGGATTAACAATAACCGAACGAGTGAACGCGAATGAAGAAATAATGAACGACTGCCTTGTTTTTGTTATCCCGCAGTGATTCCTGTGACGCCCAGCGTTACGTTTTTCAAACACGTTATTGGCGAGTATAATCCACACTCGTTGGAATTAGCCCAGTATAATAATGAGTATTTTTTTAAACAAATACCATTTTTTTGTTGACCCTGGGGATTTCCCCAGGTTTATGCTGCCCCTCGGGGGGTGGGGTCGGCGATTACGATTATTATGTAGGACTCCGGACTCATACGACACGCTTGGGGCGCCACAGCTTCGCGCGAACGCGAGACGCACATTCCACTGTGACGCCCCGAAATTAAACGAATCACCTGCACTAGTTATTATCAGTTTACAATTCACGCTTGCCATGATACAATGTAATTCTCGTTTGGTTGTCATGATACGAAGAGTCCATTCAATCCCTAGAAAATCAAAGCTTATGAGTTCATCAAATCATTTCTTGTGACTTTACCGCTGCTCAAAGTTGAACAAACCTACTAAATGTGTTTACTGACCGAGCTCGATACAAAATAGATAAAAAAAATTTAACGCCTGTTGACTCACAGAGTATCCCACGGGTGTTTCCACGTTCTTCTCCTGGTCAGGAGCCACTGGTTTCCTCTGGCACGATACATGGAGTAGCGTGAATAGGAGATGATGCTGGTCACCCAGATCTGCGGGCAGCTTGATCTTGATTTCGTCGTATAGACATGGGTTCCTGGGGTGGAAAAGTGAAGGTTAACCCCACGAATACCTTTATCTCCTCTTAGCCGTAGTAGTTAAAAACAGTTAAAAGGAAATGACAAGGACGATAACCTAGCCGCAGGAGAAGGACAACCGGATACGATACCCATTTGACCAGCGTGGCACAATAGGCTAATTTTATGAATTACCTTCCACGTAACTGGAGGAACCCGACTCACCAGTGGGTAATTTATGGGCCGAGTAGTAGTCATCATCATCATCATTTCAGCCAAAAAAACGTCCACTGCTGCACATAGGCCTCCTCCAAGGATTTCCACAAAGGCCGGTTCTGGGCCGCCCGCATCCATCGTTTTCTGGCGACCTTCACCAGGTCATCGGTCCACCGTGTGGGACGCCTACCAGCCCTGGGCTTTCCGGAACGCGGTCGCCACTCGAGGACTTTTCTGTCCCATCGGGCATCTGTTCTGCGCGCTATGTGCCCTGCCTACTGCCACTTAAGTTTGGCAATCCTGTGGGCTATGTCGGTGACCCTGGTTTTCCTGCGTATCTCCTCATTTCTGATTTCTCGCAGGGAAACTCCGAGCATAGCCCTCTCCATTGCCCTTTGGGTGACTTTGACCCTTCTGATGGAGCCCATAGTGAGCGACCACGTCTCTGTTCCATTAGTAGTAGTAGATGATCTATATTGTACACCGACCTATCAATCATCATCGTCATCACTTCAGCCCCCAAATGACCCACTACTGAATGGGGCCTCATACAATTTAATGGGGGGAAATCCGCCTACTGTATCAAGATTTCTGTCTCTTGCGGCTAGGATTCCCTCAGGATATTATGATGACTATTGAGCTGCTAAACGCGAGTACTGACTTGTTATGATAGAGCACGGTGGTGTACGCCTCGTTGGTGAACTCGGGGCACGAGCTGCGTCCGTAGATGGCGGCCAACGCCGCGTCTTCACTCTCGCCCGACATCAACTGCACGCGTACCTGGTCAACCCATCTCTATTTATATTCTAATCTTTTTACAATTCGCCAGTCGTCAAAATTCGACTTTAACACCTGCATTGCAAAACCTCCTTAATCCACCATAGATAAAACTGTATTTTGTCATTTTAATATAGTGTCTGTGAAACAACTCCATTGGAAATTATTTGTATAATGCACTAGCTGTAGGTACCCTGCGCGCGTTGCTACGCCAAGAAAGACATTACACTTTATTTTTATTTTTTTATGTCCTGGGCTCATGCGTGACACTTTGCTGAAGATCATCACATATTCAAATGCATAGTTTACGATTCTATAAAGGACATACAGACAAACATTCATTTTTATATATAAGAAGATAACATTCTTAAATTTTTAATCAATGTTAACATCTAAGACTGGAAAAACAATATTGTAAAATAGACATTTCGCAATCATATGGTAATTGTAAGTTACGTAACGCCAAGAAATTATGATTTTATATATTCTTAGATACTAATTGTGATATAATGTAAATGTGATATGATTACTGCCCGCTCCTTCGGGTAGTACCGTTATAACTGGAGACCGAATAAATATACCGAATAAATGGGAAAACATTCAAATGTTTCCCCTATTTGTTGAGAATAATACCTTATTGATAGGCACTTACGGTGATATTTCGGGCGGAGCCAGTGCGCGAGGTATACGCGTTGAGGTTCAGGTCCTTGACGTACAGGTACAGCAGGTTGCGGTACTGGTAGTGCGGCACCGCTGGCGGGTGCGGGGGGAACGGGAGGATCTCCTTGCAGGGACGCACGTTGTCGTCTGCCGGCAATATGTCCGTTTTAGCATGACCCAGTTAGTGTGACAACATAACAGTGTTTGGGATCTGCAGCAAATACCAGTAGCGACATCTCTTGGTGTGATGGACACCTATTTATATAGCTATTGGTTAATTGCATTACTTTATCCCTAGTCCCCCTTCCACCCTGAGGGTGTCGTATGAGCCGACAAACGGAAACAAGGCCGATAACCCCGCCGTAAGAGAAGAAAAACTTGTTACGAAACCCTGTGCCAGCCGCCTGGCCAGCACGAACCAGTTTTTTTTTTTTTACTCACAACACCATCGCGTCCCAAGCTAAGTAACTTAATGCTTGTGTTATGGTAACTAGGTGGATTATAAACTACTTATATACATTTTTTTTTTGTAATTACATACATATTATAGATAGAAATGACACCCAGACTCCGAGCCAGTGCCTCTGATTTAGACAAAGACACTTGCCCGACCCCGGAATTCACAGTAAACTTATTTGCTTTAAGTATTTCAAGACTTACAATTATGTTTTACTAGCTACCCGCCCCGGCTTCACACGGGTGCAATTATACATGTATATACATATAAACCTTCCTCTTAAATCACGATATCTATTAAAAAAACCGCTTCAAAATCCGTTGCGTAGTTTTAAAGATTTAAGCATACATAGGGACGAACAGACGACAGCGACTTTGTTTTATACTATGTAGTGATGATTTCCCTACCTCCATATGGATGCAGTTTAGCCAATTCCGGTGTTAAACCGTTTTTGATCTCATCAGGACACGGAGACACTTCAATCTTGAGCGTGCCAGGAATACACTTAAGCTTCTTTGGTGCTGAACTGGGCCGCTTGATCTCGGCTAGGAATTTGTAAAGGTCTTCATCGCGAAGTTTATCCGTTTCCTGTAATTCAAACCAATATATGTCTAGCTCATTATGTTACTAATCATCATCATCATCATTTGAGCCAAAATACGTCCACTGCTGGACATAGGCCTTCACAAAGGTCGTAGAAAAAAAGTCATATGGTATTGTTACCTGTTTGAAGAAGCTGGTGAGGGTAATAACGATGGGTTTGAAGGCGTGAATCGGAGGCAGCTCGTCGGCGGGGGGGAGAGCCCGTCTCTCCACGGAGCCCTTGCGGGTCAGAGATCCCCCGACTTCCCCAGCACGGCGACGCAGCTGTTCCAAGCTGCTAGACGACGCTTTGCGATCTAATTACCAAAAATGTTAATCTGATGAAATCTCGCACAAAACACACAACTCTGAGCACGCGAGCTCTTCGTAAGCGTAGTTGCTTTGTGCATAATTATTCTAAAAATGTCTATATTTAAGTTTCTGTGTGTATATAAATAAATAAATTACTAGTTACATTTAGTTAATTATACTGAAATTATCGACAAACCCACA
Organism: Clostera curtula; assembly: GCA_905475355.2. Lineage (NCBI taxonomy): Eukaryota > Metazoa > Arthropoda > Insecta > Lepidoptera > Notodontidae > Clostera > Clostera curtula. The sequence goes on along the minus strand of FR997796.1, from coordinate 20,176,890 downwards.
AATCTAGCTCATCACCTAAAATTGCACGGAGCTCGCGCATGGTCTATACATGTTAAATTTATAACACAATTTTACGTCGTGGGTCAAACCCATATTAAAACAACAACACCTTCTAGGCAAATCTGTGCCAACTTAGGCCTCATCTTTGCATCAAGTGAGCTCGAGGTCAAACAAGACTGTTTTATATTTAAAAAAAAAAACAAACAGATTATTAACACCCCATTTGTAATATATTAAATAATTAATAACTGTAGTAAATTAAATTAAACCAACGAGAATGTTCCAGTTTACAAATCAAATCAAATTTGATGGAAATTAAGCAGTGTTATGTGTATAACGTAACGCCATAGACGTATTTAGTAGTGGATGTACTGCTACGATGGATAGTCGATATTTTAATAATAAAAAGAAACGTATATTGTGCGTAGGTAAATTTTTATGTTTATATTTTGTTAAAATTGGTCTATAGTTATACAACAGAACATTTGGAAATGTTGCTTAAAAGGCTGCTAAGAAAGAAATAACGTTAACCCGATTTCGATTATTTGAAATAGGTACAAAAATAATTATGTAGCCATAAAGCATTTATATTGACAAGTTTATACACGTAGTTACACTAGACAACTGAATAACACACAAATTTCTATAACAATATTAAAGATTTATGCCGCGACTATCGTTAGCGATAAAAATGAATTGCATCACGTCGCAACCCTAGTAACGTCGGACAGGCAACTGTCACCCGCACTATACTACAGCGCAAATAGTATAGTACATATGTGATAAAAATGTTCTCAATATGAATGTGGAAGAATAATGATCGTGCATCAGCAAACATTGACTGAGGGTATATCAATGTGTTGGTGTGGTTATTCGGTTGTGTATGAATAAAATGTGGGTTGCACTTTTTATTTTCAGACAGCGCCATCTAGTGATATATTTGTTACTTTCTCAAATACCAACCTAGGCTATTTGTGTTGGGTCCTAGAGTGTTAGGATCTTTTTCAGCGTCCCGCTCCAGGCTGTTGGAGCCGTTGAGGATGTTGAGGAGCGACACAGCGCTCCAAGCGAACGGCATGCGGTACTTGCCAAGACGGGAACACGCTGCCGCCGCTGCTGCTCGAACCTTTTCTCTGTTCTGTAAAGCATAAGGTCTGTATCAGCTTACAGCCTACACTATATATCTATCTATCAGCCACAGTAGTCCACTGCTGAACATAGGCCTCCCCCATAGATTTTTCACCATGTACGATCTCGTGCAGACCGCATCCACCGACCTTCAGAAGGTCATCCGTCCACCTAGTGGGTCTTTCCACGCTTTTCTTTCCCATACGTGGACGCCACTCAGACTTTTATGCCCCAACGGCCACCCGTTCTCCGGGCCACGTGGCCTGCCAATTGCCACTTCAACTGTGCAATCCTTCTAGCCTAGACACTATTATTTATGGGGTAAACAAGGTGTTTTTGGTACCTATAATGGTAAGAACTTTGGTAAGAACTGTGATATACATAATGCGAAACACTAAACAAGAATAATCTTGCTGCGCATTGTACTCGTCTCTACAGAATAAGTAACTCATTCATGGATCAATGTATACGCTTTTTAACAAAATGCCCATGCAACATAGCGAATTGCCTCGCAATGCCTTTAAAAAGACGGTCAAGACAAACCTTTACAAAAAAGGGTATTATCGCATTGCTGATTATATAAACGACAAAGCTGCTTGGGACTAAGCTGTTCAGTGCCAGTATTTTATGTTATTTATTTATGTTATTGTACATAAACATAAGAAATAGGACCGCAATGAAAAAAAAAGACAAGCCCTCTCAAGAGTTTCTTGCCAGTTCTTCTCAGCAGTGGTCGCGTTCCGAACTGGTGGTATACGGTAGATCTTTTTTTATTATATATTATCATTATGAATAATGTGTTGACTCTTTGTAAGTGTCCATCGTGACCCAAACAAAATAAATGATTTGAATTTGAAATAAGTGCAAGCTTGAAATTTGGTTACTTAACAAGACGAGCTGTATTCAATCTGTATCAAAATCTAGTGCAATCGATAGTATGCTCTAGGTATATGTATGTTATCTTTTTCATTAATGCAATTTGGTTGAGAAAACTTCGCCAAACCATTAACTTATAATTATAACCTTACTGGACCTATCAAGTAAGGTTATAATTATTATAAGTTAATGGTATACTTTGGCTGCATATTTTTACATTACCATAATTATTTTTTATACCATTATTATTACCATAATAAATTTAAATTGTAGTCTTAGACACTTAAACATTTTTTTTCTTCTTATTATAAAACTAGCGACCCGCCCCGGCTTGGCACGGGTGCAATGATAAATATCTAAATTTATCAGTATTTCTCTACAATATTATGCATGTATTATACATATAAACCTTCCTCTTGAATCACTCTATCTATTAAAGAAAAATCCGTTGCGTAGTTTTAAAGATATAAGCATACATAGGGACGGACAGACGACAGCGACTTTGTTTTATACTATGTAGTGACGTGTAATATGAAAAGAGAAAAAAAATTGTTGATAGATTAAATTGCTTGCTGACACGCGTGAACTTTCTTCCACTACGGCATTTTGTGCGCAAGTAATTTGGCGTAGACAGAACGTTGTTTTGTAATTATTATATGTTTAATATAAAGAAAGACGAGGTTCATCGTCAGCATGGGCAGTTACTGATATACTTATTGTCAACCCCCCCATTCCATCCTGAGGGTGTCGTAAGAGCCGACAAAAGCAAATGTTAAGACAAAAAAAACTAGCCGCAAGAAGGAGAAAAATTTGAAACCCTGTGCCAACCGGTCTGGCCAGCTTCGCTAATTCAACGTGGCAATCAGAATGGGCTGATTAGTAGCAATCGTAGTAGGAGTATAGGGGGTTAATCAAAATATGAAATTTGTACACAGAACTGGGCCATTAATGTGCTGAAATAGTATATTTCATTACAAGTGCGGAAAGGCTGTCATTACAACGAGTTCCGACAAATGTCTACCCGAGCCGAGGCGCAGCCGAAGGCGAGGGTTGACAGTCGGAACAAGTTGCAATGACGGTTCCGCACGTGTACTGAACGACTATTTTTAATACAGTTGCGAAAAAATGAAGCAATTTAATAAAATATTATAAACACAATAAACTCAACTAACTAATCATTTCTGAAAAATGGCGCCGACCGTAGAATATAAGCAGGTTTTTTTTTCTTCACCCATTCTGGTAGGCAAAAGGAACAATGCCCATACAGCCAAGTCTTCAGTAGAATTTTTTTATTGATATGAAATGACATTTAATTAGATGAAATAAAACACATTCAATCAAATCATTAAATCTGATATTGAAACAAATTAGTACGTAGTTTCTTTTTAGAAATATACGTATTTGCATGAATCATAAAAACTTCTATGATTTTTTTTTAGTAAAAACTTCATGGTGGTTTTTCCTTATAATAGACATTATTTTGACAGTTGGGAAAGAAAACGCACTAGTGCGGGAATGGTAAAGAAAAAGCACGCGTGTGTAATAGCCCACTTCCCGAACGCTATACGTCCCTGTAATATGCCACTTTTTGAGCAACTGTATTAAAAAGATAATAAAATATCCAATACAATACCTTGTCATCCTTGATGTATGGCTCGACGCACTCATTGACTTCCCCTTGCAGCACCTTCTCGAGGCGTACCACAAGGAACGTGTCTGCGGTGGGGGAGGCCATGTCGAACACGGCACTGCGGCTCAAAGTAGACAGATCTGCGTGGGCCACGTGGGCCCCCACCATCTGCCGCGTGGCTTCAGAGTTCAGGTTGAAATAGAAGTTCTCCGATAGCTTTTTACGTTCCTTGGCGTCGTAGAGAGCCATTGATGCGAACAATGGTTCCACGTCTAGCTCTAATCTAAAAAAAATATTAACATTTTTAAAACTGACTGGATTATGTTATGTTACGCATGGTAATGTATGTCTGATGCATTTCCCCCTCGGAATACCGATGATGTAATATGATGATGATGGACATGGGGTCCGTGTGCTGACGGATTTAGAATACAGAGTGTCACCAAATCTTTGTATCCTGAGGGTATCGTAGGAGCCGACAAAAGGAGATGGCAATGCCGATAACTGAGCTACAAGAGAAGGAAAACTTGATACGAAACCCTGTGCCAACCCATCTGGCCAGCGTGACACAGTAAGCTAAGAGGCCCGCCTCAGTAGTAGGTAATCCCCATACCCACGTTTGGGGATACCCCTCATATTATTGAATGGCAGACCAGAATCCCACACACACCGCGCCGACCTTCTCCAGGCCGGTGTAATTACTTCATCAAGAGATTCCACAGTTTCTCACCCTCCCCATCCCTCAGTTATTCTACCCCCCCCCCCCCCTTCAAAAATAGAACATTCCCGAGCAGCAAGAGTACGGATTTAGCGTGATATATTTACCCCAGACCAGGGCACCCACAAAAAGTTTCCCCCAGGTTAAAAAAAGAAGTGGTACTAACTTGAGCTGATGGCAGACCACCAGGATCCGGTGGCCCATGACCTCGCAAGGCGCTTCCGCCGGCAGTCGCCTCTCCACAGCCTCCTCTTCGTCTAGATATGGAGTGTATAACCCCAAAAGATCAGCTTGTCGGTTCTCCAACCTAAGTGCGAATACAAAGATTTCTATAAAATACTCCTTTGGCCAAGTCGAATATAGAGAAAGATGCGTCAAGATATTGTATCCGTCTAAAAACAAACAGTGAAGATCCTCCTCTTTTTAAAATGGCTTATAGATACTAGATAATTGTAGTGTCCCACATGAATAAAAAGTTATTATAACTTCACCAACCTGCGAGCTTCGTTTAAGGCGTCCACTTGCTCCGGTGGGATTCTCTCGAGCAAGTGTGGGAGCAGTGGGTCCGATGACTCGCTGCGCAGGTCGAGGCTGGCCCACGACCCTCGCGGAGTCAGGCTCTCAGTGCATGATGAAGATGACGATACTGATGCGACTGACTGACGCCCGCTAGACGATCCACCCGGATCCTGATAATGAACTTAGTCAATGGCGGGTCATGGTGTTTAGTTCCTTTACGCTTCTACCTAACTATTAATCTGCTCTTTATTGGTGTACATACATATAATCACGCCTCTTTCCCGAAGGGGTAGGCAGCGACCACTTCTTTCCACCTGCTACAATCCTTACATAGGTTTGCTTCGTCCACTTTCATTATTCCCTTCATACATGCTCTACGGTATAGGGTACTCTTAGCTTGGCCTTACAACCATTAAATAATGCACTTTGCTACTTAAACATTTTCCCAAGACAAGTTTGTACAATGAGCAGCTTTATTGCTAAGTGCAATCTTTTCCAGGCAACCTAATGACAACCTTGATGTTATACCAGGTAACATATTATGAAATACCTGTTGGGGAGCCAGCTCTTCTGTAGACGTGGTGGGTTCAGCGTCCACCTCATACTGATGCTTGAGCCCTGCATGCAGCCGATCCAGGCGCTCATTCAGCCTCTCCCTGCCACACCAGGATCCGGAGTACATGCGGTGTTTGTACTCCACCACCGTGTAGTCTGCGGTGTAGCATCGGATGCAGTCGCGGACGAACATGGGCGCTTTAGTGCTGGAATTGCGGTATTTATCACACACTCTGACTCTTGTCGATGCGGGGAGGGTAGCGAACAACCTGGCCTTAAAATAAGGAAATCTGATACATACCCTTTCAAACCCAACCATTCTAGTCAGCATGGCACTGGAGCATGATTTCCCTACATGAACTTGAAGGAGGCTCGATTCAACGTTCGGGGCGTCACAGTGGAATGCGTTTACGCGAACTTGTGGTGCTGCCTTCTACATGCAACGACTGCCATAAACGGTAGAATGGCAGCCGGGACTGACGGCTTTACGTAACTTCCGAAGCTTGATATGAGGTCAGATATTAAATAATATATAAAAAAACACAAATAGATATGATGACAATTATCTAAAAGCCAGCAGAACCAGACGTTTGATATGAAGACCGATTGCGTTGAAGCACAGTCCACTAGGCTACGACCTCCCGATAGGTCGGGGCGTTAATTGCCATCTTTCCGCGCCCTACTCCCACATATCCCTGCTAGTCCCCATGAAGCTCACAACGGAATGCGTTTTCGCGACCCTGTGTCGCCCCATGCGTGTCGTGTGACGCTGGGATTTTAGTGGGTAGACGAGTAGTTTCTGGAATCCCACATTATCGCCGATCCCATCCCCGAGGGGCGGCAGTATGCATTACCCAGCGAAACAAAAAAAAAGGTATCCATGAGGTTTTCCAAAGAAAAAAAGAGTCTACGACCTCCTATTAAGACTCATTATCTATGTACAACAAAAATATAATATATGTAATATGAAACACTTACAGATCATCATCTGGCAGTACATGAGTGATTGTGCGGATACGGCGAGGTACATTGCACAGTTCTATATCTGAAGCTGGATATGCAAGTGGGTCCCTCTCGCCCATGTACCGGTCACACACTTCCTCATAATCCGGTGGTTCGATCATATCGCACAATGATATCTAAACCAAGAAGTAAAATGAAGTTAGTTTTCTATAATGGTGGCACTTCGGCACCTTCGGCTTTGTTTTTTTTATACGAAACCCCTGCAATTTGTGTCTATTTACAAACATGTAATTCACGAACACAAATGACACCCACGCCCCGGAATCGAACTGGGTATCCCTGATCCGAAGACGACACACCCAAACCCTTATTTATTTATTGTTCTTCCTCGCCTTATCGCAACTTTAATGGGGTCGGCACCAGGCTATCCCAATTTGGCTATCCTGCAGTATTTACACGGTTGCAGTCTGCCCTCTGCGATCCCTCTAATGGGCAAGCAGTAATTATACGATTACACAAGCTATCAGATTTCATCTACTGTCTATGAATAGTATTGTGTATTAGGCGGGTAGGCTGTGATTATATGGGGGTATTTCGTTAATGTCAATGTACCCTATTTTTATAAATATAGTTTTTGCTTCTATACTGAACTTGGTGGTTTACTTTATTGGCGACGAGGAAAATATTTTTAAAATCAGCATAAATGGCGTGCAATTTAGCAAATATTGTGTTTCCCGGGTATTTTGATCCAAAGACGGATAAGTGGGACGAATATAAAGAACGATTGTTGTGTGCATTAGATGTTCGGTGTTTTTATCACAGTGTGGGAAAGACACATATTCACTCATAGTATCATTGTTAGTACCTAAAAGGCCAACAGATATTCCATTTCAAGAAATTTTGGTGGTCCTAGATCAGTTTTTTGAACCCGAAGTAAATGAAATACTACAAGCTGGCAAATTCCATACACAAAAACAAACAGATACTGAAACTGTACAAGATTATGTAGCCGCCATAGGGATGCTGGGTGCAAAGTGCAACTTTGTGGACTTAAAACGTCAGTTGCGAGACCGCTTGGTGTTGGGTGTGCGGGATGACCGCCTCCGCCGTGAATTGTTGAGAACAAAGAATTTGACATATGAAACCGCTGTTCAAATGTGTCTAAATCACCAGGCGATTGTGCATGAAATGTACCCAGTTGCGTCAGAAGTGAAGCAAACTCAATTGGAAACTGTGGAACCGATGGATGTTGGAAAAATTGCAACCCCAGAATGTCGACGTTGCTCGAAGCGACACAATGATAACGAGCGATGCCCCGCGGTGAAGGTTAAATGCTTCTATTGCAAACGTCCGGGCCATATGGCGTCGACATGTTTCCGGAAAAATAAGAAACAACTTCTCGTCACTGAAGAGGTCAAAACTGAAGACATGCTGGGCCTTTATAATTGTTCAGACGGCTTTGCCCCCCCAATTAAGGCTGAAGTGATAATTAATGGTGCAAAATTGACGATGGAGGTCGATTCAGGGGCTTCAAGAACAATCATATCGGAATCGTCTTATCGCCGCTTATGGGAAATACCTCCGCCACTGCGGCCTACTAATCTGAAATTGGTGACATATTCTCGAGAAGCATTAAAAGTTTTAGGGGTCGCAAACGTACGGGTAACTTTGGGAAATAAAGAAGCTCAGTGTCAATTGGTCATAGTTTCAGGAAATGGGCCAAGTCTACTAGGGCGGAACTGGTTTGAACCGCTAGAGCTAAGGGTCTTAGGCATTTGCTGGTCGACGGAACAAATAGACGGCCTACTGAAAGATTTTCCTGAAGTATTTAATGAAAATATAGGAGAATACAAGGGACCTGCTGTTTCATTAAATATTCGCCCTGCTAAACCGCGTTTTTTGAGAGCCCGCCCGGTACCATTTCCATTGAAAAAGCAAGTCGAAGAGGAACTAACAAGAATGATTAATGCAGGTATTTTGACACCTGTGAGATATTCGAAGTGGGCAACACCCTTAAGAATCGTGAAAAAGGATAACGGATCCCTTCGAATTTGCGGAGACTACCGATCAACGGTGAATATATCCATAGATGTGGATCAATATCCTCTACCGGCAGCTAAAGAAAATTTCGTAAAGCTCAGCGGTGGACGGATTTTCAGTAAGTTAGACTTTAAGGAAGCTTATATGCAGTTAAAAGTGGATGAGGACACAGCGATGCTTCTAACACTTAATACGCCACTTGGTCTAATGAAAATGAACCGTTTGGCTTTCGGAGTTAATGCGGCGCCTGGCATTTTTCAGCGGGTGATGTCATCAACACTGGCAGGTATCGATGGCATAGCGTGTCTGCTTGACGATATTGCTGTCAGTGGGAGAACCATAGAAGAGCATAATAATAGACTCCGGACTGTGCTCCAGAGGTTAAGTGACTTGGGACTACGTTTAAAATTAGAGAAATGTGTATTTGCCTCAAATTGTATAAACTTTTTAGGACACATGATAGATTCAGAAGGTCTCCATCCATCACCAAACAAAGTCAAGGAAATAAAAGAAAAAGCAGCACCTACGAATAAAAAGGCGTTGCGTGCCTTCTTGGGCTTGTACAACTTCTACGAAAAGTTTATACCGGGTAAAGCTACCTTATTAGAACCACTATACAGGTTATTAGATTCAAAAAGTTCATGGATATGGGGAGAGCGCGAACAAAAAGCATTTGAGAAGGCGAAAGAGTTATTGTCTTCAGATTTAACCTTAGTGGGATACAGCTTAGAGAGGAAATTGCTACTTATCTGCGACTCATCGGAGTATGGACTCGGAGCCGTCTTAACACACATAATGGAAGACGGAGTAGAAAAACTTGTCATAATGGCGTCACGAACATTACAACCCCATGAACGCAGATATGGGCAAATTGATAAAGAGGCAATTGCAATCATGTTCGGCTTGACGAAATTCCACGAGTTTTTAGTCGGCCGCCAGTTTTCTATTGTGACTGATCATAAACCGCTGGTGGGCTTATTTAACCCCAATAAACCGATCCCGGATCAAATTTCTCCGAGGATGTTGCGATGGTCACTAAAATTAGCCTGCTATAATTATGATATTCAGTATAGACCAGGCAAATTATTAGGAAATGCAGACGCGCTTAGCCGGTGGACGGAGCCGGCAACTTCAGAAGGAAAGCCGCCAGTTTTAAGGGATGTGTTGTTATTAGAAGAACAACCAGATGGCTGGAATTTAGATGCGTCAAAAATAGCTACTGAAACGGAGAAGGACCCAATATTGCGAAAAGTTCTTTTCTATATCCTACATGGCTGGCCAAACAAATTATCCGACAGCACACTACAACCATATTGGACGAGACGGGAGGCTCTTTCACACAATAAAGGTAGTTTATTATGGAGTAATAGAGTCATTATTCCCAGCTGCTTACGAGAAAGAGTTTTAACACTATTGCATGCACCTCATGCAGGTATTGTTCAAACGAAAGCGTATGCAAGAGGGTATGTGTGGTGGCCAGGAATGGATGGTCAAATAGAGAAGACAGTGTCAGAATGTGAATTCTGTCAAGGGGTCAGAAACAACCCACCGAAAGATCCCCAAGTGTGGATTGTTCCAGAGAAACCATGGAGTCGGGTCCACATCGATTTCGCAGGTCCCTTCCTAGGAAAGACCTTCCTAGTATTGATTGACAGTTATAGTAAATGGTTCGAGGCTGAAATAGTCCCTTCTATGTCTAGCGAAACTGTGATAACTGTGTGCCGAAAAATTTTTGCATCACAAGGTCTACCGGATACTCTTGTGTCTGATAACGGATTAGCTTTTAGCTCCACCGAATTTAACAATTTTCTGAAGAATAATGGAATTAAGCATTTGTATTCACCACCATACCATCCAGCCACTAACGGGCAAATTGAACGTGCAATACAAACCTTCAAAAATAAAGTGAAGAAAATGGCGAATAGTAATGCACCATGGAGTGAAAAGTTACCCAGAATACTTTACTCATTGCGAACTGTGCCTAACAGTTGCAATAATAAGACCCCAGCAGAAATGCTTAATGGACGCAGATACAGGACAGCTGTTTCAAAGTTACACCCTGATAATGCCCCAAGTTTACGGGACCAACAATTGGACATAGCCGGTCAAAGACAGCCTGCTAGGAAATTCTCTGTTGACCAACCAGTCCTAATCCGTAATTATGGGCCAGGGGAAAAATGGATTAGAGCAACAATAGAAGTTGTAGAGGGACCGAGCTCTTATATGGTGCGGACAGAAGATGGTACATTACATCGGCGACATGCAGATCAGATAGTTGCTCGAGTAGTGAGGCAAATCAGTGATTCGCCTAGGGAGAGGAGAAGCGGCACGAGATCTGGATCGATCTCGCCAGAGCCACCAATCGAAATTCCTCCACCAGAGCTGTGGCCAGATATTATCGGAGTACCCAACAATTCTTAAAATTCTTTTGTATTTTATGAAGTTTGAGGGAAAGGTATATTGTGTATTAGGCGGGTAGGCTGTGATTATATGGGGGTATTTCGTTAATGTCAATGTCAATGTACCCTATTTTTATAAATATAGTTTTTGCTGCTATACTGAACTTGGTGGTTTATTTTAAATAGAATAGAATAGAAAAATGCTATATTGTTTAAACTTTTAAACAAATTATGACGTTCACAATCGTCAACGGGTACATCATTTTTATAATAGTACTAGCGACCAGCCCCGGCTTCGCACGCGTGCAATGATGAACATCTAAATTTATCAGTGTTTCTCTACAATATTATGCATATAAACCTTTAATAGATATCTTGAACCACTATATCTATTAAAGGAAACTCATCAAAATCCGTTGCGTAGTTTTAAAGATTTAAGCATACATAGGGACTGACAGAAGACAGCGACTTTGTTTTATACTATGTAGTGATAGTGATGATGATGATGTAGTGATGATAGTGACTACCAGGTCAGAACGCGGCACCAACCAAGAAAAGGTGGCGGAAGAAACTCTGTGGGCTTTTATTTTTTAAATCGCCATATTACAATGACCGTGTACATTTAACTAACTAATTTTGTTTGGTATATGAATTTTATATAAAAAAATATGTGGATTGAATGCCATAGTAGAATAGCCTACGATTGAGGGAATCAGATGTTTCAAATGATAGCCACCCATCCAACAGCCAGTCATATAATCCATCCACATCTTACACTAATTAGCAAGAGATGTCGCAAGAGCAGACAAAAAGAAATAACAAGGCTGGTAATCTAGCTACAAGAGAAAGAAACTGGCCACCCCATAAATGACCCACTGCTGAGTCAAACCTCCTCCAGTTACATGGAGGGTAAATAGCCTACTGTGCTGGGTACACATGGTTTCATATCAAGTTTTCCTGCTCTTGTGGCTAGGTTATCAGCCTTGTTATTTCCTTTTCTTGGGCCTTACAACACCCTAAGGATGGAATGGAGTGGTGACACTATGTATTCTAAATCCTGTCACCACAGGGACTATTATAACTAGAACATGTATATTAATCACAAGAACATATTAAAAATAACTAAAATAAAGAGGGATAATTTTTATATTCAACCAGCATCCATTGATACAATAAATATCTGTATCACCCACCACTCTTTATAGAATAATCATGCATAAAAGTTAAACTAGAGATCCCCCAGATGTTGAAATTTGACCGTAATACCTTTTCATTGTTTCCTTTTGGAATACTTACAAACAGTTTACTATACTTACAGAATTGGTTGAAACAGTAAATAGTTTTTCCACATTGTTATTGTAACTACATATAAAAATTGGACCACACAGTAAATAATAATAAAATGACAATGCCTTGGTTTCTTGCCAGTTCAGTGACATGTGGAGGTGGTATACTGTCTAGTACTTTGCATTATATATTTGTCAATATGTTGACAATTTGTAAGTATCCATTGTGTCTTATACAAAATAAATGAATTGACTTTGACTGTGAAAAAGTCTTGGTACGGCATTCACCATGAACTTTGTGAGTGTCAAAATATGCATACACACATACAAATCTATTTATTTATATTACTTTATTGCAGCGTCACAACAAATTAACATACTATTAATGAGAACCATATGAGTATTTGTACAATGGGTGGCCTTATTGCAAACTGCAATCTTTTCCAGGCAACATATAATATGCCCCATATAAAATAAACTATAATATGGTATTTTATATAAATGAACTTAATTAAAAAGAATACATACTACAAATAAAATATGTGAAAGATTTGTGCTGCAACCTAACTATGTGCCTTATATGCAAAACTTCCCTTGGAATTTTTCAAATCCAAAAATGTATGATAACTAGTTGTATGCCCATGCCAAATGGACAGATTATGCTGACTTTCCAAATGCCAAGTGAAGATATAAATGTGGTAGGTTTTAGTGGGTAGACTGGGAGCATCTTATCATGTTCCACTACCCTAGCCCCTGTTCCTAGGCTGGGCAGCGATAAAAGGTTTCCCACACAACAAAAAAGGTAAGCTATACATTTGACTAGGAATGAAGTGTATGTGTCATGGTATGTACATGAAAAAATGCAGGTACACATTCTGGAGGTTAGGAATTTCGAGATTTAAAAATAATACAGTGCTAAGTAACACAGTCTGTTAAATATTTGACTTAAAGGTGGATTTTGTTTTTTGTTCTACAAATTATTGCTTTACCATAGAAGACTCATTACACAAATACAGTAAGTACTAACCCTGGACCCATTAGTGATTGATTAGTAAACATTATAGAGCTCATATTTCTTATATGGAAAGATGATTCACATTCATGTATGATGAATACATAATTAGTGTTAGTAACTTACAGAAGACGAGCACCCCGACAGAGTCCCGACCTTCGACTGATTAGAATACACCTTACGAGCCTCCCCAGCATTCCTATAATTATACAAAAATCAATTCTGCCTTATAAATACAACGGCTAAGCACCCTTCATGCATGGCCAAGCAGCGCCCCAAGGGCAATTAAACCATTTACCCAGAAGAATTCTGGTATTTACGTCCGAGAGTCATCTATAATCACTCTTCTGTAGTTTATAACTTATATGCACGATGTTTATTGAGAATTTTCACAAAAGATTCCGTTACAATATAAACAAATTACACTCAGAAACAGAAACTGTTTACAGAAATTGACAGTTCGTTTTATTTGACAGACAGAAACTACGGACCATGGAGGTAGGAAATACTAAAGTCAGTGCTACGGACAGACAGGCAAACCAAAGTGATAATCGATGTTTAGGATAAATTAATTGTAGTGTTTGCAAAATTTTGTTAGGATACCTGCACTTTTCATTACTTTTAAATAAAACTGGTTTCAAATAATTTTCAGGAACTAGTAATTTAACACTTTTCAATTTGTTAATCGATGGTATTCTCTTTTTTATGGATCGATTTTTTATGGGTTGTTTTGTGTTGTTGGTTGTTGACCTTTAAGCTGTATGATACATAGTTGTTATTCGATACAACAACATCTGGAACTATGCGGTCCCGGGTTCAATTATTACCTACTTGCACAAACTCGTTGTGGTTTTGTTACAGGTTCACGCTGATAAGCGCGAAAGCGTTAATTCGCGTGAGACGAAACATGAACCTTTTAACCATAGAGGCTTTTTGGGTAACCGGAGTGAGATGGGTTCGTCTGGCAAGCGAGGACAGCGAGGTGGGTTCGTCTGGCAAGCGAAGACCGCGAGGTCGGCTGGGTTACCAATATACCGGTGTAAATAAAAATCGGTTTATTTGGATGATTTTGGCTAAAAATCGGTAGATGGAAACAGATTCAGCAAATGTTATGAAATCTTTTATTTTTACTGCTTTTTCATTATATTCTTAGAATTCTAAGTAATAAAAAGTAAGTTCCTAAAGGAGCTCACCTGTGACTGTGCTGTGGTGCCATTGTATGTATTACAACAACGTATTATACGTAGGTATATAATGCGGGTCCTAACTATAAATTTTACCTAAATTGGTTAAATCGACAGATACCCGCAACGCATTAAAGAATATTCATCATCCCCACTTAGTTTGTGATATTCATTCACTAAACCTTTCATCAAAGAAGGGTCTGATGTAGGTATGCTGATTTAAAAAAAGCATACCATAAATACGTCTTGTGGGCCTATCGCCTTGTATTGTAGGCGCATATCGGATAGTTAGTTTAGTTAGACTGAAGCTAGCTGACTGACTGGGAAAAGATTACCTATCAGCTCTACTGCAAAATGTTAGTACCTAGTCATTTGTTAAAATGAGCTTTTTTAGTAATTTGTTAAATTACATTACTACCCAGAATTTATTCCTTACTAGCTGCAAGCTGCGCACGTTACGTCTCCAAAAATAAAATATGTAATTTTGAAGAAAAGACATTACATAAATATTCAATGATTTTGTACAAGAAAACTTTCTGGGCTCACGCACAACACTTTGCCGAAGATCATCACATGATCAAATGCATAGTTTACGATTTTTAAAGGACATACACAGACGCACATTCATTTTTAACCCCCGACGCAAAAAGAGGGGTGTTATAAGTTTGACGTGTCTGTCTGTCTGTGGCACCGTAGCTCGCGAACGGATGAAGCGATTTCAATATAGTTTTTTTTGTATGAAAGGTGAGTTACGGGCGAGTGTTCTTAGACACGTTTGATGAAAATCGGTTGAACCGTTTAAAAGTTATGACGGGTGAAAGTGGGGAAGAATAACCGAATGTCTGCAAATATAATCGAGTGGGGTCTCAAATGAAAGCGCATCACGTGCAATTTAACAAAATCTACATTATATTAAGTGTACCTATAAAAAGTATAAAATAAAATTAAATTAAAAATTTAAAAAACCCCCGACACCGGACTAGGGGTCAGGTAATAAATAAGTGGGAGCGGTCCCCCAACGCGATGTACTTATTTTTTACTTTTTTAAGGTTATTGTGTCAGATCGGATCAGACACATTTTTTCTACAACAATACAAAATGTGCCTCTTTTTAGCCGATTTCAAAAAAGGATGAGTTTCTGAATTCATTTATAGCTCCGTCATTTATAAAATGATTAGAAATTTCTCGACTTCTTAAACAAGCAAGAAGTCGGTGCAAATTTTAATTGTCTTTTTATTATTTTTCAAAATTATCGGTTTCGTTTCCCGACTAATAAACCACTAATGCAGATAAAAAAATATCGGGCGCATGACTCCTTTTCTTTATCTATCAGCCACAAAGTCCACTGCTGAGCATAGGCCTCCCCGATAGATATCCACTACGCACGATCTCGTGCAGACCGCATCCACCGACTCCCAGCGACCTTCACAAGGTCGTCGCCATCCCACACTTTTCTTTCCCATCCGTGGACGCCACTCTAAGACGTTTATGCCATAGCGGCCATTTGTTCTTCGGACTACTACGCCTGCCCATTGCCACTTCAACCTGTGCAATGCTTCTAGCTATGTCGGTCGTTTTGGTTCTTCTACGGATTTAGTCATCCCTGTGCCATTACCAAGAAAACCAAGAAAAATTAAATTAAAACTAAATAAATATTAATTTAAATCAAATTAAACTCCGAGAGTAACTCTGTAATTTACTTTAGATACACGGTTGGTTTTCTTAATAAATAAATAAACTCCAAGAGTAACTCCGAACATAGCTCTTGCCATCGCACGTTGAGTGACTCTCAGCCGCTTAATAAGCCCCATTTTCTTATAAGTAGAGTTTCAAATCCACGTACAATTGGAAAATTTGCAATGAATATGGGTTTATCAAAACTCTTTAAAAGAAATTATCACCGGAACTTTGTTCTACAGAAAAAGCCGGCTCTAACTCTATAGTTTATGTTTCAAATTTTTATTGTCTGTCCACACTGAGAGCGGGATTAAGCTGAGCCAACCTATTTGGCCAGCGTTTTCCCTCCTGTAATTGGAGGAGGCCCGACTCAAGAATGGGTCTATTGCGGCCTGAAAAAAGATGACGGAACTTAATATAAGTATGCATCTCGAGCTGACAGTGAAAATCTCGGGAAGTGTGTTCTGCAGCACGGATAATTCCTCTGTACCCGTCGAGCACGTTTCAAGTTAATTGGATTATATCCTAGTCGCGTGGCGCGGGCTTCGCGGGCACGAGACCTCGTCTGGGATTAGATACGTACCTACGTACTACATGAAATCATGATTTTAAGACAGACAATTATGTAAGGTACACCGTACAGTTAACTTTTGGGTATGGATTTCAACACCACCATATTTTTGGTTATTCAAACTTTCGCATTTTATTAGATATCCAATATATTTAATGAAATGCGAAAGTCTGAATAAAAAATTGTTACTCATTTACGCCAGTATTTATTAGGTACTCAATAGCGTCACATATTTGAATACAAAATGGCCTACACCCTGAGTCGGCTTATATGTAACTTTTTGTCTGAGCTATGTAAGGTTATTGCGGAATAGTTAGCGAACAAAGCTGTGGGTAGAAACTATACTTTGTTTGCGTTAAGAATACAGTGAGCCATCATTTTCCAACGGCTTACGGCGCCCCGTAACTAATCAAATCGTTCCAATTTTAAAAAGTAACGTTCATAGCAACCACTTGAAGGCATACTTTCGAATGTAACTGCTGTGTCCTGTCCTTTATTTGCTTCCTTTACACCATTACTTAGCATTCTTAACGTGTACGAACTATAATAGCCGTTGCGTTTCCTCCTATTTCACTAGTCTACATCACGCCATCTTCAAAAGATTTTGCTATATTCTGCTAGATGATTAGGATTTCGGCCTAAGAGTAAGGGTTGGGCTAAATCGCGATAATGCCGCTTACTTTTCTTAAAAGATGTAATGATTTTACCTTGGGAACTTTTTATCCTGACATTTCACAACAAAAAATAACGATGAATGACGACACTGCGAGTAGCCTGCGACGTCTGGTACGCAGCACGAACTGCTGAATTAAAGGTTAAAGTAATGTTCAGCACCTACTCTATACCATACGCACAGAAAGCAACGCGCATCGAGTAACTATATTATTTCCCTGTTCACGTGGCTCTTAATGTACCTAAACGACACTGGTCATGGCCATCTAGAACAACAAGAAATAAAAATGAAAAAATGTTGTTGGTTCTTGGTTTCTTGAAGGGAACACTTCGGTAGCGGCGTTGAGCACTTTTCTTGGAATAAATAAATAAATATCCTTGGACATTTCACACAACGCCATCTCGTCCCAAGCTAAGCAACTTAATGCTTGTGTTATGGTAACGAGATGGATGATAAACTACTTTTAAACATATATTTTTTTTTGTAAATACATACATATTGTAGATAGAAAACACCCAGACCCGGAACAAATACTTGGAATGGGTATAAAATGTTTATATTACATTTAACGTCAAACCGTGACAGGACTCGTGACCTGATCGAAAAAGACGAAGGGAGAGTAGCATCAGTAAAATTAAATGTTGTATGTAACCACATAAAGGCTAGTACTTTTATACTGATAAATAAAGCAATTTGTGCGAAATTATTCCCTAACCATTCCAAAATATTCAAAAATGAAAGTTCTCACCTCTGCCGGCACTCCCGGAATGCAACCCGTTGATTTTCAGTTAGATAACTATATATAATAACTTAGAAAATATTTCGTTGATTTTTTAAAAATAAAAATAAATAGAAGGTATGAGTCAAAAGAACGAATCACAATTCGCGAAAATCTTACACGCACGGCGTCATAAGGTTATTTCTGATCAAAATCATTTCTACAGAACTCTTGGCACCACTTCAGTGATTCCGGGAAAGACGCACCCTTGACGGATGGCTTTCCGATGTACTTGCGCTGTTTACACTCGATTTCGATCGACTTATCATTGCTGTATCATTATGGTATTAGTCGAAAGGGATTGACGGATGGATGGTTAAACAAATCAGGCCAGCATATAGCTATGGATATATGTATACACAGGGTTTAACAAAACAGGTTTGTATATCAGGCGAGCCTTTAAATAATAATGAATACACAGGGCCTCAAGGCCTGTCAAGGCCTCCTCGACCGTGCTACCACCTTGTTGTGGTGAGGGGGGCTTCCGTGCCTTTAGGAACCGTTGGGGCCATACCGGTTCAGGGACACCCATGCCGGTTGAGCCCACGGGCAAGGCGAGACGAAGAGCGGCACACAGAGTCGTGGTGGGTTTGGGCTCTGGGGCTCCTCTGTCCTCAAAGTTGCCTCGAGAACCTGCCGCGACACACGGCGTGGTGATGGGAGCGGCAGGCAGGCGGGCCAGGGTTGCCGCCGCAGTTGACCGCCGGCGCCGTGTGGATCGCCGCTTCACCCGGCGCCCGACGGAGGCACGTGCAATGTCCCGCACGTGTCTCTCGATGGCTCGGGGACCGTCCAGAGCTCCCGATGAATGCTTGGGGCCGTAGCGTAATTGATGACTTACTCTAATGTTGGGTCGGGCCTGCTGTGAGACACGTTGTTATCAAGTTTTCTTTTAGTGGGGACCTTTACCTTAATTTGACTAATTACGAGTGTTTACATGTTATTGATTGTGATGTTAAGTGATTACTATCTCCCTCCGGCGGCTTATCTTGTGGAAGCACACAGGTAATTATGGCAGAGCATCTGTCAGTTTTCACGCTACTGAGGTGATACGCAGGAAAACCAGGATCACCGACATAGCCCACCGGATTGCCAAACTTAAGTGGCAGTGGGCAGGGCACATAGCTCGCAGGACCGACGCCCGATGGGGCAGAAAAGTCCTCGAGTGGCGACCGCGTTCCGGAAGGCGCAGTGCTGGTAGGCCTCCCACACGGTGGACCGACGACCTGGTTAAGGTCGCCGGAAAGCAGTGGATGCGGGCGGCCCAGGACCGGCCTTTGTGGAGATCCTTGGGGGAGGCCTATGTCCAGCAGTGGACGTCTTTTGGCTGAAATGAAAAAAATGAGATCTTCTATTATTTAAAAGGCTACCATGGCCAATTTGACTGCCTTGTTGGTCTAGGGGCTGGATGTGCCGCCCTTGGATCATCTGCTCCCAGGTTCGATTCTGGGGTCGGGCAAGTGTCTTTGTGTAAACCAGAGTCACCTGCTCTGAGTCTGGGTGTCATTTGTGTTCGTGAATTACATGTTTGTGAACTGCCCCGGCGATACATGTTATAACTGTAGTGTTTAAGTTTTGTTTAAAAAAATGACTTTTTGACGAAAGGATTGAGGGGTATTTTTAAATATCTCAAATTAAACATTTTTAATTTAAATTCTTGCTCTATTTTAGTTACCGCTAATAAGTATGTACACTACCGCGTTGAAGACGTCAAGGTTAAGCACTTAGTTCTACAATCCTAAGAACGCAATAACGACTGCGTTACTGGTTTATAAGTGGATTAAAATCTGCGCTCTTCTCGGTGCCCCGCCCAAGCACACGGACCGCCCTCAGTACACTTTGCGTTATCGGGCCGCACAGTTGTCGATGATACGCTGAAATACTTTTGCAATTGGTAAAAAACTGTAATCTTTATAAAACTATTATAAATAAAAATGTGTTTCTCATAAGACTTCTGAGTGATTTGTGTCGAGTGCGTATGCTTGTGAGATTTTGTGTTGCAATATAATCAATAAAATTTTATGACTGAAATGGAATAACTACACAAACATTGAATTAGTTTAAAATATAAAACAATAATACATAGTTGTAATTGTTAAAATCCTAAAAATTATTAAGTTACAGTTAATTATTTTTTAAGTTATAAGTACATTATTTAGTGACCGTCTATTCGGGTAGTAGCATATTTCTTGTAGATTTCTTAAATAGTCAAAAAAAAAATATTTATTGTAATTATTAGAAGTTAGTAAAACTGAAGACTGCGCAACAGGTGAACGAATCGGCCACGCTCGGCATGATCCTGTACGATGTAAGTAAATTATAATTATTTACTAACTACTACTACTCAGCCACTGTTGAGTCGCGCCTCCTCCAGTCCCATGGAGGGTACTAGAGCCTACTGTGTCACGTTGACCAGACAGAATTTCGTATCAAGTTTTCCTTGTCTTGCGGCGTTGTTATTTCCTTTTGTCGGCGCTTAGGACACCCTAAGGATAGAATAGGGTGGTGATACAATGTATTCTTAATCCGTCACCACGCAGAAACCATTTAAGAACATCGTATAATGACGTCCGGAGCAGTCAGGTCGGCACCGGTCTAAACTGAATTGGCGAACTAACAGTATTTACACGGACGATTGCCACGTGCCCTCCGCGACCCATCTAGTGGGAGCACCGGTAATTATCGCAGACCAACTGTCAGTTTTCAGGCTACTGGCTACATGTAACGATTGCTGTTACTGATAGGTGGTGAACAGCCGGGACCGATGGCTCTACGTGTCCTCCGAAGTACGAGGTGGATCTATTCAGATCTATTCTATAATATTATAAAGAGGAAAGATTTGTACGTATGTTTGTAACGAATTGGCTCAAAAAGTACCGGACCGATTATAAAAATTCTTTCAGCATTTGAATGCTACATTATCTATCACTGACTAATATAGGCTAATTTAATTACAAAAACAAAAATGTTCACCCGTGCGAAGCCGGGACGGGCCACGAGCAGTACATAAAAAATGTTGGACATGATGTACACCTATCAAACAAAGCAGTCAATGTATTTTTTTTTAAACGTAACCCCTACCACTTAGTATAACCTGTATTGCGGGGGCAGTGGTAGTCGGGTCGGGGGACCAACGAGGCAGTCAATTGGATTCGCAAAAAGAAACTTACCTAATTCAAATCAAAGTCAACGCCGACAATGTCGCAGGTAACAACTAGTCAACCAACCCATATAAATGACTATTTACCTTTTGACCTTTTCGTAAAGAGTACGTCGAGTCGTAAAGAGTCGTTATATCCAGCCCAAAGCGTTTGTAAATGGTTCAAATCAAAGTTCCATTACAGCGGGATCACATATGTCACTCGCACATCAATCTCCGTAGTGCTGACATTTCAATGTGCACAAAGGCGGATCCGTGTGATGACGGATATATTATAATAACTACTAGCAGAGTCCTGCGATGTTAGCCGCCGTTATTGACGTACTGCGGGGAAGGGCGTGAGGAGCTAGTCTTAAAAAGTTACTCCTTATATCATCAGCTACCTATCAGTGAAAGTCCCGTCAAAATCGGTCCAGCCGTTCCAGAGATTGGCCGGAACAAACAGACAGACAGACATTGAAATTAAACACTTAACGGATTTATCGCGTGTAATATATTATATTATGTATATTTCCCGACGTTTCGAATGTCTTGCAGCAGTCGTGGTCGATTTCAATGTGTAATAATCGTTGCTTTCCTGGCGTTGCTTTCCATCACGCGTAGGCTCAAATGCATTCAAGTCAAAGATAAAAAATATATACAAAATACACTTTTTAAGTATCGATTTTACTTTATTTAATTACATTTTACTACCTACTACTACTGTTGAGTCGGGTATCCTCCAGTTATATGAAGGGTATTTAGCCTACTGTGCCATGCTGGCCGGGCGGGTTGGCACAGGGTTTCGTATCAGGTTTTTCTTCTCTCGCAGCTAGGTTATCCGCTTTGACATTTCTTTCTGTCGGCTCATACGACACCCTCAGGATGGAATGGGTCTCATTTTACTAAAGCTTTGTGTAAACCCGAGATACTTAGTCTGGTTGTCAGGGTATCTATAAGTTCATAAATTATTTAAGTATGTAAATAGGCCCTGCACTGCATTACAAGGTTTGTTTTCGCTTGAAGTAATTGTAGAAGGCCCGACGCAACCACCTTTTTGAAAGATGATGGATAAAAGTTCAGTTGTTGATACGTAAAACTAATTCCATTTGTCAGTCTGCATTTTATATTCGTTTTTCTCAGGCTCCTCATCGAGTATATAATATATTGAAATACTTGGGGTATTTCAATATATTTCTCGAAGGAGCCGAGGACAACCTTTTAATGCTTGCTACGGTCCGGAGTGGAAAACGGTAGGTATTACTGAGATTCCTTAGTGCTCGGGAAAATATAATTTGAGAATATTATTCCTTCTTTTATTTCTATATTAATTGTTTGTCCAAAGATTGTTTGTAAAATATACACTTCTGGACACATCTATTGGCCCACCTTAGAGTTTAGGTTTCGATGGCCCCTACCGAAATATGATTGCTAGATTGAACAAAAACTGTTGATGCAGTTTTTAAACCTGATACATTTTACCATCTTTTTCGATCGTATTGTTTTAAATTTGAATTCAGAATACCATACGACATGGAGCTACGCCTAACAAGTCGGATATGCGCCTTGTTAAAGGCAATTGATTTTTGAATAAAAAAACATGTTTTATCAAATAAAGGTTTAATTTAATAACGCGTGTTGCCTCCATGGGCATCTACCACAGCTCTCATACAGGCATAGAGTTTATCAACCGCTCTATGAAATTTGGAGGGATCATCTCCCATTCCTCTTCTATGGCAGTTTTCAACTCCTGCATCGTCTGGGCAACAGGACAATTGAAAAACTGTGTCGAAAATTTTTCATGAATTAAAAAAAAATTTGAGGCGAGTTATGTTCGGTGTTTCTTTGAAAGATATGATCCACATTTTTTTGTAGACGTCTCCTGTTTTCTAGTACTATCCTGAGTTGCAGGGCAACAAATCATATCCAGACCCAGAGTGTAAGTATCTCTGGTTACCTCAAAGAAATTTTCCCAATGACGGAATCGAAACTGGGTCCATTGACCCAAGGCCAGCGCTTGTAACTCATAGACTAACAAGGCACCGAATTTTAGTGGGTGGGTCGCAGTGTAAGCCTCATCTTCACATGTCCTGGAGGCTCAAATAACCTACTTTTTCTCGTGGCACAGTAGGTAATTACCCTCCATGTAGTTGGAGGAGGCCAGACTCAGCCGTGGTTCATTTATGGGATGAGAAGTAGAGGTTATCCACGGTCACGTCACTCAGTCCTAAACGAGTAGAAGATGGCTCTCGACCACATCGCTGCCAATCATAACGTGCACTAGAAACGAAGGACGTCTACCAAACGTTTGAATACCAACTCTACGTTGCAGTGAAAGAGTTCCATTTGCATTGGTGTTTTGAGATAATGGGCTGGGGTTGGACGGCGCGCGCAGCATCAAGAGGCTTAGGGATGTTCGAGTTCCTAAATTAACTATCGACTTTTTTCATAAAATAGCAAGAAATGTCAGCAATCCATTCAGAGGGTATCGTGTTATGTCATTCTGTTACTTACTACTTTAATGCTAATGTAATTTTAGTTATTTTTCCCATTCGTTCATTGGTCGACGAGCTTGCCCTCAATTTTTTTTTGACACCAAGTATTGTGTATTCAATAGTCATTATTGGATATTCTAATAACAGCTATAAAGTTTCCTGTCACCTCTTCCCTGTACAACAGCCTTCATAACCTGCAAGATTTTAAAACAGCCCAAATGAGCCTATTTGAATACAGGTTTTTTTAATACAGTTGCTCAAAAAGTGGCATATTACAGGGACGTATAGCGTTCGGGAAGTGGGCTATTACACACGCGTGCTTTTTCTTTACCATTCCCGCACTAGTGCGTTTTCTTTCCCAACTGTCAAAATAATGTCTATTAAAAGGAAAAACCAACCATGAAGTTTTTACTAAAAAAAATCATAGAAGTTTTTATGATTCATGCAAATACGTATATTTCTAAAAAGAAACTACGTACTAATTTGTTTCAATATCAGATTTAATGATTTGATTGAATGTGTTTTATTTCATCTAATTAAATTTCATTTCATATCAATAAAAAAATTCTACTGAAGACTTGGCTGTATGGGCATTGTTCCTTTTGCCTACCAGAATGGGTGAAGAAAAAAAAACCTGCTTATATTCTACGGTCGGCGCCATTTTTCAGAAATGATTAGTTAGTTGAGTTTATTGTGTTTATAATATTTTATTAAATTGCTTCATTTTTTCGCAACTGTACTAAAAATAGTCGTTCAGTACACGTGCGGAACCGTCATTGCAACTTGTTCCGACTGTCAACCCTCGATATTAGACTAGACATTTGTCGGAACTCGTTGTAATGACAGCCTTTCCGCACTTGTAATGAAATATACTATTTTTATTTAGAATACCCAAGCATTTAGAATGCCTTTAAAAAGACGACGGAAAAAGTTTTACAAAAAAGCTTTTCACCACTTTTCTGATTATGTAAATGACCAAGCTTCCTGGGACTAACCTTTAATATCAATATACTTTATTTAATTTATTGTGAACTAGTGGCCCGCCCCGGCTTCGCCCGTGCAAAGCGGGGGTGGGTTATACATATAAACCTTCCCCTTGAATCACTCTATTTATTAAAAAAAACCGCTTCAAAATCCGTTGCGTAGTTTTAAAGATTTATGCATACATAGGGACGGACAGAAGAATGCGACTTTGTTTTATACTATGTAGTGATAGTGATATACGAAATAGTATCGCAAGGAAAAAGACAATCCCTCTGAGTTTCTTGCGACTCTCAGCAGTGGTAGACGGTTAAATAATGAATTATATAAATACTAGCGACACGCCCTGGCTTCGCACGGGTGCAATGATGATATAGATAAAAACCTTCCCCTTGAATCACTCTATCTATTTAAAAAACCACATAAAAATCCGTTGCGTAGTTTTAAAGATTTAAGCATACATAGGGACGGACACACTACAGC
The DNA here is from genome assembly GCA_905475355.2 of Clostera curtula. Classification (NCBI taxonomy): domain Eukaryota; kingdom Metazoa; phylum Arthropoda; class Insecta; order Lepidoptera; family Notodontidae; genus Clostera; species Clostera curtula. Next base: position 20,151,783 of record FR997796.1, on the reverse strand, counting down.
GACTTTGTTTTAGACTATGTAGTGATAGTGATGATTATGAACAATTTGTATGTGTCAATTTGTAAGGTCATTTAATTTGACCCAAGCAAATTAAATGATTTGAATGTTTATCGAGGATAAACTTCCCAACCCTATCACTCTCAGTTTCCCGGCCACCATGGGCGCTGCAACAGCGCCGCTCTGCGGCTGAAAAATACAAAAAACCCTTAACAAACCATCATTTATTAAACTGACCTTTAAATTAACATGTAAGCAGTGCCACATTGGAAGACAAGATGGGTGTGGACAGCCTTCCACGGAGACCTAACGTGAGTAACGGCAGAGCGAAGACGCTATACGTTCTATTATATGATTTTACACTAAAGCCTCCAGGGAGGTTTTTAAATATAAATTTATTCTGGAAACTGTTACCTTTGAAATGTGGAACGTTGTTTTAACAACGTTTCTGGGAATAGTGCGTTGGATTTAGCATTAAAATAAATATACGGTTGTCAAGCGTTCATTGGGGAGAGTGTTGTAATTAATTTTGAACGTATGCATATGAATGAAAGTTATTGTTTTCTGGGTTAAAGTGATTATTTATTTGGAATAATCATCATATTCTTTAGATAAATAAACCTATAATGGATTTTTTTAAATATAGGAGTGTGAGATAAACCGATCTTTTTAAGTCATTTATTATTGGCAACTTAAGGATGAATGGAAGAGATTGCGCTTTGGCGAAAAGGCCACTGATTGTAGACTATTTTCCGATGATATTATTTTTCGGTACTGTTGTAATTAATATATTTTAGTGATATTGTTTTATGTCTTACAAAACTAGTCATAAATCTACCATGGTTCAGAACTATGCTCCACAGAGAAGAACATTTCCGGTTCGTTTTTCAAATTGCATTACCTTTTTTTACTTATAAATACAGTATACGAGTATAAGACAGAATTGTGACCTCTTGTGAATTGTCGCTCACATCAAGTCATTGGATAAAAATAGAAGGTTTTTTTTACATTATCCATAATAATATAGCTTGTCAAAATTGTATAAATAATAATATTAATCAAGCCGATTTAATCGTCACAATGTTTTATCTTTGAGGAGAAAATGTCACAAAGGCAGACAACTAAATAAAACCCAGTTTTGTGATTTACATTGGTTGTAAGTATATTTTTTACCCCTGTAAAAATAGATTAACGTCTGAAAAAGTTTTAACAATATCCCGTTTTTATATTGTTGTGTTATTATCTTTCCTAAGCGCGATCGATATTCTGTAATCCCCCAAAATTGGGGATTGCTCGGCTAGACTGCTTAGCAAATAACTATATTTGAACGTTTTGTCGATATGCCACTACTTTTATCAAAAAAGTATTTGCCTACGTAGTTTGTTAGTGCGTTGCTCCTAGAGGAAGCCTAATCGATAGTACAGTACAAATAACCAGAATCAAAATCTACTATCAACGTGCTATTAATTGTCGATTTTGACAGTTTTAGTAACATATTAAAAGTACTACATCAGTTTATGATGTATGCCACATGCTTTTGATACAATCACTTGGCAAGAACCTTCGAATTTAGCAGATTAATGCTAGCAATTGCACCATGTCGGATGGGCACTTAATAGAATATAGAAGTGTTAATGCCATGTTGGTATAAATGTTGTCTAGTTGCTGGCCGTGGTTTCGCTCGCGTGTATCCAGACTAATATATCCAGACTTGATGAAATAAACAATAGAGTCTTCTAATCTGACGGGGGCTACAATCACGTTAAAATTCGAACTGCCATATTGAATGATGATTGAGCTGGATGGATCATTCACCCATCGCATATTTTTAGGGAATATTGTATGCTGTTGATATTTGTGAAGCTGGGTTGGTACCCAGGTCAGGTTCGTATATAAGAACACATATAAGTTTAAACACATATTAATGAAGAACGTCGCGATCCATACAAAACTTATTTGCTAAAATATATGCTTATTATTTTGTTTCGAAGTAATGCGATCTAAAAGCTTTCATTTACGAAGAAAATTCAATAATAAAAATGAGATTCTATCCCAGCTTCGTACCTCATCAGCTGGGTATATGGACAATAAATATATACATTTTGTTTTTGTGTGGTGACGGATTTAGTATACACAATGTCACCAACTCCTTAAGAGTGTTGTAAGGGGCCACATATGGGACGCAAGAGCTGGATGTCCTAACCGCAAGAGAAGGAAAACTTGATACAAACCCTTTGCCAAGCCGTATTTCAAGCATGGCACAGGCCGCTAATTTTCCTCCATAAAATTGGAAGAGACTCGACTTAACAGTGGGTAATTTATTTCCTGAAATGACGATAATGATTTAGTACTTATTTTTAATAGTACTAGTTTGTGCCGGTCATTTAGCCAGTATAATAATCCCACATTTAATTTTGTTTGAGCTGTGGCTACGGGCGGCGTAGCTTACTACGGCGTAGTCTGTAACTAGAGTAAATTATAATGAGTAGTGAGAGTTTGATTGAGGCTCCTCTAATTTTGTGGAGCGAAATTAGCCTACGGTGCCTCACTGCCTTACAAGTTGGCAAAGAGTTAGGGTCAAGTTTTCTTTCACGTTTCTCTACCTGTGGCGTTCTTGATGAAAATGATTATTCCTATTTATTAATATATTCTAAGTAGTACAAGTATATGTATAGTAACTAATATGTATTTCTTGAGTTGTAAATAATGTCTATCCCAAGGTTGACTGTAAGAAATCGCATTTAGCGATAAGACCGCCCCTTGTACAAAGTGTTGATTTTTTGTGTGTTCTGTCTTATTTTCACGAGTACAATAAAGAGTTTATCGATCTATCTATAATACACGCAAACTTGCAAATCTTTACATCAAACAAACACCATTATCATCTCGCACTAGATCACTTCACTACACAGGGTGTAACAAAAACACTGAAGCCATCCAAAGCGAGGTCATGCTGTTCAAAAGCAGTTCTGTTTAAAATATTTTTCGATTCCGAAGTATGAGTGAGATATCATGTTTCATGAGTCAATCCAACTCCAAGACCTAAATTGACGATAGCCACAATATCAAATCAAATCTACTACATCGTTTTATTAACAGTTCTTTGCTGCAGAGCAGTCGTACCATGTCGTCTGCTTCTTTCGTATAATATTTTCATAATTTACTTTAGTCGCCTCTTAAGACACCCTCGGGAAGGTTACCAGCACGCTACTTTCCTTATACAATTTCCATGAAAAGTCTGTGAACTAAGAAAACCAAGAAATATCGTCTACAAATACGAGAATTACCAAAAAGCCCTACATCGCGATAGCGAAGTATATAGAGCAATTCTCACGTTCAAGAAATCCCCGACAGTCACGGGGGATTGGCGCAGCGGCCCCTGACAGACATACCAACAGCTGGCTGGATGATCATCCCTTTGCGCCTAAAATACTTTATAATCTAAATCTGTCATTATGCAGACTAGTCTGAACTACCTTATTAAGCCCAACCACCCGGGAATATTTCTCATTAGCATGTGATTTCGACGGCGGTCAGATGCGAATTAGGTTTATCATGCGTACAATTTTGTAGTTCCGCCTCATGGGGAGAAGTTGGTGTGAAATTAGGTTGCAATTTACTGTGTAACTAGTACTTGACAATGTTGTGAAAATTAGTCATACAGTAATCTTCGTCTTACTTGCCTTTTCTAAATTTAATTGCAGTCGGCACAAGTCTCACTTTAGCTTTGGATTTGGCTGACTCAAACTCAAACGGAACTTTGTTTACGTAGGTTTCATCACAAAACTCTTATAAATCGTCATATTTATAAACACCATTATCATCTTACGGCCCCTGTCCCACACAAGGTGGTAGTCTCCACACACACCTATCAGTCGTCATACCTACATTCACACCTTTCACACACAACTCCTCACTCCTACAATCCCTCCATCTCCCCTGATCGCTCACAATCCCTGCGCTCACTCACATTCATGCCGAAACTACCACCGGTTCGGAAGGCTGCTCTACAGAGAAGAGCCGGCAAGAATCTCTGTAGTTGCTTTTTTTTTTAATTATTGGTCTTGTGACTACCGACCCACCTAATGAGCAACCGGTAGTTATCACACTACTACCACTCAGCCTATACATGACTCTCTGCTGAGTTGGGCCTCCTCCATTTACATGGAGGGTATTTAGCCTACTGTCCCACGATTGCTAGACGGGTTCAGACAGGGTTTTGTATCAAGGTTTCCTTCTCGTGCGGCTAGGTCTTCGGCCTTGTTCTCTCCTATTGTCTACTGTTAGGACACCCTCAGGATAGTATGAGTTGATGACATTGTGTATTCTAAATATACATTCGCAATTTATTGTAGAAAGGCGAGCGTAACTATCGCTGTAACGGGAAAGGTCAAATACTTAGTGGAGACATAAACGAGGGATTGGATCCTAAAAATAAAATACGCAATCCCTGATAAAATAAAGGGTTGAACATCAAAGGATAAAGTTGAGCAATTTTCTGAGGAATAGAACTTTGATTACGGTGTTTGAAAATGTTTTAATTGAATACCTTTGAGCAGACCGAAGCGCAAATCACAAAGAAAAGATAATTATTAAAGAAGTTGGGAGATATACTCGTATTTATGTGCAAATGCAAAGTGTTATTACAAGGGTTTAATTCACTCTCGATCCTTTTTTTGTAGATGTGTCGCCGTTGGATCATGGCTCCCCGGTTCGATTCCGTTGTCGGGCAAGTGTCAGTGTAAACCAGAGGCTTTTTTTTACGAAAGTAAATAAGAAGAAGAACAAATAAAGCTAAAGAATTATTAAGTAAAGTGCCAGCATTACGCAAATGAATAAACTATCAAAATTAAGAAATATGGCACGAAACGCTATGGATATTTTCTATTACGCTATGCTTGGTGTCAGTTTTCAAGTACAGTCCGCGCCAATCTTTATGGCCGCTCTGAATGTAGCCGTATTACGCTGCGCACAAACCAAAATCAGGTATCAGCGGGACGTACACGGGGCGGGGTTTTTCACACGCAAACGTCCTCGCTACCCACGTGATAGTGTGAGTGAGCTACGTTCGTATTGGTTATGAAATGTACGATGCGCAAGTTCGTATCCCACGGCTACATTCAGAGCGGACATAAAGATTGGCCGTGTGTCGACTGCCCTATACATATAACAGTGGCAGCTTAAACTCATGGCTTTACATACCCTTCGGAGCACGAAGGAGCTTACAAGCATATAAATTAATATACATTCATTCACCATTCAATCAATCCGTCTTGACCTGACTGGCCGGAAGCGTTTCGTACGTCAGTAGATAGCGTTTCGTTTCTATTGTAACAAAACGCACTCGTTATAAACTGTATCGCGGGGGCTATTTGCAAAAATTTATTCACTGACACACAGACTCAGAGCATTTGCCTCTGGTTTACTCAAAGCCTGCCCGACCCCGGAATCGAACCGAGAACCCGTGATCCAAAGGCGTTACATCTAACGCTTAGACCAACAAGGCAGTCGTAGGTCGATTGCGTTACGTACATCGATTGCCTAACGGATAAGGCCACCTCCTCTGGGACTTTCACGTACACGAAAGATTTAAGACATGAGGAGTTTATGTATTCCTAAAAGGGGGTGAATAAATTTCGCATGGAAACTGTTATACCAGGTTGGACTGGGGACCATAAATGTCAATTTACGGCCACCAGAATTATCCTGACCCGTTGTTACCGTACCCCAGTGCCCGTTAGTGAGGTTTGACGAGGTCATCAATGTTACCTGTAACATTTCATGGTGCTCCCTTGTTCCACGGACCTAACAATAACCTTTTATGGCTATTCCGTGTGGTGACGGATTTAGAATTCGGTGTCACTAACCTAGCGTGTAACATAAATCCTAGTCTGGGATACTTGGTACTAGGTACAGGAGGTCCAGTAAGAGCTTTTATAATCTCCTTAAAATGTTTTTGTTACAAAAAAAATATTCCGAGAAAATGTAAACCATTAAGAAACCTCATAAAACGAAACTTTTTTAAATATATATATTATAAGACGACACACAAGCAGGCGGTCCACCTGATGGAAAGTGGTCACCGTCGCCCAGGACATCTGCAACCTAACGGGAGAAGATGCGTTGCCAGCCTTTAAGATGCCTGTAAACACCTCTTTTGAAGAGCCCCAACTTGTAGCGCAGAGGAAACACTTCGAAATAATGATGTCTTATGCCGAATTTATATTTATCTGACGTGTTGGGACGTGCCGCATCAGAGAGGTATCGATTGCTTAAATTTAATACGCCGTGACAGATGGTGTCACGTCAGATTGCAATAGAATAGTATAAATCTCAGCGTATTAATTTTAAGAAACCGATGCCTCCCTGATGCGACATGTCACAACACTTCAGACAAATTTAAATCCGGCTTTAGGTTTGTTTCACGATCCTTGCACGTTGCGATAAATTATGTCTTAACGGTTTAGATCGTGTTCTTTTATATTATTTTATAATTCCTATACATTATTCCCCACTGCCATCTGAAGTGATGGCATAGAGTCCACCGAAATGAATGAATAAAAGGGCGTATACAATAAATAGTAACAGAAAGTATAATATACTACTCACCTTCCATCAAAATCGGGCTCGAGACATGTTTGAGCGTTTTTGGATATTCTTTATGGATTCCTGTCCGTGTGACGACTTATTGAAAATGAATAGTGTTACCACCCAAATCCATCCTGAGGGCCAACAAAAGAAAATGACGAGGCTGAAAAGCTAGCCACAAGAGAAGGAAAACTTGAAACGAAACCCTGTGCCAACTCCTTTGACCAGCGTGGCACAGTAGACTAATTAACCTCCATGTAACTTGAGGAGACGTAACTCAGCAGTGAGACTTATAGGTGGAGCAGAAACTGACGTTTTATGATTCAATTTTTAATCGTATACTGTACAATACGTACAGATAAATAGTCATCTGGTTCGCCATGTTTCTGTGCTTAATTCTTTAGTTCGTCGAAAGTTGGTGACATTTAAAAAAAGAGGTAATTTTTTCCTTGAAATGTCAGTTGTTGATCTTTTCTATAAACATTTACTTGACACATTGACACATGAGACTATATTAAACATATTAATGTGATAATATAGAGATATGTGTGTGTTTATGTGTGTATTTTCTATTGTCTGACATTTATGCTTGCACTACAAGCATGCACTTTCATTGGGGCCGGCACCGTTCTAACCTTATTCATACAGACACGGTGTGTGGTGGACTAGGTGTCTTATACAATTACTTCTCAGCCCATAAATGACCCACTGCTGAGTCGGGTCTCCTCCAAATACATGAACCTCCCACCCTTAGCCTACTGTGCCACGCTGGCCAGACGGGTTGGCATAGGGTTTCGTATCAAGATTTTCTTCTCTTGCCTAAGCCTAGCCTAAATCTAGCCTTTCGGCAATATAATTTCTTTTTGTCGGCTGTTACGGCACCCTCAGGATAAAACAGGGTGGCGAAACTGTGTATTCTTAATACGTTACCCCTCGGAATTTTACTTTCACAATTGTCTTTCTTTAAACTCGAAGGAAAGTTTCTAAGAAAAGGGACGTCGCAACTTTGTTGTTGCATTACCATAACGTGATCGAAGTTTGAATTCTACGAATAAATTAGGTTTCTGGGGAAAAACTCAAAGCTCTTCTACCTCTACTGCAGGGTTTCCGCCTCCAACTTTTCTCCACGACGATGTCTCGATGGGTGGAAACATAATTTTATAATGAAGTTTGCCTTATTTTACTATGGTTTCCGCCTGATTTTCAAGAAAACATGGTTACAATATGTATCCTAATCAAATGTAGTTATCCCATTGATAAGTCCCTATGTAATGCACAGTTGTCATTGACCGTGTGCTGGCGGATTAAGAATACATGGTGTCACCACCCCATTCCATCCTGATGGTGTCGTAAGAGCTAACAAAAGGAAATGTCAAGGCCGATAACTTGGCCACGAGAGTAGGACACCTTGATAAGAAACCCTTTACCAACGTCTAGCGTGGCACAGTAGTCATGCACAGCACTCAGTCTGCAGATTAGCAATGTGGGTCTGTTAGGTGGTCTTTCAGTAGGTAGTTGGTATTAGGCCAGTGTCCCCACAAACAAGGCCAAACCTTTCTTTAACTATAGTGTTTAAATAGTTTAAATCGGGATGCCGCTAAGTCTAGCTCTATCTTTGGGTGAATGACCTATGACTTTTTTATTGTTACAGTTACAAATAGAGGGAGCTGGCGAAGGGCCTGGCCCCCCAGTAAACAATAACACAGAGGGGGCCGTGGCGAGTCCCCCGCGAGATGACAACCACAATCCACCGCAGCAGCCGCCGCCACTCGTGACCCCCCGAGCCAGACCTCTCACACCCTCAGGTAAGAACATAGGGAACATAGGGAATAATGGTGGTAGATGGTAAATAATAAATTTTCAATTTAAAATTTTATTTGATTGTTTGGCTTGTCAAAAGAGCCAATTTGATTAATTCAATAAAATCTGATTTGATTTGGTAGACATTAATGTGAATGTTCAATTAAATACTACCTCGCAATCACTTCATTGTTCTGATACATGAGTACCATATAGAAGTTTCCAGAATATAGCACAAGAACCCAAAAAGAAATTAGCACAATGCTCTTTATATAATACCTCACCCTGATTCTTAAAGTCTGTCTACAAAAAGGTAAAAGGAAAAGTTCCTTATCACGATGACGTGCCCTGGATATCGGCCAGGACTATTTATAGCGCGATGTTCAATTAATCCTGGCTGAACAATTGGTTTAGATCAGGATCTGTCATTGTTGTATGTTTTTAAATTATATATTTTTTGAAATTAAACGTTTTTAACAGAAAAAAGCGTTTAATTTTAATGTGTAATTATCGCGAAAACCTAAGAAATCTTTATATTGGTTATTTATGGTACACACAACCACCACACATATTTTACCAACCACACATAGGTATTTAACATTAACATATTTAAGGTAATTTTAAAGAAATAAACCATCTTCAAAAATTTCACTAAACTGGGAAAAATATCTTTTTGAAGCCAACAAATAAACGTCAAACAAAATGGGACAAATCTAAAAACTTCAAACAAAAATTACGAACTTACGAAATCAGTTTATAAAAATGGCGGTGTTATGCGGTAAAAAAATAAAAAAGAAAACAAACAACCGAATTTAATACTGACGTGATGCTCTACTGGATGTTGGTTGGGTGTTGGTAATTTGTAACATCTGACCTCTTCCGTGCTTCTGACGTAAAGCCGGTCTTTAAACATTTTGGCCGTACCAATAATCCGGCCACGAAATGTTTTCCTTCACGTATTAAATTAAACCAGTGGTCGCCCAGTGGTAGAAATTCAACTAAAATTAATTAAAATTAAAATTGTTCTTTTCTCAATTTGACCACAGACGTTAATAATAAACAAAAGAGCATATATATGCGCGTATGTGTCCAACACATGGTAGTGTGTGTGATAAATGGATATTTTATGCATAATTTATAAACATATTAGCATTCTGAATTACCTCTGTTTAAAAATTATAAGTTTGGTTTGTATCATACTCCTCCGTACGCGCAATTTTCATAAAAACTGATTAATGTGTTTGCTTCGCGTATTAATTTAAAGAGGCGACAAATTATGCAGCGAAACCGCCGTCTATAGAATTAATAGACTGCAACACTCATTATAGCAGACCTACATTCCCGTGGCTTGAATGAAGACACTGCGACAATCGATATGTTCAGTGTCAACGGTGGCAGCATTTAATTTTTTGTAAGGCTTCCGTGTGGTGATGGATTTAGAATACACAATGCCGCCAACCCCCGAGGATGTCGCAAGAAGCGATGAAAGGAGCGGGAAAGGCAAATGACGTAGATGGCAAGAGAAGGAAAACTTGATAGAAAGCCTGTGTCAACCCATGCATGAGCTTTGAAGAGACTCTACCAAGTAGTGGGTGATTTACTGGCTGAAACGACGACGAAGGCTTCAGTTTAGGGAAGCGATAATAGCAAAGCAATTTTTTATGGAGAATATTGACAGCCACTTCTCCCAAGCTTACATGGGAAGACGTAAGTTTATGATGACGATAGTAGAGCGTCGCAAGTAGACATCTTTTGGTCGGGGGATTTTGAGGTGGGGTCAAAACAACAATTTCTTAAAGGCGAGTGATGCACCCACGGATCTAATTCAATAACTGGTATATTTTAAGACGGATATAAATCCGTCATAGATTAAGGCAGGTGACATTATAACATCCATAGGAGACGAGGTCCCTAGTTGATCTAGGATCTATTTGTAACAAGTTCCAAGAGGAGAAATATCGCCGCAATGCCTTACGCCATATATGTATACATACTAAGGACCACAGGGTTAGACTTCTGAACCTGACTTGACTTCGTCTTGATGAAGTTTTCATAGGTTCCTATGTTTTTTGGCTCGGGACCGGTTAGGTTTTAGAGGTTAACCCAGGCGCACCTCACCATTTACTCGCTTCTGGGGACTCCCAAATACTCCAGCCCGGTCCCCCGACCCATAAAAGGTTTTCCCACTATAAAACAAAAGTGACAAATCGATTAGGGACTGACACGCTTGGTTTAAATTCTGAATAATTTCTTCTAGTTTTAACTTCCTACATAGTTATAACCTATATCCTTCTTGCCTACATAAAAATCAGAAGACGCGTAATAAATATGCCCATAAATTTGCCGCCATTTTGTGGTTTAATGGCGCTTGGGATGCTCTGAGCGTTTGGATTCTGTTTAATATTTATTGTCGACGGAGTGCCTACATATTATTTTAACTACCATATTTCATTTTTATGATTACCACTTAAGCTTTTTTATAGTAGCAAGCAACACCGAAATGCATCTGACGCCAATTAGGTGGAGATGATCCTTGTGTCAAGGGCTCTAGCTAGACCCGTTAATGGATCTGTAACATTATATGAGACGCATGTATGCTGTCCGAAGGCTTTCTGATGAAGTTGCGATTACATTAAACGTTTACCAACGGTTCGGAATGCTGCTCTATAGAGAAGAGCTAGTAAGAAACTCTGTACTTGCTTTTTATAAAATTCTACTTGGCTACAAAGACAATGTTCAAGTAGGGGAAGTAACTTTAAGAAAGTATGGCTTGTGCCATACTATTTAAGCTCGTGAGTTCATTATTTTGTAAGTGGGTCTTTTAGCGATATATCAAAGCACGAGACATAAAGTTGCCTATACTAAAATATAGACTATTCTGACAACGAGAGCTTTTATGAAAACATTCGAAGTTGTCAAAACTACCTACTACTAGGGCCATAGACGACCCACTGCTAAGTCGAGCCACCTCCAATTACATGGATACATAGCCTACTGAGCCCCGCTGGCCAGACGGCATAGAGTTTCGTATTATGTTATCCTTCTCCGGCGGCTAGGATTTCGGCCTTGTCATTTCCTTATGTCAGCTCTTGTGACACCCTCAAGAAGGAATGGGGTGGTGACACTATGTGATTCTAAATCCATCACGACACGGATAATAAAACATGCATATGTTATGAATTAAATAAAAGCTAACTAAAGTGAGGCATACCGCATACATCACGCCTTCATAGTAGCATTCACAAATGAAAACCTCCGTACATATTCCCACCAAGCCGCATTTTATATTTCCTTTGAGCTTAAATGTCGACCTATTTTGGGGCGCGACGAACAAAAGCCTGAGTAGCATTATATTGTTCCTATCTTTTACCCTAAAAATGAGCGAAAATGTTGAGGACTGATAGAATCGGTCTACTATTACTACACAGCCCGTAAATGACCCACTGCTAAGTTGGCCCAACTTCCTCCAATTGCATGAATTACATAATATCAAGTTTTTCTTCTCTTACGGCTAGATTTTCGGCCTTGTCATTTCCTTTAGTCGGCTTTTACGATACTCTCAGAACGGAATAGGGACTCTCTGTATTTTATATCCGCCACCATACGACGGAAGACTACGACTTGTAGAGACGCTGAAACTTTATTTATCGTTAACGCGTTGAGGGTATAGAGGTTGCAATGTAGCGTTTGTGGAGAAGGTCCATTCCAGGATTGAAAAAATGTCTTGTACCTGCGAATATACTTAAAATAGTTACTATAAGTCTGCGCTTAATTTGTGCCTACAACTTAGGTACATATTGGTAAAGAGCTCTCGAGATAGAAATATTCCGTCGATCGTTTTACTTTAAATACTTTTGTAGGTTGAACTGTAACACGTATACATTTCTAACAAAAGACACAAAGAATGGATCGACATATCCACTAATATAAATACTCATAAAATAGTGTGCAAAATTTCGGAAAAAGAATGCTAGCTTTTTTAATTTTGATCACCAGATGTTAAGTCCTTAATACTACAGAAAAGACATCGTGAAACTCAGATTACTAAGCACTAAGATTACTAAAAACGATAGTTACTGGTTGGTTTTTATTTTGTAATTAAAATCGGTTGATTTCTCGCTCATAATTCAAGATATGATGATTCGATGAACTCTATATCCTCATTTCGAACAGCTAAATGCTAACTAGTACACCATAAAAAATACAAAAATATGAAATTTGCAGCATGCGATATTCAGGGCCGTATTATAAAACGCTACTCAAGACTCAAGTTGTATTTGATACTAGTTTTAGGCGGAGTATACATTTTTACTAGCATCAGCTGAGTCTGGTCACTGCGTAATTACATTTTTCACCTATAGATTTTAGAACAGTGCTTGAGTGTTGAATTAACTGATCATTATTCTAAAACAAGACATAAGACAATAAGATTTTTTTCTGTGTTTGAGAAAGGTTTTGTAATACGTTGGATGCTCAAGTCAAAATTTAGTTAAAAAAAAACTGGACTCGCATTTGTGTCTCACTATGGATGAAAGCTGAGAACAGTTTTCTTTTTTCTAAATAGTTAAAAGTTGTTAATTACATTTTTAAGAAATTAGCAGGGAATATAGCCAAGCGACATCCGTGTGTTAATCACTTTGCATACTATTCAAGCGGAAACCTATAATATCTATTTGCGCTATTTGTTCAGCGGTAGATTCTGTCTAGTACGGCGAAGTAATTGGGGTGCCTCTTTCAATCCATGGGCATTTTTACAACTCATTACGTAAAATAACTGCTTCAAGATGTTTGTTTAAGGTGGATGCTCCAGGGTAGCCCGCGAAATTCAAATTTTCTTACGTTTTTTGAAATTTGCAGGTCAGTGCTTGGTTGTATGTTGATTAAAATGTTATTCGCGGCTGTTAGACGTATGTAGTTATAGAATTATAATCATCAAAATCATCAATACAACCCTCCAAGCTCATAAAGGTGCAAGAAAAACTTTTTCACTTCAGTAGCTCAAACATGTAGGTTTTGCTCACTGAAAACAGTGGACAAAATGCGATTTTGCCCACTGAGTGAGACAAAGTAACTTTTTAATTCTAATTCGAAACATTGACACTATCTCTTTCCCGCCAATAGAAAAGAGAGAGAGACAAAGACCAAGTGGCCAGTACCAACAGCTCCGATTTTTCTTCTTCTTCTTCATTTAGGTTTTGGCTTCCATCGTTATACCGATTATTTTGCCAATGACAAGTGTGTTGTGTTAGAAATTTCGTGTGATTATGAAAGTTAAATTAATTGGTTATAAGTTGCGTTAGAGTTATGAAGTTAAATGTTAGCAAGTAGCGCTATAGAAAACAATACAAAGCATTACAGTACAGATTATAAATATTAAATTGATAGAGCAATATTATGGGAACTATATTTGATTAAATACAAACTAGACGTACTTTTAACAGTTCGATTGGATGAAAGGAGTTCGTTAAAACCTATTCTACACGGTTGGGTCCAACCACCAACAGAGGTCACCTTGGTTGAGTTGGAGCAAAAAGCAACCGTGTAGAAGTTGGTTGATGTCAATATTTGGTTGACCAACCGAGTGGTCTTCCAACCACCTTGATCGTGAGCGCATCCCTCACTACCAAGGACCAATAGAGGACATTGGGTTGAAGAGCGACCGTGTGGATGCTTGTTGGCCTGCGACCGTGCGTAGTTGCGGCCAGTGTTGCCATATAAACAGATTTATCTGTATCTTTATAAATATAATTCAACTGATCATGAACGTAGAAAGAACAGCGGACGGAATCCCGTAGGTATACCATTATTAAGAAGCATAATTGTAAATTAATATTATAATACTCCTGAAAATAAAATGAAGTAAAATTATATATTTAAGTGGCTTAGGAGTCGAATGATCGAATTTTTAGTAATTATTATTTATTTTATTTTATTGGACAACAAAACAGGTAACAGTTGATTTCTTAGGTTTTCGCGCTTATTACACATTGAAATTAAACACTTTTTAACGGATTTATCGCGTGTATATTACATTATTTAATTCCCGACGTTTCGAATGCTTTGCAGCAGTCGTGGTCGCGGGAGAGACTAGATGAGACTAGATGTCAGTCAACTGTTTCTTTGTACTTTTGAAGACAACTGACATCTAGTCTCTCCCGCGACCACGACTGCTGCAAAGCATTCGAAACGTCGGGAATTAAATAATGTAATATACACGCGATAAATCCGTTAAAAAGTGTTTAATTTCAACAGGTAACAGTTAATAACTAAACTTAATATCTAATAAACGAATCTATCCTAGGTTGGAACCCCTAATAATGTTGACACATCATGTCGTAAAGTTACATATTAAACATAGTACAAAGCAACTATTATTATACTTTATCATAGAATCTGAAAATGTCTAAAATTTATCTTCAAGTTCTAAATCTGTCCGAAAAGCATCTTTTGAACCGTATTATGGAAATGTGAATGTAGGTATGACGACTGATAGGTGTGTGTGGAGACTACCACCTAGTGTGGGACAAGGGCCGTAAGATGATAATGGTGTTTATAAATATGACGATTTATAAGAGTTTTGTGATGAAACCTACGTAAAAAAAGTTCCTTTTGAGTTTGAGTTTGAGCATTTTAGTATGGCGAGAAGATTTCTAGATTTGGGTGAGTTTAACATAGATAATTATCATTCATTATAATTGAAACTGAATCTACTAAACCGCTAGAAAAATCCACCAGCCACTAAAAGCAATATTTCGCCACTAAAAGGGGAGTCGAAACCACGAGTTTTAGTGGAAAATACCACTAAGTTGGCAACACTGCTGACGAGTTGTCTCAACTACACATCGTGTAGATTGAAAACCAACTTTGGTTGGAACAACCAAGGTGACCTCTGTTGGTGGTTGGACCCAACCGTGTAGAATAGGTTTAAGGGGTTACTCCGATTTTTAATTCGACCGCAAAAACAAACACGTTCGGAATTTCGTACTAACTAAAGAAATTTAGCAAAACTGATAATTATATCTTTTATTGTAATTCATTGATTTTTTTTTGTATTTAAACTAAAATAAGTATTTAACTACTGCTACTACTATTGCAACTTATTGTTGTATTTAAACTAAAATAAGTATTTAACTACTGCTTAAAAAACTGATATTTAACTTAAAAATATTTAATTATAGTTTCAAAAATGTTACGTAATATATTTCATTTCCTATAGTGTTCTCGCTGCTGAAGTGAAAAGTTATATGTGTTACACGAGAGCAAAATTTTTCGCATCTCGTGCCTTTGAATCCCTCGCAGCACTCAGGAATCAACTTTAGAATCACTCGCTACGCTCGTGATTCAATCATTGATTCCTTCGCTTACTCGGGATTCAATATCAGCACTCGCAGCAAAAAACGACTTTGCTCTCTTGTTGCACAAATAACTATTTCAACGTCAAAGTCATTCTTGCACCTTTATGAGCTTGGAGGGTTGTTTAAGAGATTCAAACGAATTCTGAATTTCTTGAATTACAAAATCTGAGTCTGGGTGTCATTTGTGTTCGTGAATTGCGTGTTTGTAAACTGGTTTTACAGTATACACCTAGTGAAGGGTTCGTTTTTTAAGAAAATGTAAAAAAAAGAAAGACTGAATTTTATAAGCCAAAAAAAAACAGATAATATAATAAAACTTAGGGAACACCAAACAAACAAATAAATAAACATTAAAAAAGAACATGATATTGATAAAAACAAAAAAAAACAGTAACGGTTTTCACCTCGATCGACCTTTTCAAAATAAATAAGTATTATATTACTGATTCAAAAGCCTAATGATAATGTTTCGGCAACATAAAGTATGCATGCATGCTGCGTGGTCGGTACGATCTGTAAGTATAGTTTAGGAAATATGAATTGAACGTTTGTAAAGAATGCAAGGTAAGAAATTGCCAATTCATATTTCTTGAAATATATATCTGTAGGCTATAATGATGGGGATATCGATACGGGAGAATTTGAATTGAAATACATTACGTGCTCTTTGTGTCGCATGAATGCATTCCATCGCTTAAGTTGTTCTGCACCTAGCAGTTTTCCATAAGGTTTTAAGCACAAAGGGATGATAATTCAGCTGGACGAGGCGGTTTAACTAAATAAATATCTTTGGACTTGTGTTATGGTAACGAGATGGATGATATACTACTTATATACATTTTTTATACCACTGCGCTAACGTGTCGTCAATATATCTAGCAGGGGTGCGCGGTGCCTATTAAGCCAACTGGGCAGCGTGGTTCAATAGGCTAATTACCCTCCATGTAATTGTAGTAGTCCGGACTCGGCAGTGGCTCATTTGTGGGCTGAATAGTAGTAGTATACGATGTTATGATGCTGGTGGTATCATTGGCCTGTAACCCGTAACCCATTTTCAGGCCAATGAAGTATGCTGGTCTTGTTGACCCACTTTCTAGAGTTGCATCACCCCGTCACTCTGGATAAATGATAGTACACTGATTTATACGATAGCCACTATGAGATGCAATCGGAATCTTCGTGTCGTGTCTAACAGTTTGTACCTACTCAAGGAATGAATTTGTCACACGTGTTACATTATCTATTTGAATACACAAAGTCGTTGCTCGCTGATTAGTTTTGTGAACTTAGCGAAATGTATTGTTGAATCTTTTTTGGTGTATCGACTGACCTGACCTGAGGGTGTCGTAAGAGCCGACAAAAGGAAAAGAAATTCCGAAAGCCTGGCCGCAAGATATGGAAAACTTGACAGAAACCCTATGCCAACCCGTCTGGCCAGCGTGGCATAGTAGGCTAATTACCCTCCATGTACTTGGAGGAGGCTAGACTCAGCGGTGGGTCATTTGCGGGCTGAGAAGTTAGTAAGTATCGCCTGATGTATTTTCAAGACGAAGTTCTGCCCGCGGCTTTTATGAACGTGCTCATTTCTCATCACAGGAAACCCTGTGCCAACCCGTTTGGCCATCGTAAGCATTGTAGGCAGTAGGCTAATTTCCCTTCATTTAAGACCTCTTTCAGCAGTGGGTCTTTTATAGGCTGCAATTATGAGAATCAAGAGTCTGCCCGGTTTTACAAACAAGCTCTTGACTGTCCTATGTAATTAAAAATGAATCGCGGAAGTGCATGTACTCGCATAACTTCCAAACGAGTTTTGTGTTCCTTTTTGTCAAGATTTGTGTGTGTGTTAAAAGTTTTTTAACATGGTAATTAATAAAAATGATTAATAAAATAGTAGTGTATAGGAAATGAAATATAAAAGGAATAAAAACAAGATATAAATAGAATAAAAACACTCAAATATGAGCATTGAGACCAGGCTTGTGCCAGTGTTAGCGAGGCCAGAAGGCTGGCTCCTACTTGACACAGCGCGTTAGCATTGCCATCCATCCTGGCAATACGGCCAGCCTTCTGGGCTTTGCCAATACTCTTCTACTTATAATTTAAATTTTATTCCCTTTTTACAGAATGTATGTTACCTAATAATTACCATGTTGAATTGATGTATTATTATTTAATAACTCTAGTAATACGAAGTTCGAAGGGTGAGCTAGTTTCAATTAAACAGGCATGAAATAAACATGTGCCAGTTCAATATTAGTAAAATTTTGACCTATCAATGAAACAGAGTCAGTTGGGAGCTGCAGCAGCCGATAACGAACACAATTGGCTGTGGATCGAATACATTGCTAAAATCTACCGCGGCTTGCTCTTACTATATTAGTAGGCTTTTACATTTTTCTGTCATGATATTTTATGACGATAACTAAATTTATTTCCCCAATGTAATCATAGGTAAGAATATTATAAAAGTAAAATTCTGAATGCTTGTTATTGAATCGAGTTGTCGAAATATAATAGAAATTTTTCGCCTTTTAGTTATAAATTAATAGTCAATCTATAACTCTGAGACAACAACGAGTATGACGTCAAAAATACCAAACTTTGCTTTCAGACAAATGGTTTTGTTATGTTAACTTAATTCAAGTTTTATAGCAAATTATTGAATAGATTTCGATATTATATGGTACCAAACTGAAGTAAAATAATTTTGAAATCGATTATCTTTTACAAAAAAATATCTTATTGGTTCGTAGATGATAGAGTTTTAAACACACAGAAAAAATATAGAGACGGATTGAGAATCGTCAAAGCTCATTATTTACTAAATAGTAGTATCGACTTATCCGTGTGGTGATGGATTTAGAATAAATAGTGGCGCCTTCCCATTTCATCCTGAGGGTGTCGTCATCGTAAGCGCCGCAAAATGGCCGATATTCTCATCGTCACAACTGACCTCAACCCTCAACATCTGTCTGGCCAGCGAGGCACAGTAGGCTAATTAAGCTCCATTGTAGGAAATAGTTCTTCATAACGGATCTGATCGTTTTATTTTATTTTATTCTTAACGTTTCAGACACTTTGCAGTGTCCGTGGTCGCCCACGGCGACCTAAGATCGTGAAAACCTAAGACACCATAATTAACCTCGTTTTAAATTGAGGAGGTACGACTTAGCAGTGGGTCATCTGTGGGCTGAATGGTAGTTGTATTTACTTATTATATTTTACGTAACCTATTTGTCATTTAATTTAATACCTAGCCAAAATTTTAAGGATCGGAAATATATTCGAAAAGCCATCAATAGCAATAGAGTTCTATTAGAATACAGTTTGTCTAGAACTGTTTCCGAGTACAGAACTCTCATAACTCAAATTATTCAGTTAATATTGTTAGAAACTTATCAAGACTTCGAAAGTGGACAGCAGTGTGCCGGTCCCACGGAAATAAAATTTAGGTTCAAGTCCTCGGCTATGATAATGTTAGCGTTTAATAGTTATTGATTTTTCACAGGTTTCAATATCACTTCTACTACTACTTCTCAGGCCTTAAATTACCCACTGCTGAGTCGGGCCTCCTCCAACTGCATGGAGGTTAATAAGCCTAATGTGCCACGATGGCACAACGGCGGCTATTAAGTTCTCTTTCTCTTGCGGCTAGGTTTTCGGCCTTGTCATTTCCTATTGTCAACTCTTATGACACCCTTGGAATAAAATGGGGTGGTGACAATGTATTCTACACGGAGACAACATCACAGAACAAGCAGTTTTAAATATACGTTAGATAGGCCTCCCATCAGTACTCCACAAAGCCGCGACTGGTCCAGGCCTTGTCCATTAACTATTAGATCATTGAAGTCGAAAAGTTCGTTCGCCCACCTTGTAGCGACTAGTATGTCTGAAAGAATTTGACTGCCTCATTGGTCTAGGGGTTGGATGTGCCGTGCCGCCTTTGGTTCAGGGGACCCTGGCTCGATTCCGGGGTCGGGCAAGTGTCTTTGTGTAAACCAGAGGCACTTGGTCTGAGTCTGGGTATCATTTGTGTTCGTGAATTAATAAAAATTAAATTAAAAATTTAAATAAACCCCCGTCACAATGACCTAAGTATCCTATAAAAAGTAAAAAAAAAAATACATTGCGTTGGGGGACCGCTCCTATTTATTTATTACCTGACCCCTGGTCTTATGAATAATTTTTTTTAATTTAATTTTTATTTTTTGCTTTTTATAGGTACACGCTTATTATGATGTTTGTTATGTGCACGTGATGCGCTTTCACTTGAGACCCAACTCGATTATATTTGCAGACTTTCGGTTATTCTTCCCCACTTTCACCCCCGATAACTTTTAAACGACTTAACCTATTTTCATCAAACATGTCTAATAACACTCGCCCGTAACTCACCTGTCATACAAAAAAACTGTATTGAAATCGCTTCATCCGTTCGCGAGCTACGGTGCCACAGACAGACAGATAGACCGACAGACAGACACGTGAAACTTATAACAGCCCTCTTTTTGCGTCGGGGGTTAAAAACAGCAATTAAAAAGGCAAACGTATGCGTATGCAGGCTATTTATCTTTCTTTGTTTTGTATGTTTCCATACGTGGCCGCCGGTGTGCCAGTCATAAGCTACTGCCCTCAACACTCATCCGGTCATCGGTCTACATGGCCCACTCTCATTTCAACATAGCGATCTTTCTAGCAACCTGTCTATCACGTTAGTTCTTAGTGGGTTTATCTTAGTCGGTGTGGGTCTAGCCAGCGTGGCACAGTAGGCTAATGTTCCCTCCATGTACCTGAGAGGCCGGACACAACAGTGGGCCATTTGTGGGTCGAGTGGTTCTTTTTAACCCCCGACGCAAAAAGAGGGGTGTTATAAGTTTGACGTCTGTCTGTCAGTCTGTCTGTCTGTCGGTCTGTCTGTGGCTCCGTAGCTCGCGAACGGATGAAGCGATTTCAATACAGGTAAGCTACGGATGAGTGTTCTTAGACATGTTTGATGAAAATCGGTTGAGTCGTTTAAAAGTTATGGGGGGTGAAAGTGGGGAAGAAAAACCGAAAGTCTGCAAATGTAATCGAGTGGGGTCTCAAATGAAAGCGCATCACGTGCACATTACAAAATAATATGTTCCATGAAAATCTGTTGAGCCCTGAAAAAACTCTGGGGGTAAAGGGGGGGGGGGGATACCCAATATCTGCAAATATATGTGGTGGGGAGAAAATGAGGATGCGAGAAGAATATGTATTGACAGCTTAACAACATCTACATCATAATAAGCGTGTACCTACTTATAAAAAGCAGACCTATACATTTTTAATTTAATTTTTATTATAGACTAGCGACCCGCCCCAGCGTCGCACGGGTGCAATTATGCATGTATTATACATATAAACTTTCCTCTTGAATCACACTATCTATTAAAAAAACCGCTTCAAAATCCGTTGCGTAGTTTTAAAGGTTTAAGCATACATAGGGACGGACAGACGACAGCGAATTTGTTTTATATTATGTAGTGATAGTGATAGTGATTGGTTTTTACATTCAAACTGCTGTGTAGGAATTCACTGCTTAGTTATTATTGATCACAACGTCTAGCTAAACCGCGTCTTCAATTGCTGTTGAACACGATACCGAGACACGTATCATAAATAAGTCTCAATATCAAGATTTCCATTACTAAGAAGACACAAATCAGTCACAAGATACCGGATCATGTCAGTCGACTATTAATCTCTCTAAGTTAAGTAATTAATAACTACCTACCTACTGAAAGGCAACCCTGTGACATATCCTTTTTTTTAATAGAAATTATTTTATCAAATGTCATTAAATAAGAACTAACTACAATGTATAAAATAAAAATTAAATTAAAAATTTAAATAAACCGACCGACACAATAACCTTTAAAAAGTAAAAAATAAAAATAAATACTTCGCGTTGGGGGACCACTCCCACTTATTTATTACCTGACCCCTGGTCCCCCAACGCGAAGTATTTATTTTTTACTTTTTAAAGGTTATCGTATTTACTTATTATAATGTAGATTTTGTTAAATTGCACGTGATGCGCTTTCATTTGAGACCCCACTCGATTATATTTGCAGACATTCGGTTATTCTTCCCCACTTTCACCCCTCATAACTTTTAAACGGCTCACCCTATTTTCATCAAACATGTCTAAGAACACTCGCCCGTAACTCACCTTTCATACAAAAAAAAACTTTATTGAAATCGCTTCATCCGTTCGCGAGCTACGGTGTCACAGACAGACAGACAGACACGTGAAACTTAGAACACCCCTCTTTTTGCGTCGGGGGTTAATAATAGGGGATAGAGTTCATTTGCACTAAAAATCGAGAAATATACCATTTGTTAACCAAAAATGTTAACCGATTTTACTTTAAGTACAAAAAAGAAACAAAATAATTGAACTGAAATTGACACTGAGACGATAATTAGAGTATGCCTAAGAAACCGTTTTAAAAAGGTTGTTTATTTTGTTTTTACTACCTTGCTACGAATGATCATCCTCGAAAGATATCAGAGCCCCGCATAGCCAAGTGTAATACCTTTTTAGAATCCCTATTCAATGCGCCAAAACTTGAAATAGAGGGTCACTTTTCTGTAGAGTATTTTTTTTCACAGTGGGGTCCGAAGTAAGTAACAAGTTTTGATTTAAGAATTATGTCTTTCGGAAAACTTAATGTTATCTTTACTACCATAAATAGCCATAAATAGCATGTCTAACGAAAGGGCTCATCAGTACCAATCTATTGAAAATTATAAAAATGATACAGGGTGTAGATTTTGTGGAATTTTATCAAGTTTTAGTAAAAAAAGGACAATTTCTCATAAAAAGACAAAATCAATTACTCTGCAGGGGTTGACCTTAGTGACCTCCCGTAGAACAATTGTTTGCTGCTGATGACCCCATCTAACCGCTGGTTGCGTTTGATCTACGACTTTCTGACCACCCTGTATAGGGGATATTAACTAATATCCCTTTTTTGTATTGATTGATTTAACAATAACCTGAGAGCAGAAGCTTTTTATCTTGACAAAATTAAGAATTAAAGAAGGTAGATTTAAATATACGTTTTAGGGGCGTAATGTGGGCGGCGTGGAATTTATACTAGTGACCTCTGGTTTCCCGGGGGACCTAAGGAAATAAACTTCGGTTGCGGTGGATCAATAAAGCTGAGATTAAACGCAGCCTTTATTCAATCGAAGAACACAAACACCTAAAACCCTTTGACCTTACGATTTTCAATCACCACATTTGATTAAATAATAATTAGCTTATTATATATTATACGAAATATTATGTAAAATCTACTGCAAGATCTTTGTCCGGGGACGAGAAAAATATAGTTTTCTTACAGGACGAAGATTAGTGTCATTCGCTGATACTAAGGATTGTTTGTTGTTTGTAACTTTCCTTTCTTTATTATAGTAGTTACATATTACAACCGAGTTGTTTGCCATGCCATCTCTGGAGTTTTCTGAGCCGTTGGCAACTAGTTAAATGATATCACTACATAGTATATAGCAAAGTCGCCGTCGTCTATCCGTTCCTATGTATGCTAAAGTCTTTAAAACTACGCAACGGATTTTGATGTGGTTTTTTTAACAGATTGAGTGATTCAAGAGGAAGGTACGTATATATAATATTGTAGAAAAATAGAAATAGTACGTAGTTATATTTAGTATCAGCATTGTACCTACCCATGCGAAGCCGGGGTGGGTCGCTAGTTATAATATATGATGATATGATATTATAAAAACCGTTTGAATCTAAATCTTCACTATCACTACATAGTATAAAACAAAGTCGCATTTATATCTTTAAAACTACGCAACGGATTTTGATACGGTTTTTTTTAATAGATAGAGTGATTCAAGAGGAAGGTTTATATGTATAACCCACCCCCGCTTTGCACTGGCGTAGCCGGGGCGGGCCACTAGTTAATATTATAAAAAGGAAATATTTGATTGTTTGTTTGCATTGCATAGGTTCTGAAACTAATGGACCGATTTGAAAAATCCTTTCACCATTAAATTTGTGAAAAGTTAATAAATAGATATACATATAATGTTTGTTATTAAGTATGTTTTGAGTTTGAATACTGACCTAAAGTTAATGTTTTTTTCTTTTATTACCTGTGAAACTTACTACTCGTTGCTATAGCGTATCCGGGGCAGCAAAGGATGAGTAACTAGGTCATTGCCGCTGCGCCGGTGACCCGCAAACCACTCGCGCTGACAGTCCTATTTATAACCCGATTATGAAGTGACAAATTCAGCCTTTTATTTTAAGAACAGCAATTAATTAGTTTTCTCATATTGCTATTGCATGCCTGGTATGCTGAAATCAATATTTAATAAATTGATAAACTCAAATTTAAAAGGAACTTTATTTACGTAGGTTTTATCACAAAACTGCAATAAATCGTCATAATTAAAATTACCATTATCATCTTACGACCTTTCAGACACAATTCCTAATTCTTACAAACCGTCCATTTCTTTTGATCCCCCACAACCCTTGCGTCCACCCACATTCATGCTGAAACTACCACCGGTTCGGAATGCTGTTCCACAGAGAAGAGCCGGCAAGAAACTCTGTAGTTGCTTTTATCAAATCATTGGTCTTGTATAAAAAAAACACATAACAGCATAGTGAGAGCAAGTTCGCCAGATGAGAGAAACACGCAACAAGTTAACGCAATGAATGACGAATAGGATCAGAAATTGGTTGATATTAAAATCATTTTAATTCCGACCCTCACGGACTTAACTTTGCCACCCCAAATGGCAAAATGTAACTCTTGTTAGGCTAAATATCTTTTCATTGGTTCCAGAAGCCCTGAAGCTGTATGGGGAGAGGCTGTCCGAATGGGAGAGGAATGAGATCAGAAAGTACCCGGAGATATGGTTCTTAGGACTGGAAGCTAATAAGGTTCAGGCCCGCTCCAATATCCCCAACAACTGTGGCTTCGACGATGAAAATGGCAGCTACAATAAGGTATGAATTAGAGGTGTACTTTTAGTGCTAAAAAGTCATAGTTTTATTATTGGCACATAAAGAAAGTGTTGTGAGCCAGAGGACGTTTTGATTAAAAAAATACCAACCGATCGTGTAAAGAAAGCCTGTGGGGTGGGAGATTTAGAATAGATAGTGTCATCATCCTATTCCTCTATAACGGTGTCGAAGACCCAGCAATAGGAAATGACAAGGTTGGTCCGTCTGGCCAGCGTGGCACAGTAGGCTAATAATTACCCTCCATGTAACTTGAGGAGGCGCGACTCAACAGTGGGTGATTTGTGGACTGAGTAGTAGTAGTAGTCTAAATAAACCAATTCGTTACAAAATCTACTTCTAGAAATCTTCACTATCACTACATAGTATAAAACAAAGTCGCTGTCGTCTGTCCGTCCCTATGTATGCTTAAATCTTCAAAACTACGCAACGGATTTTGAAGCGGTTTTTAATAGATAGAGTGATTCAAGAGGAACGTCTATATGTCAAAATTGCAGCCGTGCGAATCCGGGCGGGTCGCTAGTTATAAATAAAAATGAATTGCTGTTCGTTAGTCTCACTAAAACTCGAGAACGGATGGACTGATTTGGCTAATTTTGGTCTTCAAATATTCTTGGAAGTCCAGGGAAGGTTTAAAAGGTGGCAAAATATGAAAAAAAAATATTGATTCTGAGGCGGTACGAAGTTTGCCGGTTCAGCTAGTACCTAATAGTTTTCTATTCAGATTTATCAAAAAATGTTATCACTATCACTACATAGTATAAAACAAAGTCGCATTCTTCTGTCCGTCCCTATGTATGCATAAATCTTTAAAACTACGCAACGGATTTTGAAGCGGTTTTTTTTAATAGATAGAGTGATTCAAGGGGAAGGTTTTTATGTACAATCCACCCCCGCTTTGCTCGGGCGAAGCCGGGGCGGGCCACTAGTAATATATATACACGACCCACTACCGAGTCAGGTCGATTTGAACCAGATAAAATTGACTAGGTACGCTACTTCTACATGGTATTAGGCTTCATTCCGATGTGTTTATTAATTGTATCTAATTAGTTACAAAATTTTGGGTTATGTACACTGCAACTGACCACAGTCGTCCCTTGTACCACTAAGTCCAACCAATTTGTCTGGAACAGATTCTTTTAGCAATAAAACCGCCATGTGTACTTTACTGGTTTGCTTAATATGATCATTTTGTGTGCACGTACTATAAATATGTATACTGGTAGTTCCAAATCATGAAATGAAAACTTTAAAGCTAAAATTTGCAACTGCTTTAGAGATATATGAAAAATTGTTTTTAGTCAGCTAATTATTTCTTACAACACAATTGACTTACATATTTCATGGTGAAACTATGTATATAAAAACTTCGGATGATAAAGTATAACTAGGTTAATATTTTTAGCGTTCTTTAAAGAAAATTAAAGTATTCAGCGGGAAATTTAAAGCTTATATTCGTATAAAATTTGTCTTGAAACGAACTTCGGGAGCACCAAACTGCTTGTCTATACTAATATATAAAGCTGCAGAGTTTGTTTGTTTGTTTATTTGTTTGTTTGTTTGTTTGTTTGTTTGAACGCGCTAATCTCAGGAACTACTGGTCCGATTTCAAAAAATCTTTCAGTGTTAGATAGTCCATTTATCGAGGAAGGTTATAGGCTATATTTTATTTTCAAAAGAATTAGGGATCCGTATGAAAATTGCGATTTTGTAA
Source organism: Clostera curtula (assembly GCA_905475355.2). Classification (NCBI taxonomy): domain Eukaryota; kingdom Metazoa; phylum Arthropoda; class Insecta; order Lepidoptera; family Notodontidae; genus Clostera; species Clostera curtula. The sequence goes on along the minus strand of FR997796.1, from coordinate 20,125,289 downwards.
ACCAAGGTTTAAAATCGAAAACCTATTTATGCGTGCGCTGCAAAAACGATTGACAATAGAACAAAATGAAGTACTACGAGTTTGTAGATCTTATTAAAATCTACAAAAAAGTCCGCGAGAGCACATATCTAACTATCATAGTTTAGCCACAATAACCACTTTTATATTCATAAAAAAAAATGCATAGAGATAAGCACGGGTTCGAAGTCCACGCGAGCGAAGCCGCGCCCAAAAGCTAGTATGGAATAATAAGCAGCAGGGAACTATAATAAAAATTCAAGACAGGCAAACGCTCTAAACTAATTGGTTAAGGGTCTAGAAACAATTTATGTGGCAAAGCCATGAAATTGTTTGTAAACGTATTTTATTTCGAATTCATTAGTAAACAAAACATCAACAAAATAATTGGTTGTGAACGATGGTTATCTAAGAAAATTGTAAGACACCGTGTATTTAAACGCATCGTTAGGTACACGGACAATTAATATAGTATAGTCTCTTTATTTTCCAGCAAATTCACGATCACATAGCCTACCGATATGAAATTCTTGAAGTCATCGGTAAAGGTTCCTTCGGCCAAGTGATTAGGGCGCAGGACCATCGCACAGGCAACCACGTAGCCATCAAGATCATTCGAAACAAGAAGCGGTTCCATCACCAGGCGCTGGTGGAAGTCAGGGTCCTGGATCATCTTAGATTGAAGGACAAGGACCAGTCACATAATGTGATCCATATGCTTGACTACTTTTATTTTCGGAACCATCTGTGCATCAGTTTTGAGCTAATGAGGTATGTTACGAAAATCGTTATACTTACTTGGTGTGTAAACATTATTTTAGGCAGATTTTCCCTTTTTAGAACTGTTTGATAGGTACAGCTCCTTGAGAAGTATTATTTTTTTAATATGATTTAATTTTCATAGGCTTCCCAATCGATTTTTTACATAGCGGCATACAATATCATAAGGATGAATTATGCTAAAAAGATTATGTAAGTACTACTGGGAATATCTTTTCAGTATCAATCTCTACGAGCTGATAAAGAAGAATAACTACCAAGGCTTCAGTCTGAGCTTGATCAGGAGGTTCGCCAGTTCATTGCTACGATGTCTAAGGCTACTGGAGGCTGAGAACATCATACATTGTGATCTCAAGCCGGTAAGGATGATTAAAACAAAGCATAACAATGTTTTTTTAATTTTCTACTCTGAAAGGGATTTCTTTGTAGTAAATTATATTTCTGGGTAAAAAATGTTAAAATACAAAGCCTCAGCTTTGCTCCTTATTGCTGGGACTTTGTTGTGACACATTGTTGTGTCTTCTCGCCTGCCTCCTTGTGCATCCCCTAGAAAACTTTTTTTAAACAAGAAGACGATGACGCTTTTTTTTTAAACAGCTGTATATGTGTACTTTATCCTAGACTTTGCTGGCGTAACTTTCATTTAGTGTGCATGATGATGATGACGCACATTTTCCTTCCGTTATTCAAATAAAGAAAATGTATTCTTCCAGGAAAACATTCTCCTAAAAGCAAGAGGCAGTTCTTCGATAAAGGTGATAGACTTCGGCAGTTCGTGTTACACCCACGCCATTGTGTATACCTACATTCAGTCCCGGTTCTACAGGAGCCCTGAAGTCATATTAGGACTGCAGTATGGAACTCCTATTGACATGTGGAGCATGGGTAAGAGTAAACTTATAATTATAGAGGAATAGACACGTATCTCTGTTTATTATGAGTCAGACAATATTTTGCTTACTAGAAATATTCCTCTTGCTCTCAACATAACGTACAATAATAATTTTTAATACAGTTGCTCAAAAAGTGGCATATTACAAGGACGTATAGCGTTCGGGAAGTGGGCTATCACACACGCGTGCTTTTTCTTTACCATTCCCGCACTAGTGCGTTTTCTTTCCCAACTGTCAAAATAATGTCTATTATAAGGAAAAACCAACCATGAAGTTTTTACTAAAAAAAATCATAGAAGTTTTTATGATTCATGCAAATACGTATATTTCTAAAAAGAAACTACGTACTAATTTGTTTCAATATCAGATTTAATGATTTGATTGAATGTGTTTTATTTAATCTAATTAAATTTCATTTCATATCAATAAAAAAATTCTACTGAAGACTTGGCTGTATGGGCATTGTTCCTTATGCCTACCAGAATGGGTGAAGAAAAAAAAAACTTGCTTATATTCTACGGTCGGCGCCATTTTTCAGAAATGATTAGTTAGTTGAGTTTATTGTGTTTATAATATTTTATTAAATTGCTTCATTTTTCCGCAACTGTATTAAAAATAGTCGTTCAGTACACGTGCGGAACCGTCATTGCAACTTGTTCAGACTGTCAACCCTCGCCTTCGGCTGCGCCTCGGCTCGGGTAGACATTTGTCGGAACTCGTTGTAATGACAGCCTATACTATACTCCACTTACTTTGTCAACGTAACCCAAAATAGAATGAACAATGAAAACAATCAATCATACTACTACTATTAGCAGTTTTCAGCCCATATGTGATCCGACCGTTACTTTATTCGGCTCTTACGACACTCTAAGGATGAGATAGGGCGACAAAACTATGTATTCTAAATCCGTCATCACACGGATGCAATCTAATATTAGTTAACGGTAATATAAATATACATAAATATCCTTGGACATTTCACACAACGCCATCTCGTCCCAAGCTAAGCAACTTACCTAATGCTTGTGTTATGGTAACGAGATGGATGATAAACTACTTATATACATTTTTTTTTGTAAATACATACATATTATAGATAGAAAACACCCAGACCCGGAACAAATACTTGTAGGTCGTACAAATATTTCTTCCGTGCGGGGATCGAACCCGCGACATGCTGCGCAGCAGTCGATCGCTCAATTTTTACACTCAATTGTGGTGATCAAGATTAGTTCGTTTCTTTTTAATTTTGCTAATGACTGGCCAAATGTATAATAAGAAAATGAGAAACAAGTCTTCTTATAACATGCTTTATAATACTTCCATCAGGATCAAATCACTGTCGTGTCTTAACTGTAGAAAGCGGGGGAGAAAGGCTCATTTCCACGCGGCGAAATATCGAAGTTGTTTAAAGAATGTCGTCTCCGTATTACGCAACACCTGTCGTAGACTTTGCTGGTTTCATTAACGGTTCACTTACGTGCCTTCTGGTTAACATCGTTGTAACTGTTACCGAGATACTTGACATGTTCAAGGAAGTAGTTAAGTAGGCTTTTTCTTCCACTAAAACAGGTTTCTATGAATGAAAGGTAGTATGGCTATTGTGAGCCAATTTGTTAACGATTACTTAGGTTTAATTACGAATAATTGTAAATAATTGATATATACGTGCATGTAAATTCATTCATAAAATACATAATAGGTAATACTATTAAGTTTTATTGGTCATAGGTTGCATCCTTGCGGAACTACACACAGGCTACCCATTGTTCCCGGGGGAAAACGAAGCGGAACAACTGGCATGCATTATGGAGCTACTTGGGCCACCACCTCCAGATTTGCTCTTGCATGCCACTAGAAAGAGATTGTTCTTTGGTAAGTGTCTGTCAAACGCTTATGTAAAAACCAAAGGCTTTTAACGTAGATGGTACAGCTTTATTTATGTAAACCGTTTTTTGTGCAGATTCAAAAGGCTCTCCCCGCAGTGTAACAAATTCTAAGGGTCGCAAGAGAAGACCTGGCTCCCGAACCTTGGCCGCTGCCGTACGAGCTGACGACCCCGCTTTCCTTCATTTTCTACACCGATGTCTAGAGTAAGTATATTTAAAAGCGTATATACCAACTATTCGCTATAGTATATAACTCGCTAAAGTGAAAATGCAAAACGTAAAGTACCAGTCCAATTATACGATTAAATTTAATTGAAGTGTCTGTTTGTAATGTCTCTTAATTTACATAAGTAATAAAAATATGTACCTAAGAAAAATTTAACTCAACTTTTTTCGCTTATTATTTGTCTGCTTCTGCTTTTGGGCTATCTTCATAAAGATTGGACCCAAGTTAATATGCTTATTACAGGCGATGTCATTACCTCCTTTTAATTTTTAAAGCCAGCTGGGGGTTGTGTTAATTTACATATCAGTGAACACACCTTTCCAATCTATGACTTTGTTTTCAACTGCCGGTTCATTGACATCACTATCTAGTCTATCTGAACACACTCAACACGAGCCACCTTTCCCTTATCACAAAACCAGTCCTGCTTTGCAACGGAATATTTCAACAAACCTCGGAGCAACCGTAACAATCCCTTTCTGGTTTCTAATTGAATTGCCAAACAATGAGACACTATTTCTTTATTTTCACATATCTATATATTCTAAGACACTCACTATTTCTTTTTGATTTATTAAATACTAATTCCTACTTGTTAATTAAAATATAATACAAATTTTCCATAAATGTATACTTAAATTAAAATCTGTTCTTATTATCATTGAGGCTCTTAAATTACGTATTATCGCGTTGATTCATAAACGAAAGGAATCGGTTAAAACGTGTAACTAGAACATTATTCTGATATAATTCATAACAGCATGTGTGGGAGACGATATGTGTGTAAAGGAAGAGAAACTTGAACCGGAATTCGATACCAAGCTGTCTGCAACGTTTATAGCCTGCTTAATTTTATAGGCGACCCCGAACTCGGAAGTTGTTGATTTGTAGCCCGAATGGGCAATGACTTAAATCCTATATTTTTATGAGAGGTATTAGTTGGTATGTCTATTTATTATTTTATAGTTTTATGTATATTTAAAACAAAAAACAAAGCGATTTAAAAAACATACACATCTAATAATAGACAATAGCCGTCGAAAAGAAGGTCGTTGACCTAAGCTACCGGTGGGTCAGGGCTCCAGTGATAGTAACCATGTCAGGGCTTTAATCCAGAATCCAGCAACCCAGCGAGTTTCCGATGTGTTGGTCGAAAGGTATCGTTAATATTGGTTCATAAGTATATTCCGCGTGGTGACGGATTTAGAATACATAGTGTCGCCACCCCATTTCATCCTGAGGGTGTCAAAGCCGGCAAATGGAAATGTTAAGGCCGAAAACTTAGCCGCAAGAGAAGGAAATCTTGAAAACAAAACTCTATTACAACCAGTCTGACCAGCGTGGCTTAGTAGGCTTATTGCCATCCATGTAGTTCGAGGAGGCCCGACTCAGCAGTGGAACTTGTTTTAGCAGTAGTTAGCTAATGGTAAAGATGCTAAAGATAAAATGTTCGCGTCCAGCGTGTCGCGCCGGAGTAGGCACCCTGTGCCCATTGCCAGTAACTATAACCACACCCACGGTTAATAACTTAAATTGAACTTTCATTATTTTTATTTCACTACACTACACACTCAGCTAATTGTATTGTTACTAGAATGTCGTAAATGTATTCAAAAGAAAATAAAGTGTTTTGCCAACTATACATTATATTAATATGAAAGTTATTTTTGTTTTGCCACTACATAGTAGGTATAAAACAAAGTCGCTGTCCTCTGTCCGTCCCTATGTATGCTTAAATCTTTAAAACTACGCAACGGATTTTAATGCGGTTTTAATAGATAGAGTGAGTCAAGAGGAATGTTTATATGTATAATACATCCATAATATTTTATAAAAACACTGATAAATTTAGAGGTTCATCACTGCACCCGTGCGAAGCCGGGTCGGGTCGTTTGACTTGTATTTAAATTAAGTGATAGAGACGACAATGATTTCACAGCTTTTTATGATCTTTGCACATTGCGCGTCGTACGGTATCGGTATGGTTGAGGAGTATGAGGAGATCGATGGCTGCCACATGCGATAAGCTTGTGAACAGGTGCCGCTGTTTGGGGTTGGTCGGCTCACTGGATTCAAGACATATATTTCAGTATCAGTTGAGCGCCTCTCGAAACCAAACAAAACTAGTTATAAGTAAACGGTCATTGTAATATGGTGTTAAAAAAGGGTCTTCAAGGTTGGTGCCGCGTTCTGAACTGTTTTTTTTTAACGTGGAGGAAACCTTGTATAAGACCCCAGCCCGGGGGATAGGGGCTAGGGTATGTGGGAGTCCCAGTCACGAGGAGATGGTAAGGTACGACTGGTGTACCCACTAAAACTTATCACGAATTGTTCATCTCGAGCCGTCTGCCGTATAGGTAACTACATATCCGTTCCATTATGGCAGCGGCTTATGAGTGGAGCTTGACTTCACTCTTTCATGATGTTTGCTATGACGTATGAAGCGTTTTTTCCTCTCAGAAACTTAGCCTAGGGTGTCCCTGCCCATATCCCAGTCTCGTTGCGCTCTTGTAGTTATTGGGCGTACTTCCTTCTAGCTCGCAAGAGCGCCGCGTTCCGACCTGGTAGTCATCATCATCATCATCATCAGCCCACATTAGTCCACTGCTGGACATAGGCCTCCCCTAAAGAGCGCCATAGCGCCCTGTCTTCAGCTTGACGCATCCAGCTGCTGCCCGCAACCTTTCGCAGATCGTCGCTCCATCTAGCAGAGGGCCGTCCCACACTACGCTTGCCGATTCGCGGTCTCCACTCAAGAACTCGTCTACCCCAGCGGTTGTCGGTTCTTCTACAGATATGACCAGCCCACTGCCACTTCAGTCTGCTAATTCTCTGAGCTATGTCGGTGACCTTGGTTCTCTGTCGGATAGTCTCGTTACGGAGCCTATCTTTCAGAGAAACTCCAAGCATAGCTCGCTCCATAGCACGCTGAGCGACTTTAAATTGGTGGACTAGTCTCACCGTGAGTGTCCACGTCTCGGCGCCGTAGGTCATGACGGGTAGGACGCACTGTTCGAAAACTTTCGTTTTCAAACTCTGCGGGATGGGCGACGAGAAGACCCGACGAAGTTTTCCAAATGCTGCCCAGCCCAGCTGGATCCTCCTCTTGGCCTCCCTGTCGAAGCTGTTTCTACCTAATTGCAAAATTTGCCCGAGGTATGTATATTCTGAAACAGCTTCAACAAGACGGCCATTCACAATGATAGGTCTCGGATGAATGTGATCATTCATCATGATTTTGGTTTTATCCAAATTCATGCCGAGACCCACCCGTCGCGAGGCTGATGCTAAGCTGGTCAGCATCTGTTGCAGCTCCTCCAACGACTCCGCCATTAGGACTATGTCATCTGCAAATCTCAAGTGAGAGATGTACTGGCCATTTATGTTAATGCCCTTATCTTTCCAGTCCAGCGTCTTAAACACATCCTCCAAAGCGCTTGCGAACAGTTTCGGGGATATTACATCCCCCTGTCTCACTCCGCGGCTCAGTTGGATGGGTTTAGTACGCTGGTCCTGTACTTGGACACACATAGAGGCCTCATCGTACAGACATCTCAACACTTGGATGTAACGATAGTCCACTTGGCATCGCTGAAGGGATTCAAGAACAGCCCAGGCTTCGACGGAGTCAAAAGCTTTCTCATAGTCCACAAAAGCTAGACACAGGGGCCTATTATACTCTTCGGATTTCTGTATAATTTGCCTCACTGTGTGGATGTGGTCTATGGTGCTATAACCCCTACGAAACCCGGCCTGTTCCGGAGGCTGAAATTCGTCGAGCCTTATGGCGAGACGGTTCGCAATGACTCTTGAAAACAACTTATAGACGTGGCTCAGGAGTGAGATGGGTCTGTAATTTTTAAGAAGCGTGGTATCACCCTTCTTAAAAAACAGCACCACCAAACTCCTGCTCCACGCCTTAGGAGTTCTCCCGCAGTGAATGACGGAGTTAAAGAGTTTTTGTAGTTCCTGTATGACAGGAATCCCTCCTGCCTTCAGAAGTTCTGAAGTAACTCCGTCTTCACCGGGGGCCTTTCCATTTTTAAGTTGTTTAAGAGCCAGCACGATTTCGTCTTGGCTGATATCGGGCAGTTCGTCGGTGTAGTGGCGGACCAGGGTGGCTCTTCCATCCTGGATTGAACATTGGGGGCGAGGTGCATGTGCAGCATAAAGCCGGCCATAGAAGTCCTCGATCTCGGCAAGAATCCCCGGCTTAGACAAAACGGTTCTGCCATCGCGTGTTGTGAGCTTCGTCAGGTGGCTCCTCCCAAGCTGCTTAGTGAACACTTTGGACCCTCGGTTTCGCTCAATTGCCTCTAATATGAGGCGGGTATTGGAGCTCCGAAGGTCACGTCGTGTCATTTTAGCGATTTTCCGGTTGAGATTTGCCATGTCTGACGAAGTGGCATGTGTGGTTTCCCGTCTTTCTGTCATAAGCCGTAGAGTCTCGTCCGAGAGTTTGGACTTCGTGCCTTTACGCTGCGTTCTACAAAATTTGATGCCCTCGCCTCTCAGTGTATCCAAGATGTTTTGCAGGGTCTCGTCAACGTCATCGGTAGGCTCTATGGCAGCAAATCTAGCGCCCAGTATATTCTGGAACGCTTCGGTTCCTGCCATGATTTGGAGTGGGTTCGGTCGGAGCGTGGACTTCATCAGACGGTTTCTTTCGAGCTTTAAGTCGATATTCAGAGAGCCTCGGACAAGTCGGTGATCAGAACCGGTATTAAACCTATTGATCACCGAGACGTCTCTGAATATATGCTTCCTGTCCGTCATGATGAAGTCGATCTCGTTTTTGGTCACAGTATCGGGGCTTTGCCAAGTCCACTTCCTGTGGGGCTTCTTCTTGAAGAAAGAGTTCATCAAATAGAGCCCCTCTTTCTCTAGGAAGTCGACAAGCATTTGCCCCCTGTGATTCCTACTACCATAACCATGGGGTCCCACTCGGGATTCACCGCCAATCTGAGCACCTACCTTGCCGTTAAAGTCCCCCATAACAATGTTGAAGTGAGCCTTGGTGGTATTGTGTAAGGCTTTTGAGATGTCCTCAAACATATCCTCAACTTCATCATCCGAATGTGCCGAGGTCGGTGCGTAAACCTGGATGATCTTCATGCTATATCGTTTCGATAGCCGAAGAATCAGGTACGCTACCCTCGTCGACACACTGGAGATTTCTTCAACATTGTTAGAGAGGGCTCTATTGACAAGAAACCCTATGCCACCCTGAGACTTCTGCTGTCCTTCGCGGAAGTACATCAGGTGGCCAGATTCTAGGGTTATGGTGTCCTCTCCCTCTCTACGGACTTCGCAAACACCCAGAATATGCCACCTGATGTTCTCCAGCTCCACTTCCAACTGCGCTAGATGTTCGTCAAGCCTCAGAGTACGTCCGTTGTACGTAGCCAGGGTCAGGTGTTTTAGGTAGCCAGATGTAACCCGGGGATTCTTTGCACCCCTTGCCCCGCCGTTACCGTGGCCGCTACCTAGATGACCAGGAATAGCGGGGCTGCCGGGAACTGGGGGCCATCTTTTTGTTGTGTCCATCATTAGGGGGGAATTGCCCATAATCCCCACGCTGGGCAAGCGGGTTGGGGATCGCAGTCATATATAAGATCTAAGACCAGACGTTGCTGCTGCCCAACGTCTGTAATTTTTCCCTGGTAGTGGTATTGTAAAATGGATGTATCCGATGACGATTGTGAGTGAACGCCATAATTGGTATCACTATCACTATCACTACATAGTATAAAACAAGGTCGCTGTCGTCTGTCCGTCCCTATGTATGCTTAAATCTTTAAAACTACGCAATGGATTTTGAATCGGTTTTCTTTAATAGATAGAGTGATTCAAGAGGAAGATTTATATGTATAAAACATGCATAATTTTGTACTGAAACACTTATAAATCTGTCTCTGTTTCTAATGTGTTGTCGTTCCTAAACACATTTTTTGCGCTTACATTGCAAGGGTATATTTAGTATCAGCATTGCACCCGTGCGAAGCCGGGCCGGGTTGCTAGTAGACAATAAAGCATTTTTCTATTCTATTATCTATGGACTGGGTAGTTGTAGTAATTCAAGTTTAATCGCTGTCAGTTGTTTTGTCATTAACCTGGGTTCAACTTTCGACTGCCTCGATGGTCTAGTGGTCAGATGTGCCGCCTTTGGATCAACGGGTCCCGGGTTCGATTCCGGGGTCGGGCCAGTGTCTTTATCTAAACCAGAGGCACTGGCTCGGAGTCTGGGTGTCATTTCTATCTATAATATGTATGTATTTACAAAAAAAAAATGGATATAAGTAGTTTATCATCCATCTCGTTACCATAACACAAGCATTAAGTTGCTTAACTTGGGACGTTGATGGCGTTGTGTGAAATGTCAAAAAAAAAAAAAGAAAAAAAAGAAAAACTTGCGTCAGTCTTATTTTCTGCATATTTCTAAAAAAAACCTTAAAATTCCAATCAGCGACAGCTTACCATGACAATTGGAGAAATGATCGTAGTAGCATAAATTATACACAGTAAATTAATGAATTGAGGAAATCATAATCGCAGGTTTATTAAATGTTACGCGTGATGAGAAAGCCGAGATGATAGTGTGATTGCGCAATCGTGCGAACGCGCGGAGAATTCTCAGACCACCGCCGATGAATGAGGAGCCTTGTGGAATGGCTTCGACTTTTATCATTAGTAGTGTTGTTTAGTGTAGAGTTTCGGTTAGAGATTCCATAGAATTGCTGAAAATGAGTCTTCATAAAGTATCTTAGAGCCTTACCAACAGTTGACCTGTCTATCAGGCACAGAAGACCACTGCTGAACATAGGCCAAGGATTTCCACAACGCACAATCTCGTGCAGACTGCATCCACCGACTCCCAGCGACCTTCATAAGGTCGTTCGTCCATCTAGTCGAGGTCTTCCCACGCTTCACTTTCCCATACGTGGACGCCGCTCCAAGATTTTTATGCCCCACCCCAACAGCCATCCGTTCTTCGGGCTACGTGGCCTGCCCATTGTCATTTCAACCGTGCATTCGTTCTACTATGTCGTTCTACTATATCACGCAGAGTGACTCCGAGCATAGCCCTGTCCATCGCAAGTTGAGTGACTCTCAGCCTATTATTAAGCCCAATTGTGAACAGTAGACCTAGTTTTGATTAATTAAGGTTTAATGATTTTTGAAACTTTGGGGAAGGATAAGGGATAACTTTTTAGTGTAATATCTTTTAAGGTTTGACATTAACATGTAAGTTCGTCGTTTAAACTGAATAAATTTAAATTTAACATTGGAATAGAAATCTAGACGTAAGTGGAATCGAGTAATACACAAAAACATACAGCAAACATAGATGAAAGAGCGGTTTCTAATTTACATATTAATATATTGTTATAGATATTAGTAGAAAGTATTGGTAGATTTATTAGTAGGAGATATTAGATAGATATCTGTAGAATCTTACCACATTGCTTGGGAAAAACGAGCATTATTGTATTGAAGCCCTTGATCATCACGGTCCCTGGTTCGGTTTCGGGGTCGGGTAAATCCTTCTGTAAACCAGAGATACTTGTTCTTGGTTTGTTTGTCTTTGTGCTCGTGAATTGGAGTTTCTTAAAGAGCCGGTCGTCTATATTTTTTATAGTTGTCTAGTTTATTTATTGGCCTAATAAGACACCTCAATGATCGAATAGGTGTAAAATCATTTTAATAATTCCCACACTAATAAGTTTATATTGTTAAAAAGAAAATATGTCCTCGAGTGGCGACCGCGTTCCGGAAACGCAGTGTTGGTCGCCGGAAAACGATGGATGCGGGCGCCCCAGGACCGAACTTTGTGGAAATCCTTGGGGGAGGCCTATGTCCATCGGTGGACGTCTTTTGGCTAAAATGATAATGTTTATATAGAGAAGCAGTACAGAATGCTGTTTCTTTGTAATTATGCTAAAAAGTACACTATATCAATAAAAAGAAGATCAAACAAATACACTGCCATGTATTAGACACACACACACATTTAAATACTTACTCTTTTGTTTATTGTTAAAGTCTGTGGTAAAATAACTTTTTAATACAGTTGCTCAAAAAGTGGCATATTACAGGGACGTATAGCGTTCGGGAAGTGGGCTATTACACACTCGTGCTTTTTCTTTACCATTACCACACTAGTGCGTTTTCTTCCCCAACTGTCAAAATAATGTCTATTATAAGGAAAAACCAACCATGAAGTTTTTACTAAAAAAAATCATAGAAGTTTTTATGATTCATGCAAATACGTATATTTCTAAAAAGAAACTACGTACTAATTTGTTTCAATATCAGATTTAATGATTTGATTGAATGTGTTTTATTTCATCTAATTAAATTTCATTTCATATCAATAAAAAAATTCTACTGAAGACTTAGCTGTATGGGCATTGTTCCTTTTGCCTACCAGAATGGGTGAAGAAAAAAAACCTGCTTATATTCTACGGTCAGCGCCATTTTTCAGAAATGATTAGTTAGTTGAGTTTATTGTGTTTATAATATTTTATTAAATTGCTTCATTTTTTCGCAACTGTATTAAAAATAGTCGTTCAGTACACGTGCGGAACCGTCATTGCAACTTGTTCCGACTGTCAAACCTATTCTACACGGTTGGGTCCAACCACCAACAGAGGTCACCTTGGTTGTTCCAACCAACGTTGGTTTTCAATCTACACGATGTGTAGTTGAGACAACTCGTCAGCAGTGTTGCCAACTTAGTGGTATTTTCCACTAAAACTCGTGGTTTCGACTCCCCTTTTAGTGGCGAAATATTGCTTTTAGTGGCTGGTGGATTTTTCTAGCGGTTTAGTAGATTCAGTTTCAATTATAGTGATGATAATGATTTATGTTAAACTCACCCAAATCTAGATATCTTCTCGCCATACCAAAATGCTTTCCATAATACGGTTCAAAAGATGCTTTTCGGACAGATTTAGAACTTGAAGATAAATTTTAGACATTTTCAGATTCTATGTTATAGTATAATAATAGTTGCTTTGTACTATGTATAACATGTAACTTTACGACATGATGTGTCAACATTATTAAGGGTTCCAACCTAGGATAGATTCGTTTATTAGATATTATGTTTAGTTATTAACTGTTACCTGTTTTGTTGTCCAATAAAATAAAATAAATAATAATTACTAAAAATGCGATCATTCGACTCCTAAGCCACTTAAATATATAATTTTACTTCATTTTATTTTAAGGAGTATTATAATATTAATTTACAATTATGCTTCCTAATAATGGTATACCTACGGGATTCCGTCCGTTGTTCTTTTCTACGTTCATGATCAGTTGAATTATATTTATAATGTTCTTAGTCTTAGACTTAATGAAACTTGCTCTAATTTTATGTTTATTTACTGTTATAAGTTGTTGTTCATATAGATACAGGTAAATCTGTATATATGGCAACACTGGCCGCAACTACGCACGGTCGCAGGCCAACAAGCATCCACACGGTCGCTCTTCGACCCAATGTCCTCTATTGGTCCTTGGTAGTGAGGGATGCGCTCACGATCAAGGTGGTTGGAAGTTCACTCGGTTGGTCAACCAAATATTGACATCAACCAACTTCTACACGGTTGCTTTTTGCCCCAACTCAACCAAGGTGACCTCTGTTGGTGGTTGGACCCAACCGTGTAGAATAGGTTTCAACCCTCGCCTTCGGCTGCGCCTCGGCTCGGGTAGACATTTGTCGGAACTCGTTGTAATGACAGCCTTTCCGCACTTGTAATGAAATATACTATTTTAATACAGTTGCTCAAAAAGTGATATATTGCAGGGACGTATAGCGTTCGGGAAGTGGGCTATTACACACGCGTGCTTTTTTTTACCATTCCCGCACTAGTGCGTTTTCTTTCCCAACTGTCAAAATAATGTCTATTAAAAGAAAAAACCAACCATGAAGTATTTACTTTAAAAAATCGTAGAAGTTTTTATGATTCATGCAAATACGTATATTTCTAAAAACCCCCGACACAATAACCTTTAAAAAGTAAAAAAAATTAAATTAAAAATTTAAATAAACCCCCGACACAATAACCTTTAAAAAGTAAAAAATAAAAATAAATACTTCGCGTTGGGGGACCAGGGGTAAGGTAATAAATAAGTGGGAGTGGTCCCCCAACGCGAAGTATTTATTTTTTACTTTTTAAAGGTTATTGTGTCGGGGGTTTATTTAAATTTTTAATTAAATTTTTATTTTATACTTTTTATAGGTACATACTTATTACATATAATGTAGATTTTGTTAAATTGCACGTGATGCGCTTTCATTTGAGACCCCACTCGATTATATTTGCAGACATTCGGTTATTCTTCCCCACTTTCACCCCTCATAACTTTTAAACGGCTCACCCGATTTTCATCAAACATGTCTAAGAACACTCGCCCGTAACTCACCTTTCATAAAAAAACTTTATTGAAATCGCTTCATCCGTTCGCGAGCTACGGTGCCACAGACAGACAGACAGACCGACAGACAGACACGTGAAACTTATAACACCCCTCTTTTTGCGTCGGGGGTTAAAAAGAAACTACGTACTAATTTGTTTCAATATCAGATTTAATGATTTGATTGAATTAATTTCATTTCATCTAAGTAAATTTAATTTCATATCAATAAAAAAATTCTACTGAAGATTTGGCTGTATGGACATTGTTCCTTTTGCCTACCAGAATGGGTGAAGAAAAAAAATCTCTGCTTATATTCTACGGTCGGCGCCATTTTTCAGAAATGATTAGTTAGTTGAGTTTATTGTGTTTTTATTAATTTTCATTTTTTCGCAACTGTATTAAAAATAGTCGTTCAGTACACGTGCGGAACCGTCATTGCAACTTGTTCCGACTGTCAACCCTCGCCTTCGGCTTTCCGCACTTGTAATGAAATATACTATTATTGCATAACATTATCTATACTAATATATAAAGCTGCAGAGTTTGTTTGTTTGTTTGTTTGTTTATTTGTTTGTTTGTTTGAACGCGCTAATCTCAGGAACTACTGGTCCGATTTCAAAAAATCTTTCAGTGTTAGATAGTCCATTTATCGACGAAGGTTATAGGCTATATTTTATTGTCAAAAGAATTAGGGATCCGTATGAAAATTGCGATTTTGTAAACCAAGGTGTAAAATCGAAAACCTATTTATGCGTGCGCTGCAAAAACTATTGACAATAGAACAAAATGATGTACTACGGGTTTGTAGGTCTTATAAAGATCTACAAAAAAGTCCGCGAGAGTACATATCTAACTATCATAGTTTAGTCACAATAACCGATTTTATGTTCATAAAAAATATGCACGGGTTCGAAGCCCACGCGGGCGAAGCCGCGCGCAAAAGCTAGTAGTATGATAAAAAGAGTGTCCATGGAGTTTCTTGCCTGTTCTTCTCCATAGGATCTACTTTTTGGAACATGTAACTAGATTCCTAACTTCACTTTTGACTTTTCAAAAACACCAGTAAATAGGTTCAATTGAAATAAATGATTTGAGTTTGAGTTTATTTTAAATCAGTAATGGTCGATTTTCAATCGATGGGCGACCACTAGAAATGGATAAATGGACAAATCGTACGTTTCCATTAATTATCGTCATGAGAACGTCAATCTGGAGTAGCGGTGGCTTACCATGATGTGGGAAGCCGCTTGTCTTACTTCACTGGAACAATAGTAAATAATATAAACAAAGGCACTGTTGCCAAGTCATGCGTCAACGTAATATATCTAGTTCGGCTATCTACTGTTCTGTTCAAGATTCCACTAGCTTTAAAGCATCAATACAGCGAATCGTCTGTGAGTTTTACTTTTCTACATAAACAATCAGATATATTATACCTAGTCAAATCACTGCTTCGTTGAATTCTTCTCCTGACGTTGCCGAAGAATTACTCAGAAAAAATGTTAAGGAGTGTTCAGACATGTTCAGTTTCACTCTCGTTACAGCCATAGATATTGTCAATACTTTTACTACCATTAATTCAAAGAAAACTGGGGATTTGTGGGGTATGTCAACACTAGCAATTAAAAGCATTATTTATGAGATTGCCCCGTACCTTACAGTTATTTTTAATGAATGTATAGACGTGGGTACTTTTCCTAATTTGATGAAACTTAGTAAAATTACACCATTATTCAAAGCTGGCAACAAAAAAGAGCCCGGCAATTACCGTCCAATTTCTATTCTGCCAGTTCTAAGTAAAATCTTTGAAAAACTGATTCTAAAACAATTACTTCATCATTTCGATATACATAAATTATTGCATAGTGAGCAATACGGTTTTACTAAAGGTCGTTCTACGACCAATGCAGGTGCTGCGCTCTTAAAACATATTTATGATGCTTGGGAGAACGCGCAAGATGCTATAGGTATTTTTTGTGACCTATCGAAAGCTTTCGACTGTGTGCATCACGAAACCCTGATTAGAAAGCTTCAACACTATGGCGTTAAAAACAATGCTCTCAATTTATTAGCATCGTACCTGAGTGATAGAATTCAGTTCGTCGACATTAACGGAGTTAAGTCTGCTGGATCGCCTGTGTCAATGGGCGTGCCACAAGGGTCCATCCTTGGTCCCTTCTTATTTCTTGTATATATTAATGACCTTGCATTTTTTATTAATGACATCTGCGATATCGTGCTTTTCGCTGATGATACATCTCTTGTATTTAAAGTTGACCGAAAAAACGTTAATTACGACGACGTGAATAGCGCGCTTAGTCAGGTATCATACTGGTTCACAACAAACAATCTGCTACTAAATTCTGTGAAAACTAAATGTATTCGATTTGTAACACCGAATACCAAGATTAAAGATACAAAACTAGTTTTGGATGATAAACAAGTAGACATAGTAGATTCAACCAAGTTTCTAGGCATCACTCTAGATCGTAAGCTGCAGTGGAAGCCTCACATTGCCACTCTTACGGGAAAGCTTAGTTCAGCCGCCTATGCTGTTAGACAGGTTAGGAGACTCACTGACGAAGATACGGCAAGACTAGTTTACTTTGGTTACTTCCATAGCGTTATGTCGTATGGGATCTTACTCTGGGGTAATGCTGCCGATATACAAAACATATTTGTTCTACAGAAGCGCGCGTTACGTTCAATCTATAATTTAGGACCTAGGGAATCGCTGAGAGAACGCTTTAAAGAGATAGGCATTTTAACTGTAGCGTCACAGTACATTTTCTCAAATCTCATTTTTGTTAAACAAAATTATAATAGCTTTAAAAAAAATAGTGACGTCTCGTCCTCCAATATCCAGACCAGAAATAGGCGTAAGCTAGTTACACCATTCCACCGGCTACAAAAAGCACATGGTTCTTTTGTAGGTCTCGGAATTCGCCTGTTCAATAAATTACCGGAAACTGTCTTGGATTGGTCGTTCGAGAAATTTAAAGGTTACATTAAGTCCCGTCTAATTAAAAAAGCGTACTATCAAGTTAATGATTATCTATCAGATAATGACGCATGGGAGTAACGTCGGCTGTGTTATGGTCTAGCTCTGATCTTTCAGCCATTTTATTAGTGAAGTTTGTAAACAGTATGTGAGTGCAGTTTCAGCACGCACCATGTAATTTGTGTGTAATTTCACTATTTTTTATTTTAAATTTTTAATAGGCTACATGATTATGCGTGTTATTGCTTTCACAAATCTGTAAGACTTGTTTGTACCACCATCATTGTAATCCTTTTATTTAAAAGAGCAACCACAGAGTTTCTTGCCGGCTCTTCTCTGTGGAATGGCGGTCCGAACCGGTGGTAAAAACTAGATGATTAGTTTTTTTTTATATTTCTCTTAAATTTAATACTTTTTTTTTGACTATTTGAAAGCATTCGCAAGAATTTATTCGAATAAAAAACATTTTGATTTTGATTTTGATTTTGATTTTAGATAATCTACGGCACAAATATTTAATTGGACTCTATTCATACAATCCTAAGGTTGTTATTTATTAAACAAAAGCAAAGTTTCTGAGACCAAAGAAATAAAAAAGACTTTCTCTTCAAGTTCACACCTTTTTGAGTCAAGTGCATGTTACGGAATAGGAAGACGAGAGAAGTATTGTGTTTGTCTCTCAACTGGTTTGTGTATTTAAAGTCAAACTTTTCATTTTCTCATTGAATCTGGCGTGTTTGTGTTGTTATGTTTATATTTATGTGTTCAAGCACAAAAATTTTTTTTTTTAAATATCCTTAGGACATTTCACACAACGCCATCTCGTCCCAAGCTAAGCAACTTAATGCTTGTATGGTAACTAGATGGCTGATAAACTACTAATATACTTTTTTTTTGTAAATACATACATATTATAGACAGAAAACACCCAGACCCGGAACAAATACTTGTAGGTCGTACAAATATTTCTTCCGTGCGGGAATCGAACCCGCAACATGCTGCGCAGCAGTCGATCGCTCAACCACTGCGCCAACCGTGTCGTCAATGACTACTAAAGGATCCACTGCTGAGTCGGGCCTCCTTCAGTTACATGGAGGGTAATTAGCATATTGTGTCACGCTGGCGAGACTGGTTGGCACAGGGTTTCGTATTAAGTGTACCTTCTCTTACGGCTGGGTTATCAGCCTTGACATTTCTTTTGTCAGCTCTTACGACACCCCTAAGGTGGAAAAGTGTAGTGACACTATCACTACATATTATAAAACAAAGTCGCTGTCGCCTGTCCATCCCCATGTATGCTTATATCTTTAAAACTACGCAACGGATTTTGAAGAGGTTTTTAATAGATAGTGTGATTTAAGAGCAAGGTTTTTATGTATAATACATGCATACTATTGTAGAGAAACACTGATAAATTTAGATGTTCATCATTGCATTAGTAGTGCATAGTCGCTAGTGTATTATAAATCCGTCACCACCACGGTTCATGCATAGTGTTACCATCCCATTGACGAGGCCGAGAACCTAGCCGCAATAGAGGCAAAACTTGAAACGAAACCCTGTGCCACCCGTCTGGCCAGCGTGGCTCAGTAGGCATATTACCCTCCATGCAATGGGAAGAGGCCCGACTCAGTAATGGGTAATTTATGGGGTGAGTAGTAGTAAGTAGTAGGCCAACGCACGTTAAATTGATATCTAAATTCAAATGGTATCCATTCAAATCCTTCTTTCAAAGTTTAAACAGAGAGCTTAAATTATGAATCCACTTGTTCTTAAGTGCTATAGTCCAAAGGCGAGAACAGTTAATACCGGCCAGTGTACTAGCTAGTACCGACCAGTTTAGTGTAGTCCACGTTAAATTGAGCTAGCTACCCCTGCCGAAAGTCTTTTCAGTCCTTTAGTTTAGTTTAATTATTAAGTGAATTCTGATCTCTATTTTGTTAGCAATATAAAAGTTTTTCATTTGCTAGTATGTCACTGCTATTGACAATAGATAGACGTTAACCTTTACGGGAGAAAGTTAAATGTTTATCAAATGTTATCTGTTGGTAACCAATGTGTTAAAAACGCAACATCTCCACGTATACTTGTTTGTATGTTATTGCACGAGATATTATGAAATAGAAAACATCGAGCTTATTTCTTGTAAAATATTATTATAAAATTTTCAAATTATTGTGATATAGTTAGTACGTTTAATGGCAAAGTAAATTGTGACTAATCTGTTACTACTAATCAGTCCTTAAATGACCCACTGGTGAGTCGGGCCTCCTCCAGTTACATGGATAGTAATCAGCATATTGTGTCACGCTGGCCAGACGGGTTGGCACAGGGTTTCATATTAAGTTTACCTTCTCTTGCGGTTGGGTTATCGGCCTTGACATTTCTTTAAGTCGGCTCTTACGACACCCTTAGAATGGAATGGGGTGGTGACACTATGTACTAAAAATCCGTTCAGTTAACTAAGTAACAAATAGGTAAAATAAACAAGCTTTTATTGGAAAGTAGTATAATTATTATAAAAAGTGATCAAATTAAAAAAAAACAAGATAAACAATATTCCTCTAGTATAAAAAAAATGGTGTAATATGGATGATATATGACAAGATAAAATGTCTGCCATTTTGTCAATATCGAAGTTGAAGTAAAATTTATTATACCTAATACCCTAAGGGTTCAATTAGAGTTGTAGTGGTTATTTGACCTTTATGACCGTGAGAGTGCCGGGCGAAAGTCCCGCATACCTACTTGCGACAAGGTAGGCTTGTTACTTGTTAGCTTCTTGGTTCGGTAACGAATGTACCTATGTGACTATATCATAAATTTGAAACTTTCTTTACCAAAGAAAAGTTGCACAGTTTTGTAAAACTTAAAAAAGAAAAGATTATTTATAACTAGTGGCCCGCCCCGGCTTCGCCCGTGCAAAGCGGGGGTGGGTTATACATATAAACCTTCCCCTTGAATCACTCTATCTATTAAAAAAAACTGCTTCAAAATCCGTTGCGTAGTTTTAAAGATTTATGCATACATAGGGACGGACAGAAGAATGCGACTTTGTTTTATACTATGTAGTGATAGTGATAGTGAAGAAGACGATAAATTTATAGGTCAAATAAATTATTCAGATTTTAGATTTTTATTTTACGTTAATTGTAATTATTTAACACTAGTACAGCAAACATATATTGTGTCATCAACCCGTTCCATCCTGAAGGTGTCGTAAGAGCTGACAATAGGATATAACAAAGTCGAAAACCTAGCCGCGAAATAAGGAAAACTTGTAACGACACCCTGTGCCAATCCATCTGGCCAGCGTGGCACAGTAGGCGCATTGCCCTGCATGTAATTTGAGGAGGCATCTAAAAGAGAGCCAATTTCGAAACATTGCGTTGAGTGTAAGATCGCCGCGCGCCGTCAAAAGATATGAGATGGCTTAATATCGAACCCAGTTAACTAATGTCAGTAGTCAGAGAAAGTCTCAACAACATATTTGACGCAGTTATTTCTTTACAATCTTGTTTTTTTATAAATTAATTTGTGGCAATGACCCCCTAGTTCAGCTTGGCACATTGAGCTGCAATTTTTCCCAGATCTCGCGTCATCTAGCATAGTCTTACACTACACTTAATTCCATTACGAAAACTTTATTTCTCTGCTGCTTTTATCTGAAATCAAATAATAACTATGCAACATGTGAAACTTCTGCACATCGTTAATTCGTTCGGAATTGTTCATTTATATTTATGTAGCGTTTAAACAGGTATTTCTCGAATATACAATCGTTTTCAATAATTAGTTTTTGTTTAATTGCAGATCCATTTAAATTTTAAATTAACATCATTTTAGTCGTTTTATCACTGATGTTTAGACATAACTTTTTTATAGTAACATAAGGAATTACCGAAAATTTTATATCACTACAAGAAAAATATCTTAATTTATTATTGTTGGGAATTTCGGTTTGTTCTTGTAATTTTTTCATAATACGGTTCTCTCCGCCCTGGATGTCAAAATGTTTGGTTTAATAATTTTTGTTTTTAATTTAATTTAATTTGAATCGGGATACAAAGTTGCTAACTGAGTCGTTTGATTTTCATCCCGACGACGCGTCAAACGTTTACGTGTAAATTCAGTGCTACAAACTCTACTAAGTATACGTCATTTAAGTGACCAGGAAAACAGGCTTATGGGAAAATGTATAGTTTCTATATGCCCAACAAACGAGCAAGCACGAAGTGTAGGTACCGTAGCGAATGGCTCCCTATCGCCAAATGTTGCGTATGCAGTGAAAGGTTACCGCGTGACGCAACCCACTGATCATCTGTCGCGGGCCATGCACCCAACAGGTGTACTTAGTGCTACCATGTCATTTCACATTTTGCTTAAGGCACGCGCAATTTTGCGTATACATATATGTCTTTCCTCCTTCTCAGCGCGTAAATGTCCCACTGCTGGGTCGGGCCTCCTCCAACTACATGGCGAGTAATAAGCCTACTGTGCCACGCTGGCCAGACGGGTTGGCACTGAGTTTTATATCAAGTTTTCCTTCTCTTGTGTTATTCCTTCTCTTGTATTATTTACTTTTGTCGGCTCTTACGACACCCTCAGGATGAAATAGGGTGGGGACACATGTAGGTACTCTAAATCCGTCACCACACGGAATTGCTTATAGGTATATACTTTACGAATATGTGTAACATTGTCGTATATAATTTCAAATGTTCATCAAAAATGGTTTTTAGGAACATTTATAGGATCTTGAACTAGAACTAGGATCCCATTTACTATATACTAGTATATGGGTCTTGAAAGGGTGTAGAAGCCTTGAAAGTATATCCCCCGGAGTCCCACATAACCCGGCCAGCTCCAACAGCCAGGATTCCATGAGGCTCCGACGTAAAAAAGAAAAAACCTTGAAAGTGTGTTAGTGAATGATTTTTATTCGGTCTTATCTGCTCGTTTAACTTCATTCGATATCATCGTAATTGTACGTATCAAAATTTCGTTTTCTACAATTGACCCAGTTGTATAGTTAGGGTTAATCGGTATGATTACTGTCATAAACCAAACCGCGGGGTTAATTGAAACCGCATTTACATAACTTTGCCGCGGCAGTGCGTGCCATCGCTATGTAACAGATTAGACTGTTTGCATTCTTGCTGGGTTTAACGCTGACGAACAATTATTTAATGCTACGTAATTTTTTGTGCTTTTCGTTTTATGTGCAGAGGTACCTTAAACTACGTAACTATGTAAACCAATAAAACGCTGTCTAGTTTGATACCAATCACAATGTTTAACTAACTAGGTGTACCCTGCGTGCGTTGCTACACCACGAAAGATATTATATATACACCATTACTGACCTGCAATACAGAAATGTGCGTGATTTGTGTTGTGGTTGTAACGTGTTTACATAGTAAATCATAATCATCCTATTCTATCTCCTATCTCCTAAACTAGTCAGTTCCGTTTACAGATTAAGTTTTTACTAAAGCAAGAGTTCTTTGAAAATGGTGGATTAAAATATAATAAGTAAATAATGGTTACTATATTTTTTAAATAACGGGAAAGACTAATATTGAGCATAGGCTCAAAATCTACGTGAATGATTACACGCGAAATTTAGTAAGCCACTGTTGCACAGATGTAATAAATGTGTAATATTTATTTGGCTTTGTTGAGAGGTTATTACAAAATTTGGAAATAGCTGCGGGTGTAATTCAATGTTGGCAAACTTTCATGTCACCTTGCGCAATAGAGATGTTTCTTTGCCCTGCAGGTAATCGCTGTAGTCATAACCGACCATAAACAGCGATGGGTAGCAGACGAGTTCCTTCATTAAAGAAACGTGCGTTCTTTTGTTTACTATGTGTGGTCAAATGGAGCACGTCTTAACAAACATTTGCAGCTTAAAAGAAATAGTCATTTGTCGCAATTACCCAGTAACCATGTCATGCCATAAATGCTCTACTATGTAGGCGTATATCTTAAGACGGGCGTACTGTCCACTAAGACCTCTGATGGGTCTTTTATGCCAGTCCTGTTGTCCTTAATCTCCCTACACCCCCAAAATAGTTTGCGCGTACCTCAGTATTGCTGCCAACGGCATCTTCTGTAGACTCTAAGGTTCGGGAAATTCTGTCCCAGATTACTCATTCAGTGTCTTGCCGATGCATCACAGTCGCAAATCAGATGGAGCATGGACTCATTTACGTTTCTACAGGTTCTGTAAGCCGCGCTGCTCGTCAGTCCCAGCTTGTGGAGGTGTTCGTTGATAAGTCAGTCATTTTCTGGTAGGTTCGAGGAAATTTGGGCAACTGTGCTGGTGACTAGACAGGTGTACGTAGGGTTATTTATAAACTTTTCCTTCTATTATAGTTAGTGCGACGCTGGCACAAGATTTATATTAACTTTGTAGCGACTCCAATGCTGCAAACTTTACACAATTTACCAAAAAAAATCTGAACTATCGACATCAAGAAATAACGACCATAAATGCGAGAGTTACCAAAAAGTCCTACACCGCTATAGCGAAGTTTACAGAGAAATTCGGACGGTTCAGAAATCCCCGACCACAGTTATCGGGGGATAGGCGCCGCGGCCCCCTGCCAGACATCGGATAGAGCCACCTCGTCTGGCTGGATGATCATCCCTTTGCGCCTAAAACCTTAATAATTTGTAATCTTGTCACTAGATGATCTGTCGATATAATCCGTATAGTTTCTTGCCACATGCCCAGGAATGAATTGGTCACACTGTATAGTCACATCCAATAAATGCACACCTTATCTCTGTATATTTATTGAACAGTGGCGGGGACATCCTCGAATTCGATGAAAGCACTGGCCTACATATCGAGTCCACATTATACCTCGGAATAGTTACTATTATTTTGATAATGCTCAAAATTTACATATTATGTCGGTTCCGATAAACAGTTTACCTAGTTAATTTAGCTTAAAATACCTTAAAAAACAAATTTATGATGTTAATCGATTTTCGTAACAGCTACTGTAAAATTATCTAACCAGTGAAAAAAAAATGAATTCAGTAGACGCGGCGAAGCATAACTAAATGATCATAAAATACAGCTGGTCTAGGACCGGTCAGTGATCTATGGATAAAGTGATAGGTATCGCCTTGAGCCAGATAAGACGGTATCACAGTTCGCTCACTACTTGTTTATGTAGATCTTATAAGTTTTAGACATCGCGTCTAATGTAGCTTATGAAAACTTCATTACAGCCAATAATACGAGTTGAAAAGTCAATAACTTTGATTTGAAATTTTTTTTTATTTATCAATGATTGTAAAGCTTTTTATGTCTTATATACGACAGCTAGTTAAATACTGAAATAAATTTCATTGTACCGCAGAATAAGAATCTCATCCACATTTAAAGCTTTACTGCGTTGTAACACGTTCGCTGCGTTGTGTGGTCATATTGGCTCATAGCTAACTTTTGTGTGGTGCGGAGCGAAAATAGCGTACTTTCCTCTGGTGCGAGAGGGATAACTTTAAGAATTTCTTTTACAGGAATGAGATGAATATACCATTATAATTACCGCTTTATTGTGAACAATCCAGCATTTTTAAATACTCGTGACCCAATCAGACCTCACCCGCACCAAAAGAAAAATATTTCATTCTAGTGCGGTATGAGCTCAATATGACCACACGCTCCCCGCACCCCACATCCGCACTGAACGATCCGCTGGCGCCATGTTGTGCAGTTAGTGTTGTAATACATGACAGGGTAGACGATACGTCGTTTGCGCGCCTAAATTTTCGATCTACCCGCAACGTTGAATTTTAGTATTTTAAATTAGTTAGGTAGTGTGATGGTCTCAGCAAGTCTCAGAATCCCAAAACCAAAAGATGAAAGAAAAACCCAAAATATCGAATAGAAGAATACGTTTTATAGCCCGCATATATATTTTTTCACCCAAAATAGCTAGGCCTGCTTCAGTTAAGGATCTGATACCGCAAAAACAGTTAGATGATTAACATTACATTGAGACTTATAAATAAATGTCAATAAAATAGTTATATGGACCATGTAGTCAAATTCGATTGAATTTTTTGAATTAACATTTTTCTTTTGCTGTAATTAATTTACCGAGGAAGGAATGCAGCATTGTTGACGAACGTGCGGTTATACTAAAATAAAAAGTCTTTGATTTTTAATTTTAAGCCTCTAAAATGTAAATGGTATTAGTTTAACTTATACTGCAGATAATTTATCGATCTGAATGTTAACAGAAGTGTTTCCCATCACTAGCTTTTCGATGTCTTCAGTGCGTTGTGTGGTCAAAATGAACTCACGAATTGTTTCTCTTCTATAGCATAAACGAAACAATGGATCCGAAAACGCCGGTAGTCACTTATCTATACTAATATATAAAGCTGCAGAGTTTGTTTGTTTGTTTGTTTGTATGTTTGTTTGTTTGTTTGAACGCACTAATCTCAGGAACTACTGGTCCGATTTCAAAAAATCTTTCAGTGTTAGATAGTCCATTTATCGACGAAGGTTATAGGCTATATTTTATGTTCAAAAGAATTAGGGATCAGTATGAAAATTGCGATTTTGTAAACCAAGGTGTAAAACCGAAAACCTATTTATGCGTGCACTGTAAAAACTATTGACAATAGAACAAAATGATGTACTACGGGTTTGTAGGTCTTATAAAGTTCTACAAAAAAGTCTGCGAGAGCACATATCTAACTATCATAGTTTAGTCACAATAACCGATTTTATGTTCATAAAAAATATCACGGGTTCGAAGCCCACGCGGGCGAAGCCGCGCGCAAAAGCTAGTACTCTATATAGAGGTCTATGACCTGCAAAAAAATAAATTTCCATAATCGCTATCACCACTGAATAAAACCCATATTAAAACTGATTTTTATATGGGTCAATATGACCACACACGCACCATTGAAAAGTCCACCGTGAGTCAATGTGACCACACACGCACCAAATGAAAGTACACTAAAAATGACGCCGCAGCGAACGTGTTAAACAGAACGTGGCTTCTTGCAGTTTATTCATTTATAGCCGGCAAATAAATTTCACCAATGCCAATGTGTCAAAAACCAATTGCATGGGATTCCCCTTTCTTCTTTTCTCTTTCTTTACCATACCTCACTTCAATCTCTAACTTATATTATAATATATCATAGGCCATTGTTATGACTATGTTAAAAAAAGACGATCTCACAGACAAATTGCTTAAGCAATTTTGTGAGACATTGTTGTACTTTTGAATGTCAATTCTTGCCTGTGTAAAATTAATAAAATAAAAACTAGACGTACGAATGAGCTAATTCTACGAGTAAATAGATAATTAGTAAGTGAATAATATATCTAGACATATCACGTGACTGATATGTCATATCTTTGCCTTCATAGGTCTGCGTAATTTCGTTCACGGGACGTAAAGTTATGTGCATTTATGAGCCAAGCCATGTAGGTATTACTGTTATTTATAAACGGCCATTAAGGCAGCTACAAAAACTAATCTGGACGCACACCTGTCGATCTGTGCGATCACGCATATAGGTGAAAGGGCAGGGCTTACTAGGGTTGCGGATCATGCATACGTCCCGATACGACCACATTGACACTTCACCCGTAGAAGACATTAAAGAAAATTAAGAAATGAAACCGACATAATCGTATATGAAAATGAGATATTACTCTACGTGTTCTAAGTACCCCCTCCGGATCACTGGTTTTGTTATTACATCGGGGAAGTACCGTTGTTCTATTTTCTATTGAAGTACCCTTATAGACACGATGCAATTCCTAGCATTAACCGGCTAAATTCCAAACTTCTTGTCAAGTGCTGTTTCGAAAGTGCCTGACCCGAAATGACACTATATCACTATCACTACATATAGTATAGTAGTTAGTATAAAACAAAGTCGCTGTCGTCTGTCCGTCCATATGTATGCTTAAATCTTTAAAACTACGCAACGGATTTGGAGCGGTTTTTTGTAATAGATAGAGTGATTCAAGAGGAAGGTTTATGTATATATTGCATGCATAATATTGTAGAAAACACTCATAATTGTAGATGTTAATCATTGCACCCGGGCGAAGTCGGGGCGGGTCGCTAGTTATTAATATGTTACAGAAAGGGCTACCATAAGAGATGGATGGTTTGGGAGTAGGAGGAAATATGTATGAAAGATGTGAATATAGATATGAAGACTGATAGTATGTAGACTACCACATAGCATAAGACAAGGCCCGAAAGATGATATTGTTAATTTTAAATATGATGATTTATAAGAGTTTTGTGATAAAACCTACATAAATAAAGTGCCGTAAGAGTTGATTTTCAATTAGCAGCTTACACCAAAGCTGCTTGCTTGCTAAGGCTGTGCTGTGAGTCTTGTATCCGCAATAAAATATTCAAAAAGAGTCCTTGGTAGAGCAGGAAACGCGAGGGTGAAGCAATTCATATATTGCTATGTGTTATAAAAACAGTAAAGTTTGATTTAATGACAGTACCTAATAGAATATTAGAATTACAGGCATAACAGATACTAGTTACGCTGATTCACGATTAAGTCATCTCGACGCTCGCTTTTTGCTACCAACTACCCGTATCACGCGGTGTTTGTCACCATAGATAAGCTTTAGATAAAACAATGCATCCAATCTCCTCTCACCATCGACTATTGTGCATGAAACGCGACACAATGGTGGCTGCTGATGGGAAACAATTTGTTTAGTTATTCTTAAGTAACGAAGAGGCCAGAATGCCCAGTCGGATATTGGAATCATTTGGAGGCCTTTATCTATGTGTTAAGTGAAGCAAAAACTTTGTACCCATTTTTACGTATTTAAAGCGGACAGAGGAGTATGCAATTTCCCACACTTATAGTTTATAATTATACAGAAGTAGTGCAGAATGGTAATTATATGTTTTTAAATAGTGCTTATAAATTCATTAAACCAATAAAAAATTACAACACACACACGCATATCTAAATACTCTTTTGTTTTTGCAGTCTGTGGTGAAATTGGGAACAGAATTATACTAGCGACCCGCCCCGGCTTCGCACGGGTGCAATGATGATCATCTAAATTTATCTGTGTTTTCTACAATATTAACATAAACATTATAAACCTTCCTCTCGAATCACTCTATCTATTAAAAAACTGCTTCAAATTCCGTTGCGTAGTTCTAAAGATTTAAGCATACATAGGGACGGACAGACGCCAGCGACTTTGTTTTATAATATGTAGTGATGTAGTGATAGTGATAAAGAAATATAGTTCATATTAATTACCACTAGTTGCGCGACCACTAGTTCTAATAACTATGTTCGTCTCTCAGGAAGCCAGTACAATTGGAAACTAGTGTAAGCAAAGATTACCGCTACTCCCGGTAGATGAGTGTCGGATAGCTGGCGGAAATTATTTCGTTTATACATCTGGTCGTCAGTCAAAGCAGATTCGACCAGGATCCGAATACAATTAAATTTATAAATAACAGCACATATCACGCACGCTTATTAGGAGAGTCCTATAAATACATATATAACTGTTGATTAAAATGGGCTGATGTTGATACTACTAACATATAGTGTAAGAGTTAAGGTTTGATAACACCATACCTCTTCCAGATGGGACCCAAAACGGCGGATCACGCCGACAGAAGCTTCGCGCCACGAGTTCGTGACTGGCTGCACCCTCGGATCTACACCAGCAGGAGTGTTGGCTCTGCCTCGCCTGGCTCCTCCCAGGCCAACAAGGGGGGCTCTGCTACACTCCCAGTCAGCGGGCGACGTCGCAGCCATGCTTGGTAGAGCGTGACCACGGGACTCCTGAGCAAGGGTAGGCTCTGGGGGCCTTCTCTAGACAAATACACCTCATCAGACGCTAAAAGTACCAAACTCCGCGGCTTTTTAAAGAGTACCATTTCCTGTGGGTTAGTATTTTATAATTACGAACTTGATTTAATACTTAAATAGATAGTTTCACAGATATAATAAACACCTTAATCTATCTGTTTTAGTACGTTTTATGTATGTGCCGCGAAATTTGGTACATTTACCTTACTTAAAAGGAACGTAAAGGACAACATTTATCTACCTACTTAACAAATTGAATTTATGGGTGTTCTACCTTATTTACTAGTTTAAACTTACTAGATGATTCTAGTAGATCTGTAGATCTGAGTAATTGGATCCTCCAATTGATTGCATACTTCTTGATTGAATTAGTCATACTACTTTGGGAATGTACCTGTCGCACAGCCATGGTCGGGTAAAAAATGGTTTGATGTTTACTTATTGTCTTTTATTTATTTTCCCAAGCTGAGCTAAGTAGACACACATTAAGGTGTTTTTAAAGATTCTCGACTTTTGGTTCAGAATCTGAAGTGATTGTTCTCAAATGATGTAATACTTCTAATTTCCGATGCCTGCCTAGGCCCTTTAAAGCGGTTAACAATTATTATTCTACTAGTGGCCCGCCCAGGCTTCGCCCGTGCAAACCGGGGGTGGGTTATACATATAAACCTTCCTCTTGAATCACTCTATCTATTAAAAAAAACCGCTTCAAAATCCGTTGCGTAGTTTTAAAGATTTAAGCATACATAGGGACGGACAGACGAAAGCGACTTTGTTTTATAATAAGTAGTGATTAACAACAAAAAGAAACCTCTGCTATATGCATATTTTGTATGTATCGCGGGGGCTCGTCGTTATTCCCACAAATGACACCCAGACCCAAATGATACTCTTGCCATACACGCATTATTTTTCTGGTTATAAGCATTAACATTTACGTTAAGCATATATGAAACGTATAATATAGGCACAAAGTATTTCAACATATATGAAGTATTGCCATGAACTTAGTTGCGAAATGGTACAAGTGCAGCAAAATATGATCTTTTATAAAGAACAAGTTACATTGTAACAAAATATGGGCAAACTTTCTCATTACAAAATCTCTAAAGGCTTAAGAAATATTTGTAAACCAAACGATAGTTATGGCAAAAGCTATTGCGTAAACAATACAATAGTAATTATCGCAATATTAAAGAAGACTCGTTAGCTTGACAATTTCGTTAACTAATATGAAATTTCACGAGTGGAAATGTTACATAAATAACTACTTATAGTTGTAACACTTTTATCCTCTAACGGCTTGGTACTTATTTCATTATTGTTTTATCTCCACTACTATCCATATTACTGTTTATAGAAAATTACTAATGATTAAGGCCAGATTTATCCGTGTGGTGACGGATTTAGAATACACAAGGTTACCAACCCATACAAATCTGAGGGGGCCCTGTGCCAACCGGTTCTGCCAGTGTGGCACAGAAAGCTAATTTCCCTCCATTTGGAGGAAGCCCGACGCAGTAGTGGGTCATTTATGGGCTGAAACGACGACAACGACAAAGGCCGGATTTGCTATTTGATTATTAGATGTTTGGCTTTAAAATAATATGTTACGAAGTAAGCCAAATATAACGCTTTGTCTTCAAAAAGTACTTTTTACTACCCAAGATAGGCCGTATTAATATGTTGATTATCTATTTATATGAAATCAAACTTATAGTCGGACTTTTGTTTACATCAACATGTTTAACATAGTGGCTTGCTATGTAGTTGTTATACAAATTGTATCTTGAAATATGGTGCCAAACTGAGTCGCACATTTATTTATTTATTAAATTTATTTATTAATATATGTATATTCCAATCAGAAAACACAAATTTTATATGAATTATAACTTTATTGGAAAATAATAACATGAATTTATGATTTTAATTAAACAAAGAAAGAGATGGCTATATGTAACGGTATTATTTAAAATATTAAAATAAATATATTATTTAATTTTCTATTAATTATTTATTTCATATAAAATTATTATTTATATTTTCTTGCAAATCTCGGGATTATACCGTGTTCTGAGTTAATACGGGCCAAAGACAAGCCCTATTACTTACCTATTATTACTAAACCTTATCCAAGTTGAAATGCCCGCAATGATATTCAACTTTATCAATAAGTTAAAAGGGCATCATTAGCAGTATTGCGCTCCGCTTCCGTGTGGAAATGATCATCTGTTTTGAAATTATAATCTTTATTGAGCTGTCGATCCCACTTTTTAACAGCTATCGACTCGCATCGCGTAATATTGGGATCATTAACTCTTTTGTAATGTATGATGTGGCGGTTACTTCATTTAAAATGTTGGTATGGCGTTAAGTTGCGTATGAAAGTTAAGTAAGGAAAGTTAAGTATGAAACGTTCGAAAATTTTTCGTTAATTTTGTGGTGTCGGAGAAAAAACACTATTGTCATAATAGCAACTATATGATTACAAATGGCCAAGGAAAGCATTTATCAATAAAAACCACCACGCTTTACTGTAGATTGGTCTAAGACGAATGATTTTTCGGCATTATTATAAATTCAATGTTAATTAAATATTTAAAGTTTTCATTAAATATAAAAATCGGTAAGGTTTTTACGCTAAATCCATTCTTACGCCTGTGGCAAAAGCAACAACACATTTTTTTTTAAGAAAGCTATTATACTAGTAAATAATATGCTATCGTAGGAAACAATGGCTATCAATTTAAACCTACTTACATTTAATCAGTATTGAGATAGTTTAGTGCCAAAGTGTACCTACATTTTTTAAATCGGTTAATAACTTTTTGCCGCCCTAAGCTCCACCCTGCTCAGGCTACTTGTAAACCCGCCACTGTTTCTAGATTAACTGAAAAACACAAAAAGGCTTTATTTAAATCAAAATTTCTATAGACGAGTAAATAGGTAGTTTATATAGATTTTTCTCTTTATCCTCAGTTATTAAAATATTTATTTTATATTACGTTCAGTTTTAGCAGGTTTGTAATTAACTATGGACTGATATAATAGTAAAGAATGAGATAAGTCTTCTCGTGTCAAAGAAGATGATATGTATTGGCTAAAATAATGAATTATTTAATAATCTGTAGACAAGAAGACTGTCACAGATAATAAAACAAGGGCCTCATAAATATTATGAAAATTGTCAATATTCATTTTATAAAATGTCATTAGTATTACCCCCTGGTCTTCGTCTTTATATAAAGGTGTTAGTTAGGATTTAGTGTTATTTTTTACAACCATCTTAATATGACAAAAAAGAGAAGCTAATAATTACAATTTAAACTTTTCCTTTGAGGTTTCAAACTATCACAATTAACGTCTTCGAAAATGAAACTTAAACAGTGTGTTTTAAAGTTATTTAAAAATATACCTACCTACAAAACTAACTTATAAGGTACTTAGGTATTAATGTTTTTAAATGTCTAAGCCGTATCAAATAGATATTTGGTGTTATAGAAAAACGAATAACAGGTCATAATGGTCTAGTCTTAAAATTGTATTAGACTAGTTGCATTAGATATAACAATGATGTTTTTACTTCTAACATCATTGAGATATAACTCATTGGAGGTTTACCAATAGTTGAATTGTAGAAAATGTGTGTAGATTTTTGTAAATCGTCAGTCTAGATAAGATAATAAGCTTTAATGTAACTAAAAATGTCTGTTAAGGTAGTAAATGTATTTTGTCTTTGAAATATTACGAAATAAATAACTAATAATGATCTCTGATTGCGTTAACATGGATAATAATATTTATTGTTTTTTTTTATTTATTAAGTAAGAATAGATCTCTTTGTAATAAAAAAAATGGAAAATATTTTTTCTGTAAATGACTTGTCTGGCCTTGTCTGTTAATATTAGGAAATATTTCAGTTATTTATATGATAGGATTGTAGTGAGTGTTAGGGTAGAAATTCACTGATTAAGCATTTAGTTACATGATGTCATAAGCATTTAGTTAGTCTCATAATAAAATCGGACCAAAAATTGCTGGTTCTGTAGCTTTTTCATACGTGAGACTAATAAATTAAATAAATATCATTTATTCCATCATCCTACAGAGTATCTCTATTATCAAATACTTATTACTCATGTACGAGTAGGTACTTTGTGTTCTTAGTATCCGTATAGAAAATGTATCAATAAATTATTTTCTCTATGGATATTTAATATTAAAAAATTGTAAGTGCTTGTTAAATTAAAAAGTTAATACATTTTAAAAGTTTCAATTCCCAAATTGTTGCGATCAGTGATCCTATGTGCCACGATCGCAGTACATTAAATAAAACCTGTTTTGTTACTGTTTTTTTAAATTAGGTTTTGAATAATATGACTAGTCAAACCTGTTATTTAAATTAAATTGTTGTTTATTAATTACCAAATAATGCTTATTCGGATGTTTTCGTTATTTGGTTCTATTAGTTAAAATATTATGTTAACTTTAAGAAATATTCTTCTTATAGATTCTTATCATAGAATAAACATAGTTATGTCTACGAAATACTTAGTAGCTATTAAACATATAATTTGTAGGACATTATCTAATGTGTAAATAAATCTTATTTTTATAGGTATAGGCCAGGCCAAAATGTGAATTGACTTAGTCGTAACCACTTATTGTGTTAGACCTCTATCTATCTATTTGATGATTAGTCCAAATAACGCGACCGTGTTTCATTTCGTACCGGCAAGGCTGGGTATTTTATATGGCAATAATAGCACACTGGCTTTTAGCTTAATTTATAAATGATTGATAATTTGATAAAAGTCGAATACTTTCGTCTCATTTGGGATTCGAAGCTCGATGGCTTGACCTGGGCATTTTTGGCCAAAATGACAAAGGCTTATAAAAAAACAAAAAACACTGTTTGGGTTTAGCCCATTGGTTTAGCCAGTATCCATTTTAACTTATTTCCTCCCATAGATAGAGCCACCCACATATAAGCGAAGAATGTTCCAAATGTTGTTTTTTTTTGTTATAAACATGTTATAAACCGTAGGTTACAATTTACGCATCGTTAATATAAATTATGATAAATGGGATAGGTAAGCCGCCATGTGTGGATAATCATTAGATAGAAAGATAAAGACGATGTGTTTGTGATTTTCACGTCAAGATTTTTAGGCGTAGGTAACCTAATGGTTGATAAGTTATCAAATGATATTAATATCAACTTTATTGTATTTATTCATCAAAAGTATATTTAGGAATGGTCACGAATAAAGTTCTTCCAAATGCATATTTGTGTTGTACTCATTTTGTGTTTTATTTCAATATTAACATCCACTTGTGGTTTTACATGAAGCGAATTCCAATAAAATAAAGAAATGATAAAATATCGACTAAATAAGTTGAAAAGTTGTTCTCTGTCGCTCACCACTTTTAAATAAGCATCATTTGTTTTTCTTTCAACTCATCTACAATGACAGCCCTTCTCAATTCAAGATCTGAATGTTGAAATTGGCGATTGCTGTATCTTTTTTTCTTAGTTACTCGAAGACTTCGCAACTCCAGCGTCTAATAACATAAGCCGCGTAACTTAACCGTAATGGATCGAGTTACAACCAATATTACATTAGTTACAGTCGACATGAGATTATTTTGTTTACTCTGCTGCAATCGTGTTCGCGCTTCGACGGGTTTGTTGCTCGAGGCATATGATAAGCTATTGACAGAAGTTCAACAGAAAACGTTCATCAACGTTACAGCCCATACATAATTCACTGGTGAGTAGGACCTTTTAGTGTCAATTTGCCTCCATCATCATCAGCCCACTCTAGTCCACTGCTGGACATAGGCATCCCCTAAAGAGCGCCATAGCGCTGTATGTCTTTATGGAGATGGAGCGACGATCTGCGAAAGGTTGCATCAAGCTGCTGCCTGCAACATTTCGCAGATCGTCGCTCCATCTAGCAGAGGGCCGTCCCACGCTACGCATGCCGATTCGCGGTCTGCACTCAAGAAGCGGATGTCGGTTCTTCTACAGACTGCCACTTCTGTCTGATAATTCTCTGAGCTAATAAAACATATCGGTACAATTAATTAAAACGCTGAATTAAAATAATGCTACAGATGGTAGGATGGTAGCCGGGCTTTAGGTGCCCTCTGAAGCACGGAGCAATAATTGCAAATAACTAAATGCAAATAACGGACACCCATCCAACAATCAGCAAAGCCAGAAATTGCTTAACCTGAAAACCGATAAAAACTTATTATGCAACCCTATCGGTCCAGAGGTTGGTTGTGTCACAACCTTTTGCAGATCATCGCTCCATCTAGCAGAGGGCCGTCCTACACTACGCTTGCCGATTCGCGGTCTCCACTCAAGAACTCGTCTACCCCAGCGATTATCGGTTCTTCTACAGATATGACCAGCCCACTGCCACTTCAGCGTGCTAATTCCCTTAGCTATGTCGGTGACTTTCATCCTCTGTCGAATAGGATCGCTGCGATCTTTCAGAGAAACTTAGACGTGAACATTCGGGCCAGAGCCCTGCAATACAGCTTAAATGTAACACAGGGGTAACGACGGTTAAAAATCGATTGCGTTAAGTACAGTCCGCTATGCTACAAACATACATACTTTCCTATTTATAATATCAGTAGGTATATATCATGGCATCGTATGTAGTAGGATTTGTAACTAACTTCGTGGTGTCGCAGCATGCAAATGAATGTGGAAAGAAATTTTAGCCAAAAGCAGACACGACGCGGCCTTTCGTGGGAAACAATCTGTGATGTCACAATAATGGGAAGTATGCGTTGTCAGTACGTGTGCTCTACCATTTACGTTTGACTGCAATTACGAGCTGCGTGTGAAAGTGTCGGTTTCCACTACAAGCTGATGAATATCTCAAGACATAACTTTTGAAGTACCTGAGAAATAACTGGAAACCTTTCTTTTCCCGCCGCTTTGTCTGCTGGTCTGCACGCGCGGGATACTACACGCTTCAATCTATTTCTGTCGGTATGGACACCGCAAGGCTGGGGCGGCTCCGCTAGGGTCCGACGGGACAGATGTCTTATGCACGGCTACTCATCCCATCTCGCGGTATGCTTTTCGGTGGTGGCACGCACCGGTGGATTGCGTTACGGGCTGCATTCGCACAGACCACGTATGGTGGTGTGTTCTTGCAGCCACCCGCTTTGTGGCCGGCTTCCCCACAGTGGTATCAGGCACACTGTGATCAACCTGTGGGCCCTTAAGTACAGATCAGCCGTCCAGTGGCAAGACTCCGGAAGCACATCAGGGTGCGTTCGGGGAGAATCTCAACGCGAGCCGAGGGCCAGTCCATGTTGGCTTAGACGGTTTATCACAGCTACTGGTGCCGTACAATAGTACCGTGGCCCGTAAAAATCTCGACCCTTGGTAGATCGCAGCTAACATTCGCGATGCCACAGCCTCCATCCGAGAAACGAGTCCCCTCGTACAGAGCCGGCCAAGTTGGAGATTCGCACTTCGACTCCCGTCAGTTCGGCTAAGACGTGGCTGCCCCTGATTCAGTAGTCATGTCGATATACACAACACTAAAATATAAAGTAATGACAGATTGATATGTAGCTATCGA
The DNA here is from genome assembly GCA_905475355.2 of Clostera curtula. Taxonomy (NCBI): domain Eukaryota; kingdom Metazoa; phylum Arthropoda; class Insecta; order Lepidoptera; family Notodontidae; genus Clostera; species Clostera curtula. The sequence goes on along the minus strand of FR997796.1, from coordinate 20,088,561 downwards.
ATCATATACAGGGTGGTCAAAAAGTCGTGGATCAAACGAAACCAGCGGTTAGATGGGGCCATCAGCAGCAAAAAATTGTTCTACGGGAGTTCCCTAAGGTCAACCCCTGCAGAGTTATAATTGATTTTGTGTTTTTATGAGAAATTGTCCTTTTTTTACTAAAACTTGATAAAATTCCACAAAATCTACACCCTGTATCGTTTTAAAAAATTTCAATAGATTGGTACTGATGAGCCCTTTCGTTAGACATGCTATTTATGGTAGTTTATTGGGTGTGTTGAAGATAATATTAAGTTTTACGAAAGCAATAATTCTTAAATCAAAACTTGTTACTTACTTCGGACCCCACTGTGAAAAAAAAATACTCTACAGAAAAGTGCCACTGTATCACAATTTTTGGCGCATTTAATAGGGATTCTATAAAGGTATTACACATGGCTATGCGTGGCTTCGATATCTTTCAAGGACGATCTTTCGTAGCAACGCCAGAGTTAATTCATACATAAAACTCGGTTAGGCCTACTAACCTAACCTTACCTAAGCGTGATCGTTTTCCGGACCACAGGGTCTTTATCGTCGTTTCAGCCCATAAATGACCCACTACTGAGTCGGGCCTCCTCTAAGTTCATGTTGGGAGATTAGCCTACTGTGCCACGCAGCCAAGACGGGTTGACACAGGGTTTGCTTCAAGTTTTCCTTCTGTTGCGGCTAGGTGATCTGCCTAATGCGTTCTTTTAGTCGCCTCTTACGACACCTTCAATATGGTATGGGTTGGTGACATTGTTTATTCTTTATCATCTTCGTTTCCGCCCATAAATGACTCACTACTGTGTCGGGCCTACTCACAATTCATGGAAGGACATTAGCCTAATGTGCCACGCTGGCAAAACGGGTTGGCACAGGGTTTGCTGACCTGGTAAGACTCCCTCCATGTACGAATTATGTACGCACATAAAGAATACAATTCTAAAAATTTTCCGTGTGGTGTCACCAGCCCATACCATATTGAGGGTGTCGTAAGAAGCGACTAAAAGAACGCATTAGGCAGATCACCTAGCCGCAACAGAAGGAAAACTTGAAGCAAACCCTGTGTCAACCCGTCTTGGCTGCGTGGCACAGTAGGCTAATCTCCTAACATGAACTTAGAGGAGGCCCGACTCAGTAGTGGGTCATTTATGGGCTGAAACGACGATAAAGACCCTGTAGTCCGGAAATCGATCACGCTTAGGTAAGGTTAGGTTAGTAGGCCTAACCGAGTTTTATGTATGAATTAACTCTGGCCTTGCTACGAAAGATCGTCCTTGAAAGATATCGAAGCCACGCATAGCCATGTGTAATACCTTTTTAGAATCCCTATTAAATGCGCCAAAAATTGTGATACAGTGGCACTTTTCTGTAGAGTATTTTTTTTTCACAGTGGGGTCCGAAGTAAGTAACAAGTTTTGATTTAAGAATTATGTCTTTCGGAAAACTTAATGTTATCTTTAACACACCCAATAAACTACCATAAATAGCATGTCTAACGAAAGGGCTCATCAGTACCAATCTAATGATTTTTTTAAAAAGATACAGGGTGTAGATTTTGTGGAATTTTATCAAGTTTTAGTAAAAAAAGGACAATTTCTCATAAAAACACAAAATCAATTATAACTCTGCAGAGGTTGACCTTAGGGACCTCCCGTAGAACAATTTTTTGCTGCTGATAACCCCATCTAACCACTGGTTGCGTTTGATCCACGACTTTTTGACCACCCTGTATAATCTGTGGTGACCGATTTAGAATACACAATGTCACCAACCCATACCATCTTGAGGGTGTCGTAACAGGCGAATACAAGAACGCAAGAGGCAGATCACCTAGCCGCAAGAGAAGGAAAACTTGATAGAAACCCTGTGCCAACCCGTCTTGCCAGCGTGGCACAGTAGGCTAATTTCCCTGCATGAATTTGGAGGAGGCCTGACTCAGTAGTGGGTAATTTATGGGCTGAAACGACGAATCATACATTGACCGAGGCAAGATGCCTCGTTGGTCTAGTGGTTAGATGTGCCGCCTTTGGATCAACGGGTCCCGGGTTCGATTCCGGGGTCAGGCAAGTGTCTTTGTCTAAACCAGAGGCACTGGCTCGGAGTCTGGGTGTCATTTCTATCTATAATATGTATGTCACCGACATAGCCCACCGGATTGCCAAACTTAAGTGGCAGTGGGCAGGGCACATAGCTCGCAGGACCGACGCCCGATGGGGCAGAAAAGTCCTCGAGTGGCGACCGCGTTCCGGAAGGCGCAGTGCTGGTAGGCCTCCCACACGGTGGACCGACGACCTGGTTAAGATCACCGGAAAGCAGTGGATGCGGGCGGCCCAGGACCGGCCTTTGTGGAAATCCTTGGGGGAGGCCTATGTCCAGCAGTGGACGTCTTTTGGCTGAAATGATGATGATGATTTACAAAAAAAAAAAAAATATAAGTAGTTTATCATCCATCTCGTTACCATAACACAAGCATTAAGTTGCTTAACTTGGGACGAGATGGCGTTGTGTGAAATGTCCAAGGATATTTATTATTATTTATTAAAGATGAAAGATTGACGGGAGGTTGAACCTACATGGCCAACATAAAACGAAATCGCATATAGATTTAACTCTTAATACGAAGCCTTTTCAAAATACTTTCTTCGAGGTTGTATTGCGACATTTCCTTTTGTCTTTTCTTTACTCTTCTTGCGTGAGTGATTAATTATGAAGCTCATGTCAAGGGCTTTTGGACAATTGAAAACCATTAAACAAAAGTGCTTAAAGTTGCGCATGATGGCCGGTTAACTAATGGCTTTAGAATTTCCTCAGTCGTTTATTTTCATAACCTAACTTGGCACAGATAGCACAATTTTTTTTTCCAAAGCCTTTGTCTGACAATTTCGTCAATATTAGTCACATGACATTAATATTATGAACATACGTACATCTTATACCTTTGTATCTGATAAGGGACACTTAAAGACTCTGGAACATCGGAAAACAAATGTACGTCATGCAGTCAAAATAGTTTTGCCCTACTAATCGAACCTGAGATTTAATCAGAACACAAAATATTAGGCAGGTACTAAAATGTATTTTTAATTAAGATTATGACTAATTAAGTATTGTAATTTAAGATTAATTAATTTACATATATTCTTTAGCTTGATTCAATATTTGAATATTGAATATTGATATGAGCCTGCAAAAATTTCAGCGGTATGTACTTCAATTTTAATTCTAGCACACGTCAAAATAAGGCTTTTCATTATTATCACTCAGTCACTCAAGTCTTGGTAAGTGCTAGACATACTAAATAGGCCTCCCTTAAAGAATATCGCCCAGTCTTCAGCTTGCTACCCAGTTGCTACGCGCGACCTTTGGTCGATAGAGAGCTCTATTGTAATTTAGCTACTATAAATTCCGAGATTTTGACGTGTTTGAGGCAATTTTTTAATCATCAACTTTTCCATACTTATAATTCACCGTCAACATATTAAAAATATATTGGAATTTGCCAATGCCTGCAATTTGCCAATGCATATAATACTATTGCCCCAGTGAAGTGTTAAGAAGAATTTCTGACATAATTGGCCATTCATTTTCTTATTTCAACTTGCGGTAACATTTGTAATAGAGCAATCTTATTACAAACTTTATAAATAGGCGTTTAAGTGGTATTCCATTATATTACGTCAATATGATTTAATTTAAGAAAGTCATTGACAGCTTGCTTCGTTGCAAAACTGAATTTCGACATCCGAAGGTCATTTTAATACTTGAAATTGAGTGGAATTAGGATTAAAAAGCCTTGGTGGGAAGGTTATGTTAATATTTTAAGATACGAGTACGCTACTCTTATTTTTATAAAAGGAACTCCCATGCCGCCAAATTCAAATTAAGAAATATATAATTAAAAAGTTCAGTAAAAAGTCATTTTTCTCAATCTCTTCGTTTTTTATTCCTTATTATATTCTTTATTATTTTATGAATTCTCATAATAACCATTCCATGGAGTAATTCGCTGTTTCGCCAGAAAAAAACGGCCATTTACAGACGCCATCCATCACGCAATATTACGTAACGCCTCACCAAAAGTGACAAGCTCATCTCCGAAGATGGGAGGTCGATGGTTGTTCAACTTTCGCCGCTGAGCGCAAGGTCGCCAGAGAAAGTAAACACCGGTTCCACGACTTTGCGGTGCCATAAATTGTAATCGTCATGTGAAAATATTTCACTTGTGGAGATGCTTGCGGTTTCTGTGTAACTCTTGCTGGTCACAAAAAACGTCCTTGTATATCTAGAATTATACTTCTTCTAAATTTATGTAAGATTTTTTGGCAATATTGAATATGTACCTCCTCGCCATTAAAAACGTATCTTTGTTTACTTAAATTTACAGGAGGCTAGCCCAAAGTATAGTTTCAACGTCATCATTTCAGAAAAAATAAGTCCTCCCCGAAATCTGATGGTTAAGGTGGTACCCAGGATGAAACTCATCTTCCTTACGTCTGCTGGTTAGTGAATTTGGAAACAAGACCAATAATTTGAAAAAATGCAACAGAGTGGATGCGTGGGTTGTGGGCGATTAATGGCAAAAGAGATTGTAAAAATGAGGATTTTTTTATGAAAGGTTTAGTAAGGTGAATGTAGTTATGACGACTGATAGGTGTGTTTGGAGACTACCACCTAGCGTGGGACAGGGACCGTAAGATGATAATGGTAAATTTAAATATGACGATATAGAAGAGCTTTGTGATAAAACCTACTTAAATAAAGTTCCGTTTGAGTTTCGGAGGGTATTCTAACACCAATGACAGTCGTTACGAAGACACCTGAAAACTGACAGCTTGTCTAACCAAACAATTGCACAATAGATTGGTCATGGCAGATGGTAAACGCTCCTTAAATACTAGAAGTTATACTGGTACCAGTTATTTAAATGGAAAAATTGCGAGTTAGGTGATGAGATATTGGAATTGGGTAAGAGAATACGGATCGAGATTTGTATAGATGTGTAAATACTTTATACCATTCAGGTAATGAAGGTCTTCGGTATTCCATTTCTCAATATAATGAAACATAATAATACTATAATGAAATGTGATTATGAAACCACATTACAGCATTTTATATTATAAGCAATAAGACTGAAAGTATCACAAGAGAACGCGAATATTTTGCGACAATTTAACGCCAATCACCGGCTATCTTAGTGGTTAATCGATTTGTAATTCCCGAGCGAAGCCAATATCGCTTCCAATTCGATTATATTAGCAAACAATACAATTTTATTTTTTACGAAATATACCGCGAGGTTATTTGATATAAAACATATTTTTACTGATATTCTTGAGCTAGCTTAAAAGAGTTGTCTTTGGTTGTCAAGTATAATCGTTATAGCGTTACTTATAGTAACAATTAAGATTAGAAAAAGGAAAGAATCAGAAATTAATATCATACTAAACTCCGTTGGTTAATAAAGCGATGCGAATTTCGAACTTCACGAAAAAAACTACCTTTGAAAATCGAACAGAACGCGACAAGCAGTATATTATGTACCTATTAAAAAAGAAAAACGGGACAAAATAAAGTCGCGGCATAAATTGTGTTGATAGTTATTATTTTATTTACGACAATAGATAGCGAATTCTTAAAAAATGTGGAGTGACGAAAGTGATTTGACTCGGAGTTCATTAGATAAAGCCGAGCGAGGATTTAAAATATTGTTTACAATGACAATCTTGATCCCAAAACGTCAAAGAAATTGTAAGTGAAAGCCTATGATGTTTTTCTTATTGGGAAATGCACACATTGCTTATCTATACGACACGGCTGAAGCAGAGCTTTGAGTAGACTAAATCGAAATTACATCAAATAATATTAGCATAGCAGCTTTAATGCCACAAACACACACCCGCAGATAGCCATGCCAAACGGCATAAAAATTGCCAGTTATATAGTTTTTTTTTAAAACAAGTAACATAGATTCTTCATTGTAAACTTTCGACGTAAGCCATGACACTGCAGGGGCCTTGGTTATGTAAGCACAGATCGGCGACTCATCTCGCACGGAACTGACACACATTGCCCACGGAAACGGCTTGGCTGGGTGAGCTATTGGACATTCAATGGCCTAAAATACTAAGTTGAGTCGTGAAGAGGTCAAATCGGAACGAATTGGTAAAGTAATAATATTGTGTCGACATTAGGTGTATCTATTGGTAAATACAATTCGGATATAGCTTAGTGTTACAGTTAATCATTACATTCCTCTACTCTACACTACTCAGATCCGCGAGGCTATTGAGACTAAAACAACATCCAAATTTCAATAGAGAGGATGGTTGGCTGTTTGTGGTAACTCTGTAGCTCGGGATTAAATTGATCAAATCTTAGGCTGAGCACTCATCTGCAAAACCTCTGGACATCGTGAGCGTTTTCTGCGTGCACAAGGAACGTTAGCAATGAAGCAAAAATATAGGCAGAAGATTTAACTGTTTCTTTGTACTTTTGAAGACAAAAGTCATCTCTCATCTAGCTTCTCCCGTGACCACGACTGCTGCAAAGCATTGCTGCAAATAATGTAGCACGCGACAAATCCGTTATACTGTCTAATTTCAACGTGAAATAATCGCGAAAACCTAGGAAATTTTTAGCCTTGTCATTTCCTTTGTCGGCTCTTACGACACCCTCAGGATGTAATGGGGTGGTGAAAATATGAACGAATATACGAATTTTATAGTACTCTATTATGAACAAATAACATCCAACCAGTACCTATAAGCTTCTCTACATCGGATTGGGTCATATCCGACTTCGATACGGTTATTCAGTGCTCTAAGCAAAAGATATGCTTACAAAACACGTCTTTGCAAACCCAATTTATAAGATGTTACAATACATGTATCATCTAGATACGGAACAGGTGATGATCCAGTTGTAGACCGATAGGATCGTTCAGCCAGCGAACCGAATTATTTGCGCAATCCGATACAATTGACTTAAATGGTGTAAAACGAGCGCACCTTAATTAACAAACGGATATATGCCATTTTTTCTCACTGTCCGTCATTGGAGAGGCCGCTATGAGATCATACTTTGTCGCAATTCTTTTTTTGTTTTAAGATAGTAAGCCTCATAGCCGTGAGCTAGCTGATTTATGCGGATCTCCAGGACACGGATAGATGGACAAATGTTGGTGTAAAGCCAATTGAAGCCCCGTCCTCAAACCAATGGCGTTCTCCGAGTGCCCGATACAGGGCTTGGCTTTCCAGTCAGGAGGACATGCTCCGAGACCTTGACAGGCAATTTCAGGCGCCGGTTATCCCTCCACATCCCGCTATTGGTGGGGATCTATCTCCATCGGCATTAGAGCAGGAAGTGGTACATTTTATGACTGCTCAAAGTAGTATCTAATATTTTCTTCCTTAGGTAGTAGAAGACGATAAAAGGATTCTAGCCACAAAGCTTGAATTATCCCTAAATAAAAAACTTCAGTCGTGATCTTCTTCTGTAATTGGAGGATGACTGACTCAGTGGTGGGTAATTTATGGGCTGAGAAGAAAGGAGAAGAAGAAAAATCTTCAGCTGCCTTCATGCTCCCTATGATAGAGCTCTGGTGACTTTTCTCACGCACAGGAATTCTAAGGTGGAGTACTTCATTCCCCAGTCGGACAGTTGTGGCGAGCGAACGACAAATGTTGGTGTAAAGTATAATCGATTAATTTGCAATTTAATTTGAACAAATATATTTGGAGATGATTACTCCCGAAAAGATACAGCTCTCCTAAGACACTAATGACTATAAGCTATTTTAGTTTAACCATCCATTACAATACCTAACCACAAATTTCCCCTGTACAATTAACTCTGGCAGATTTCTCGTCGCCTCCCGGCCTACAATGGCACAATCCCCATCTTTAGCCATTGTGTTCATGGTACATTACAGGCGTTTCAACACGAGATATCTCGGCCGATTAATGATTTTACCATAAGATTTTGAGCGAAGCCATCTTGCAAAAGGGTTCCGTTAATTCGTGACGCAATCGTGATTTGCAGGTCGATCACGGCAATTGTGTGCTGTATTGTATTGTTATGACCTGTTTAGTAGTTTAATGAAATCGTTATGTCCTCATAAGTATTATCGGCAGACTGCGTGATAGCAATAGCATCATCATCATTTCAGCCAAAAGACGTCCACTGTTGGACATAGGCCTCCCCCAAGGATCTCCACAAAGGCCGGTTTGGGCAGCCCGCATCGCTTTCCGGCGGCCTTAACCAGGTCGTCGGTCTACCGTGTAGTAGGCCTACCAGCACTACGCCTTGCAGTCGCCACTCGAGGACTTATCTGCCCCATCGGGCGTCGGATATGCAATATATGTAGGTAAATAAAGAAACAGTGTGCGTCCTACCCGTCATGACCCACGGCGCCGAGACGTGTACACTCACGGTGAGACTAGTCCACCAGCTTTAAGACACTCAGCGTGCTATGGAGCGAGCTATGCTCGGAGTTTCTCTGAAAGATAGGCTCCGTAACGAGACTATCCGACAGAGAACCAACGACGGCCCTCTGCTAGATGGAGCGACGATCTGCGGAAGGCTGCAGGCAGCAGCTGGATGCGTGAAGCAGAAGACAGGGCGCTATCGCACTCTTTATGGGAGGCCTATGTACAGCAGTGGACTAATGGCTTACGATGATGATGATGTGGAGGGATTTAATTATTTCCAAAATATATAACTTTAAAATATCGTATAATAATTGTTGTTGTTGTTTTGATCCAGACTAGATTTTAGCGCATACCTGATCAAATACATTTCAAATTTACATTACTACATCGAGTAAATTCAATGGGAAGAATATTATGAGATCACAAATCTAGAATCGTCTTACCACGTCTTGTCAAATATATGTTTGTCGTATTTTGTACAATAAATGCCTGATCTAAAAATGTCTTATGTAAATGTTGTGAAAATTTGCGCAATATTCAATTAACATGCAACAAATACGTCTATTTTAATTCGCATCTCTATGTCCTTTCGAAACGAGTAGGGGAGTCAGAGAGTAGGGGTGGTAAAACGGAGCGATGCTGAGCGCACGCGCTATTGCTGAACCGACAACCACAGCGCTCGTCGCGCCCATAGACACCTGTCAAATTGTGCTTTCCCGCCGAAATTTGATAATTATTGTTTTAAAGCTTGAGAATAGTGAGGTGAAGTGATCTTTGGATTGATACTCGATAGAAGGTGGTGTGTTGTGTGATGGTATTAAACCTTTTGAGTGCACAATGAGGGGCAGTGTTTTTTTGTTTTTGCTGTTGGCGCACGCAGTCTGCGCCATAACCGGACCGAGGGTGAGTAAAGTAATAAATACCAAAGTTATCAATAAACGATATTAAAGTCATTCCCACACGCACTTCCCTAAAGATCTACAATCTACATTTAAAGAATTGCATATTTGCGTGCGAGCCAGTAGTCGGAATAGGAAGTAAATTGATACGCCACTAAGGCATTAATAAACAATTATGCACTACTAAGCTATTTATAAAATAAGCAGTAGTTATGGGAAAATTTGCAGTACAATGTCCTAATGTAATTGTATATGTATAGACACTATTTATAAAGTAAATACGTAGTATGGAAATCTGGCTGTGAACATTCTAAATTGGATACAATTAGCGTATTGTATGTGGTTACCTATGTGGTGTATCGTTCTATTTAGTAAATTGAAAAAATATTGAACGGTGAAATGTCTGCGCTAGCGATGATGCTGATGATGATGACGCTCAAGATGTTTGTTAACCACTATATGTACTTGGTAACGGATGATAACGTCTCTTCTGTTCATTATCAATTATTCACTATTTAACTATACCTATACAAACACTTCATCCTTGTGTCGAATTTCTAAAATCGGAGGGTAGTCCTCCTCTAGGGTTGCCAACCATGCCTTATAATAAAGTATCCTACTCTATTTTTGGTAATTATACTTTGGCATAGGTACCAATAAAATGTTTACATACTTTATTACCGAACGAACTGTTTATTTATATGTCAAACAATCTTTAAATCATCTATAGCAAAGAAATGTTTGCATGAGCTAAATGCACTTAAAAAACATTTGATTAGAAAACTACTTTTTTTTCTGCGGAATTCTTTATTTTTTCCTATCTAAACGATCTTATACTTTTTTTGTCAAAAAAACTTGACATTTTCTGACGCTGTGGCGCCATCGATGTCGATTGGTGGCCAATAGTAGGGTATCATTTGTACTTTGTAGTAGTCTCCAGTGTGGTGCAGTAACATGTATGGGATGAAATTTCAAAACGCTCAAGTCACGTAACATTGATATGTCATCGCATACATACTATCCGTGGGGTGACGGATTTAGAATACATAGTGTCGCCACCCCATTTCATCCTAGCAGTGTCGTAAGAGCCGACGAAGGGAAATGATAAGGCCGAAAACCTGGCCGCAAGAGAAGGAAAACTTGACATGAAACCTTGTGCCAACCTGTCTGGCCAGCGTGGCGCGGTAGGCTAATAATGTTCTGTGTAGGTGGAGGGGGGTAAATAATGGGTCATTTATGGGCCGAGTAAGTAAAAATTTAGCGTAGCAGATGCCGCGATGTTTTTGCATTGAGCTCATGATCCAACAATCTATTTGGGGTGCGTCTACGGATTCTTTTCCCAACTATGCCTGTATCCCTATTTTTTTTGGCAATATAACTATACCAAATCCGCAAGTACTTTAATAGGCTTAAAGTAGACATCTGTTAGAGAAAGAGAGATAGCCTTGTGGTAACATTGAGTTATTAGAGTATTGACGTGTTGGTTCTTCGTGCCATCCAGCAAATTACAGGATTTTTGTACAGTTCCATACAATGTACTGCAGCTTTATTTCATTCCCACTTCCTACTAAAAATGTGTTTTTAATTTTGTTATTTAGGATGTAGGGACTATTTTCTGATGTCAATATAAATTTATCTGACTCTTCTTCTTCTTCTACCTGGCGTTAATCCCGGCTATTGCCAGGGTCCACCTTCCGACAGAGCTTCCTCCACTTTGCCCGATCTTCTACATCCTTTTCAGTCAGGCCATTGGCTCTCATGTCGGACTTGACAACGTCCAGCCAGCGCTTGCGAGGGCGAACAAAATATATAAATTTATCTGACTGTTTGTGCATAATAATATTGCCAGAACAATACAGATCATGTCAAAATGCATTAAGTTATAAAAAATATTTTATTGCACCTTTTTAATGTAATTAATTATAATAATTGGGTTCATGAACTATCGAGAAGTTAGATACTATTATTGAGCAATGCCAACCTTGACACAGACAAAAAATAACAATGAGCAGAATTAATAACTTTGAGAACATTGCCACTGTGAAAAAATAAATGGATTTCAAAATATGATTTGCAGCCTTCTCGCAATTTAAAGATGGTTACAGCCTAGCTAAAATAAATTATGTAAATGTAACACAACTTTTGTGATCAATTTACTCCATGAAATGTTGAATTCTCAATTTAAGAATAAACTGTGGTTTCTGATTATACTTATGGCTTCCCCTTAACCTTCATAGAGAATAGACGAAATGTATCTCACAGACTTGACTTGACTCCCATCGTTCTTTAAAATATGTAAATTATGTGCTTCTTCCATGGCGACGACCTAAACATATAGGTGATTTTAGTTTTTGATGACTTGAACTTTTGATATTGTTTTAAAATATTTTAATGTTGAATAGCTGTCTTGGAGTGTTGATCAGGTATTGGTAAGTGCAACGGGTTACGGGGGACCAGACTTAACTAAACTAAATGCATGCACTTAGTTTATTAGTAAGGTTGCTGGAGTTGCTAGAAGTGGTCTGCGAAGGGTCGGGCTTTGTGACATTCAATCTTCAGTGGTGAAATTAAGTGACTGTTTAGTCAGAATATTTCAAGCATTCCGTACAACATCTCTAATATTTTGCACTGCGACACACAGTTGACGATTAACTTGCGTGTACTCTCGCAAGTTAATTGTTCTTTTTTATTTTTCTCACCCATGACTATGTATGCCCAGTTACAAACGGTAATTTTATAAAATAAATCACCTGCGCTTTACAATAAAGAACTGTTGCGTTGATGCGTAAAATCATTTAATTTGAACTTTTTCGTAATAATAAATACTTGTAAAGTAAATCTAATAAATAGATTGATTCGAAAATCGATTTGCGAAATTAAATAACTAGAGACGCGATGTAGCAATGCTATTTGCCAAATTGACGATTTAATTTACTCACGTAGTGGAAATTCTGCTAGGTTATTGATTATATAATACCAATTAGCTACCGCCTGAGTTTTAAATCTATGCCAAATTCGGCAATAGCTACATTAATTTTCGGCGATAGCTACGTTATGATAGTCTTAATAATAGATATTATCTGTGTTGAAATCCTTATTAAACCTGTTTAAAAAGTCGGTGACTCATATCTATCAGTTCATAAAAGCTTGCTCAGTAAGGACCAATAACTTGTAAGAAAATTTGCCTACTGTATCATTACTATAGTAAGTGATGTACTGCTTTTATTTTGCAGCTACTACTACTACTAATAACTCATAAATAACCCACTGCTGAGTCGGGTCTCCTCCAATTGCATGGTACCTAGCCTGCTGAGGCACGCTGGCCAGACGAGTTGGCACCGGGCTGCATATCAAGTTTGCCTTCTCTTCTCTTGAATAATATTTCCAAGCTCTCATTTTGCCGCCCGTGAAATTTTGTTGTAGGTACCCCTAGCATTAATCCAGCACTGTCTTGTACCACGCGGAATTTATGTTTATTGCCCAAAAGAAAGTGACAAAAATAGTTGTAATTAAAATGAAAGTATTTTTATGCAGTGTTTATTTAGTGTTTCCGTATTACATCAATTAAATTAAAGTGAATTCTTGGCTCGTGGTCGAGGGCGAAAAAGCGATAATTTATATGTAATGCCTAATTTATATACATAAACCGGTTTTCTATATAATGAATTGTTAGTATAATACATTTATAACCTTTATTACCGTGGAAAGTTAGTTTCTACTTGGTATTTCCGTTAAGGATCACAAAAATGGGATAGCCAATAAACTACCCCTATTTACTTGATAGTACCTACATAAATGTGTGCAGAATGTTTGAAGTATACCAATTATACTTCAAACAATCATAATTGGTATACAATAAAGCATTTTTCTATTCTGTTCTACATGGAATGATTGATTTATTGGATATAACGGTAATCGTTTGGGTACCTAAATCAGCTCTCAGTGTTTACGTTATTGACTTAGTATGGAGAATTTCATAGATACATATTATAATTGCCACCAAAGCTATACTATGCTTTGGAACGCCTTGCCTCAGGAAATTAGGATGGCACAATCACGTCTCTCATTCAAGCTGAAACTACGAGAGCATCTGCTGGCATCTTGTTCTGGAACCACTAACATTTAGCAGTATGTAGTGTATGTATTTTATTAAATATATCGATATAATTATTTGTGTATTTATGTAATATATTTTGTATGTATATGTATATATATATATATTTGTATGTATGTATAAGTGTATATATTTATAGATATATATTGTTTAAGTTTTATTATAATTATCTTGTTGATTCCCTCAAAAGTGCACCTACCTAATATTTCTCTGCATGACCTGAAGGTAGACTGGGAGAAAATGACGTAGGCATTAAGTCCGCCGATGTAAAATTTGCATAAAGTTAAATAAATAAATATACGTTCTTTATGATGCACGAAGGAGAACCGAGTCCAAACTGACTCCACGCGAACAAAATACGCTACCTACCAAACTTCATATTTTAAATTTGATTTCTAGAAGGTTCTTCCGCGGTCATTATGTGATCATCATTCATCTAACACCCATTGATAACATATAATTATGCCTATTTACCGTCCATGACTCGAACAATGACGCTTTCTAAATCGCTCGTTACATCAGTATGCACAGTTTAAGTTCAAGGCGTTTCGTATTAATGTATTCACTAAACGTAGGCATAATATTACTGTGTCTGTTTTACCGGTTTTACGTAACATCTTAACCAGTTCTTTGTATTGTGGCAATCTACCGACAAATGCAGCTATTCCTGCCAGTTTCATAAATCGATTGTATTTTTTATTAGTGGAAACATAAAAAGAACAGCTAAACTAGCTGTAAATAACTAAAATTATAAACATAGAATTTGCACCAGATCGTTGTCACCGGGTAAGGTTAGCTATACAGTAGCAATAGGTATGACTGCCTCGTTGGTCTAGTGGTTAGATGTGCCGCTTTGGATCAACGGGTCCCCGGTTCGATACCGGGGTCAGGCAAGTGTCTTTGTCTAAACCAGAGGCACTGGCTCGGAGTCTGGGTGTCATTTTCTATCTATAATAAGTATGTATACATATACAAAAAAAAATTTTTATGTAGTTTATCATCCATCTCGTTACCATAACACAAGCATTAAGTTGCTTAGCTTGGGACGAGATGGCGTTGTGTGAAATGTCCAAGGATATTTATTATGTATATAAATTAATCCCAGGCATTGTATTCTTTTAATTGACACGACACGGTTGGCGCAGTGGTTGAGCGATCGACTGCTGCGCAGCATGTCGCGGGTTTTATTCCCGCACGGAAGAAATATTTGTACGACCTACAAGTATTTGTTCCGGGTCTGGGTGTTTTCTATCTATAATATGTATGTATTTACAAAAAAAAAAGTATATTTGTAGTTTATCATCCATCTCGTTACCATAACACAAGCATTAAGTTGCTTAGCTTGGGACGAGATGGCGTTGTGTGAAATGTCCAAGGATATTTATTTATTTATTTAATTGTTTAATAAAATTTAATCATTACCAATTTCAAGAATAAAGATACGTTATTTTTAAAGTAATCATTCAGCGCCGGGAATAAGCCAAGTAACCACACAGATCTTAAACATGTCATGCTCCAGGAATATAAAATCTAGGTTAAGAAGCTGCAAAAACGATGTTGCGTAGACGTAATTATGTCTACGACAGCCGAGAATCTCGCGTGGTGAGCGACTTTCACCTGGGAGCGACGCCCGAGCAGCGCAAATGTCGTTTCATTAATTATCTAAGTTACATATGTGTGTTACAAAGAAGAACGTAGCGATTATGCGCTGCTAAATAATAAATAACTTAAAAATAGATGCCATTTTTTCGATGCTGCCTAATTCTAAACCAAGGGCGGATCCAGGGGGGGGGTCATGGGGGTCATGACCCCCCCCTGAGCTGGTTCCAGGACTTAGGTGGACCACTAATTGAACATAATGATTTTATTTATATATTTTATCACCATACAGATTTTATGTAAAACAATACCTTATTAAGGAACAAAAGAAACACGGACTAATTATTACAAATATATCTATAATCTAAGCAAACAAAGATGCTGCCACCACATATTTAATTTTTATTTTCAAGTAATTATAATTGCATGCAGTCGGGATTTCATTATTTATATAAATTGTCGTATATTTATATTAATTTATTAGATATTATTGGTATTTTAATACAAATGTAATCATTATGTTTAATGTTTTTCAGTATTGTCGGTTTTTTATGAATTTGTTGTATTTTTTTTTGTAGTCTATTTAATTATATAACTACTACACGTCACACGAACTATTCGAAGCAAAAGCATAGACCTCATACTTAGATTTACGTTAGAACTCAAGTGCTTGCAGCTTGGTAGCCGTATGCCACTACTGGGATTCAGCAGAATATCAGCGTCAGGTACTGCACTTGACATATGCTGAGCTGGATACCCTTTCGGTGCAGTTTCGAGACACATAGCTAATTCAGAAAATTTATTCTTTTTTGTTTTTTTTTTATTATTTGGTTGTATACATGGACGTATAAAAAAAGGCGGACGGAACTCTCTCTAAGACAAAAGTGAGACGCCAAGATGGCGGCCGCTCTTTAAGTGTGAGTTAATTTTGGGGTGGCCAAGTTACACAAAAAATTGCCATTAAAACACGGACAACGTAATAAAAAAGAATGTCAAAGTCAAATAATTTATTTTGTATAGGACACAATGGACACTTACAAATTGTCAACATATTAAAAAAATGTATAGAATGCATATATTGTAGTTTACCACCAGTTCGGAACGCGACCACTGCTGAAAAGAACTGGCAAGAAAATCAGAGGGCTCGTCATTCCTTTTTTAATAATTTGCGGTCCTATTTCATTTAATTTAATATCCCAAATGCTGAGTAATTTTTTTATAATAATGTCTTTTGTGTAATAATCTCTTTTTTTATTTATAGTCTGTAGCTAGTTGTTTGCCCAGGGTGTTAGAAAAAGTTCGCGCAAGACGACCAAAAAGCCGCGTTCTCCTACATCATGACAACGCTTCTTCACACACGGCCAACAAAACAAAGTCATTTTAGCTTCCGGAAAAGTACAACTCGTCACCCATCCTGCGCATAGCCTCGATCTAGCACCCTGTGATTTCTGTATTTTCCCCAAAATCAAACATTTCATGAGAGGTTTCACTTTTACCAACTCCGAAGAGGCAGTGATAGCGTTCAATCATCACGTAGAAAACATGCATTCAGATCTGTGGTCCTCCTGTTTAATTAAAAAACGGTTCAATCGCATGAAAAAATGTTTGAAATGTAGTCTTTTGAAAAGCAATATTATAGTTATAACATTTTTTTAAGTTACGCAAAACTTATAGACCTACGTATGTATTTTGTCTGTTTCTATTTTGTTTGTTGGAAACCCTTGTCGTACCACCTCTTCAATTTTGCGGAGTTTTGCGTCATGTCATGTCGAGGGGTGACATACCTCTAGCTGTTATGACAAAATCATTAACCACGGTTACGGAATTTAAATAGGCTGCCTCATTCAGTGCGTGATAGTGGTTCTCTGGGTGTCTTCAAGAGGGCAATATGTACGTGGATATGTACAAGTTATTATGTGTGGAGTTTTTCAAGTGTACAATAAAAAATAAATATTTTTAAGTACAGTACTTACGTACATTAATAAATAAATATCCTTGGACATTTCACACAACGCCATCTCGTCCCAAGCTAAGCAACTTAATGCTTGTGTTATGGTAACGAGATGGATGATAAACTACTTATATTTTTTTTTTTTTGTAAATACGTACATATTATATATAGAAATGACACCCAGACTCCGAGCCAGTGCCTCTGGTTTAGACAAAGACACTTGCCCGACCCCGGAATCGAACCGTACTTTACTTGTATCTATTGTTATCAAAATTAAATTATAAGTTCTTGACTTGACCACGACTATGTGACCCCCTCCTGGCGCCAAAGCTGGATCCGCCCTTGTTCTAAACGCTACGCGTTACGCAACAGTTTATTTAAGTAGATTACTTTATCGTCAAACCAGAAGTTTATGAACCCGTTAAGCTGAAAACAGTATAAATTTGATGCAGAAGCTAAAATGCGTTGCTCTTACCCAGATTACAGAATCTTAGTCCGCTAATCACGATTGGAAATTGCCAGTTGTCGAGTTCTCGCTTAGCGTGTTGCAAAATCATTGGAATGGCAGGTAAATAGCTGAAGAATTTACATTCCTATTCATAGTTAAGTGGGTCACCAATCTATACTAATTGCACGAAAACAAGTATGAATAACTAAAAGCCTACTAGAACTTGAATGAACGAACGAATATCTATTGTACGGATTTCCAGCAGCGTACCATCTTCTATGATCACCAAAAAATGCACAAGTAACGTGCAATAAATCATAGACGTAGGCCTCCCTCAAAGAAGTCCACAACGACCAGTCTTCAGCTGCCCTCACCCTGCATACCAGCAAAGTTCAGTATTAATCGAAAATCTGTTGTAAGACACATTTTTATTCATGGCAGAATTTTGAATTTCCCAATTTAATTAGTGATGGATACCATACCACCACTACTAGGCAGCCCATAGAAGACTCACTACTGAGTCGGGCCTCCTCCAGTTACATAGAGAGCAATCAGCCTACTATGCCACGCTAGCCAGTCGGGTTGGCACAGTATTTTGTATCGAGTGGTCCTTCTCTTGCGGCTAAATTATCGGCCTTGTCACTTCCTGGAATGGTGACACTATGTATTCTAAATCCGTCACCATACGGATACCACAAGGATACCATAAATAAAGCGTACCTAAATTGAGCCACGTGTTAGGTCTTACATGGAGCGATTGCTATCTGCCTTCACGTTACTGGTTCGTATCATGACTACCATATCCGTTAGAATGCACTACTAACTTATCCGAATACATACCTACTCCTAACTAGTATCGAGAAAATGTCACCCGATGCCATCTCGATATCGATTTACGTAACACTAGGCGTGTTGGCGCATTGCTAAGCGGTTGCATTCGTCTTAGGCATTTCCTGTTTTGTAGATTGGTATTGCTGCATCAAAGAAAGTGACATCATAATATTTGTTTGCCTCATCCAAATATTTTTTACTAGCTTTTACTCCCAAGCCCATGTAGACATTATTGACATTACTATGCAGTCTTGGGTAGTAGCGCTGAATTATCATAATTATCATTACTACACATTGCCCTAACGTAGGCTGCCATCACCTAAATTGCAGACGCCGCGGTGGATAAAACGGCAAAAATCCCGGACATCTATAAAAAATGGATTTCCTCTGACAACAAAAGTGCCTGGATTACTCCCGCACATTTTTTAAACCCCTTCAATCTAGGACAAATCAGGGGAATTCCGGACGGATGGGAATATATTTTTTATATACAAGGTTTTTAACTGATCTGTTTAATGTGTCACCAAGACGCTTCGTGTCACTATTTTAAAAGATTCGAGTTTATGTCCTATTATGTAAAATGTTATTTTTTGCGGGGGTAAATCTGTGCTATTTTGTCTTAAAATCGTAGTACATTTTACCACAAGCGTGACTCGCAAACGGATCTGCCACCTCCGACCATTGTATATCAATGCCTCCGACATAACTTATGCAACGCTGCCGTGTCGGTGACCCGACGAACGAGATCGAAAGCTCGATCGCACGCCGCAAGACACGGTCGACGAAAGTGAACTTTTTGGCCCGATTACAAAATGACATTGGACCCCCGACAAGAAAAGGCGTAAAACCATGGTTTATGAAGTCTGTTTACATTTTTTTTGTTAAAATGTTTCAATTTTTACTCCTTTAACCTCGGAACTAAAGACTAGGAAGAAACCCCAAATTTGCCTTTTGGCAAATAGTTTTGTTCACTTATTTCAAGTTAAATAACAAAGCGCTGAACCAAATTTGGTAAATTGATGTAAGGGGCCAATCCAAAGGCAATGCTAAACTGAACGGGCAGTGTTAGAAAATTTGCTCAGGGTTCTAATTTTTAAGCGGTGTCTTAAAATGTTTACATTTTGATTTATACTTAATTATATTTGTAACAAATTTATCGCCTGTGTTTTGATCATTTTAATGCGCCGCTGACGACCTGACGCCACGGGTGATACTATAGACCAGGGGTCTTAAAAATGACCATCAATTTAAAGTTGACTATATCTCCTCAATGCTTAATCATATCGATTATTACGCAGTAATCATCATCACAATTTCAGTATAAGTGACCCACTGCTTAGTCGAGTGACCTCCAAGTCCATGAAAGGAAATTAGCCTAATGTGCCACGCTGGAAGGACGGGTTAGCACAGTGTTTGTATCAAGTGTCCCTTCTCTTGCGGCTAGATTGACTGGCTCTTGCGCATTAGCATTACATTTTAGTATTATTTGGCAACCAGGTAAAGCAAAATTTTGTAATCACGCAAAACCGTCATGTGTACCTCATATTTCAAGATACAAAATAATTTATACATAGAACTAGGTACTCTTTTGATTGCCCTCACTTGGGATGGCTAGGCTCCAGCCATTTCAGATATTAGCCGAAACAAACAGACAATATGTAGTATGTATTCATTATATTTGTATGTGTTTATATATATTTACTAGTGGCCCGCCCCGGCTTCGCCCGTGCAAAGCGGGGGTGGGTTATACATATAAACCTTCCCCTTCAATCACTCTATCTATTAAAAAAAACCGCTTCAAAATCCGTTGCGTAGTTTTAAAGATTTATGCATACATAGGGACGGACAGAAGAATGCGGCTTTGTTTTATACTATGTAGTGATGTGTATATACATATATTTATATATCTGGTATTCCTTTTGTACCCCATATGCTCTTTCCTTTTAAACCGAAGGTTGACTGGCAGAGAATGCCGCATGGCATTAAGTCCGCCTTGTGTACCGTGTTTGTAGTACTTAAAGAGTAAATAAATAAATAAATATCATGAAATTTATAACACCTCTTTTTTGTTGGTTTATTAATAAAATGCTTAATCTACTATCCGGCATTATATGATCCACTCCATCCAGTTACATGGAGCCTACTTTGCCACGCTTAATAGTGATTAGATATAGAAATAGCATTATCATTATTACTACTTTATGGAAAAATAATGTTTAAGTATCGGGTTTATAATATATAATAGTGTCACCATCCCATTCCATTATGGGGGTGTCGTAAGAGCTGACAAATGAAATGACAAGGCCGATAACCTAGACGCAAGAGAAGGAAAACTTGGTACAGAACCATGCGTCAACCCTTTTTTTACGTTGGAAATCCTCATGGATACCCTACCGCCAGCCGGGTTATGTGGGACTCCGAGGCGTGGAAAGATGTCATGTATGGGCTGAATAGTAGTAGTAAGAACTAATATCTATTTATTAAACAACTACAGGTATAAGTAAACAATATAAAACACGATCAGTGTTTAGAACGTTCTAGAGAACTGAGTTTATATGAGAAAATAATGACACGGCAGTAGTGGGGTTGCAGATGGCTATCGAACAAACTATTCACTGAATCTAGCGATTTAGAAGTGCGTACCGTGGGAATGGGTGTGCATAGAATTTCTTGCGCAAAGCATTTTGAATATGCGAAAAGGGGTCGGTGAGTGGTGGTATAGATTGTAACGAAGATTTTGCATAAATCGGCCGATCGGCTTACGAAATTGTATTTAACTTTACCGAGCGTTTAACTGGCTGGCGTTGCGTAGTGGGGAACCAGTCGTTTAATAGATTTTCCACACGGCCAGAATATCGTGAGCTTTTTGTATGAGAGGTATACTTCGGAGATGTTAGATCTCATTTAATTAACAACCTAAGTTTTTAATTCCATCGACTTATGTGCAACCATAACACACTCAGACATGGCACCCAGACTCCGAACAAGTGCCTCTGGTTTAGACAAAGACATTTGCCCGACCCCGGAATCGACGCCACATCCCCGTAAAACATTTCTGCCACACAAACAATTACTAGATATTACAGGAAATGATTTCTTCATGGTTTTCTGATGGCTTTTTTTTTATTTAATTATTGTCCCAACGTTTCAGACACTTTGCAGTGTCCGTGGTCGGTGGTGGATCGTGATCGTGAAAACCTAAGACATCATTAAATTACTAGATAATATCTTAGTTATTATGGGGTCACCTTGGGTTGCCCTTAACTACTCAACCCCTACATGACCCACTGCTGAGTCGGGCAGTCTCCCTTAATATGGAGGGTAATTACCTACTGGTCCTCCCTGGCTCCCCAGGTTGGTACAGGGTTTCATATAAAGTTTTGCTTATCTTGCAGCTAGGTTTTAGATAGATAATATATTCTTTATGAACAAATTAGTAGGTACAAGAGGTATAGACTAAGAGCCCGTGAACCCCAGACCTACGGTATTTTATAAAAGCTAAAAGTTTTTCAGCGCATGCTCCCAACACAGGTAAGACCGATGGACTATTTATGAAGTTTGGGTTACAACTTGGCTTTGGCAGGTAAACCTCACTAAAGGTGTGTAAAATACCCATTTTATTACGTCAAATAATAAAGTGCGATTTTTTGGTATTACCTTTAGATTATTATAAAAAATCATGTTATTCATTGACAGACACTTAACATCGTGGAAACCCCTTGCCAGACACCCTTAATGTTAATGGCAGTAAGCATATGGGTGGGTGCGAGTGAGATAGCGAGTTAAATCTACCGCGGTCCCTCACTGTTATTTCTACTGATAAAATCAAAACTCATTTAATCAAGTTGGCTCATTAGAGCTCTTTTGACAGGTCAAACAGAATGATAAAAGTTAAAATTTACCATTTAAAATTAATTATTTACCATCTACCACCGGTTCGGAATGCACCTCTACTGAGAAGAGCCGGCAAGAAACTCTGTAGTTGTTCTTTTTAGATCGCCATTTGGGTACAAGACTGGTTATAAGACAGATTTGTGAGAGCAAACTCGCGCAATAGTTCCAAAGGGCCAAACATCAGCCAGATCTAGTCGACAATAGTAACCTTGTAATGACCAAGCCAACCGACCCCCAGCAACGGCACCTGTTCACAAGCATGACGCATGCGGCAGCCATCGCCCTCCTCAACCATATTGCAGGGAAGACAACGACCCGCCGCACGACGCCACTACTGCCATGAGTCTTAAAGTGAGCATGATAACTCGAGCACCAAGGAATTGAACATTTCAAAGGTTATACTAATAACGCGTTAGGATGCTCTCACATACTGTGTATTCTAATAACTTTGTCATTATTCTAAAAGTATTTAAATAAGAGCATCGGACTAGCAACAACACCGATCAGTTATTCCCAAGCATTTTTGTCTAAGATATAGTCGTTAACTTTATAGTACCCCTTAAAGATTAGCCGACTTTTAATTTGACACTTAAAGTGTTCTAAAGGCAAGTCTTGAATGCCTTTAGGAATTTTATTAAATAATCGAATAACACGACCTGCAAAACTTTTGTGAACTTTTTGCAGCCTGTAATAAGTAGTAAAGTCTATGTAATAAAGTAATAGTCTATGTTACGTACATCTAAAAAAATAATTAAGAAAAAATCATTCGATGCTACAACTACATTAAATTGTTCATTTTTTAATTTATTCTGTCAATATCAGGTTTAAAGAAAGCCAAATAAAATATTCCTCAAAAATTTAACGAAAAACTGGAAATTGATTGATGACATTACATACTATTATAGAGTATAAAGACAATATTATTTCATTCATTAACATTATCATCACCAATGTTATAATTTTCTTCGTCACTGTTACTCAATTCGATATCGAATCTTCGTCAGTTTCTGTATAAATATAAAAAAGATAATGGGATTATTAAAAGAGATTATTATTATATTAAAAGTATTAAAAAAATGGAAAATAGATTGAAGTATTTATACCTGAGACAGTTTTTAGTGAATCTTTAACGAAGTTATCCCAGAAATTATTCAAAATCAGTACCATTTAAAATGGTACTAATTTTGAACTGCAATAATTGTTATCGAAATTATTTGCGATTATATTTTGTGAAATAGGACCGCATTTTAATCACCACGCCCGATTACGTCTGCAGATAGTTATAGTAGCGAATGGAGCCTCAGAATAAATTTAAAGGAACACTATAGGGGGCGCTTTATTATTTTAGCTGATGTAAACAGGTACTAAGTACTAAACAATACATGCGCAGTAGAAATACAAACTGCGCAGTGAGGGACTGCGGTAGACTTAACTCGCTATCTCACGCGTACCCACCCATATGCATACTGCCATGAACATTAAGGGTGTCTGGCAAGGGGTTTCCACGACGTAAAGTGTCTGACAATGAATAACATGATTTTTTATAATGATCTAAAGGTAATACCAAAAAATCGCACTTTATTATTTGACGTAATTAGATCGGTATTTTACACACCTTTAGTGAAGTGTACCTGCCAAAGCCACTGTAACCCAAACTTCATAAATGGTCCATCGTTCTTACTTGTGTTGGGAGCATGCGCTGACAAACTTTCAGCTTTTATAAAATACCGTAGGTCTGGGGTTCACGGGCTCTTGCTCTAGTAATATCGATAAATGCCATTTATTACAGACAACCTTGGGATACACAATAAAAGAAAGGAAAGAAAGTAAGAACTGTAACAAGAGGTGCAATAATAGGTAAAAGGTGCAATAATAGGTATAAAAAAGTAACAATTGTGAAATATGAAAGAAAATCACTACATAAAATAAAAATTAAATTAAAAATTTAAATAAACCCCACACACAAGGTCCTAAGTTCCCTTTAAAAAGTAAAAAATAATAATAAAATACATCGCGTTGGGGGACCTCTCCTACTTATTTATTACCTGACCCCTGGTCTTTTTTTTATTTTCTACTTATTATAGGTACACGCTTATTATGATGTAACTTTCACCCCCCATAACTTTTAAACGACTCAACCGATTTTCATCAAACATGTCTAAGAACACTCGCCCGTAACTCACCTGTCATACAAAAAAAACTGTATTGAAATCGCTTCATCCGTTCTACGGTACGTGGCTACGGTGCCACAGACAGACAGACAGACACGTCAAACTTATAACACCCCTTTTTGCGTCGGGGGTTAAAAATATGTAACGTGGGTAGCCCCGAATAACTTGGCAGGCACCCCTGCGGGAAGTCGGAGTAGTTTCTTCGTCGCGCCAGTCGGTTTCATAGTTTAACACTACAATATTTTATTATGTACTAGCTGCACCCCGCGGTTTCACCCGCGCTTACTTGCCACTTATCGTTATATTTTGGATAATTTACACAATACTTTATAAAGTATAGCCAATGTGTTCTTCTGATGTGTAAGCTATATTATTGTAAAGTTTCATCAAAATCCGTTCAGTAGTTTTTGTGTAAAAGAGTAACAAACATCCATCCATACTTACAAACTTTCGCATTTATAATATTAGTAGGATCACATTTTATATATATGTATAATTATAATAGATATGTGCATACAAACAAATACAAATATGCCTTATTTCCTTTTGTCGGCTCTTGCAGCACCCTCAAGATGAAATTGGGCGGTGACACTATCACTATCATCACTACATATTATAAAACATAGTCGCTGTTGTCTGTTCGTCCCTATGTGTCTTTAAAACTACGCAACGGATTTTAATGCGGTTTTAATAGATTTTAATAGTATAATACATCCATTATATTGTAGAGAAACACTGATAAATTTTGAGGTTAATTATTGCACCCGTGCGAAGCTGGGCGGGTCGCTAGTGTATACTAAATCTATACCTATTCAATATCCCTATTCACAGTCTTTTAGTAAAAATAAGTCTATTCACATAGCTCCTATAAATAAAACATTGAAGTGAGTAACGGAAAGTTGCTTTCTTCGTTTTATGGAAACTGTACCTCATTGTTATTCCGCCTGGGGACAAGGGTCGTCATCGCTTCAAATGTTGCTCCGCAAAGCATACAATGAACCATTGAATAATTACTTACTACTTGTTTGTAAACTCATACAGTGTAGGTAATGGGAGAGCTATGGAGTTATTCTGCGTGATAGAATGAGAAATTACGGCTCGTAGGATGGAAGTGGAGCAATATGAAATGGGAATCAGACGACAACTACCTCCTTTGTCATGGGACACCCTTAACCTTGGTAACCGCCAAAAATGTTTCTCCTCTGTAAAAAAATCAGGCTAATTTCCCTCCATGAACTGAAATAATGATGATGATTACAAACTTGGCGCAAGAATGAGTTCTTAAGCACGTTATGTCTGTGTCTAGTGAGGTCCGACACCTATACGTATGAATTATTCATTATTACATAATCATTTTCTCCGCACCCCGAGTTCGCGACTGTGCATGCTCACTGTGTATTAATGGCAAATAAGTTTATTTCTAACTATTGGGTTTAATAAAAAACTAAACGCCACTTGATGCTAATATTAAAACAATGCTATAAAAAAATTGATGTGGTCACTCACTATGGGCTCCAAGAAAAGGTTAAAAGTCAACCAAAGGTCAATGCAGAATAGCCTTCTCCTCGGAGCTTTCGTGGAAATCCTTGGGGGAGGCCAATGTCCAGCAATGGACGTCTGTTAGCTGAAATGATGATGATGACAAAAATTTGTATGCATTCCCTCAAATTCCTTTGTGAAATCGGTATATTGTAATAGAAGTTTGTAAACTGCTCCTGCGATACAGGTTAGGCATACAGGTTAGGCACCTTAATGCAGAGGTTTCGTTAAAAAAACACAACTCGTATTCGCTATATTGTTTGCCTTGATTGACATATACTCTATCCACACATGGCCTAATGCTGGCATGTCACATACTTATTCTTATGCGATATTTGTGTTTTCTAAGTCAAATATAGCAAATACTCAAAAAGAATACTCAAGTGAAGTGACACCTTATTGTCAAAATCAAATATGGAAAAGCGTAACACAAATACGCCTGTAGTCATCTCTTGGATTTGTTGGTACGTGACGCATCAACGATATGAAAGCGCATTCTTGCCCAGACGCATTCTACGCTCAATAGCCTGCAGTAGGGTTGTCACATGATTTTTGAGAATTTTAGAACACTGTTTAGCAATTAAAAATAAAACTACTTAAAAAACGTTGTTATTATTTTTCTTTTCTTCTGTGGCGTTCGCAATTATTGCATTGCCATTATCAAGTTAATCCAGTGTTGATGAAGCGGTTTTTACATTTCATAAAGGTAGGGAAACCCGAATCTGCTGCAAGATATATATAAATAAACACTAATATATTACAATAGAACAAGAATATACACTCCTGATCACTCCAAATTAGCTAATAATTAAAATTAAAATTTCAAATCCATGAACCCTAGTTGTTAACAAAATAATAACCCCCATTTCATCCTAAGGGCCCCCGCGCCTAATGCGCGGATTGGTCGCGGCGGCCAATAGGCCGCGTATGTGACGCGATGTTTTTCGTTGGCCGCGCGACCAAAACTTGGCCGCGCGGCCTGGCCACGTAATGCGCGCAGCTATATACATCGTAGAAGAATTAGTTGGCCGCAGCGACTTGGCCGCGCGGCCTGGCCGCATAATGCGCGGAGGCCCTAAGGGTGTCGTAATAGTCGACAATAGGAAATGACAAGGCTGAAAACCTAGCGGCAGGAGAAGGAAAATTTGAAACTAAACCCTGTGCTAACCCGTCTGGCCAGCGTGGCACAGTAGGTTAATTACCCTCCATGTAGTTGGAGGAGGCCCGACTCAGCAGTGGGTAATTTATGGGCTGAGTAGTAACAAAATAATAAAACGATTTCAAAAACGGGACAAATTCCTAATACGAGGGTGAATCAAAAAATTCTTGGAATCAATATTAAAAAATGCAAAGATTTAAATAATAATATTTTATTTTTCAACATAATCTCCCTCCAATGCAATGCATTTAGAATAACGCGTTTCTAACTTCCTTATTCCTTGTGAAAAAAAATTATTTTCTTGACTCTCGAAAAAGTCCTCTACGGCAGCTATAACCGCGTCATTATCGTGAAATTTTGTTCCACGAATTTCCTCTTTTAATTTTGGAAATAAGTGAAAATCACTTGGGGCTAAGTCCGGAGAATATGGTGGGTGGTCAAGGAGATTGAAGCCAGCACAGCGGATTGCGTTGAGCGCAACTTCCGATCGATGGGCAGGAGCGTTATCTTGAAGGAACAACACGCCCAACGACAGTTTTCCACGACGTTTTTCTTTAATCGCTTCACGCACTTTCGGGATTAAATTTGCATAATAGGGTCCAGTTATCGTCTGGCCTTTTGGCATGTAATCAATAAAAAGGATTCCTTCACTATCCCAGAACACAGAGGCCATAACTTTGCCAGCGGAAGGAGCAACTCGAAATTTCTTAATGGATGGAGAGGATGGTCGTTTCCAAGACATGCTTTGTCTTTTAGTTTCAGGATCAAAATGGTGGACCCACGTTTCATCCATGGTGACAAGACGACGGCAAAAATTATCCGAATCACGCTGGAACATTTCGAGATTACGCTTGGAAATTTCCAAACGTCGCTTTTCGTTTTCGTCGGTTAACATTCGTGGCACCCATCTTGCAGACACTTTTTTGAACCCCAGTGAATCAATTAAAATGGATTGAACGCTACCAAAAGATATCTTTAGGATCTCAGCTATATGTTTTATAGTCATTCTTCTGTCTTCCAAAACCAGATTCTCAACCTTTTTGACATTTTCTTCTGTAACGGAGGTTGAAGGCCGCCCAGAACGCGGGTCATCTTTACAGCTTGATCTACCTCTTTTAAATTCAGCCACCCAGTACGCAACCGTAGAATAGGGTACAGCATCACCCCCTAATGTCTGCTGAATGTCCAAAAAAATTTCCTTCGTAGACATTTTTTTCAAACTGAGATATTTTATCACCGCACGTAACTCACTTTTATCCATAATTTTGACTTTTTAGCAACTCGTTGCACAAAAAAATTTATTACATGCGAACGAACTGACAAAAACAAGTGACAGTCTGCATAAATATAGTGTGATAGACACTCTTTAATTTGAATATCGAACTTGATCCAAAAAGGTTTCATATATATGCACTTCTAAGAACTTTTTGATTCACCCTGGTAGTATGCTATACCATAAACACTATATGTCTATGTATAGTTGGTAAAGCTGTTAACAATTTCTTTGGCGGATGAAGTGTCTTTTGCTTCGAGATGTTTTCAAGACAATCTAAATTGACACTTAAGCATAGAACCTAGAAACAATAACATTCAAACCGAAAAGATTTTGTTTTTTATGGTATTTGCATGTTATTGGTTGTTGAAATTAAATTTATTTAATAAAGAGTACATAATCTATTCTTTTGTAAGGTTTGCCTCCTTTTTGAAGTCCGTCGATAAAGTTCTTTTTCGTAGTAAAATGCATTAATTTGCATCCAGACTGCCTACTAAAACTTTGTTGGCCTTCTGAGACCTCGGTTTTTACTTTTATATTTCTTGTCTTTCAATAAAGTTACTCGTAGTTTTATATGATTAGCCAACCCTATTGTCCCTCGAATGTCTGTATTGGTTTAGTATTTTTACAGACATTATGTGCCATAATATTTACCTACAGCTTGTGACATCTTAGTTCTGAGCAAACATTTGAAATAGATATGTTACATAACTTTGGAAATTAGGAAGATAAATAACTGGCTGACATTTTCGGATTCAACTTCTAGTAAGGCAATCTGACTCAGAACCAAATGGAACTATGTAGTTAGATATACGTACACAGTCATTGTAATATGGCGTTAAAAAAAAGACAAACCCACTGAGTTTCTTCCGCTAGGTCCTCTCGGTTGGTGCCGCGTTCCGACCTGGTAGTAGTGCTTTAAAAATATGTAATTTCTAGCAATATTATATCTTTTTTTTTTGGTTGCTGTCTCCTTTCTCTGGAGCGGCATTCGCACCGATGGTAGTTTTAGTATAAAAGTAAATAAATAATAAATAAATATCCTTGGACATTTCACACAACGCCATCTCGTCCCAAGCTAAGCAACTTAATGCTTGTGTTATGGTAAAGAGATGGATGATAAACTACTTATATACATTTTTTTTGTAAATACATACATTATAGATAGAAAATTAAACATGCTTATGAAACACATGAAAGTAGATAATATATGATACCGATAGAAATGTATAGACCCTACCATCTGGCGTGGGACAAGGGCCAAAAGATGATGTTAGTAGTTCTAAATACGGCTGTGTGTGTAAAAAGGGGTATTCAACCCCTTTTTACACATAGATATAATATATTCAATTTTAACCGGAAAGTATTTTCTCAAATGTGACAGGATTTATAATTAGAAGAAATATCTTACGAATTCAACAATAATAGCTTACATAACTGTTATTCGGTTATTTTAACAAATATTATCCAATAGTCGACGTTATGATATAACAGTAGGTTATAATTGTAAATTGGGAGAAATCTAAAAAAACTGCAGTTGCAGAAACTCTTAATGTAATATTATTCATATAATAAGACGTAGGGTTGTACAAAATTTATTGACATAAAGAGCGCATTATCTTACACTCATCTTACCTGCATCATCATGCTGCTGCGCATAGACTTCCCGTAATGTGCGCTATAGCTTCACACATTCAGCTGCTGCCCACAGCATTCCGATGCGATCTTTGCTCCATGGAGCATAGGCGCGTACTGCACTACTTACACTTACAGAGTCGCGGTCTCCGGTGAAGGACACGTCTATCCCAGCAGTTGTCAGTTCGTCTGCAGGCATGACCAGCCAAGTGCCAGTGCAAGTTCACAGTTGCTTAAGGTGGATGCTCCAGGGTAGCCCGCGAAATTCAAATTTTCTTACGTTTTTTGCAATTTGCAGGGCAGTGCTAGGTTGTATGATGATGAACATTTGATTCGCGGCTGTAAGACTTTAGTAGTTACAGAGTTATAATCATCAAACTCATCAATACAAACCTCCAAGCTCATAAAGGTGCAAGAATCACTTTGACGTGGAAAAAGTTTTTCTTGCACCTTTATGAGCTTGGAGGGTTGTATTGATGATTTTGATGATTATAATTCTATAACTAAATACGTCTTACAGCCGCGAATAACATTTTAATCAACATACAACCTAGCACTGACCTGCAAATTGCAAAAAACGTAAGAAAATTTGAATTTCGCGGGCTACCCTGGGGCATCCACCATAAAGCTACATAACTGGCCCACAAACAACATTTTTACTTCTAAAAATACATATTTAGTATCAAATTATATTTCATGCAGTTGTATATTTCTTAGCCATATAATTACTCGTATATTATGTAAAATTTAGCGTGGCATATCAATTAACAATTTGAATAATAGAAGCATAAAATTGTTTATTTCCGTTTCACCACTTTACCACGGAAGAAGCGAATATGTATATATTTAATATTAAGATTTAAGGACCACTTCTAACTAGAAAAATAATGAACAAACAATTTCTACAACATTTAAATTCTGTCTTTTAATAATAACTTCTACATATTTTTGTTGCAGGTAGAGAATGACTTCGAAAGGAGAAGACAGGCACCCCTACCACACGCGGGTTTCAATGAGCATCAGACAAGATTCGGCTTAAACTCACCATTGCAAAGTTTCCAACCGCAACAACCTGTCATCACCAGTCCACCGCCTACAATATCCTTCCAACAAGGAGTATTCCCTCAACAGCAACTCCAACTGCAACAACAACAGCAGCCCCAACACCAGCTGCAACAACAACAGCAATCCCAACACCAACTGCAACCACAACAGCAAACCCAACACCAACTGCAACAACAACAGCAACCCCAACACCAACTGCAACAACAGCAACCACAGTTGCAACCTTATGTACCACAGTTCAACATTCATAACCAAAATATTCCTAACAACCTGCCTAATAACAACTTCCATTTCAACCAACCGATCAACACGCCCGTACAGCAATCTCTTCCACAAACCGTCCACAACAATTTCCAACAGCAACAACAAGCAATCAGACAAATTCAACCACAATCCCCAAATTTATTGCCCCAATCTCAGCCCACACTACCAAGTTTCCAGAACTCTCTACCTTTGCCCCAGAACACCCCTGCTTTCAATCCTAATCTACCTTCAAATCCACTGAACTTGAACCATCAAATACCAACTCAACAAGCATTTCTACCAACAGTTCCATCGCAGTCGCATAACCAACAAATTTTCAGTCAACCAAGCCCAATAACTATACAACCAGCTCCGAATCTAGCTCCACAGAACTTAAATATAAATAATGCACAACTGCCTTTCCAATCCAATTTAGGGCAAGCACCTATTTTCTCCAATGGCCAGTCGTCTCAAATCCAAGACTTGTTAGAACAACAATCTAAGGAGAACTTGGAAAAACTCAAGGAATTACAAGAGAGAGCTCGCATCATTCAAAAACATCAAGAGTTTGTGCAGAAACAACAACAAAAGCAGCAAGAAAAGGTTGAGAAACTGCACGACGAATTCGTGAAGAAGCAAGCTACCAAAACGATTCCAACATTTACGACCACCGAAAGCTACGATGAATACTTCGAAAGTAACAGATACAAAAACGATGAGAAACGCAGACCAATATTACCACATGAGACTGATTTGTTTAGAAAAGCTATCGAGTTGTACGAGCGAGACCATCCGACAACAACTACTACGACAACAACTACAACGACCACGACGACGCCCCCGCCACCTACACCACGGTATAGATCACGACCTAAACCAAAAACTAGAAATCCACCTCAAGACAGAAACAAACAGAAGCTCTACAACGAAATCAAGAACCTTTTAGAAGAAAGCGAAAATAATGGCTTTGATGACAGCCTAAGGGCAAAAAGTGCTGAACTTTTAAAGAAACCTGATATTCTTAAGCAACTTAAAGTGGCTTTAGCTGAAAATCCAGAAGATTTCAATGAAAAGAATTTCTCTTCGCGGGAAATATCTTTGAATGGACAAAAATTTGAGGTTATCAGGACTACAAATCCCAATTTAATTCCCAAAGGCGCAATTAGTGCTGATGGTTCTAATTTCGCACAAATCGCTGCCCAAGTAGAACCTCAAAAAGAGAGTCGCGTGTCACTGGAAGATTTAACAAAAGGTATTTTACCTCCTGGTGCGAACTTCGAATTGATCAAACAAGCAGATAACGGAAAGTTAGAAGAAGTAAAAACCCCTACAGACCTTCAAAACAAGAAAAAGGTGACATTTGTTTTCCTCGAGGAACAAGACGATGGTTCATTTAAAGTAAAAGGAGTCAAAGCGAACGGACAACAAACAGAGGAAGGTCCTGAAGTAGAGAATATATTGAACAAAATTAAGAAGGGAGAAATTCAGTTACCTGGCCCAACGAGAATATCCAATGCCATCTTCAGTTCAACAACTCCAAATCCATCCACAGAAACGACAGATTACATCGCTGAATCATCTCAAAGTCCGTCAAGCTATTCAGCTTATGTCAGTACCACAAATCACGGGACAACTGGCCATACCGTACCATTCCATACCACTCCAGCGCCAACGTTCCAGAGTCCTATCAGTCATTCAACCAGAAGCACGCAGACACACACACAATCACGCGCTCCTTCTTCAGTAAGCGTAACCAGCACAGAAAGGTACATACCCAAGACCAGCACTCCTGCCTTTGAATACACTTCAAGAAACAGCATTAACCATTCTCCCAGAATCACGTATCCCAGTTCAACGTTCTCTACCATAGTAAGCACCACACCCCCTACGTCATACCGCACTCCTGAAGACTTGGTTGTGATCGGATCAAGCACCGCAGCTCCCAGCTATAGTGACGGCAATTTCAAATTACCAAAAGGTGCAAAACCTGGGCTTGTGGAGATTTTGAAAGAGAACGGCCTGTTCGCGACGGCGAAGTACCTCCACCAGTCGGGATTGGACACAATTCTGAATGAGACGGGGCCGTACACCATATTCGCACCCACGGACAAAGCATTCAGAACATTGCTGGTTCAGCTCGGAGGTCCTGATAAGGCTGAGGAGAAGTTCCGAGACAACCCTCGGCTACTGAGTGGTGTAAGTATTTTACTCATTAAATTTTTTAATATCTGGATGACCGAGATTTGCTCGGTACTTTTTTTTTGTTTATTAATTGTGTTTTTTGGAAATTATATTTACGTACTAATTACGCAAACACTCATTGACTTCGTGTTACTTAACAATGCCATCTGCTGTTGTGCTCACAAAAAAGTAGCTAGCTTCCTAGCTAGATCGATTTTTCGCCCCCGAAACCGAACCGAATATATTTACAAGAATTGCTCATTTAAAGATATAAGATTTGAAGGCTCGTCTGATAATTAGCGGCTAAAGCCAATGACCATTAAAACGTTACTTAAACTGCTGGGCCTGGCCTCCAATCACACGAAAGGAAAAGCTTGCCTACTGTCCTACGATGACCAGACTATTCGGCATAGCCTTTTATATCAAATCATTTTCCGTGTGGTGATTTAGAATACATAGTGTTTTATCCTGTGGGTGTCGCAAGGACAGATGTAAATGACACGGCCGATAACTTAGCCGTTAAAGAAGGAAAGCTTGAAATCCTGTGCCCACCTACTGGCCAGCGTGGCACAGTAGGCTAATTACTCTCCATGTATTTGGAGGAAGTACGACGCAGCAGCGGGTCATGTACCTATGGGCTGAGTAGTAATAGTATTTTCATATCAAGTTGCTGCTAAATTTCCTGTCTACTAAATTAAAAGTTTATTTACATTTAGTAGTAAACTTTATTTTCATAGGTTTTATCACAAAACTCAAAGATGATATAGGTATTTTAATCGTCAAATTTAAAATTACCTATATCATCTTTAGGCCCTTTTCCCGCGCTAGGTTGTAGTCTACATACATACCTATCGATCGTCATGTCACATTCACATCTCCAGATCAAGATACAATCCAGGTCAGATTCATATTTTTAATACCACCTTGGTAATAAACACATAAACTGATTGCCCCGTGGGAAGCAGTTGCCGTCACCTGTGGAACCTGTAACACTATCACCATGCCCATCCTCTAAGAATCTCTAAGAATAAGAAGTAATATAATAAATTTATACATACTTAATACCTCCCCTAGTTACTGCTCCACCACGTGATACCCGGCGCTTTCGACATTGGCTCCCTGCAAGATGAGATGACCGGAGTTTCCCTGGCTGGCACTCAACTGAGGGTCAACCAGTACGATTTGCACGACGTCGAGTGGAATGAGGTCAAGGTCACCACCATCAACGGAGCAAGGGTATTGGAGGACAAGAAAGATATACACATTCCGCAGGTAAACTCAATAACCTAATTCAAGATCACTTTTTAATACGCTTTTATTAGCTTCAGACGTATGTAGGTATGTATGTATGTAACGGAATCTTTGAACATGATTTTGACCCCCTTCAAAACGTCGGATTAACTCGAAATTTGGCAAACTTATTAAGGATCGATGACAATTCAATATTTTAAACATTTTGACCCGTTATCCTTACTAGGATAATAATAATCAGGATCAGCGATTTTGGTTTCCTGAGATCCGGAGTGTCTGCGTCAAGGCCAATAAAGGAATCTACCAGGCGCGCAGATCACCTATTGCTCGATTACTAAAAAATGAAAAATAAATAATAGTTTAAAATAAACAAAAAAAATACGCTTTTACCAAAAAATAGATTTTTTTTAACAAATTTGAATTAAATATAGTCTCAGAAAAAATGATTTTATTGTAAAAAAAGGGAGCATGGTTCTAAATATTTTATGAACAGATATGACTAGAAGGGTTATTTTGATAATATACTGAAAGGCACCCCACGCTCTTAGGATAATTAGCCTACCAGTCTTCAAGTACGTACTACGTATCAAGTTTTTCTTCTCTTGCGGCTAGATTTTGGGACTTGTCATTTGCTTCTGTCGGCTCTTGCGACACCCACAGGATGGAATGGGCTAGTGACACCAAGTATTTCAAATCCTTCGCCACACGGTCATTTGAATTCATCTTCTTGATACATTGTTTTACGGTTTAGATGAATAGAAACCAACATGTAATACTAGCCCAAGTCAGGTTCAACTGGTATGGAATAAAAAATATATTTAATATTTTCAGGGCATTGCGCACGCAGTTGACAGAGTGATGTTCCCGTTACCTGTAGGAGACATTGTACAAACGCTGCAAGCTGACCGGGACAGGCGGTTCACTACATTCTTGAACGCCGTACAGGCTAGTGGATTCGCAGATACGCTGGCAGGTGAGTGCTGAAATCAATATCTTATTACACAAATTGAAAAAAAACTTAAAGGAGTTATAAATAAAAACTACCGTCCCACGCCGGTCAGACAGGTTGGCACAGAGTTTCGTATCAAGTTTTCCTTCTTGTGGCTAGGTTATCGGCCTTGTCATTTCTTTATATCGGCTCGTACGACACCCTCAAGATGGAATGAGGTGGTGACACAATGTATTCTAAATTCGTCACCATGCGGCACGATGCAATTGCTAGCACTGCTACATTCAAAAAATCTTGCGGCACTTGGCTTGTGTCAAAATTGTGTGGCATACGTCGGGAACTGACAATATAGCATTTTTTGTTATGAAAACTGTTAGAAATCGAAAATCAACCGCACGATGATTGACGATTTTGACTCTATTGAATTTGCAAGTTTGAATGTACTGCCGCCTTGCTGTGGCTGATGACGTGCCTTCAATATCCTTTGAGCGTATGCCGGCTTAGGGTCACCAATGGCCCACCCACAGGGAGAGGCCATAGTAGAGCGGCAAACGGTGTCTTAGCAGGTTTGGCTCCAGGCACTCTTCTGTAATCAGAGTTGCCTTGGGAGCCTTAATCTGCCGCGAGGACTGTACGATTAGAACGGTTAAAAGACCAGTAGTGTGTGAAAATGCTCAAAGAAGAGGTCATCAATCTTCCATTTTGTTCCAGAAAGCAAAACCTACACAGTATTCGCTCCAACGGACGCAGCCTTTGCACGTGTTCCGCCAGCCGAACTAGCTCGATACTCTGATAAAGCGGCGGCTCGCGCCCTAGTGGCGAGACACGTACTTCCTGGGACACTGTACAGCGCGGGCATGCGGTATTACCAGCTTAGAAACTCAATGGAGGAGACCAAGCCGCTCACCTTGCAAAAGAACGCGGGTAAGACCATTTTGGCAATGTTGCGGGCAGCAACTGGATGCGTCAAGCTGAAGACAGGGTGCTATGACGCTTTTTAGGGCAGGCCTATTTCCAGCAGTGGACTAATATGGGCTGATGATGATGATGAACATTTGTAGGAACAACTTGTAGAGCAAATCGAGGAAATTTTCATATTGCCTGAAGGTTTTTTCTTGAGTATATGTTAGCACTAATTTGGGAGCAGCACCAACGCTTTTTTTAGAATCTTCCAATAGAGCAAAAACATCACCAGCTTCCGTGATTACAAATAAATGTTTTTAAAATTCCTACACTTTTGTAATGTGGGAAAATATCCCCGGTAAATATATATTTCACAATACGCCTGCCATTTTTAATAAGGCAATAGCGTTTTGCTGTCCTACTTTGATAAACACGAAATTTTGTAAGTATGGACGGACGAAAGAGTAACTCTTTCACGTAAAAACTACTGAATGGATTTTAATGAAACTTTTCAATAATATAGCTTATACATTAGAATAACCAATATGCTTATACAATTTATAAAGATATTGCGTGAATTATCTGAAATATAACAATAAGTGTCAAGTAGAAAAAAATCTGACGAAAAAATAAATTCCATCACCACGCGGGCAAAACCGCTGGGTGCAGCTAGTAAGTTATAACAAAGCCGGTGAAAACTGACTTAGGAGATGTCTTAATCGCAACAGCCACTTAAGAGCGGAGGAGGCCTAGTCATTGGATTCACATATTTATGGGCTTAGAGGATTTTTTTTTTACTTTTCGCACAGGACGCATCAAGGTGAACAACGCTCAAGTGATAACCCACAACATCCCGGCGACAAATGGCGTCATCCACGCACTAGACGCGTTGCTGTGAGCCTCACTTACCCCCAATTATTGGCTTCAGTGAAGCTAGCACCTGCGCACAACGTAAGAGGGACTAAAATGTAGCGTCAAAAAACTACAAACTGCATTTAAAAACGGTGTCAAATTATATCGTCATACATTTTTCGTAATTTTGGTCGTTTTATCAATAAGGAGAAACTTATTATTCTTCTTTATTCTGTTGTTCTACGGTTTCAACATAATATGGCAACAACTTCTATACTACTAATAATGTTTTAATCACTAGGTACTACTGCTAAAATAAATTAAACCAACGAACAGTAATATTTGATTGACAAATGCTAATAGATTTGTAAGCTGTTATGTTCTGAAAATCTGGCATGATTAAACATTTATGCCCGATTATCATGGACTAATCAGATATCTTGTACAATGTATGTGAGAAATGTGTTGACTCAATTGTATTAAACCCCTCTTGTTTTGCAGGCAAATTTAATTCTAATGTTACGGCCAGCCAAATGGCGAATCGAAAATATTATTAAGACTGTAAATAATGTTAAAATAAGACTATAATTTATATATGCGTGTTACATTACTTGTAAATAAACTTTTATAAATTTATAACATGTCACTTTCATTTCTAAAGAGACCTTGAATCTTTTAGGCATTCCGATTTTCTAGGCAAATAAAATTGGATACAAAAGAACATGATAATAAGGTCGTATTTCATAAATGACCCACTGCTGAGTTGGGTCTCCAAATTCATAGATGGAACAGGGTTTCTGTTGAAGGTCGTATAGCCAAGTAAAACTGGCTACTAATCTGTCACATACGACGTGTGTGATTCAAACTGTATTCGAACTATGACGATCAGTCGAAATAAATATGTCTGTACTATAAGATGTGATATTTATTTATAGTTAAACTAATCTATTCAGGACTGCTGCTACTCTGCTGAGTCCCTCCAATTTTCAACAGGTTATGGAGTATTATTCCATACCTGAATAGTTAGTTTGAAAGTGAATAAAAAGTGCGCAAATTTTCTTAAGGAAGAGATGGTCGATGACGAGATCACATCTTCAGGATCGATATGTGGCATAAGAAAGCTGCAGGGATCGAATGACTTCGCCAGGTGGAAGTTTCAAGTAAAAAACTATTTGGAATGTAAAAACTGGTGGGAAGCTGTGGAAGCTGATGAAGTCAGTCCTTCGCTTAAGGATGTAGATAGAAAAGCGCGTACTACGTTATGTCTGCTGGTAGAGCCTTCGTGTTTTGCTCACGTCTACAATGCAAAAACTGCACGTGAAGTATGGCACAATCTGTGCGGAGCATACGAGGACAAAGGCTGGGGTAGACGAATATCACTACAGCGTCAATTATGGTCATGTAAGTTGGATAATTTTGCATGTATGGAGAAGTATATCTCTAATGTTGTGACCATAGCTCAACAACTGAGTGATATTGATGCGAAAGTATCAGACGAATGGATTATATCTATCTTGCTGGCTGGTCTGACATCAGATTACAATCCGTTGATCATGGCTGTTGACAATAGTGGTAAAGAGATCAGTTTGGAACAAATAAAAACAAAATTGCTCCAAGAAGCTAATCGACAAACATCAACAGCTGACGGAAACGATGAACAGGCGTTGCTTACGTCGAACGCCAAGACGTTGGGCAAAAACCATCGTCGAAAGCCGTGGAAATGCTTTAAATGCCACAAAACAGGTCATAAAGCATCCGAGTGCGAGATGAAGAATAAGAAGAGTGCTAATATTTGCATGAGTACTTTAAGTAAGAATACCACTAATAAAAACAGCTGGTATGTGGATAGTGGTTGCTCGAATCACATGACTTTTAATGCAGAGAACTTATCAAACTACCAAAAAGCACACGGTAATTTTAAGATAAGAGTGGCAAATGGTGAAGAAATACCAGTGAAAGGCAGAGGAAATGCAATAGTTTATGGATGTGGAAACTCAAAACTTCCTCTACAAAATGTTCTGCATATTTCACAGTTATCAATGAATCTCATATCTGTGAGCGATCTCATCAAGAAACAGTTCGAGGTCAGTTTTGACAAAAAAGGTTGTACAATTAAAAACCAAAATAACCAAGTAGTTGCAAGATGTCATGAAGTTGATGGAATATTTAAATTGAATGAAAAAGAAAACTACGTTGTCAATCTGACATTGTCAAATGAAACTTTGACGAATTTGTGGCATAGAAGATTAGCTCATTTGGGTCAAAAGTATATGATTTCGTTGAAAAATATGGTTACTGGTATTGAATTCAAGAAAACGGATAAAATTGAGCCATGTATTCCGTGTATTAACGGCAAAATGTGTAAAAGTCCCTTCAAAAACAAAGGTACGAGAGCGGAACAGATTCTAGAATTAGTTCACACGGATATCTGCGGTCCCATGGAAGAGCCATCATTTGCTGGTTCGCGATACATGTTGCTTTTTATTGATGATTTCACCCGTAAGACGCATGTATATTTTTTGCGTAATAAAAGTCAAACTTTTGAAAAATTCCGAGAGTATAAGGCGGATGTCGAAAGGGAGACGGGAAAATCAATAAAATGCCTCAGATCTGACAACGGTAAAGAATTTTGTAACCAAGCCTTTAATACGTTGTTCAAGTTATCTGGTATAAAGCACCAGACGACAGTGCCATATACGCCTGAACAAAATGGCGTAGTTGAGAGGGCGAACAGATCAATTATGGAAAAAGCAAGAACATTGCTTTGTGAGGCGAACCTAAGCAAAAAGTTTTGGGCCGAAGCGGTATGTACCGTAGTTTACTTGAAGAATCGGAGCCCTACAAAGGCTGTCAAGGATAAAGTACCACAGGAACTTTGGTCTGGTAGGAAAGTTAACTTGAGTCATTTGAAAATCTTTGGATGTTTGGCGTATGCTTTGATACCCAAACAGAAAAGGCGAAAGCTGGACATGAAGACAGAAGCCTTGATTTTCATTGGATATTGTGAGACAACAAAAGGATACCGACTAATGCATCCACAGACCGGTAAGGTGACAATTGCTAGAGATGTAAATTTCTTAGAGAATGTGTTTCCAGGTGATGGTACGAATTTGACGAAGAACGCAGTTGTTCCTGTTAACATTGAGGAGGAACGAATTGAACCTGCGGTGACGGGCGAATCTGATGACGTCAGAGCGGAGAGTGCTGGCGACTATATGGATTCGGATGTATCAGGTACCGACCCCGCTACTATGCAAGACGTAAGTACTGATGACGTATTTACCTCTCATCGAGCTGAACCAAGTACGAGTATAGATCCGAGTGCGCCAAGATACAATCTGCGGCCACGAAAGGCAGTGGATTATACTTGTACGTGTACCAACGCTATTGCGGAGATTGACGGCGATCCGACGACGATTGAGGAGGCGCTAGCTAGGCCTGATCGTGAGTTATGGCAGAAAGCCATCAACTACGAGCTTCAATCGTTGAACGAAAACGAAACTTGGACTCTGGTTGATTTACCACGTGACAAGAAGCCGATTCAATGCAAGTGGGTGTTCAAAATTAAACGGGACAGTGATGGTAAGGTGTCTAAATATAAAGCTAGACTAGTAGCGAAGGGGTTTACCCAGGTACAAGGCATAGACTACAATGAAACCTATTCTCCTGTAGTTAGAAGCTCGACTTTGCGTTTATTGTTCTCATTAGCTGTAGAATATGACTTGATAATTGATCAATGGGATGTAACTACTGCTTTTCTGTATGGCAAATTGAAGGAGGATATTTATATGCTTCAGCCAAAAGGTGCAATAGTTGAAGGTCAAGAGACAAAAGTCTGTAAACTGCAAAGGTCACTCTATGGACTGAAACAAGCTTCAAATGCTTGGTTTCACGAGCTTGATAGGGAGATGATTAGTTTAGGTTTTATACAATCCAAAATCGAACCTTGTTTATATCAAATGTTTTTAGGCGATAAGGATAGGATAGTAGTAGTAGTTTATGTTGATGATATTTTTGTGTTTTATAATAAAAAACACGAATCCGAAAAGGAGAAGTTAAAAACCGGTTTGTTAAAAAGGTTCAAGGTCAAAGATTTAGGTCATGCTAGACACGTTCTAGGCATGAGACTTAGGCGGGACGCAAATACTATTTATTTTGACCAAGAACAGTATGTAAATAATGTTTTAAAAGATTTCGAAATGTTAGATTGTAAGTCAGTCGTTATCCCAATGGAAGCTGGTCTTAGGTTGGAAAAAGCTTTGAGTCCCAATTGTAATTTGCCTTATCAAAATCTAGTAGGCTGTCTTAATTATTTAGCCCAAAATACTAGGCCCGATATTGCTCACGCAGTTAGTGTTTTGTCGCAGTTCAATTCATGTTATGATGAACTTCATTTTAAGTGTGCTAAACGGGTGCTTAGGTATCTAAAAGGAACATCTGATTTTGGCCTAACGTTTCGCAAAACCGGACGCTTAGATTTGGTTGGCTACGTAGACGCAGATTGGGGTGGGACGTATGATAGGAAATCTTTTACGGGTCTAATGTTTACATTAGGCGAGAATTTAATAACATGGGAAAGTCGCAAGCAGAGGTTTGTGGCTTTGTCTTCCACGGAGGCTGAGTATATTGGTCTTAGCCAGGCTTCAAAGGAGGCGATTTATTTACGGAGTTTATTAATTAGCTTAATAAATGATAATTGCGACAGACCCGTAGTCATTTATAATGACAATCAGTCTGCACATCACATTGCTAAAAACAAGATGAACCACAATAGAACGAAACACATAGATATTAGGTTTCACTTTGTTCGCGAAGCAATATTGAATGAGGCGGTTGAGGTGCGTTATGTGCCTTCACAAGAAATGGTGGCAGATATGTTAACAAAGTGTCTGTCAGGCCCCAAATTAAAAATGGCTTTGTCGAGATTACCCATTAAGAGGGCGGGTAATAGAAGTGAGGTAACTTAAGTTTTTATATGTGTTGTTAATATTTTTGTTTCTATTGTAATGGTTTAATCTCTGTTTACTGGGTTTTTATTTTTATTTTATGTTATGTGTAGACGTATGTAGTTATAGTTTGGTACGTCCTCATGTGGCAGATTAAGGGGGCGTGTTGAAGGTCGTATAGCCAAGTAAAACTGGCTACTAATCTGTCACATACGACGTGTGTGATTCAAACTGTATTCGAACTATGACGATCAGTCGAAATAAATATGTCTGTACTATAAGATGTGATATTTATTTATAGTTAAACTAATCTATTCAGGACTGCTGCTACTCTGCTGAGTCCCTCCAATTTTCAACAGTTTCTATCAAGCTATACTTCTCTTGCGTTCCTTTAAGCGCCTCTTACTACTTAGGGCTAAATAAAACTACTACATACTTTAATCCTATGTTTTATTAAATAAATTACCTTACACACATGCACCATAAGTAGATATTATAAGTACACTTTCTTGCAAATTGGCAGTAGTCATATCATTTTAAATATGGAACTTATAATAGGACCATACATCTATACCATAGCCAGTAAAGACATTGCCACAGAGGTTCACTTACTTGCAAGGTTGGTTATAAAATAGATTTGAGATAGATTTACTGACACGGACTGGTCTTAAAGACTACACTGAGTATTTAACGCAATCAAACACAACTAACTACGGCTGGTGCCATTCATACCATACTACCAGGCAATATAAAGCACTACAGTCCTTGCCAAACTTTATGGCCGCTCTGAATGTAACCGTCGGTACGAACTTGCGCATCATACATTTCATAACCAATACGAACGTAGCACACTCACACTAACGCGCGGGAGGCAAGGACGCTTACGGGTGGAAGACGGCGACTGCGGGCGTGCCGTGCCTCCGCCCCCCGCGTACGTCCCGCTGATACCCGATTTTGTGATCGTCGCAGGCTAATGCGGCTACGTTCGGAGCGGTCCTAAAGATTGGCGAGGACTGTACTTGTGACTGCCTGAATGTCAGTCCAGTGTAATTTCTGAACGATCATCGATAAGGAACTGTATCTTCGCAGCGTTCTAAAAGAAAGGTTATGGAACGAAATCTTGTAATAGGTCTAAAATCTCTATTCGGTCAATTCGGAATCGTATATCAATGAGCCGTTAATGCGAACGAGAACGAGTGCACCTTGATTACTGAAATGAGATAGTAATTAAGAGGCTTTTGATAAACGACGGTACTCGACCGAAGTCTCTAGACAGA
This sequence comes from Clostera curtula, assembly GCA_905475355.2. Taxonomy (NCBI): domain Eukaryota; kingdom Metazoa; phylum Arthropoda; class Insecta; order Lepidoptera; family Notodontidae; genus Clostera; species Clostera curtula. The sequence goes on along the minus strand of FR997796.1, from coordinate 20,044,922 downwards.
CATGTGCGGTATTCTTGAGCGTCTAACCAAGAGTGAATACCGAATAGAAGCGAAGCTAGGATCAAAAAGAGCGTAATACCTAACCAAATAAAATATTACGGAACGCAACCTTAAGTGACATAACAGACTACTCCACAAGACTATTAAAAACAATAGCAAAATCACGTTTGATAATTAATTTTGGCCAACATCATCTTCAACTTGGCAATCTCCTCATCCTTGGCCGCCAACTCTTCCTTAAGCGACCTTATGGTATCATCTTTGTTTTCCGACAGGTTCTTCAGGGCTTCCAACAGTTGACCCGTGTCCATTCTCTTGGTGGGCCGCCGCTGGATGAGCTTTCCAATGATGTGTGCTATTTTGGGATAGTTGGCCGTCAGGTGCGCGGGGATCTGACCCTTGCGGAGGGCTGTGATTGTCTTCACGCGTTCCATGTCCGTACTGAACGGCTCGACCATCTCAAGAAGAATGATTCCGAGGCTATACATGTCGCTCTGAAAATGAATAATTTGTTTTTAAATCTTCTTCTTTCTCCTATGTAATAAGGTTGATCAATTCTTATTGTGATCGGGCGTACAGCACTTCGGGCACTCTATATCTTTTGCCAGTCCCGTGATCCGTATTTCCCGCCTCCTCTCCAAAACTGTACGTATCCTTCTCACTGCACATATAGCATTCCGTGTGGTATCGGATTTAGAATACTTAATGACAAGTGTATTTTATTCTTAGAGTGTCGTAAAGGCCGACAAAAAGAAATGTCAAGCTCGATAACCTAGCCGCAAGAGAAGGAAAACGTGATACAAAACCCTGTGCCGACGCGTTCAACCGGCGGCGTGTTACTGAAGGAGGCCGAACTCAGCAATGTGCTGTGGAATGAGTAGTAGTAGTAGTACATGTCTCAGGAGCACGAGCTTCTTGTAGTCTTGGGGTCAGTAATTGGTGTGGGACCTAGTCTAATCTCATTTGGCTAACTACCATCACTTGGCTCATACGGAGCGATTGCTGTCTACCCTCCGCGACACTTTTAGATCAACCAGTAATTGTGTAGTCGGATCAGCTGTCAGTTGACACGCTACTGACTACGCGTAACGACAAAAGGAAATGACAAGACCAAAAACTTAACCGCAAGAGAAGGAAATCTTCATAGGCTCACACATCTGACCAGCGTGGAGGAGGGCCGACACAAACCTATAAAAACGCGAAGCAATAAAGAGATTTTTCTATGTAGACGTATGCGTGAGATATCGACTTGATGAACCCGACTTTTATCAGAAATAATGGATTTCCAGTGAAACCCCACCAACTAGCTATTGTTATTATTACCCTACAAGTTTCCGCGGGTTCCGTAATGTTTCGTGGGGTGTTCGTGCTTATTTCTCAAGTCAGGACACTTTCGTCACCAGATGTTCAACATTTCAAGAAATCAGTCTGTATCAGTAGCTATATCGATTCTTTCGTTATGCCTATTGGGTTTTTGTTACACACTGTGTGTATACTTTCGTAATAATTTATCGGTGTCATTATCAAAATGAATAAGCGTGTATTCGGTCTATCGCATAGTTTCGTCAATAAATCTTGGATGCGGGTGCAATAATAAAACTCACCTTAGGATTACACTGTCCATCCAACTGCTCAGGCGCCGCATACAAATGAGTCCCCAGAGCTAGACCACTGTGAGACTGCTGCAAAGGACACGCCAAGCCGAAATCACCCAGCTGGATCAGGAAACCACCCTCATTGGGAGCCACAAACACATTGCTCGGCTTTATGTCATGATGGATAATCCCTCGCGAATGGATATAGTGCAACCCACGCACCAACTGCGTAAACATATCGATAAGAACATCAATATGCGTCCAGGCAGCTGGGTATGGCGTATCTGGGGATTCGAGGCACGCGGACTCATTCGATTCGGAGTGATTAATGGACATATCGTCGGACCCTTTCCGAGATAGAGCCATGTGATTGTTCCGCTCGTCCAACCACTGCTTCAAGGTTTGTTGGCAGAAAGTCATTTGAATGTAGAGAGTGGCCCATTTGAGGTTAACCCGCGAGCAGTTCTCAAACTGCTTGCTTGAAAACAAATTGCAAACGGCATTGTCGTCTTGAGGGGTCAAGGATTCGTCTTCACTTTCCGACTCCTCAAAATCCTCAGAGCTCTCATTTTCAAAGCTGTTAGAGGAATGTTTGAAGGATATAACGAAGTCCGAAAGGCTGTGCTGTTTGGTCAACTCTTTAGAGTTATGAGTCTTGAACGATGTGATTACGTTAGGATAAACGGACGATGCTAAATTTGAGCTAATTGAGAAGTCATCACTGTCAGTGTCCATTTTATATTTACGTTTCTTCTTGACTTTTGATTCAATCATAGGTTCTAGCCACGCCGCTTTGTAGTTGACTATGTTTGGATGATTCAAACTGGCGATAGTTTTGACTTCTGCCAAGTGAGTCATTATGGAATCTACGTCTGAAGATTTGATGTACACTTTCTTCACGGCATATTCGACGCCGTCCAGCCTGTGTTTAGCTTTGAACACGCTTCCGAACCCGCCGCCTGCTATGTAGTAGAGCTCCTCAAATTCCCGATGGTACCTGGACCATTCGAGGCCCGAGGGTTGGACAATGGGCCACGTCGCGGGCAACGTTATGGGGATCTCAGAGCCGCTAGCGACGGTCACCAGCTGGTACAAAGCCCTCTGGTATTGGCTCCTCATAGCCTCGAACTCTCCCATAGCGTAAGATTGATCAATTAATCGCATACTGTGAAGTTTCTCGCATATGGTGTTGTAAAGTTGGTTAGCCCTACTAACATCTTTTTCGAGAAGAGAACAGAGCTGTTTGACGAGGGATTGTACGAGCAAACTGATAGGGGTGGTAGTCGCCGAATTGACGATATCGATCTGATGAATGTTGGGTTGGAATACGCAGTCATCGTGGCGATCCATACCTGGAAATAGATATAATGCAATTTTAAATGCGGACACTTTAATTATGGAGTTTGTGTATTAGTTAACCCTATTCTTTTTATTTCTTCGATCGCCCTTAAGCAGATCGGTGGGGGAACTTATGAAGTTCGCCGGAAATCAATGGATACGGTCTATGGGACTAAGCTGTTCAGTGCCAGTATTTTATGTTTATATTTATGTTATATTATCTATATAATATCATTATGATTAATGTGTTGACTTTTTGTAAGTGTCCATTGTGCCCTAAACAAAATAAATGATTTAAATTTCAATAATAATTATGATTTATGTCGATTTCCAGGATGTGCACATGAGAAAGTAACCCTAAGCTGGCTGGATACACGCTGTTTAGCGCTGAACTGCTGTGAAAATAGTGGCTGATGTATAGTGTTTAAACTCAAACTCAAAATTAACTTTATTTACGTAGGTTTTATCACAAAACTCTTATAAATCGTCATATTTACAGTTACCATTATCATCATCTTACGACCCCTATCCCACGCTAGGTGGTAGTCTCCATACACACCTATCAGTCGTCATATCTACAGTCACACCTTTCATACACAATTTCTCATGTTTACAATCCATCCATCTCTCTTGATCTTCCACAACCCTTACGTCCATCCACATTCATGCTGAAACTACCACCGATTCGGAATGCTGCCCTACAGAGAAGAGCCGGCAAGAAACGCTGTAGTTGCTTTTTCCAAATCAATGGGTTTGTTTACAAAAAGCACTAACAGCATAGTGAGAGCAAGTTCGCCAGATGAGAGAAACACACAACACGTTAACGCAATGAATGACAACTAGGCCTTGGGTCAGGGCCAATCAAAAACAAGTCCGCGAATTAATAGCTATCCATTGCGTCGTTGCTCACACATACAGTGTACAATATATGACATTGTCTAAATGCTACGTACAAGTGAGATATATTATTCAAGAGGCTAAAGGAACAGAGCACAGGCACAAAATGACAGTTACTTCCAGACATCAATGTTACACAGATAGTCATTGACGCGGTAGTACCCTTTATTAATTAAAGTAGATTTAACAACATTTTTAAACTTTATGAAAGGTAGACTGACGATAGCGTCAGGAATTTTATATATATTTTTTATTAAACACGCGAACACCGAGGCCTACAAAGGATCCATGGGCTTTCTGCAGTCTGTGGTGAGGTATCACTAGTTTATGCCTATTCCTTGTCCGGATACTGGAGGTAGTAACATCACAGTTGGTCTTATACTGACTGATATTCTGTCTCTCAAATAAGATATTAGCAAGGATAAATATGACATGACGCTATGGAAGTAACCAAAGTAGACGAGTCTCGCGGTGTCTACGTCGGTGAGCCGTCTTACCTGTCTCACAGCGTAGGCTGCTGCACTAAGTTTATCGGCAAGTTTAAGAATGTGGGGCTTCCATTGTAACTTGGAATCTAAAGGTGATGCCCAAAAACTTTGTTGAATCTTCTAGGTCTAAGTATTTATCATTTAATATCAATTTAGTAACGCTTTTTGAGTAAGAGGTAGTAAACCTAATTCATTTTGTCTTAGCTGCATTTAACAATAAATTATTTACAGTAAACCACTGTGATATTTGCACGAGTGCGCTATTTACATCGTCAAAATTTGTTTTCTTACGGTCAACTTTAAAAATAAGGGATGTATCATCAGCAAATAGAACAATGTTACAAATATCTTTTACAAAAAAGGCGAGATCATTTATATAAATTAAAAACAAAAACGGACCCAGAATTGACCCCTGTGGCACGCCCATTGTCAATGGTGAACCAGTAGATTTGACTCCATTTATGTCCACAAACTGCATTCTACTACTCAAGTATGACGCAAGGAGATTAAGCGCGTTTAACTTGATACTATAGTATTGTAGCTTTCTCAAAAGAGTGTTGTGATGTACACAATCGAAAGCTTTGGATAGATCACAGAAAACACCAATCGCGTCTTGCGAGTTTTCCCATGCATCATAGATATGCTTTAAGAGTACAGCACCGGCATCAGCGGTTGAGCGACCCTTAGTGAACCCATATTGTTCACTATGTAGCAATTTATATTTGTGGAAATGTCGAAGTAACTGTTTCAAAATAATTTTCTCAAAAATTTTACTTAAAACTGGCAAAATGGAAATGGGTCTATAGTTGCCAAGCTCTTTCTTTTAATTTTTTTAAATTACATTTTGCTTTTTTTACTATTTGAAAAGTAAAATCGTAAGAATTTATTCAAAATCAAAATGTTTCTTATTTGAATAAATTCTTGCCAATAATTTATCATTTAGTTTTTATCACCGGTTCGGAATGCCATTCCACAGAGAAGAGCCGGCACGAAGCTCCATGGTTGCTCTTTTAAATAGAATATATTAACTATACCTTTATAGATTAACTAAATATTTTTTAACTTACTTGAATTTAGCAATACATTATACGTACCTATAAACCAGAATGTTCTCTTTCAAACAGGAAATTGTGGTATATGGCAAACATTATTATCAAATTTCTGTCAATTTGATGTGGTAGTGAAAATACAGATAAGATTAGTGTCACCATAATTTCAGCCGCAAGTCATTGTAACTTTTTTCCTAATATTAATTGAGATCGCCCTTCATACCAAATTTGGCTAACTACCTTTGCTGTCGGCCCTCCATGACCCATGTACTGGGACAAAAGTCTAATGACATGGCATCAGCATTCTCAAGCAAAGAAGAGGTCAGATATTACAAATGATTGACACCTTTCACACATCCAGCAGGCAGACGTAACATAACCTGCAAATTAATTGCATTCCGCACTATCAGGTAGACTACAATGGAGATGGGCCACCTTGTGGGGAATAAGGGAAATCCCCACTCTGTATGTGAGTAGGCCATGTTATGTACCACAAGCATGGTACCATTTGAGACAAAGCTCCAAGAGGAGGCTGACAAGAAGTCACAAATAAAAGGTTGATCTGTACGACTCAGTCCCCTAGTGCATGCTAACCCCTTGGAGATACAGTCAGGACCCACAGGGCTGTGAGTGTGGGATGTAGAGTTGGTAGAGGGACAGCCCTCTGCCTCCCCGGACTGAAGTGGATAGTCCATCAGGGATTTATCGTGGCAAAAAAACATACGTTGAGAATTTAATAGTTACTTAGAAAACCAAACCAACATTATTTTTTGTAAGTGAACACAGGAAACCTATGATTGAAATAAATAATGGTATTGCAGTATTTTATTTACAATAATGTGAATCTTTCCATGTTGGCTCCTTTTGCACTATAAATATATAAGTTTAAAGTATTTTTGGAGATTTATTGAAAGGTGAAAATTAGCCTTTTTCCATCACATAATTGGAGGAGGCCATAATCTGCAGTTGCTGTCAAGGACCAAGGGGTGGGTAGTGGAGTGATTTCCCAGCAAGTCAAGCACCAAGGGTGACAAAACACAGGTTTTTCTCAGATGATAGTTATGTCACTGAGCTCTCTTCGGATGGAAGGATTAAAATTATAGGCTCTAATTAATAATACACATCAGTATTTCATCATTGTTTTGTTAGATAACAGAGTAAACAATCATTTTAAAATTTAAAAAAAACAATGCTAGAGGTTAATGGCAAAATAATGGTAACAGAGCATTATACAGGTGGTGATAATAGCTAAATTCGTAGTATTGTTACGTAGTATGTTTCGATTATCAGCTGTGTTCAAGGTAAATATGTATGTGGCAATTAAAGTATGTATTGCGTCGTATGTGATTTTCTATAAAATGTATAATTACCTAAATCGAAAGATTTTAACGTGGCCAAAGCCTTCCATTTGTCTTGCTTTTGTTTATTCATGATTTATGTTCACTTCACTGAGAGTTGAGACTCGAATATTGCAGCCAAGACTTTATTTCACTAAAGTCTCGGAAAACCATCGTTTATACGAAAGCCATTATTTCTGTTACAGTCTGATAATAGCAGAAAACAGTCAGGGATTAAATGGAAATAAAAACTACAGGAAATAAACGCAACAACACACAAAAAACACACATTCACTACAAATTTTTATAGCAACAAATAGAGAGAGATTCGTTCATAGAGCAGCTAGTCCCTAAACTTTTTTTTTTTGTTCATATCATAGACAATTTTATATAACATAAAGTACTTACGTTCAGTAATAAATTTATTAAAGCTAAATGCTTTAATAAATTTTCGCGATTATCTTCTTTTCCTATTTTGCCAATTGTAAAAGTCTACCAATGTCGAGAATTTAAGATAAACGAAGAGAACGACAACTTTTCCTAATAGAAAAAAACAGTGTTACTTGGTTGTGTAAAATAAAGATTGTGAGAGTTTCAACGAAAGGAGAGACACGCAAGCATGAGGAGAGATATGATGATAGGTCGAAGGATATCAGTAGGGTGGGAATCAAGCAGGGCGAATTGAATAATTTGTAAAATTCATCCTATGAATATAGATTTCAATTATATCGCACTTCACTTTTTTCTTTAACGGCTTGCCCAGTAATTGCCATGCAAGTTGTAACAAGCCAGTGAGATTCTTCTTCTTTTTTTGGTTGATTGGCGTGTTGCGTCTTTTGACACGATTCCGCCAATATCTAGATAGAATTGATTTCAATCAATTGACATGTCTCTATGAAGAAAAGCCATGACAATTAAATGTAGAAGAAGAAGAAGATCATAGTGTCTAACTGAAGAATTGTCAACAAATGTCCGCACAGCGCACAACGAGACGAATCCATGTGTTTAACATAAACAACCAAGAAATAAAATGAATCTTTTGCCTAAAAGCCACAAGGAATTCAGTGAAAAAGATTACTGGAATAAGTTTTTCAAGAAACGTGGTAACAAAGCCTTTGAATGGTAGGCTACCTATTACTTATTTTAATGAAACACTTTAATTTACAGAATTGTATGTATTTAAATATTTGTATTACATATTTTAAGGTACGGCGAATATTTAGAGCTATGTGGACAGCTTCACAAGTACATGAAACCGAAAGATAATATACTTATAACAGGTTGTGGTAACTCAAGTTTAAGCGCTGATCTGTATGATGTTGGTTATAGTAATATCACAAATATCGACGTATCTGAAGTGGTTATCAAACAAATGAAATCTATTAATAGTCAGAGACAAAATATGAAGTTTATTTGTATGGATGCTATGAATATGTCATTTGCGAATGAAGAATTTAATGTCATATTAGATAAGGGCACTCTTGATGCCCTTATGCCTGACGACACTGAAGAAACAAATTGGACCATAGATAAATATTTTTCTGAAATTAAAAGAGTTTTGAAACTTGGTGGCAGATTTGTCTGTATATCTTTGCTGCAAAGTCACATTTTGAGCAAGTTGTTGGATACATTCTGTGATAAGTCATGGATGTTTCGTGTAGTAAGGTGCCATGAGGCAGAGGAGAAAAATGCTGAGAATGGGGATGGCTTGACCCTCCCAGTATTTGTGGCTGTGGCTACTAAGTTCAAAGAAATGCCTCAATTGGTAAGATTGCAATTTTACTATAATACAAAAAAAATGTTATACTTGGCAAATAGATTATAAAAAAAAGAAAAAAAAATACCCATTTTATATTAATTAACATATTATAAACTGCTTGGTTGATTTTTGCCTTTTTGTTGGTTTTTCAAACTATTGAAATTCCAAATGGACAAATTAATAACATAATTTAAACTTAATTCAATTACAACTAAAGTTGATCAATTGTTGCTGCTTTATAAAGGACTTGCAACTAATTGGATCTAAAATAATCAGAAATGTTGCTCAATTCAATGTAAATCCAAATTAATTATATCTTTACATAGTATAAAACAAAGTCGCTGTCGTCTGTCCGTCCCTATGTATGATTAAATCTTTAAAACTACGCAACGGATTTTGATACGGTTTTTTTAATAGATAGAGTGATTCAAGAGGAAGGTTTATATGTATAACACACCCCCACTTTGCACGGGCGAAGCCGGGGCGGGCCACTAGTTTTATATAAAACACAAAATATAATGTACATTTAAATGATTAATTGCCACTAATCATAATTGTTCTAGATACTGGAGGTGTGTATGGCTGGTGAGAAAATGATCAGACTGCAGTCAGTAGAGGAACTTAAGAGCCATGTGAAGTCAGCCCAAGACACTGCTTTCATAACTAATGGTCTTGCCAAAACCAGCCTGGATGAAGATGAGGTGTTTTTTTTATCAGTGGCTTGAATGCCTTTGACAGTAGCGTGATGGAAAGCAATACCAGGGTCTAAGATAGAGCAGACAGTTCAAGGAAATGCCCTGTCGGGCACCAGCTCTCACATACACACGACGAAACACAGTAAAACTGCTTGGCACTGGACTTAGATGTGAGGGTGGTAGCTAGGTATTGTTTTGTGGACTTTTGACACACAATATTTCCCAGCATGTGGTGGGGAAGGTTCATATTCTGTCCTGTCCCCACATGGGAAAAAAGTGAAACTACATACTATTAGAAATGCTATCAATTGCTAGTAACAGGGCCATGTAAATATTACTTTGTGATTGTTTTATTGTGTTATATTTTAAGGTAACATTTTACTTAAAGAATGAAATTTATGGAGGGAATATCTTAGTGTAGAGTACCAGTAATCTGGCAAGTGTGAAGCAATCAAACAAGATGAGATTTTTTCGTTGTCTTTTATATTTCGCGTCATTGCAAAAACAACGCGATTCTTGATAAGTTAAACCATACCATATCTATCCTCCATAAGTCCATACTATACCCTGTACAAGATAGAATGATCGATTCAACAGTCGGGCTAGTGATGGAATATCTAGTAGTCCAAAAAATAATGTTTTAAAATATTTGTAACTGTGACAACTTGGTGTGGGTGTATTATGTGTGAAATTCTTTATTGCACTAGACATTGGGTAGATAAGCTATGGTGGGTCAATATTCAAAATAAGTTCCTATTTAATATTACAGGGTTATTTTTGGACCTCCCACCAAATTTAAATAGGTGGTTCAGACCATGAAAGCAAACAAAAAAGAAAAGAAAACAATAATTAAAAGTGTTAAATTTCAATGAGCGAAAGCCAACAAATTTTATTACAAAATGAAAATGTTTTATATGTGAATATTGTCTTATAAAGTGAAGAAAAAGTGATAAAGAATTTCACACATAATACACCCACACCATCTCGTCACATTTACAAGTATTTTAAAACGTTATTTTTTGGACTAGTAGATATTATCTGTTTCCCATCACTGGTCGTCATTGCAAAATAAAGGTATGATTCCGAACTACGGTGCACGCAGCAGTGCTACCGCAGCAGTGCTGTCGCGTCACTACTGGTTCCCATACAGTATTTTTAAAAACTTATATGAGATTACATTCCGAGCTAGGCAGCAATGTAGCGGTTGTATGGGGACCAGTAGTGCCGCGATAGCACTGCTGCGGCAGCATTGCTGCGTGCAGCGTAGCTCGGAATCATACATAAATGTCGATCAGAAAAATTTACATCTGTCAAATCGATCAAGCTATCTTGTACGGGGTATAATCATCTTAAACCATAAACTATTATGGAGATGTGAGTAACATGGCATGCCTAATATATTTATTGGTGGTGCCTAGTTTAATGCTGATCATAAATAATAGAATAATATTTGTGATTTATGTTTTGTTATCACCAGAAACTTGGAAATTTCGTATTATCAACTATTTTCTGAGAAATATAATAGTGCATGCTTGTTTCAAGGTATCTCTAGACCTGATGCAGCCAGGTGAAGACACGCCGCGATACACCCTCTATGTTGTAGACCAGAAGCAGTCACAGGCCATCAACAAATATGCTGTGTTCATTGTTCCTCAAGGCAGGTAAGTCGCATGAGAGGCTGGTGTAGACCGGCCACCGACTAGGTTAAGCCCATTTACCTGGGACGCCCTCAGTTCGTCGCTTACCCGTCTGGTTAGCATTGAGGCCCCCCAGTAGACTAACCTTTTTTGTCAACCTACCGCGTCCCAAACAGGACTTGCGTCGGTATGTTAGTGTAGTCGTGCAGTGCTGGAGTCCCACATAACCGCCGACTAGTTGGTCTAGGGCTTGGATGTGTCACCTTTGGATCACGGGATCCTGGGTAAAGAAAGTACATAAGTCGCATGAACATATAAAGTAAAGATAAAGAAAGTACCTTATACATCGAACCGCACCACTTTAGTTATATCACTAGGGTGCGGGCGATATTGGGGCCCCACTAAACGAGGCAGGCCAAAGCCCCCAGGATTGCGGAGCTTTTGGGGGAGGGAAACCAGTGCCCTTAGCTGGAGCAGTTGCGGACCGCTTATGGTTATAGTTTCCGAAACACAAATTTCCATTTGATAAAATATTTATGAGACCATTATGCGGAAGAGAAATATTGAGAATAGAGAATTACGTCGTTTCGAACTCGGTTAAAAAAGGACTTTCTTCCCGCTACCAACGCCATGCTTCTCATGGTAGATCACTGGTAATCTTACCCACATATGTAATTACTTTTCAGCCCGTAATAGATGGATAGAAAAGTTTATCGAAACCAGCCCTTTAAAAAATTATTTCGGTATAAGATTAAAAAATGGCGAAAATTATACGTAGATATTTAGTTTATCAGGGGTAGCTGTTTTTTTTTCTTGATAATAATATAATTTTCCCAATACTATAGAGCAAAATCGGTAAGTATGTGACTATCGCCGCCACGGATCAGGACCGGCCTTTCTGAAAATACTTGGGGGAGGCCGTGTGCTTCTTCAGTTCAGCAGTGGACTTCTTTTATCTGAAATTCTATAAGACATTGACTGTAATCGCGTGCAGCCGATGTGTGACCCTTTTAAAATAAGCCTATGTAATGTAACTTAATGGTAGTCTCGAAACATAAGATAAAAATAGCTATTTCAACAAAAATAACTTCAAAACAACAACGTTTGTATTTTAAGAAATACTCCTGAAATAGCATGTTAAAAACAACAAGTATTAATGAACCCAATGACAATGCAACAACATCGTAGGCGGTTAACGAAATGCATTCGCGATATATCGATCGACCAACAGCAAGCCCGTGGTTTCGTTTCGCGGAATTAATAAAGTAAATGAAAATTATATCCATTTCCTGAAATAAATTTTAAGCAAGTTTAATCGATTGTATAAGGTCTATAGTATAGACTATAAACGATCTTTTTTTCTCGCTGCGACTTATCTATTTACGGATACCCAGGCATTGTGAACACGAGCGTATTATTGCGAGACAGGAAAGCAACCCTTCTTTTTCCCGCTAAGAACCCTACGGCGTTCTTGGAACTGCACCTGCCATGGTCACGGAGCTAACTCCATAACCTGGGAGATATGCTCCGCCTTCGTCTCTAGTAGATCTTGGATCGCCCATTTAGTAGACCAGCCCAACATTGGTGGGCCCGTCGTATCCACGCGGAGCAGTGTCAGCATTCCCTTATGCCGATAGTGGGGAAAAGGTAATCCTGGAAACGTGCCGAGCGCAGTCCGCGTCAGCAACCACACCCACAGCGAGTGGGCGCACCTTATAATATTTGGAATCTTGTCCAGAATTACTCCGAACAGCGCAGTGCAAATACGACCTGGTCAACGAAAATATTTTTATTAGTTAAAAATAATTCGCAATACATTGACTGCGTATTAAATAACTTTTTTTAAATTAGAACTTACCAGTTTAAGAATATTTAAATAAGTATAATTTAAAACATTTGTGGCCATAGACTACATATAATGTAGAGTGTAATTCTATTTATTTATAGATTTTTATGCGCCATAATTGTAACAGTTATAAAAATAATTTAAAGGTACGTACACAATTATTTTTTTTAATTTGTCGTCATTTACAAAATGATAATATAAAATGCATTTTACTAAAGTATATATTTTTTAATATGCAGTAAACAGGGATTTTGCATGAGATAATGAAGTGTTCTATTTTAAAATTATAGGGATTAAAGTTGTCCAGCATATACATAGTCGTTCTTAACTATTCTAATTTTTCTTACGCCTACCATCTCGGGTCTCACTACCTGTTTGTTTCATCCAGCGTTTTCTCGAAAGCCGCGCTATTTGTGATATACGAAGTGTCGTAATTTTATGACTTGGTGTCAAAATAGTGATGCACTTAAGGTTGTCGCGTATGCTTTCACGCAATCATTTAAATCAAAACAAGCTTAGGTACAACTGAATTAGAACCTCACCCATTTTGAAGTCGGTTGGAAATAATCGAATGCGGGATTCATCGAAACAAATTTATGAATTGTAGTGATTTAATAAAATTTCATTACTGAACATGCACAATTTAGGATTTCGTGAAAAATATTTCAATCCAGATTTAGGTCCATGCGAGCCAATCCCGCGGGTAGTAGCTACACTAGTGAGCCAGAATGTACGGAACCGCGGTATTACTTAAAAATGCCGCTCCTCTCGTTATTAGAGTGCTGAGGAGCATTTTATTGATCATAGATAGAATATTCTTTATTGTACATGTACACAAAGTAACAAAAAATTAAAAAGAAACTTAAACACTAACATTGTACAGCACAAATGGCGGTCTTATTGCTAAAAGCAATTTCTTCCAGACAACCGTTGGATGGACTTGGCTGGAATAAGAAATCATATTATATTATGATTTTGACGTCCCCTGAAACCGACCTCCGGGTCACGTGCCCCGGTTGCCCTCCTCCTCGAAATCCGAGCAGCTAGTATATTAATTAACTATAAACACAATTATAGTTTTAACAAAGAATTAAATAAAAAGCGACTATAGTATGTAGCAAAAAATCCAAAAATATGTTAAAGTTAGACATATATCTTTATAAATTATAGCCTATGTGTTATTCTGATGTTTATGCTATAATATTGTAAATTTCATTGGTCCATTCAGTAGTTTTGGCGGAAAGAGTAACGAACATACATTCTTACAAACGTTCACGTTTATAATATTAGTAGGATATTAAGAAGCCTAGAAATGAACTGGGAGCTCCTAAACGGCATGCTTCGGGATGCATTGGCATATGAGGTACCATGTATTCATATCAAAATCTCGTGACAATGTTTGTTATGGAACTACCACGAATTGTAACAAAATTCCTATTCAAACTGGTGTTACTCTCTGCGTGCATTGAACAGCTTTGGCGTCTGGATTGAATTCAATTGTGTTCTAGAAGTGTGTAGGTGCTTTAGGGTCAGCGCCCACCAGCGGAGTAGCGGCGAAGAGCCTATGTCAGTAACAATTTAATTTCAACCTAAAACGCTTCAGAATACAACTGTATTTGGTACAACGAAATACAATGCCGGCGAGCGACGCGCGGCGAGCATATTCTAAATACAGAAATGTATTCTGAAGCGTTTTAGGTTGAATTTAAATTGTTACTGAATTTAGTCTCATCGCCGCCACCCCGTCCGTCGGCGCTGACCCTTAGTAAATATGACTGTCTTGTTAGTTGGATTGCGAGACCTCGGTTCTATTCCGGGGTCGGGCAAGTGTCTTTGTGCAAACCAGTGGCACTTGCTGTTAAGTCTGAGTGTCATGTGTTTGTAATTTTTTTTAAACCAACCTTGTGACATCCTTATTGTCACGTTATTTTGATGAGCTGGGGTGCATGTGTTCACAATCCAAAATTATACTGGACTGTCGAAGAGCTCTAACAAAAATCTCAGGCATGAACACACATACCTTTAACGTACGTATGATATTTGTCCCCGGTTGGTCTTTATTTTTACTTTGTTTTGCCTCACTCGTTTACCATTGAAACTCTCTATGGCAGAGTTAGTTACTCCATCCACAAATTTTCTGAATTTGTGGATACAAACATACGAAAAATAATTTATTGTAGGTATAGATAAATTGCCTTTTGGCTGAAATGATGATAGATAAATTCCTCGGCGTGGTGACGGACTTAGAATACATTGTGTCCCCACCCGTGCCATCCTGCAAGTGTCGTAAGAGGCTACTAAAGGAAATACAAAACCTGATAGAGCAAGAGAAGGAAACATCTATACTAATATATAATAAAGCTGCAGAGTTTGTTTGAACGCGCTAATCTCAGGACATACTGGTCCGATTTCAAAAAATCTTTCAGTGTTAGATAGTCCATTTATCGAGGAAGGTTATAGGCTATATTTTATTTTCAAAAGAATTAGGGATCCGTATGAAAATTGCGATTTTGTAAACCAAGGTGTGAAAACCTATTTGTGCGTGCGCTTCAAAAACTATTGACAATAGAACAAAATGATGTACTACGGGTTTGTAGGTCTTATAAAGATCTACAAAAAAGCGCATATCTATCATATATATATATATATATATATATATTAGATATATATATGATAAACTATCGAGAGCACATATCTAACTATCATAATAACCGCTTTTATGTTCATAAAAAATATGCATAGATATAAGCACAGGTTCGATGCCCACGCGTGCGAAGCCGCGCGCAAAAGCTAGTTGAAAGGTAATGTGCCAATTTGTCTGGCGGGCGAGTATAGCGCAGTAGGCTAATTTCCTTCAGCGTCAATTTCCTGCCGTGTTGTTTCTTTAAAATGTATTGTGTCGTATTGATACTCTATCATGGTGATAGTCAAATTCTCCATAATTGATTTTATGACGTGTTTAATCACTATCACTACATAGTATAAAACAAAGTCGCATTCTTCTGTCCGTCCCTATGTATGCATAAATCTTTAAAACTACGCAACGGATTTTGAAGCGGTTTTTTTTAATAGATAGAGTGATTCAAGGGGAATGTTTATATGTATAACCCACCCCCGCTTTGCACGGGCGAAGCCGGGGCGGGCCACTAGTTAACAATATAATTATTAATAGCGATGCTCGATAATATAGCGCCGACCTCTCCGCTTATATTTAGTCTGTTTTGATAAACAATGTGGCGAAAGGCGATGAACTCGCGCCAAACCTTGTTTATACTCCGCTGTTCACGTACACATTTTCATCTTCGTACCTGTTATGACTCAACCTGCGTAAACTGCGCAAATGAAAGTTATGTCGAAGTGTACCTAGTTTATTCGAACAGACACAATCATAGCAAACTGTTGGTCTAGGGGCTGGGTATACCGCCATTGCATCACGGGTTTCCGGTTCGATTCCGGGGTCGGGCAAGTACACAGATTACTCTTTCTCCTTACCTCAAGGCCATACCATAGAGAAAATTTAGCATTAAAGATTTTGTGTGTGTGATTTTGAGTGTTTCCTGTCGTTGTTAGAGAATCGGAGTGGTTATTTGGGTCGCCAGCCGGTCGTCGACAGCTCCAGGACTCTGCTCGCTTCGGCCGCTTGGTCGTGGCCGTGCTCCGGCGAAATCACACGTTCCCCAGCCTCGACGCTGTCAAGGAGGAGCTCGCGCACGCCGCCAAGATGCTCATACCGTACGGATTCTCCGGACAGGTGGGCACAAAAACTACCGTCATCCTCAACTTTGTGTGTCCTCGCCACACTTACATAAACCAAATGATCAGCGGCTGATGATGACGGATTTAGAATACATAGTGTCACCACCCCATTCCATCCTGAGGGTCTCGTAAGAGTCGACAAAAGGTAATGGCAAGGCTGATAACCTAGCCAAAAGAGAAGGTAAACTTGACACTAAACCATGTGCCAACCCGTCTGGCCAGCGTGGCACAGTCGGCTAATTACCCTCCGTGTGACTGGAGGAGGCCCGACTCCACAGTTCTTCCCGTCATTGCTTGCAAGTCGCCATCTTGCCCAGAAGTCGAGGAAGCGGGCCTAGTGATGGGGTGAACTAGTGACGTAGTGCTGTCGCTGGCTGCGACTAGAGGAAGTTTAGAAGTTTTATGTTATTGTACTTAAACTCTTAATTTCATATTTTTACATATATTAAAAAAAATACAAAATGTTTTAAAAAAATATACATAAAAGTAGACAAAAACCGTCGAAAACGAGGTCGATGACCTAGGCTATCGACGGTTCAGGGCTCCAGAGAGCGGAACCTCCTCGCGATCCTTGCCGAATCCAGTATGACAGCCTTTTGAATCAGGCCCTTAATCCAGCAACCCAGCGAGAGTTTCTTGAGATGTTGGTCGAAACTCTTCGCATTAAGACCGTTTACTGAAACAACTATCGGCACAATTATTGTTGAATCAACATGCCACATTGCGGTAACCTCGTGAGCCAAATCGAGATACTTTGTGAGTTTCTCTTTTTCGGCTATATCGAGGTTCTCGTCATGCGGGATAGTGACGTCAACAAGCATTGCCCGGCTCGCCGATCGATCAATTATCACTAAATCAGGCTTATTAGCGAGAATAGTCCTGTCAGTAATAATCGATCAATCAATCGACATGACCATTGTCGAGAACTGGCGCAGGCTGGTATTGGTAGTAGGGCACTTCAGTATCCACAAGACTATATTTAAGGGCAAGTTGTTGATGGACTATCTTGGCCACTTGGTTGTGTCTGTGCAAGTATTCTCCGTTAGCAAGACGATACAGCCAGAGACGATATGCCTAATGGACTCTCCTGGACGATGACAGGCTCGACAGATGTCGGCAGTCCCATCCTTTAGGATATGTCTCCGGTAGTTATTCGTCATAATAACTTCGTCCATGATTGCACAGGCAAACCCTTCAGTCTCCCCGAAGAGGTTACTGAAGCGTAGCCAAGCCACAGAGGCGAGTTGGTCTACGTCCGGCCCAGTGAGAGCCTTGTAAAACCTTCCGTATTACTCCTTGCTCTTCCATATAGTCGTGCGGTCCGAAATGCTTAACACCTGGGGCTTGCGCCAATTCTGTTTTGCCAAGGATAAAGGTGTGAAGGAATTGTCAACATTGGCCGTATATCGGTGCACATCCTCGGTTGACTGTAGGAAGTATTCCCGCAGATTGCATACCTCGCGGTTATGTAGGTTTTTGACGTTTAAAAAACCACGTCCCCCATATTTCCGTGGGATATACAACCTCATAACAGACGATCGGGGGTGGTGCATTCGATATAAGGTCAATTATCGACGTACCCTTCTATCTTAAACTTATTATTATGAAATAGGACCGCAATGAAAAAAAATACAAGCCCTCTTCCTTCAAGAGTCTCTTGCCAGTTCTTCTCAGGAGTGGTCGCGTTCCGAACTAGACGATTTTTTTTGTTGAACAAAATAAATGTTTTGAATTTGAAGAATATGCAGGGTAAACATGCAATTCCGAGCTTCGAATTAACTAATTGTTTTTTTTTTTAAAACCAATTTGCAGATCCCCTTCCTCTCCCTGGGTAGCGACGTGGGGCGCCGTGTGAAGGTGTACGAGGACGCCTCGGAGATATCCGGCGCCTTCGTAGTGGAAGACGTAGATGTGGAGGGCGCCACGCATCGGCGCCTCGTGTTCCTCAACAACCAATTCCTGGTGCAGTCGGAAGCTAAGTTAAAGCCGGGTAAGCAATAAATTCTTCAAAGCACCATGTCATCAACTCATTCTATCCTAAGGCTATTTAGATAGATAGATAAACTCTTTATTGTACTACTACTACCCCCAAAGGTGACCCACTACTGAGTCGGGCCTCCTCCAGTAACATAGAAAAGAAAGAAGAAGAAAGACAGAAAAATAATTTATTCGGCGCAATTTTAAATACACTACTACACAATAACTATAATTACTTAAACTCTAATCTAGATTGCGCTGAAACGGCGCTGGTTCAGCATAAGCCAGACGGGGTGCCTGGCGCTGGTTTTCAACCAGACCTCTAAATGCCGAGCGGATGGAAAACCAGTTTACAAAAATTAAAATTAACAAAATATATGATATTACTCATCAAAAGATACCATAAAAAACACTAATTCGTACACATCCAAACATAATAAACTTGTTTTTTTAATAAATAAAACATGTGAAACATACGAATAGGGTTGCCAACTATACTGTTTTAAACAGTATTATACTGTTTTTCAGTAAATTATACTTCTACTGTTCAACCAAAAATAAATTACACAAAATATATACATAGAGGGTAGATAACCTACTGTGCCACGCTGGCCAGACGGGTTGGCACAGGGTATCGTATCGTGTTTTCCTTCTCTTGCGGCTAGGTATTGGCCTTGTCATGTCCTTTTGGCTCTTACGATACCCTCAGTATAGAATGGGGTGGTGAATCTATGCATTCTAAATCCGTCACCATATGGACATTACCTTACTCGTGGGAATCTTTTCTTTGCATTAAACGGAAAACTGGACATGCATGATATTCCTTCTGAAATCGTTGCCTGGAAGAAATTTCTGCTAGGAAGAGCTGCCAAAGACTCTAAATGTCAGGTCTCATTAGTATTTTTGTTTATACTGGGTTATGATTAAAGTGTGAATGGTTGAAAGTTGAAGTGTCAAAGGGCAGGCTACGTGGCCCGAAGAACGGATGGCCGTTGGGGCATAAAAGTCTTGGAGTGGCCACGTATGGGAAAGAGAAGCGTGGGAAGACCCCCGACTAGGTGGACGGACGACCTTGTGAAGGTCGCTGGGAGTCGGTGTATGCGGTCTGCACGAGATGGTACATTGTGGAAATCTATGGGGGAGGCCTATGTTCAGCAGTGGACTTCTGTGGATCAGCCACAGAAGTCCACTGCTGAACATAGGCCTAGATAGATGAATAAAGTGTGGAAACGGATTAAGAATACACAATGTCACCAACCCATGCCATCCTGAGCGTGTTATAAGAGGCGGATAAAGGAACGCACGAGGCGGACAGGTCAAGTCAGCCGTAAGAGAAGGAAAACTTGAGAGAAACCCGGTGGCATAGTAGTAGTTTCTCCCTATCATCTTGGAGGAGGCTAAACTTAGCAGTGGTGCCATTTCGGGCTCAGGTAATGACTATGAACTTACACTTACCACGCTGCTGAATATGATCGTTTTGGTTTGCAGTGAAACGGAAGAACAAGACGAAATTGGAGGTGGACTTTGGCCACATCTCGCTGTACCAAACCTTCATGTGTGTGGGTGCCCAGCTGGCCACTGGCCCGTTCGCAGTTCTGGGCCTGGGCGGCGGTGGACTGTGCATGTTCCTCAGGTATAAAACTTCCCCACACCAAAACCCAGCACGCTTGGTGGGAGGATCGAATGGTCCACCCGGCTAGCTACCACCCTCACATCTCACATCTAAGTCCGGCGCCAAGCAGTTTACTGTGTTTCGTCGTGTGTATGTGAGAGCCGGTGTCCTTGAATTGCCTGCTCCATCTTAGACCCAGGCGTTGCTTTCCATCACGCAAGCCTAGGGTCAAAGGCATGCGTCATGCTTGTGAACAGGTGCCGTTGCTGGGGGTTGGTTGGCTTGGGCATTACAAGGTTACTATTGTCGACTAGATCTGGCTGATGTTTGGCCCTTTGGAACTATTGCGCGAGTTTGCTCTCACAAATCTGTCTTATAACCAGTCTTGTACCCAAATGGCGATCTAAAAAGAGCAACTACAGAGTTTCTTGCCGGCTCTTCTCTGTAGAGGTGAACCCGAACCGGTGGTAGATGGTAAATAATTAATTTTAAATGGTAAATTTTAAATTTAATTTTTTTGTTTGACCTGTCAAAAGAGCTCTAATGAGCCAACTTGATTAAATGAGTTTTGATTTTGATTCAAGTCACTGATAAAAAAGGTATACTTATCAATATGTACTGCGGTAGTTCATATCTGTATCGTCGTTCCAGCCCATAAATGACCCACTACTGAGTCGGGTCTCCCCCAATTACATGGAGGGTAATTAGCCTACTGTTCGCTCGCCTACGGGTTGTCGCAGGGTTACATATCAAGTTTTCCTTCTCTTGCAGCTGAAGGTGACACAATGTATTCTTAATCCGTCACCACACGGATAGGTATAGATCTCTACAGTAGTAACTGTGCAAATGAAACTTAGTGAGAAGCCACCACCAAAACAATGTTTTAGAAAGTGTTTCGAAGATGCCAAGTTGACAGCCGTGGAGTTGGACCCTGCGATGCTGAAGGTAGCGCAAGAGTACTTCGAGCTGACCACCGACGAGCGGCTCGAGGTGCAGATCAAAGATGGCATCGACTTCCTTAGAGATGAAGATGAGTCTGGTGAGATTTTATCATTAAATTTTGCTCAATTAAAGCGATTGCACATTTAGTAGCATTCAAATGGTGAAATAATTTTTAAAATCGGTCCAGTGCTTTTTGATCCAATTCCTTACAAACATACATAGAAATCTTTCCTCTCTATAATATTAGTATAGACAACTCAGCCCATAGATATAAATAAATATATATCATTGGACATTTCACACAACGCCATCTCGTCCCAAGCTAAGCAACTTAATGCTTGTGTTATGGTAACGAGATGGATGGTAAACTACTTATATACATTTTTTTTGTAAATACATACATGTTATAGATAGAAAACACCCAGACCCGAAACAAATACTTGTAGGTCGTACAAATATTTCTTCCGTGCGGGGATCGAACCTGCGACATGCTGCGCAGCAGTCGATCGCTCAACCACTGCGCTAACCGTGTCATATATGAATCACTGCCGAGCTTGCGGCTACATTTTCGGCCTTGTCATGTCCCTACGACACCCTCAGGGTGGAATGGGGTGGTGACATTATGCTATGCACTAGCCATCACTCCTTTTAAGAAATAAAGTAAAATCTTCATCCTGATCAAACTGTAACCCTTAGAATACTACTACTACTCAGCCCGTAAATGACCCACTGCTGAGTCGGGCCTCCTCCCATCGCAGGGAGGGCAATTAGCCTAATATGCCACAGTGGCCAGGTGGGTTGGCACAGGGTTTCGTTTCAAGTTTTCCTTCTCTTACGGCTAGGTTATCGGCCTCGTCATTTCCTTTTGTCCGCTCTTACGACACCCTTATAATTGAATGGGGTGTTGACACTATGTATTCCAAATCCGTCACCACACGCATTTATGTCACCAATATCTGCCACACTCAGGTCACCAATACGCGGCAATAATGTTCGACATGGACAGCAAAGACAGCAGTTTAGGCATGTCGTGTCCCCCGCGACAGTTCCTAACAGACCCGGCGCTGGCTCACGTCAAGAATATCCTTACACCAGACGGTTAGTTTTGAAAGTTGCAATATTTTCTAGTAAGTGTCCTATTGCTCCAAAATGGGTCATAAACCCCTTTTTTTAAAAACGATACCCTTTTTATAGTGGGGGAAATCTTTTATAGGTCCCCGGTCGTGATGGATAATGATGGTGATTGCGACCGGTTTACCCACTAAAACGTACCACTATTTGTCTGCGCGGCCCATCTGTCGTTTGGGAAACTTCGCAAACGATCCTTTCGACAGCCACTTTGTATAAACTGTAACGCGGGGCCAGTTTAAGTGTATCGCGGGGCAGCAAGTGCCTCTGGTTTAGACAAAGACACTTGCCCGAACCGAAATCGAACCCGGGACCAGTTGTTCCAAAAGCGGCACATGTAACCCCTAGTAGTAACACCAACGAGACAGTCACAGTCACGTTCGATGCTGAGTGTATTTTGTAATACCCAGATCTGTTGAAAAATAAGCAACTACATAGTTTCTTGCTGGCTCTTCTCTGTGGCGCAGCATTACGAACTGATAGTAGCTTCAAGGTAGAAACACACAGGCGCTGGAGAATTTTGTGAAAAACCTATACAAACAATGTTACATTTGAATTTGATAGCTATGCGGATTCTAAAAGTGAAAAAACAATCCGACCCTCCCATAGATACGTGGTCGATTTCGTATGGAAAGTCTGATTTTTTTTTCTCTTTTCGACCCATGTTTTTTTGGTAAAGTTGTTTACTTTCATGGTCTGAAGCTGAATCACCTATTTAAATTTGGCGGGTGGTCCAAAAATCACCCTATTTACCGGGTGTCCCAAAAATGGCACGCCGCAGCGACACTGGAAGTAGCCTAACCCTAGGCATATGCCGCCAAAAAAAATGGCTAAAGAAAAGTGTCATGGATTTCGAGATATTCGCATTTTCGATATTTTTGAAAATTACCCGTTTTTTTCGTTCTAAGTAACATTATTCAACGAACTCATTATTCCATCAATAAATTACTTAAACTTAACTTAAACTAACTTTTTTAATGCATTTCTTGATAAGCTTGTAAAGCGCCGAGATTTCGTTTCTTTTTGCTCTGGTTTTATTTGAACTTCTTGTCGTCTTTTAAAAAGTTTTAATATACGTTCTGAAATTATTTTGTGGGCTTTCTTTGAGTTATGTGCTACTCGGGCTTCTAATAAGCTTGTGGTGATGATTCTTATTAAGTTATCGTAATACTTCTGGACTGGGATAGTAATCTCAGCGAACATTTGATCTTTTCATATGTTGGAGTTTAGGTATTCTTTGAACTTGGTGATTTCTTCTTCGGTTGATAATGCTTGATAAAGTTTTTTTAAATGTGTGTCATATGCTATTGTAGCTCTTACTGGCCTGTGATCCGAAGGGTAGTTAATGTTCAATACTTCTATGTTTTTAAACAGATGGGGACGAAATTTCATTTTTGCTGACTCCATTCGGAGAATGCCATGAATCTACACTTAACATACCATTTCTAAATCAGCATAGAAAGGGCTAGTTTTTAAAAGTAATTGCGAGCCAAGCGTAGAACTTTTTGTGTCAACGGCAGCTGAATAATGTTGAACTTACTGTTTATTTACTTGATTGAGTCAAAGACCGAAGTGACGATTTTTGTATTTTGCACCAATTACCGATATCGACCAATACCGACTAATGAATAATTTACTTTACATCAAAAACTAAGTGATGAGTTCGGAATAAAAATAATAAACATTAAGTATGTGTGACGATTTTGTTACATAGAACGAAGAAAACGGGTAATTCTCAAAATAATCGAAAAATTCTAATATCTCGAAATCGATGAGATTTTTCTTCATCCATTTTTTTGTGTGGAATAGACAATGATGTTAAAAGTAAAAAGGTGTAGATGGGTTATAATCGGTCAGCAAGCGGCACGTTAAAAGTAGGCTAATTAGCAAACCTGACCTCAGTGTTGCGTCGCTGGCGTCAACAGATGCACGTCAAGAGCCGTGGGTAAAAAGTGCTATAAAACAATTGAAAATGCCGTCGTGTGTTATGAGATATTGCACAAAACACTCTAACAAAACTCCTAAAAGTCAAGGAATCACTTATCATTCGTAACTATCACTATTTCTGTAATATAATTAATATTTTTTCGAATCTTGTACAGGCAACGTATCTACACCTTTTATTTGTAACATCATTGGGAATAGACATAGGGCTTGCCTACTTCCAGTGTCGCTGTGGCGTGCTATTTTTGGGACACCCTGTATACAAATTGGGTAATTGATATGTATGAGGCGTGCCGAAAACAAATTAAAAAATGGAATGCCACGGCCTACGCTTCTTTCTATTCTTTTGTTTTTGGCGTAATTCGTGATTTTACCTAATACAAGTTTGGTTGATTTTGAAATAGTGATTTTATTTATTATTCACTAATTATATACATTCCAGTAATAATTTGTCACTTTTGTTATTTCAGGTCACTTCATCATCAACTTAGTGTGTCGGGACTCTGAATTACACCAGACAATAACTGACACGCTGTCACGTCACTTCAAGCATATAGCCTCAGTCAAGCTGTATGAGGAGGTCAACGAGATAGTGCTCGCTACAAACAGTGGCGAGCCGTATCGGGAGGAAACGTTTGACTCCGCTATCAGGGCGCTGAACGCGCGAGCGAGACAGGCCAAGCTGGTGCATATAAGATGTCTGGATATGAAGGACTTTTTGCAGTCTCTTAACGTTATATTGTAGTGATGTAAATATTTTTGAAGTATTTGTCATAGAACGCCAGAAGGCACGGTCTTGCAACCCAATGTCTTTTGTAAGGGCGGCCGTCTATCTTGTCGGGAATTGCTTTCTCATTACTCTTCCCTCCCAATCTTGACTGTCCAACTAGTCTTTATGTATATTTATGAAAAACCCCAACACGCAATAATGAATACTAGTCGTCGCCCGGCCGTCGAAATTTGACCTTAAATTAATTTAAATTATAGTTCTATTCTCTATTTGACCATAGACTTTAACAATAGATAAAATAATATATATTATATGCGTGTGTGTATCAGATACATGGTGGTGTGTGTAATGTTTTTTATTGATTTAATGTAATTCTTGCGCATAATTTTAATAAAATATTAGAATTCTGCTCTACATAAACTATAAGTGTGGGAAATATCATACTCCTCCATCCTCGTAATGTTAGTAAAAAGGGGTACAAAGTTTTTGCTTCACATATTAAAAGCGCTATGGTTGAGCGATCGAATGCTGCGCAGCATGTCGCGGGTTCGATCCCCGCACGGAAGAAATATTTGTACGACCTACAAGTATTTGTTCCGGGTCTGGGTGTTTTCTATCTATAATAATATGTATGTATTTACAAAAAAAAATGTATATAAGTAGTTTATCATTCATCTCGTTACCATAACACAAGCATTAAGTTGCTTAGCTTGGGACGAGATGGCGTTGCGTGAAATGTCCCATGATATTTATGTATACGGACAAAACCGAAACCATGCCTTATTCAAGTTCAATCCACTGTTGAGGTATTCTATACTACTTTAACTACAATAACTAAGACAAAAGTGTAAATAACTGTTCTTTAACTGTATAGAAGTGTTGTTTTGACTGTATCATACCGTTACGATAAGGTGTACAAATGAAACAAGCAAATTAAAATTAACGCATTTAATGCCATTTCTTTGTTTTCCAAACACCCTCCGAGACTAGCACTCGTGTCCGTCCAATTTCTCAGTATCGTCCCATTCAAACTACACAAGCAAACATCGCACGAAACTCAACACGCTAACAATAATTAGGCTTCCTAAATTATCACAATTGGCACCCGCGAACTACAACAACAGATATACAATAATTTAAACATTATTTGCAATTAAATAAATTACGGCGCGCTTAATACATTAAGCGGGAATATACACAGTTACAAACTAAATCCTCAAATCGTCCTCAAAACACTTTTTTAAATAAATTCTTCAGACTTTTCTTTTTCTTCCCGCCCCCACTTGCAGTCTCCTGGTGGCCGTTCTGAGATATCTCGGTGGATTCCGACCACAGGCTGCCCGTAGGAGACTCTGAGGCGGCCTTCTTCCCGTTGCCATTGTAGATTGGCTCCGAGGTCTCCACGGCTGGACTGGGGCTGCTTCTACTGCTCTGTCGATTCAGCGTCCTCAAGAACGCTGGTGACGACAAGCGTCGCGTCTTCATGGTCTTAGTCTTCAAGCTATTGAAGAAAGAGCCATTGGTTTTGGGAAGTTCTTTGGGGGTGCTGGCGCTACCGCTCTCGTTAAACTCCTTAGGCTCCGTGACGGGTGCATAATATTCCTCTTCGTCCAACGGGATAGGGTTCTCTTGCAGCATTCCAATACTGTCTGGTCGCGTCCAGTTTGGTTCCATCTCCGCCGTCGGGTGTATGACCGAGATCTTCCGTCGTCTGTTCTTCCGAGCGATCTGCCACTCGCCTTCGTCCTCGTCTCTGCTCGCTTCGTCGACGGACAGTCGTGCTATCTGCAGCGCTTCTTCGCTCGGCCGACGTTTCTTTGCGGACGGCGTTTTATGGCCGCTCACACCCTCAACAGACTTCCTTCTGAGCTTGTCCTGTTTCTTCTTGGTCTTTCTCACAACCGGTATAATAACAGGGTCAGGTTTTCTCTTCGATATATAGTAGAAGACGGCGCCGATGATGATGGTTTGAAACACCACGAATTTGAGGAAGTTGATGTTTCCGAACCAGCTCTCATGCTCCTCCATCAACATGTTGAGTGCACTCGTCATTTGCGTCAGCTGTTCCTGCAAGCCCGCCATCTGTTCCAGGTACTTCTGTTCCCTCTCGTTGCTCTTCCGCCGTTCGTCCGTCATCTGTAGCACCGTTTTCTCGAAAGTCTTTTGCATTTCCTCAACTTGTTTCTTGTATCGCCTGCTCAGCTCCTCCAGGTATTGCCCCGAGAGAGACATGTTGCGTTCAAGAGTCTGAAATGAAATTGACAACAGTTAAAATACAAATTATGAAAGGCCATACCACTCCATGCCATATTACTACTACTAAACCCATAAATGTTTTTTTTATATGTATTTTCATTACAGAAACTAAATATTTTGAGCCAGCTGGCAGATTACTAACAACCGTGAAAGAATTAATTTTAGGCGTTACAAACAATATATTTTAGCTTTGTAGGTAATGTCCGGATATCGCGTATTTTATCCTGATGAAAACCTACTTTATCACAAATACTTGTAATATGTCAAATTATTTTCTGCACGGAATCGATTTGTCTCTACTAGCGTAGTGTAATGATAAACCACTTTCATGCCTAGTGCATCACTTTAAAAAAGGAGTAAAAGAAAACGCAGCGTTAACTTTCTTTAAAGTCAAATGCACTCGTAACACGGGAACAGTATTATAAGTTTGTACCTAAGTGCGAATAGGTATTGTAATAAAAAATTACCCACCTTAACTCTATTAGATAGTCTGAGGAATACAGATTCTTTCTGTATCGTGATTTGAGCTGGATTCTGGTTTTGCGAGGGATGCGCCGCACCTGCAGGTGTAGGGTCCACCGCCATTTGGTCAAAATCTGACATGAAATGTTCATTATCTATAATGATTTGTTCAGGTACATCTTCGCCTGCATTGGTTTCCTTCGACTTTTCTGTAAGTACTTCAGTTTTACCATTTTTATTTTCCGTTTTGGCAACAATATTTTCGATTTCAGTATTCGTGTCTACAACTTTGTCTTGCTCCGATGCCGCTTCCTGCGATTCTTGTACTGGCTTATCCTCAATCACCGGTGTTTCATCTTTACTTTCTTCCACTGGTTCAGTTTCTTTGAGTAACTGTTCCAGAGGATTACTATTGCCCTCAGTGATTGTCTCCGCACTGGTTTTGTCTTCCGTCGGAGTAGTCTCATTAATTTTATCATCCGTAGTAGTACTTTTATCTATTAACAACCTTAATTCTTGTTCAGTGTTTGTTTCACTGCTAACAGTCCGTGGGGACTCGTCGACTGTGGCGTTAATGGTAACATTGTGTTCGGTTTCGAAACTAGTATTTAAAACTACTTTTTTCTCTTTTATAGCTAAAATATTACACAAGGCAGCTAAATATTTCTGCGGGAACAAAGCGTTCACGTACGCGACGCGCTCTTCACTAAATTCTATTGTCTTTGTACTTTTGAATTCTAGTCCGAACGGTTGGCAGATGCCAGTGCATTTTAGGGTATCACGGAGGAACACTTGGCGCACTAAAGTCACTAGTTTGTCTGAACTACAACTAATCAATTCATACACTTCATTGTACAGCGTTTCACTGCAATTATCACACACTATTATATGGCTTGGGGAACAACATTTTTTGTATGCATTGTCTGTTGACGTATCGTTATGTTCGGACGACGCGTTTTTAGGAACTTCAGATTTCACCAGCGCTTGTGCCGCTTTCTTCATGATAGACATTACTGCATCTCTCGCCGAACCGAATAGGTTCTTTGACGGTTCTATTTCGGCAGCGGGAATGTCGGGCACGTCTATGATTTCATCGTCTTCGTCTTCATCTATGTGCGCAGCGTGCTGATTTTCTTTTTCCAGCACTTCGAACTCCGACGTGCCGTAGACTTTGAAAAGCGATATAGGACAATAGTGCTCCGAGCCGTGGTGAGACAATAGCTCAACTTTGATGAACTTCCCGAACAAATGCGGGTACAGATCGAAGCTCTGCACGTCTCTCATATCCTGAGCCGAGAACTGGCCGACACTAGTCCAGTCTCGCGTAGGAAATCGATCGCTAAAATATACGTTGAAGTCCTTAGGCGTCGACGAGAACAACTCGAAGTTGGCAATTTCTATTTTCTGCGCCTGCACGGCCTCGCATATCTCGACCACGAACCAGATGCGGCTGTTGCAGGTATTGAGCATATATTCATCCCGGTTTGGCGACAGGATCGAGCTGGGAGAGCCCGCCTCGGGATTCACGGCGACGACCTTCGCGCCGCAGGCGAGCGACGCGTAGTTTTTCGACCGCAACTTTGTTGTTTTACTACTAAAATTCGTATTACTATGACTAGGTTGACTTGAGTGGTTCAGTACTGTGTCTTTTTTCTCCGCCTCGGCGAGTTGTTTCTGCGCCCACTCCGAGAAGGACGGTATGTCCTCCTGCGGCGTTTCAGGTTTTACTGGAATGTTTGCTGTTTCTTGTTCGGGTTCTTCCGTTTGAGATTCTGTGGTGATGTCGGAGTCTACTGGCTGTTGAAACGATTCGTCAACTTGTTTGGTCTCATGCGGCTTGGCTTTGATCACGCGCGGTTCGGTGCTCTCTTTGTCAAGGTCTTCTGGCGTCTTGTCGCTGTCCTCCTCAATAGCATCGCCGTCTATAATGGAGAAGACCTGGGTGTCGTTGTGTTCTTCGGATTCGTTGGCGAACAGCAGTTCGTCTGGTGCCCTCAGCTCCAATTTGGCGGTGTCTGCTAGTGATATGAGCACAGGGGCTTGGCCTGTGTCAGGTAACCTGTAACAAAGGAATATTTCTTGATATAATCACAACGCTAAGTTAAAAGATCCATCTTATGTTAATCTTATGTCTTAATGTCCGATGGAAAGTCATAGACTTACTTCCTTATCGATTTCATTACAGATTTCACGAATAATATCGTTTGGACCCATAAATGACCCACTACGGAGTCGCGCCCCGAATTTATGGAGGGAAATTAGCCTACAGTGCCACGTTGGGAAAACGGGTTGGCACAGGATCTGTATCAAACCGTTTTCCATCTCTTTCGGCTAGGTGATCTGACTCTCGCGTTCCATTAGTCGCATCTTACGTCACTCTCAGGATGTTATGTGTTGGTAACATGGTGTACTCTAAATTCATCACCACAAAGACGACACAAACTAACAAACACAGAAATATAATATGCTTAAAAACTGAAATACATCTATGTACTTAGACATACACAGTGCGACATTCAAGTATAAATACCCGCAATAACCACGCTGTTAGTCTGAAAACAAGTTGACGCAAAGCAACATGTGCATTACATTATTTGATGTGATTTACGAGTATAATCATTGACCGCCAGTCATCCAATTGAGGCAATCATCGTTGTTGTTAGAGTATGCTTGAGTACGCAATTTGGAGACGGGGTACTTGTTCAGTATAATTTTGAGGTTACACTTGCTGATAAAAGAGAAGAGCGTAGATTACAAAGAGACATGATTATATTTGGTACTTGTTTGACGAGGCGACAAGCAAACATACAACCCTCCTGAAAATAACATGTAATTTTGCAACACCAGAAGCCCGAAATAAAACGGATTTATAGTCTCTTCTCTTTGTATCTCTTTTTAAATTTACTTTATGACTCGATACATGTGTTATGGCGGATGTACACGCATATCTAGCAGTCCAAAAAATAACGGTATAAAATACTTGCAATTGTGACGAGATGGTATGGGTGTATTATGTGTGAAATTCTTTATCACTTTTTCTTAACTTTATAAGACAATATTCGAATAAAAAACATTTTCATTTTGAAATAAAATTCGTTGGCTTTAGCGCATTGAAATTTAACACTTTTACAACTATTATTTTATTTTCTTTTTTGTTTACTTTCATGGTCTGAACCACCTATTTAAATTTAGCGGAAGGTCAAAAAATAACCCTGTAATATTAAATAGGAACTTATTATGAATATTGACCCACCATCGCTTATCTACCCAATGTTTTATATGTCTAGTGCAAAAAGAATTTCACACATAATACACCCGCGCCAACTTGTCACTGTTACAAGTATTTTAAAACGTTATTTTTTGGACTACTAGATATTTTCTGTTTCTCGACTGTCAAATCGATCATGCTATCTTGAACAGGGTATAGATATATTTAAGAAAAAAATTGTGGTTGTTTTTATCAGTCTAATCTAGGGTGTTACAAAAACCTATATGCATGACGAAAGGATGGATAGGACTACTAATAAGATTCGAGAATAAGCATAGACAACTCAAGAAACATGATGGAACTTTGGTGGTTTTTATTGGAAATATTTTAAACAGTTCTGTCCTTTTGATTAGCACTATCACTTCGGATATCTAAAGGCATTTTGTTACACCCGGTATAAAGAGACCACACTGGTACACAAACAATGGCTGCTTATTAGAGATAAGATTTATTTATACAAGGCAAAATATACAATGTTGTTCTTTATCATAACCTGCTAATGGTCGTCGTATCAGAAACGTATTTATAATTGCACTTAGCATCTACTGTCCTAAATCATTAATGATATTAGTAATTGAAAACAATATGTGTCATCAAAAAAAGAATCCAGATAATAGGAACATTACGAGTTCTAAATATAGTCGTTAGTTCTGTGAAAGTCGATGCTACTGAAACCTTGGTTAGAAGGTCAACCCCTTGTTGAAAATAGACGATTGTTAAATAAATTAGAGTTACGTTCCAATTCGATGTGGGTCAGTGGAACTTCACCTGTGTTCACATCTACTTCCGACCCCATAAATGACCCAATGCAGAGTCGGGCCTCCTCCAGTGGCATAGAGGTTAATTAGCCTACTGTGCCCTGCTGGCCAGACGGGATGGCACAGGGTTTCGTATCAAGTTTTCTTTCTCCTGCGGCTAGGTGTTGGACCTTATTGTTTCCTTTTGTCGGCTCTTACGACACCCTCAGGATGGATTGCGGCGAGACTATGTATTCTAAATCCATCACCACACGGATTAGCTGTGCGTCTAACTCGTAAATTAGTCACAATGGTTCATATTTCGGATGTTGTCTTAGAACACAGTCTGGTAGCCTTCTTTACAATTATTAATTATTATATATTATTGTCCATTAGAAAAAAAAAATGAAATATTGCACTGTTAGTCTTCAGATATCGACTTACGTGTAGAATATCTTGGTGAGTCCTTGGTGGCCACCGTAGGAGAGCAGTTGGCACACCAGCAACACCGCCAGCAACGCCCGCGGCGGCGACATCGTGAACCCGCCGCCGGCGCATTGGCGACGCGACCACCCACCTATCCCGACACGACCACTACACGACACCACACCGACACGACACAACTCAATTTCACCTTTTTATCCTGACACTCGCACGAACGTCACGTGTTCTCATTCGTTTGACTTCTGCTTATTTATTTATCCGAGTTTCACTTTGAATTTTCACAGTTTTTTATCTAACAGTTTATGCAATATTTCTGTTCACCTTGAGTTAAGTTGCAACTTCAACGCTTGATTAGCCACAGTGTGGTTTGACTTAGCAGCGATTGTTTTAGAGGTATGAACTGCGAAAGAATAAATGTTTCTGAGTGCGTGTTTGCAAAACAATGACTGCGAATGTTGCGGGATAAACAGAATGTTAATTGTTTTGTATCCACAAGATAGTACCTACGTACGTGTGTTCATGTTTACGCTTTGGTTGTATTGCATCGTTTAACGTGCTATCTACTTCAAAAATCTCGGACCGTGACATTAGCAAACTTTAAAACGTATCTAGTCATTTTAAGAAGTCCACGGCACACTGAGGCGACTCCTATCGGTCGTCATATTTACATTCACACCTTTCATATAATTTCCTCATTCACATCCACCTCTTTTGGTTGATTGAAGTAATCATCGTTCATCGACGTTTAGATACTCTTAGAGAACTTCCCCACCGCACTGGGAAAAAACGCGTGTTGTAAAAGTCAACAAAATTCAGCACGCTTGGTGGTAGGAACGAATGGTCCGCCCGGCTAGCTACCACCCACACATCTAAGTCCGTCGCCAAGCAGTTTTACTGTGTTCCCCCGTGTGTATGTGAGAGCCGGTGCCCGACAGGGCAATTCCTGGAATTGCCTGCCCCATCTTAGACCCTGGCGTTGCTTTCCAGCACGCAAGCCTAGGGTCAAAGGCATTCAAGTAATTGGTAAAAAAAGTGATAATCATGCGGATAACTTGAAGCTAGACTTGTTACTTACATGATAGGTCGATGATAACGCCAGTAGCCATGAGTAGAAAAGTGTTACCTGTCTGTGGTTCACTAAGTTAATCAATATCTTGTTCACCTTGATGTGTGGACATATCAGCTTACAAACATTTGGATGACGAGTTTTCGTTTGCAAATATTCGGTTTGCTCTACTTACAAACAAAAACGAGAACATAGAAATTCGGTCGTGGAGAGCATGGCTAGATAAACTTGTTCAGTAAACTGTGTGCCAACCTGTTTGGCAAGCATTGCATAGTGTGTCAATTTCCTCGTCATGGGTTGTCTTCGACTGATCAAAAACAGAGTATACTGGGTTATTTGTCTATTCTATATTTATGATTACAAAGAGCGCAGAGTGAAATGCATTCTCTTTTGGATGCCAGCCAAACATTAGGATGATACCTACGTCACAATAGCGTAATTACTGGACTTTGACAATTACGCAAGATGTGAGCTTTCTGAAGAGAAATTGCTTGCACTTGTAGGCATCCCTTCGCCAACTTTCAAAGACATCATATTAAATTAAAACAATATTAAGTCCTAATTTGACGGAGGAAACTTTTTACGGTTACGGGAAACATTAACTTAGGGCCTCCGCGCATTACGCGGCCAGGCCGCGCGGCCAAGTTTTGGTCGCGCGGCCAACGAAAAACCTCGCGTCGCATACGCGCCCTATTGGCCGCCGCGACCAACCCGCGCATTATGCGGCCAGGCCGCGCGTCCTGGCCGCCTAAATGCGCGGGGGCCCTTACGGTGCCACGATGGACAAGGGGATGGAGCGGCAAAGGGTATATACTACTACTACTCAGCGACTGGGTCGCCTCAGCGCGCCTCGAGGATTTGCGCTACTTAAAGTTAACGACACTAAGTATCCTTACCATACGAACAATGATAATTAAAGAAAAAAAGAAGTTATACATCACTACATAGTATAAAACAAAGTCACTGTCGTCTGTCCGTCCTATGTATGCTTAAATCTTCAAAACTACGCAACGCATGTTGATGCGGATTTTTAATAGATAGAGTGACTCAAGAGGAAGTTTTATATGTATAGTACATCCATAATTACATCCAAAATTATCTATATAAAAATCAATGCCACTTTTCGTTGTAACTTTATAACTCAAGAAAGGCTGAACAGATTTTAATGATTTTTTTGTAAGCGTTTGCGTGGCACCAAGGATGGTTTAGATTCTCAAATCAACCTGACAGATGGCGCTGCAGTCGGTAAACGAATATCATGCAGGACAACGTCTGCCCGGTCAGCTTATACTATAAAAAATAATGGCATTCGTCCATGGTAAAACATATTACGATGAAGGATCACAACTACATCAAGAAAGGTTAAACGAAATTCGCATTCGGATTACAATTGATAGAGATCTCATATACACAAAAATACATACTCGAATATAACCTATTCCTCTTTGAAGTTGTGTAAAAATCGTATCGTAATCGTCTTGTATATTCAAAAGGATTTGCAAAGAACTTATTTTGTGAATTCTTTAGGAAATAGGCCCATTTATTCATAGTCACCGACTGGAAACCTAAACTTCCTCATATCTCCGATTGTACGAACGTTCATGTCCAAGTATGACGGCCTCATTACAATTGTTGATTTATCGCGTGAATAAACTAGTAGCCTTTCACAAAGGACTTAAAATCGCAAGGTGAATTAAGTGAAGCCAGAGACTAATCAACAATGCAGGTAATGATATTGCTTGTGCCAACCGGCCTAGCCTGGCTAGCGTTAGAATAATTTCCTGCTACAGAATTGGAGGAGGCCCAATTCAACAGTGGAGCTGAGATGATGATAAAATACATGGAAATAATATTCCTGATAGAAAGGAGCCGGCAGGCAAAATACATTTTAATTTTATTTAAAAAATAAACGATCGAAGCATTATGTAGAGCTCGCGTGAGAGAAGAAAGTGTAAATAAAGTAATACAATGAACGCCAACCGCAAATTGTTGTTCGAATAGGTTCAAAGTCACACTAGGCTGTCGAATGGATCGTTTACTAAGTTTCCCAGACGACAGATGGCCCGCGCAGACAAGTAGTGGTAGGTTTAGTGGTAAACCGGTAGCAATCACCATCTCCTACATACCCACCCCAGCCACGTCCCCCGGCTGGGGACCTACTGACCCAGGGACGAAAAGTGTCCAGCTTGACGCCTTTGGATCACGGGTACCTAGTTCATTTCCGGGGTACGGCAAGTATTTTGTGTAAGCCAGATACTTGATCTGGGTGTCAACTTGTGTTCGTGAATTATATCATTGAAAAAAGCCCCCGGGAACTGCAGGAGGTACCAGAGTCCGTGTGGTGACGGATTAAACAATACACAATGTCACCAACCCATACCACCTTGAGGGTGCCGTAAGAAGCGACGAAAGGAACGCAAGATACAGATCACAAATACTAGTACTATTTGCGAACAATGGGACCGGTTCACCAATGAGGTTATCTATGTACATAAAAATATTACACACGAAGTGTTTGTACCGTAACGGACGCTGCACACCAGTGGCAAAACTAGCATATGAGGACGTTCCGCACCAGCCCACATAGGTCGCCAATCCATTACAGTGTCCAATGTTATGTAATTAATATCGCCAGAATTCCCCTGCACGTTATGACCAGTGGCAATTTACGAACACTAATGCCATTGGGACTTGTGAACCAAACTTCTTGCAACCATTAGATCACCAACTAGGCTTGCGTGATGGAAAGCAAGGCCAGGGTCTAAGATGGAGCAAACAATTCAAGGAAATGCCCTGTCGGGCACCGGCTCTCACAAACACACAACGAAACACAGTAAAAGTGCTTGGCGCCGACTTAGATGTGAGGGTAGCTAGCCGGGCGGACCATTAGATCCTACAACCAAGCGTGCTGGGTTTTGTTGACTTTTAGAACATGCGTTTTACCCAGCGTGCGGTGTGGTCCCCACACGGGGAGCATATAAGTAAATGTTGGTGCTTATGACTAAACTGTCTGTTACCCGTAGTCCTGTCTGCGTAGTCCTAAAAGTGTGTATTCGTTTT
Organism: Clostera curtula; assembly: GCA_905475355.2. Lineage (NCBI taxonomy): Eukaryota > Metazoa > Arthropoda > Insecta > Lepidoptera > Notodontidae > Clostera > Clostera curtula. Next base: position 20,008,899 of record FR997796.1, on the reverse strand, counting down.
CCACAAATTAATGGATCGCCACTGCATTTTATAACTCGATATAACCATTTAAAATTGCTGCATAGTTGCTTTTGTCACTTTCGTAATTATAATAAAATAATTGTAGGTTGAATAAAACAGAAATTCATTAAAAAAAACATATAGAAAGAAGGTGATAAGTTTTAAATGGTTGAGCCAATTCAAACAAAGAAGGTACTAATTCAAAATTGCCAAAGACCAATAAGCAGGGGAAAGGCCTTCTGGTCTAAACCGAAGAATACTCGTGGACTAATGCCACTCCTACAAACAAAACGGAGCCGCTTGAACTGTCGGTCACTTGGCCCACGATTAAGATATCAGACTAACCTCAATTGCCGAGTGATGTCTGGCATTTAGGTAGTTGCACGTCTGATCAACAATGGGCGTTTATTTACACACGCAAACATAATGACGCGGCGCAGATTCCAATCATTGATAATATGACGACACGTGTTACACAACCGCGACAGAGTTTTGCGCGCAGACCATGTTTACAAGTAGGTCCTGTAGAAGAATATACTGCCAGTTAAGTTTAAGGGGAATGTTCCAGGGTAGCCCGCGAAATTCAAATTTTCTTACGTTTTTTGCAATTTGCAGGTCAGTGCTAGGTTGTATGATGGTTAAAATGTTATTCGCGGCTGTAAGACGTATGTAGTTATAGAATTATAATCATCAAAATTATCAATAACAGCCTCCAATCTCATAAAGGTGCAAGAAAAACTTTTTCAAGCTCAAAGTCATTCTTGCACCTTTATGAGCTTGGAGGATTGTATTGATGATTTTGATGATTTAAATTCTATAACTACATACGTCTTACAGCCGCGAATAACATTTTAACCATCATACAACCTAGCACTGACCTGCAAATTGCAAAAAACGTAAGAAAATTTGAATTTCGCGGGCTACGCTGGAACATTCATCTTAAGATGAAGAGTAACAGATTATTTACAGCTCTGCTGATTGTAAGGCGTGATATTTGGAAGATCAATGTCTAATTATTTATTACGCAATCGATACTCATAGTCAAAAGGACCTTTTATCCCAATAACCCTTATAAATCGTCATATTTACCATTATCATCTTATGACATGATAATATGTATATTATATGATGAGACATGATCACCACACTACGCAAAAGGATTGGCAAAGCCTATTTAAAAATGCTACGCATGTATGATAGAGCTGTTATTTAATTTGTCCCAGATGCAAATTCCTGAAGCCGCCCCTGTAGAATATAAAATAATACACATAGTGTAAGTATGTTTATCAAAAAATCTCTGCAGATAAGGGAATGATACCAAGACTTAACTAAAGCCGGGGGTCAATAAAACAATGTATCGAATGCTTGCGCAAACACAGAATTAGAACCACGAGCAAGTTAATACAATGTAAGCAATTGTGTTGCGTTATCATTGTATACAGAACCAACGTCACAACATGTCATATCATCATTCATCATCATTATCATTTCAGCCAAAACACTTCCACTGCTGGACATAGGCCTTCATCAAGGATCTTCATTACACTCGCTGCGTAAATAAACAAAGGCCTGTCCTGAGCCGCCTGCATCCATTGCTTTGCCGGACAATGTTGCCATAATTCTTAACACTGGAGATATATCAACGTTTTTAAAGCTCACTGTTAGTATTGGGTGTTATACTTGTGGTGACGGATTTAGAATACATAGTGTCACCACCCCATTTCATCCTGAGGATGTCGTAAGAGTCGACAATAGGCAATGACAAGGCCGATAACCTAGCCGCAAAAGACTAATAACTGGATACTACACACACCCTGTGCCAACCCGTTTGGCCAGCGTGGCACAGTATGCTAATAACCCTCCACGTACTAGGAGGAGGCCCGACTCAGCAGTGGGTAATTAATGGGCTGATTAGTAGTAGTGGGCTACTAAAAAAGTTTCTTGATTCTTGGAAACTTTTGTTTCGGTGGTCTGAAAACGTCTCTATTGGTGCTCCTAAGATGTCTTAACTCTTGAAATTCATGATTAACTGTATCTTGTATTGTTACGTGAAGGATTAGGCTTTCTTCTTTTTTTTCAACTCCTTAGTATTACAAACGTTTGCGCGCCTAAACTGCTGATTTCATGAAATGTGGTGCAGACGACACTTAGGTATGCTAATTTTGATCGCAAAATAATACATGAAGGAGGGGATATTTGACACGGCTCTTTATGGAAATGCGCCGTTACCGACTTATAAAAAATATATTTCTCACGTCGATTTCCACGGGGTAGAACATAGGACATATTATAAAACAAAGTCGCTGTCGTCTATCCGTCCTTATGTATGCTTAAATCTTTAAAACTACGTTAACTACGCAACGGATTTCGAATCGGTTTTTTAGTAGATAGTAATTCCAGAGGATGGTTAACATCCACCATATTGTAGAGAAACACTGTAATTTAGAGGGTCATCATTGCGTCCGTGCGAAGCCGGGGCGGGTGGCTAGTTTAGGATAAAATTATCCGAAAAAAAATAATGCAATTTTTTACAAAATATTGGCGTCCGTTGTTTTTTTAATCGTGTTACACATTGTGCTTACATGTGTATAATTATTTACGCAGCGAGTGTAATGAATGGACGAGAATCATTGGTAACTTTCGATTTTCTTATCGATAGCTGCCGATCATTTTGCTCGACAGCATCGATTTATAAACATCATAAGTGCTGTGTGAGGTTTTGAGCTTTCCCCCGCCGTTGCCGTGAGGAGCAACGGCCTAGGTAGGAGGGCAGGTTCTGAATACTGAACGGGTGGGGCTTAGGGAGCAGCCACAAACGCGACGATAAATAACGTTAACTACGAGTTGGCACATGGCAATGAATATGATATTAATTTCTAGAAATGGGAGTTATTATGTCTTTTGCCCGGCATCCTGTGAGATACATTGTTCGTTCTCTCCAAAATCTTACTTGGGGTTACTTTGAGTGTTCTATAACTTTATATAATAAAATGTTGGTCATCTAGGTCTTACTTGGTAGAATATCAACCTACAAAAACAAACAACACCTCGTCTGTTTAGAAGTCGGTTACAAAACAGCAATGTGATGGGCGTGATGCCATATACACACAGACAAATACATCAAACTTATAAGTCTCATAATGCGACGCTATTACAGCGGAAATATTCATGAGAACAAATGCAAACTACACGTAATATATTTCCAAACCCCTTTGTCCCCATGTGATATTATTAGCGGGTTCAGTCGTGCATTGAACGGCCTGCATAGTCGGAATGTGCAAAAATACTGTCATAGCTTCATCCTCAATTAAGGTTATAGTATCTACAAATTCCACTAACTCGTTGCTAAAAAAAATACTTTTTAGGTTTTTAATCAACAACGCTATTCTTGTTATCGCGGGGAACAAGTTGACCTTTAATTGGGAATAATCTCGAGCTGGTTAAATTTTCGTTATTAGATAGCTCCATTTGCATAGAACTAGATCAAAAATAGAATTAATAGTTTGTTATCATTTGATCTGGACAAAACAACCAATTACTTAATTAGATTGCAATAACAGACGAGAATCTAGTATTAAAAATAAATAATTAAAAAAAAGATACCGATAAAGATACTTAATCGAAGAGGTAATATTTTATTTAAGGTAGGTAAACATTTATATACAACAACAATACACAGGGTGTAACAAAAACCCTGCATAAAGTACAGATGATGTATATAATATTACAGGAAAAGAAAGTGCTTTGATTTCCTGTAATTAAAATTCTGCGTGCACAGGGAACGTTATCAATAAAACAAAATTATAGTCTAGTCTCTCCCGTGACCACGACTGCTACAGAGCTGCGTCGGGAATTAAATAATGTAATATACATCAGCGATAAATCCGTTCAAAGTGTTCGGTATTTCAATCATAGAGCTGATTTGATGATAAGCAACATGTCTCTACTTCGGAATGGTATAGAGATTTTGTTACACGCTATACAGACATAAATACTAATGAAAATAAACTTAATTTAAACTATAAAATAAAATTGTAAATTCCGAAATCAAATCACTACATAGTATAAAACAAAGTCGCTTTCGTTTGTCCGTCCCTATGTATGCTTAAATCTGTAAAACTACGCAACGGATTTTGAAGCGGTTTTTTTAATAGATAGAGTGATTCAAGAGGAAGGTTTATATTTATAATACATGCATAATATTGTAGAGAAACACTCATAAATTTAGATGTTCACCATTGCACCCGTGCGAAGCCGGGGCGGGTCGCTAGTAAATAATAAAGTATATTACCCTGGCCATTTAGATTAGCATCGATACGTTACGAAATCGCAGTTCAATTACTAATCAAAATACCTGAATTCAATTTACAGCAATGACAAATCGAGTGGCATAGAATGTGGTTCTTGAAACAGGATAACTGACACTGCCTAAGGAATTTGTTGCTCAAGCACTTGATTTAAACAATATTAAGCGTTAACCGGCTGAAATACTCGATAACTAAAATTGTGTAAAACAATTAAGTATTGTAAGACATTTATTGACATTGCTGTAATGTAGAAATTTTAGAATCATTAATCACTTGGTTAAAAGACTCAAGCAACATAAACCATTGAATCTCCTTCGCCGTTCCCAATTTCATCGTCCGGTCAAACCAGGTTTGGCTAACTTTGCCACTGTAGAATACCTCCTGTGGCGCATCAAACAAGATGTGTATACCGCTAGGGTTTTAGCAGGTAGTCCCACATAAACTCTGACCCCACCCCGAGGAGCACTGGTATGCATTAAGTATTCCCCCAACTACCAATATTTACACGGAGCAATTGCCGTCGTACTCCTCGAGTCCTATCAGCGAATCTCTCCCGTCTAGTGGGAGCACTGGTACTTATATTGTTAGACTAGCTGTTAGTGTTGACGCTATTGACTACGTGTAACGACTGTCATAGATGGCGGAATGGCAGCCGGTACCGACGACGGCTTTAATGCCTTCCGAAGCACAGAGGAGCTCAGATATTACACACACATGATGGTAATCCAGCATTCAGCCAGACGTCACTGAACTTTCAGATCGATTGCGTTACTATTAGCGTAATTTATGACACTTGAAAATATTCGCATCGCCATCATAGTTTTGTTTTTTAGAACTTTCATAACGATAGCTACAACTTGAAAGTCGCTGTCTGAATTTTAATCAAAGCGGTAGACCACCGAGCCACCCACCAGAAACAACGAATAAGGAGCGCCGGTGGGCGATCTGTAATGAGCAGGCAATGCCATGACAGCCTGCAATAATCCAATATTTACTGGCCATTGTCTTATATCACTTGGCGCAACTATTGCATGCGATATTATAATCTTAATGTAGATAATTATTACTCAAGGGATGAAAAGTTAATCATTTAAGTTTGTTTTGGTGTTACTAAACCGAGAAAGATTAAGTTATAGTCTATTACGCTTCCGTTTCTGTTTAGCGCTTTGCGCGTGTGGTAGTCATTGGTAAAAATTGTATGTTTGAATTCCATGTGTGCTATAATTATAAAAATCAGTATAACATGTTGAAAGCCTAAAATATAGTGTGACTTTCGACGATGTCTTATGCTATATTCGGAATATAGCATAAGACACGATTAAACATGGAAATATAATCAGAAGAGTAGAATGGAAGAACGTCTCGATGAAGCAAAAACTATCCAATGTAAAAAAGCAGCAAAAAATAATGTAAATGTTACGAAAGTGATAAATAATATTAAACTAATATTGATACTAGCCGCATGTAGCTCAAAGATTAGGAGAGTAGCGTATTCTAAAACAAAGGCCGGAAAGGTTTCCGTGATTCCCTTTTTGAAATAAATAAATAAGAGCAAACATGTCGTAGATCTATACAATAAAATAGAAACAGAACCTAATAAAATTAATTCCTGCCATTCTAAATTTAGGATTTGCAGCAACAATTATTATCGCACTACACTCGGTATTTACTGCAGTGTTCTAATCTCAGTGCAACGACCAGTTTACGAGGCACAGCAAACGGACAACATTGACCTACAATTCTATATGAAGCGTGCGCCCACATCACGCCACACGTCTCTGAACAGAACCATCAATACATTTGATCATCGTAATGAAAAGCAAATAAACATTACGCTAAACGATGGTAGATAGTTTGGTTATTAATTGCGTTGTAATAGTGAAAGTTTCGGATGCAAATCTCCTAAATACCCTGCTGGATACACGAAGATGCATTAAACACAATATTGTGTAACATGGTGCGTTGGAAAGTAATATTCTTAATTGAAACGAATCTAACATATTCTTTATTATTGTGTATCTATTGGATACTAAATATCGATCGTAATTACACTTGCTGATTAGCTTATTGAAATTATTGCTTTAGGATGTAGGGTTAAACGAGCCTTGAATACTTATTACAATATTTTAAATTAAACGCCTTACTGCAGTATCAATGAGTTCAACAATTTTAATCGACGCTAGCAAATATGCCTTAATGAATCACAATTACTTTAATAAATTCCTTTTATTAAGAAACTGATGGACATCATTATGCCTATACAAAACAAAACAAACAAATAAAAAACTTGTAGAGATCTTTCACCAAACGCGATTAAGTATTTTATCATTCGAAGAAAGAAGACCGCGTAGAAGACCGAAAAGGATTGGGGATCTGAATCAGAAATGAGGAAATACGCAGGCAAACCAGGGTTACCGATATAGCCTACTGGATTGCTAAACCTAAGTGGCAGTGGGCAGGGCACATATCGCGCAGGACCAACGCCCGATGGGGCAAAAAAGTCCTCGAGTAGCGAACGCGTTCCGGAAAGTGCAGTGCTGGTAGTCAGTGCCTCCCACACGGTGGACCGGCGACTTCAACTCGCTGGAAAGCGATGGATGCTGGCGGCTCAGGACCGGCCTTCTTGGAAATACTTGGGGGAGGCCTATGTCCAGCAGTGGTCTTTAGGCTGAAATGATGATGATGAGGATGATGAATAATTTGAAAGAGTAGCAATAACGCGATAGGTCGAATAAGGTACTGTTGCGAGCAATCAAGGTTTTCTAGTGACCCAAATACAAGCACCAGTTAGCCGGTCTGTGTTACTCATGTTATACGTAGGAGTAGATCAGAATGAGAGAATTTCTATTCAATCTATATAGTCACTTTCATGTTAATGTGACAATATATACAATAACATGAAATCCTAAACGTCACGTCATTTTCAAAAATATACTTGGAGGAAAGTATAAACATTTATTTCATATTGTCAGATGTTGGTGTACGATCTATTTTGTTCTACTATTAAAAGTAGCGTTTAGGGTTCGAGAGAACTTTTAAATAAATGAACACAAAGGACAATTAAAAGATTATAAGTATGTAAGATGTCCAAAAACACAATTGGTTATGCCAAGAATGAGAACAATAGAGTTCACATTCCTTCTATATTAAGAATGATCTTGTCTACCATTGCTAATAATCACTGATACCCATTGTCGTTTAATTGAAGATTGAAAAAGACTTTGTCGACGTAATTAACAAATTATGTCCGATAAATAGAATTCAAAAGTAATTTTATTTTTCACAAAACTCTTTTAAATGGGTATGGAAGACTACACACACAATTCGCAGCGTAATGTAAACCAACTCTAACAAAAGGGATAGCTACTAAAGGTGGTGTCATTGCATATGACGTGACATTCTTGTCGCAAGTCTACTCTTACGAAACGGTTTCAGTCACTGCAATCGTGGTGATAACGGAATTAGAATTTAGAAATGCCGGTTAGTAAATGCCAAACGCGATGTCTAGCCGATAATGGTGGTCTTGTCAAACATTAATGATCACCGTCAATAGTGGAAGACCTTGAGACGACACTTGCGCATACCGTCTTACAAATTTAATTAACCGCCGAGATTTTGAACTTGTTTCACAGACAGAGTAAATATTATGAACAGTTGTATAATTTGGCATGAGTTTTATTATTAAGACATTTATACGTTAGTTTATTTGTTTTAAATAATTATAAATTAAATTTTCGTGTGGTAGATTGACAATAATAATGTCACCACCCCATTCCATTCTCAGGGTGTCGTAAGAGCCGTAAGAGGGGGAACATTTGATACGAAGCCCTGTGGAAAATTACCTTCCATGTAAATGGAGGAGGCCTGACTCAGCAGTGGGTCATGTATGGGCTGAGTAGTTGTAGTAGTTACTTTAATAATCTATATTACTTGCGAGCAGTTATCGATAGTGATAATGTGAAATGTTGGCAAAAGGCCAAGAATATAGCAGTAATATATCACAGCATAAGAGTTGCTATTCTATTTCATTACAATTCGAATACGGTCGATGATTGACTGAACGTGTGAACCAACCTCAGATATTGTACGGATATTATGAAATAACAATACAAGTGCTGCCGGACTAATAGTTAGGGGAAAGCCTTATTATGTACCTTGTGTCTATTTATTACGAATTCATAATAGCTCTACTGTGCCTGAGCATAGTGGTTTAAAAAAAACTAGAAACAGCGCATTTGACCGGTGCAGTGCTTAAAATAAAAACATAAATCATTTCATGTATCTCCTTTACCCCAAACATCAAATAAATACAAATATTCTGAATGTTGTTAAAGTAACTGCTACTAAAACAAAACATTTCTCGACACGCCGACAGAGAATTCTAATTCACATACTTAACTGAACAAGGCTCACACTAGCTTACATTAAATTCAAATATGCCACCGCACAGCCATTTCACTCACAATAATTACGAAGCAGTGTTCAACACCCACAAGGCACGTACCCTGAACACCCACCGGAGAGCTATATAAATCGTGCCAGTGGGCCCGACAGCCAAACAAGTTTTCTAGGAGAAAATACAGATTTACAATGCACCCGACAAACGTCAATTAGGGGAGCTTTCGCGCCTTTTACAACTATTACGAGTATTGTATCCAATGACAACATATTACACTATGGAATACCGAACATTATTACCGCTAACTATGCGCAATTGGTGACAGATTTAGAAAACATAGTGTCACCATCCCATCTCGCCCTAAGGATGTCGTAACAGCCGACAAAAGCAAATGTCAAGGCCGATATCCTAGCTGCGAGACGGAAAACTTGATACGAAATCCTGTGCCAACCCGTCTGGCCAGTGTGGTAAAAACCCTCCATGTAAATGGAGGAGGCCCGACTCAACAGTGGGTCATTTATAGGCTGAGTAGTAGTAGTTAGTATGCGCAATTTGACCGCTTTGTTGGATGTAACTACTGTTTATGATGGTTTAAAGCAAACCAATGGAAGCTGCGTCGAAGATATTATTGAAAACCTTTTGTTAGAATAATCAGAAACACGATACTGCGGAGCATCATAGGAAATGTATGATCAATTTTAGGAGCGACTGGTTAGGTACCATGCACGTACAACATTGGAATTTTAATAATGACTTAATTAATGGGATGTAACAACGAAAATAATTTTAACTGACAATGATATTAATATAGTCACCGTTAATGACAAAATGCTTTATAATATAATTAACTATAAAACTAATAGTCCTACTAATTTAGAATTTTGTTTAGCTGTGAGATAACATCTTAATGATAAAAGTCGGGTTTTTTCGAACACTTATCTGAACCAATTTTCATTGGTGTTGGGCCATTGGTCTTCAAATAAGCGTAATAACTAAAAACGTTGGAAAATTTATGAAAAAACAATGAATAATTTTTCCCATTGTTTCGTAACTTTCAAACATCTAATATTCATCCCGTTGATACGGTTAACTCCTCCCCTCATGTTAAAGAACGTATTTAAATATGTAAAAGTTTCGAATCGAAAAGATATATCCACAATATTCGGCTTATGGCGTATTTCAGATTTTAAAATATAGAATAACTAGTGGCCCGCCCCGGCTTCGCCCGTGCAAAGCGGGGGTGGGTTATACTTAAAAACCTTCCCCTTGAATCACCCTATCTATTAAAAAAAACCGCTTCGAAATCCGTTGCGTAGTTTTAAAGATTTATGCATACATAGGGACGGACAGAAGAATGCGACTTTGTTTTATACTATGTAGTGATGTCAGAAATGAAAAAGGATGTGTTCACAATTTTACTTTGTGTAAACTGAGGCAAATATATCAAACTACAAATCAATCTGCAACACGACATTCAATTATTGTTAGGCGGTACGAAGTACGACGGGTTAGCTAGTAATAATATGTATAACCCCTAATTCAAAAGTATTATACAATGTAAGTGTACCACCTATCATAAAATCTACTAACATCATCTCGAAATAGCGTAGTTAGTAGATAATATTTTGGGTACAATCAGTTATCAAACCGCACAAGCGATTCGCTTAATACATATTATAAATAAGATAACGCCATGTTTTAAAACAATACTCATTCAACGTAATATAGTTGTATGTTTTGGTTTAATATATAAACGAAATTACTGTATCGTTCAGGTGTGTATGGAAATATAAATCAGTGTGACTAACCATAATGCGTGAGTTTGTTGAGCCTCACATGAAACTAACCGTAACATTAAAAAATTATACACTTTTTAACCCCCGACGCAAAAAGAGGGGTGTTATAAGTTTCACGTGTCTGCCTGTCTGTGGCACCGTAGCTCGCGAAGGGATGAAGCGATTTCAATACAGTTTTTTCTTGTATGACAGGTGAGTTAACGGCGAGTGTTCTTAGACATGTTTGATGAAAATCGGTTAAGTCGTTTAAAAGTTATGGGGGGTGAAAGTGGGGAAGAATAACCGAAAGTCTGCAAATATAATCGAGTGCGGTCTCAAATGAAAGCGCATCACGTGCACATTACAAAATAATGTTCCATGAAAATCAGCTGACAACTTAGACATCTACATCATAATAAGCGTGTACCTATAAAAAGCAGAAAATAAAATTAAATTAAAAATTTAAATAAACCCCCGACACCATTACCTAAATTCCCTTTAAAAAGTAGAAAATAAAATACATCGCGTTGGGGGATCAGTGGTCAGGTAATAAATAAGTAGGAGCGGTCCCCCAACGCGATGTATTTTATTTTTATTTTCTACTTTTTAAAGGGAATTTAGGTAATTGTGTCGGGGGTTTGTTTAAATTTTTAATTTAATTTTTATTAACGGATTTGTCGCGTGTATATTGCATTATTTAATTTCAACGTGTAATGATCGCGAAAACCTAAGCAATCATTAAATCCTTGACTATTTTTGTTAAATTATATAAGAATATTGTTGGAAATTACCAGCCTCGGCCTTTTCCTTCGTTCCGAAGATTATAACGAATAAGGAACACAGACTTTTTACGGATTTTACGCAAATTTTAACTAAACACTTTTTAACAGAATGATATCCTAGGTTTTCACGAGTATTACACATTGAAATTGAACACTTTGTGACGGATTTATCCCGTGAATACATTATTTAATTTCCGACGTTTCGAATGCTTTGCGGCAGTAGTGGTCACGAGAGAGACTAGATGACATTTGTCTTCAAAATTACCAAATACGGTTAAGTCTATAACCTATAATTTTGTTTACGAATTTACGGCATTTCAGTTTATATCTAAAAATACATTACTGAATAAAAAAGAAATACATACTACAATAATTATGTAAAACCAATATTTGTAAGACGTTACACAATTAGCCTTAGCAAGCGGCAGAGAATAAACAGTTGTCATTGAAATAGTTTAAATCATTTGTAGTTAACAAGAACATCGTTCTGCTGTAGATGAAACCACTTTCCAAGATGTTTTAATAGCCCAACCGCAATAATGATGATTGGCTAACCAATAAAGGAATACTGACTAAACCAAAATTTGACAAACAAGTCGTAGAGAGTGAATATTTCTACCAACAACACGAATTAAGTATTGGTTGAGATAGCATTGTGTAACTATGAAGATATACCCGCCCGCTATTTCATTCTCTCGGAAACGCATCACGCAAAACCGGGAATATCTAGATAGAATTTTCAATGATATGACTATGGACGAACTATAGGAAATAGAAAGAACTGCTAAACCGATTTAGTAACTTTGGTAAAAATATTTTATTTTCATTAAACATACTGTTATCATACAACCGATTGTACAGTAAAATCAATATTTTGCAAATCACGCAACGGGATTACCCATGTGGAAAAACTCACGTTTCGGAAAATATACCACAATCCAAAATTTATATCCCAAACACTAGCACTTAGAGTGTTCCGAATGAAAGTAGAAAGCCAAATATATTTGCGCTTAACAAGTTCAAACTTCGCGAAATACACGATCGCGTCGGATAATAAAATTTATTTTCCGTCGAACGCGAAAACCACGTCTTATATGTGCGCGGTCACGCGCCATACTGAATTATTAGTGAGTCTGGTACTACGTCGGCTATTGAGAGCGAAATTGCTTTTGAAACTAACCTTTCGTAAATCTAAAAACCACCTTAGCACTATGATTTTTAGTCTAAAATTCCAATGGTTTATGCTATTTTTTTTGCTTAAACGTGCAAACAGGTTGGACATGAGAAATCCACAGTCTGCTAGGAAACGGTAAGTTCTAGCTTTGACCGATAACAAAATGTAATCATATAATCAGCATTATATGAAGAATGCACATAATTTTGTAAAACTACCGTTAATGCCGGACATGGGCATAAAGTGCACATTCCTGAATTCAACACCACGGTAACTAATAGATAACGAAGTAAAATGTGCAACATGATTTTCTGCTTTGCCACGGAGTTGGAATTGGAATAAGTAAATTGTCACTAGCCCATTCCAAACTGAGGATAACGTACGGCGGCTAAAATCATATCTTATGCAAAAAGAGCAAAGTTTGAAAAGATTTTCTAAACCATGACGTAGGTCACGTATATGCGCTGAGAGTACAGTTGTGTAATATGGATCAATACAAAACGACACATACACACCCTTCATTAAGGCAATTAATAAAAACAATATAACGTGCCGTTACTAACTTGCTAATAGATTGTTAATGATGTATGAACACGTAATTGGGTACTGTAATAATTATGGAAATAGACTACGTACTAACAATAAGGCCAATAAAATTAATTAAGATACATAAAATTGAGTAATTGATATAAGTACAGTAAAACTATAAGGAAACCAGTTGTCATATTACGCATAAGGAACGATTGTATGACTATATAAATTTAACTAAATATGAAAAATATACCAGTAATATATCGTACATTTTACGCAACGCAAGATAACACAATATTTCATCATACATAGAAAGAAATGAATATCATTTGTTTACCAAAGGATTTACAGAAAAAGAGTATTCATGACGACATAAGCTCGTTTACACAAATTTATTATAACAATCACTTGAATTTAGTGTGTATTAGTCTTGTTAATGAGCGTATTCATAGTAGTGCGCCAATAAATATTAAAGTTGATAACAAATATGTAGTGTGCGGGCCTAGTAACAATGACGTAACAATAGCTCTAGCTAGACGGTCGCATCGTTCTTGACGCCAATAATTCTTGTGACGCGTATGAGTTCAGTGGGCGTGATGAAGCAAAAATACTCGAATCACGTTATTTTAGACACGTCCTAAATAAACTAATTATATACCTACATAAACAATTTTTACTAGTATCACAAGAAATGTAAGAAAAAAATCTCACGTTTACCTAAAAGAAAAAAGAACAACTTTATACTTTAAGAATTACTAATAAGAAGCTATTGAACTCTGATTCACCCAAACATAAGGAAGAACAAACGTATGTAATAACGATTAGACTTGCTCGTTAACCCTGTCTTTGGACTCTCAAAGCAAACGTTATGGATTCAGCTACCGTTACATTATTTGCGTTAAAACACGAGTAGAGAAGGTTTTGGGAAATGCACCACACATTATGGCTAAAGTATTGATTGAAATCATAATTGGCATAAGGAATCCTAATTCTGGTAACCAATACAATGAAGCTAGACTATTAAGCAAGGAACGTGTTTGGCGCCTAATTTCCATAAATATAAATAGTGGGACAACAGTTAGGTGTGATTCCAACGTCCATTTTGACTGATTAGTTAAAAATTTTTTTTTTATGAAGATACCGGAACCTTTTATTAGAAGTACACTACAGTACCCGCGTATTTCTATTTAATATCTCAAGCAGCTCTATATTATTACGTTCCAACTTAAGAACTTTATTAGAAATGTTACCCTACGCTGGCTAATAGATAGTTTAATTCGCCTTTTATGTCTTGATTATCATCCGCGTGACTCACGACCAATATTTCTCCCAGGGCGCCTGAACTGTGACCCTCGATGATGTAAGGAACAGCGGACACCATGTGAACTGTTACGGAGAAATTGTTTCATTCCTTGGCAACATACTTGTGTAGGACCCCGTGCCAAGTAGAACAATATTTTGTGGGAATATTATTCTACATATATTTAAGCATCGAATTTAAAACTTACTGTTGCAAAATCAAATGTGACAGATTCTTGAAATTGAATATCTATATTTAGGGCCAATGTCGTTGCAATGGGTATAATGAAAAATATCTGTAACAAATTTAACGGCAGTGAGTATTCAAACCATAACGATGACCTAATTAAAACAATCCAGAAATGTTCACATAAAATTTGTAATAACTCAGTTAAAGCAAGATGTATAAAAGAATTGAAATTGGATGTTGCATAATCTTGGAGTTCACATATATAATCAAGACGTATGAAGTTACGACTGTATCTGAATAGCGAAATTTGCAAGAACCCCATCACTTTCCGCCAAGTCACGAATCGCCCTTTGAATGACCCTATATTTCTTATCATGTGCATCTTGATTTTGCTTCCCGATACAGCATGTAGTTACACTACTTACAAGATCATTTGTCATTGTTATAGCTTACGTTTAGAATAAAATTATTTAACAATAATTCCCAGTATTCGATGTTATTTCGATTAACTAAACTGATTTGACGATAACTATCCATTATATTGTCGGCGAAATTGGTATTTATTTTCCAGGCAACCTGCTATAAGTTTATTGGTATCGATTTGCGAAACAACTATGTCTAATTTCATCGAACTACTCGGTCGTAATAAATGAAATACATTTTGGCTAACTGATACTTATTCAGAAGCATTACTAATTTTAGTTTAGTATGTAACGAAAATGTATATGAAAAACTAAACAAAGCAGCAGCACCTAAAATGTGTCATTGATTCCTTCTGGATAATCTTCATGCTATAAAGAATCACCTCCTGGTCTGCGAACGTACGTTATCATTTATTTACCCGTATATTTATAGTCGCAACGACATCTCGTCAACTAGATTTACATACAATTCCAGCTCAAGCGCGGATATCGCTTGACAAGGTAACTGGGTTACAGTGAGCGCTTTGTCGGTGTGGCGTTGCGTCCTTCCCAGATATTAGATCTTCTTGCCTGCACTCTAATGACAAACATTTAACTTTTTATTCCATATAGTCTTCATATAACTAGACAAAGACTGAAAGATCCACAATCAGTATAAACAAGTATAATACTAGTAGGTATATTAGCAAAAATAAGTGGAAACGGAGGACGAGTCTGCGAAAGCCCAAGTACAGCAGTAGGATGCCACAAGCTGAGGACAGGGCCTTGTAGCGTTTATTATGAAAGGCCTATATGTATAACCAGCAGTGACATAAACGGAGCTGACGGCAGAAGCTCATTTAGACTAACTGCAATACATATGTATACTAGCCTGCCCTAGGTACTGCCTAATGTCATAAGTAAGCAGAACGTAATTTTACCACGCAGTAGAACACGAGACACGTGGCAGTAATTCAATTATTAGATTTGCATCACATGCATGAACGATTGGCGTTAAAACCTATAAAAGACATTCATCGGATTTGTACTTTATAAACCAACTTTTTGTGAGAATATATCATAATTAAGGAATATTAAGAGAAAGCCAGAAAATATAACTAATATCCTCTATAGTTAGATTAATAACATCCAGCTCTAAGAAGTTCTCAGATTATCTTGGATTAGATAATCAAAACTATTCATAAATATAGAGCATGATTTAACGGGTTTGATCACTTTATTTTTATTTATGTTATAGGACATTTACCATAACGTGCAAGGATCGTGAAAGCTTAAAATATAATTACTACGTCATGCATGTTCACAAAAAAAATTTACACAAAACTCATGGAGAAGACGACATTGATCACAAATGGATGACTTGGCAACTTCGAGCACGCCCGTCGTAATAAAAAAAATGTTTCCACGTAAATGACTCAAAAAGTTCAATGCACTGTCTATTAATCATCGAAGGTCGTTAACAGATGTTTAAAATGGGATAGTATCCGACTAACATAGTTAGTCTGACCGGAATTTACGATGGCACAGGGTTGCTTTCACTCGGATGCTCAAAAAAGTTTGAACAATATTGTCGTATGGTTTTTAAATCAAATCATCAGTCTGTCCCATCTATTCTACCATTATATTCGCAATCACCGCTATCTATAATTTTATTAGGGTGAATTACGGGCATTATTTTATTATAGGAAAAAATCCCAGGGTACTATATGGCATACCCAGCTTCAATTAATTCATTAATCATTTTAACTGCAAGATCAATAAATTATAATCCAAACTCACAAATGTAACAGCGTTCGATTCACAAGAAAGCATTTGACAGTGACAAATATTTTTATTGTTTGGTGTAAAATGTTACCATCAAAACGTCTCAAATTTAAATAGCACTCGTCTGAAATTATGTATTAATGATGCTTTTAAAAACTGCATCAATTATTCGAACAAATAGAAAATCGACATCGTTAAATAATGTAGCATCACTAAATCAAAGCAAACTTGTCAACTGTGCCAGAGCATACCAGATTTGTTCTGTTATGAGTACGACATGTTATTGCGTGATAATAATGTAAACAATGCCGATCTTGATCGAGTAGCGTCCGAGTCGAAATATTTCTCACACCACATGCACTTCAAGGAATTGAATCTTAATGGTGATAGCATGGATTGGGATTCCAAATATTCACTATAAAGTTTTTTACGTAAGACCGCAACGAATAACGTTTACAAACATAAATGTATGTAATGCTTTATCACAGAGCCCAACTGCTTATAGAAACTGCGCTGTATCTGTCCCTAGGTTAGTTTTCGACACAGGTACGATTTCATGACCGCTATTCTTATGAATAGAAAGACATTCAGACCTGCGTATATCATGTATATCATTTATGTTTTATTCAAATGTACAGAGCACAGTGTGTGTGTGTAAATTTTCTTCACTGGAGTATGACATGGACAAATATGGCTCACATTTCAATGAATATGTGAATTTATATGCGGTGTGCGGAATGATAAACGAATCATGACCACTATGGAGACGTGGATAAAGAATTACAAAAAACAATCAAATTAGAATTGCAACATCATCTTGGTCATCCCAAACTTTTCTCAATGACAAAATGTTGCACATGTTACTACAGTGATCAGAACGAGACTTATTATGTGCGTTTGGTGTATGATCTGTAAATGTTAAGACAGTAACACGAGTAGATAAAGACTGAAACATAGTCAACTATGTATTTAAATAATTCTTAAGGCAGTTGTAGACACTCGCCGCGAACATCTCGCTGAGAGTCTCGGCCGATATGGCCCTCGACGAGAGAATCCCTGTGTCCGGAGTCAAAATAATAAAGATCTTTTGATTTCTTGACTCTGGCGAAAAAAACCGACAGGTGACTGAGGAAAAGCGAGGCGAGACGCGAGAGAGCGAGACAAGACGAGAGCATCATGTAGACACTCGCTTTTGGTCTGTCTCGACGAGTGTGTACAGCCGGCATTATGTGATCTTTCAGTAGTATGTATCTTTCTCTCGCTGTGAACTTTAGTGTGAGCTTTAGTCATTGCTACATCATCCTGTATAAATCCTTCAGGAGTCATGACTCACATAAGTGGTGATTTATATTTATCTTCTATAGTAGTGAGTTATTTATGTTCCGGAGTGATACTGTTTCCTTTGGCTTTGCCATAATGTAGACAAAAACAAATTCATATAGCATTTTATGTACCCGATCGTTATACAATACGGGTGGTCTACATGCTCTGAGCATTACCGACTCTCAATAGTCGGTAATGCTCAGAGCATGTAGATCAGAGCATGTTTGCTTTTTACAGCCGAGGAAACATTTTGTTACCATGGATATATAGCTCTTTTACACATATAATACAACAAGGTTAATGTGCTATAAATACTATACAAGGTTAACTTATCATCATATTGACGGTACGTATTGTGTTGTAAATGAAAAGAAAGTAATTTAATGATGTAGCCTTGTATTAATGTGTCTAACACAGAAACAGGCGATTTACTATTTATGTTAGATTCTACATGTTGTATCACAATTTTTCCAGTATTGAAGATATTCTACTACTACTCAGCCCATAAATGTCCCACTGCTGAGTCACGTTTCCTGACATTAAAGGGTAATTAGCCTACTGTGCCACGCTGGCCAGACGGGTTGGAACAGGGTTCCGTTTCAATTTTTTCTTCTTTTGCGGCTAGGTTTTCAGATAGATAGATAGATAGATAGATAGATGATAGATGAACTCTTTATTGTACACAAGAGAATTATACTGAACACATTACATATAAGCAACAATTTGTACAAAGGGCGGTCTTATCGCAAAATGCGATTTCTTACAGACAACCTTGGGTGGATGAAATGGGGTTGTGACACTATGAATTCTAAATCCGTCACCACACGTATAATATGCGTACAGTCTAATACACAAATTACGCTTACAAGCTGAACTAGCGATAAAAGCCTACACAAATCTATAGGTGCATCGCGTAATACGCTGATCCCATAAATCTCTTGCAAATGTCAAGTCACAAATTGTATGCTGAAAGAAAAAAAATTGCAATTATTTTAAGAATGCCAGTTTTGTGGTATGAGACTTGGCATCAAAATGATACTCACGAGCCACTCATACCAAATCTACTACAAAAGCATCAATAATTACATAACATTAATCGTGGAGGGAAATCTAGCTTTGACAGATGACTAAATAAAAAAATATGTCATTTCTATTTCAGCAATTACAATTAAGTTTACTAATTTTATCAACATAATCAAAGCGGAGTAAAGAGAAATTTCTCAGATTAGGCTTGTTTTTCGTAAAATAGGATTCCAAAGAGCGACTTCTGAAGGGTCAGTCGAAGGCTAAAGACCAAATCGACAAACACCAACCAGAAGAACAAACATGATTCAGTCTGTAACCAAGATTCTAATATAGGAAAGTGCTCGCTCTGTGTCTTTCTCTGTGGCGGTTACAGAGAAAGATGGCTAAAGCAGCACCCACAGGAAGGAGCGTCCTTAAACACTGTCAATAGCCAACATCTAATAATGACAGATAAAATATCTAAGTGTAGACTCAAAGGAAATTCACGAAAGAAAATTATACTTTCAAGGATCACTGATTGTGAAATGTTCGTAATGATATGAACATCATATTACGGGAATTACCACTGCAAGACAATAGTGAATATCGTATGTAAGAGTACTACAAACACATGTCATATAAATTAAAAAAGACAGCGATAAACTTTTAACTCTTGTAGATAAAATTGATGAATTGGACCGTTATATTAAATGTTGGTATTTTGTATAGTTTTTTTTTTATATTTTACAAAGGTATGTATTATGCAGCAAAATGGTGTTGCTTAGACCTTTTTTTAATTTGGAGAAGAAATTACGAACCAATCAGCACCCTCTGATGCACCTTCAGGATAAAAAGCATCAGTGACACCGTTTTTTAATTCAGTTGCCGTATACACCATCAACAATTACGCACCATGACCATACTATTAAACTGTACTGTAAATTGAAATCAACAGCCCACATCATAAATACTGTGATTGAGTTGCGTAATAGATATACGTTCTTCTGATAGACAAAGATAACATTCATAGTGTCAGTTGCTTTTTAATTCCGCGACAAATGTACGGCATGTTATCTGTAATTGAATATGTCAATGATAACGATGTCTTAAGTTTGCGCGATTTGCTATTAATTATTTGTAATGTATTTATCGGATACTAGCTGACCCGACAGACGTTGTCCTGTCTGAACTATGAATATTGAATTCGAATTGGAATAATTAATAATAAATTAATATACCGCCTTTTCTCATCGATTCCAATCCCTTATTTAATGTAATTAAAAAAGAAAAAAAGTAATTATGCCAAAAATAGCGAATCGTCGGGACGAACGTCAAATGTTTGACAGGTAACAGTTTGTATGGGAAAATATAATTGTTGTTTTTATTATTTTACTTACAATATCAATGTTTTCTCTAGACTCTTAAACCTTCCCTGGACTCACACGAATATTTCAAGACCAAAATTAGCCAAATCGCTCCAGCCGTTTTCGAGTTTTAGCGAGACTAACGAACAGCTATTCATTTTTATATATAGAGATATAGGTTTAATTGTTATTATTAAACTTCATACGTCATTAGAAACTGCTGACACCATACACAAATAAATTGTTAAAGCTATGGAACAGTTATTTTACTAGTTTTATTTTATTTTCTTTAGCTTAATTTTGTTGACGTTAGAGATCAAGAAATCCTACAAAGTTAATAAGAAACATTTTACGAATTGCATTCAAGTACTAGTCAAAATTTGAATTTGGAGGAGGCCCGACTCAGTGGTGGGTCATTTAAGGGCTGAAACGACGACGATTAGTCAAAAATGGTAGCTACAGAGCACTCAAAAAATCCAAATAGAATTAAATATCACCAGTGAGTGGACTATGGTTCTTATGGTTTAGCACCAAATGTTTCAAAGCAACGTTTTTATTTCAATCTGGAGGATCCGTAGAAAAGGGATTCAATTTCACTAAAACTCTAGCTACAGGGTTAGGTTAACTTTCGGGTGAAAATCGATACGAGTATAATAAAATGTGGGGCAGTGACCGAGAGGCTGGCAGTCTGGCGCGTTGCCAACTCAATATCGATCAGCTGATTCCCAGCTCAGCGTACAGCAAAAAGCACTCTTCAAATTGGTTTATGCAACACTAGGTTATTTCAGCGAATTTTAGAAGTGCGGTAATTAAAATATTGAAGACTACAATTGATCTTGACTGCCTCGTTGGTCTAGTGGTTAGATGTACCGTCTTTGGATCAACGGGTCCCGGGTTCGATTCCGGGGTCGGGCAAGAGTCTTTGTCTAAACCAGAGGCACTGGCTCGGAGTCTGGGTGTCATTTCTATCTATAAAACGTATGTATTTACAAAAAAAAAAAAATTACTTTATCATCCATCTCGTTACCATAACACAAGCATTTAGTTGCTTAGTTTGGGACGAGATGGCGTTGTGTGAAATGTCCAAGGATATTTATTTATTTATTATCTCGCAAATAAAGTTCCCATAGCTTACGGCAATAGGTTATTCAACTTCTTCAGTTCAAACTCAAGTTTAAATCTTCATTATCTTTCTTCGTCATGATATCAGGTGAGAATATATTGGCAACACTGATTATTTTATTCGTCTTAGATGTTGTTGGACATGTTCACAGGATATGGCCGATACGAATAATACTGAAGATCTGGTAGACTATTCTATAGGTCTAATGAGACGGTTTAGATCACCATGTGTCGGGAAATTAATGTGCATTGCTTCGAGTATCAGTAATCTTGAAAAAATAACTACTATTCAGCCCCCGTAACTAATAAATCCATTTCGTCAAGCTGCATTACTAAATTACACAATCAACTGTTCATGAAGTCAGTCAAAATCGATCTAATACCATAATTAAAGTGAATGTAAATAATGAAAGCAACAAATAGTTGTGTAACTGAATCCAATTCAAAATGTTGAAAGTGATAAAGACGAGACGGGATCATTTACTTTGCTTGAATACGTAAAAAGTAAAGCAAAAATTAACATATTTTATATTATGATAAAATACGTTTATGATAAAAAGTTAGGTGAATGAAAGAAGACACTATAACAGAATTAACTTATTCAGAAAATTTGTTAAAGAAAATATTTGAAGTTGGTTCAGTTGACTTAAGTTTCTTTTTTATTTATATTTCGGAGGCAAAGTTGTATGTAATGTAACTGCCTATATTTACGGTGTTATTCATAATAAATATAATTTTATCGAAACTTCGAAACTTACCATCTAACTAACTATCTGACCTTATTATTGGACAGCCAAACGAAGGGACACCAACCGATATAATACACGTTTTAGATAGATTATATTAAGACGTTCCTAACAGTTCATTTCAAACCCATAAAGTAAAATTATTTTACGATATACTTAATTTTATACAAATATGTATAAGTTATTTTTACAATTAACACGAATAATAAAATATAACGTGCAGGATTGCCATGAGCTATGTCAGAATTCACCCAACCAAATAGTTGCCCGGACAATTCGTAATGATAACGACAAAGTGTTGTAAAGGTAATCTCACATTGTGTAATTAAACGAAGTCGAGTGTTGAAACCTGATAAGTAATTGAAAGGTGAATAAACTATATTAAACTCAAGCTGATTTAAACTACGTGGAACAAGTGCCAGGCTTTAAGTTACGTCTTAGCCCATAACAATTTAATCACGGTACAAATTTACTTTTATCAAGTAGAAAGTGAAAGCCAATCGGCCATCTAAGAGCGCGACGGCCAAGACAGACGATTTTGAACATTGCGGTCGAGAGAACGTCTAGAGATTCTCTAGAATTACTGATAAATTCTCTTCGAATGTAGTGTTGACTAGTTAGGAACATTCCTTACTGAAATACCAATTTTACGAAAAAGCAATATATTTTACGTCAAGTTGTTTAATTAAAAACATAATAATGATGTCATGCTTACACGATCCACATTGTAGTAAATGACTTTTAACCCCAACGTTATAGACATTCCAGTGCAGCGGACCACCGACACTGCAAAATATCTGAAACGTTGGGGGTTTAAATAAAAATAACACGATCAAAAAACTGGATAATGGGCGTGCACAACAATACAATGTACCTACTCTATTCGAACAGGGATTACCTGAAAATAATGATGATTTAAAAGTATTGAGTAATATTAGTAATTTGTTAATAATAGTAGGTGATTAACAAACCTAGTTTCCACAAACTCTTTATCAAGGGATAGTGCTCAAACGTCTGTTATGATGGCTAACACTGATATCAAATGGAAAGCAATAGCAGTTAGACAGCGCATGAGCTTTCCATATATGTATTGATAAATTGTCTGCTTAGCGATATCACACCTCCCTGCAAATTGTTGCGATGCTATAGATGAGAAAAGATGCTACTTAGATTTACATTCGCATTGGACAACGCAGTCATAATACTAATAGTAAAGTACGAGTATTTTTTCACTGTAGTAATTAAATAATGTTATTGAATATTCCGGCAAGATAACATTACTATATGATTATGATAATTCCTTAAAAATAAAATGTTGATGTTACTATGAAACAAATTTTAAGTACAGTAGAGGTCAGATAACTGATGTCAAAACGATAAAAGTTCATTAAGAATTAAAAACAGCAGCTAGTTTTAAAATATACGACATATATAAATAATCTGAAGTTCAGAACTCCGTGGAAACGTAGGAAATGGAATAATAAGATAGCATCAATCGACAAGGCATATAAAGAAAGCTCATTGCCGCTATTGCTTCGAATATAACGTTAATATACGTTCATTTATTATGCGGTACATTTGCCGAAAATATTGCTCTGCGTTCAATTGTCCGGGAAGATTTGTTGTCTAAGTTAATGGTGGGTATTCATGATTGAAAATGCGATTTTCATAAAATACTATTATAAAGGCTGTCGTTTAACAGGGGGAATCGAAAGAAACAGACACTGATTCGTAGGGGGCACAAATTATACTAAACAATTTAGAAAGTGCTCTGAACGATAACGGATTTCATAATAACAAAACATGTATTGACATCTAAAATCTGTCGTTTCATCTTAAATACCTTAGACTTAATGTAGAACTCAAAATGTAAAAAACAAATATTTGCATTGGTTGTAACACATACCTGATTACAAGGCACAGCAACATTTCTAGTAAACATAAGCTTTTTTTAAAAATGTGGTAATGGGTATTTATAGTATGACAATCACCTACTAACCTACGGCGCTGAAACGTGGACACTGACGGTGCGGCTAGTACATCAGCTAAAAGTCGCTCAGCGAGCTATGGAGCGGGCTATGCTCGGTGTCTCGCTACGAGATAGAATGCGTAATGAAGTCATCCGAGCGAGAACGCGTGTCATCGACATAGCCCATAGGATTAGCAAGCTGAAGTGGCAATGGGCTGGCCACATCTGTCGTAGAACTGACGGCCGCTGGGGCAAACAGGTGCTACAGTGGAGACCACGTACTGGCAAACGTAGAGTGGGACGCCCCCCTGCTAGATGGAGCGACGATCTGCGACGGGCAGCCGGCAGCAACTGGGTGCATAGAACCGAAGACCGGGTTCAGTGGCGAGCCATGGGGGAGGCCTACATCCAGCAGTGGACTGTAATAGGCTGTTGATGATGATGATGAATCTGGTCACCAGTTAATACCAGATTGTCATACTATAAATAAACTACCGAGAATCAAGAAACATAATGGAACACAAATTACTAAGCTTATGGGAAATAATTAACTAGTTGATTGGTTTTCATTGTTTTGTAGTAAAATCCTGATACTGAAAATCGATTTTAAACATATAACTGCTTCTTTCTCTTCCTTTCTGGTTTTGGTCTGCTCAATTTTCTAATTATAATTATGTCTTCTTTACAAAAATTATCACCATACAGCATAGTAAGAAGTCGTCAGTCTAAGATAGATAAAATATAAACGCAAATGAAACCTCACTTTCAAATACTCCGCGAAATAGACAATAAACCGAAGCACGTTCGATTTGTAATTTAAAACGAACCTCATTATATTCACAACCAAAATAAATCAGAAACGATCTAACAGCGAAACAGGACGGTTATGTCGCCACTTCCTCGCTCTATATGGAGAGCAATCGGGAGTAGGTTTGATAATGAGCGCGCTTGTTCCCAATCAGCTGTCACAGTAGTCTATTGCTATCGCACTTAGAAAGGTCCAGTGAGAAGTTGAAATTGCAATTGATGGTATCTCGGATAGGTTTTCTCCGCGGCAAATTCAATGCCATAACATATTAAAGAAAGCGTTAGCTCATCAAGAGGAGATAGGGTAGCAGGATCAAAAACATTTATAGAATACTATTGAACATCGTAGCATTTTATGCGTCGCATGTGAAATATACCTTATAGGACAAGACCTTATATGTAGAAGCAATTATAGGACAAACAAAATAATGGTTTCTTCCAACTCTGGCTACATGGCAAGTTTCTATTAACAGCGCGTTAATGGAAACAAACTCAGAAACAAAATCATCGGCAATAAATTCCAGTCACTACAAACTGATTTTGTCACTGAAACATTTATCGAAATGTTTAGCTCTCGATATAAAAGCAGCAGAAGATATCTGTCCTATGAATATTCACAGATCTGGGTTTAAATAACTCCTGCACTGTGTCGCCTTCCCTAAACTGCATCATTAACAGTTTTGATGTTACCAATCTAGGACCTTGAACATTTTTGCTGCGACTGTTTTGGCATTACTACTTTTGCTAGCGGCACGTATCTTAAGGGCTGAGCAAGCGATGAATCTCTTTCTTGCATAGGGCAAGGGTGGGGTGAGTGAGAGAGAGGTACCCCTCGCTCAGCGCTAAAGATACGTGCCGCTAGTTAAACTACTCAGCCCATAAATTACCCACTGCTGAGTCGGGCGGGCCACGCTGGCCAGACGGGTTGGCACAGGGTTTAACGTTTCAAGTTTTGCTTCTCTTTAGCCGCAAGAGAGGTTTCCTTTTGTTGCGACACCCCCAGGATGGAATGGGGTGGTGAAACTATGTATTCTAAATCCGTCACCACACACTATTACTTGAGTATTTGATTATCTGCATAATAAACCATAAACTCAGGTCTGATTAACGAGTTTCTATCTATCAATCTGTACTTTTATTACTGATTTCTAAACTTTATAGGCCCTTTACGACTTCCACTTGGCATAAGGGTTTAGAAAAGTCGAAACGAAAGGAACTACTGTGCCTGCGCCTACAATATCCAGAGCCTATTGATTGCTCTGGATATTGTAAATCTACTTATACAATCTTGTCAGTTCACCCAAACCACACGATTCGTATAATCTTAAATGAACAAATTCAGAGTCATATTACATAAATAAACGTTTACATTGAATAGTTATTTCCCTAAAATAGCTTCGGTGGCGGCCTTACATTTATTAATGACTAGCTCTTATCCGCGACTTCGCCTTCTCGAACGCGCTGCCACCTTGTTGTGGTGAGGGCTTGTGTGCCTTTAGGATCCGTTGGGGCCATACCGGGCCAGCGGCACAGAGAGTCGTGGTAGGTTTTGGCTCTGGGGATTCCTCTGTACACAGAATTGCTTCGAGAGCCTTAAACTACCGCGACACAAAGCGCGGTTATACGAGCGGCCAGGCGTTGAGGCCTAGGCTGCCGCTGCTGGCAGTGGTGCGACGGCTAGGTACTGCGGCCAGGGCTGCCGCCGCTAGCCACGGAGGGCCGGCCAGGCAGGCGGACCAGACCTGCCGTCGCTAGCAGTGTAGGGGCGGCCAGTAGTTGAGGCCAGGGCTGCCACCGCTAGCAAGGGTCAATTTGGTAAAGATATGATCTGGTTCAAAGCCAAAAACTATAATGCGAAATTCACGAAGAGTAAATTGACTGTTAGACAACGCAAACGATATGAAATTAAGTAGGTACCCACTAAGCATATTCACAATGATGGTAAAAGTCACGTTACATTAAGATGGTATGGTTCTGCAGCTGTTTGCAGACCACTATCTTTACGACCTACCAAACAAAGCCCACCAGCACTAACCGCCTACTGACATATTTTTAAACTCCCAAAACAAATATTGAGGGCAGAGGGGATCTATCGAATCTCTATCAATAATTTCTATAGAGATGTTTCAGAAACACAAATGTAGTAATAACTCTTTGAAACTGTGATTACAATGAATGAGCTTTCTCGGAAAAATCATGGAAGACCAGGATCTCAAAATCTACGAAATAATAGGAGAGACATTACATTACAGGAAGACAATAGGACTTGCGTTAAAGAGGTGTCAACCCTTGAACTGCAAAATGTGTCTAGCATAACTGCGATCAAAATTGATGACAAGTTGTACCACGAGCCACCTCGTTAATGGTTTACGCCTCGGGCACCTTGTCCCTTTTCTGTTGACGATCATGTGGGAAAGCGGCCTCCGGGCTATTGGCTTTTATGATGATGTACTGCACTATCCACTGTATTTAAGGAACCGTTGGCAGATCGCAGTTAATGCATTCAAGGCATTTAATTCTAGCTTATGATAAAGAAGAGCACAAGAATATTTGAAAAATACCATGATGAGATGGTGATCAGGATGAGACAATTCTGTTGTAGTCATATAGAAGCGTGGGACAATTATGATCACATTACTAAAATATATATCACATTAGTAATTTAGTGAAACGACACTAATTAGATGCATATTTCTTAGATATTGCTTTTTGCTTCTGTAGAACTGTACGGTTCTGATATTCCGACAGAATAGAAAACATAGAAAACTCAAATTTAATTACTCGTTGTGGGTAAGTAATTCAACTGAATACTTTATAAGTCAAATCTAGATGACTGTTCATTCAATTATCAACCTAGTTTTAATGTAAATTGAGTTAACATCAAGTCTGATGTCTCCAAAATTTTCTTCAAGATAAGTCAAACTTGAAGAAAATTTTGGAGATAAATGTTGCATTCCACATATATTTCCTTTCGTTTGAATTTAAAAAATCCTCAACTCCGACACCCAAAGATGTATCACGGTTAATGGCCCATCGGAAACCATCAGCCTCTCGGAAACCTAAAGAAAGTTTCGTATGTTAAATCAATAAAATATGAACACTTACAATATAACAAGGCACAAAAGGCTTTAGTTGGAAATTGACGCCAGTAAATAGCCAATAAAGGGACTAAACAAACTAGACAAAAGCCAGGAACAATCCACGCCATTTGCACAAACTTGACGGTCAACGACGGCTAAATGTCGGTAATTACATACAATATATAAGCATTTGTCATTAAACGCGTAGGCGGGTGAAAGCGGCATTTATCCATCGGTTTATGTAGTTGCAGGCCGCAGTAATAATGCATATAATTCATTCTATGTGCAGCAGTTTACCGCTAGAGATATAAATTATTTGAATACAATATGGGATGGCGATCTGTCACGATTGTCGCGCAAGTACTGGTTTGTCACGGAGAAATTGTTTTGAAATGACCACTCGAATAAATTGTACCGATATTTCTAATTATGCAAACAAGTAAATTGTTTATGACAATTATAGGGCTCGCCTGTATTCACTAAACATACTTACGTGCAATTCTAATGGCGGGCTAATAAATTTATGTAGTTTAACAGAGGTACAGTCGATCCATATTTAAGACAGTAGTTTGAAGTAAGAAATTATGTGTCAATAATAAATTTATACACACAGGATATTCACAATTAGCATCAATCGGTTAAAGGTAAACCAGAAAGTTAGCAGCAGGGTTTCATATCAAGGTTTGCTTTGGCTATGCTTAAATAAGTATATACATTTAATTCGATTCCTCCGTCACGACAAGAATTTAGACAAACTCTTTTTAAAAGACAGTAAACGTTACTTTATGCTCTAATGCTATTGGAAAACCGAATTCAACAATATCAAACAAATCAAAGTAAAGAGAAAAGCCATTTCTGACAGCAAAGCAACCACAGATTTAGGAGAAATTTATCCCACTTTAACTATATCCAATAGCACCATATAAAGAGTCGGAAAGCGAAAAACATCACCGTTCAGCAAAGTGCGTGTTGACTCATTTTCATTCGACAGCACAAACGTGAGAATCGAACTGAACCACAATTAAACAAGTGAGCAGTTAGAGAGATTTATTGCTGTAAACATGGACATTTCACTTTCAGAGTCGTGTTGGGCACGAGAAATGCAACTTGAATACAGCTGCCTACTGTGGGTCGGGCATCAATTACTCTGATTTATTCAATGGAACACTGTCATATTTTGGGACGAAATTGAAACACTTTCACTAGGTTTATACAATGTAATAATAATGTACCTACTATTAATTTATACATCGTTTCGACCCTTGAAAGAGGAACATAGTTTTCTGACAATGGTATTTTGGCGGGCAGCTCTCTATTAGTAATGTCCACATAACGATGTAACGAATTTATTTGTAGGAATTAAATCATGAACTATCTTCGTTCATCGACGTGGACTATCTTAGACTCGGCGTGCGTGGTAACCAACCCACTAAACCTAACAGGGTTCTTCGAGTACCCACTACAGGACCATAGTTCGGTAGGAATTTAAGTAACCAAAGTTTAAGTAAATAAATTCAAGTATCAAAATTTTTGAAAACACATGAACGTAGACACCTCTAGAACTTGAGTTACCTAATTTCCTCCGTCAATTCTGATTTAGCCTCGAGTACAGCAGTGTACGTTTATACGCTGGGAAACAACCCACTTCAAAGTCCTTAGGACAAAAGGTCTGCAGACAGCTAGACAACCCACTGGGCGATAACTAGACCTGCTTTCACAATAACAGTCGTAAATAACTAATTCATTTGAAATAACTTAACCGTTCAACGTTTTATTGTAAATAGGTGGAGGTTATATTTTCATGGCCACCATAACTGCTGATGCAGCTGTAAATTCAGATTGGGTTGGGCAGTGGATGAAATATGGCGTCGTTAATGATATTGTGCTAATACTGAGGTTTATAGTAAATGGTTGTAACTTGAAAGCAGCTTGGTGGAAAGGTGAAGTGGAGCGTAATAGGACGATTAAAGCTTTCATTTAACTAAATTAAAAGTTTTCATCCATCGTTATCTCGACAAATCTCAACCCATTGGAAGTAATCCGTCGGAGCAGGTAATTAACCTTGTTTGAATCTAAATACATAAGCCTAACAATGATTTCGGCACGCGATTCAAGTGCTCCCAATTTTCCTTCCCCGAATTCAAGTGAGGCAGTAAAATTCACGAGGGTTCTGAATAGTAAGGGTTTAAATGTTTCTGTGTCTATATTTTTAATACATGCATAAAATTAAAAAAATGTGTGACTTCACGCTGTGTTTTAAAATGTGACAAGCTGGAACAAGGACCGGGGTAGGGGTTAAAATGTCCTAAAATGTGTTGGAGGGAATGTATGCATGAATAAATGTACATTAATTATATTATGAATAATTATAAACCTGCCTATTAGTAGTTTAAACGTTAAACCAACACTTAAAGCTCAGTTTCCGTGAACGAGTTTCTAGTCTAGATGACAGAAAAAGTAAATATTCGTATAAAATCTGAGTTATCGCTTTCCTTGTATCATAAAGCAGAACCTGCAAAGGTAGTCGCTTTTAATCGTTCACCTGACGATGTCGCCGGTACTACCAAAACTCGAATCGATTATTGAATAACCGTTACCCAAACTCTACATGAGACTCAATCGTAAATTACTAATGTGGTTTAAAGTATTTGTTTCATTTAAATAAAACTGAAAAGAATGAACAGATGGATTGCAAGCGAGGTGAATCTTTTTTATTTATTGAAAGGCGAAACGCTCTATGGGTCTCCGCCAAAGTTGTACTGTACCCGATTGAATCTTACTATATATATATTATATTGACTGATGTAATATATTATACTAAACACTATTGTTCCCGGAAAACCATAGTCGGGTTATGTTAGATTCAGTGTACCACATCAAGGATGGAAAGGGCACTACTATCCCTGTGCTTTGACAGGCAGTCACACCAGTACGCAACCAACAAACATAAAACTGTATTTTACGGGTCCTGCCAATAAGCGACCCAGATTCAGCATGCTGGTTGCCAATGTTTCCATCAACCAAGACTGATCTTCCGTCGAAGACGGCACGTGAGGTCGCGCGTGGACATAGTACTTATCCAAAAACTGAGACAAACGCATATATACTCTTTTGTTTATTCAGTGGTCAAATTGAGAATAGAACTATACTTAAAGAACTATAATGTAAATTAATTATGGTCGAAATTCAAATGCTGGGGGAAATACTACATTACGTAGATGTACGTACGTTTTCAGGTAAATTCTAGAAACTATGGTACCGCGTCTCGGCGATCCTACAGACAGTTGAATGACCGATTGCAACGGCCTCAGAGGCAATACCTTTTACAAACTCCACGGAAAGTCACTATGCGCTGGAGAGTACTTTCAAAACTGGAAGTTGGAACATGCCATAGATAGGCGAAATCGCGACTGCGTGCCACAAACATGGGTTTAAAGAGACGATTGTTCAGATAAGATCGGAACGATACAAAGTGACAATGGCGACAATTTAATAGGGAAACTAGAACAAGCAATGGAACGTGGACGTGCGTTTGGAATAAAGAGGGCAAGTATCGAAATGGTTAAAAATCTGTCTGAATATAACATACTAGCATTTGCGCGCGGCTTCGCAAGCGTGGGCTTCATAGCCGTTCTTGTGTCGGCTTCGCATATATCTATATTCTTAGGGATCCCAAAATTTTTTGAAAATAATATGTAGCCTTCCTCGATATATGGCCTATCCAACACTGAAAGATATTTTGAAATCGGACCAATAGTTACTTAGATTAGCGTGTTCAAACAAACAAACTCTGCAGCTTTATATATAACTAGCGATTGCGCGCGGCGTCGCCCGCGTGGGCTTCGAAGCCGTGCTTATCTCCTCTTCGCATATAGCCCATAAATGTGTTTTCTTTCTTCAGATGATTTAATATTTTTTATGAACATTCAATCGGTTACTGTAAACTAAACTATCATAGTTAGATATGTGCTCCCGCGGACATTTTTGTAGATCTTAAATAAACCTACAAACTCGTAGTACATTATTTTGTTCTATTGTCTATAGTTATTGCAGCGCACGCATAAATAGGTTTTCGATTTTACACCTTGGGTTAAAAATCGTAATTTTCATACGGATCCCTAATTATTTTGAAAATAAAATATAGCCTATAACCTTCCTCTATAAATGGACTATCTAACACTGAAAGATTTTTTGAAATCGGACCAGTAGTTCCTGAGATTGAACGCGCTATCAAACAAACAAACTCTGCAGCTTTATAATATTAGTATAGATTATAATATATAAATAATATTACATATTATAATATTAGTATAGATTTCTTGTTCATTGTAATGCAATGGTATGCTTTGCGTAAGTTATTTGATGGATTACGCAGTATGACATGCTTCGAACAAATGCTTTAATGTTGTATCTTCGATTGGACGTTGTTCATTTTAACCTATTGTTTGACTAATATGTAACGTACCGCTGAAATCCTATAATTCATAAATAAATTATCTTTTTTATTTGAGACATGTTTTAAGACGCTAATTTGATACCCCGCATGTAGTCCGAATATAACTGTCTGAGCACAGCTCTGGTTATCAGATTTCGGACCCGTTTCAGCCAAAACGTTACAGACGAATAAATCAGCACCTGATACCGTCATATCATTTCCTTCAAAATATGCATCTCCCATTACATGTCTCTGACATTGTAGATTATTCTAATATTATTTAGCCTCGGGCCACCGACTGCCAACGCCGTCCCTAGTCTGCTCATTACGCGCGTTTATGACAGACGACATATGTCAGGTATTTCAGTTACGTTAAATTATACCTGTTTGTTTTCCATCGCGTAACATTGAAAGAGATTATTTTCGTTCGACCGTTCGTCTACCTATTCATCATCTTCATTACCTACGGCTGTCTGTACTTGCTACTACGCCAAAAGCTAGTTTAATCAGTAATGGCAAGGATCTTACGCGTCCAACACTGATAAATTGTAATCTAAAACATACGCTCTTAGGAATCAAACCATAAATCTTGGTTAACAACATTGTAGTAGTATCAGAATTTACTACTGTAAATTATACATTCAATATAGTATAAATCGTGTTAAGTTTAATGTTGTGAAAGTGTTACTTTCGCATGATTATTGGGTATTATTTTACAAAACGGTATGATAATGTGTTCTTAATAAGCTTTTGCAGGGTCAGGCAAGTCTTTGTGAAAGCCAGGGATGTTTGATCTGGACATGAGTTGTTTTTTTCTAAAGTGACCTTGTTTATGATATTCTGTAGAAATAAATACTAGCGCTGTGACATCTACTCTTAAAGAAATGAAAGTTTGGGAGCAAACTACTACTACACTACTACTATTCAGTCCATAAATGACCCACTGCTGAGTCGGGCTTCCTCCCATCACAGGGGCGGTAATTAGCCTACTATGCCACGCTGGCCAGACGGGTTGGCACAGGGTTTCGTTTCAAAGTTTCCTTCTCTTCCGGTTAGATGTTCAGCCTTGTTATTTCCTTTAGTCGGCTACTACGACGCCCTTTAGGATGGAATAGGGTAGTGACACGGTGTATTCTAAATCCTCCACCACACGGACTAAGACTCAAGAGCATATCGTTCGTTCCTTTCAGCCCACTACTTTTTCGGGCCTCCTCCAAATTCATGGATGAAAATTTATCCAAAATCCCATCACAGGGAGGATAAATCAGCCTACTGTGCCACGCTGCCAAGACGGATTGGGCCAGGTATCAAACTCTTGCGTTCTTTTAGTAGCCTTATACGACACCCTTATGATGGTATTGTGAGTTGTTGACTGTTGTGTTGTGTATTCTAAATCCGTCACCACACGGAGCATATAATACCAATGAAAGGTGTGCAAAACTACCAAACAATACTAACATCAATAATTGATCGTTCCTTCCTAGTGTCAAATTCCATAGATGTTATCCAATCTCTATTGAAAACTACAAGCCAGACTATGTTCAATCAAAACAGTGCCTAGGCGAGACATGACACGGACTATTTTAAAAAAGTATTTCGTAACAGTGTTGCGCAATTGTTACAGTTAAAGCCAATAATCGGTTCAATGGTACCCCTGGCAATTGAAAGCTCTCAAATACTTATTGAGGCCCGGGGCGAAGATTTATTACGCCTATTTGTAAGGTCGTACATAATCTCTCTTAACAGCAACGATGTCCATTATGCCTAGTGGAATATTATGTAACGTAAATTGAAAACAGAGGAGAGGCCTGTCTTGGGAGTAGGTAGACAATGAAAACAATTTCGAGACGTAAGCTATATCATGATCAGGCCGGTCCTGAGCTGCCCGCGTCCACCGTTTTCCGGCGACTTTAACAAGGCCATCAGTCCACAGTATGGGATGCCTACCAGCACTGCGGTTTCCGGAACGCGGTCGTAACGGATCGTAAGCTTTATGTCATAGTATAATCTGTGGACGCGTTAGCTGATTGAACATTGAACATAACTATCTCTTGACTGTGTTTCATTTTAATTGGAACAATAAACGTTTGACTGATTAAACCAGACAACATATGATAATAAAACTTTCTTTGGTAAATTAGCGTCTACTAGTGGCATGACAATTCTTTATACAGGGAGTAACCGAAGCTCTATAGTCATCCGACTTGACACGTAGAGCCAATCATATGTTCCGCAGTTCTGTTTAAATAAGATTTCTATATTTAAGTACGAGCAATCGTTTTTTTGTGAACAAAATTTTACTACAAAACAGGGGTTGCATTGCAAACCAACCAACTTGCAATCATTATTATTAACCTTCAAGCTTAGAAATGTGTGTTCCATTAGTTTCTTCAGTTCTTCTAGTTATAATGTGTAGAATAAAAAGTAGCTTATTTTCCTAACATTTTGGATACAGTATCTTTAACAGTAAGTAGTAGGTACCTACTATCAATCCTTACGTTATATTCCGAGAAGGTGATCATTTCAAATAAGACGATTCAAAAGAAGAATTTAAGCAATACAATTTTCATTGCTATGAACTCCATCAGAACGTTCTAAGTCACCCAAAGGGCAACGGAGAGGGCTAGGCTCGGAGTTTCCCTGCGAGATCGAATCAGAAATTAGGAGATACGCAGGCAAACCAGAGTTACCGACATAGCCCACAGGATTGCCAAACTTAAGTAGCAGTGGGCAGGGCTATAGGTCGCAGGACCGACGCCGGTTGGGGCAGAAAAGTCCTTGAGTGGCGACCGCGTTCCCGAAAGCGCAGTGCTGGTAGGCCTCCAGGACCGATCACCTGGTTAAGGTCGCCGGAAAACGAAAGATGCGGACCGTCCTTTGTGGAGATCCTTGGGGGAGGCAGCAGTGGACGTCGTTGGCTGAGATGATGATGATGATGAATTTTCAATAATTATTTTTATGGAATGTTAATATGTGGTGAAAATAGGGTCAAATATAAATTATTGGTTACGGGTAAAAAAGTAATTAGGTATTCATTAGAATCACTTAGCTGCTTGGTCTAGTGGCCACGCCAAATGGTGATCAAGCTCTAATTTCTGCGAGTATCGATTGTTAACGGCTAAGTGAACATGCAACGAAACGAATTCGCATCTAGTCCTTAATTAAAATTTATTTCGAATTCAATTCAAATTGTCTAGTTAGTAGTCTCATGTGGTGACGGATTTAGAATTAATAGTGTCACCACCCCATTTCATACGGAGGGTGTCGTAAGAGCCGACTAAAGGAAATGACAAGACCGAAAACCTAGTTGGTAGAGAAAGTTGGTAGTTGGTAGAGAAAACTTGAAACGAAATCCTGTGGGCTGTGCCTACCCGTCTGACAGAATGACCCGAATGACAGATTATGCTAATTTATCCTCCCTGTGATGGGAGGAGGCCCGACTCAACAGTGGGCCATTTAAGGGCTGAGAAGTAGACCATTGAATGTACATCCTAAGTCCGTCACCACACGGAACCATAGAGTTATGAGATATCAAAAAACACGTTGTACAAAAAAAATGGTTGTCGTCAGAATTGTATTGTTGAGGACAGTTTATCCGAATAGAGGTCCCAAAATTATTGTGACGATGCCATAATGAATGTACCTACGTCACATAACAATCGACTAGTTAGTGGCTTTTAGTTACTTTCGATTTTCATTAGCCGCCGCTTCGCACCGTTAACCCAGCGGTTATGAGTTACGTCGCTCATAAACCCAATTTAAAATGTGAGAACAACAATGCCACATTAACACAATATTTAATTGGCAAAAAATAAATAAGTACAATAAAAATGTACGGTTTATACGCATCATAAAGAAGAATGCAAATAAATTAGTGTTATACAATTAGTAGCATAATTTATTGCCTTTCATATGACACATTTTTGTATTTCACATAGCATAACAAATTAGAGGAAAATGCGTCATAAATGCCATGGTAGAAAAAGCAACAAACCTCAAGCTATTGAACTTTTTGGGGTCGGACAAATATCTTAGTGTGAACCACAAATACATGACCTGGTTCATAGTTTTGTGAATTATACTTGTAAAGAGTATATATGCTGATAACAGTCGCCACGATAAAGGCCCAAGGGGTCGTCTGTTATATAAAGATGGAAGATATTAAAAAAAGTCGGTAAAATATATTTTAAAATCCCTGTTCCGAACAGCATTATTAAAATCATTGAAAGAATATACATCAGCATCTTCCATTACATCCTGAAAACTTGTTATCGAAATACGACTATTTGTAATCTGGAAGTAATGTATGTATGGTTTTGTCAGATAAAAAAAAACAAAACAATACGGATATTATTAAGCCATGTTGACAAAAATCTCTTTCCTCTATGTAACCTTTCAAATAAACACATAAAATACCATTTCCTCCAACATTAAGGCAAATGATGTACGTGTATTTACAGAGTTATTGTGTTTTGTCATTCTATGCTAAGGGTGGAGGCTCCTGCATAGCTGATGCTAGAGGGACTTCCATTACTTACGTGAGGTGGTCTAGCGGGAGGGTATCAAGCTAATTTTTTTCCAAATATCACTTAGGATTAGGATTCTTAAAACATATTATGTAATTTTGTTTCTACCGACAACATTTAAATAATAATAAAAACCATTATATTTTGTTTAATTATTAGTATTAAATTTTATGAATGTGTTTTTAATTTCAGTAATATTCACAAATACTAGTCTTTGCTAGTCTTCAATAAAATAGAACTAATTGTACTTTTGTTTTTTTAAATAATCCAACACTTTTACCGAAAGAACTACTAGGAGAGGCGGGAGGTTAAGTTGAAGAATATCTTACGAAATTTTACCAAAGGGGGAGGGAAGAATAATTAATGGACGATCCTAAGTAGTTATAGCAGCCAATCGAAACAATATGTTAACTATGTAACTGTATCTATGTTAGTAGTAGTTTGAGAGATTTGGTAACCGCATATCAATACAACTACGAAATAATTTAAATCGCATCAGAACCAGAAATTGCTAAAGCATCATCGCCTTTTCCTAATTTCATTTAGGACGGAACAAGTCTACCCTGATTCACCTAAATAAATTCAATACTAAATCTTATGGGACCTAATTCAAATGTTTAATTCCTTTTCTGCCTTCGACTATGCCGCAAGTCGAGGTCGCATGGCGCAAGTCACGCAATTCTTACAATATTGTTGATCAAGATCTTCGTTCTAAAAATAAATATTAATAAAAAAAAATCCAATTAAAGTATTTTCCTTATGTAATTCCTTCGCATTTGGAGATAAATATTTTAACCCCAATTATTGTGAGAGAGGAACGTGAAGAAACAAGTGAGGAAGGAGCGAGTCATTTCACTGCATCTATTTAAGTCCACCAGGAAACGCATTATATATGAGCTTTAAAAATACGAGATTCATTCAAAGGAGCAGTTCAAAGTCCTGGCAAACAGGATGGCCGAAAATAGCAGATTTATTTGAGTTTTGGGATAAATAAAATCAATAATGGGCAGAGTTTGTTTGTTTGAACATATTGCATTGGTACTCGTGCCATTACTCACGTCTCCACGACCAGGGTCGGCGAGAATACTTCCCCAGTCGGGAGGAATTCTGTGGCCTTCGAAGTGGGGGAATCGAGGCACGCCGGGTGGTTTCTGACTTTTTTGTGGGTAGGTCTGGTTTGTACTACTACTAATACTCAACCCATATATGACCCACTGCTGTATCGGACTTTCTCCAAATAAACCAACCCGGGTGGAAGCCCGGGTGACAAGCGTGGCACAGTAGGCTAATTACGCTCCATGTAATTGTAGGAGGCCTGACTCAGTAGTCGAAAAATGACATTAGGTCGCTATAAAGAAAGTTGAAAGTCTACTGCTCTGCCCAAACATGACCCACTCTTGAGACGGGCCTCGTCCAGTTACTGGAGGGCAATAAGCCTACTGTGCAACGCTGGCCAAACGGGTTGGCACAGTGTGTCATTTAAAGCTTTCCTTTCAGCCAGTCTATTATCTAAAAAAATAAATGCGGCATTCTAAATATTTGTTTACACCTAACAACTTATAAAATCGCGAATGTTGGCCTTCGAGTATAGAGTATTGGTATCGTGAAAATAAATCTTGAAAATCAGGTATAGAATTTGGTATAAATGTTCGAATGATTTAGAAAACAGAATGTCACCGACCCGCACTATCCCGGGGGTGTCGTAAGAGGCGACAAAAGGAACGCAAGAGGCAGATCACCTATCCGCAAGAGAAGGAAAACTTGAGCCGTGTTGTATTGTAACGATTTTAGCGGAAATCGAAAAATCATAATTCCTCAAAATAGCCAACGGTTAATGACCAAATTAGCACCGTATTTCATAAACAGAACATAAACCACAGACCCAAAAATCATAGACAATTTTATGACAACCGGTACCGTAGTTCCAACTTCGAACACATTAGATGCCCCACCCGCCGCGGAGCTGAGGCGTGCGACCTCGTTTATCATATAAGCGACAATATTATAGACACCCCACACTATACCAAGGTCAATGTACGTATATTACTATTTAAATAATGCGGGTTCGGTCGAGGTGGCAGGATGTACAATAACAATTATCTATGTCATCAGCCGTGTGGTAGTGGAGTAAAAATATTGAGATTGAGCAACATCACTACATAGTATAAAACAAAGTCGCATTCTTCTGTCCGTCCCTATGTATGCATAAATCTTTAAAACTACGCAACGGATTTTGAAGCGGTTTTTTTTAATAGATAGAGTGATTCAAGGGGAAGGTTTATATGTATAACCCACCCCCACTTTGCACGGGCGAAGCCGGGGCGGGCCACTAGTAATATTACATATTGACCACCCGATACTGCGATCGGCAAACTGCCTGCCAAGCATGCAATTACCTCCAAGGGCAGGTGTAATATCCTTGGGGAAGGCTTATCACTAGCAGTGAAGTGGAGTTTGGCTTGAAATTATTAAGGTCAAGCAATGCCCTTCCGACTTTTGGGTGTGCAAACTTCATATTAAAATATCTGACCTACTCCACCTTCTGTAGCATACTACAGAAGGCTGCTGCATATCAAAAATATATGTTAGTCAATAAACAGTATCACTATAGCTTGGGTTGGGAGGGTTGGGCCTCTCCCATCACAGGGAGGATCATTAGCCTACTGTGCCACACTGGCCAGTTGGGTTGGTCATATCAAGTTTTCCTTCTCTTGTGGCTAGGTTCTCGGCTTTGTCATTTCCTTTTGTTGGCTCTTACAACACCCTCAGGATCGAATGGGGTGGTGACACTATTGCTGGTCTAACTAAATGTTTACTATACCTGATGAGCCATTTACTGCTTGCTGAACAGGTGCCATTACTGGGGATTGGTCAGCTCACATACTATAATATCTTCTGGGACTATTACTTGTATATGAGTATACTCTCAAAAGACAGCTTTATCAAAAATCTGTATTTCTCTGTATGGTTAATACCATGAGAAAGGGAT
Organism: Clostera curtula; assembly: GCA_905475355.2. Lineage (NCBI taxonomy): Eukaryota > Metazoa > Arthropoda > Insecta > Lepidoptera > Notodontidae > Clostera > Clostera curtula. Next base: position 19,968,890 of record FR997796.1, on the reverse strand, counting down.
GAAACTGTGACATTGTATGTATGCAGCATAACTGTCACTGACCCGAATGAGAAAACATTATGGCAGCACCATGTAAACATGTCTACTATACCAGAAATTGAGTGGATAATGTTCTCTATACTGACACAATGATTAAAAACATGAAACACTATCAACCTGTTTTCCCAGAATCCACAATCTCACATTGAAATAAATTAACACATTCTACCTACTTGCACTACAATAAAATGATAGGTGACACTCGGAAGCATTACTAGTTTATAAAATAGAGCTCAAAAAATTTTGGTATCTATTTTTGAAAACCCTTACAAACAAATGTTTAGAAACTAGCTTATGATTGATTGGATTGAGTCTCCTTTAATAGTGCAAGTAAACACATTGTTTATTTTGAAGGCCAGCATATTCATTGACCAGAACCCTTTCACTTCAAAGCTAGTAAATGAAAAACACAAATATTACTTACCCATCAGTGGTCACAGAGTTCAGTGACAAAGTCTCTTTGAATGTCATCTTAGAATCTTCATTATCCTCTTGAATTTCAGGCACCGAGATGTCAACAGCTGCAGGAGGAGGTTTTGGGGGCACTTCTTCATCCTTTTCTGACACTTTCTGACTAACATTGTGTAGCCCAGAGAGATCGACTTTAGTATCGACACCGCCCTCACCCTGGAGTGCTTCAGACACCACCAAAATGAAGAGGGCACAACTGCGAAACGCAACGTTGTTAGATTAGCACGAAATATTCAATGAACCATATTGACACTTGCGACACAATTTTCCTTACCTTGATAACACGGAAATTGTCAGCAACGACGTGTAAATCACGCACAAACCACCCTTCATCGTAATATCAGTGATATATCCACAGTCCATCTCATTTTGTGCGTAAAATTAAAACATTATCGCGATGTTGCCTATAAGTAACTAATAAATAATAACGACCACATGTATGACACTCACAAAATTAGCACATCATCGGGCACAAACTGGAATTAAAATCACCTACAATCGCAAGAGTTTTTAAATCGCAGGAGCCGTAAGAACAGACTTTTACATAAAATCCACTAAAAAATCGAATCGTAGAATTTGACACTTGCCAAAAATTATTTTCGCTTTCTTGTTAGAAATGTCATTCATTTCAGACGTTAAAATTGGCGATTGTGATTGGATGAAACAGTCTCCCTTAATCGATTATTTCGAAATAACCAATACCAGCAAAACATTTAATACTAAAGCACGCTTTTTATTGGCAGATAAAAGTAACATTCAGTTTTACTGTAGGTTTAAAGTCTGTCAATATTATTTTGTGTTTGAATGTAAATAATAAATAACATGAATATTTTATGACTATTATCAATAATTTATAGTATTATAAAAAAATTGAATACGAATTTTTCATAATTCTTTTATTACTAAGATTTTGCTATAAGAATTTTTAAAAATAGCTTTTAGCCTTTTGCAGAATGAATCGTTATATTAGTGTTGTATTACTTTACTTACTGTATTTTTTGTATTTTGTGATAGACCAAACAAACAGAATAAATTTTATCCATTATAGCCATTGATTCCCTTTATTTTCTTTACATTATGTTAACAACTGATTTGAAATTTAAACGAGAATCTGTAGTTAATAACGCGAAAGCAACCGTTTTAAATTACTTACTACTTAGCAGCAGAAATTATAAAAGTAGCATTACAGGCACTTTTTAGTAACCGTAAAAAATATTTGATGAATGGGTATTTGGGTTATATATTGATTTATTTATTTAATACTTTATGCAAAAGTTTACAATGGCGGACTTAATGCCTAGAGGCATTCTCTCCCAGTCAACCTTTGAATGGTGCAGAGGGGCTTGGCAGATGCATTGGAAAATTGCATTGTTATTGTAAAAAAAGTATTGTTTATATGTATATTAACATAATGACATAAACTAACATAAGAATAAATATCATACATATATAAACATACATAAACTTATATACATATTTATGAATATTTATAAAGATACATTATACTTATATCAAAATATACATAAATATATAAAATATATAATCCACTTTATTAAGTAACTTGAGACGTATTGAGCATATTGAGATAGTACTTAGCTTATCTTTAAACGACTGAAGACTGTCAGCCATCCTGATTTCGAGGGGAAGCGCATTCCATAAAAGAATAGACTGCACGAAAAAAGTCAAGTGTACAAAATCGGAGCGGTGAGTGGGACATTCGAGAAGACGATTATTTGAGGACCGAAGGTGTTTATCGTGACATGAGGACAAGAAATCAAAATGTGAAGTTATGTAAGAAGGAGGATGAGGAGAAAAAAGAAGTGAGAATAACATTGTTGAAGCACGCATTTCTCTGCGTTGTCTAATGGGTAACCTAAATGGTAATTTCAAAAGGGTGCGATGTTCGGAACTATGTTAAAATTTCTGTAGGTTGAAAACGAATCGAATGCAATTGTTGAGAAGACAGTCAAGTTTATTGACGAGATCGGCATTCAGGTCGAAGTAGCATACATCACCATAGTCGAGTATCGGTAGGATTAGTGTCTGCACAAGCAGTTTTTAAATAAAACGGTATAATTTAATGCATAGTTATCCACCGGTTTCAACTTAAAACTACCAGGCTAAAACGGAATTATTCGTTTAAAATTAATTAATTAATATTGTTTTAAACAGGCGACTGTGGTTTACCTGCGTATCTTCTCATTTCTGATTTTAACTCATACGGAAAATTCGAGCTTAAACCTTGGTTGGCTCCATGACTATTTACTGGAGTTCAAGACTGATTTCAACGACGTTTTGTTACATATAAAAAACTACAGAATTATTGAAATCACAAACGAAAGGATATATGCTCTTAACGTTATTTTTTAAAATTCAGTCGATCTCGATCGAGACTAAGCGCTATGCTCGCACCTCCCTAATGTGTTGTCCTGTCAATTGCCTATTATATTCTGTAATCTGTCTGTGTGTCATTGACGTCGACCGACTCGTTCGTTAGAAATAGTTAGAATTCCGCCTTATTCTTATTTGTTTTAAAAATGGAGAGTTTATTCGCTTTACCATTTACAGTTCTCGAACTACCGAATATAAAAATAAAGAAACCGACATGGCTGCAGGCTCCATCGGCTATGACTACATTCTCATTAGTTCTACTATCTTACTTTTTGGTTACCGGGGGTAAGTAGTTTGTAGTTCGGTTAATGTTCCAATTGGGATGTTATTGGATTATCATGTGATGATGTGCTTTTTGCAGGGATCATATACGATGTGATTGTGGAGCCGCCTAGTGTGGGTTCAACGACAGATGAACATGGTCACAGCCGGCCGGTCGCATTCATGCCAAATCGTGTCAATGGCCAGTACATCATGGAGGGACTGGCTTCTAGTTTCCTATTCTCACTGGGTGGTCTTGGCTTCATCATTCTTGACAGAACACACAACCCATCTACTCCAAAACTGAATCGGATCCTACTAATCTCTGTTGCATTTCTATGCATTCTTGTATCTTTCTTCACCACATGGATATTTATGAGGATGAAGCTCCCAGGCTACTTGCAGAACTGATTTTTACTTATTTAATTGTAAATTGCATTGCAATATGATTTTAATAAATATTTTATAATAAACATCAGTGAAACATTCTGAGCACTTTTATTGCAAATTTTGTAGGATAATCTGGAATTTGAGGAATAAATTTAAATATAAATTACATATCACACACTTCTGAAATCTGGGTTGAAACTAGGGTTAGTAAGATAGAAAAACAATGTAAAGGAAATAAATACTTTAATAAATATTTGGCATTCAAAAATGTTCTATATAAATTAAGGAATAAAATTATCACAAAGTATTGTTTCAAGAGATTCATAAAGTCATAAACATCTAAGTAAATTTTAACTACATTGTAAAAAAGAATAAATAAAATATTGATTAGGAAGACTTCACTTAATTAAATAGTACATATCATTAAAGAGCATTATCAACATGCAAGTCAAGAGAACAGTCGCTACGTTGTTATTATATTATCAATTCTTCATCAACACTAATTATAATCAACCCATTGCAAATATCTGTTACAAAGAGATGTCACTTCATAGAGATTTTAATGAGTATGAATGAAGGGCCTGATCTCTTATTTTGCATATTGATAACATAGTATATACAGTACCTACTACTAAATTATTCATACAATTTGTTATATACTACTATTGTATTTGGATTACATTTTGTAAAAACAAATTTCATACTAATCTAAATTCTTGAGATCCATTCTTAAATCTTGCTATTCCTTGATTTGAATAAGATAATGCTACCACTTCACATGGCTGTATGTTTGCTCATTTGTGTGTGTAGTTTTTGACAAATGGGCCATCCACACATGCCACATATTGCCATAAATGGCTAATACATGAATAGTGAAGTGTCACCATAAATGATAAAACAGTTACCTGTAACTATTTTATCAGTTATGTTTATGTTATTCACTGCTTTACCTGGGAAATCCAAGGAACTTCTTTACGAATTTAGACTAGCTACCACATGTAGCTGCATCCTAATGGATTTTGAACACCTGCAAAACACAGTGATAGCCCCAAAATCTCGAATGATTGTTCTAGAATTTGCTTGCTAATAGTATGACATCAAAATTGGTACGATGATATCTGAATTAGAACCCTGAACAAACAGGTGAATATTTTATATGTTGCGGGCGCAATTATATTTATTTTGTAAACATAATACTATGTTTCCTCTATATGTTGTTATACTATGTTTTCAGTTCATGAATTTGTGCAGTATCTAACATACTTATTTTATTTACACTAGACTTGAGTTATATTGCACCTTCACAGCCGTATTCTGAAGGCACTGAAAAGAAAACACATTTCATATAAATAAGGGCAAAAAATATGGAAGAACATAACAGTTATGTCAAACTTCATTATAAAATTATGGATCATCATCATCATCAGCCCACATTAGTCCACTGCTGGACATAGGCCTCGCCTAAAGAGCGCCATAGCACCCTGTCTTCAGCTTGGAACAAAAATTAACCAAACGTTTTACGTCCTATTTATTTTAATGTTATATTTGACTAGTATTTAAGCAGTGGACTGATATATGTGAACTTGTTTTCCAGTAGATTTTTTAGTAAATTTTCCCCTTATCAAATCAAAGTCCAAATACCTACAGCAAACCATTGAGGCAAACTTACTGGCAAAAATCAGAGCTCTTATCAATGATATGCTCAAATTCTGCAAACGATAGAGCACCATCGTCATCCAGATCAGCCTCTTCCAACACATTCTGGACTAATTGTTGTATCTCTGAATCTGTTAGCTTCAAATCTGTTCCACAGAGCCTTTCAATGACTTCTCGTAGGTCTGACACGCCAATCATGTCATCACCATCAAAATCTGTGAATTATTTATTGTACAACTAGCTGACCCGACAGATGTTGTCCTGTCTGAACTATAAATATTGAATTCGAATTGGAATAATTAATAATAAATGAATATACCGCCTTTTCTTATCGATTCCAATCCCTTATTTAATGTAATTAAAAAAGAAAAAAAGTAATTATGCCAAAAATAGGGAACCGTCGGGACGAACGTCAAATGTTTGACAGGTAACAGTTTGTATGGGAAAATAACATTGTTGTTTTTATTATTTTACTTACAATATCAATGTTTTCTCTAGACTCTTAAACCTTCCCTGGACTCACACGAATATTTCAAGACCAAAATTAGCCAAATCGCTCCAGCCGTTTTCGAGTTTTAGCGAGACTAACGAACAGCTATTCATTTTTATATATAGAGATTAGATTCCCTTTCTTTGATACACACGAAAATACATGCAGCCAAGTTCTTTTTAACAGTGCAGTGGTCATACTTTGAATTAAAGTACCTAATAGTTTTTAGAGAAATTTAAGTACACCTTGTCTTCTATGTCCACCACCAACTATGTTCTTGCTGTTCCTAATATTTACTCTGCATTGATCCACAGAAATTTGCGAATAAATTAATAATTTTAGCCCCTAATATCAGACTACTGCATCAGGCATCCAGAGAATATTAAGGTCTGGGCAAACAGCGGACGGGGCGGGACGTGAAGAGTTGTAATTATTAGTTAATGTAGAATAGGTCACATAGAGCCGTCGCGCTTGGCGCGAGAGTAGCGGTCGCGTCGCATCGGCTCTGTGTGACATATTCCACATTAACTAATACATTACAACTCTTCACGTCCCGCCAGCGTCGCGTCGCCGTCGCGCCCCGTCCGCTGTTTGCCCAGACCTTTACAAAAACTCGTTTTTTTACAACACCCAAAGAGTGGCATGGTAGTACTATAAGTTAGAACATTATCTTTTGCTTACCAAATATCCTAAAAGCATGCTCAGCCTTAACAGCCTTAGGCGCCATTTCACTGAACACAGACATCATATCCAAAAAGTCTTCAAATGTGCAGTCTCCATCATTGCTGGAACTGAACACCTTACAGATGCGGTCTCTGAATGGATTCACTTTCAGTTCGGGATACTGAAGTATCTTGGCCATTGGCAATTTTGCATTCTTATTGTGACCAACTTTTTCTGGTGCCAAGTTTTTGAACTTCTGATGTGCACTGAAATTATAGTCATAAAATGTGTATTAGGTGTAAAAGATTATTGTTGCAATTTAAATAATAATACATTATTTACTAATAGGTACCATTTATCAAACAATAACATACAATAAAAAAGTTCTTGGTCCTTGTATTCATTTTATGAAAGTGACTGATAACCAAGTCTCACAAAATGATATCATTGACCAAGTAAGATCTATGAATGGTTGTAGAGAATAATATATTGAGCTAATACTTACTATAATACTTCTTTCTTGGTAAAATAGGTGAGATCCTGAAATAATTCACAGAAGGATCAGACGTAAACAAAGACATTACATAGTGATACTCATAAAATTAGAACTAAATGCAACTTACCTCGTAATCTTGTAGCTCTTCTTCTGTGAATTGACTCTTTCCCTGCCCCATTATGTCCTAAAATACTATTAATTACCAGTTACTATAAAGGACTTCGTATAAAAAATACACTAAGATGGAAAGTGGGGCAAGGGAGAGGAATGATTTAATCAAATAAAACAAATGATTGCCGTATTTTTGTTATCTGTGCTGTGCTTTCACTCATTTGACATTGTAGAGCTTTCTTCTTCTTCATTTTATCGATCGCTGCTAACTTTTAATATATTGCCTTACTGCCCAACTACTATAGCTACAAGTTTGTTTGACTACAATGTATGTCTTTCTTGCAACAATTTAAAATAAATAATAGCTTACGAATTAACACTCTCTACCATCAACTAATAATCTATAAGTGTTTTTTCTTCAATTGTATCTGTAAGAAAGTAAAATACGTTCTTTTTATTTTACCACAACTTGTTTGAGAGAGAGAAATTAGTCAAAACAAATAGAGAGACAACGATTTGACGTTCACTCATTAGCATTTTATTCTCATTGAAATAATACCTACTTAGCCTTTTTTGTCATTTTCTTTGGAGCCAATCTTATTAGTAGCCGCCGCTGAAGTACCTAAGTAGCTAGGAAGGGCTCGAGAGGATAAGAACCAAAGCCCTTTGTCGGATTATCAAAGAGCACTACTATAACTGGTAATATAGGAGAACCTATTCCTAAAAATGCAGATTAAAAAAATACGGGTTGCACTCGGAGAGTACCGACAGAAGTGAAATTTAAAAACGCGGCATCGCAATAAAACGCGCGATTTACTTCCCTCTTCCTGTCTTGTAATCCGTACGGACATATTTGTATTTTACAATAAAAAATGAGTTCTGAAAGTATAATGATTGCATTAACTCCAGAAACCTTAAAATTAGAAGCCAATAACGTCATACAAAATATAAATATATCAAATCATCATAAATATCAATCACGTTTATACATATAACAGTGACAATAAAATTTCAAAATTGCGCCAGTGTATCAAATATGATAGTAATTTTAAAATTAAATTTTTATTTTTTTGTCCTTGTGGTAGCGGTAAGAATACTACCACCCCATATCTTCCCGTGGGTGTCGTAGAAGGCGATTAAGGGACAACAGACGTTGGGCAGCAGCGACGTTCTGTCAAAGACACACCATCCGTTACTGGCCCCCTGTCCCCAGCAGCCCCGCTATTCCTTCGGCCACGGTAGCAGCCAAGGTAACGGTGGGGCAGGGGGTGCTAACAATCTCCAGCAGAGATCCGGCTACCATATAAAATGACGGAACATTCAACACACGGACACGGCGGGCTGACGAGAAGATCACAGAACTCGAGGAAGAGTTGAGCAAGTTGCGATGGGATAAAGTGGGGTTGTCTGAAGAGGGGGGGGGGGGGCTCTACTTTCGGGAGGGCGACCAACAGTCCCAAGGTGGTGTGTCCATGGAGTTTCTTGCCTGTTCTTCTCCATAGGATCTACTTTTTGGAACATGCAACTAGATTCCTAACTTCACTTTTGACTATTCAAAAACACCAGTAAATAGGTTCAATTGAAATAAATGATTTGAGTTTGAGGTGTTGGGTTTATCGTCGTGTGTCGACTAGGGTGGCGTACCTTATACTCAGAATAACCAAGCGTTATTCGTTGAAGGTCATACAGGTATATGCCCCGACCTCGGCACATCCCGACGATGCGGTAGTGATCATGTATGAGGATATTTCCTCGGCCATACATGGCTCTAGAACGCACTACATCGTTGTCATGGGGGATTATAACGCGAAACTGGGCAAGCGGAGCGGAGATGAGCTGCAAGTGGGGCAATTTGGATTTGGACACCGGAACCAACGGGGCCAGACTTTGGCTGGTTTTCTGGAGAAGGAGGGACTCTATATGATGAATTACTTCTACAACAGAACAGAGGTGATGGACCTGGTTGAGTCCGGATGGCACCACATAAAACGAGATAGACTTCACCATGTCGACGATAAAGCACATATTCAATGATGTCTCCGTGATGATGATCATTATTGTCAAAACCGGAAGCGATCGTGGCTTAGTAAGAGGCATTAATCTCGACGTTAAGCTTGAAAGGTCACGACTGGTGAGGTCTACGCTGCGTCCCGTGCCAGTTCACATTCAAAACCCGGAAAGCTTCCAGCTCAAACGGCAAATCCGCTTTATTAGCCTAGGCGTTGACGTGGACGATTATAATGACGGGTTCGTGGAAACTGTCCGCAAAGTTGGGTCGAAGTTCTGTAAGACCCAACGCCAGAAAACGGCCAAAAAGCTCTCGGACTTCACCCTGAATCTCATGGACGAACAACGGAAACTGGTCCTGCAGTCTTCAGATGATGCGACGCAGCTTCGGATGCTCTAATAGACAGATATCAAAGTCCCTGAAGCGGGATATACGCCGATTCAACACGGATCGTGTTGAAAAGGCTATTGAACGCAACAGGGCGGCTCTGAGGTTTTCCGGCTCGTCCGGCTGAAGACTGATGACGGCAGGATCAGCACGTCGAAGTCCGAGATTTTAGATGCTTCACAGAAACCCGTCATGAACTACACTGAAGACATCCCGGACGTCAGCCTGGGCGAGATTAGAATGGCCCTCAAGCAACTCAAGGACAACCAAGCACCAGGTGATGACGGAATTACCGCAGAACTCCTGAAGGCGGGTGGAGAACCGATCCTTAGAGCCCTTCAGCCACTGTTTAATTCGGTCATACTCGAAGGACGATTGCCTCAGGCATGGAACAGAGGTGTGGTGGTGCTGTTCTTCAAGAAGGGTGATAACACTTTGTTGAAGAACTACAGACCCATCTTACTTCTGAGCCATGTCAACAAGTTGTTCTTGAGGGTCATTACGAATAGTCTCGCATGCAGGCTCGACGGCGACGATTCCCAGATTCCCGAACAAGCCGGTTTCCAAAAAGGCTTCAGTACCGCACACCACATTTTAACGCTACGGCAGGTTATACAGAAGACCGAGGAGTATAACCTGCCCCTTTAAACTCGAGACCGGCTGGACCGATTTGGATAATTTTGGTCTTGAAATATTCGTGTAAGTCCAGGGAAGGTTTAAAAAATATGGAAAAAAATCATTCAGTGTTTTTATTTATTGATTCTGAGGCGGTACGAAGTTTGCCGGGTCAGCTAGTATAATATAAATATAAAATAAAGTGAATTAAATAAATAAAATACATACGCTTTCAATCCACCATAAACCTCTTTGAGTGTTCTTGACAAGAAACACGAGTAAGATAGCTACACGGCAGGGAAAATAAAAGATCCTACAGGTTTGAAGTGTACTTAAGACTACTATGGAACCAAACCCCGGCTGACCAAGCTTACAGCCCGCCCTCCGAGACCTACTCGTTTAAATTGCGACAACCAGTCCTAATGATTTGGTCATGGTGTCATCACGTTTACTGACTGCGTATATCAACTGCCCTTGATAGTAGAATGGCTCTGTCACATGAAGCAGGTTTTAGTATATTTTAGTATAATGTGTATTTGTCCTCGCGAGGGAGTACTCTTGAAAATAAAATCGGACGTTCTTTAATCTGCACATCAATTGCAATCCACACTCAAATTTATACTTAATATTTTATTTATTTGTAAACACAAAATTAATGTGAACGTGGAAATGAAAAAATATTATTTACGAGTAAAATAATTTCTCACCGTTTTGATATCTGGATGCAAAAATGGAACCACGTTTATAAGGTCCTCCAGGAATCAATTCACACAATATGGGATAGGGTTTTGAACATGGAACCGATATCCAGGTCTTTCGCTTCGTCAGCAATACACAATCGTACTGATTTCGGTACCTCCTTGGATGTCCCGGGGCCCAAGCACGGTATGTGGTGCAGTCGAGGGAGTCACCTAATGATTGTATAATTTATAATCTTTCTTGCCTTTTTCCGCATTTGTCTAAGCACCTTTACACTTAGTCTAGTTTAGTATTATAAGAACAGTGACTTAGTGAAAGCCGCTTGTCCCAAGGGACTCATCTAGTGGGACTATTGCTAATCGTCACCATACGGTGAAGTCAGAATTCATCCAATAAGCGTCTGAGTGAAAGCCACGTACATGCGCGAACATTCCCACTTTACGGCAATTTGTGCTCAAGTTGATGGAGATCATGAATTTTCTTATATACTAGGACTTTTGTCTAAGATTTGAGAGAGTCCTAATCAAACTTATCATGTCGGCCTACCAACAAAAAATATCGGCCGTAAATTGGACCTTTTTAAATAATAAAATAAAAAATAAATATCCTTGGACATTTTGGTTGGAGATTTAAAGTTACTCTCACCCGTTGAGGTTACGAAGTCACTGCTGTTCTTACTTCGCAATCCCACGAAAGCGCCATCAACTCCGGTCAGCAACTACAAACATTAGCTATGACATATATTATATTTAGAGTCCGTTCAAAGGTTTCCGCAACTTTTTACAGGCGGATTTTTCTTGTTTAGGTTTTGGAGGCAGGCCTAAGGTTTTATGCCAAATCGTAATCATATTTCGTTAATTTTATGTTAAATACACATACATACACAAATACAACATATACAAATAACTAGAATAAATGATACAAAAGCTAGAATTTGGAGAAACACTTCAAATTAAAAGGAAGTGATAATGTATAAATGATTGAGACATTTTTTTACAAACAAAGCAATGTACCCTCATTTAAGTATTATGACAATGCTACACAAATACGGGAAAACGTAGAACTACAGCAGCTGTCATTTTTTGTCGTACAATTACGTACCATCATTTGTAACCTAAGTTTAAGTTATTATTCCTGAATTGTATCTGTTATTTAAAATAGGTACACCATTTCTGACGAGTTAATAATGCAGTCAGTGACTCTGATTAGGTACACAACAAGGTGACCTAAACTTTGATATATATGTTTAAACTAAATTATAATTTGGTTAGGTCATCATTTTAAATGTTTTGACTTGTAAAATATTATAGTAATGGACTTGTATTATGAAGTTTGTTATACATTATCGTTTAGTGGTTACGGTTCTCTCGTGTCACCACCCCATCTCATCCTGAGGGTGTCGTAAGAGCCGGCAAAAGGAAATGACAAGGCCGAAAACCTAGCCGCAAGAGAAGGAAAACTTGAATAGAAACCCTGTGCCAACCAGTCTCGCCAGCGTGGTACAGTAGGCTATTTTCCCTCCCTGTGATGGCAGAAGGCCTGACTCAGCAGTGGGTCATTTATAGGCTGAGTAGTAGTAGTAATGGTTACCCCACGAGGTAGGCCAGAATTCATAAAACAGAACGTCAATGGGAAACCTGAGCGAGCATCTCCGTTCGCTGTTCACCAATGACGTCAGCAGGCACTGCTGTCATATTCCTGCACTCACGCGCTGCTCGTGTGTAGTTCAATTTATTCGTGATGAGGAAGAACATGCCCACCGCTGGTACGCAAGTTGTGTTCACGTGCGCTGCGGAGATGAACAGAGAGGAAAACGAAATGCCTTTCAACAAATGTATACTTTTATACACTTAGTGCATACTCCATCGATCCCTCGAGCTGTTGACGAGTATCTATTAGGGAAAGATATTTACGCGACTCAGAATAGAACCCGGAATATGTCACTTTTGTCTTTAGTTAGCTTTTGCAATTTCTGTGGTGTTTTTTAGGATCGAATGGTCCGCCCGGCTAGCTACCACCCTCACATCTAAGTTCGGTGCCAAGCAGTTTTACTGTTTTCTGCCGTGTGTATGCGATAGCCGGTGCCCGACAGGGCATTTCCTTGAATTGCCTGCCCCATCTTAGACCCTGGCGTTGCTTTCCATCACGCAAGCCTAGGGTCAAAGGCAGTCAAGTAATTGGCAAAAAAATTAAGAAATACTAACGTATAGGCTGCGCATATAGGCTGTAATAATCATATCTCGTATCGTTCTCCAAAGAAAGTCCGCCATCAGATTCCGCACACTTTAACACTTCACACGTATATTCCACTTCATCATTCCTGGCTTCCGCCGGACTCCAGTTGATACCCAAGCCCCTCTTCTCAATGCCAAGGCGTAGACAACTGTCTAAGACCGAGACATTCCCCTTAGCTGCTATACCAAGCTTAGACCGGTAACACTTCTCCATCAAATGATATTTAACTTGGGTGGGCTCGTCCACACATTTTGAATTCCCATTGATTGCTAATGGTTTTAGCATTAGTGCTAAAATTATATAAAACATTATTGTACCACTTTTGTCCCCGTAATAAAAAGCCTTTCGCAAGACTCGCAGGCTGTGGAATATAAAATGCCTAAGTTTGAGAGACAGCTATTACTAGATAATAATCATTGAAAATAGATGACGCTCTTAATGTGCGACTATAATTTTAGTTTTGAATAAACTTTATTCATTCACCGATCAATTTTAACAAAATATATAGGTACATCGACGTCAAAACCAAAAACTAAAAAGCGAAAAATAAGCATTAAACAACCGTCTGAAGGCAAATGGGACCTATTTTATGGCTTAATTTTCGCTTTTTCGTGCTTATTTTGTACTCTTATATGTTTTTGTGTAAAATTATTTAGTTTTTAGTGCATATAATTGTATGCTTTGTTAAGGACTCGAATAACATAAAATCTAGCCTAAACCGCGAAACATTTACCTTCATACAAATATTTTGATCTCATATTTCATGTTTTATACCAAACAAATGAACCGATTTCAATAACAATAGTGTTATTTTAATGTTTACACCATAAACTCTTTGAAACAATAAAATTGTTCTGGCGTGGCTTTTTTACGTTCGAAATCCTCATGGATACCCGGCCGCAAACGCCAGCCGGGTTATGTGGGACTCCGAGCCGCGAAGTCCCACATAACCCGTAGTCCCACATAAGTAATTGCGCCCCAACCTACCCACTAAACCAACGGTGTCCCTTAACTGCCCGAGACAGGGCCATGGGTTTCACTCCACCCGATGGGGGAGCATGCTCCGTGACCCTGATGGGGCTTTGGCCCGCCCGTACAAGCGGGCCCCACGCTCTGATGGGGAGCTCTGGAAGCTCCCCAACCCACCGAGAAGCACGTGCGGGCCATTGCACGTGCCCCCGTCAGGCGCCGGGTGAAGTGGCGCCGTGGCACGCCTGCCTGGCCGCCCCGCCGCTGCTAGTGGTGGCAGCCCTGGTCTTAACGCCTGGCGACCCTCCACTGCATTACCACGCTGTTTGTCGCTGCAGTTTAAGGCTCTCGAGGCAACTCTGATTAAAGAGGAGTCCCCGGAGCCAAAGCCACCACGTCTCCGTGTGCCGCTCTTCGTCTGGCCTCTCCCCGTGGGCCCGCCCGGCATGAGTGACCCTGAGCCGGTATGGCCCCAACGGATCCTAAAGGCACGCAAGCCCCGTCACCATGACAAGGTGGCAGCACGGTCGAGGGGGGGTTCTGGCGTGGCTCGAGTAACCGGTGGACATGCTAAAAAGAATCCGATTAATTAAGTAAGTAGTTGTAAGTAAAAAGAATCCGAAGTAAAGTATGCAATAGTAACGTTTTTTGAAGTCAGAAAAAAACTCGTATGTATGAACCACGCAATATGAAGCATTTAATGCAAGACCACATAGTCTTTGCATAGAATCTTTTTTATTAATACATCACCAGAAACGATAACTAATACATTCAAATATTTATTCGTCATATTACACTTAACACATAACATAATTTAAAAACCACAACGCGATATTATTCCCATAATGTTTATGCTAGTTTATACTAGCCAAATACGTTTATATACACGAAATAATTACGAATAACTGAATGAATAAATCCATGCTTATCACTTAGTGATGGACGGAAGTTATTTGGACATTACATGGACACAACTCGTCCTACAATGCGACAACTAGACATGTACCTTTAATGATTATAGCATCATATTTGACGAGGTTAAAATAATTAGAATAGTCACATGACCCATGGTTGGATATTCTGGTCCGCCAACACGAAATAGCTCATCATCATCCAACTACCTTTTACCAATGTGACTAGAGTCTCCCCCAGACTAACTTCATTTGATAAATTATTTACAGGGAGCAATTTTGTACGCTACTTCTTCTTTCCACGACCAATTCAATTACTTCACCACTACATAGTAACTATAACACAAAGTCCCTGTCGTCTGTCCGTCCCTATGTATGCTTAAATCTTTAAAACTACGCAACGGATTTTGAAGCGGTTTTTTTTAATAGATAGTGATTCAAGAGGAAGGTTCATATGTATAATACACAATTGCACCGTGCGAAGCTGGGGCGGGTCGCTAGTTAAATATAATCTAGAAAAACATATTCTTGGGCCTGGGCAGCTTCCTGGGCAGCTTTCTGGGCAGCTTCCTGGGCTGCTTCCTGGGCTAGCTGGATAAGTCTGGCCGAGGAAGTTGCCAGCCCATAGAAAGGGGAAATGCTGCCAGTATTTTAGGTACTTTACTACATGGGCCAAATGTATTAAATTGGTTTTATTTTATTATATTTACCAATAATACTCAGCCAATATATCACTGCTAAGAGCTCGTTCCCACTATGTCGTCTGTCGGATTCTGATTTGAATCGGGTGTCGGCGCCTCTGTACACACTAGTCGGCTGTCGGCCACGACCGCAGCTGGTGCCATTAAACGACAGTCAAAAAGGGGCTTCTGTACACGATGGACGTCAACGAAGCTTTTGTTGTGATGTATAATTTGTGGAGGAAACGAAAGACAGCTAAAAATAGAAGATATTGGATGCACCCAATTCTAAGGGGAAAGATTTACTTTGGGAATATTTCAGAACTTAATAACTGAACTAAGAAGTGACGACGTTAAGTTTTTCAATTATTTTAGAATGACAATAACTACATTCAACGACCTCGAATATCAGGGAGCTTAAACTATCAAAATATAAGTCCGACATCCGACAAATATGAATAGCGCCATTAAATAAATATCCTTGGACATTTCACACAACGCCATTTCGTCCAAAGCTAAGCAACTTAATACTTGTGTTATGGTAACGAGATGGATGATAAACTACTTAGTTAAATACATTTTTTTTTGTAAATACATACATACATATTATAGACAGAAAGCACCCAGACCCGGAACAAATACTTGTAGGTCGTACAAATATTTCTTCCGTGCGGGAATCGAACCTGCGACATGCTGTGCAGCAGTCGGTCGCTCAACCACTGCGCCAACCGTGTCGTCATTTGCGATCATAAGCGAACGTTGATCCGACACGTTTATATTCCGAACGGGAGGGCTGACAAAACACACGATATTTTTTGTCGGATACGACACACAATCGTTGTCGGACAAGTGTGAATAGTGTGACACACGATAAAAAATCGTCCCGACAGACGAGATAGTGGGAACGAGCTCTTAGTCGGACCTCCTCAAGTAGGGTAATTAGTCAATTGTGCCACGCTGGCCCGACGGGTTGCAACAGGGTTTCGTACTCTGTACTTCGGAGGGGATCGTTCCCGCAAGTCATTAAACATTAGCCCGTCATCACACGAAATTAGTAGCGTTTAAGCTTTCAGTCGGTCTAACCGAACGACCGCATGTCGAACCACAGAGGGTATGTCGAGTGCCCCAGAAAAAACGGTGGAGTGTATCTACCGATTTTTCTACACCAAATGACAATTGCTTTCTATTATTTCTTTTGACCAACGATACTGGCCGAAGCCCGCGTTTTTCGAAAACCACCAAACATCTAGATGCATTCAAACAACTGTCATTGATTTGGAAATGTCACTTTATTATAACTTCGGAGATATTTGTGTACAATTTTAGACAATATTTTAAAACACAAGCTCAATTTTGTATAGAAACAATGGGTTGTATGTTTGCGAGAGGGGAGAATAATGAGGTATATTAATTTAATTTAAAATAGCAGACATTACACTTTTTTATAACACAGGATTGGCTTACTGTAAGTACAGTTGAATACCATGGGACATCCATATCATTTCATTTTAATTACTTAGTTTCTGCCGACAACTTTATCCGGGATAATTCAAGGCTGTTTCTGATAATAACCAACGTAAAAATGTTATTTTTACAATTTATGGCAGTTTGTCCGGTTCATTGTGCTTCGGTAGTAGAATGTTTAAAATAAATAATAGCTGTTTTATTACCTATACGGGTTATTTAATACCCGTTATTTAATTTGTAATGTTATTACAGGTGATAATAAAACATATCTTTCTAAAATTTCTACTACAAGTGTAGCTTGAATTTTAAATAAATATCTGAATTAGTTTCCAGTTAGTTATGTTATACAAGTATGTATCTATTTTGAATCTTCTTTCAGCTTCAGGTAAACGGCTGAAATACTTTATGCAGGGCTTTTAAACGATTTAAATAATGATATACTTCGTTCGCGTTATGATAGCAGTGAATCACCGTTGTCACGCCCCGTAACCAATCAAATCGTTCCTAAATAGAATTTCAGGTTCACAGTACCCAGTTGAAGTCATACTTTCGAACGTAACTTTGTTATTTGTCCTTTTTGTGGTAACGAAAAAAAAAAAAATACCAATTTGTCAAAATGAAAATCGGTTCGGTAATATATAGCGGAGACAGAAAAATAAATTACAGTGTTTTAAATACTACTATGGACAGTATAGTACAAAATAACCTATATCCACCTAAACAATTTATATAGTATAGTTTTCTTAGAGAGGAAAAGGAAATTATTAGGTACATTAAAATCTCCATTATAAACATTATAAAATATTACATTTGTATGAATTTTAACACTACGTTGAGTACAAATATTTTGCCCTGCAGCTGCACTGTCGACTCATTGCATTCTTAACGCAAACGAACTATATATCGTTACAAAATATGTTTGTGAATTTGTCTATTTGCAATCACATGTCCCTGGTTCTAAATCTGGTCACAAGAAAAGGAAAACTGTATGCCAAGCCTAGCTAGCGAGTCATTTATGTGCTGGAATTCTAATAAATGTTTTCCACGGCAGGATTTGTTGTATGACATGTCTCCGATTCTTCATCTGCCCGTAATCTTCGTGAATGGTGTTCCTGGCGCGGGCAATCAGACGGTAGCTCAAACTATATCAGGGATCACTGGGTACACGATGATAAGGCCCGGCGACCTAGTGCGAGCGGAGGCCCATAAGGACACAGCCAGGGGGCGCCTCATAGCTGACAAACTGCAATCACAAGAGGATATTCCTGAGGTCAGCAGAGATAATGAGTGTGGACTGGCCATGTAGCCCAGAGAACGGATAAATGTTGAGGTAGCAAAATTTAGGATTGGTGACCACGTATGAGAACACGTAACGTGGGAAGAAACGGAATTAAATGGAGTAACATACTCTTAAGTCCTCGTGGAGGTTATGTAGGAAAGAGACATTAGTTAGCATTGTAAAGCTACACATTCACTACGAATCGTCAATCAAAGTTACGGTGGACGCTTTACAATGCTACCGTATAGCATTCAGAATCACTAAGTTGTCGATTAGTTGTCACTAAGAATTTGTGATATGACTGTGTGTGACTAAGAAGTTATCAATTTGGATTCTATTGAATTAGGTTTGGGGCCCTATGTGCTCTTTTCTTTACGGCCAAATTAACTTACCTACATCATAAAGTTTCTATTCCTGGAAATATCGGCACTAACATTATTTTAGCTACCCACGTTCTCCGGATTCAATTATTAATGATTAATAATAGTAAAGTCTCGTGTCTGTGTATTTTTGCCTATATGTGTAGTATCAACTGCTTAGAAGATAATCTGCTAGTCTGATTCAATCATTAATGTGCCTACCCTCCAGTGTGTATTTTCTTCTCCAATTTTCTTCGAATGTTAATATAGAAATTTCATTGTAAAATACAATTTTCTATTTTGTTTTCCAGCAATTAACAGTAGATCTGATCAAGGAAGCGATGTTGGCGGAGAAGCAAGCCAAAGGCTTCATTTTGGTCGGTTTCCCAAAGAACCCTCGCATGTCAAATATGTTCAACAGACAAGTCAAGTGGCCTGAGAAAATTGTGGCACTAGAAGTGGATAACGAGGTTACATTTTTAGAACTGGATTAAAATATGCTTTACTGAGGACGGATTGCCGTACGATCCTATAAAGTTAGCTGGGTATCGGTGGATGCGGTCTGCGTAGGTGATTCGTAGTTTGTGGTGATCTCTGGGGGAGTACTATGTTCAGCAGTGGACATCTGTGGCTGTTAGATATATATTGTAAGATATTGTAGCACGTTGTGTTCCGCCTGGTGCATCCATGTGCTGCTCGTATAATTCACAGAATGCCACCTTATCTGGCAGGTGCATCATCATCTCAGCCAATTACCCACTACCGAATCAGGCCAACTCCAAATGCATGGAGGGAAATTAGGTTACTGTGTCACGCTGGCCTCTTGCGTTCCTAAATTCGCTTCTTACGACACCCTCAGGATAGCATGGGTTGGTGACATTGTGTATTTATTCTAAATCCGTCACCACACGGATGCCTTGCATTATGCCTGGTAACAATACTCAAACCCGAATAATGCCTTTGTCTGGAAGAAATTGCTTTTAGCAATAAGACCGCCATTCGTACTGTAGGTACAATGTTCGTGTTTAAGTTTCTTTTTGGTTGCTTTTGTGTACATGTGCAATAAAGAATATCTATCTATCTTATCCAGGTAGCAGCCAGCAGGCTACAGAGTAAGCTATCAGAACTGGGCAGGCCGGAGTCGGAGATCAATGCAGCGAAGCAGATCGTGAGAGAAGCGGCGCACAAGGTCAAAAATGTTCAAAAGAGGTTCGGCGGTCACGTCATAACGGTAAGATTTTGGTGGTAATTCACGCGCTTACTTGGTAATATGATGTTGTTATGGTTTAAACTTATGTTTAGTAGGAAAAAATATGTATGATGGTCTAAGTTACTACGCCCTTCAATTACTACAACTCAGCCCATAAATGGCTCAATATTGAGTCGGGCCTCCTCCAGTTACATGGAGGGTAATTAGCCTACTGTGCCACGCCGGCCAGACGGATTGGCGCAGGGTTTCTTAACAGAACAATTAGCGCCCCGACACCTACCTACTATTACCAACGGCGGTCCTAGACCGCTCGAACCAGGGCCCCGGGTTTCGCTCCTCGATGGTGGAACAATGCTCCTCATGAGTATGAGTGATAAGCCCACGAAGGTTTCTGAACAAAAAAAAAATTAATTAAACAGTAAAGGACTATTCTATTGTAAACTAGATGTACATTGTGCGCGTTGCTACGCCACTAACTAAAATAAATTTGAAGGAAAGACATTACACAAAAAAATCTTTTTTTTTTTGTTTAGAAACCTTCGTGGACTCTTGCACAACAACCTACCGAATATCATCACATGATCAAATGCATAGTTTACGATTCTGTAAAGGACATAGATATACACATTCATTTTTAAAAAAGTTAAATTAGTTACTATTTGAAATCATTCCTACGAATTTATGCGAATAACAAAACATTTAATTCGCAAGTTTGGGGCCAAGGTCGCTGTACTGTTATTTTGTTTCAACAGCTGGACAGTAGTGGTAATCCCAAGATTCTAGCGTCCACATTGAAAGAGATTCTATCAGACACCATGGAGAAGACTGTCAAGCGAGATAAGCTTCACGCGGCGCAACCACCCACAGCTGTTTCGGCCCCCGCTGTGGGCCCCATCACAGTGACCCCCGAAGCCCCCACTATAGATACGACAGGAGCCGAAAAGTGATTTTTTAGTCTTTAATATTTTTTTTATAATTACACTACACGTTACTTATGGTTATCATTGTTTTATTTTGGTTGGAATTTGAAATTGAGTTTTGTACATAAATATATCAGTAGCTGGATTTTAATACGTGTTTATCAAATACATTAGTCCTAATACTATTTATAAATACCTAGGTACCTTTAAGGAAGTTATAATAATACAGCCAACATCTGAGGCCAAGGCTTTAATTATACATAGTGGGCGTCAATCACGGCTCTGAATTCAGTTCAAAGTTTTCAACTCAGAAGACTAAATAAATAAATCTTTTATTGAGATGGGTTTGACCTTACCGGATAAATAAATTATCACATTCAGAATACCATTTCTAAAAGACGGTTTTCCGTACTTGGTAGCCGGAATCGTGAGGGCCCTACACCCAAGTTCACACTCACCCACCCACCTTGGATCCAACCGGAACAATGACGATTTAAAGTTTTTCGCATTATAGCAAGTTATCATTGGCAAATTTGTGAAGAAAAATAAAACCTGCAAAGAGGTTGGGACCGAAGCCAACTGGCCATAAAATGAATTCTTTTTTTTCAAATTTCAAAAAATGTACTCTGTTACAAATGACAGAGCACGTCGTTGTCATTTGTCACGAAAATAAAAAACGCATCGATTTTCGAAACAAAACAGTGAAAAACGCATCCATTTCTGGCAAAGCCGCCTTGAAGGAAACAGCATTTGATTTATTTGCGTCAGGATTTCAATATATTTTGCCATCAAATTTTGTGATGACAAGGGCACGTTTTGAAGATTAACTGGCAGTTGGTGTCAAAGCGTGAAGTTTTGTGGCGGGAATTAAACTTGGGTGATCAATTGCTAAGTCACCACGCTGTCTAGATCGGTTATCAAAGTTATGAAGATCAAATTGCGTAAGTCTGTTTGTAACTTTACTATTAGTAGAGACAATTCTAAATAAAACCTATATACTTTATACAAAATATAATATGCATAAACGTAAATTGGTTTAATTAGTGGGGGCAACAAAGATGATTTATCGTTGCCATGCATGAAAAATTTATTGGATTTAGGTATCTTAAAGTATATGTAAATAATACCTAAATTGAGGGTTTTTGGTAACTGAAAACAGATGGCCACGCCATGGTATTAGAATAGTAAAACTAGTTACATACAAAATTACTACTAAACCTTCAATATTACATTTGTTATAAGGCTTTCGAGGTTTGCTGAGACAAGAAATGCTGAAAGTGAATTTTCATATACATACAAAGATTTCTATCGTCAATATTGCTATGTCAAGTATCCGACCGAACGCCAATACTACTACTCAGTCCATAAAACACCCACTGCTGTGTCGGGCTCCGCCCATTACAAAGTGTGTAATTAGCCTATTTTGCCACGCTGGCCAGACGGGTACGCACAGGGTTTCGTTTCAAGTTTCCTTTTCTTGTTCTTACGTTACCCTCAGGATGGAATAGGGTGATGACACTATGTATTCTAAATACGGTCTACATATCCTAAAACAGTTTAAAGTGTTTGCCTATTAAATTGTATTCTTCAAATCCATCGGCATACTGTTTTAATTAGTCAGTTCCTACTGCTGCAATTTCTGTATGTCTATAATGGATATAATTACTTACAGCGCGTGATCGCTTCCCGTCGACATCTTCGACGGAAGACAATGAAAGCGGCACAGACTGGGACGTGGACCAGCACGCAGTTATGGGCCAAGTCAGGCATCCACCACCGCCACAAGTCATGCGACATATGCCTACACCACAGGTAAATATTTTAGCTAAATGTCAACGCCGAAAGCTTAGCCGGAAGTGAAGGAAATCTTTTTTTTGGTTAGGCGGGAAAAAATGCCGCGTCCGGGGAGACCGCCCTCACGCGGCGGACCACAGGTACCGTACGTTGCTACCGTGGTCTGCAGACGGCAGCCCCATCGGGCACCCTCTTGATACGAAACCCTGTGCCAACCCGCCTGGCCAGCGTGGTACAGTAGGCTGATGACCCTCCCCGTGATGGGAGGAGGCCCGACTCAGCAGTGGGTCATTATAGGCTGAGTAGTAATATACCAAATATCTACCAAATTTGATGGGGGTTAGTAGCTTACTAACACACTAGATACTAGAGGGTCAATTTCAACAAATGCCATTTTTTTATCATATCGGTGAACTTTTTCATTTAAATATATTTTGTATATTTTTCAGGTTTTATGTAATCTATAGGACATCAAATATCTCCAAATTTAATACCATCGACTTATCATTTAAGAATAGGGAGAAAATTCAGTTTGAATTCTGGTTTCCACCGACATTACAAACCGCCACCGATGATTTTTTCTGTACACCGATATGATAAGTTTATCCAGCGAAATGATTTACATATCCAGCGATATGATAATCTATCCACCTTTGAATATAAAAAGTAAATAGTTAGTAGATGCCTAGTTATATATTTTTACAAGGGTGACGTAGAACTGAAGACCTGAACTCACATCACATGCAAAGAGAACCGAGTTCTTAGAAATCCAATCAAAATATATTTTTTGAAATAGGTACTATTTTATTATATGTATTTATTTTCTTTTTATTAGAATTAAAAAAGAATGTTTATTTTAGCTTTTCGTATTCGTTCCAGCAACCTCTCTCTCTTTTTTTCTCCTCCTCTTTTAGTGTTGGCCTTGGCATTCTTAAACAAAATTAAGCTAATATGATGTTTTCTATTTATTATTTATTATTATGTACTTTATATTATGTTTTTAACTAGAAAATATTTTCTAGAAAAATCTTTAATGCGTTCAATTGCTCCACCTCACCATCATCATCTCAGCCTATAGACGTACGTTACCGAGTATAGACCTCCCCTAATGATACATTTATGCATCTTCTACTACCCAGTGATATCGTGGTAATGATTTTAGCAGTCTATGTAGGTAGTATGTATGTTTGTATGTTCCATTGTTTCTTTGTATACTTAAAGAAATGACACGGTATCTACCGATATGATAAAGCAAGCCACCGATGTGACAAAACTGTGCGTTGATCATGAATCAAAACACCGATATTAGATAAAAGACACCGATTGATTTTTTCTTATAATTTCGGTGTAAATTATCACATCGGTGGTAATAAAGCTCACCGATTACACCGATATGTGAACACCGACGTGAGAAATAACACACTTTTTAGGAAATTAGAAAAAATGCATAAAATATAGGATAAATTCAATAATACTCAATGAAGCTAATTCACTTACTACCTCTGTTAGAACCAAACAACAACAATAAAACTACTCATTACACTAAAAAAATGCAACCACCGATAGTATAAAATAATTGTCCGGGAGCAACTGGAATGGCGTACTTACGTTATTTGCGGGAATATGAAGCGATTTGACAGGCATTCGTCCCGACTGCGCAATAGCACACAATAACAAGAGAATTAAAATTGGGGTTGAGACGCTTTCGGACTCGTCGATGTAAAGTTAGGTTTAAATTACTTTTGTCCACCGATATGAAATCATATTGCAAAACAAGTACGTTTGTGCCTCTCAGTAATAATAATCATTAATTATGTAATAAAATATGCTATATATTATTAACAAAACTAATATTCTATGAAATAGAATAAGTTATATACTTATCTTACTTATTTTTATTCGTGTATAAGCTGTTTTGTTTGTAAAAAAAGTAGAGGGACAGCACCGATTTGAAAAAAAATGAGGTTTATAATTTTTTTTCTACCTTTTGTAATAGTCCTAAGCAAATCATATTTTTGCCACAGCCCAATAACAACCTATTGAATACAAAAAAAATAATTCAGAACAATATTCCTTTTTTCCAATACTAATTTCACCGAAGACAAAAAAAAAAGTCGTTTGGGAAATTCACCCTAGAGTAGGCACGGGGCGTTTGAAAAAAAGGTTTTATCTCTTCTGCTTTTTGCTGGATTTACCTCATTAATTACGTTGCTTTTCAAAGGATTTACTCATAATGTAATGTATTGGTGACTTTGTACCAAACTAATGATATCTTTGGTTAGGAAATTAAATACTTTTTGACGGATTTATTGTGTGTGATCACGACTGCTGGAAAGCATTCGAAACGTCAATATGTACCTATTCTATATCCGTGTTCTGACAGGTAATATTGCAGTTGGATTTTTTATACAAACGTAACGCAAAAGAAATATAAAAAAGACGGATATTGTTCTTACGTACTTGTCTTGACGATCTACGACGATACGATCTCTTGACGAGCATAGAAATTACGTATGAGAGCTTTCAATTTTTTTTTATCCCCTTCTTAAATGCCTTTGATCCTAGGCTTGCGTCATGGAAAGCAATGCCAGGGTCTAAGATGGAGCAGGCAATTCAAGGAAATGCCCTGTCGGGCACCGGCTCTCATATATACACGATGGAACACAGTAAAACTGCTTGGTGCTTGACTTAGATGCGAGGGTGGTAGCCAGCCGGGCCGTCTATTTGATCCTCCCACCAAGCATGCTGGGTTTGGTTGGCCTTTCCAACACGCGTTTTTTCCCACCTCGCGGTGGGGATGTGTAATATTCTGCCTTATCTTACGCTCCCTTACCACTCCAACAATATTGGTATGTACTAGCTCCATTTTCTATTCCTAATGCTGGTATTAAGTTAAATTTCTTCTTTACAACAGCTCATGCCGCAGACAGTGATTGTGGGCTCCATAAGGAAACGGCGTGGCAACCTTCCTAAGCACTCAGTGAAGATCTTAAAGCGCTGGCTGTATGACCATCGCTACAACGCTTACCCGAGCGATGCAGAAAAGCTGGCGCTCAGTCAGGAAGCCAACTTAACTGTGTTGCAGGTACTCATCTCACCATACATTCATATGGCTGACTCATGCGTCGGTCGAAAACTGTTTGTGGAAATTCCCGTTGGCAAGACCAGTTCGCGCAGCTGCCATTTAAGATTTCGTTCTCTGGCGGGACCTAGCTATTTTAGTCATCTGCGTATTTTACATACGTCTCCTCATTAACAATCTATTGCCGATTCGGGGCTCTATGTATACAAATGCCATTCAGACGCAGAGCAAGTACCTATCATTATCAACAGCCCATAAAGACACCCCAATCCATCATGAAAATATCGTAAGGGGCGAAAGAAGGAAATCACCTCGCCGCAACGAAAACTTGAAACAAACCCTGTTTGGCCAGCATGCCACAGTACGCTAAATACCCTTCGTGTATTGGAGGCGGCCCGACTCAGCAGTGGGTCATCTATGGGCTGAGTAGTAGTAATATATTAGAATGATCCTAAGGCAGCGCTAGCAACTCCAAACCAACAAGGCTTACCAGTGTAGCAGCAAAACTTAGTACTGTATTGAGGTAAATATGTAGTAAATGACCACCCCATTTCATCCTGAGAGTTGTCGTAAGCGCCGACAAAAGGAAATTAACTATAATACCTAGTCTCAAGAGAAGGAAAACTTGCCACGCAGTAGGCTGATTACCATCTATGTATTGGAGGAGGCCCGACTCACCAGTGGATCATTTGTGGGCTGAGAAGTAGAAGTAGTAAGAGAGGTCTATTTTATCAGGTCTGCAATTGGTTTATAAACGCCCGTCGGCGCATCTTGCCCGAGATGATTAGGAGGGAGGGCCATGATCCTCTCCACTACACGATTTCGAGGCGAGGTCGGAAGCAGCCGGGCCTGTTGCAGGGTGTGGGTCCTATGGTGGGCCTGGGAGCCGCCTCCACCTCTGGGATCAGCATGATGCCTGGGGGAAACGTGACTGTTGCAGCTTGGGATGGTATAGTTGTTGAGGTACGTTGAGACTTATTGGCTGATGACGAGTTGAATTAGTTAATAATAGAATAATTCTACTATTAAACTAATTATTGTAAAAAGCACCAAGCTTAGCGTGCCGTGGAATTTAGACTTATAAAGGTATCGCTGTCGCTTTGATCTTAAACTAATTACATTAAAATCTAGGTGTTCTATTGGATCCTAACTTGACTTGGAGCACACACATCAGTAGCATCAGCAGTAAGGTGTATTTTACTTTTCATTCGCTGAAATATCTCCAAAACTTTTTGCCTATTGAAACCAAAATTCTTCTTGTACAAACCCTTATTTTGCCCATAATTGACTACGCAGACAGCTGTTACCTTGATGCCAACGAGCTCCTAAATAAGCTTGAGCGATTGCAAAATTTGTGTATTAGATTCATTTATTCTTTAAAAAAATACGACCACGTATCTCACTTTCGCAAAATACTCAAGTGGCTCCCTATCCGCCTTCGCAGGAATTCTCGAATACTTTGTGTTCTATATAAAATCCTCTACAACCCTACATCTCCTTCCTATTTACGCGAACGCTTCGCCTTCAACCACCCTGTTGATTTTCCTTGCAGAAGTCACCTTCGCTCTCTCCTTCAATTTCCTTCCCACACCACTGACTTCTATTCCTTCTCCTTTTCTGTGCACGCTGTTCGACTATGGAATTCTCTCCCAGCTGATATTAGAAATTCTGATTCTATTTTCATTTTTAAAAGACGAGTCAAAGAATTTTATCTCTCCTTGACCTAATTCTTTATTATATGTATGTATTTTAGTTTGTATGTATTATATATGACATTATACAACTCTATTTAATATATACCCATATATATATATATATATCTATATATATATATCTATGTTTGTATACACTACACCCCAATATGTTTTATTTCAATGTATCCATTCCTGGGCCTGCTGGAAGAGATTTCTTTAGAAATAAGCTGTGCCCTTGTACAAATGTGTCCTAGATTTCCATGTGTTCAACCTACGTCCTGTATGTGTACATAAATTGTTAAATAAATAAAAATAAATAAATTAATTAAATAAAGTAAATACTGATGATTTGTTTGACTTTGCACCGTACATTATAATGTCGTATTCTCTTGTGTGAAAACTAAGAAAAATCCCGAAAAATAATATCGTAATAGTTCGTTTTCTTTTAATAACCTTTTATTTTTCAACGATGTCCCTTTTTTATAGTGGGGTAACCTTCTATAGGTCCCCAGCCGAGGGACGGGGCTGGGGTCCACACATCCCAGTCGCCTTGCTCTACCCTCAGATGTTACACCAAAGCGCTTGGAAGCGCTTCCCTCTAGGACATTGCGTAGGAACAGAGTGTCCTTACCCGTGTTCTGGTCCTATTTTGTACCCGTGATTGTGCGTGTCAAATCTCAACTCGGCTGTAGAAAGCGATGCAGGTTATACCTAGGGCAAATGGTTATGGAGTCTGACCAATTCCTATAATAAACTTTTCCTTCCTTACCTAATCAGTGAACTACTAACAATCCAAGACTAACTATATTAATTTCTTCCAGGGATATCCCTCTCAGAGTGTAGAGACCCGATCACATGACTATGGAGATGGTCTCCTGGTTTACCGTAGTGAGGGAGACGAGCTGGGCGAGGAAGGATATTCTAGTGCCATCAGCGAGGAGGAAGTCAAGTATGACCCGTCTGTATGGCAGTCTGTCATTCGCTACGGCCCTGAAGACAATGATCTCCACCCAGCAACTAGAGAGTAAGATTTTTCTTTCTTTCTTCCTTCCTAATTACAATCAAGAGTACGTAGTAACTAGGGTTAACTCAAGGTTTAACCGCCTCGGAGCATGGGACTCCACTACGCTAGGCTGGTCATGGCCCCAAGGTTCACGGAGCATGCTCCCCTATTGGGAGTGGATCCCGTGGTGCTGGTTCGGCAGTCGAGGCTCGCTGTCGGTTTAGTGGGTAGGTCGGTGCTCAATTTACCAACTCTTTGCGCCCCGGATTCCCACGGCCAGGTATAGATGTGGATCTCCGACGTAAAAAAAGGTCTCGCCAGCGTAGGCATCGAGTGGGACGCACTCGATGCCTACGTCTGCGCCTTAATCATTAATTATTTTATGCGCCTACCTATAGATATTCAGTATTCTTATACTTTGATTGAAGTCAAGTAACTATAGGTACATTATTTGCAACAGCACAGCATCAGTGGTGACGGTGACGACAACTGAGGAAACACCAGAGGGCCCTGGACCTGAGCCAGTCTCACGCACTGACGATAGCTGGCAGTCGTTCACGCATGCGCCATCCAGCCATCTGTCGCAACCGCAGCTAGCACACCCACAACTGGGCCATTCTCCGCAACTGGGCCGATCCCCACAAATGGCCCAGCCGTTGCGGCGACGAATGCAGGTGAGCCCTACACCCCAACCTGCGCCGCCCGTCGCCGTGGAACTAGAAGTGGCGACTACCGACATGTGGTGTCATACATAATACCCTCCTTAATTTATGGTTCATGAGCTTTTTTCGTTAACTGCCAGAATTGACGCAAAAAAGGGCTTGCGTCACAAAAACCAATTCATTTTTTCTCTTTGTTTTAAGTTGGAGAGACAGTGCCGTAATTTAAAATTAGTATTCGTCCTTTAGTGTTTTGGTAATATTTATACTGAACGAAGCAACAAGTTTCAGATTTACCAAGACGATCTTGCATTTCTTCTCAATCTGCTGGTCTAAATGACGATGCTCTAAATGCATGATAAATGCTCGGATCAGACGCAGCCACCGGGCGTGTCTTTATGACGGTGGGGACTGATTAGATTTCACAACATGTTTAGGGATTACCGTGGCTTATCAACAGTCCTAACACAATAAATTGCAATGCAACACTTTGATGACAAAGTGTTGCATTGCATAGGACTTGTTTGCTCAACTTTCCATCTCGTTTTTAAGCGTCAACACATATTTACACCGTTTCAGACATATGATAATGCACGATTATTAACACAGCGTTCATATTGAATGCTTGTTTGTTTTATATGTTTATGTTAGCTGGTTCCATAGTGTTCTTTTTAGGTCCACTCACAACTCTATTTCGTGGAGCGTTTACTAGCGACAATTGCGACCTGAAAAGCATGAATTAGATATGGTTAAGAAATTCCGTTACAAGTATGGAAATTTCAATTCCAAAGATTATCATGTTGAAGATGTAGAGGCGCTGAAAACTAACCTCTGATACTTTATTTAGTTGCGTTTCAACTTTATATTTTAGTATACGACTTGTTTCTGGTTTTTTTAATGTAGTTTGGGGTCTACAATGTAGAGTTCCTACATTTGCGTGGAATTTAACTAGTTATGTTCTATTTTATTCGTACGCTGCACAAACAATGTACTTTTTGGGAAATGGACCATAGAAATTGAGCTCAGAATTCAATAGACAATTAATTATGGCATAGCACATAAAAATAGAACATGGAAAGTGTTTTTTCTTACTGTTGGGCGTCGGTTTTAAAACAAACAAATTCCCAATCGTTTTAATCAAGCTTATGCCTTGTATTCTTATGATAACCTATGGCTTATTTTTGTTTTGTTTTTAAATACGAGATGCTTTTCTGTTTCTGTAAATAAACTTTTGTAAGAACATACTGTCTTTCAGTTGCGTAGTTTTGTTTTAACGCCGGCATCACCAACAGTTTACCAAACGTAACTCTAAAATTCGCGGATTCCAATTTTAAATCTATCGATTGTCGACCTTGTGCCAATTGTAATATGAGAAATAACTCCAGGTGGTGATGCCGCGCAGAAATGACCGAGAGCAGGAACAGTTCAAATGTCTTTATCTATTAGTGGAGACGGCCGTTGCGGTGCGCCAGAGGGAGAAGGAACAAGAATGATTGCGTTACCTATTTTACTATAAAAATGGTAAAAGTAATGTGTATGCTGACATAACAATGAAGGAACTTTTATCGGGAAAATGTTGAGCTCTAGAAATTAGGTCTAAGATTTTTAGCAACTGAAAATGATACTGTTTTGTTAAGCGTATTTAGAAGTTAAGCACACATTTGTTTAAGATCAACAGCTTAACTGTGTTTTCGTTGTTCATGCATGGTTTATCCTACGTTATCGTTTATTAAATAAAATTAAATGTATTTTTCATGAATGGTCACTTATTAAGAAGTCTTAAGGTGGATGCTCCAGGGTAGCCCGCGTAATTCAAATTTTCTTACGTTTTTTGCAATTTGCAGGTCAGTGCTAGGTTGTATGTTGATTAAAATGTTATTCGCGGCTGTAAGACGTATTTAGTTACAGAGTTATAATCATCAAACTCATCAATACAACCCTCCAAGCTCATAAAGGTGCAAGAATGACTTTGACGTTGAAAAAGTTTTTCTTGCTCCTTTATGAGCTTGGAGGGTTGTATTGATGATTTTTGATGATTATAATTCTATAACCACATAAGTCTTACAGCCGCGAATCAAATGTTCATCATCATACAACCTAGCACTGCCCTGCAAATTGCAAAAAACGTAAGAAAATTTGAATTTCGCGGGCAACCCTGGAGCATCCACCTTAAATTATCTGATTTAATGGCCGTTAGGCAGCCATTACACGTTCAATCCAGATCACGATCCAAGCAAGGTAACGGATTGTAGTAGATTGACGAATCTTGGTCGCGACATTAGACGGTCAATCCAGTCCACTGTTCGATACCGTCGAATGCACACGCATTCACAACTACTAAATGGATCCGAATTAGAATTACTAAAGAGGAACATCCTTAAATATTGAAACTTGTTAGATGAAATTCCATGGACCAAAAATATTATCGTCACATCTACTAACTACATTGAAATGTGGTTGATATTTTACTACTACCATACCCATACATGACTGCTGCGATGCTCCTCCAATTATATGGAGGGTAATTAGCCTACTATGCCACGCTGGCCAGATGGGTTGGCACAGGGTATAGTATCAAGTTTTCCTTCTTTTGCGGCTAGGTTATCGGCCTTGACATTTCCTTTCATCGACACTTTGCAGAATCCGTGGTCGCGGACACTGCAAAGTGTCTGAAACGTTGGGAATTAAATTTAATACACGATCAGAACGGAGTTTTCCAAATATCGTCGTTGTTGTCGTCCGACTCCATCGCGGTGCGGGCGCAGACTGACGTAATTTGAACGCATGTAGGTATACTACATGCGTTCAAATTACACGATCAATCTGGATCGCGATCATGGATTTAAAAAAATCTAGATATTTTCTGATCCGAATTCACGATCCGTCAATCAAATACATTACACAGTCAATCTGGATTGAGATCAATGATCACAATCTGGGTTGAGTGTGTAATGGCTGCCTTAGAACATTAGACGCCATGTCTTCGCTGTTGGATTTGATGTCTGTTCGAATGTGTTTTTTGTAAACCATAGATATCAAAATGTTTATGTTTATTCCATTACCAAGGCTCTAGATGAAAGCAATAAAATAAAACAAAAACGTTTTATTTAAACAATTCGTAAAATAAGGCAAAGTATGTACAATTTTAAAATATGGTGGTATTACAAAATCTTTGAGCGCAGTTGTTCAGTTGGCGGCCACGAGTGGGTCCAAGATCTTTTCTACTTCTGCGAATATCTGATCGACGCTTGCTTCGGCGTTTATCTGTTGAATGAGAATTTATTGTTTAGCTTTACGTTATACTGTGCTCCAAATAGTTTCATTACTTCGGTCGGTGTATTACCCTGGCCCACACCTCCTCGCCTGTTACTCACTTATAGAAAATAGACTTAAGTTGTGTCTTCTTCTCAGGCCATAAAAGACCCACTGCTAAGGTAAGGGCTGTAGCGACCGCCTGCTACATACTTTACACAATTTACCAGAAAAATCTGAACTAATTGCATCAAGAAATATCAATTACGAAATAGTCCTACACCGCGATAGCGAAATTTCAAGAGCAATTCGCAAGGTTAAGATATCCCCGACTACAACTATCGGGGGTTAGGCGCAGCGACCCCTAGCCAGACATCACACCTCGTCTGGCTGGATGATCATCCCTTTGCGTCTAAAGGGCCAAATACAGGAGAAATATTAGCCTAATGTTCCTCCTCGCTGGTCAGACGGATTAACACCTAGTTTCGTTTAAGTTTTCTTTCTTTTGCGGCTAGGTTTTCTGCCTTACAATATCCTTTATTAAGGCCTTACGTTACCCTCACGATGGAATTAGATTTCTATCTGGAAACGTGGCCCCTTCGAACATTTGATTTGAGACATCGCTAAGAAAGATTTCGATTTAAAGACCCTTCCTGGGTCTGAACAAAACAGAAAATATTCAAGTCATCACCACTTTAGCCAAAAGGAGACCACTGCTGGACATATGCTTCCCCAAAGACTTCTGGCCGGTCCTGAATCACCAACATCCATCGAATTCCGGTGACCTTTACTAAGTCATGCTGGTAAGTGCTGGTAGCACCACAGAATTGAAATAGATTATATACAAATAATTTTGAATAGTCTGGTGTAAAGCTACCACCGGTTCGGAATACTGCTCCACAGAGAAGACTGGGCAAGACCTTTTGGTTTTATCCATATTTATATCTTAAAAGCAAATCAAAATCCGTTAATATTTTAGATTCATATCGCCACAGACAGACCTGAACATCAAACTTATTAGTTGACAGCTAAATTCCAACAAAAAGGAAATTTGACATACCCTCCTAAGTTTCTCAGGGTACTGGTCTAAGACTTGCTGGTTGTTGTCCAAGAAGGTCTGCAGCCTCAGTTTGATGGTCTCCTCGTTGTCATCAGCCCGTCCCGAACTGGCTGCACGGCCCAGCAGACGTTTGGTGAGGGTCTCCGATGAGGCCTCGAAGTAGATTATCACCTGAAACAGAACATAGGGTATGGAATGCAATCGATCTGCAGGTTAACTGTAGGTTGGATGATGTATGTTGAATGCTGTATTTTGGATGTATGCCCATCATTCTATCATCTACAGTAGTTACATATATGTACTAGCGTGACAACTGACAGCTGGAATGAGAGAACTCAAGACACATTATGGAACTCACATTACTGAGCTTGGAGAATAATAATAACGAGTTTGTTGGCTCGTAATAAAAACCTATTTTAGCCATGCTTTATAATAGATATAATATTTTAAATAAAAAACTGCATCGTTGATAAGCTCACTCCAGATCTTACAGCCATGCCAGCCATTTTGTTACAGTTTGTAAAGAAAGAAGTAACCTAGCGAATAGTTTAAGTTATTCAACGTATAACTAGGTCGACCTCTGTGCTTCAGTGAGCACGTAAAAGGTTGTATGAAAGGAAAATCTCATCGGAAGCCATCAAGCTGTAAATGGTAATGACGATGATGACTTTGGAAGGTCTGGCTATGGATACCTTAAATTGGCTAAAAGATGACAGAGGGTTACTCACAGTGACTGGGGCGATGGTTTGTTCAAACGCAATACCCTGCGACTTCTCACGAGGGTATCCATCGATAAGGAAACCTTTCGCTTCAGCAGCGCGAGCCTCGATAGCCTCCTTCAGGAGATCTAGCACAATATCATTTGGGACTAGTCCTCCTGGAATATTAAATGGATTTATTTAGTATCATAAACATGGATTGGAGTCGTACTTTATCCAGATGATGTGGACTACCCATTTTTAGCGCACAATAAAATCATAACCTGTAAATTTATGTACGTGTCTTTCCGTATCAGCTCCCGAACCTATATTATAATTATATCTTTTTAGAGGTTTCTTAGCTGGTCAACCATTGGATGATTATTGCTTCTATTCTAGTTATTTCAAGGTCTTTTAAATTAATTTTCTATAATTTTAAAGAGGGTCTCGTAACACCGCCTCTTTGGGAATGAGAAGTCTTATAGGCTTGTGGCTATTTTTAATTATTTGCGGATCGCATCTTCATTTTAATATCAGGTTAAGAGAATATGAGCCTAAGGTCTACGTGACAGAGAGCTACTAATACTACTCAGGCCATAAATAACTCACTGCTGAGTCTTGCCTCCACCCATCAGGCGGGTAATTAGGACTATTGTGTCACGCTGGCCAGACGGGCTGGCACAGGATTTCCCTTTAAGTTTTCGTTCTCTTTCAGCTAGGTTTTCCGCCTTGTCATTTACATTTCTCGGCTTACGACACCCTCAGGCTGGGCTGGTAGGCATTATGTATTGCATATCCGGCGCTACACGGGCGTGACAGAGAATAGAAAGGGAAAATGCTTAACGGCGTCAAGGGATATATCATTTTTATAATATGTACTTCTACCAGGTCGGAACGCGGCACCAACCGCGAAGACTTGGCGGAAGAATCTCAGTGGGCTTGCCTTTTTTTAAAGGCTATATTACCATGGCCAACTACATATAACTAACTAGTTTCGTTTGGTTTCGAAAGGCGCTCGACTGAAATATGAATTTTATAGAGAGGGCTACCACCCAAATAAGTCTACGTAGCTCTACCAGAGGGATCACTGATAGTCTGAGTAATTCACTTTTTTTGCTGCTTACTTTCTCATTTCATTTAAAGTGACAGCTTATAATTAGGGATGCTTTAGGTATAACAAAGGTAAGAAGCGATGAAAAGGTCACTAACCCCTCTCCATAATATTAGTAAGACACTGTGCGCGTTCTGACCCGCTTTTGACCTCGGCCCTGAGCAGGTCACCGGTGGACAGATGGGTAAACCCATACTTGGCAATGATCTTGTCGCATTGTGTGCCCTTGCCGGAGCCTGGTCCTCCCAGAACCCACACTATGGGTTTCTTGCTGGTGTCAATTGGTGCCTGGAAATTAGATACAGGATTAAGACAATATAGGCCCATTGTTACGTAAGACCTTTTCAAGAAGTAACTTCTATTCTTCTATCACTATTTCTACTACTTAGCTCTCTGCTCACTGCTACTCACTGCTGAGTCGGGCCTCCGAAAGTTACTTAGAGGGTGAGTGAATGAGCCTAGTATGCCACGCTCGGCAGACGTGTCGGCACGGGGTTTCGTATCAGTTTTCACGGACACACGGACAAACAATTGAGCTATTTTTTATTTATTAATTTAAACAAGTAGTTATGGCACCAATCCGTATCCACCGAATATTTATAGGCGTTTGCCGTCATTATCGAAAACTGGTACTTGGCCACCTGCGACAACTGCTGTGATGACTTTCTCCGACATCCAGCATGTCGTTTGATGTATAGGGTCATCAAACGAGCGCCACCGAGCGTTCTTATTTGACTACCACAATGTACCACATCGTTCCAATACAGCGATAGTTGGAAGCTCACTGGAAGTCCACACATGACATCGCGAACGTAGACGTACATAAGGTTTACGCGTGTTGGCGCAAAGTCATTCATACTACTACCTAATTTTGTTGTCGGGGTCCGAATCAATTATCCCTAATTTCAAATACGCTCGTTCCATACTCTGGTGTTTCTGTGAGCTATTTGAGATGGTTATTCTCATTTTGCGCGAAGTTTGCAAGTTCCTACACGTTGCTAAGTTCGAATACACTGAAGTATCTTATTAATATAATAGTGTGATATTTATGGACAGATAACTTAGTCCTTTGCTACGTCGCAAGTGATGCTATGTTGCTAACCTTTTTCTGGTAAGCCTTACATTTTGGTGACCTGCAAAGCAGAGGGCAGGGCGGTTGTTTGTCAATAACTGGTTCGTCGCAGCCACCGCACAACTTCTCTTTTTCCATTTTCTACTAAGTTTGATCTATTTGTGTTTTATTGGTTTGGCTTAATATTTTTCCCTGAATTAACATAAAATTCTGACCGATTCAGACACTTCCTCTATTTTTTAAGGTATTGTTTATGGATTAAAAAGGTACTTTGCAAAGTTTGTATTTGTTTCGGATTTTAGTCCTACTTTTATAAAAACGTATTGTTTTAGGAAAACCTTATTTTAACAGTCCGTGTGGTGACGAATTTAGAATATATAGGCACCACCCCGTTCCACCCTAAGGGGGTCGTAAGAGCCGACAAAACGCAATGACAAGGTCGCAAGAGAACGAAAACTCGAAACCCTGTGTTAACCCGTCTGGCCAGCGTGGCACATTGTGCTGCCTACTCTCCATGTAATAGGAAGCCCGACTAAGCAGTGGGTCATTTATGGGCTGAATGGTAGTAGAAGTGGTGTTATAACTTGTAGAATTAGTAAAATCTTTTCAGTTGGTCTTAGTATATAGATATAGGTACCTACAACTCTTTATACAATATTCCAACAGTCAATGGACTGTACATAACAAGTGACGTACAAGGTGATGCGAAGGCACTTGGCAGCATCCAAGGTTTTATTTTTAAATGTTACACGGATATACAGCGAATGTGAAATTGCTTACAAGCCATACTACAGCTGTTCAACAGGGACGCATTGGTCTAATGTCACAGTGCTGACTTTTCTCCCTCTGAGAAGAGCCTCCCCAAATTACTTGAGGGAAATTAGCGTGCATACTGTGCCACGTTGGAATCTCGTGTTGACAGGATTTGTTTCAAGTTTTCCTTCTCTTGTTGCTAGGGGACCTGCCTCGAACGTTCTTTTAGTCGCCCTCAGATGGTATGGATTGGTGACGTTGTGTATTCCAAATCCAAACTTCGTGCAACATGAGAAGAACCATCTCAAAAAGCGTACAGAAGCACCAGAATACACAGATCCCCGACAACAGAACTAGGTACCAGGAAGGATGGATGACTTTGCGTATGGGTTGGTGACATTGTATATTCTAAATTCGTCACCACACGTAAATGTTACCTTGTAAATTCACCTTTATAACTAGACGAGCGTAGTCTATTTTTGTGTTGCATTGACACTGAGAGACGTTTCCTAATCGTGACGAGGCAGATGGACTGGCAATGTTGGCATGACGAGCGTCGACGATGCTGTTAGCTATTTGGTTTTGTTATCTATACTTTTAATATTATCTTTATAATGTTGTGTTGCCCGCAACCTTCCGCAGATCGTCGCTCCAACTAGCAGAGGGGTGTTTTGATTATAATAATAAAATAAAAAAATTAATAAATATCCTTGGACATTTCACACAACGCCATCTCGTCCCAAGCTAAGCAACTTAATGCTTGTGTTATGGTAACGAGATGGATGATAAACTACTTATATACATTTTTTTTTGTAAATACATACATTTTATAGATAGAAATGACACCCAGACTCCGAGCCAGTGCCTCTGGTTTAGACAAAGACACTGGCCCGACCCCGGAATCGAACCCGGGACCCGTTGATCCAAAGGCGGCACATCTAACCACTAGACCAACGAGTTTAATAATGTTTGAAGTTTGATGTGTTATATTGTAACGAACAAAAACAAAAACTAGTGTTTTCTTAGGTTTTCGCGATTATTACACATTGAAATTAAACACTTTTTAACGGATTTATCGCGTGTATTACATTATTTAATTACCGATGTTTCGAATGCTTTGCAGCAGTCGTGGTCGCGGGAGAGACTAGATGACAATTGTCTTCAAAAGTACAAAGAAACAGTTAAAATCTACCGCCTATAATTTTGTTTTTTTTTTAATAGATAGAGTGATTCAAGAGGAATGTTTATGTGTATAATACAATTACACCGGAGCGAAGCCGGGGCGGGCCGCTAGTATTATATATGTACCTAACAACCGCTTGCGTTTGTACGTTTTTTATATTTATCCACTGATGGATGTAGAATAACTTACTTTAAAAACTAACATATAGATGTTGTGAGATAGAGTAATAGCCGACCTATGGAAGAAGATAAAGTCCTGAGTGAGAAATGAACCGTTGTTTGAAAGCGAGAACAAACAAAATTAAAACATGCAAATAATGTCGATAAATTACAGTTTAACTTATTCTGAGAATTTGATGTGAATGTTTTATTATAATGATAAAACATTCACATCAAATTTCTATTATCTGTTTTATTATATTAGAACAGCATCGCCATCATTTTGCGATACGCTTTATAAGCCACTAATAAAATTGTTGAATCTTCCATAAAATTCCACAAGACCAGATGCAAAACTGAATAATGTATTGACATACGGACAAGATGAAAAATATAACTTTAATAGCTAAGTATTTTCTAGAGGTACCTTCAAGGCAATTTCCTCCCGATCTAAGAGCCGAATATCCAGCCACAAAGCGATCGTCAGAAGTAAAATGAACCTTAATCTTCCGTCAACAGTGTTCAACTCGTGTTGTCGCGTTTTCATAACACAAAAGTCTTTTCACATTCAAATCACGGGATTCACTTTATGAAGTGGTTCAAGCCTATTTTAATATAGTTATAAATTATTTTTTAAAATACTGATTTATAGTGTCTCCGACCAGTGTACTCTCAAGGTTGGCACGGTTTAAATAAACACAATATTTATGCCAATCCCGCCAACGGCTAGCGGGAACGCGTCCCAAATACAAACTGATGTTTTTGGGAAAATATCTGCACGACTTGTGTTGTGAACTGAATCTTCATATATATAAAATCTTATAAAATTTAATTTTTGTAGCATTTTCGTATTTATGATCAAAAGAACTTTTTATTACTAACTACACTAATTTAACTAACTACAGAGTTTCATTCCGAACCGGTAGTACTGGTTTCAGTATGAATGTGGATGGACGCAAGGGATGGGGTTATAGAGATGTATGAATAAGATGAAAGGTATGAATGTAAATATGACGCCGACAGGAGTCAATGGAGACTAACATCTTGCGTGGGACAAGGGCCTAAAGATGATGATGGTAGTTTTAAACATGATGATTTACAAGAGTTTTTTGATAAACTACATGAAAAAGTTCCTTTTGAGTTTGAGTGTAGAGTGAAATGAAATATAAATGAAATTATTTCGACAAGAGAGAGCAATGACAAATTTTAAAATACTTTCCATCAAGGTTTCAGATAGGTACATTTTAATAGGCCAGCCCATTAAATTGTTTTGAGAACACTGAGACCAAAGAAAAAGGTGGAGTATTTAGACGGATATGTAGACCGGATTAGAATTCATTGTGTCACCACTCCGTTCCATTTGGAGGGTGTCGTAAGAGCCGACAAAAGGAAATAAGAAAGCCTAACACCTAGTCGTAAGATAAGGCCAGCCAGGGTGGCACAGTAGGCCAATTACTCTCCAAGTAAATAGAGGAAGCCGACTCAGCAGTGGGTCATGTAGAAGCTGAATAGTAGTGGTAGCAGTAGTGGAATGGATTGGAAGAGTAAACCGAGACAACAAAAAAGGGGAGATATTTACAAGAGACCTTCGGCGCAGATGCGACCACTGCTAATTGAGATAAGATCAATAAAATTATTAATCTTAGTATTCCTTTGGTTGTTGTATATTTTTTGTTTGTAGACAGGCGCCAAGAGTATGCAATCTGCATATAAACCTTTATGGTTTACGACTAATTTTTATTATACATGTTCTCATCATCATTTTAGCCAAAAGACGTCCACTGCTGGACATAGGTCTCCCCCAAGGATTTCCACAAAGGCCGGTCCTGGGCCGCCCGCATCCATCGTTTTCCGGCGACCTTAACCAGGTCATCGGTCCACCGTGTGGGAGGCCTACCAGCACTGCGCTTTCCGGAACGTGGTCGCCACTCGATGACTTTTCTGCCCCATCGGGCGTCGGTCCTGCGCGCTATGTGCCCTGGCCACTGCCATTTAAGTTTGGCAATCCTGTGGGCTATGTCGGTGACCTTCTGATTCGATCTCGCAGGGAAACTCGGAGCATAGCCCTCTCCATTGCCCTTTGGGTTACATGTTCTAAATTCAAATAATTAGTGATATAGTGTGTGTGTTATACGACTTTGGCTAAATTTCTTAATTACATGCAAAATTTTCTTCTAACGTGGACTTTATCCAAATAATCGAAGTGCAACGATACGACTGCAATCCCGCTTCATCATTCAATCACTAGTCTTTATCTTATCGATAACTGTTTACCCTATTATAATGGAGTCTTGAAGTACCTACTGTATTTATGCTTATCGATTATGCCATATTAGTCGTAATATATTTGTTTGTATTAGCGATAGTTTCCACTAGAAACCGAATAATGTATTTCCAGCGTGGAACAATTGGCTTGCCACCGAATTGGATAATAAGCAGTGGGTTGATGAGAGTTATTTAGTTAAATCGATTTAATACTGAAACTATTTTTATTAGTTGTTTTGGGGTTACATGATATCTAATATCGACAGCCAAAAAGTTATATTAAGTGATTTTATGTGCTTTTTTTTTTGGTGGTTATTGCATATTTTGCTGTCACAAATTAGTTGTTCTTGGCGCTATTTATTATGCTATTAAAATATTTTTCATAAAATATCGATTAAGTTTTTAATTGAAAAGGTATATTTATGGACATGTTCCAGAATATTATCTTGTCAAAAACAGGTACGTACACTAGAACATTACACCATGGCAAAGTAGAGACAAGTGACTACCACCTAGCGTGTGACAGGGACCGTAAGGTGATATTGGTAATTTTAAATACATATGACGATTTATGATAAAACCTACATCAATAATGTTCCTTTTGAGTTTGAGTGTTTCTTAATAGTATTCAATTACATATACTATAAGTTAGGTATTTCATTATTTTGAGGGCATTCTATGTTCAGAATTAATAAATTGCGGACTGCAATACAGCGTTCTCATTTAGATTCCATTTTAGAGTATGTATCTTTTGAAAGCAAATTTTACGTCAATTTTATCTTTGTCTTCGTGATAAGGCCGAAGATATTGATGAATTTGTTACTGCAGGGGACGACGTCAGGATACGTTTGGATTCTCGATTAGATTGTAATCGAGAAACGCTATTTATTGATAGAGAATTTACCTATATAAATAATTAAGGAAAGGTGAGAATTTGTATTAAAAATGAACTGTGTAAATTTGTTCACAAATCCGCGCTATTTTCGAAATTCTCAACTATCCATGTCATGTGCTTTCTATTCTTATAGTAAGTGTGACGTAACAGAATCCGCTGAATCTGTAAGAAATCACTGAAAAACGACCTCGGCTAAGGTAACACAGCACTGCTGGGTACTTATATTCAAACTTAAGCATGAATTCATAATGAAATCAATAACAAACTTACCATTTTAATTCAAAATCCTCCCGTTATCTAAATCAATTATAAATGAAACACAGGCACGTGTGACTGTCGCGAGCTATGCAGACCGACTGCGGTTGGAAGTTCGGTCAAGGCCACGGAAACTGTGCCAAACAACCAAATCGACCTCTGACAGCGCGGGAAAATTCAGCAATGGCGGGAACCACTGGGATCCACCGCCCCTGACATAACCTAGAAATCGGCCTTCCTATATTAATTATTCCAGTTTCTTTTTTGCTAGATCGATCTTTGGTACCAAGTAGTGGCAATCACTGAGTATTTCTGTTGGCAAACATCGTAATTCCGCCTTGGTGCTATTTAGTATATTTATAGAACGCTTATTATTACGAAAGAATTAAATCGTATTGCTTATGTACTTTATGAAAAGGCTTGGCTTAGTTAGGTGATAATAAAATACATTTTGTTACAAAATTGTGCAATTTTACTGATATTTTTTGAAGTAGCTCTTACATAATAATCTTACTGCTTCACCCAAGTAAAAAGGAACCTACATATTTTATTTATTAAAATCTTCTCCTTTTATTTCTATGAAAATCTGTTCAAAGATTATGATTTTCAAACATTTCTGTGTATATAATGTGTAAGTGGAATACAGTACAATGATTTTAAATAATTTGAACTTTAAGGTCCTTGCAGTTAAACGCGTATTAATTAAGATCTATTAGTAAATACCATGCCATTGGTGATTAAAGCTTGTTGTAGTATATTAATACGTTTAATCGTTATGTCCCGATTCCCATAAAGTCTATTGGGGATTTAGTTTTCACCAATAAAACTACAGCCTATTACCGCGATAGCATTTGAATCTGAATCTGAAGTTCCCTATTAATAGAGAGAAAGGGAAACAATGAGAGAAAGATAGGGATAGAAAGGGTAACAATGACAATTTCATACAAAAGCTAATCAATTGAAGGAATAAACGTGTGGGATGGAGGAGGATAAGGATCTTGCAATAAACACATTAGGGGTCCTAGAACTATACCTTGCGGTATACCCAAGTATTTCTAAATGAAAAGTTATGTTTGCTGTGACCTGCTTCACGTACTCGTAGAAATGTTAGATAAAATTGAATAAAATATACAATAAAATTAATTATACTCCTTTAAATCACTCCTTACTATAAGAAATATTATTCTATGTCAATTTGATGCCAATCATAACCTTTGGACAATTCGACAATATGTTAGATTACATACCAAGCTATATAAACCAAACTGTATCATGACAAATAAATTTTACATAAAAAGTAATTACTTAGTCAACATATAATAAAATTCTTAACAATAAATTATTTTATACTTACACGAGTTAATTTCACTACAGAATTTAATATAGGTAATTATTAATGTTCTTACAAAACTTACATTAAATGTGCGGTTATTTTTATGCATTTAATTAAACTACAAGTCACAGCATTTTTAGAGCTTTTACATTGTAAAAATAAGAACTAAAAGACTAAATGTGAGCCCTTCCTATGAGTGAAGAAGAGCACAGTGCTCTACAATTTATCTAAATCTATGTTGGCCCCGATTTGTACTGACTACCTACGTGTAGTTTCCTAAGTAAATGTTACAATAGTATACCTTATCCTGTTATTTCAGCTAACAAGTTTTTACCACACCTAGTAGAATGATTGATTATTTACAGAATTTTAAAATACAGGCCCACCAACTTATCCTTGAAACGGGAAAAGTAAAACTAAAGCAGCTGTCATTTATTGACCCATTAGTAACCTCTGTTATTAGTCCCTGAAACCCAGTTGTTGTAGTTAATCTTAATTTTCCACACGAATTAATTTTACAGTCAGGGACAACATGAGAAGATCAGCAAGTACTTAGATCTATCTCACGAAGTTATTGCCATGTCGAATATGGATTCGACAATCATTGTACCGATAGTTATATCAGTGCACGGAATGATTGCGAAGAGCGTCGACCAACAACTACAAAAACTCTCGCTAGGCTGTGAAGACCCTGATACAAAAGCCAGTAAAGTACTTTTGAAT
This sequence comes from Clostera curtula, assembly GCA_905475355.2. Lineage (NCBI taxonomy): Eukaryota > Metazoa > Arthropoda > Insecta > Lepidoptera > Notodontidae > Clostera > Clostera curtula. The sequence continues at coordinate 19,925,193 of FR997796.1, read as the reverse complement.
ACGGCACGTATTGTAAGGAGCTTCCTCACTCTGGATCCCTGGCTACTGCCACGGGTGGGGTATTTCTATTTCGTAGGTATTTTTTAAAAATAAATAGTTCTTTTTTAAATTTGATTGATAAAAACGTTGTTTATCATAAGAAATACACAGATGTGTAGTCAGTGAATCTGATGAGGTACGGGTAACATTTCATTTCACCTTAGTTATACTCGTATTTGTTTAAACTAAATAATAATTTACCTAGTTGTAGTATTTTACAACATTTTTAATATAGTGTAAACATATACTAATAACGAATGTGGATAATGAACGCGGAGAGCAATTTTATTGATTTGATAATTTATAAATTTAATTTACCTATAGCTTATCCCTTAAAATATTGTACCCTGTGCAGTTTCTACATGAAAAAGCCATAATTCGTAAAATGGTGGACCGGAACCGATCGTAGAGAGACCTAGTTCACAAATAAGTTGGCAGGGCTGTAAGAAAGGTTTACAGATTTCAAAATATCTACATTCTAAACAATAGCAGTGCTGCCCGCAACACTTAAAATCAAAGAAATGTTTAAAAGGATTACTTATCTTAAATATTGTATGAGACATTTTTAGAAAGAAACAATGTTACATAACCAAATACTGTATTTCAATATTGCAATTAGAAAATCCTTCGTCGATGAAAATATTTTGCTTAAAATTAGTTTCACTAATTAAAATTCGTATACCAATTAGAGCTACAATATGATTTGTATAAAATATTTCTAAAAATACCTACAAATATCTTAATCGAAGGCACTTCTTATAATATTCGTATTATGTGCGTTCAATATTTACTATAAAATATATTATGTGTTCTTTAACTGCTAGAAGTCTACTGAATGACAAATATGTCTACGGACTAGACTAATACCAGACATAAATATTACATCTATATCTATACTAATAAATAAAGCTGCAGAGTTTGTTTGTTTGTTTGAAAGCGCTAAACTCTGGAACTACTGGACCGATTTCAAAAAATCTTTCAGTGTTAGATAGTCCATTTATCGAGGAAGGTTATTTTATTTTGAAAAGAATTAGTGATCCGTATGAAAATTGCGATTTTGTAAACCAAGGTGTAAAATCGAAAACCTATTTATGCGTGCGCTGCAAAAACTGTTGACAATAGAACAAAATGATGTACTACGGGTTTGTAGGTCTTATAAAGATCTACAAAAAAGTCCGCGAGAGCACATATCTAACTATCATAGTTTAGTCACAATTACCGAGTTTATGTTAATAAAAAATATGCATAGAGGTAAGCACGGGTTCGAAGCCCACGCGGCCGAAGCCGCGCGCAAAAGCTAGTTCTAAATATTTCTGAATTATACGTAAGGGCACGAACTAGAATTTCTCAATCTGCTAAAATAAATCCCTTTATTCTGACCAGGTTTCAAATAAATGGTGTCACCAATCCTCAGGGTGTCGTAAGAGGCGACTAAAGGAACGCAAGAGTTATACCGCCTAGACGCAAGGGAAGGAAAACTTAATACAAACACTGTGCCAATCCGTCTTACCAGCGTGGCACAGTCGGCTAATTTCCCTCCATGAATTTGGACGAGGCCCGACGCACTAGTAGCTCATGTATGAACAGACTAGTATTAATAGTACAAGCGATAAATCCGTTAAAAAAAGTTAACTTTCAATGTGTAACTATTGCGACAACCTAAGCCTACATTTCTAAAAGACACTATGTCTCTCCTAACTAAATTACAAAAATGTTATCTAACCTTCTTACATACCGATCAATTAAATTTTAAATTTATTTAATTGATAACTATTTTAAATTCCTATGGCAAAATTGTTTCCCAGTTTTCAGTTGACTATTTACTATTTATGTTACGATTGTAAGTTTAAATCTACGTATAACTTATTCGGCACTTTTCACTTCAGCTCTTAAAGAGTCCGTTGCATGGGTATCTAATACCGATAATTTCTTAACATTACGCAAATTATTTTAAGATGAACTCATTTCAGGATATGCTTTGTGAATACTGTCTATACCATTCAATTTATGCGCTAGTTAAAGCGTAGCATAAAACGGTGCGAGATTTTTAATTTCATGGTCACGGACCCCGTGTCCCTTGTTCGGGCAGTTGAGCATCGCCGTCGATCGGGGCGTTTCCATCTCTACGCGCCCTGGAGTCCCGTATAACCCAGCCAGTTCCCAACGGCCAGGTATCCATGACAATCTCCGACGAAACAAAAAGCATTTTATCTCCATGTAGTTAGACACATTACAGTAGCCGGGCTAAGAGTAGATGGCTAACGAAGATTTAAGTGGAGCACACACAAATTTTTGTTCGACTTGGTGTGAAAATACGCTTCAAATTGCTTGCTCGCTGCGTCTCTGCCTCCCTTCCGAATCTGGTCTGTGTTTTCGCCTTCAACCCCAGCGATTTGTAAGACCCTTGTGAAAAAACCCTATCAAATCAAAGTTAAGTTGCGTAATGAGAAGTAGGCCGTGACGGATAACTGCTCGAACCAGAGCAGCCTGAGTGTAGAAATACCTTCCTACCTTACAGAAACCCACAGCCAAATAACATCATCCTCGGCTAGTGTTGTGTTAGTCCGCGTGAGTTCGGTCACCACAGCTCCATCAAAAGAAGCATGGTGCTGGGCGGAGGGAATGTTTCTCAGGTAAGGCGACCAACGCATTTGCGGCTTCTCTGGTGCTGCAGGTGTATATAGCGGTCCGGGGCGGTTGGTGCCATGCCACGTGTGCCGGGAATGGCACAACGGAGCAACAGAGCTACATAGGAGGATGCTCCAAAAGGTGCAAAAATCGGATGGGGGTCGAACGGTTCCGACCGTTCCCCCTGGCGCACTCTGGCCCCGTGGAGCTACAGTCGGGACCCACGGGGCAGTAACCGTAAGGACGGTGCATCCTGGAGATGTTTAGTGGGTAGGTCTTCAACCCTGGAGGAGATTCCCACAATCCCCCGTCGGCCATCCCCAGGCTGACGGGAAGTACATAAAGGATTTTACTCCGGGTCAAAAAAAGGTGTACTTAGCGGTGATCACTTACCATCAGGCCCTACCTTCTTAAAATAACTATTTCAGGACCTTAGCTCATGGTCAGGTTTCGCAAAAATACGTACGATAATTGGCCAGTTCCAAAAGACGTTTTGAACTTTGAAAAGACAATCCTGGATGCCGGTGCGGACGAGTTCCACTGTTGCATTAAACGTTATGACAGCTAGTTTTTTATATAATGAGCTCACATCAGCCACTTTGTGTTATATACCATAAATAATTCACAAAACATATCCTGGAATAAGTGATACTATACCTGTACTCCTAAAACAGAAATATGATAACATGACTGACTAACCAAGTCTACCATAAATGGCACATTACACACAAAAGATAGTTTTGGACAAGATTATTGAATTTGTTTGTCACTCCTCCCAACATTTTAACAAGCCCGTCAGCCCAAAAATATAACAATCACGTATTACATATTTAGAAGTTTCCGAGTCACAGGTTCTAGTATTATTATCTGAACCTTTACATGTGAGTATTAATGCTAATCTCCCCAGATCCTTGCTCGTACAATGCTCTGACGTCATTGTGTGTCAGCTGGGATACCGTCGGGATCCTTTGGACGTTGGTCACAATTGGCTTTACCTGAAAAAAAAAAATGTACGACATTAAAATATTTTTTATTCTATGAAACAAAGAAGCATTCTCTATAACAATTTAGCATCTTAATTTTATTTCTGAAGGCGCATAATTCTACGATAACACCACAAGCACTTAAATACGTCAACAGGAACATCACGTAGCTTCAACACAGCTTCTCTGCTGCGAAGCGTTATCACAACATGTCGTTATAGACAATAATCTATCTTTTTGCGCCTACATATACTGTTTTTCGTAACAAAGAGTTTCCGTATTCTTACATCCATTGTAACTAACCTTGTTGTTGTTAATCATGCCGAGAAATCCGTTGGCGTTTTTTTAAGTCCCATTTTGGGCGCCATTTGCTAAAATGAAATCTCTATATCCTAGTATACGAGTCCTCTTGCACCCATGTTAACTAACCTTGTTGTTATTATTCATGCCGAGAAATCCGTTGGCTATGCCACCATTTTGTAAAGTTCCATTTTGGGCGCCATTTGCATGTCCGTTAGCCAGTCCGCCTCCCATGCGGGTCACTGCTGTAGCAAATTGTTTCATGCTTGAAATTTCTAGAAATGAACGAATCATGAGGATGAAGGATAAATCACATGAACGGTAAACAAAAAAAAATTGTGATCAGTAACTGGTCCCTGGTGTGCTAATACAGTCACCAATATGGCTAAGGAGCATTTCGGGAGCAACAAAAAATTGGCCCGGTGATGCCGGATTTAATACACAATGTCACCAACCAACACCATCATAAGACAGTTAGCAAGAGGCGACTACAGGAACGCAAGAAGCAACTCACCTAGCCGCAAGAGAAGGAAAACTTGATGCAAACCCTGTGCCAACTCATTTTGCCATTTGTAGTGGGTAATTTATGTGCTGACACGTCAAATGACGATTGGTAAAATAGAATTATCAGTGAGTATACCTGCACGCGGTTTTTGTTCTGGCTGGGGTATGGCTGCGATCAGTTCTGCCTTCTCCATTTCTTCCAATAACACACGAGTGAACTCCGACTGCACCTCCTGGGAGTCTGTATCACCATCCACCTAAGGATAAAAGGGCAGCATCGGATCATTTCACCACGTTGTAAATGGAACATAAGGCCAGAATAGTGCAGTTCATGTTGCTGGTTTAATCGCTAAGTAAATAAGGTTTATACTCACAATAACGAGCCTGTGATCCTGATCCAAGGTTTTCAGCATCGGTAGACTGAGTTCTCGGAAGACCTCGAGTCTTCTCCTGAACGCTGCCACCGAGTCATCTCTCCTGCCTCTACCGAGTTGTAGTTTCGAGCAGTCCAGAAGAACCATTCGAGGTGTTATGTTAAACTGGAAATCGACCCAGAAGATTTATTTCTTGTACCAGGAAGAAAGTTCCTACGATTGGTAGCATAAAACTAATTGGAATGAATCTCTGCCATCAGTCTAGCCTAATATGATGATTATCTTACTGCGATCAGTAAATCATGCTAAAATATAATATTTATTTGTTCTTTTAAACATGATCGTCGTCATTTTGTCCACTGCTGGATACTGCTGGATTCCTCCAAGGAGTACAGAGCCAGGTTCCAGAGTTCGAACCAGGTCGTCGGTCGATCATATTGGAGGCTTACCAGCACTGCGTTTTCCGGTACATGGTCGCCACGTAAGGACATGTCTGCCCCATCAGCCGTCACTCCTACAAGCTATGTGCTCTGCCTACTACCCCTAAAGTTTGGCAAACCTGTCCCTAAGTTCTCACAATATGATTTATGAAGCGACAAATTGTCAACCGATACACATCACAGTAGACCGAAGGTCCAACTGCGACGCTTCAAACAATAAGTAATTACCTCAGACTGGAACAGTTCCATCTGCTCCAAGTCTCGTGGGTATCCATCTAGTACAAGACCTGTGCCGGTTCTTCCCGCATCACTAACTGCGGTTCTCACAAGCCTGGCTACCAGGTCCTTTTGTGCGAGTTCTCCTGCACTGACAGCTACTCGAGCTAGCGCCCCATCTGATGCCGGTCGACCGCCAGCATCCGCTAACGTACGGAGCCGTTGCCCTAGGCTGCAAGTTAGGCCTTAACTTAGTCAAGTAAGTTTCTCCAGACGGTTTTTTTTTAGCTTATTTTATGCATTTTTCTGTTCGTCTCTCCCTTCTCAGCTACTCTTACTTCATCATCATCATCATCAGCCCACATTAGTCCACTGCTGGACATAGGCCTCCCCTAAAGACCAGCTTGACAAATCCAACTGCTAAAGGTTGCCTTTCGCAGATCGTCGCTCCATCTAGCAGAGGGCCGTCCCACACTACGCTTGCCGATTCGCGGTCTCCACTCAAGAACTCGTCTACCCCAGCGGTTGTCGGTTCTTCTACAGATATGACCAGCCCACTGCCACTTCAGTCTGATAATTCTCTGAGCTACTCTTACTTATAGCAAATAAATTGCTTTAAACTCAAAAGGAACTTTATTTACGTAGGTGTTGATCACAAAACTCTTATTAAATTTTAGTCGTATTAATTCTCATTAATGTATTAAATATTCATATTTAAAAATGCCAATATCATCCTTCGCTCCTTATGCCACGCTAGGTGGTAGTGCCCATAAACTCGTCGTCATATCTACATTCACACCTTTCACACAAATTTCCGCATGCTCACAATCCATCTGTTTTGGTCTCCCACAACCCGTCCACCCACATTTATACATCAGGAAGGGTTAAATAACAATTAACAAGTCTTAAGATTTTGAAGCGTGTTGTATCAAAACTTTGTCTTTCATAATATACGTAGTACATATCTATGAAACGGTCTACTACAGAATCCAGACGCAATACCTGAAATGTATCCATCCCTGCCTGAGCACGACGGCTCGTTGGCACAATGTCGCTTTATTGCTTCCGGGGCCTCCCACTACCCACAGTACTGCTGGAGTAGTCGCTTGCCCTCGGACCCGAATCACATCTGGTTGCTGAGGGGGTAGAACACAGGTAACGTACTTATCTCGGAAGCTACTGATTTAAACTGAATATGCATTGTTTATTGAGAAAGATTATAAATTATTTATTTATCGGGAAGACGGGAAAGACAAAATAAGCACATTTTGGAAAGACATATGCTAGTTAGTTATTGGTTGATAAACAAAAGAACGTTTACGTCGGATAAAAGATAACCATTAATAAAGTTGCTATTCACACCAATGAAACTGCTAAATGCATTACAGCATACGCAAAAGGCTACAATGCACCCAATTTATTCCTCAACCACATAAACCTCGCAATGACTTGTGTAAACAGAAAGGAGGTTCTTCAATCTACGGAACCTCATTTCGGATTGGGTCAAGGTGCGATTGGGCCTCATCCATTCAAGAATACAAATACATATTATACCAGCTACCTTTCCATGTTCCATACACGCATCAACAATACGTGCTACATGTATCCACGTTTAGCGAAGTATTTTTAAAGAAAATCTATTTTGGTGGCCTAAATAACTAAGATGGCTGACGCAACGGCTGGCGTTATTTTATTCGGCAAATAGAACTTAACAGTTAAATCGGTGCTCGAGCTGTAGTCATCATAGCCTGCTGTGCCACGATGGCAAGGCGGGTTGGTACAGGGTATGTATCAAGTTTCTACCTCTTGCGCTCCTTTAGTCGCCTCTTACGAAACCCTCAGGATGGTGAGGCTTGGTTACATTGCGTATTCTAAATCCGTCACCAAGCGGATTAAGTGGCGCTCTAGTAATCATCATCAATTAGGCACATTAATGACGGACAACTAATAATCTGCGAAAAGATTACGCAGACCAAATAGAACTCAAAAGTTAATCGGTGCTCGAGCTGTAGTCATCATAGCCTGCTGTGCCACGCTGGCCAGACGGGTTGGCACAGGGTTTTGTATTAAGTTTTCAGCCTTGTTATTTCCCTTTGTCGGCTCTTACGACACCCTCAGGATGGAATAGGGTGGTGACACTATGTATTCTAAATCCGTCACCACACGGAAATGATGATAACAATATATGAAATCCTACCTTGGGAGAGCTTATTGTTTCTGTTCTGATCTCTTGTGTAGGCATTGCAACAGGGATAGGAACAATCGCAGGCAAAGGAACCGCTGCTGGCAAGCTCTGCAGCGTTTCCGCGCCATCATTAGCCCTATCTCCCTCTCGCAAAGGCAGAGCCGTGGGTGTTTGTCTTCTGTCACTGTCTTGGGGAGGAGCGGGCTCTACACCGACAATCTCTCCAGGAATACCAGCTACACCGTTCATGGTGGATTGCTCGTCCGTTGTGCCAAGGATTTGGAGAACGGCTGCTCGGAAATCTTTGTAAACTTCTTCGGGATTCCGCTCGCCATTTACCTGCAGACAATTGTTGCGATGCACCAATAAGCCAACGGCAGTTATGATTTTTTAAAGATTGATATGTAAGCGTATCCTACTAATAGGGATGGATGGATGGATGGATGGATGTTTGTTACTCTTTCACGTAAAAACCTGCCGAATGGATTTCAATTAAACTTTACAATAATATAGCTTATACATCAGAATAAGACATAGGCTACAATTTATAAAGATATATTGTGAATCGTCCAAAATAGAACAATCAGTGTCAAGTGAATAGAAAAAAAACGAAAAAATAATTCCATCACCACGCGGGTATAACCGCGGGGCGCAGCTAGTATGTTTATATTATACTAGCTATACACTGCGCGCGTTGCTACGCCACTAACTAAAACATTTGAAGGGAAGACATTATACAAATAGTATTTTTTTTTGTTCAGAAACCATCCTTAATGATCTTCAACTTTCCTGAAGATCATCACATGATCAAATATATAGTTTACGATCCTTTAAAGGACATACAGACAAACATTCATTTTATATATAAGAAGAAAGCAGATATTCTGCTAGAAGATATTTTTCTCCGTTTTAAGTTTTTGTTCATTGTTTGTGATCTCGAAGCAGTGTGTTCATTAATGCGAAAAATTGACGATGTTTTCTCAATGAAAACATTTTTCTAACGTATATTTAGGTAATCGCTATTCAATATTCAAAACTGGAAGACGTATAATTTCTAACAGCTGCTGTAATTATCAGAATATTTGAGTGATTGGCTCCGCCCGATACTCGTGGATTCGGGTCAAGATGTTATGCATCATAAATGTGACCTCTTCAGTGTCTAGCATTACGATAAATACTTTTTAAGGGCCTTTTAAATACTTAAACTCGTGCGAAAGGACATCATCTACATTTTTATTTTTTTTCGCTATTCAAAGCATGGCCTTACAAACATACAGACAGATACACAAGACAAACTTATTTCAACCCTCTTTGTTGTAGTATTTCTATGCTTTTTCCATCCTAAATAAACTGCAAATAGGATGCAAATTTCCTTATCATAACACACACGAACTTTGTGTGTTTGTCGGTAATTCTGTATGTTACGAACACTCGAAGATAATATCCATATCTCATACATGTGTGGCTGTGATCAATTTTTAAGAGTTATTTCTTGTTATTTGCTATTTTATATCGACATGCCGATAAAAAAAAATGTTAGGATTGCAAAGTGCTTTAGTCAAAAGTTGACATAAGTCAAAAACTGACACTACAGTATTAGTAAACTGTCAATAGAACTGATTGCCGATATTTCGTCTATTGAATTAGCAAGATTGAGAACCCCTGATTTCGGTTTAAACTGTATTGCGGGGGCAGGTTACAACCATGTTTGGGTCTGGGTGTCACCAACACAAATCCCTGATCCAAAGGCACATCCAACCGAGTCCAATTTAAGTAATAGGTAAATAAGTCAAACTCTACATTTGGGTCATCCACACCCCGAGTCAGTAAAAATTCATAAAGTCTTCATAGAACCGAGGCAGACCACCACGCCTCCAAACATTTTATTTATTTAGCGATCGCGTATTGACGAAGCGTATGTACGTATGAATCATTGGAACTGACGGCGGGTGTTTATTTATTGACGAGCCTTCGGTACGCTGCATTACATGTAGGGTTGCCTGCCAGCTGTTAAGAAGCGCCATAGTCCCTTGGGACGGATTAAGAATACATAGCGCCACCCCGTTCCATCCTGAAGGAGCCGACAGTATAAATATCCTTGGACATTTCACACAACGCCATCTCGTCCCAAGCTAAGCAACTTAATGCTTGTGTTATGGTAACGAGATGGATGATAAACTACTTATATACATTTTTTTTTTGTAAATACATGCATATTATAGATAGAAAACACCCAGACCCGGAACAAATACTTGTAGGTCGTACAAACATTTCTTCCGTGCGGGGATCGAACCCGCGACATGCTGCGCAGCAGTCGATCGCTCAACCACTGCGCCAACCGTGTCGTCCAAAAATAGGAAATGACAAAACCGAAAACCTGTCCACAAGAGAAGGTTTACACGAAACTCTGTGCCAAACCATCTGGCCAGCGTGGCACAGTAGGCAATAACCCTCCATGTGATAGGAGGAGACCTAACTCAGCAGTGGGTCATGTATGAGCTGAGTACTAGTAGTAGTAGTATAGTCCCCTAAGGGGGAGAGCCTTGAGAGATTCATTGCATGTTATCGACTTCCTAAAGTTCGGTCGACAGGTTGTACAAAGAATTTGTAGGCAGAATAGATCATAAATAAATCCAGTACAGTATAAGTACAGTTCTCTACAGTGACATCAGTGACATGTTTACTAGGGTGTTATTATTTAGCCTCTAAGTTACCGCCCATCGAATGACAGTGCGGTGCCAGGCCTTTATCGCCATATCCGATGCAAATGCTAATTCTCACGATACATTTTAATCTTAACTCAGCCCTTATATGACCCACTGAGAAGTCGGGCCTCCTCCAGTTGCATGGAGGGCAATTAGCCTACTGTGCCACGGCAGACGGGTTGCTGATGAAACATGCTACATACTTCATACAAAAATCTCAACTAACAACATCAAGAATTAACTTGCACAGATTGCTTGACCCAGTTCCGACACCCATCTTTGGTTTCTTTTCTATAATATTGGTAAGTGCGCAAAAAGATACCATTTAAGCAATTTTATTTGCAGTCGTGATAATAAGTTACAGATTTTCATGCAATATTTTCATGCAATACAGCAACTTTGTTTTATACTATAGTGTAGAGATAAGTATGTGACCCCAAAAGCAAATACATATGAAAATCTTTGTGGACTGTAAACTAGCGCTGAGTGCGGGCGTGCCAAAGTGCAGCGCCCTCAGCTAGTTATAGCGGAGCCCACACCCGTTGCCAGTACTTAGCTTTTTATTATGTAAAAGTGAAGTGGCAAAAAAGAAATCTAAATTTTGCATTCAAATGCGAGCTTTAGCAAAAATGCAAGACTACATCGCAATAACAAAGTATAAGGTTTCGCACGAATAAGAAATCTCGACCCCAGTCGTTGGGAGTTAGGCACCGCGGACCCTGCCCAAAGGCGGCGTTAGGGTAGGTCGCGGTTGGGCGACTGCCCAGGGCGCCGAAAATAAAGGGGCAGCGAAATCGCCTCGGTAAATCCCTTAGGCCTACTTACTCGTAAATTTCCTAAATTTAAGGAAAACATATTATGTTGGCAGCTCTACAATGGGACGCAGTGTTCAATCCGTTCGATAGCAATTGCATTTTACCGGGAAAAAAATATCTATATTTTTGCCAATAGAAAGGCGAGAAAAGTAAAATTTTATTAGTTTTATATTTTTTTTTGTATAAAATAGATTTTTTAGTAACTGGGCGCCGTAGAAACCTTGCCCAGGGCGCTGGCAGTGCTAAAACCGGCACTGGCTCTACCAGACGTACCACCTCGTCTTCAATTTACTGAATTGCTCTATCTATCTATCAGCCACAGAAGTCCACTGCTGAACATAGGCCTCCCCCATAGATTTCCACAATGTGCGATCTCGTGCAGACCGCATCCACCGACTCCCAGCGACCTTTACAAGGTCGTCGGTCCACCTAGTTGGGGGTCTTCCCACGCTCCTCTTTTTTCTGAATGAACTGAATTTCTCACCACTATATTTTGTTGGTACTCGTTCTTAGTCAAACTAATTATGATTCCAAGCAAACCAATCGATAGAAATTTAAAGAAATTCGTAATAAGCAAATGAATAATGTTCGGGAAGATTAATGATGACTCCAATGACTTCTGCATTTCCTTTAACATACAACACGCCTTTTAGGTGATCGCCGATAAAGGTTTTAATGTACCATTCGTATGACTTTACCAAAATTTTACCCATTAGCTTTATTACCCTAACCTTAAATGAAGTGTTATAAGTTTAACGAGTCAGCCTGCGTTCCGTAGCTCCTAAAAAAATGGACCTGGAAATGGTTATAAAGGGGTAGTTTTACAATAAGTTTAATCAAAATTGGTGTGTGTGCGTGCGGGTGTTTATGTGTGTGTAACGTTATTATTAGCTTTCTGCACTCGTAAGGAGTTGTACAATTACGATATAAGTATTGTTATTTATTTTAATTCTCTCTACTATACAAATAAGTGATAAGTCTGTGACATACGTGTCTACTTTTTAAAACATAACTATATAGACAACAGCTATAGTTTCATCCACGTGCTGTCATATTCGATTCTCGAACACCTCAAATATGTATAGATGGGCCGTGTAATTAATTGCTTAAAGTAATTATGGCTGCCCCAAACAGCACTTTGCTCAGCTCATAATATATTTAGAGTCCAAATTCCCAGTCTGTGAATATACGTCGCTTTGATTACGTATCGAACAATAGATAACCATATTTAACTAGAGCTGAGCTTAACTTGTTCAATAAGTAGTGATCCATACAAATTAATACATGTGAAAGACATTGTATAAAACTTCATTATTGCATTGAGTTAGAAAACACAGCGTTACAACCTTTGAGGGTCTCGTAAGAGCCGCAAGAGAAGATAAACTTGATAAATCGATCTAAAAAGAGCAACTACAGAGTTTCTTGCCGGCTCTTCTCTGTGGAGCTACATTCCAAACCTGTGGTAGAGGGTATATCTTATTTATTGTTTGACTTGTCAAAAGAGCTATAATGAGCCAACTTGATTAAATGAGTTTTGAATTAGATACAAAACCCTTTTTTAATGGGGGGTAAACCTTTTATATGTCCCCAGCCGGGGGTCAGGGCTGGGGTGTGTGGGAGTCCACGGGCGTGAGAAGATGGTGAAGTGCACCCGGGTTATCCACTAAAACCTACCACCATTTTTCAGCTAAACCACCTGCGAGAAACTTCCTAAACGTCATCAAGCTATGGTGGCTTGGTACAAAACCTTGTGTCACCCCGTCTTGCCAGCGTGGCACACCTCTTTAAATTTGAAGGGTAATTTATGGTCTGAAATGAAGATGATCACGACATCTTATAAAGTATTAAGTTCGCGTGTTCAGATACGGGTCCTCCGCAAATCTTTCATTATTTTTAAAGTTGTTCAGAAGAGATTTATGTGTCGATCCCTTTTTTTTACGTTGGAAATCCTCATGGACACCCGGCCGCTGAATGCCAGCCGGGTTATGTGGGACTCTGGGGCGCGGAAAGATGGTAGTTGCGCCCCAACTTACCCACTAAAACCAACGGTGTCCCTCAACTGCCCGAAACAGGGCCACGGGTTTCCACTCCTCCCGATGGGGGAGCATGCTCCGTGACCCTGATGGGTCTTGTGCGGGGCATTGCGTGCAAAAAAATGTCTAACATGTCAGATACGCGCGTACGAATATCGAAGTAAAGTACTACCATAAGATGTTGCTAACAATATTTGGACGCGTGTCCACCACATGGCGGTACAACAACAAGATTGACATTGTACATTGACCGCTGCGATCGATATCCTGTGTGACAGAGGGCCGACCGCCGTGCTTTATTGATGAGCGTCGGCCATATGGCGATGACGCATTGTTGCTACAGGTGTAGTCAAGAGGCTTTAAGGACATTCCGCCCTTATACGTGTCTCACCGACTCATGAAGGTGTTGTAGAGGCACCTAAAGGATATTGGTAGAAAATGGTTGTAAATAGAATAAGAGATTTATATGCAAAATCGAGCTAATAAACTACTGTCAATGAAGCATACGGCCTGCATAATTCATGGTACATAAGTGGTTATTTAGCTTCGGAATTCTATATGGTGTAATTTGCGAAGGATTTCCACCTTATAGAATTCCTATTTATAGAGTTACTGCTTCAGTGACGATTGACGATGATCAGGATTGAAAGGGAAAAGGCAGTATAATATCATAGTCAGTTGACATGAGCCCTATTTTGCATGCCTGCATGACCAGCATGCCGTATACATTACGAAATTTCTCCGAAACATCAGAACTATCAACATCAAGAAATATCGCCTATAAATGCGAGGATGACCAAAAAGTCCTACATATACGATAGCGAAGTTAACAGAGCAATTCACACGGTTAAGAAATCCTCGACTACGGTTATCATCCTTTTGCGCATAAACAACACTAGAATTCAACTTCAATCAAAAAGTCCGGCCAAGCAATTTTACTGGGTTTCGTCGTGTGTATGTGAGAGCCGGTGCCCGCCAGGCATTTCCTTGAATTTTCTGTTCCATCTTAGACCCTGTCGTTGATTTCCATCACGCAAGCACATGGTCAAAGTCATTCAAGTCACAGATAGAAAAAACAAGGTTTTTTTTCTTTCACAGATTAGTTAGTGTAAAAACAAAACTGTTCACCCGGGCTTTAGCTAATTCGACATAAATTGTGACGTTCTCCACCTAGTAATTTTCTAATAGACTATGCAAATAGCAGACTACAGTCTGTAATTTTATTACATCCAGAGAAAGCCGGCTGAGTGTTTTACAAAACAATTGTGACTTATGTTAAAGGAACATAATGTAATATTTTTTAAATAATGTGTAATCAAATCATTTACGTTCAAGACTGAGGACCGAAATCATATCAAATAAACAAAAACAACTATTTATTAAAGTCATGTGAGCTCTGTCAAATACATTTATCGTTGGTGCCGAAGGTTGCCCTACTGAGAAGAGCCGGCGAGAATTAGAGTTTTCTGGTGCTCGAGTTATTATGCTCACTTTAACACTCATGGCAGTGGTGGCGTCGTGCGACGGGTCGTTCTCTTCCCTGCAATATGGTTGAGGAGAGCGATGGCTGCCGCATGCGTCATGCTTGTGAACAGGTGCCGTTGCTGGGGGTCGGTTGGCTCGGGCGTTAGAAGGATAGTATTGTTGATTAGATCTGGCTGAGGTTTGGCCCTTTGCGACTATTGCGCGCGTTCGCTCTCACAAACTGTCTTATCACGGCCTTGTACCTAAAAATGGCGATCTAAAAAGAGCAACTACAGAGTTTCTTGCCGGCTCTTCTCTGTAGAACTGCATTCCGAACCGGTGGTAGATGGTAAATTTTAAATTAAATATTGTTTTGTTGTTTGACTTGTCAAAAGAGCTCTAATGAGCCAACTTGATTAAATGAGTTTTGAATTTGAATTTGAATCTTTCTACATTTTATTACTTTTCCATTTTTGACACAAAGACGGATAACAGATTTTTTTGTTACGCAGTAGTCACAAAGGTCCAAATTACTACTATTTACTACTTCTCAGTACATAAATGACCCACTGATGAGTCGGGCCTCCTCCAACTAAGTAGTAGTAGGGTAATTACTACTTCGCCACGCATTTCGGATCAAGCTTTCATCTCTTGCGGCTAGGTTTTCGGCCTGATCATTTTCTTTTGTCCGCCGGCTCTAACGACACCCTCAGGATGAAATGGGCTGGCGACACTTTGTAATCTACCACACGGGAGAGGCAAACATCAAAACAGTAAAATATTACAAGGGGTCTACAAACCATATTCGTGGATGGAAATGATAGATCAATTTGTATAGATATCGTATGATCTACTTTGACAAAGTCCAATATTATAAATTATAATTACAGTTCAAACCATAATCTAAAAAGAGGCGTGGCCCATGAGGGGATCGAACCCGCGACCTTCGCGTTATTAGCACGACGCTCTAACCAACTGAGCTAATGGGCCGATGGGCAAGTACACAGAATATGTGGCTCATTTCCACCAACATACTACATTAATCTCTTTTTTAAATCTATGGATGATGTTTTTATCGTATCTATTCGTCGTATCGTATATCCAATAAACAAGTAAAAACGATTATTGTTTTTTAATTAAAATAACCATCGATACGACCTGCGTTAAATGGTTAAATGAGATATGTTTAAATATTTGATACTGCCATTGGTATCCAAAAGAAGCTGTAGAGACACGTCTTTAAACGGTAATAGCTCCATAACGCCGTGACATTATTACCTTTGATAATGTAAAACATTGCCATACTATCGGCACACATAATAAATAAATAAATAAATATCCTTGGACATTTCACACAACGCCATCTCGTCCCAAGCTAAGCAACTTAATGCTTGTGTTATGGTAACGAGATGGATGATAAACTACTTATATACATTTTTTTTTTGTAAATACATACATATTATAGATAGAAATGACACCCAGACTCCGAGCCAGTGCCTCTGATTTAGACAAAGACACTTGCCCGACCCCGGAATCGAACCCGGGACCCGTTGATCTAAAGGCGGCACATCTAACCACTAGACCAACGAGGCAGTCACTAGACCAACGAGGCACGTTGCTATGTAGTGACTGACCATGTTCCTCTTGCTAATGTTAATAAACAGGGTTGGGCATAATTGAATTATTTTTTTAATTGTAGAAGCAAACAATTATTTTTTTTATTCGAACTAAATTAATTGCAATTAAATTAATTCAATTACTTTTTAATTGTGCATTTAAAATCAATTGCAATTAAATCTATTAATTGTGGTTTACAATTAAATTAATTGCAATTAATTTTTTTATTGTTATTCACAATTAACTTAATTGTTTAATTGCTTCTTGCTGCAAATACATATCATTATTTATATAAAGGTTAATTTGTAAGAATTATTCTAGTTAGTTACCTGTACTGTACTACACATATAATGTACTGTACTGACTTAAATATAGGCTTTATAAAACGTTGAGGTATATAAAGCCTCAAAGGTATCACCATCATCATCATTTCAGCCAAAAGACTTCCACTGCTGGACATAGACCTCCCCCAAGGATTTCCACAAAGGCCGGTCCTGGGCCGCCCGCGTCCATCGTTTACTGGCGACCTTAACCAGGTCATCTGTCCACCGTGTGGGAGGCCTACCAGCACTGCGCTTTCCGGAACGCCGTCGCCACCCGAGGACTTTTCTGCCCCATCGGGCGTCGGTCTTGCGCGCTGCGTGCCCTGCCCACTGCCACTTAAGTTTGGCAATCCTGTGGGCTATGTCGGTGAACCTGGCTTGCCTGCGTGTCTCCTCATTTCTGATTCCATCTTGCAGGGAAACTCCGAGCATAGCTCTCTCCATTGCCCTTTGTGTGACTTTGAGCCTTCTTATGGAGCCCATAGTGAGCGACCATGACTCTGTGCCATATGTCATCACTGGCAACACACATCGGTTGAAGACTTTTGTCTTCAGACACTGCGGTATTTTGGACGATTGACCTCTTTCTCGAAGTTGGACTTACCTAACTGGACAGTGTGTCCCAGGTAAATGTAATGGTCAACAACTTCGAGGGTAGAACCTCCGATGTTAACAGGAGTGGCTTGAACATGGTTATTAGACATGGTCTTCGTCTTGTCCATGTTTATCTTAAGGCCGTCTCGTTCGGAGGCTCCACAGAGGCCATCGAGCATCGTAGTGAGGCCCTCCATGGTCTCAGCCAGTACGACTATTTCGTCAGCGAATCGAAGGTGAGTGATGTACTCGCCGTTCACGTTAATGCTTAGCCCTTTCAAGTCCAGAACCTTGAAAACATCTTCCAGTGCAGCGGAGAACAGTTTCGGAGAGATAACTGTCTAACACCTCGCTGCAACTGGATCGGTTTCGAGGTCTGGTCCTGGAGTCCGACTGACATGGTGGCGTTTTCATACAAGCACTTCAACACTTCTTTGTACCGATAGTCGACGTGGCACCTCTGGAGAGCCTGCAATACTGCCCACGTTTCGATCGAGTCGAAGGCTTTCTCGTAG
Source organism: Clostera curtula (assembly GCA_905475355.2). NCBI lineage: Eukaryota > Metazoa > Arthropoda > Insecta > Lepidoptera > Notodontidae > Clostera > Clostera curtula. The sequence goes on along the minus strand of FR997796.1, from coordinate 19,907,458 downwards.
TCCACGAACGCCAGACAAATGGGCAGGTTTCTGTATAACCTACCGTAGCGTTAATATGTGGTCTACGGTACTGAAGCCTTTTCCGAAACCGGCTTGTCCGGGAGGCTGGGAATGGTCAAGCCTGCATGCGAGGCGATTCGTGATGACCCTCGAGAACAACTTGTAGACATGACTCAGAAGTGAGATGGGTCTGAGTTCTTCAATAAGGTGTTATCTCCCTTCTTGAAGAACAACACCATCACATCTCTGTTCCATGCCTTTGGCGTTCGTCCTTCGAGTATGGCGGAATTAAACAACTTCTGAAGGGCCCTAAGGATCGGTTTTCCACCCGCCTTCAGAAGTTCTGCGGTAATTCCGTCATCACCCGCCGCCTTGCTGTTCTTAAGTTGCTTGAGGGGCATTCCGATCTCGCACAGGCTGACGGTAAAAGGTATAAATTGCTCAAAGGTATATATATATTATATATGTATATGGTATATGATTAATTGGATCTAAGCAATATAATTCTCAGTTACCGACATTTATTAATTGTTAACTGTAATTGTAAATGTGCATCAAACAATTAACAATTAATTAATTGTAGTTGCAAAGTTTTACAAGCACAATTAATTAATTGTTAATTGTGTTATCTTGCAATTACAATTAAAATTTTAGTTGTTAGTTGCAACTCAATCTGACAATTTAATTGTTAGTTGTTAATTGTTCTCACAATTAATTTTTGCCCCACACTAATAATAAATAACAAATCTAATTCCAAAACGCTATCGCAAGTGGATCTTTGCCTACGTTTTTGACTACTGGTGTCACATACCTCCTTTACAAATCTGGTAGTACCTCGGAACCGAAAAACTATCGACCAATTACTTGCTTACCGACCACCTACAAGCTGCTTACCTCCATTTTAAAATTCAAAATTATGGAGCACATTTTGGCTAATAATATTATGGCGTCTGTACAAAATGGATGTAAGCCACGGTCTCGGGGTACTAAAGAACTCCTTCTTATTGACATGACCATTTGCCAACAAGTCCGTCGAGTCAAAAAAAATATTTCCATGGCCTGGATAGACTACAAAAAGGCGTATGATTCGGTGCCTCATTCATGGCTAAGTAGAGTATTAGATTTGTACCGTCTCCACCCAAATCTATGCTCTTTTCTTAGCGTATGCATGAGCCAGTGGACCACACGTCTCTGTCTGCCAGACATGGCGGGGTTTTCTGACTCCACAGGCTTATTAAGGATAAAGCGTGGAATTTTTCAAGGTGACAGCCTGAGTCCCTTGTGGTTCTGCCTAGCTATGAATCCATTAAGCACACTGCTAATGCATTCAAAGATAGGCTACCGACTCCGCAGTGGTGGTGAGGTCATATCACATCTTTTATACATGGATGACCTCAAGTTGTATGCACCAAAGAAATCTGATTTAGTATCATTATTAAAGATCACAGAAAACTTTAGTAATGATATTAAAATGGAGTTTGGTGTCGACAAATGTGCGGCCATTCATGTACAAAGGGGCAGAGTTGTAACTTCGGAAGAGTTACAACTCTCTCAAAATATGTCACTCAGATGTCTCTCGGAGTCGGAAACCTATAGGTACCTTGGAATGGCAGAAGGACTAGGTATAGCTGACAAGGAGATAAAACAGTCATTGACAGCATGTTTCTTCAGCCGCCTTACAAAAGTACTTAAAAGTCTTTTGTCTGGCGGTAATAAGGTTCGCGCTGTCAATGGTTGGGTTATGCCTGCACTTGCTTACTCGTTTGGCATTCTAAGGTGGACTCAGACTGAGTTAGACGCCTTGGATAGAAAGGTACGTCGACAATTGACCTTATATCGAATGCACCACCACCGTTCGTCTGTTATGAGGTTGTATATCCCACAGAAATGTGGGGGACGTGGTTTTTTAAACGTCAAAAACCTACATAACCGCGAGGTATGCAACCTGCGGGAATACTTCCTACAGCCAACAGAGGGTGTGCACCGGGATATGGCCAATGTTGACAATTCCTTCACACCTTTATCCTTGGCAAAACAGAATTGGCGCAAGCCCCAGGTGTTAAGCATTTCGGACCGCACGACTATATGGAAGAGCAAGGAGTTACACGGAAGGTTCTACAAGGCCCTTACTGGGCCGGACGTAGACCAACTCGCTTCTGTGGCTTGGCTACGCTTCAGTAACCTCTTCGGGGAGACTGAAGGGTTTGCCTGTGCAATTATGGACGAAGTTATCATGACGAATAACTACCGGAGACATATCCTAAAGGATGGGACTGCCGACATCTGTCGAGCCTGTCATCGTCCAGGAGAGTCCATTAGGCATATCGTCTCTGGCTGTTCTCGTCTTGCTAACGGAGAATACTTGCACAGACACAACCAAGTGGCCAAGATAGTCCATCAACAGCTTGCCCTTAAATATAGTCTTGTGGATACTGAAGTGCCCTACTACCAATACCAACCTGCGCCAGTCCTCGACAATGGTCATGTCACGCTCTACTGGGATCGATCAATTATCACTGACAGGACTATTCCCGCTAATAAGCCTGATATAGTGATAATTGACCGATCGGCGAGCCGGGCAATGTTTGTTGACGTCACTATCCCGCATGACGAGAACCTCGTTAAAGCCGAAAAAGAGAAACTTACCAAGTATCTCGATTTGGCTCACGAGGTTACCGCTATGTGGCATGTTGATTCAACAATCATTGTGCCGATAGTCGTTTCAGTAAATGGTCTTATTGCGAAGAGTTTCGACCAACACCTCAAGAAACTCTCGCTGGGTTGCTGGATTAAGGGCCTGATTCAAAAGGCTGTCATCCTGGATTCGGCAAGGATTGTGAGGAGGTTCCTCTCTCTGGAGCCCTGAACCGTCGGTAGCTTAGGTCATCGACCTCGTTTTCGACGGTTTTTGTCTATTTTCATGTATATTTTTTTTAAACACTTTGTATTTTTTAAAAATATATGTAAAAATAAGAAATAAAGAGATATGATAGTATATAATAACAAATCTATATTTTTAAACATGAATGTTTGTTTGTATGTCCTATAGAGAATCGTAAACTATGGATTTGATCATGTGATCATTTTCATAAAAATTGTTGTGCATGAGCCCACGAAGGTTGATTTTAGTTATTTTAACTGTGATTTTAGTTAGTGGCGTAGCAACGCGCGGAGGGTAGGCACAGTTAATCCTAATAAGAAAATGAAATGACGTTTGTCGAGTCAGACGTTTAGTATGCAAATTTTGGTGTTGAAATGTTTCTAGAAGCCGAAGGAAGGCATAAAAGGTGAGTAATGTAGTAACTAGAACCCATACAAACAGTTCATTGGTGGTACGAAGTTCGTCGGGTTGGCGACGATAATCAGATTTGTAGTTTGATAACTTGAAAGAGAGGATAGCTAGCTTACATCTCAAGTTATAGTCGCAATATTATTTTTTAGCAAATTATTTGTCTATTATTCGACAGTCCCAATTATATGTTAGCTCCAAACGATTCTAACAGATGGCGATATCTGTTGACTGGAATAAGTAAGTATTCATTAGATGGAGCTATGTTAAAAGTTAAATTAATGTATGTTAATGTTAAATGCAATTAAACAAAAACCTTAGCCACAGCAACGCGAGGCCGGGTCTGTATATAAATAATAATTTTACAAAATTTCAAACAATATACAATTCAATGACAAGAAGAGATCAATATCGAAAACTCACCGCAATCAGCATGTTGTTCTGATCGTAGTAGTCTGCGACAGGCATGACATGCTTGTAGAAATTGTTGAGCTCCATGCGAGCAAGACTGAGCACCACGTGGCCGAGACGTGCTCCATACTCGATCTGCCTTTCGAGGACACGCTGTCGCCAGCTGACCAGCACCACACCACTTATCGTCTGGATCTGCAAATGGTACAAACGTGACTCCAAGGGAATACTTCTAGTTCGCCGAATTATGCATCAATACGGGTACTGCGTAGCCAAGCTTCTTTTGAATTTTGGTAGAATACAAATGTATGGGATTGACAAGTTGAGATTCGATCTTAATTAATTTAAATTACAGCTCTTGAATTTATAGTTCTATTCTCAATTTAATCGCAGACTTCAACAATAAACAAAAGTCTGCATAATGCGTGTTTGCCAAATAGGTACATGGTAGGGTGTGTAGTGATGTTTTGTTATTATTTTAATGTATTACTTATGCATACTTAATAGAGGGTAAATCGCGTTAAAAAGCCGTTATAAGTCTCGTTTTTTAGGAGATGTGTTTAGCGTTTCTAATAGGTGGTTGAAAATCAAGAAGACCAAGAGTGCATATCCTGAACACGCGTCTGACGCGATGACGACGGTATGAAATATCGACTAATTGATAGTCGTTAGTCTATAAAACCCTCGTAACACCAAGAATGTTTTAGTACAAATACGTGGATTTTGTATCAGTAGTATTTTTATAAATTTTTGTTACTTTGACTGTCCGTTTTTAAAGCGCACACATTTAAAAAAAATTGCAAGTATATGAAGATCACTAAAAGTCAGTTGGGGCGGTTTGCATTGCGGCAGTACCCAAACCGCACCAACGGACATTTAGTGATCTTACTAAGTTCGTCTATCGAGCTAGTCGCGTCCGTTCCATGCGTTTTCCTGTACGCCACTAGGACCTATGATGTTGTACTAATAATTGTACACTGTGCACAAGATACCAGGACCCCAAACAATAAAGTGCCCATCCGACACTTGCTAGCAAGAATCGGCTAAATTCAAAAGTTCTTGCCAAGTGCTCATGTCAAAATTGTATGGCAAACGTCCAGAACTGGTAGTATTAGTAGGTTACCGAAACTGTCAAAATCGACATTCAATAGCACGTTGCTCGTCGATTTTGACTCTATTAAATTAGCATCAAGGCTCAAAGTCACCCAAAGGGCAATGGAGAGGGCTATGCTCGGAGTTTCCCTGCGAGATCGAATCAGAAATGAGGAGATACGCAGGAAAACCAGGGTCACCGACATAGCCCACCGAATTGCCAAACTTAAGTGGCAGTGGGCAGGGCACATAGCTCGCAGGACCGATGCCCGATGGGGCAGAAAATTCCTCGAGTGGCGACCGCGTTCCGGAAGGCGCAGTGCTAGTAGGCCTCCCACACGGTGGACCGACGACCTGGTTAAGGTCGCCGGAAAGCACTGGGTGCGGGTGCCCCAGGACCGGCCTTTGTGGAAATCCTTGGGGGAGGCCTATGTCCAGCAGTGGACGTCTTTTGGTTGAAATGATGATGATGATAAAATTAGCATATTTGGGGCCCAGTAGACTTCGTTTACAGTCACAGTGACGTCACTTGCTCATCATGGCGGACGCTACATGGTTAAAGTGCCCAAATATGCCTAATATCGTCTACCGCGAAACTGATTCAGAAGGATGACGACGTTCCATTTTCAAGAAAAGCCAATGAAGTGCTACGATAATAGGCACGTGATAAATGGCGTAGCAATATTGGTGCAAACAATACAATACAAGTTTAAACTGCATGATCATCCTGAGTGCTTCGACCTATACACTTCTGTACCTGCCAGATTTACTGACTCTGGTATGATGTCTGAGTATTTTAGTAAGCATTAGAGTCACTACTCGGCCCGAAAATGACCCACTGTTGGGACAATTGGACACATGGAGGGTAATTTATCTACTGCGCCACGCTGGCCAGAGCCGATGGCCTGTGGCGGGTTGGCAAAGGGTTCCGTATCAAGTTTTCCTTCTCCTGCGGCTAAGATATTGACATTTCTTTATGTCGGCTCCCACGACACCTTTAGGGTGGAACGGTCGTGACACTATGTATTCTAAATCCGTCAGCCCATAGTTACTCAGTTTCCACATTTTTGTGGAAAACATAGCCGGTTTTTTAAAAACAGTTTAAAGTCAAAAAGTTTTCGTAAACTCTGCGAACTGAACAATAACTTTTTCGTTAAATACCACGCCGACGGAGTCGCGTGTAAAAGCTAGTACATATTACCTACAAATTGCTAGTTTCCGCCTCAAAAAACGATCCGTGTGTCCATTCGAGTTGTTACGTACAAATATCAATGTTATAAATTGTTACTTCCAGTATATGCCCTTGACACATTTGTAACGATTTTTACTTCGGCTATCTTTCCTTCATCGATTTGGGGTTCCAATGATGCCTCATCGGCGTGGTAGAGTCGTTCACCCTACTTCAAGTTTGATTTCTATGTTCGGTAAAATATTGCAAACACAAGATGATTGATGACACAAATATTTCAGTCAATTACGACAGAGAAAGTAACTTTGTCTGTGTTTTTAGGATTTCATATCTAAATTGCTGAGGCAATGATATTTTTGATACAGAGATGGAAATCACCTTGGAGAGGAACAAGGCTACATCTTATTACGAATACATAGCATATAGGGTGAAATGTTGTATGGCAAATTAACAATTTCTTTAGTAACGAACTTTAGTCCCGAGAGAGTTTGACCGTTTTCCCAACTCATCTATTTTTTTTATCATTGACATGAATGCCCTTTGCCCTTGGCTTGCGTGATGGAAAGTAACGCCGGGGTCTAAGATGGAGCAGGCAATTCAAGGAAATGCCCTATCGGGCACCAGCTCTCGCTTACACAACGAAACACAATAAAATTGCTTGGCGCCGAACTTAGATGTGAGGGTGGCCCAGTCTATACTCTATACCAATAAATAAAATTGGAGTGTTTTTTTGTAATATTAAAATAACCGCTTTTTACTAAGTGCATTTGGATAGACGGTACATATACAAAAAATATTTTTCACTTTTTGTCGGTGCGTTTCTAATCTAATCTAATGAAAAAAAATCTATTCTAATCTAAGCTAATATCTGAAATGGCTGGACCGATTTTAACAGGACTTTCACTGGTAGATAGCTGATGTAACAAGGAGTAATTTAGGCTACTTTTATTGAAAACCTATTACCCCGGCGTTTCAGGAGCCCATAGTTACTGAGTTTTCCACATGTTGTGGAAAAATTTTCAGTTTTTTTTCAAATTTTGAATTTTTTTCGCGCAAAATACAATGCTAATAAGTTATCGTACACTCTACAACTACTCAGCCCATAAATGACCCACTGTTGAGTCGGGCCTCCTCCCATAAAAAAGAGAGGGTTAGTGAGCCCACTGTGCCAAGCTGGCCAGACGGGTTGGCGCAGGGTTTAATTTCAGATTTTCCTTCTCTTGCGGCTAGATTATCGGCCGTGTTATTTTTTTCTTTTTTTCGGCACTTTCGGTGACGAATTCGCGCGTAACACCTAGTCTAACATATTATAATGAGATACAAACAAAAACGTACCTTATCAGTATATTCGGCGACGTCCCTCATTGACCGCGGGTACCCTGACACGAGGTACGTCTTTGCCGTGGGAGCCATTTTCATCTCCAACATCAGCACTTCTGTCACCGTCTTACTGGACAGCGTACCGAAGTCTTGCATGTCTGCTGAGGAAGACACTTCGTCAATATAACTGACATGTTAATCTGGGGGTTGTATGTGTCGCCTGTGGATCATAGGTCGATTCCGAAGTCGGGCAAGCGTCTTTGCGTAAACTAGTGGCACTTTCTCGGAGTCTGGGTGTCATTCTTGGTATATAATCTGAAGGAGCTGCGTTAAAAAAAATGAGAACGTGCCCATAGAAAAAATGTCAGTGTTACGGCTATCATCATTCCATGTGGTGACGGATTTAGAATACATAGTGTCACCACCCGATTCCATCCTGAGGGTGTCGTAAGAGCCAACAATCCATCATAGTTAATGAACGGATGAAGATAGTGCCATCATAGTTAATGTACGGATGAAGAACATCTTCTAGACCAGTGTTTCTCAACGTGGGGCCCATGCCCCACCGGGGACAAATTTAAAAATGGACTCGACACGACTTTAACTCTTTTGCTTGGGAACAAAACAATTTTTAAAAGTTCAAAATTATGTGTCCCCACATATATTTTTAACTTAAGTAATCTGGCGTAAATTCCATTTTTTATAATACATATATGTATTTATTTTAATTTCTTTTGATTTAATAAATTATAATTTATATACAACGAACTATTCCTACAGCTGCACCGGACACCTCATCAACGACAACCTTGTCCATTACAAATCAGCCTTGTAAAGACCTCGGTTGTAATTGTAAGCGGGGTATCACCGTGTACCCTCGATACACAACCATCTATCATTGCCAAATACGACTGCTTCATTTACATCAAATGCAATTATGAATGTCATTGGAGGACAAGTGTAGTGTGATAAAACATAATTTATTTCTACGTTTTTTTAGCTGCACCCCTGCACTTTGTACCTTTAAAGCAGGGGCAGTTTATTGCAACCGCGATACGGGTTATACTACACCTAATGCAGAGGTTTCGTAAAGAAAGACCCACATCCCTAACTGCTTTGCAACAAAATAGCGCCGGATATTAATGACATGTCTTTGTTCCTCTACATTATTTCCAATTCATCTTTACCCTAATTTCACTAGGGTCCAGGCTAACCTGACTTCGTCCACTGCCACTAAACGTAGCGATTGCCAGCGAAATCAATCTCTCAGTCCATGGTATTAATTTGCTTTTTTTTCAGTTCAATAACACTATTAGCCTAGTAACCATTTGGATTTGATTAGTGACTTAACTAATAGGGTGTAAAACCTTATGCTTCAGTTTATCGCCTTAATCAACTTCCCCTTCACAATTTAGTAGTGTTTTCCCAAGAGGGGCAACTTCCAAGTAGTTTCTTGACACGCAAAGTTGAGTTCATTGACTGTGAGGGGAAGATCGGGAAATCAAATAAATAGAGTTAGTACAAGTATATTTATACTAAAGTAAGAGCAGATGAATGAGCAGTCTATGCTTAGTGCGTTCTGGAGCCAAAATTAAAGCTATAGGCGAATAAAGGGGTAGGTGGGGCTCTTTCCAAATTGGGACCGAGTGTAAATAGTAGGTTTCATCTTAGATTTATTTTAATTAATATAATAATAGTAGGGGGGATTTTGGGGTTTACACGATCGCGTCAGAATAAAATAACAGGGTCACTTGGACAGGGAGCCGTTGAGGGCAGGGCAGCCGAGCGGAATAGTATAAATAAAGTCGATCGTTAGAAAATATTTAGCTTAAGGTTAGTTAATTATAGCCAGAAAAGTATGGATTTCAATAAACTGACTAATTTTTCATCAAAAGTGAACCATACATCTGTAATCTTGTGTATGTAATCTTCATGTAATCTTCATAATCCAAAAGGTCCCCACAACGCTCGAGTAAATCCTCATTTACTACATTGAGCTCCCCAATTATAATACAAATATCAGTGGTAATGAACAAATAAATTAATTTTGTAATGTAAAAGATAATTCAATGTAATTGTAAAATTTAATAAATAAAAAATAATAATCAAATAGAACAATAAAGAAACTAAAACAACGGCAAACTTAAAATTATTATTGTTTATAATTAATTTATAACAATTCGAGATTTACGAGTCACTCCTGCTTTTCTTGAAAAACTTTCCGCAGATTAACGATTATTAGGTTGAAATTTCTTTACCCTAACGACTACCTAGGTACTACTACGTACTAGATTATAGCAGAACCAACTGTTTGTTCCCATCGGTCTTTCTCAATAATAAAAGTCTAAATAAGTATAGGCTTACAGCATTGACGTAAGTAGTTCTTATTCTAGATATTTCCACAAATTACACGACATGTATGTTTTGTGACTGTTGCCTAACTAACAAAATATACGAACATGTTAGAGATAAAAGCGTTTTACTCTATGGTTGTTTATTTTTCCTTTTTCAGTGCCGCTTTTGCAGACGGTTAACATTTTTGCCCAATATAGCCAAAGGTATCAAACCTTTATAGTCAAAATTGACAATCAGCGTCCTATCTAACCACTAGACCTCGTTGGTCTAGTGGTTAGATGTGCCGCCTTTGGATCAACGGGTCCCGGGTTTGATTCCGGGGTCGGGCAAGTGTCTTTGTCTAAACCAGAGGCACTGGCTCGGAGTCTGGGTGTCATTTCTATCTATAATATGTATGTATTTACAAAAAAAAATGTATATAAGTAGTTTATCATCCATCTCGTTACCATAACACAAGCATTAAGTTGCTTAGCTTGGGACGAGATGGCGTTGTGTGAAATGTCCAAGGATATTTATTTATTATTTATTGTCGTTTTGGACAGTTTTGTTATCTTATTTTGCAATAGTGTCAAGTTTGGCGGTATGTCACAAGCGTTTCACACAAGAATTTGGCAAGAACTTTTGAATTTAGCAGAATAATGCTAGCAATTGCTTCGTTTCGGATGAGACGTCGATAGAACAGAGCAAGTTTGTGACACAGGTTGTTTTTTTGAAGATTGACTTTAAATATACTACTACTCAGCCCATAAAAGACCCACTGCTGACTCGGGCTACCTCCTTTCAATATACTAGCTGTTAATTGGTACCCGCAGTCAAAACATACTTAGTCTTAGATTTGGTCTCGTCAATCAGCTCTCACAGACAACACAAAAGAAACTGATCTTCCAGGACTTCACTGAATTGGTTCCAACTGAAAACCAGCGCTACATCAAGTAGCATTGCAGCCGAGTTGGGACCATATGCATCAACAGCAACAGAAACTAACATAGTCTAGCACTTTTAAGCATTTATATAATGCAAGATTGTAATTCGTATCTAACCTACACATTTTGTGGATCAGAATTCACAAAATGTGTAGGTTATAAATAAATAAATAATAATAAATAAATATCCTTGGACATTTCACACAACGCCATCTCGTCCCAAGTTAAGCAACTTAATGCTTGTGTTATGGTAACGAGATGGATGATAAACTACTTATATACATTTTTTTTTTGTAAATACATACTTAATATAGATGGAAATGACACCCAGACTCCGAGCCAGTGCCTCTGGTTTAGACAAAGACACTTGCCCGACCCCGGAATCGAACCCGGATCCAAACCCACACCGTGCTGAGGGTGTCGTAAGAGTCGACTAAATGAACCTAAGAGACAGACGGGATGCATACTCTGTGCCAGCACGTCTTGCCAGCTTGGCATAGTAGGCTAATTTACCCTCTTTAAATTTGGAGGAGGTCCGACTTAGTAGTGGGTCATTTATGGGCTTAAATGGTGAGTTAAGTTTGTATGTAAGTCTGCATGAATTATGACTTGTTGCCTATGTGTTTAGTTTTAGATCTGTACTGACTCCAATAAACGTGTTTGATTCTTTATGTTCACAATAACATATACAAGGACAACGATGCCTCTTGTGTTCCTTTAGTCGCCTTTTACGACGCCCTCAGGACGGAATGGGTAAATGACATTGCATATCCTAAATCCGTGACCACAAGGACTAGGGAAAAAAGTAAAAATACATAGGAAATACGGAAGTGAGTGTTATTACTGTGGAATTTAATTACACGATCGACAATGGCCTTTTGTCGGTATTAGGGCGATAATGTGTGCATTATGTAAAATAACCTGTGGTTTCATGAAACTGTGTCACGAAATGTGAGCTGCAATGCACATTTATTTTTATTGCGTCACAGTGTGTAGGTAATCAAGGTTTTTGAGCCATTTAGATATTTAGCGCAAGGGATTTTCTAATATCGAATCCCGTTATAGTCTGTCCATTAATCACGTGATGTTTTTTTATCATTTTTAACCCCTCCCTCCCCCTTTGTGATACGTGGTGAGGTTGAAGACTACCCCCCCCCATCCCCCCATAATTGTGTATTTTTTAGTACCTGCAAAGATTCTTACACTCAAAGGTAACGACGATACACGCCGTTTTTCTGTTTAAAAATCACGCATTTGACGAAAAAATAAAAACACGTGATATCTTACTATGCCACCCCTCCCCCCTTTTGATATTTCGTGATTTTTGCCGGACCCCTCCCTCCCCCTTTCGAACCTCACGTGATTAAGGACAGCCCCTTAAGATCTTGTTACGTTAAATTTGTGTCGTTCGATTATATCAAAATAAACCAGTTCGACTTTAAATTTAATTAACTCAGTTTAGTATTTTCAACCGTGTGGTAACGGATTTAGAATACATAGAGTCACCGCCCCATTCCATCCTAAGGGTGTCGTAAGAGCCGACAATAGGAAATTACAAGGTCGGAAAGGTTGCAGAAGTGGCAGTGGGCTGGTTATATCTGTAGAAGAACCGACAACCGCTGGGGTAGACGAGTTCTTGAGTGGAGACTGCGAATCGGCAAGCCTAGTGTAGGACGGCCCTCTGCTAGATGGAGCGACGATCTGCGAAAGGTTGCGGGCAGTAGCTGGATGCGTCAAGCTGAAGACATGGCGCTAAAACGCTCTTTAGGGGAGGCCTATGTCCAGCAGTGGACTAATGTGGGCTGATGATGATGATTATGTCCGATGATGGAAAGGGGATGGTGGAATTAAATCGTGCAATACTTGCTTAGAGTCTAGGTGTCAGTTCGTGAATCACACCTAGTGCAGGAGGTAACGTTATCAAAAAAGAAAAATAGTTATTTGTTATACAAGAGTGCAAAGTTGCTTTTTAACCGCGTGTTCAATTTTGATGACCGAGCAAGCGAAGGATTCTTATTAGAATTACAAGTCTTACAAAATTAGAATCCTGAACGTTAGCGAGGGAATCAAAAGAGCACGAGGTGAAAAATCTTTGCACTCGAGTGCAACACGTAACTTTTCATTCCACCTCAGCGAGGAAATGACTAAATGCAAAAAAAAACGTTTACAATCACAAGATAGGTACACTTTTATTTCAGTTTAGGTATTAATTACTACATTATGACAGGTAAGTATTACAGAATAATCTTTACTTTATTCTCTAGCGAATAAAAACGGCTTTTGCACTCAGATATCGAAGAGCAAAAATACTCTTTCCGAGATGGGGGGATGAAAAATAATTTTTCGATGTCAATTAAGAACAAAAATACAAATACCGTTCCCAATAGCGTACTGCTGCAGGAGGTCGGTCATGTTGATGTGGACAACCCCACGCCGCTCCTGCATAAGGTTGTCGCAATGGGTCACCTTACCGCTACCGGGCCCCCCTGAGAAAACAAGAGGATATGAGCATACTATTTACAATAGAATAGAAAAATGCTTTATTGTATAAACCAACTAGCTGACCCGGCGAACTTTGTTGCGCATTATAAATATTTAAAACAAAAAGAAAGTTGGACATAGGATACCTGAGATTTTTATCCCGTCCGTATAAAACCTACTTTAACAAAACGCAACTCACAGCGAAACGTTATGTTGTCTATATAGTTTAATATGGCCGAAAATTTGACAATTAGAAATTTTGAATTCGACTTGTTTATATTGTTGTAATTCACATCATATCTTTATAGTAGTAGCCTATGTGTTATTCTGATGTATAAGCTATATTATTGTAAAGTTTCATTAAAATCCATTCAGTAGTTTTTACGTGAAAGAGTAACAAACATCCATCCATCCATCCATACTTACAAACTTTCACGTTTATAATATTAGTAAGAAGTAAGATTATGGCGTTCACAATCGTCAACGGATACATATTTTTTTCTAGTACTACTACCAGGTCGGAACGCGGCACCAACCGAGAAGACCTTGCGGAAGTCTTTTTTAAACGACTTATATCAATGACATAATATTTGGTTCCGAAAGGCGCTCAACAGAATAATTTAAAATGAAATAATACGTCTTCAATCCAGTGAGCCGACCAACCCCAAACAGCAGCACCAGTTCACAAGCATAACGCATGTGGCAGCCATGGATCTCCTCAACCATATCAAAGGGAAGTGGTCGACTTGAAAAGGGGGTGATGCTCTCCGTGAGAAAAAAAAACAAGTCATTTTGTAAAAGCAAAAGTCGGGTAACTTTTATGGTGCGCACCCTAGGCCGCCACATCAGGGCCCCTACATTCGATTCCGGGGTCGAGGTCTTGATGCAAGACACTTGTCCTATGTCTGGTGATCAAATTGTGTTTGTGAATTACATCGTTTTAATGAGCATGCAACATGCGCTGACATGTTGGTCCTTAGGTGGTGGTGTAACATCGCCCGATTTTTTTAGTCAACTCGCACGACACCCGTGGAATATAATATGTAGATGGGATACACCGTTACCCTTAGTTCCGGTTTCCACGTGGTGGCGGATTTAGAATACATAGTATCACCACTCCATTCCATACTGAGGGTGTCGTAAGAGCCGACAAAAGGAAATGATAACGCCCTTATACCAAGCCGCAAGAGAAGGTAAAATGTCCAAGGATATTTATTATTATATGAAGCCCCGTGCTAACCCGTCTGGTCAGCGTGGCACAGTAGGCTAATTGCCCTCCATGTAACTGGAGGAGGCCCGACTCAGCAGTGGGTCATATATCGGCTGAGTACTATCTAATGAGTCATCATTATTAAAAACGATAAAATTCTTCTTAATGACCCCGAGTAAAGATAAGCTTCACCAATATTCCGTAGCTTACGTTTCGAATGGATGAAACGATTTTGATTCATATGTTTTGTTTGAAGGCGCCAATTTGTTTGAGATCCAGTACGGTCTTAGCTTTAAACCTACTAAATTGTTTCAAGATCACTTCCCTGCCAGTTATGTTGGTAATTTTGTAACAACTAATTTCAGTTATAATTCTTACCCAGCACAAATATAACGGGGACATTGGGCGGTTCAAACTTGACGTGGCTGGAGTTCTGCATAGGAAATGACGAAGCTGGGGGTGTAGCTCGGCGGACCCATGCACTGTCGTTGCGACTGAGGTCGCCGCCGGTGGTTTCCAACTCTTCATTCTTTTGTTCTTTAAGAAACCCAGAACAGTTCTACTAATAGTCATAAGACAAGGAGAGTGGACACTAGACAGTATTGTGGAGATTAAATCTGGAGAATAAAAAAAGAGCAACTACCGTGTTTCTTGCCGGCTCTTCTATGTAGACCTGCATTCCGTACCGGTGATAAATGGTAAATTTGATTTATTTTTTGACTTGTCAAAAGAGCTCTAATGAGCCAACTTGATTGAATGAGTTTTGAATTTCAAATATTCCTTACTTCTTGTTAAGAATTAAACTTTGCAAATAGCTAAGTAGTTAAATAAGGTGGATTATTGCGGTTGTCCGTGTGGTAACGGATTTAGAATACATCGTGTCACCACCCTATTCCATTGTAAGGCTATCGTAAGAGCCGACAAAAGGAAATTATAAGCCCGAAAAACTAGCCGCAAGAGAAGGAAAACTTGATTTAAAACCCTGTGCCAACCCGTCTTGCCAGCGTGGCACAGTAGGCTAATTACCCTCCATGTAACTGGAGGAGGCCCAACTCAGCAGTGGGACATTTATGGGCTGAGTAGTAGTAGTATTGCGGTTGTGGTTTTATGTACATCTGTGAGTGATAAAAAATCGTCTCTTGCAACGAACACTAGCCTGTGTTACGGAAATCCTCTGCGACTGCGGAAACTCAAATAAATTTACCACAATAATACTAATATTAACCGACTTCAAAATAGGAGAAGTTTCTCCATTCGAATGTATTTTTATGTGTGTAGATTCGACTGGGTAAACCGATTTTGATGATTCTTTTTTATTTGAAAGTTGGGGTTCCCGTGTAGTTTTCTATTACACAAGAACTATGTAAAAAAAAACATTTGTCAATAACTTATTGAAAAAAAATTAAACATACTTCAAACACTTACAAGCGTAAAATAACCCAATCGGTGCCAACTTAAAATTGACATTGACGTCAATTAGGATGTAGGCATGCCCAAGACAGCTACTTCTTTGGTTGGACACGTTAGTCAAAAAGTTTTTATAAATTGTATATTTCGATCAAAATTTGTTGTGTATTTTCGGTACCTACCTGTTTAGTCAACTTCCGTAGATAAATAATCAACAGGAATAGAATCGAAGATTAGATACAGGTACATTAAATGATGATAAAACAAAAATATACCGGCCTCGCATAAGGACACAAAATAATTGGATATATGATTTAATTATTTCCTAAAAGATGGATTTAGTTACTTTCTTTTTTTCCTAAACTAGCCTAGATTTCTTCATATAAAAGAATTCAGCTCGGAAAAAGAAAACAAAGATCGTACGCTGGCGCCCAACAAGGGGCTAAGATATTTGTTGCCATAATCAAAGTATGTATTTTATAATTAGTATTAACTAGAACTACTAAGCTAAAAAATTACTTCTAAACTTACCAGTGTCTAAACAGATGCCCATATTCCATGAAGATGCGAAATAAATTCAATGTTCTGCCAACATGGAAAATTTTCGGCTCTTGGTCCGTAAAAAAGTATGGCTAACGTTTTTGATTGGCACTTAACATATAAAATATACATCCAAAACACGCGTAGTTCCGTTGTCTGCCGACCACGGCCAATCACGCGGCAATTAATAGTTTATCGATTGAAGGACGCGACCTTCGCAAGTATTCAAAATGAAATTAAACATAAATATTTTAACAATAAAATTTATTTCATTTTAGATAAAATATATTTTAATCGACTGATTTGTTTTTAGTTATTCGAAAGTTATGTCTTCGCGGTAGCATTTCTGCGAGCGGTTTGAACCGTAATGGCATCGCGGGTAAACCGCCTAATCGCGCTTCTCACAGCCGACTAACAGAAAACTTGCCTGTCACAACACCTTCGAGGGGCGTGCATTTGAAAACAATACCTGTCTCACTCAAACATTCGTCAAACAGAAACAAAGAGTAGGAGAAACGACCGTTTGAATAATTTAGAAGCGTCCCCTTCGATGGAATTTAATAATTGCGGTATTCGATGCAAGACTCCTGCAAGTGACTGATGACGATGTTTGTTCAGAAATTCATTCGATTAAGGTTAAGACGATTATTCAGTGCGGAGACCCCGAACGGACTATTACTTATTAATCTCCGTTACACTTATCAAAATTATGGTGTAAAACTTCTTGTAGGTAATTACGAAGTAGTTTACTATCAATTATAGGTTACGATTGGTAAATGCCGAATTTCGAAGAACTTTCCACGGCTTATTAAATTTTTATTTGGTGACTCAATGCCAACTGTCCACATCGATCATTTTGTATGCCTCACTTTTTCAATATAAACGTTATAGATGATATCTTTCTTTGGTAATTTTCCGAAAAACAACATGCGATTTTGGGAAACATGAATGGGATATTTTCTTTAATTTATAGCATAAAACCATTTAATCGCCTTATAAGTTTGTTTCGCAATCTGCCAGACCCAAGGATGGGCTTAGGTGAATACCACCTTTCTATAAGCGTGTTTAGAACGCCCTCTTTTTAACACCCGACGCAAAAAGAGGGGTGTTATAAGTTTGACGTGTCTGTCTGTGGCTCCGTAGCGAACGGATGAAGCGATTTCAATACAGTTTTTTTTGTATGACAGGTGTGTTACGGGCGAGTGTTCTTAGACATGTTTGATGAAAATCGGTTGGGTCGATGAAAACCCCCGACACAAGAACCTAAGTTCCCTTTAAAAAGTATAAAAAAAACATCGCGTTGGGGGAAACGGGTTCAGGTAATAAATAAGTAAACCTGCGCCCCTTGCCGGCGCCCTAGTTCGGATCTCGGGGTGGGGACTAGGGGTTTAGTCGTCAGATAGTGGGTAAACCGGGCGCGACTTACCATCCTTACGCGTCACGGGAGTCCCACATAACCCGGCTGCGGACATCACCCCTACGCGGCTGGGTATCCATAAAGGATTTACTGTCGCAAAAAAGGTAATAAATAAGTAGGAGCGGTCCCCCAACGCGATGTTTTTTTTTTTTACTTTTTGAAGGGAACTTAGGTTCTTGTGTCGGGGGTTTATTTAAATTTTTAATTTGCTTTTTATGATATAGGATAAGGACTTACGAGCAGCAGGTTATGTGGGATTCCAGGACGCCGAAACAATGAGAACTGTTGTTTAAAGAAGATCGCCAAAATGGAGTGACAATATTATTGGCGGTGTCGTGTGCTCGCGTCAATTATTACGCAGAAAAATGTTAATGATACGATAGTTCTAAAGTTTCCTTCAAGAATCTGTCATACCCATACACTTTGGTGATGCTCATGTATGTTTGGCATTCTATCTAGGGGCTGGAGTACGAGACGTGAGACAGAGCAAAGGGTTTGACGAACGTACAAAAAACTACAAATATGAGTTTAGTATTTTCTCTGTTTAATTTCGTTTCAAACACTTGCACATTAAACTAGTGAGTGCGGAGATTCCGAACGGTGTTGTAAAAATACAGATTCCCTAATCACATTCAACTCAATAAATTAAAACTTAACCGAAGAACAATGTAGTTTCTTGACGATATGACTTTACTTTATAAATACTTTCTTCTGATGGTAACCAGGTTATTATTATGATATTTTCGGAACACATTTTTTTTAGTAATACTTATTTATATAGTTGAATAAATAAAAATAATCCAATTAAAGTCTTAATATACAAATCAACCTTACAAAACTATTTTTAATACAGTCACACATTGATATCAATACTTTTGAGCCAATAATTCAATATTCTGTTTCAATTTAGTACTATTAATTGCACATACGTAGTAACTATATAATGACGTCACATAATGCACACAGGTACAAGTTAATTATGGATAGAAGTATAGTGACGGTTAACAAACACTCAATCACATGTTTTTGAAAGTCAAGTTATGACGTGATTAAACAGTTACTGGTTTTTAAATATATAATTGTGATTTTACTAATACCATTACACAGAAATACGCTAAAATTAGTAGAATTTAAATAATGACGATATATCGAAATGCCACAATGGCCATCGATATATAAAGGTGACTATAAACTTAACATATAAAATGTTAATTAAATCGTTGTAAACAAAATAATTTGTCACCTAGAGCGACTAACCTAAAATAGGCCTTGTGCAGACTAATTTAGGTCGTTATTAAAATGTCATATACTATGATATTTGCCAAATGATAGACAGAATGTACATAATTAACATATACCTTACGTGTCTCACATAATATACATTGCAGGAATATTTATCTACTATAGAGAATGGAAGATCGTGGTCACTTAATAGTCTATCAATAAATGCGTAAAAATTACTAATATTTATATACATTAATAGTGTTAGACGATAAACAGTAATATAATTATTGCTACTTACTTTACGTATAAATAAAGTACTATTTATAATAATATTGTCTATTATATGCTATAAACAAGATCAACTATTAAAAATGATTATATACACCGTATACAACGCGAGTCTTCTCTTAAAAGGCAAGAGTATATTTACATAGGTCTTTTACATTCCAGGCCATTTCTTTTTCAACATCGATAAATCGACTAAATTTCTAGGCAATATGACGGGGTCAGCTCTAATCAATTCATAATAATAAAGGTGTAACAGAAACGGGATGACAAAAAGCTTCTACAGTTATCGACAGTAACACAGAAACTTTTTGTTAGTAAGAACAATATTATAGTGTTATACGGCATATAATGGAACATGGGTAATGTAGGTTCCGAAAACCATAATATTTGTCCCAAACCTCAAGATAAAAAGCAGTTTGAACACAGAGCTGGTTTTTTTAAAAGGTATATGCTCCCACTTAAAATATACCGTTTTTTTTACACCCTATATACTGTAATGGTGGGACTTCACATCGCTCTTCGTATGCACGTATCTGTCATATTTGACGTCAGTCATACACAAATCTACTACTGTTGTTACATGGAGGGTAATTAGCCTACTGCGCTGTGTGTGTGGCACAGGGTTTTGTATCAAGTTTTCGTTCCCTTGCGGCTAGGTTATCGACCTTATCATTTAATTTGTAGGCTCATACGACGTACTCAGAATAGTATGTATGGGGTGGTGACACTATGTATTCTAAATCAGTCACCACAAAAAATTGGCACACAGAAATACTGCATACGAATGGCCATGTGAAGTACCAGCATTAGACCGACGGCTTTCTCCATATTATTACACAAATCGATAAAGCATTATTTTTATAATAAAGATAAATGTAATTCCAACCATACATTTAGTATATTACCAATCGTAATTATATCTTACACTAAAGCAACAACAGCTCCTAATAAACAAACTTAATATAAACAATACAATAGCATTGAATTGAGTCAACAAGTCGTAGGATGGACTTCAAAATATCACAATGATAAATAATATTAATTGCATAATTCGTTCAATTATGTCATTCGGATTACTTCACGGTTTTTTCATTTTTATTTCTCACAGTACTAATGCATTTGTTAATAATAACGGAAATCCAACTATATCCGGTTAAAAGCTTTTAAGCCAGTAGTTTGAATTTTAGTGATTGTTCCGACCTATCGAATTTTTTTAAAGGTGACTTGCATGCCTTTAAAGCCTTGCCTTTTTGACCGTAGGCTTGCGTGCTGAAAGCAACGGCAGGGTCTAAGATGGAGCAGGCAATTCAAGGAAATGGCCTGTCGGGCACCGGCTCTCACATACAGACGACGGAACACAGTAAAACCGCATGACTTAGATGTGAGGGTGGTAGCTAGCCGGGCATACAATCGTGCGGATTACAAGCACGAGATCCGAAAGAGGATCATGGTAGTTTTAAAGTTTAAAATTGTAAAACAATGCCTATTTACTTTTGATTAAAAGAAAACAACAAAAATATTCTTTTTAACTACATGTGGCTGTGCGCGCGCGTTCATGTGATGGCACACTTATAAAATATTGTCACGATAATAGAACCTCTATGAATGCTCATTTAAGTTAATGACGTCATAAACCATCTTATTATGACTATCAACAATATTCGCCATAACTAAAAATACCAAAATATACAACCTTAAGTACGTAACCACTAACCAATGTCTTCACAAATAAATTACAACTCATGGAATGATTGTTTTTTTTTTGTACAAATTTTAACTATGTAGCAAAAATACCATAATATACAAATATAGGATTTTTAAAAACTTATGGGCCATGAACATCATAAGTGATTTAAGAATCTACCTGCATGCTTGATAAGAAAAAAAAATGTATTATTCAATATAAATTTTATAATAAGGGTGAGGAAAATATCCATTAGACTAGCAACACATTGTCACCGCGACACGAGTTTTTAACATCCTGTATATTAAGGGAAATCCCTCAAACAACAACAAAAATATAATTATGTGATATATGTAAAATATATGTCACAGAATCGTCAAATAAGGTTAATATTGTGATAAAAAAAAATTCGTACTACACAAAAATTTGTTAAAAATAAGGCCCTTCGTACACAAGTCTACGCAAATCTTTGATACTCAATGATTTTAGTATTCAAGCGACTACTGCTATACAAATACATTGAGGTTCGTACACGAGTCGCGTCGCCGACATTGGTCCCGGGACTCGATTTGCATGGCGGTAGTAGCTTGAAGACTAAAATCGTTGAGTATCGAAGATTTGTGTAGCCTTGTGTACGAAGGGCCTAAGAGTACTAGTTCAGTCACTAGCTCAAATCAATCACGACCGAACTAAATAAAAAGTAGATATCGAAACGTTTGAAATAAATAACAAGCCCTTGCTTTGTCATCTCACAGAAGAATGAAAAGGACAGAGTGCTTACGTGAAATGCTTCACTTAGGCCTTATTTTTTCGTAGAAATATATCTGCGCAACATTATTCGCTTCTCGTACGAGGAGTTTTCTTTTGATAAAGTTAAAGTGCTCTAACGCGAACTCATAGAGTTCATTTTCCATCTTCCAGATGTTTGACTGTTGAATCCTTTGCACGGTTTCCTGTTGAATAAGATTATTTTATATATTACTAGCGGACCGTCGTTGCGCCATATACAGGGTTGATACGACATAGGGGCATTTTTTTAACTGCCTGTACTAGGTATCATTTCCAGGCTCTGTACCAAAAATCAATTAAAATGGAGCAAAAGTTTTGAATTTTCTCAGTACTTCATCTTCATTTTCAAATCGCACCACTGGTCTGCCTGCTCTGCTGAGAATGCTGACCGGGTAAGACTCCCTCCATGTACGAATTATGTACGCGTATAAAGAATACACAATATCACCAACCCATACCATATTAAGGGGATTCGTAAGAGGCGACTAAAAGAACGCTAGAGACAGATCACCTAGAGAAGGAAAAATTTGAAACAAACCCTGTGTCATCCCGTCTTGCCAGCGTGGCAAAGTAGGCTAATGTCCCTCCATGAACTTAGAGGAGGGCCGACCCAGTAGTGGGTCATTTATGTGCTGAAACGACGATAAATACCCTGTAGTCCGGAAAACTATCACGGTTTTGTTAGGTTAGGTTAGTAGGCCTAACCGAGTTTTATGGTTGGAATATCTCTAGCCTTGCTACGAATGATCGTCCTTGAAAGATATCAGAGCCACGCATAGCCACGTGTAACACCTTTTTTGAATCCCTATGAAATGCGCCAAAACTTGTATTACAGGGTCACTTTTCTGTAGAGTTTTTTTTTTCACAGTGGGGTCCGAAGTACATAACAAGTTTTGATTTAATAATTATTTCTTTCGTAAAACTTAATACTATCTTCAACACACCCAATAAACTACCATAAATATCATGTCTAACGAAAGGACTCACCAGTACCAATCTAGTGAAAATTATAAAAAAGATACAGGGTGTAGATTTGTTCGAATTTTAACAAGTTTTAGTTAAAAAAAGTCAATTTCTCATAAAAACACAAAATCAATTATAACTCAGCAGGGGTTGACCTTAAGGATCTCCAGTAGAACATTTTTTTTGCTGCTGATGACCCCATCTAACCGCTGGTTGCGTTTGATCCACGACTTTTTGAACACCCTGTATTTATACACATACTATTAAAATTACCATAGAACAAGTATTAAACTTAAGTGGCAGTGGGCAGGGCACATAGCGCGCAGGACCGACGCCCGATGGGGCAGAAGAGTCCTCGAATGGCGACCGCGTTCCGGAAGGCGCAGTGCTGGTAGGCCTCCCACACGGTGGACCGACGACCTGGTTAAGGTCGCCGGAAAGCAGTGGATGCGGGCGACCCAGGACCGGCCTTTGTGGAGATCCTTGGGGGAGGCCTATGTCCAGCAGTGGACGGTCTTTTGGCTGAAATGATGAAGTATTACTGTGTTTTACGGACTGAGGTCATAAACTCAGCTCGCCCTACCTCACTGGGGTCCAATTTCGAACTCGTCTGCCGTAAATGGGACTTGTTGCTGTTCAGGTAGTACTCCGTAGCCCCCCTGAAGAACCGCGGCAAGGTAGCCTCCAGCACCGTGATGAAGTCAAGCATCTGTTCTGTCACACCTACTAAGAGGTAGTGGTTCACCAAGTTGTGTTTCGCTTGCTGCAGCGCCCAACCGCTGCCAGGTTTCCTGTGAACATATATTTAGATACAACAATTATTTGAAAACAGCAACTACAGTTTCTTGCCAGCCGGTACGGAATGCATTCCGAACTAGCCGGCAAGAAACTGTAGTGGTAATTTCAGCATAAGGGCCCCCGCGCATTTAGGCGGCCAGGCCGCGCGGACAGTCGCGCGGCCCGGCCGCATAATGCGCGGATTGGTCGCGGCGGCCAATAGGCCGATGTATGTGACGCTATGTTTTTCGTTGGCCGCGCGGCCTGGCCGCGTAATGCGCGCAGCTATATACATCGTAGAAGAATTAGTTGGCCGCAGCGTCTTGGCCGCGCGGCCTGGCCGCATAATGCGCGGAGGCCCTTAATGTGGGTGGACGATGGGTTGTGGGAGATCAAAAGAGATGGATGGATTGTAAGAATGAGGAAGGTGTGAATCTAGATATGGATACAGAGACTGTAAGATGATAATGGTAATTTTAAATATGACGATATAAAAGAGTTTTGTAATAATACCGACGTAAATAAAGTTCCTTTTGAGTTTGAGATATTTTATCTAGAAAACGCAGTAGGTATACTGGATGTGACGAGACAGATTTATCGGAAGTTTGAAAACCAGACTAAACCAAACCAAACAAATGATAAAAGTATAATACATATATACGAAATAGGACCGCAAAGAAATAAAAATGACAAGCCATTTGGGTTTTTTGCCACTTCTTCTAACCAGTGGTCGCGTTCCGAACTAATAGTAAACGGTCGAATGTTGTATTCATCATCATCATCGGCCCACATCAGTCCACTGCTGGACATAGGCCTCCCCTAAAGAGCGCCTTAGCGCCCTGTCTTCAGCTTGACGCATCCAGCTGTTGTATTACTTATCTGTTATCAATAATATGTTGACAATTTGTAAGTGTGTATCATGACAAAGACAAAATAAATTATTTGAATTTAAATGACTGCCTTCTTCACAAAGCTATGAGAGTTTTGTTTTGTCCGTGGATTAAGAAACATGGTTCGTAAACTAAACTTCATAAATTAATAATAGACAGAGTCAATATAAGCGTAGGGTAAGAGTAGGTCTCTCTATAGCATTCGAGCAACTTTAAACTGGTGGACTAGTTTCACTGTGCTACGTCTCTGTGCCCTAAGTCATGAGGGTAGGACATTTAACTTACAGCAATACAAATCAATGTTTAAGAATTCTTACCAGCACTCGGCAGCATGGCCACAGAAGAATGGAATTTGCAGCCACATGTTACTGGGATCACACTCCGGCTGACTTTTCTCTACACATTCATCAAATGTCTGAAAGGAGGATAATAATACATTTTTAAATATCTTTTCACTTATGGCACATTGTTCACACAACAACTAAACTGATGAAACGGAACGAAAAAACAAATTAAAATCATTCATTCAATTACTTCACTCCAATCTTTATATTTAATCACGCAACTTTGAGCGCCAGCTATTCGTAATAATTATATTTAAAAAAAACTATATTATCTATAAATTACCTAAATTTAAAAAAAGTTTCAAGAATCAAACTGGGTCTTGTCGTTCATCCACCTCAGTCCTGAACTGAGGATACAGAAAATATCAACATAAAAGTTTTGGTCCTTCAAGCCAGATTTCATCCACACATCATATGTGTCTTTAGATTACCTATCTACTATTATTTTAGTTTAGGTAAAATGGCTGTATTACAACCATTTTTAATGGACAGATAAGATTGAAATAAAAAAAAAGGGACAGATTCCTTATGCAAGTTATCTACTTCAATTGCTTGTGTTCTTATGAGACATCAATGTATGTGCAAAGTGCATACCTTATCTTACCGAGTACTGATAGTATACAAATACATATCAGTAATTACTTTATTCCGTGTGGCGCCGGATTTAGAATACATTGTGTCACCACTCCATTCCATCCTGAGGGTGTTGTAAGAGTCGACAAAAGGAAATGACAATTCCGAAAAACTACCCGCAAGAGAAGGAAAACTTGAAACGAAACCCAGTGCCAATCATGTCTGGTTAGCGAGGCACAGTAATCTTATTACCCTTCCTGTGGAGGAGGCCCAGCTCAGCAGTGGGTCATTTATGGGCTCAATTGGCAGTATTTTTATGGGCTGGTATGATTATGGTGTTTCAGGGTCAATCCAGTTGGAAGGTGGATCCCGTTCTGGTTCTGAGCTGTTTGCCCAGCATGGCACAGTAGGCCAATTACCCATCATGTACCTGGAGGAGACTCAGCAGTGGGTCATTTATGGGTAGAGTAGTAGTTGGTACTTTATTTGAATGCTTACCATTTTATCACCATGTTTTTTTCTGACCAAGTGTGGTCTATAATTATCTCCATATCGAAGAAAATAATAATATGAGACAAGTCTGTCTAGTGGTTTCCTTATTAAATTGATAAATATGGGCTGCATAGAGGTGCCCAATCTGTAATTGAGAAACAAGGATTAAATTTAATATGGTCAATACTTTGTAGAAATGTAGTAGAATAAATTTCATTATGAAACACACAAAAGGACAATTTATTTTGATAATGGTTGTTTTTGTAGCTCGTCATGAACCAAATGTGCCGGTCACATGGTGGGGAGAAATTCTCAGCACCCCCACCAAGTGGCTAAAAGTCTGCTTTTGCCAAGTATGGAATTTGAGCCAAGATGTTTGTAAGGGACTAAACCCACAGTATTTCTCTATTTCATACATTCACATTCAACTTTGAATTGAATTAGTTTCTATTTTGTAAATATGTTGTTGCTTTCATTTTTAATGCACTATATTTATGTGTATCACTTGGGTATGTTTTGGTGATACAAAAAGTGGAAGTGGCATATACACAAGTAAACATGTTCACCAATAGCAAGACTTTTAAAATTGAATCAGTTTTTAATAACCATTATGTAAATTCTATTATAAAAGTAGTTATACTTAAATTGATGGATAGATAAAATTAGAATGTGTTTTAGTAGTTGGTCACCAGAGTTTGTACAATTGAAATGTTTTAATAACAAGGAAAATGTACAGAAATTATTTCCATAAAACTAAATAATAAACAAATGACTAATGAGGTTTGTTATCAGGGCCTTGAATGAATGCATGGTAATTAAAACATTTATTTCTATATCAAAAGTGATTAATTTGAAATATTGCCTAAATACTTACCGATTGAAATTCAGGAATGCCATGTGGCCATGATAAAGAGCAGGCTTCATCTCCTGCCATCTCGTCACATTCTGAGCAAACTTGTATTGGTTGTTCAGGGACATGATATGTCTATTCGCTGTTATGTTGATATGTAATACTTTAAAATTATTCCTCTTGCACAAGTCGTAAGCAACACCCACGAAACTTGTGGATCCCGTTTTAGGGACCCTGTTGTAAATCACTACGGTATCATCGTTACCTTTTTCTACAAGTCTCGGAAAAAATTGTCGAGATTCCGAATGACTTTGAGCGAGTCTCAATTCTGTGGAAAACACCAAGACATTACTTAATAACTCGTTATAAAGCCAACAGAATGAGAAATGATTAATGAAACTCACCGATTTTTTGATAACTCTCCTCCATACGAGCGATTTCTGATTGAAAATAAAGGACAATAATAACAAGAACACACAAACATGAAAACAAACAGAGCTTGTTTATGTTTAACATATCTGCAAGCAGATAAACCGCTCTATTTTACATGTCAACAATCACCAGCAGCAGCATTGGCACGACTAACTCGTACGAATACGAATGCATTAATTATATACAATAATTAGGACACGTAAATATTAAAATAGTTCAGCGTCGACAACGCTACGGTCCACCGCATCCGAATTTTCTTCGCTGGCTTGTTGTATTGGTGGTTGGTTGTTGTGAATTGACTGACTGACGGACTGACATAACTGATGACGACAGTAGATAGAACGACCACATGATATTAATATTGTTCGTTCGTTCAGTAGCTCTGGCTGTTAACTGTGCCGGCCTGTTTTATTTTCCTATTTACTGTTAGGTATTCAGTAAAATATTAAAGGTTTACTAAAAATTTTACTAATTACCCCATCAACGGCGAGCGATGCAATGGTAGGCGGGCGTGGGCATCAGGCCGAACAGGAGCTTGCCCCTTTCTTACGAAGTAATATGTAGGGCAACGATGAATGTTGTCTTTTTGATTGTACTGGAAACCATTAGTAACCGACTGAACTGAAGCGTCTGTTTAATGTATGTTCATAATTTGTATAATGATTGGTGCATTGGTAGATCTACACGCTACACTACAACATCTATTTCTGGACTTATTGGTCGCACGCGGGTCACTAGGAAATTGAAACTACTTCAATACTTCGACTGGCACTGACTAAAAATGTTTGAATTGGTTTCTTATTTTTCACTTTTTCGTATATTTGCAGTTTTTGCAGTCGGGTATTTCAAAATATATTTAAATAGCGACCCGCCCCTTGCATGAGTGCATTGGTGAACATCTAAATTTATGCATGTATTAAACATAAAAACCTTCCTCTTTAATCACTTTAACTATTAAAAAAACCGCTTCAAAATCCGTTGCGTAGTTTTAAAGATTTAAGTATACATATGGACGGACAGACGACAGCGAATTTGTTATAAACTATGTAATGATAATGTTAACACTAAACTTAAATAAATCTACAAATAATAACATTTGTAATTCGTGTCTTATTATAGGCGCTTCCTCTTGTTTCAAGAGGAAATTATGTATTACTAGCTGACCCGCAGAATCATTAAATAAAAACCTGAATGATAATTCCAGAATGTTCCAACTTTAATATAATAATGTGCAAACCATGGACGTATAAAAAAAGGCGGACGGAACTATGGCTAAGACAAAAGTGAAACGCCAAAATGGCGGCAGCTCTGTTTGCGTGAGTTAATTTTGGGGTTGCCAAGATACACAAAATTTTGCAATAAAAACATGGTTAAAATATAAAAAAAAATGTTCGAAATTGTTATGTTTAACTTTAACATCCTAAATGCTGAGTATTTTTTTTTATAATAATGTCTTTTACTTTGAGAGGTTTTTGAAATTTCCTCTAATTTCGAGATGTGTTGAAAACGATTCTAAATTAAAAGAAATGCTTTCATTACCAAAAATATTTTTGTGATAATATATTTATGTTGCCTAACTATAATTAATTGCGCACCTCTTGAGAAGCACTGGTATTAAATGGTACAGTAACAGTTTATTCCTCTGCCACGTGTCTTGACTCAAACAAATATTAAAACAAGATAAAGCACTGGGGATTAAAATAATGTATGAATATTTTTACGATTCGACGACACGGTTGGCGCAGTGGTTGAGCGATCGACTGCTGCGCAGCATGTCGCGAGTTCTATCCCCGCACGGAAGAAATATTTGTACGACCTACAACTATTTGTCCCGGGTCTGGGTATTATCCATGTCTTGGTAGATTGCTAATTTACCTTTTAAGGTACTGCATAAGTAACAACACGCCGGAGTCCTCCTTTAGTTGTTTATAAGTCATCCGCATCAAAATGTATACTGCAAATGACACTGTATTTGTTTGGAATCCAATCTTTTTCACCATTACAATTTCTACTTAAAAAATTTAATTCAATAATTTCTCCATACTTAATTTTCTTTAGAAAATCTAGCAAAAGGAATATAAAATAAAATACCCAGAAGTAACTATTAAATAATTAACCATAATAATATATTGATTTTTATAATAAACGAAAATTGCCCACATTTCGGTTAATTTGCTCACGTGAATATTGGCAACACTGAACTTAAAATTAATTGTTTTGTTCTAGCAAATACAAATTGATTTTAATGTATATAATCTGGAAATAAGTGATTGAATTATTCATTTACGTATGAAACGTGATTCCTGGATTGTTTTTCTTTCGGTCACTACGGTTTTTACACCATTTTACCACGCTAAAACTCCGCCGTTGACGGTCCCAAGCCCGTATGTGAAAGGAGGAGGGTTGGTTGAGGACAGACCAAACCAACCGTAAAAGGTCAACGTCGAGCATCGGGCGACGGTCAATAAACCCGACACAGCCGGCCTAAGAAGCTAGCACCCAGCAGAGGTAGGAAATGACCACTGCAACCCGCAACTTAGTTATCAAATAGACTAAATCGGGGACCTCGGCTTAGCCGCCCGGGTCATGAGGTAGAAAGCCTCGATAAAAATTAACCCTAATCCTACGGTGGGAAACGCGCCAAAAGGATGAATGACTGATGGGAGATCAGCCTCAAGCGCCAACCTCAATGGACCTGGCTCACATTGTTGTAAAGTGCCTTCACACAGGAATGGGCGTCACCCTGTGTGTGACCTGTTAAATCGACCCTACTCGTGGGAACAACATGAATAATTCAGAAAAATTTAGATTAAGAACACTACACCAAGAAAAACCTCAAAACAAAATATTGTCACAACAAATATTTCACCCTTCCTTTTTCAATAGACCAAAAACTCAATCACTAAGTAATCTCGACAACCTTCAGCAAACCGATTCAGAACCAATCTCAACGGATACCTACCAATGGACTGAAGTACCTGCAAGAAAAAGGCAACGTGAAAGTCCAGAAAGTAGCATTACTCAAAAACAAAAAAAACTGGATAATTATTGGCTTAGTCAGCCTACACCAACTTCAAATAGTTTCTCCGAATTAGATAATGATCCACAAACAACACAGGATAAAGATGCCATTGAAAACCCAAATACACCTCCTCCTTTATATGTAGATAAGGTTGGCAATATACAACCTTTGCTAAAGATGCTAGACGAAATAGCCGATGGCAATTATGAGGTAAAAGTTCTAAGTAATGAACAAGTAAGAATACAACCTACAACAACGGAGCTATACAAAAAAATCGTTAAAGGTTTACAAGAGAAAAATACAGAATTTTATACATACAGGCCAAAGCAAGATCGACCTTTTAAAGTGGTCCTCAAAAATCTTCATCCATCCACTGACCTTGACGAAATCAAAATTGAAATAGAAACACATGGACATAAAGTCACCAATATATGGAATGTTAAACAAAGATCCACCAAGAAGCCCCTTCCAATATACTTCGTGGAAATAGAAGCCAACACTAATAACAAACTTATCTACGACATTAAAACTCTCCAACATTGCAGAATCACCATTGAACCGCCAAGACCCAAAAGAGAGATCCCTCAATGTGGTAATTGCCAACAATACGGACACACAAAAAAATATTGTTTTAGACAGCCCAAATGCATTAAGTGCGCTGGTGACCATGCATCAGTCAATTGCGAACGCAAAGGGAGGTCTGACTCAGTCAAATGTGTACTATGCGAAGGTAACCACCCTGCAAACTATAAAGGTTGCTCCATATACAAGGAACTCCAGAAAATCAAATATCCCTCACAACCGGTTAAGCGCAAACAAACATTACACCCAGAATACCAAAGAGGAACAGCAAATACCAATCGAAAACCCACTGGACTATCATATAGAGACATACTCCAATCTAACAAACCATCGCACCAATCTGCAAGTAAGGCAAGCCCAAACGAATCCTCACCATCTAGTAATGAAGATATGAAAGAACTTATGAACTCTATGACCAAACTAATGCAACAATTAACATCAGTTACAAACCTTTTAATAGAAGTCGTGACCAAATTTACAAATTCCGTTCATTAAAAATAGCTCTTTGGAACGCTAATGGGCTCTCACACCACGTCCTAGAAGTTAGGATGTTCTTAAAAGAAAACAAAATAGATATCCTACTGATATCCGAAACACATTTTACGAAAAAACATCACATTAATATACCAAATTATACGTTCTACCAAACAATGCATCCCGATGGCACAGCCCATGGAGGCTCAGCAATTCTCATACGGAATAATATTAGACACCATGAGACGGAGTCATATAAAACCCAGGAGATACAAGCCACAAGTATCGTAATTGAGGACTGGCAGAGTCAGCTTGTTATCACAGCATTGTATTCTCCCCCAAAACATGCAATCAAAAAGGAAGATTATATCAAGTTCTTCAAAACACTGGGACCCAGGCTCATAGCTGGTGGAGACTACAACTCTAAAAACACCCTGTGGGGCTCTCGACTAACATCTCCTAAAGGGCGACAACTACAAGCAGCTATAAATGATTTACATCTTCATACAATCTCGAGTGGTGAACCGTCCTACTGGCCCACGGATCCCAAGAAAATCCCAGACTTAGTAGATTTTTTTGTCATAAAAGGGACTGCGACAGACTATTTCAAATGCACTTCATCACAAGAACTCTCATCTGACCATAGCGTTATACTGTTGGAGGTTTCCCAGAAGTTCAAACACGTGAAACGAACAGCATGGTTACATGGTCGCAGAACTGACTGGAACCTGTTTCGCTCACTGGTAGAGGCCACAATCAACACAGATATGCCTTTAAAAACGGAAATGGAGATTATGATAGCGGTTGAACATTTCAATGAGAGTGTGCAAAACGCTGCATGGAACAGCACTCCTACCACAAAAGATTCCCTCGATTCTAACTGCTCAAAGTCAGTTCGAGAACTTGTAGCAGAAAAAAGACAAGCGCGCAAATTGTGGCAAACTACCAGATTTCCTAGGGATAAAACACGATTGAACTGTCTAACAGCTAAGCTTAAGAGACTACTGAGAACTGAAGAAAACGATATGATACAGAACCACTTACGCAACCTGGATACCTTTGCAGCTAGCGACTACTCTTTATGGAAAGTAACCAAAACACTTAAAAAAACGACTTCCGCAAATCCTCCGATACGCAGACGGGATGGCTCCTGGGCTAAAAGCAACCTAGAGAAAGGTGAAGCTTTTGCTTCTCATTTAGATAATGTCTTCACACCAAACATAATGGATAACATACCAAGTCCCCATAATGAAGATATCCTTAAACGCCTGGATGAGCCTTTCCAACTCGATCCCCCGTTAAGGAAGATAAAGAAACAGGAAGTAATTGAAATTATTAGAAATCTCAATAAAAAGAAAGCGCCTGGGTATGATCTGATTACCGCAAAGCTTCTATGTGAAATACCCGAAATAGCTATCACATTTTTGACACACTTGTTCAATGCTATACTCCTCAGAGGTATCTTTCCACCCCAATGGAAGGTAGCTCAAATCAAAATGATCCTCAAGCCTGGCAAAATTCCTGAAGACGTATCTTCCTACCGGCCGATCAGCCTACTGCCCATATTGTCAAAGGTAATGGAAATCCTCTTCCTTAACCGATTAAACCCAGTTATAGCCGAAAATTATATAATACCTGACCATCAGTTTGGATTTAGAAAAAAGCATGGTACTATAGAACAGGTCCATAGACTAGTAGAGGAAATTCATAAAGCTTTTGAAGATAAGAAATACTGTTGTGCAGCGTTTTTGGATATCTCACAGGCGTTTGACCGAGTTTGGCACCAAGGCTTGCTTTACAAAATAAAGACTCTACTCCCAACCAACTATTACATATTTCTTAAATCATATCTTGCCGAGAGATATTTCTATGTAAGGCAAGGAGAACACACAACAAAACTACATAAGATCCATGCTGGAGTGCCCCAAGGTAGCGTGCTCGGCCCAACTTTGTATCTTATTTTTACTTCAGATTTACCTATGACCGACGGAGTTTTGATAGGTACCTTGGCGGACGATACAGCAGCTTTAACAGTCCACGATGACCCGACGGAAGCCAGTAACATACTCCAACGGTGCCTTAACCATATTTCGGATTGGTTGTTTGCCTGGCGCATAAAGGCCAACGAAACAAAATCAGTACAGGTAACCTTCACCACGAGACGAGAAACGTGCCCTCCCGTATCGCTTAATGGAGTCCAAATAGCCCAAGCAAATGATGCCAGATACCTTGGAGTCTACTTAGATCGTCGTCTTACCTGGAGAAATCATATATTTACAAAACGAAAAGCCCTTGGTATACAGCTCAGGAAAATGCACTGGCTGTTCAATAGAAAATCACAACTGTCTCTGGAAAATAAGTTACTACTATACAAGTGTATACTCAAACCTGTTTGGACTTACGGGATCCAACTTTGGGGGACCGCATCCAACTCAAATGTAGAAATCCTACAACGCTTCCAATCAAAAATGCTTAGGATAATCACTAATTCCCCCTGGTTCATTACGAACCAACAATTACACCACGACCTTCAAATCAGAACAGTTCAAGAAGAGATCAAACACTTAATGCGTTCTTACAAGACCAGACTGGACAAACATCCGAATATACTAGCTGCGAGCTTGATGAATGTCGACACGTCTTTCAAGCGACTAAAACGGAAATCACCAACGGATCTCATTACTCTTGAATAAGACAAAACCTTATAAAAACCACCTATAATAAAGGGGATATGTCACTGGACTTACTGCCCTCCAAGACAAGAAACATCTATAACCGTTTGCTGAATGTTAAATGAAAACAGATTGCAAAAATACTAACAAAAAAAAAAAAAAAAAAAAAAATTTTACCACGCAAGACATGATTTATAGGTTTTATTTTTTCGCCGCATATTGCGTCTTTAAGCATCGACGTTCACGCGCGTAATGGCCGACTAATGTGTGAAAGTGTGCGTGCTGGCATGTACATATAGCTGATCTGGCCGACTATGATGTCACAGTTTTTAGTTAGCGAGACTCTGTCCGTGGTGCAAACCTTAACTATATAGGTATGTTTATGTAGATTTTATTTAACTTAGTCTTCTAAACTGTTTTGTTTTTTAATTTTAACAATGCCATGGATACCTACAATTTGTATAATTACTTTACAGGAGAACTTGAATTGTGTTATTTTATGTGAATTTGTAATTGTACTGTTGGTGTGCTAAATAAAATAAAATAAATAATGAAAGTCTCTGACAACAAATCTAGGATACACCTTTTTTTATACCACCATCGTGGCTAAGCTTGTGGGCCGTCTCATGGTATACGGTTACTGTCGCCAACCCCACAAAAAGTGAAAACATTACGCAGGGGGAAAATGGATTCCTTCAAATACCAACTGTATGCTTGCCCTGATCTGGTGACCTTAAACACGCGCAGGAACATTGCACCACCCAAGGACGATGCTACTTGGCTGGATCCTTCCCCACTCAGCTAGTTCCAACGAGCAGGTGGTAATCCACTAGGCTGCCAACTTTACCACGGAACAAATAAATTTAAAATTGAATCCTAAATCATAGCTCTTTGTGATCCCGATTTCAATACACAAAAGAAAACCGGAAGCACGGTTTCCTTTCAAGGTGAATCTTTCCGGCATTCAATTCAGTTTCCGATGGCGCTTCGCACCACGCGGCCGAGTGCGCGCGAAAAATAGCACTGACATTACATTTCCCGCCCTAATTGGGTCAAACAACTGACTGTTGGCAATAAAACTCTACAGTAGCTTTAAACAAAATGTGCAATTTTCTGACGTTAATAATGATATAGGCGATATGATGTCGAAATTATGGTAATGAAGTTTAAATGTTATTACTTTTATTTATCCACGACAATACAAAGCTAAGCTGGTGAAAGATTTTTCTTTTCGCTTATCTTATTCAAATAGATTATATTATATTATTAGTTCTTGCTATAAAGTTTAAGCTTTAAAGCGTGCAACAAAAACACCATTCGCCACCAGCCATCCAAAGTGAGGTCATAGATCCTACCGAAAGGAACAATCCTCTGTTCAAATTATTTCTCTATTTTGAAGTATGGAGAAAATAACAGGCGTTTTTCTGATGCAAATTTTATACTCGTATTTTATACCGCGTTTCATTGGAAATCAGCCGTCTATCTATCCATCGAGATTATTATCACACACGCTTCGTAGTTAATATCTCTGTTTCTTGGGTTATAAATGCACGTATTTCTAGATAAGGCAATTTCGTAAATAGTGGATGACTTAAAAAAAATACGTATAAATACGCTTTTGCGCGCGGCTTCGCCCGCGTGGGCTTCGAACCCGTGCATATTTTTTATGAACATAAAATCGGTTATTGTGTCTAAACTATGATAGTTAGATATGTGCTCTCGCGATCGATCTCTCGATCTTTATAAGACCTACAAACCCGTAGTACATAATTTTGTTCTCTTGTCAATAGTTTTTGCAGCGCACGCATAAATAGGTTTTCGATTTTACACCTTGGTTTAAAAAATCGCAATTTTCATACGGATCCCTAATTCTTTTGAAAATAAAATATAGCCTATAACCTTCCTCGATAAATGGACTACCTAACACTGAAAGATTTTTTGAAATCGGAGGAGTAGTTCCCGAGATTAGCGCGTTCAAACAAACAAACAAACTCTGCAGCTTTATATATTAGTATAGATATAGATTTGCAGATCAACAGGATGAAACAAAAGCCCTTTAGCCTTTAATTAGAGAGGGCATGGAGCTGATCAAAAAAAGCCGTTCTTTTTTTAAAATTTGTTTCTTTCTTAAAGTATATGTGCCATACCGATTTTTCTCTATACCAATTTATTAAATATTACAAAATAGGTGTTCCAATGAAAACGAAACAACTAACTATCACTATCCTAGTTTAAAACATGTCAAAATTGTTTTGTGTAAGTACCTACCTTGGGTAGGCGGTCTAACTATTTCCTAATCCTATTCTTACAAAGTTTGGTAACGATGACTGTTAAATAAAAAAATACTCACCAAAAGCAATTATCGCAGGAAATGAGAAATGGCATAAGGGTGCAACAAAAATAGTTGTTCATTACTCGTCTCATCCCTCAAGTGGAGGAAATTGGACATGGCGTGCATGATGCGTGATTAGTATCGTACTTATTGCTACTTTTAAAGGGCATTCATCTATTAATAGAGTTCTTTAAATAATTTACCCAGGATACAATCGGCACCATAAGACCTATTTATGTTAAATTTCGCGTCGTTTGAGGCCATAAACGCCCACGACTGGAAGGGCCTCCTCTAAATTTATGGAAGGAACTCATCCTACTGTGACACACAGGCAAGGCTTTGTAAAAAGATTTCCGTAACTTGCGGCTAGGCGATCTGCATCTTCCGTTCCTTTAGTCGTCTCCTACGACACCCCTAAGATGGTATGGGTTGGTGACATTGCATATTTTAAATCGGTCACCAAACGGAATTACGCGTACCAAGTATCTATTGCCTAGTAATGGATTTGGATTTATAGGTCTATCTAGGCTAAGTCGCAAACACGGTGTCGGGTCCCTGTATACACGTTTCGTTGAAATAATATTAAAAACTTTAAACTTAATAATTTTAACTTAATTATATGTCATCTAAGTCAACAATTTATGACTTCATCCAACTTAGGTATACATTTTTTCAGTCCACGTTAGACATGAATGACGAGTAGTGAAACTGGTAACACAATATAGGATAAAGACAGACTAAACTGCTTGGAAAATGTAGGTGCTCATAAAATATAATGAAAAACCACCACGTCTCTCAAATATGCTTTGCGTGCAGTTAACCTGAGCCTGCTGTTGTATGTAATACCGAGCAATACAAAACACAAAGTCAGTTGTACAATAAACGTCTTCGCGGGAACACGTTTAAAAATAAAAATAGGCACGCACGTCCTTCGCGATTGAGTATCACCTTCGTAATTTAAATTAGATAGTTTCACATCAAACTATTTTAAAAAAACACATGTTTATTAAAATCTTTTTAATTGTGCGCGTATAAAAATAAAATGGAGGTGGACCGTATTTTGTATATTTTCGGCAGTTTCACAAGGAAAAAACAGGACAAACGAAAGTCTTTGGAGCAGTTGTCTCTAAGTGCTGGTAACAGTCCTCTTCATACGAAAGGATCACGGCGCGTTGTCAGTCAGAACTTGAATGTGGCACCGAGGACGTCAGCGTACCATGACTCCAGGAGGACTCTGGTGAAAGAGTGGGAATGTGGGCTATGTAAGAAAGAGCTGGTGGAACCTCGACTCCTGGGTTGTCTGCACAGCTTCTGCACTAGATGCCTTCAAGGGCTTCATCAGGAGGGTGAGGCGGAAGTTTGGACCGAGATCAATGCGGGTTAGTATATCCATTTCCTCCTGCTTACTTATTACACTCCTACGAGTGTAAGGTATATAGTCCTTTCTAAATACAAAATCTATTAAAGGTTAATATTCAGAATACTGCATCACCCGCGTCTTCCCAGATTTCTATTCCAGATTTTCCCTATAATCAGTTTCATAGCTATTCAAAATAACGGATCATTCTAGGTCTTGCTAAATACACGGACGTTACAAACTTGTTAGAATATATACTAGTTTTTTAAGAATAAAATTGTTATTTGTCGTACTGGTTAATGTGATCGTTTAGTTACCAAGCCCATAAATATATAAAAAAATAAATTGATAAAAATATATCTTTAGACATACATTCGCCTTTTCAAATTACATTACTTATGTACCATGTACTAGGTATATTTGTTTGGATAAAACATCAATGGTAAGGACATTATAAGGTAAGTGAATTTAATTTTACAAAGTAAGTACGTAGTAATCCATCGTGCCTAATTAAAACGTCGACATCCAACGCATACTTCATCACAGAAAAGTAATTTAAACACTACTGATACATGGTGCATAAATATTATTTTAAGTATTTTGTATGTTAGATTCGAATTTACTAACCTTATTATGCCTGTTTACATCGTCAGAAAAAAGTACACAGGTATCTCAAATTGTAACAAGACTGCTGAATTGTAATTTAGAATTTGAACATCCATAAAAGAAACAATGGCAATCAATACTATTGGTGAAACTAAACAGATCTCTTTCTCAATAATAGCGATTGTTCAAAGACATTAAACAAAGTATATGCAATAACAATTTAATGGCGGCACCAGATGCACTTCTGGCTCTTAACTGTGAGGCTAAACGGTTAAAATGAGTTTTATTAACGTAATTAAATAGGCCTTTCATCCAGTTCACAATGCCCTCTTAGAATTCATTTAAAGGAATGATAACAAGAAAGTTTGCTAAACGGGTCTGTTAAGCTGGTAGTATAGACGGACATCACCGCAACGATTTTCGTTTCCTTATGTGGTGCTTTGTGCTTCTGAAATCGATAACCACGTCTTAAAACTCGAAGATTTCGTTAGGATGAGATTAATGCTAACTATTAAAAAAGTACCTATTACCGAAGTTTTCAAATGGATCTCTTGGTAAAAATCGGTTCATCCATTTATTTATGAGCTATGAATATGATGCCGCCTACGAATTGTCGAAGGTTTAAGATCTTTCGAAGAAATTATTCGGAATTATGAATACAAAACAAAGCGGTCCATTTTAATCACACCTTAGACGCAAAGGCCCAGTTTATTTAATTTTAAATGTGTTCTTATCCTACTACCTATTTAGAGGATACAACATCAGACTTTAGAATACGTCATAATGTCGCCAACCAATCTTATGGTGAGCCCTGCGGACGAAAAAAATTGGTGTGAAACCGTCTGACAAGCTAGGCCCAGTGTCCTTCAATTTATTTGTAGGAGACTCAATCCTATAGGGATGAAGATACCGATAACTGAGTACGATTGTCGAGAAAGAATGCTAACAAGTAAATTTTAATTATATATTGCGTATGATTAATTCAGTAGATTATTACGGAAGTACGATATTCAGTGTGAATAATCCATAACGTTTTTTTTAAATATTCGATAACATCCAGGAAACAGAGGCCACGCCACGGCGCCTATCCCCCAATAACGGTAGTTGGGGATTTCTTAACCGTGCGAATTGCTCCGTAAACTTCGCTATCGCGGTGTAGGACTTTTTAGTAATTCTCGTACATATTTGTAGGCGACATTTCTTGATGTTGATAGTTCACATTTTTCGGGTAAATTGTGTAAAGTATGTAGGTAGCATGCTGGTCGCTACATAAACTTGGGTAGTTTTTTTTTAATAACGAAACCCCTGCACTATGTATAACCTGTATCGCGGGGGCAGTTTACAAACATTAAATTCACGCTCTAAATGACAAATGACACACAGACTCCGAGCAAGTGCCTCTGGTTTAGACCCCGGAATCGAACCCGGGACCCGTTGAAAGGCGGCACATCTTTCCGCGTGTACATATGGTATAACTCTCTCAGAAGAACTATGGTATTGGTAGCATCATGCTTACTCTTATATCAGAGTTGGTGCGGTGGTTGCCCACATAACTCCTGTTCCGAACTACTAGGGATCCACTGGTATCGGGGCGCGCAGTAGACTGCATTATCGCGAACGAGACGTGCAAGGGTATCCCGGTGGGGTTTAAGTGGGTCGTACCACGTCTTGTTGCAGCCCCACAGAACATCAACCCCGAGGAGTGGCGGTATGCTATAATCATCTCAGTAAGATTAAAAAGAATCCACAGAGATTTCCTATAAACAATGGCACAAAAGTGGGACACATTTAATTCAGTACCTACTACCCTAAGGAATAAAAAAAATACACCTATTATCTTTTGTTTATTGTTATAAAGTCTGTGGTCAAATTAAGAATAGAACTATAATTTAAATTTATTTTGCTTGTATTTCGACCGCTCGGCGACCAATAGTAATAAATATATTCTGGATATAGTTACTCTATCTGCAATTTCAAACATACATACAACAAAAGTGCTCCATCAATTCGATTAATTTGAGTCCAGTCGCGCAGTGAGCTCAGTCGCGAAGCCCCACAAATAGGCCCACTGACCTAACTCCAGATAATCTAATTTAGTCTCGATTGGATGTCTCGTTCGAAGGCTTTTAATAATAGTAATAACCTTGATATGTCGACTATTTCGAGGTCTGTTTAACCTACATTCAATGGGGTGGAAAAACAATCGTATGATTTGTAAGAGGGATAATTAAATTTAATGATTATACATTTTAGTTTAAATACTTAAAATCATCTCTGACTTATACCTCACAATAATGTGACCTAAAATTGAATACTACTTTAGTTATAATTTGTTACGTGTGCTGACGGATTTAGAATACACAGTGTCACCACCCCATTCCATCCTGAGGCTGTAGTGAGAGTCTGAACGAACTAGCTGAAAGA
This sequence comes from Clostera curtula, assembly GCA_905475355.2. Lineage (NCBI taxonomy): Eukaryota > Metazoa > Arthropoda > Insecta > Lepidoptera > Notodontidae > Clostera > Clostera curtula. Next base: position 19,867,049 of record FR997796.1, on the reverse strand, counting down.
AAGGGAAAACTTAAAACGAAACACTGTGCCAAGCCCATTGCCCTCCATGTAAATGGAGGAGGCCCGACTCAACAGTTGTGTAAGTAATAGTTGCCACATTGCCCCCCGCTTCTTATTACGGAAGGACCTTCAACTTTTCTTCTACTCAGCACATAAATGAGTCGGGCTTCCTCCTACTGCATGGGGTGGGGTTATATGCCTACTGTGCCACGCTGGCCAGTCGGGTTGGCACAGGGTTTCGTTTCAAGTTTTCCAATTGTTAGAAGACCGTAACCAAATAACAGCACGAGGTGGTGATGGCAGCTGATGGAATCAACTTTCCCTGGCTCCGTCGCGTTTTCACTTTTTACAGGATTGTTTACACGTCAGGAACAGCTCTGATGTTACAATCGTCCATAATAAGCGACGGAAACTTCTTTCCACCAGCACCAGGAGGGCCGTAAGCTTAAAGGTCTGGGCAAACAGCGGACGGGGCGGGACGGCGACGCGACGCTGGCGGGACGTAAAGAGTTGACGCGACCGCTAGTCGAACGCCGAGCGCGACGGCTCTATGTGACATGTTCAACATTAACTAATATATTACAACTCATTACGTCCCGCCAGCGTCCCGTCGCCGTCGCGCCCCGTCCGCTGTTTGACCAGACCTTTAGCGCCACCCTAATGGTATAAAAATAATGTTGTATGTATGTATGTAAGTTGAAATTATTGTTATGGATTTTTTAAACAAAACCCTCTTTTGAATGTGGGGGAAACTTTTGTAGGTATGCGGTATTCCCGGTCGTAACGAGATGGTGATTGCGACCGGTTTACCCGCTATAACATACCACTACTTATCTGCGCGGGCCATATACCTATCCTGTACCGCGGGGCAGTTTACAAACATGAAATTTACGAACACAAACGACACATCACTCGGAGCAAGTGCCTCTAGTTTACACAAAGACACTTGCCCGAGTCCGGAATCGAGCCTGGGACCGTGATCCAAAAGCCGCACATCTAGCTCCTAGACCATTAAGACAGTTCTTAATTTTAATTGAATTGAATTTGTGTAATCTGTATAAGCAGAAACTTTTTATGAAAATTCCCACGCTTATAATACGAGTATATGTATAGAGAAAGACTGCAGAATGCTAATATATCTTTTTAATTATGCGAATTAAAACATTACACACACTACCATGTATTTGACACACACGTATAAACTCTCTTTTAGAGTGTTAATTTCTATGGTCAAATTCAGAGCAAATAATGTTCCTTAACATTTGAATTCAATAAGGTCGAACTTCCTCCACATTACTTTTAAATAGATACAGAAACATCTTTTCATTGAAATGGACCTACAATTAAGTAAGTAGGCTACAGTAATTTATGAGCAGATAATTACTCCAAACTGTATCAAACCACCACTGAAAAGAGATGCATGATACGGCCGCATTCTTTCCCACTCATTAAGCCCACCCCTAAACATTACAATCCAGACTCACATTTAGAATCACATTGAAGCAAACACCGGAACATAGCTGATGTGTTTCTAAATATAATGTTGCCACCCGGCTCGGTATGACAAGAGCAAACAAACATATGTACCTACCTACTGCATAGAATTGGATCTACTTCTATGGACTATCTATTGATGGGTCGGCTGCTCGCTGGTTATGAAAGCTCTAGGTTTCCGCAAGATTTACAACTCATTACTTTACTACTGAGATCCTGACGCGTGTTTTTATTGTGAAGGTGATTATTTTATAAAAAAATTCGTCAAATTTTCGTCGGATGTAATAGCCCTCTATAGCTATAAAACGATGAGCTCGACAGGGCTACTAATACTGATGTATACAAAACTAGAGAAATAAGCACAATAAATTTATGGCAGCATCCTAAGCAACATTCTGGTACCTGGGTCTAACCTGGAACTAAGCTTGCAGGACAATAGTAAAAATAGCTATTGGTTGGTTATCACTAGAACTTTTTTTCGTTTAGGAAAAACTAAATCCTTACACTAGGTTTAAACTGAAATCGTGGGGGCAGTTCACAAACGTGTAATACACGAACAAAAATGACACCCAGGATCAGGGCCTGGTTTACAAAGACACTTGTCCTATCCCGGAAAGGCGGCACACCCAATCCCAAGACCAACAACGCAGTCATGATTTGTCAGGGTCACTCTGATGGATATACATTCTGTGCTTCGGATGGGTCGTCTCGTCTGTCGCGGCTTCTATTCAGCCCCTTAAAGCAGTACTCGTAGTCAGTTCTAGCGACAGCTGGCCTAACCAATTACCGGTTGTCCCACTAGATGGATCTCGGAGGGTAGATGGCAATCGCCTCGTGTAAATACTGGTAGTTCTCAATCAGTTTACACTAATGCATGTCCTTAATTAAGAAAAGGAGGGCAAGAAGAGATACTTTCGGTATGCTAAAACTCTCTAAATTTACTGAATAATCAATTTTGGAATTCGAAGATATATGACATTTGGTGTTACGGAACCTGCTTGCATTCAGACGCACATTAATCAAATCCTCTTGACTTACATAGCGGCCAATGCATCAAAGTCCCATGATTCATTCGCGGCCACGTTTAAAAACAAAACAATGAGATACGAAACAGATTCGGCCCCGGTGGGAATTAATAAACAGTTAAAAAGTTTATTTGGGTTATCATTCACAGAATCATTTTATAAACTCGCTAGGTTGGTATATTAAATTTGGAATGATTGTTTATCTTTCAGTGCGATCAACCTGATTAAAATTGTTTAGACAAACTTTTAAGATGTGACAGCGTTTTTTAGTTAGAGTAAAGTGGCATCTCCAAACGCCTTTGAACTCGCATTTATAAACAGTTAATTGTGTAAATAATTTAAGGTGTGAAGATTATATTAAGGGCAACTAAGTATTTATATTATTATCATCATCAACTATGCCTATATCGTAACATTGCCGAGTCAGGCCTCTACCAAATGTAAGGGGGATTTGATAATATGTATTTACTAACTAATAAAAATAGAAATGTCATATTTCAGATACCCGTGGTTTCATGCATTTGTACAAGGCACACGCGAATTATGGGCACAGTTCTAGTAATATATAGTTACTTGTAATTCGACGTCTTCCGCTGAGAATGAGATACGAGTAGTAGGCCCCCTCAATGTTACAGTCGAATGATTTGCACATCCAAAATCAATATCTATTTGTTCAAGTTGGCTCATCTGAGCTCTTTGACACGTCAAACGTCAATATACATTTTACAATTATTATTCTACCACCTGTTCGGATCTACAGAGAAGATCCGGCAAGAAACGCTGTAGTCAAAATGTGTGGAAATGTTTTGGAATAATATTATTATTTAGTAGCGTTTGTTACAATTGTAACGCACTGAATTTCTTTTTTTAAATCCGTATTTTAATTCTCTTCACGTCGAGTTAAACTCGTAGAACTTCGAAATTAATGTGGCTTCCATTCGCAAGTTCATCGACACAGTTAAAAATTGCAGTTACATAATGTCCAAATTATAATTAGTGTGTGAATCATTTTCCTTCCAATGTCGTTCTGAATAGGCGTCGACGTACGCGGCACGTGTCGTCTGCCAAAATAACAGATTTGGTGCCAAGCTGTGAGTCAATATCAATAATTCATCAAAATCATTTTACTGGATATCTATTATTATTGTATGTTATGTTTGGTTGGTGTTTAGTGGAGGGTTTGCTAGCGCTGTCTTTGGGCGTTTTCGGAACCAGTTCGATTCTGGAGTGGGGCAAGCTTTCTGTGGCAACGCTGGCATGACACGTATACTTGGCACCTTATTAGTGTTCTCTATATTTTATATCAATTTTTGACAAACATTCTGTCTATACTTATAGGTCTTTAAACATTACGCCATGTAAAGTGCATCATTACGACATATTTGTTCTGCGTCCATGTTGACGAATTTAGAATACATACACTCATTCCAACCTGAGAATATCGTAAGATCCGACGAAAGGAAATGACCAGGCAGGAAATCTAGCCGCATGAGAGAGAAAAGTTGAAACGAAACTCAGTGCTAATCACGTTTGGTTAGCGAGGGCTTAGTACCCTCCCTGTGATGGGAGGAGGCTTAGCAGTGGGTTCTATAAGGGCTCAATTAGCAGTAGTTTTTATTGGCTGATATGATTATGGTGTTTCAGGGTCAATCCAGTTGGAAGGTGGATCCCGTTCTGGTTCTGGAGCTGGTTCTGCGGGCTCCGGGTACGAGAGTGATCTTCGACACTCAGGGTCTGAAGTCAGTTGGGATCAGAAACCACCTAAATATGGCATTCTTACAAGAAAGGTGGGGATCAGGGCATGCTAATTAGATAGAGTCATAATCGACTATCACCGTACCTTTGATTGACGATTTTGCCGTTAAAAATGTCATGTTATCATTGTCCGCCAGTTTAGCCACGCCACCTAACCAATCAAATTGTTCTTAATTAGAAACTCAAGTTCATAGTCACCAGTTGAAGGCATATTTTCGAACGCAACGGTGGTATCATGTCCTTTGTGTCCTTTACTCTGCAGTTGCACTGATAATTTACTGCATTCTTGACGCGAAAGAACTTTAATATACTCGTAGCTCTACAAAAATGGTGGAAAAGGTGATAAGAAGCATGAAGTTTATGTCCTTAAATTGGAGCAATTAAATGCTCGCTAGAAATCTTTTTATGAATCGTTATTTATTTATTTATTATTAGGGTTATCAAACAGTGAATACAATAACAATCAATTTAGAAAAAAATATGTATCTAAGCTTAAAATTACTCATTGTACCACCAGCACCATTAACCTCAAATTACTATATCTACATTAAAATCATAATGGCTGAGAAAGTAGGATCTTATTATGTGATTTATGAATAAAAAATACATACGAGTGAAATTAACTGAAACTAACATAATTTTGACAATATAAACCCTAGTTATCATCATCATAACATCTTCAGCCATAATTATGTAAGACATCAACTAAGGTTTTAACGATCTTTGCACATTGCAGGAAATGATTGATGAAATAATCTTGACGGTTGTGATCGTGTTCTTTTTCTTTCTGAAACGTTAGGCATTATGTAAAAGAACACGTTCAGAGCCGATCAAGGAATTATTTCCTGCAATCTTAGCCATTTTCGACCATATTAGTCTAGCTTCAACAATCTTCATTTCGATCAATTTTACGCAGATTTCTCGCAATCTTTTCTCATCATCTTCAAAATGTCATCCTTTGCGGAATAAATATCACCCCCTCAAATCCTTATATCAATTTCTAGATATCAGGAAAAAGTGTGCAGTTCCTGCTGTGTCCGACATGCAGCTACGAGACCCAGCTGCCCCTGGGAGGAATATCAGCTCTGCCGCTTAACTACGTGCTGCTTAGGAAAATGGCGGTGCAGGACAGCGATGGAGTCAACGTACTATGTGACTTGTGCAGTAGTGATAATAAGGTAACTTTTTAAGAAACCTCCCTGTCCATTAACGTCTGCGGAATCGTTTAATATGCTTATAAGTAAGTGTACACCCATTAATTTTTACGGTAAATCGGCTACACTATATACCACCACGTGCCACTGACATTTTCAAAGTTTGATTTGAATTAATTAGAGAGAGTAATTTGCATCTCTTCTCGGCCAAGCAGCATTTATAGCCGTTTTTAATCGAATATATGCTCACGAATGTTTTCAAATTGTCAAAAAAAATATTATAATACAAAAATAATAATTAAAAAAATCTAAATGTAGTCTTTACCACCGGTTCGGAATGCCAATCCACGGAGAAGAGCCGGCAAGAAACTCCATAAATGGTTTTTGAAAAAGAATTTTGTATTTGGTCCGAAGAAATGTCGCACTAGGCACAGTCATTATTTCCACATGTCAGTGCGTCAACCATGACCGTCCTTCATCAACGCTTGATTTCAACAAATCACCATTAGCTTTGCCACGGTACGTTTTCGCTTTTGGTATTTTCGTAAATGCCTATTTTCGGTGTCACATTGTGTATTCTGTTTACGCGCCATTGGTCACAAAATATTGTGACTTGGCTATGCCTCAAATGTATTGGTTTGAACTTTGAATGTGTCTTTTGAATATTTACTGCGATATCACACTGCAGTGACGAATTTGAATTGGTTTCTATTCAGCCCATAAATGATCCAATACTGAGTGGGGCTCCTCCAATTGGAGGGAGGGTCCTTAGCCTACTGTACCACGCTGACTAGACGGGTTTTGTACCAAGTGTTGCCTCTCTTGCGGTTAGGAGATCGGCCTTGTCTTTTCATTACTCAAAATGTAAACACTGTCAGCTTCTATGACTGACGTGGAACAGTAGGCTAAATTCCCCCCACGTCATTTGAGGAGGCTTATATAAGCAATGTGTGTTCTATGGGCTGAGGTACACTCGGCCACAGATTCACCTAAAACTTCAACACATAAGTATAAGTATCCTTGGACATTTCACACAACGCCATCTCGTCCCAAGTTAAGCAACTTAATGCTTGTGTTATGGTAACGAGATGGATGATAAACTACTTATATACATTTTTTTTTGTAAATACATACATATTATAGATAGAAATGACACCCAGACTCCGAGCCAGTGCCTCTGGTTTAGACAAAGACACTGGCCCGACCCCGGAATCGAACCCGGGACCCGTTGATCCAAAGGCGGCACATCAGACCACTAGACCAACGAGGCAGTCGACAACTTCGACAAATTCAACACAACTTTTTTTTCTTTATAGGCGGAAAGTCGCTGTAACCAGTGCTTAGTGAGCGTGTGCACGTCATGTGGCGAGTCCCATGGACGGCAGAAGGCCACAGCCCGCCATTCCCTGCGGCCGCTGGACCAGACTCCTCCTAAGTACTGCACACAACATCCCAAGGCCGAGCTCAGCGTCTACTGCGCAACGTGCCAACAGGTGTGGACCACAAGTACAAATAATGTTGAATGTCAATCTAAATGCTTCATTTTAATTAAGTCGGAGAAAAGATTACAGATAGCTGTTGCTTAAATTGGAGCAGCTAATGGTCCGTGACGTGTATCAAGAATACCCTGTATCACCACCCCATTCCATCATAGGGGTGTCGTAAGAGCCGACAAAAGGAAATAACTAGGCCGAAAACCTAGCCGCACGAGAAGGAAAACTTGATACACTAAACCCTTTTTTTTTTTTGGGATGGCCAGCGAGGGGAGTGTGGGACTCTCCCCCATAGTGGGGGCCTACCCACTAAACCTCCCCGGGGTGCTCCAACTCGCGTCCTGTTGCGGCATTGTGGGATCTGATACTAAACCCTGTGCCAACCCATCTGGCCAGCGTGGCCCATCTGGCCACAGTAGGGTAATTACGCTCCATTTAGTTGGAGGAGACTCGGCAGTGGGTGATTTATGGGGCGAGAAGAATTTTTAATAAAGTCGGTTTTAATTGTTTGCTTAAAAAAGATATTTTTTACTGCAAACATTGGTTATTAGTCATCCAATTAATAATTTAGATAAAATGTGGGACCAATCTGAAGGCAATACAAATATAATTTTCCAAATCGGTTTATAAATGACGGGAATTTAGCTAATTAACGTCCTTTTTTGAAGTCGGTTAAAAGGGCTAACAAGCTTAACTGGTAACATTCTCTCGCAGGTGGTATGTCGGGACTGCTGCGTGGTATCACACAGTGGCCATGCCCTCGCCAACGCGGCTCGCGCTGCCGCAGAGCGCGCTAGGATACTGCGAGATGCTTGCGAGCGAGCCAAGCTGGTACCTGAGAATGTGCAGCGAGCAGCCAGGATACTTAGCACGCACGCCTATGAAGTCGACGTAAGTCAGGAATAGAGAAACTAGAATTAGAGGTTTTAAGGAACGGACCTCTAACGGACGAACCAATTTTGATTTTGATTTTGCCAACGTGGCACAGTAGGCTAATTGCCCTCCCTGTGATGGGAGGAGGCCATTCTCACCAGTGAGGTAGGTAGTGTGGGTTGGTGACATTGTGTATTCTAAATCCGTCACCACACGGATAGTTGGTGAATCATCATCATCATCATCAGCCTATTAAATGTTAAATGTGGTTTATTGACGTGTGAAAAGAGTCAAATGAGAAAACTTTAACCTTCTGCCTAACTACATCATAGTAGCGTGTTAGGGGCGGTCCATAAATTACGTTGACCCCTCCCTCGGCCTTGTATTAAGTCTTTTTTAAAATTTATGCATGTATTTAAAAATAATCGAGTGAAAACAGCCATTTTATTACTTATATTTATTAAATAATCTAATAAAATCATCATAAGTATGTATTTTTTAAAATGAGACGTCACAAAACTATTGACCCCCATGTCACACTTCCTTCGGTGATACCCACCCTCCTCATTAACGTGTGGCGTAATTTATGGATGACCCCTTACCTATTATTAACATTATTGTGACGCATGTCGCTACAGTGGTCTTTCTTGCAGACGCAAGCTGCCCGCGTAGAGAGTGAAGTCCAGGAATGGACGATTCAGTACAGTCGTGCCGTGGAGTCTCATACGCGAGCATTATGCACGAGTGCTGCCCGCGCCAGGGAGAAACATCGGCAGAGGCTCGACAGCACCAGCAGAGCTCTGGAACAGAGGGTGAAACAAGCAGAACACGCCGTTTCATTCGCTGAGCAGGTTTGGATGCTTTTTTTTATTCATTCATCATCCTGAGCCCACAGCACTTATTTATTACAGTGCAGCAACATTATATGTAGCACTTACTTCCAACGTCGCCCGGCTGGCTAGCGTGGCACAGTAGGCTAATGGCCCCCCTTGTAACGAGGAGGAGGCCCAACTCAGCAATGGGTCACGTGTGGGCTGAGTAGAAGTAGTAGGTTATTACTTCTACTCTATGGTATTACTTTTTCACATGAAATAGGATAGGATAACACATTACAAATTTACCTACAGTTTCAGAACTATTATCAGCAAAGTTTTGTAATATGACAACTTTCAGCAAATTATCAAGTATTGTAATAAGGTATCTTTCCCTAAAAACATGCATGCCTATAAGCTTATTTAACTGTTACATTATGTTACCATAAATTGTGAACGACATTCGTTTGCCAGACTGAAGCGGCAGTGGGCTGGTCACATCTGTAGAAGAACAGACAACCGCTGGGGTAGACGAGTTCTTGAGTCAAGCTGAAGACAGGGCGCTATGGCGCTCTTTAGGGGAGGCCTATATCCAGCAGTGGACTAATGTGGACTGATGATGATGATTATGATTCGTTTGCCGCCCCAGCTTACCTTAATTCCGCCCCTGGGCACTGTGAAATATCTGCCCGTCTAGAACACCTTCATGCCCCCAAAGATTCTATCTCGCCCTCTGAATTTCGTCGTCCTGGGTAGAAGGCCTTAACTTTGGAAATGCTATAAACAATATTGGTGCTGACAGCTCCTCTCAGAAGCCAAAGAAGATGAGCTGCTATCACTAAGCGGACCAGTACTCCGGCGTTTAGAGAGAGTCACCGAGCTACATCCTCTATCAGACCCTCCAAACATGGAGCTGCGGTTCGCTCCACGGGCTACAGCTGCGCACGACTCTACATTGTTTGGAAGATTATTGACGCAAGCGCCAGACCCTGATACTTCTGTGCTAAGCACCGAGGGTAAGAAGACAATATATTATTATCGTCGGTTCAGCTCATAAATGACTCACTCTTGAGATGGGCCATCTCCATATTCATGGAGGGCAGTGGGTTTGTATTCAGTTTTCCATAACTCGTGGCTAGGGGATCTGCTTCTTGCGGTCCTTATTTTACAACACCCTCAGGATGCTAATGGTTGGTGTATTAGCATTGTGTATTATTCAGAAATTTCACAAATCTGGCCTAACACGGAGTTGTGCCTAAAAATCGAAATCTAAAAAGAGCAACTACAGCGTTTTTTGCCGGCTCTTCGCTGTAGGGTTGTATTAGAAAGTAAATTTTATTTTATTGCTTGACCTGTCAAAAGGTCACTAATTAGGCAACTCGATTAATTTACTTTTGTTGTTTATGTAATTACCATGTTTATGTATTTTTTTCTTGCATGATAGAAACGAGGTCGGAACGAATGAGGGATATGTATGGTGCATTCATGGACTAAAACCGGAAATAGAGTTAGTTATAAAGTAATTTTACGTAACAATTTCAGGTTTACAAGACCTCCGCGTGGATTCCCAGCATGACGTGATTCTGGAGCTGCGAGACTCCAATGGGGAAAGGGTATGGTGTGGAGGAGAACAGGTAAGGTCAAAGTCAAACGACCTTTTTGCTTATAACTTTCTAACTTAGCGCTAGATTGCCTTTTCTTGTGGCTAGCTAATACTTCATTCTATATAACATCACAGGTAGCCGGCTACTTGCGGCGGCAGGATTCCAGTGCACGGCCTGCTAGTACGGCTGTCAGAGATCGAGCAGATGGCACCTATGTTTTGAGCTTCACGCCACAGACGCCAGGCGGGTACTTGCTGGCTGTCACTGTCAACAATACACCCATAAAGGTATCAAAACCCTTATTTCTTTCCATACGCCAGAAAATTTAGTTTATGTACTGATGGGGTACGAATAACTGATGCGAGTATGAATTTCACTAACGATCGAGCTAATTTGACTCGAAGTTGATTGATGAAACTGATGAGTAATGGAGTTTGGCTGACGCCGAGTGAACGAATTCGACTGATGTGTCTGATGACTGAACAAATATGACTGATGTGAGTTACAAATTAATTGACTTATAGAGTTGAGTGACGATTGAATTTCCTGATGATGATGACGATTGAATTAATTTGATTATTTTACTAACACATACTACATAACATATTACATAGCTCTATCGCAATTTTAAGGAGGCGTTTTAAAAGTTTTACCGGGCAGACGAATTATAAATGTTGATCTATGTACAGGGCAGTCCGTTCTCATGCGCGGTCCGTGCGGGCGCTCGTCACTCTGGACGGTTCCATTGTTGTGCCTTCTGCTCGTCGGGTGGACGTCGCGATGCGTCCTGTGCTTGCGGAGCAACCATGCCCGGCGGATACAAAGGTTTATTTCAAAACCATTAGAATTACGAATAATTTTATTTCCAGTGTTTCTTTCCCTCGGATTATCTCGTTTTGTAACCTTTCGACGTATACTTACCCTAATACGATTGTAAACTCTGTAAAATATTCCAGTTTATTGTGTAAAAGGAAATGATGAAATGTGTTTTTTTCTTTTATACGTTTCTTCAGGACTAGCCGAGGACACGGACAATCGAAGCCTACATTACATATAGATGCGTGCCCCCAACGCGGCTAGGATCTTTCCTCCTTTTTTTTTGGTTTCTTGTTGTTTTGTTTTATTGAAATGCTTTATGCATACCACCGCCCCCGGGGGAGAGGTCGGTGACTATGTGGGACTCCCGGGACAGAACCCGTATACCCACTAAAACCCCAGCGGTATACCCTCACAGGGCACGCTTGGGGCGCCAACGGTTCGCGTAAGCGCAGTCCACGTTGACGCCCCGACGAGGTAAGCGACTAGCAGAGAGAGCGTCTCGGTACACTGGGACGCCCTCAGTCATCGAGGCTTTCGTCGGTGGCGGGTCCCCCGACCCACCACCGGCCTCTATGGCGGGGGCAGGAGGTGGGCGTACAGTCTCCTCCTCCTCCCCCTCCCCGGCCTCACTCTGCGGCGCGGGTCGGCCAGGACGTCCTACTCCCTGACCCGCTCCGCCGCCTCCTTCTGCGACTTAACGTCCTCGCAGAAGGAGAGGATCTTTACTCCTAGGTCAACTCTAAAGTCTAGATCTGTGACTAGAAGTTGGTGATCTGGCCGCCAGGAGCACTTAGACCACAATTCCGTATTACGTGACAAATCGTGCAATATTTACAAAATCTTGTTTAAGCCACCTTCTACAAGAGACCTCATCTTTTCTCTTCTCTCAGCCCCCTAAAGCCTAATGCACATGCAATTACATTCCGCTTTGCCGTTTCTCTTATTAGGCTCTTACGGCACCCTCAGAATACAATAGATCTTAAGTTGTTCAGTATTTAAGTGCAGGAATGTTACTTGCGCAGGCTGTGGCCACGGGCACGCGGGCTGGCCAGGCACGCGCCACTGGTCGTGCTGCGGACGCACCAACAAGGACGCGCCCTGTGCGCGACCACGACCACGACCCGCCACGCACTCGCAGCTCTACCAGTTCTCTTTGTAATCCACTGAGGCGTTGCCGAAGCCTTTTCAGGGTTGGGTCCACTGACCCACTGTTTCCGAGCTTGACGCCGAGACATAAGGTTCTTGTTCATTTGAAGGGCCAGTCCTTGTGTTATTTGATAAAGACAGATTTTATTAAACAGCAGTGTTTCAATTAGCGGATGGGAATTTAGTCATTTGACAGACGGGCTAGTGATGAGAAACAGAAAATATCTAGTAGTCCAAAAAAATACGTTTTAAAATACTTGTAACAGTGACAAGTTGGCATGGGTGTATTATGTGTGAAATTCTTTATTGCACTAGACATATAAAACATTGGGTAGATAAGCGATGGTGGGTCAATATTCATAATAAGTTCCTATTTAATATTACAGGGTTATTTTTTGACCTTCCGCCAAATTTAAATTGGTGGTTCAGACCATGAAAGTAAACAAAAAAGAAAAGAAGATAATAGTTGTAAAAGTGTTAAATTTCAATGCGCTAAAGCCAACGAATTTTATTTAAAAAGAAATGTTTTTTATTCGAATATTGTCTTAAAAAGTTAAGAAAAAGTGATAAAGAATTTCACACATAATACGCCCATACCATCTCGTCACAGTTACAAGTATTTCAAAACCGTTATTTTTTGGACTACTAGTTATTATCTGTTTCCCACCACTATTCGCCATTGCTAAGTAAAGGTATGATTCCGAAGTACGCTGCACGCAGAAGTGCTACCTCGGCACTACTGGTCCCGATTACCGCGACGTAGTTTGGAATCATACCTTTATGTCGATCAGAAAAATTGACATCTGCCAAATCGATCACGCTATCTTGAATAGGGTATAGTGCAAACTTTCTTGGATCCAGCTACTGAAACCCAGAAATTTTACTATGGCCCGGGTTCTTGTTAAAATATGGGGTTGTCTATTGAGACTTGCCTGATGCTGTAAATCAAACTCGAGGAAGTTGTTAAAATTCTTACCGAGACGTGAATTGCTCACTACAACTTGGGGTTACCCACTAAGACGTAAAATATATACCCAGTTATTAAGTTAATTTAACGGGTAATTTATTGAATTTGTATTATTTTAATTGAATATATTTAAACAAAATTAAAGCACCTAAGTAAGTATTATGTTTTATTTTCCCATCGGCTTTAGCAGGACCGGTACATTTAGTTTTTTACCGGTACATTTATTCCAATAACTATGGTAAATTGTTGCGGAAATCTAAAAAAATACACCGTTACAAAAAATAAGACAGCCAACAAATAAAAATCAGTCGCAATCATTACATTTTATTTTAAAATTACAAACAATAAAATTTATTGCTCATTTTTCAATTCACATCACAACAATTAGATCGATAAAAGTTCGAATAAAAGGGACCTAGATAAAACATTGACGGCCGGCAATAATTTCCAGTAATTTTGACTAACTATTTATTTAGATAAAAGTATAATACATGTTTCCATCTTAAAAATGACAGATTTTTTTCTATTGGGTAAAATGGGTTTCAATAAGTACATATAAATCATATTTAGGAGGGGCCCAATTTTTAAGAAGTTTTAACAAAAGTAACTGTTTATTTTTTAACGATAAATAAAAAAGATCCACATGTATTAATATATGTGCTGTGAAAAGCCTAAACATGCAATAGTAATGTGTTGTTCATATACATTTTCCTAACACAGTAATTTTTTGTCCTGTTCAGGGTATCAAAACGCGTCATGCATGAGGTTAAGTCGGTATATATTTATTTATTATCATTACCAGCCTCAGTTTTGTAGCTAAGATTGGGCAGGAAGGACAATTTATTAACTGATTATTTTTCTTATTATTCAACACAGTTCTATGCCAAATGTTGGGAAAAATTTAGTAAACGTGCGATCCTTATTCTAATAATAGAGCGATACCAAAAAGCGATAAAACATAGCATACCAGACATATAGCATTTTGGAAACATAGAAATACATAGCAATAAAAAAAAAACTAAAAATAGCAACCTACACATTCTTATGACACATTTTACAACATACCGAAAATATTATTTCGAATAAACCTTATCAAGACAAATTTATCTGGGCAACGCAGTTAGGAAGACAGACATATTATATTTTCATTCAACTGGCCACCAACTCATTTCGCAATTACTTTAAAAAAAATATTTCGTACTGATGATACTACAAAAATGTCATATCTGTTGTTTGTATCAAATTATCACAGATAAATATCACGTCTGCAAATAATAACTCTTTTTTACATAACACTATAGTGGAGGGTCCCTTATTTTACATCTACACTTAATATTAGTACTCTTCAGACTGTCATATAAAAAAAATTGAAAACCAATACTGAATACATTACAATTGTGTACGTTACACATCATTATAAAATGGAAATCATCGTTCAACTAAACTCCAGGCAACTACAGCTTGACTATTGTTATTATAGCCAATTGAGCCCAACTTATTGGTTTCGGAGCAAAAACTCGTCATGTCCAGAAATCGAACTCTCGCCCTCTATATTGGCTAGCGGAATAGAAAAATATAAACATTCTTCACAATGACCTTATGCTAAAACATTTACGATAGTAATCTATAATTTCATGATTTCTGCATATTTATAATTTACTTAAAATCTAGGTACACCATCAACAATGATACTACCCTACCGTATTTGTGCACTGCTCCCAAATACGGTCCGAAAGCCTACTGTGAAAACGGATCTAGACGAATTTAGGTAGAACAACACTATATATACCCATATTACCCAGAAGGTGTCGTAAGAGGCGACTAAAGGAACGCAAGACGTAGATCATCTAGCCCCAAGTGACGGAAATCTTGATACAAATCCTGTGCCAACCCGTCTTGTCAGCGTAGCGTAATAGGCCTAACGCCCTCCACGAATTTGGAGGCGGCCCGTCTCAGTAGTGGGTCGTTTTTGGGCCTTGAAACCTTGAATATTTATTATGGTCGTTAATTGACCTATAGGTACAAATTCAGTTAATAAATTTCATAAGAAATAAAAACAAGTCAAGGCGGCGGAAATATTAAGTCAATATAAAATGGACATCACAGCCATATAATGTAAAATTTAAAAAATCAACAGATCATTCCAGCTACACCACACAAAAATAAATGACGAGAAATAGTTAATTAATTTATGTACACTGTGAATAACAGGGCGGCAGAAGTAAAATAAAAGGCAAAGGCATTCAAGGAACTGATAAAAAAAACTAACTCATCATTTGAAAATCAGCTTCGGTCCGAGATTAGTTCGAAATTGGACACAGTGCACAAACGCCTGATACGTGAATAAGCTCCCTGTCATTGAGGCAGATCGAAACTTTACAAGTAAGCATTTACAAGCCTAACGCTGGAACTGGTGTGTACGCCACGGGGTTGGGGGCGCAAGCTTGCCGCACGCTCATCTCCCACGCATCCAGTAGCTGACCCACGGAGCAGCTTTTCGGTAACCTATAAAAAATACAAGATTGACGTTCTATTCTGGAAGGTCTCAATGCATTATATCTGACACAGTTACAGGGCTGGCACCTGCTAATTTATATTTAAAAGCCCATCCGAAATGATGCAAACGCGAGGTTGTTACGAATTTATAATTTGCTATATTCGAAAATGTCTCGTCTCGAAATTCTAGTAGAAATGTGCCAATGATATAAAAGCAGAAGTTATTAAAAAATACTACTTCAATGTAAACGTCGTTTATTTAGGCTAAATTCACAGATTTGTACAATAGGAACCAAACTGATACGATTGTTTTAGTTGATTACTTAAAACTGTCAAAATCGACCATCACCGTGCCCTTGACCGTCGATTTTAATTCTATTCAATTAGCGGGTTTGGGGCCTGAACTCCGTGCTCCGGAAGACACGTATTATAGGCGCGCGAGTTCATGTCCATCCTAATGAATGATGTAATGCTGTTACCTAATTAGTTATGGTAATGTTGATAATAACTACAGATAAGTCAACAGCTGTCGATTTGGTTTATTGTAACCTAAGGTAATTTTACAAATTATGAAATAAGTTAAAAGTGATTAATTATTTTTTTAGGCCATTAATTGCACATGAACTCGCGCGCCTATAATAGAAGTCCTCGGTATTGGCTGCTACAAACGGACGGTCAGTAATATTATGAGTAAAAAAATGATTAATTGGTCCGTTTGGATGAAGGTGTCAATGGCGACGTATGAACATGTTGTAAGAAGGCACCTGGCGCAGCGCGCGTCCATGGCGCGCTCGACGCGGGCCAGGAAGGAGTCGGGCGCGGGGGCGCGGGGCGCGCGCGGCCGCAGGCGGGCGGGCGCGCGCAGCGGGTAGTCGCGCGGCACGGCCACGTGCACGGCCGCCACGCACGGCAGCCGCGCGTCGTCCAGCGCCGCCACCAGCGAGATGGCGCCCGACCCGCCGCACCCGCCCGACAGCTGCATCGTCTCCAGCGACACCTGCCCGCGGCAACTTTCATTTTCATTCAAATTCATTAGGTACATATTATATATTTATAAATCCTTAAAACTATGATTACCTTAAACCGTGAGTCTAATCTTGCAATTTCACCCTGGAGAACGTCCGGAATTTCTAACGCTGGCTCTTCAAGTTTGGGCATTTTATGGGGTGGAGGCAGATTCCTAAAAAAATATTTAATCTATTATACAATCAATAAGTCTGAGAGCAAATTATCGACGATTTTTTAATTGCTAAAAAACGCAGACATCAGCCACTACTCCGGTCTTCTAATGTACGCAAGCTACATTAAGATTATTCACACATATAATGGTAAGTGGATTACTGTATAAAAAAGGGCTATAAAAAATATATGTCTAAATGATTATACTAACGATTGACTGTCATTAATGATCTAAGAAAACTCATTATTATTTTTCATACTTGATTTCTGGTCCATTTAATGCATCAAGTGTAGGTCCAAATGTGCGTTTGAGTGTATGATTTGCCAGGGGAGACTGCAAGCAGTTGTTTACTACTTCCAGTAGGGGATTGAATATTTGTTCCTAAAATAACACACACATTATTACAGTATTGCTAATTTACTGTCATATCTTAATTAATAATATCGGTAATTTGAAATGAACACGACCAGAAATATAGGGCCGAAGAAAGAGCCCTGTGGCACACCTGAGTTAAAACCAGAACATTTCTAATTTAAATAATCTGGCTATCTTTATGGCATTGTAGTTGTAAAAAGATCCCGAGAAAAGTGTTGAGATTCTCTTTGACTAGAATTATGTTTAAGAAGGTAAACAGGAAAATGGATAGTTAACTCAATCAAGAGATTTCGTGAGTACCGAACGGAACATTTTAATGTTAACGTTCTAGCGATGAGGTCAGGTTAATCGAACTTCTTACTTTCCCACTGCTAGGTACCACAACCCCTTCGCTCCGTTTGAAGTCAAGTTTCTCAAGTACCACTTCACACTTAATAAGCGTCTCAAGCGGCATACGTTTGTTCGGATTGGATAATATATCGAGTAGATTTTTCATTTTTGTTAGCTTTTCAACATCTGAAAGCGAAACAAAGAAAGTTCATCAGACATTCTCAGTTAACTTTAGGCTATGGTTTCTATGACATCCAAATATTAAAATCAGAAATGGCAACATGACAGAAAAATGTAGTGAAGAACTTGGTAGTACCTATTATTGCTAATTACTAATTCGACAGGAATTTAGTAAATAATACAGATATATTGTTATGAGTATACAAAGACTTACTAAGTTATGTATAACTAGCGACCCGCCCCGGCATCGCACGGGTGCAATGATGAACCACTAAATTTATAAGGGTTTCTCTACAATATTATGGATGTATTGTACAAATAAACCTTCCTCTTGAATCACTCTATCTATTAAAACAAGCGCTTCAAAATCCGTTGCGTAGTTTTAAAGATTTAAGCATACATAGGGACGGACAGACGACAGCGACTTTGTTTTATACTATGTAGTGATAGTGATATGTTCAGGACTAGGAACTCACTTTCTCCTTCGCTGACCATCCGTTGCACCATGCGTCGCAATGGTTCTATGTACTTGGATAGTTGGCGCACTTTCTCTCTGTAAGCCGCTTCCTCCCCACCAGGTGAAGCCACACCTCCACCTAGTGGCGTGTTCAGAGAAGATGACGGCGATGTCACCATACCCATGCTCACACCTCTGTTTAAATATAATAAGGCAGTTAAAACTTATCTTTTCGTATTTTGCTGTGTTCACAAAAGAATTCACATAATCTTTGTTCCATACAGTAAGTGTTATAACTATGTAATTGAGTTCAGGGATATCTTCAAAATTGTAATTTTTATATTCCTTAATTTAAAAATTCTATTCCGTTTATCCAGTCTTATCCATTAATTCTATGTTTCCAAACTATTTCAGAATCGATTTCTTTATTTTTGTTAATTTACCTTGTTACCTATCCAAACTTAAATACGAAGGAACTGTAATTGCGTAGATTTTATCACAAAACTGTTATCATATATGGCGACGCGCGTTCAAACAAACAAACAAACTCTGCAGCTTTATATATTAGTATAGATAATCGATCTTGTTTACGTTAATGTTATTGTCAGATTTCTCATTGCGACAAGATAAATTATATTTTTACTCAAAACTACCGTAGGTATGAATAAAAATATGATAGCCTAAAGCGCATTCCCAGAGACTACATTTCAGACGACCATAAACACCTAAGTAGTGACAAAACTAACCTTTGCTGTTGGGGTACATGATGCGGCATATGTGGGGGAGCCGAGGGCGAGGGACTTCCAACACTGCCACACGCACCCAACCCACCCAAACCTGACATTGGTGACGTCATCGCACCACCCATTACGCCTATAAACGAAACCTTGATTTAAGCTGCGTAAAGGGAAACCGACAATCACTGGAACATATCTACATAATTTTAAAAATTAACAGTCATTCCATATTGCTCACCATACTAGGGGGTTTTGGAAAGCTAATAACGAGCTAGCTCAGAATAACTAGTCACAAGAGAAGGTAAAAAATATCTTGTGCTATCCCGTCTATTGGTTCCGCCTCAGAAAATGATTCAAGGAAATCAAATAGGTTTTAAAGTCTACTTACCCATGGGGCTGGGTCCACCCATGTTGGGCGAAGCGGCTGAAGGCGATGGACTCTGCCTCAGAAACTGGTTGGGGGGAGGAGCTCGAGCAGCATACGACGCGCCAAGCATTCCCCCCACAACTTCTTGCTTATTCTGCACCCGCCCAGGCATGTGCAGCATGTTGATATTTACCAGCTGGTTGTTGCCCATGTTACCCACTAAAAATCCATTTTTACGTGCAGTTTATTTTAGACTTAAAAATATTGATCGCGAAAGAAATCGTCCTGTCGTTTTTCCGAGGGGAAATTATATTACGTCTACATTACACTCTCATTTTAAAAATGACTGACAGTAGTCCCTAAAATACCTTTTAATTATTTTATCTACGTATTATAATAAAATATAGAAAAACCTAATATAAGAAACCTTAATTTAAGTGAAACACATTGTGAGCAAATTTCTATTGCATCTCCACCAAAAGCTATAGAATCAAGACGATACTACTCACCCATCTGGCCTGGCCCCATCTGTCCAGGTCCCATCTGTCCTTGCATATTGTTCGGCGTCATTTGCCCTCCTATCCCGACCTGGTTGCACGAGATCTGTCCCATCGTGTTTGCTCCACTCATCGGCATCGCATTCTGCATCGACATGTTCGGCATCATTTGCCCCTGCATCCCACCCGCCAACTGGTTCTGGAGCTGACTCCCCATTGGGTTCCCCATATTTCCCATATTGCCCATGTTGTTCCCCATTTGCACTTGATTCACCATTCCTAATTTCTGCAGTTGCTGCATGCTCATCTGTGGCCGCTGGTTGAGTGTCTGCAGCAGGTTTGTTGCTGTCTGCGCTTGGGAGCCTTGCGAGACGATTGGCCCTTGCTGCCCCATCTGGCCTTGCATTCCTGCCATGCCAAGATTCGGCCCCATCTGTTGCTGCATCTGCCCCTGCGGCCCCATATTCATCATAGGATTTCGAGATCCTTGCGAGGCTAAATTTTGCAGCGCATTTATCGGGTCCGGAGCCATTCCTCCTTGGTTGCTAGGTCCGGGTTGTCCTTGGTTCTGTGAGGCTTGAGCTTGTGGATTAGGGCCCGGTTGGTTCTGGTTGGGCTGCATGTTCGGTGCACCCTGATTTTGTTTTGGTTGTGCTGAAATTTAATATGAGCATTAACATGCACATACGATTATGAGGTTGAAAGTCAACTGATAAGTGTAATCCAGTCGTAATGTGCGTCATCATTGTGACATTGACATATACTATGCATTAAAATATAAATCTTCGAAGTTATATAGTTATAATATTTGACAGGGGACAGTTTTTGGCTAGTTTCGCATAATTTAAGCAAAATGCCAAGCAGATCATAGAGTAGAATTTAATATCTTGTATTTTACATCATCATCATAACTCCTGTACATAGGCCTCCCCCAAGGATTTCCATGAAGGCCGGTCGTGAATCGCCTGCATCTATCACTTTCTGGCGACCTTAACCATGTCGTCAGTCCACCGTGTGGGAGGCCTACCATCACTGCGCTTTCCAGAACGCAGTGGCCACACCAAGACTTTTCTGCCCCATGGGGCATCGGTCCTGCATCATATGTGCCCTGCACACTGCCACTTAAGTTTAGCAATCCTGTGGGCTATGCTGGTGACCCTGGTTTGCCTGCGTACCTCCTCATTTCTGATTTAATCTCGGAGGAAAAACCAAGCGTAGCCCTCTCCATTGCCCTTTAGGTGACTTTGAGCCTACTTATTGGGCCCATACTAAGCAACCATGACTCTGTGCCATATGTCATCACTGGAAACACACATTGGTTAAAGAAGACTTTTGTCTTCAAACACTGCAGTATTGTGGACAAAAAGATCGTTTGCGGATTCGTGAATGCAGCCCAGCCAAGTAGGATCTGACGATTGACCTCTCTTTCAAAGTTGGACTTACCTAACTGGACAATGTGTCTCAGGTAATTATAATGGTCAACAACAATGAGGATAGTCAGTCATACTCACACATCTCACGCACATGCAGTATCAGCTTAGCAACCATATTCATATACTCCTCTCGGGTCTTGGCTTTCATGAACACATGGTTTTCCATCTCACTGCTATTCCGGGCCACTTGCACACCTGACCTCTGAATGACATCATCGCTAGAATAAAAAAATCACTTTCTGCATACATAAAATGTTCTACAAAGACTTAAGATTTTATTAGTAATGCAGCAACTACTACTAATGTAAAGAAAGCATTTATCATTATCATCAAAGGCCTAGTATAGTCAGGCCTCCTCCAATTACATGGAGGGGACAAGTCCAATAGAGCACACCCTCTTTATTAGAAGTTAGTTAAAAAATTATAAAAGGCTGCTTGACCAGTTTTGGAGGAGTTTTATATTTATAGCAAACACTGTCACCAGATTTTATATAATAGATATATAGGATGGAATGGATGAATGATGGTGGTCTAGGACTAGATATAATGACAGTTGTTGATGTAGGTACATCCAGGGGTTGCAGCAATATAAATATAGTTACAAACTTTGGAATTATAAGCTTTTCTGTTTTTTTCCCTCAGTATATGTATTTGAAAATATAATCTTGCACATCAAATTATATAGTTTTGATGTGTGTTGCTCAATCACACCAAAACAGCTGAGCAGATTGAGATGAAAATTAGCACAGACATAGACTGAAGGTTATTTTTATGCCAGTGAAATATACAGTTCTCGTAAGAGATTGCTAGTTTCAAATCTACGCTATCAGAGACGCAGATTATACCCAGTTAACCGTAACTCCGCTTAGTTAGTCTGCACAAAAATTGAAAAATAAACGTTTAATATGTGTAATTTTATGACATTCGTTATCAGTAATAATATCCACATTTATTTATACCAACAACTTCTATCGCGATAAAGCATTTTAAAAGTTTTAAATACATACATTTATGGAAATGTTCTAATGGAAACTTACATTTTAGACACTACGGTCTGACGGAAGGTTTGAGTTCTCCAGTTATTTTCGTCGGAAGCCATTTGTTTTAAGTTGAACTGTTTCGAATTATCCATAGGCAATCGACGACATTCAATTTAATGCCTGTATTAATCACACGTTTTCGGCAATAATTTAATTAGAACGCTCGATAATTATATTGTAACGCGCTTTGTTTTCCCAAGATTGTCAAATTATTCAATCAATTTCATGAATGAATGATATCAATAAAACAGTATTTTTTATTCCAGTGTAAGCATGGCTGCCGAAGCTTAACCACCAAGTAGATAAGTTTGGAGAAGACTATTTTTACAGTATTTTCTTTTTCCCTTGATATCAAACTCAAATTTATTTCCTTCATAATTTTGCTAAGATTGGTTTCCAGGAGTAGAA
The DNA here is from genome assembly GCA_905475355.2 of Clostera curtula. NCBI lineage: Eukaryota > Metazoa > Arthropoda > Insecta > Lepidoptera > Notodontidae > Clostera > Clostera curtula. Next base: position 19,844,407 of record FR997796.1, on the reverse strand, counting down.
AGTGTAAATATATTTAAGACCCCTTAGGAAATTATTTATAGGATGACCGATCTCTGTCAGTAACTCAATGCCATACCTTTTTTAGGATTGACGCGTAATTGACGTTTATCGTTCCAGTTCAGTCTAGTCGTCAGTCAGTCTGCAGTCATCACATCGCACATTTGGATTTTGTTATTGCTTGTTGTGAAATAATTTATCAAATTATATTTTGAAAAACATTGCATCTAAATAATGACATCATCTACGGTTTTAAGGGTAAAAAGGAGGCTAGAAGAGAACCCTCAAGATGCTTTGGTACTTATGTGTAAACGAATTAAAACCGACGTAGAAGAGATATCGCCCTCGTTGTTTGTGTTTCGAGGCACTGTAAATAATCAGGTAATTGTACTAAAATTGGACTTGGTGTCTGTGAATTGTTTATTTCTTTATTTTATTCCTCTCTAATCTCTGCCTTTTATGACTTTCAATTATTCTTAGCCAAAGAAACTTAGAACACTTATTAAAACGTGTAATATTGTTTTATGATTGCCTTTCAGACACTACCAGCAAAGCCAGGTTGCTTTTGTAATGAAAATAAATCAATATACTTACAATCCAATACCAGTTGACGGCATGCTCTTGCACGATACTGGCAAAGTGGCAATAATACAACTTTATCTGTTTAAATTTGCAGGAAACTGCACATGTTCAAAACATTCTTCCCAAAACTGACATCAAACTGCAATCCGTCCCAAATGTATCTGATATTATGGATAAAGTTCGAAAAAAACGCAAGCAAGCCTCAACTGAGAGTCGTTATGAGGTTGTCAACTGCAGTAGAGGTATCAAAGAAGACAGCGGACATGATGCAGATGACCTTTACAATTTGGTGGATTTACAGAAGAAAGATGACAAAGACGACAATCTCACTTATGCCTATGATCTCTATACAAGCTGGAAACAAGATTTTGACATTTCAATGATTGATAATTTAGTTGGGTAAGTCTATGAAACATCCAATAAAAAACATAAACCTATATTATGGTATAAGAAACAAAATATTTACATTTCAATGAGTCGTGTCACTACTACTAATCAGCCTATAAATGACACACTGCCAAATCAGGCCTCCTCCCATCACAGGTTAATAAGCCTACTGTGCCATGCAGGCCACGTGGGTTGGCACAGGGTTTTGTTTCAAATTTTCCTTCAAGCTAGGTTTACAGCCTTGTCATTTCCTTTAGTTGGTTTTTACAACCCCAATCAAACCAATCTCAGGATGGAATGGGGTGGTGACACTATGTATTCTAAATCCATTTTAAGTTATGTTAGATAAAATAATATATAAAGCTGCAGAGTTTGTTTGTTTGTTTGAACGCGCTAATCTCAGGAACTACTGGTCCGATTTCAAAAAATCTTTCAGTGTTAGATAGTCCATTTATCGAGGAAGGTTATAGGCTATATTTTATTTTCAAAAGAATTAGGGATCCGTATGAAAATTGCGATTTTGTAAACCAAGATGTAAAATCGAAAACCTATTTATGCGTGCGCCGCAAAAACTATTGACAATAGAACAAAATGATGTACTACGGGTTTGTAGGTCTTATAAAGATCTACAAAAAAGTCCGCGAGAGCACATATCTAACTATCATAGTTTAGACACAATAACCGATTTTATGTTCATAAAAAATATGCACGGGTTCGAAGCCCACGCGGGCGAAGCCGCGCGCAAAAGCTAGTGTAAGATAAAATTGGTGAGTTCCTACAAAACATATGTTCACGCTTGCAACACACACTATGGTACAATAGACAGACTAATTGACACAAACTGTCAACATCAATCCAATCAAATGCATCTGTAATTGTCTATAGAGTTGAAACTGACTTTCTCACTGGCTCCTGCCGAGGCAATGGTCGTGAGACACCATCGGACACAGCTGATGATGATGATGACTCCAACGATGAAAACAACTGGAGGAATGACTATCCAGATTCAGAACCCAGCAGCATAGATGAAGAAGACATGATTAGAGCCATGGAGAGAGTTGACATTGGTGAGTACTGCTCTATCCCATAAATTCAGCCCATAAATGACCCACTGCAGAGTCAGGCCTCCTCCACTTACATGGAGGGTAATTAGCCTACTGTGGCTTGCTAGCCAGGAAATCTTGATATGAAACCTTGTGCCAACCCACAAGGTTTTGTATCAAGTTTTCCTTCACTCACAGTTTTTCCTTGTCACTTTCTTTTGTTGGCTATTATGATATGTTGGAAGGGGATGGTGACACTATTTATTCTAAATTAGTCACCACACGGACAGTACTTTACGTACGTTTTTCCATAAAAGTTTCATGTCAGTTTAGCCATCTACATGTCTTTGATAAAGTTTCCCTGTGTATTATACAAATTGAGTCAGTAGTAGTGGTAACGTGTCGCATATTCTGTCTTACACCATTTAATATTCATCATCATCCTCGTGTCCGCCGTAAGACTTCTGCTGCACATAGGTCTCCCCCAAAGAATTCCACGAAAACCGGTCCTGGGCGGCAACGATTGTTTTCCAGCGATATTACCAGCACTGCGCTTTCCGGATCGCGGTCGCGACTCTAGAACTATTGTGCCTCATCGGCCGTCAGTCCTGAGAACTATGTGACCTCCTTACTGCCATTTGCCCCGCCGCACTTGCTCACACTCGCATTGGCTGTCACGAGCCGCGTGCGAGTTGGAGTATTTAAAACCTATGGCGCAGTACCAAGCTCCGCATTTGCTCTCACGTTCACGTGTCGACGCACACGCGTACATGCGGAGTTTGGTACTGCGCCTCGCACGGGGCGCGTGACAGCCAATGCGAGTGTGAGCATGTGCGGCGGGGCTTAGTGATGCTAGGGCTATGTCGGTAACTCTGGTTCGCCTGCGTATCTCCACATTTCGAGCTTAACCCTCTCCATTGCCCTTTGGGTGACATTGAGGATTTTAAGTGCCCACCGTAACATATGTCATCACTGACGATACGCAATGATCGAAGACTGTTTTAATTTACCAGATGATCTCTCCAGTGATGACGGCGAAGACAAAATATACAATGATCCCCCAGATGTATTAAATGAAGATGTTAAACGGTACGGGACAGCTTACGCACAGTATAAGGCGAAGGTTATGTCAGAAAACCCTGATTTATCAAACAGCAGGAACTTTGTACATTGTACCACAGTCAAAGAGTTGGATGAGGAATCTGTAGAAGGGTACAAAAATGAAAGTGATGATGGCTTTTATTATGGTGAAGATGAAGACACTGAGCAATACAAGGAACAGTACAAGAGTGAATCTTCAGATGAGTATAGTCCAGACTAGCTGATTACTTACTGTAAGATAGTGTTATCGTAAATAAATCACAAGATTTTTACTACGTAGTATATTTTTTATTTATAGACCTAATGAAAAGACCTGCGTGATGGTACTATACCTATTATGAGTGTATTAACATCACGGAGGTTAGTTTTTTTTTCAACCCATCTCACGTTTGTTTGTTCCTTTAATTTGAAAGGGTATTTAGTCGGCTGTGCCACGGTTGGTAGACGATTATTAGGATGGTCTAGAGTCAATACAATGCCTCGACACCCGACCTGCACAGCCTCGCCTTTTAGTCGATTTCCACGCAAAAAAAATACAGAAAATAAACGTCAGTTTAATATGTGATAAATAATTTATTGTCTGGCGGTATTTTTACAATATCATTGTATGCCTACATCGATTACGCTCCCACTAAATGTTATATCACTTTAATTCAACGCTTAACATAGCATTATACTTAGGTTGTGGGATACCTTGAATGATTTATATAACGAAAATCTTGACAACAAGAATTCAACTTCCAGCATCAGCCCATAGATAATGTAGAGTCTTTATAGTCGCAATTGCAACGTCACGTTAGGTAGGTCTTAATGATGTAGTTACGAGAAATGAAACCTAACGGCATTTTTGGGATTATCGCCTTTAACTGCTAATTATTAGTGTTGAATTTGGGGATATAAAGACAGGCCTCGGTTTAAGCTCCGAGGGCCCCAAGATCCCGCGACCCTGAAGCGGGCAGTCGAGGAACGCGGTTGGTTTTAGTGGTTAGGTCAGAGCGCTAATTACCATCTTTCCACCCCCGGGAGTCCCAGATAACCGGCTCGTCCCCAACGGTCGGGTATCCAGGAGGATTTCCAACGAAAAAAAAAACAAAAGTTGATACATTTTGTTTTTTTTTTGCCCTTCCCAGGCTGTTGAGTGTATCTAGTCCATAAACGATTTTACCAGCACAATGTTACGGCAATTTGCACAGCCCATGCCCATTCTGTAGGTTATTAGACGTGTAGGGTTTTGTGAACATATTTGCGTAACCAAATCATTCGAGGCATCTCACTCGTTGGCATTTGAATTTCAACGTTAACTTTATTCGAGATGTGTCCGCACATTAAAAACTATGTTTTTATGAGAACACAGAGTTATGGCACTTATCATCAGATGCGTGAAAAGAAATGTTATGATTGTACCTTTTAAGGCCAGTGTAGTCGTGAGCAAAAGTGGTTATCACTAAATACCAATTAATCAATTAATTACATTCAGTCAGTCACTTAGTGCTTTTGATTAGGTGTTTACCACCTAATCAACAGCACTAAGCTTAACTCATCAAACTTTATAAACATATTTTCGTTATTACCTCCATTTTAGTAAAAATAAATGATGAGTAAAACACCTACAACAAAACTTCACTATGAAAACTTTTGTTGAAGGTGTTTTACATAGTTAAAAGTTTATTTATGGTCTATAATAGATGTATAAATATTAGATTACAGATGATCCCACTGGATGGATATCGACGGGCCGATCCCTTCATGTAAAAATAACTAAATATCCGAAAAGGAGGATGTAATTAAATGAAATAAATTTTTGACAACCACTTATGCCCGAAATACTACACGGGTCGTTGCAGCGATATAGGAGCGGAAACATTAAAGAACTATTTTTTAATATTGCAACACTAATTCGAGACTCATTCCTTTTAAAACGAACAAAGTTACACAAATTACAATAATTATACGTAGTGAACAAGTCTTGTAGTCGCTTAAAACCTACAACTATGTTTAATGAGATAACTATAAATGCAAATTACAATAAATCTAGCGATGCTTTGGCATTTACAAAACATGTTACAATTTTGAATGTTATTTTTTATTTTGTTATACTTAAAAACTTAAGTTAATGACGATACTTTGTTATTTGAAAATATGGGAAATACTTTTCGTTCGGCTGTATTGTGTTTAAATACATTTTAATGAAAAAGAAACTTGCATGGGACTGAGGGTCTTTCCGTTTATGAATTAAAAATATTTTATGGATCCTTTTGAATTGATATTCTTTTAACTTACGCGTTATGCAAGTTAGCTGTCTAACTATTTTGTAGCTAAAGCGATCATCATTTAATTCACTTTCTATTACCAGAAATATCCATTTCTTCATTGTGTATTGTGGAATGATTGTATTGTATCATACCTGTGGTTAATATGGCTGTTGGAGTTACTCTCCTAAACCCAGACTTTTTAAATCCTTTAGATAAAGATAATTGATTTAAGTAAGTTTGATTTGCATGGGACAGAACTGGATGAAAAAATTTTACGTTCTCGGTTACCACTTCGTCTTAGAGCGTCTTAAAAAAGACTCCACGAATTCCGGGATGTTTCCAAAGCTCCTGTACTATATTCATTTTTAAATTAAATTCGTCGTGCTCCATACTGCCGAACATTCAAACAACTGACAGTGACACTGGTAAGACATGTACTTACAGTGTTTATCTCCGTTTATAAATATTGGATTAATTCAATTAATATTAAACAAAAATTAACAACAAATATTGAACAATCACTTAAAACGAATGGTAATAATTATTTAGTAATATCTTTACATTTATTTACAATTTTGGTAATATTTTAACCGTATACTAATAAAGACGAAGTTTAACGTTTAACTAGGGATTTACAGTAACAGTTTTAACAAAAGTCTACAATAATTGGGCTTTTTATTTACATTAGCCGAAAATGCACCTTATCGTGTTCATTTTAGAGTACTAAATTGAAGATCAATTCGAACACAATACGTGCAAAGACATACTTATCTTACGCTAGGTACTATCATCGATTACAATACACCGTTCTATAACGATATGCCATAGACATCAATCGTAGTTAATTTTAGTAGATTCCATATCGATATGAAGTATTCATAATCATTAATTTATTGCACATGCACAAATAGTTCGGACATAATAAAGTTCCGTAAAGAATGCAAGCATTGAAATATTGCCGTAGATTGCATAGAATTGAATAGATTTTTTTAATCAATATGCATTCTATGTATGTAAATTATGGTACAGATTTGATTAAAACCTCTGATTTTAGAAAATAATACACAGACTGTATTTCTTAGTTCTCTTAAATCATTGTTTACACGTACCTAGTATGTAGTTCCACAGAATATAGGAGTAGCACGGTGATTTCACAATGACGTAATAAACGACTTACTCACACAATCACGCGCTGCAATGAGCCAAGTGCCGAATTACACTTTGTCTTAGTGTGTGTTGTGACGTCACTGTAAACCTTTGACGCTAAATGTATATTCTGTGGCGATACGGATTACGTACAATTTACCAAATACAACAGTTTTGTCCTTAAAGGGGCTCAAGTTGTAAGCCCACGCCGATTCTTTCAGGTAGAATCGTATACATCAATCACATAATGTATTCATAACATTGTTCATAGCACGGGCGTGTCGGTCAGCCTGGCGGGTGTTGGCACATTGTTGTTCGCCGTCGCATCCGCGTTGTTAGCTGTACAATAGAACTGCTTGTGCGCTTTATATGTGTTGACGTATTTGAACGATATGTCGCAAGACTTGCAGTAGTTAGGAGTCTCTTCGACCTCCGCTTCGGGTTCCTTCTTGATCTCAACAGTTGGGACGGGAGATGTTGTTTCTTCTTCCGGTTCGTCGGTGGCGTGGACTAGCCTCGCGTGGCGGACCACGTTGCCTCGGTACGTGGAAGTGTACGCGCAGCTGCTGCAGCGGTGGACTCGCTCGCCGGCCACTGCGGGGCTGGGGGAGGTCGCTTCCCGACTTTCTTCTTCAAGAACGCACGCTATGAATGTCTCCTCCTGGAATTAAAACATTGGTTGGTCAAATTTGTTTTTTTTTGTAAATAAATGAGAAATACTTAAGTTATGCATTTCGTGATAACGCCCCTTACACAAATATTATTTATGTAAAATCTGTTTTGTTTATATTCGCTAGTATATCTATAGCTTAATGATTGACGGAACCCTGAGTTGGGTAAAGTCGGTGTCAATCAAAGTAGCCTAAGTTACTTCTTGTTAAAAAGTCTCGTCATAAAATGTTGTTTTAGTATATATGCACCGTGTTTATATCCAAATGCACTTAGTAAAAAGCGGCAACTTGCTTCCTTATTATGGCTTCCACGCCATAATAAGGAAGCAAGTTGCCTCCCGGCCACACCGGGTTCGAACGAGCTCTAATAGCATCATAAGGGTACTAGCCAATAAACTTGATAGTCCCATTCTGAGACATTGGGTTTTACTCCATACGACCATTAATCCAATTTAAATTGTAAATTTTGAAAATTATAAATTGAAATGTATTTTATTAATTTATAGAAAATTTTAATTTATAGAAAGTTTATTGTGATATTTTAATGGTGACACCTAATTCTTATGATAAATTTGTTTACTAACATAGGCTGTAGGAACTTTACTAACAATACTATGGATCATGAGTCTGAAATAAATGTTTATTATTATTATTATTAATATTACAAACAGTACTCCACTTTATTTATTTGTATAGTTTAGTCAAAGTGCTCACCTGCATGTCAGCGGGCTTCTTGTTGTTGAAGTGCATGCGGATGTGTGTACGCATGCCACGCAGTGTGTTCCCCCGGTACCGGCAGATGGTGCACCGGAACGCCTTGACTCCCGCATGGGACTCCATGTGCCGCTGTGCAGCTGCCGCAGTCGGTGACACCACGTCGCAACACGGACACTTCCAGCCACCCTCTGTGGCCGATGCCGGCCGTGGTGCTTCGGGCAAGCTCCGAGGAGATCGGGTCTCTCTTTTGGTGCAATAAAACGCCTGATGCGTCTTCAAGTTATCCATAGAACTGAAATGGATTCCACAGGCGAGACATATTAGTTGTCGGTATTGAGTCGGAGGCCCCGATTCTGGGGGTGCTGGGCTCGCCCGCTCGTCGGCATCTCCCGCTGAGCAGTAATACCGCTTGTGTATACGATAGTTCTCGTACTTGCAAAATACAATGTTACATTCTTTGCATTTGGATACTCCTTGCTTGACTAACACCTGTGGAGATGTCGCCGCGACAGGTAACTCCGCGAGACGCAGTGCCAGGGAAGGAGGAAGAACTGCTGGAGAAACCACCGGTGCGAACTTCTCTTCAGGGGGCGAAGCAACGCTAGGGGGCTTCGGAGTGGGCCCCCTGGAATTGCGTCGTCTGCGCTTGGGCGAGCTCTCGGCGCTTGGCGACGATGACCGCCGTGAGGGAGATGGTGTTCCCGGAGATCCTGGGAGAGACGGAGCACATACGATTTGCTCGGGTGTAGCTGATCGTATCCTGTTCTCTTTTTCGTGTTCATCTGTTAAGACAGATTCAGGCGTTCGGCGCACCGTAAGATCGAGTGGAGTGGCACCGTCACGCGAAGGCTCCCGAGGTCGATTGGCTGATTTTAGAACTTCTGGTTCTTTTCCTTCTGCGTTAAGACTCGACAATGCTCGGCTTATAGGTTGGAATGTCCCATTAGGCAATAAGAAGCATGGCGTATCCGGATCTGGCAGCGTCGTGCCCGGCAGTGTGCTAGCACTTCGTAACAAGGAATAAGGAAGTATCAGGATTGGATTCGTCGGTAATGCTAACGCATACTGGTTTTGCGCTGGAGGCGTTGCCCCGGGAGAAGGTGGAGCCGATCCCGAAGTTGCCGATCCACCTCTGGCGGCGGCCAGTGCCTGTTTAACCACTTTTCTTGTTCTGCAGTAGTTAGCTTTGTGAGCGCGAAACGTTTTGGTCGAGCTGAAGCAAATATCACAGTCTGTGCAATAGCGATCTTGCGAGTGTGGGCTCTCACTTGGTTCTCCGTTTGAAGTCGGCGTTGGAGCCGGAGTTCCACTGCTCACTGGTGATATAGAGTGCATACGCATATGCCGGTTCAAGCTGACTTTTTTGTCGGCGCTGTACGAGCAGTAAGTACAGGCATATTGCTTTCCTGGAGGCCGGGGGGTCTTTGCATCACCGCTAGTGTCGTCCACGGCCTGGTCAGTCGGAGTTTCAGTTCCTTCTGCCGTCTTCGGTCTTCTGTTTGAACAGTAGTGTTCCTGATGAGCGTGAAGCGTACTTAGAGAAGAATAGCGTATACCGCAAGGTGTACAGATGTATCCTGGCGGAGCGTTCGCCGGAAATAAATTCGGGAATGCGGCGGCGGCTGTCGCCAAAGCGAGGTATGTGGCGTCCCTCCCTTGGGGTGCTGGAGGCGGCGGTGGCGAGGGCGAAGGTGGCTCATGTTTGAGCGGGGCTGCCTGCGGAGCCAGTGCCGGATCAGTCGCGAGGCTCGTGTTGAGACGCAGGCGGGGTGGTGACGCGGCCGGTGAACCACCGGATGCGGGCGAAGCGCCCCCGCTAGACGCGGCTTTCTCGCCTCCAGAGCTCGGCGTACGAGGTTCTCCCGGCATTGCCTCGCTCTCGTTTCCCCATTCCTCGTCCTCACCTGGAAACAAAGACGAAATACGATTACTATTATATTACCTACATAAAATACGATAGAGCCGAAGCAAAAAGAATGAAGTGGGACGTATCGACGCCTATTAGTGTTGTTAATAGCTGTGTGATGGTGAGTTGGCAGAGACGCACCGGCGATAGTCGTCTCTCGTCACGTTTTGTCTCGTATCTGTCGACGTCAGTCAGATGGAGGCTGCGAGTCGAGGCATACATTAGCGCTCCTAATTGAGACGTGGCCGCGCTATGTAAATATCTCCGCGTGGGTGGGTCGCACCGGTTGCGATGAATGCAAGAAATGCACTCGAGATTAAGGCCGCGCACCCGACTGATCCGTCATTACTGCCAATGCGCGTCCATCAGTATCGTGCGCCTGCCAAAACAGAGCAAAAACTTAACGGGCCGTTGTAATTGGATCTGATTTCCAGAAAACGCTCGCTCACCTTCCTTTTGGAGCGACAAAGATCTCTACCGAAGGAGGAATTAACCTATCTTTCGCGCAGCGATCTCGACTCAAAACGCCAATTAATGAGAGGCTCAACTTCATTCTCCTGGCCCTGTGAAGATCATTATATGGGCACGACAGCGAGATGGACGCGACGATTGGTGGCGCGCGCGACCGCCATCTCGCGGTAACGAACGTCGCGCGGATCGGATTGAGTTCGGGTCACGCTATCCTAGTGTGCGCGCGTTCCGATTGGTCATTACGATTCGCGGTGAAGGGCGATTGGCCAGCTAATGCTGCCTTTATCTGGCAGCTTAATGTTAGCGTCATACCGAGCGCGAGCTTATCGTCCTTCGTTAGTCTCGCTCCAGCTTCTGTTTTTCGCTAAATAAGTTATAAGCTTGTGATTGTTGGCTCGGCGAAAGGTTGTTTGGACGATCAGATAGATGGCGTGACTTGGTGTCGTTTATGCAGTTCCCGCGAAACCGAATGTCGATTCGTTATGCGATATACATCTGGTGCCCTTTTGTCTTTATAAACATGTCATTGGGCTTGCACAAGCGAAACATGCGATGTATTCAAAGCCCGCATAGTTTTGGCTGAGAACATAACAATGAGTAAGATTAGAACTGACATGTGCGTACATACCCTTTGACTGTGAAGTTACCTCACGAAGTGCAGAGAACAATGCATTTGAATTTCATAGAGAATAAATGTAATTTTATGTTCTGTTGAACATGCCTGACAAGCTTAATACACGTGCCTACACGTTGTTTAAAAAAAACAAAGCGGCCATCTTGTCGAAGACTTATCTGTCGGGAGATCAGGTCCAATTAAAATAGTCGTGCATCGGTCGCGTCACAATCGTTCTGATATTCATCTGTGATTGTGACGCCCGTGAGCGATCACCTAGGACCGAGGCCGCTACTATGTGTCCCTGCGATATGATTATCTCAATCGATATTAGTCACTCCTTGCTTAGGTAGTGCCATCGATATAGAAAAAAAATTGAGCATCAGGGTCAACGTACCTACAAAAATATGTTCGTTTTATTTTCAAGTTCTGCTTAAAGTTTTATCCATTGCTATTGTTTATCCATGATATTTAACTTCCCATCATAGTAAAGTCGAACGCCTAAATACATAAAAAAAATTTTACGTATTAAGTACCAAAATTGCGTCTGGTAACGGATATACATAGTATTTCCACCCGACAAAATGAAATGATAAGGCCAAAAACCTAGCTATAAAAAATGGAAATCATGTCTGCCTCGTTGATCTAGTGGTTAGATGTACCGCCTTTGGATCAACGGCTCCCGGGTTCGATTCCGGGGTCGGGCAAGTGTCTTTGTCTAAACCAGAGGCGCTGGCTCGGAGTCTGGGTGTAATGTGCTCGTGAATTACATGTTTGTAAACTGCCCCCGCGACACAGGTTATACCTAGTGCAGAGGGTTTCGTTTATCAATAAAAAAAAAAGAAAAATACCGTCTGGCTAGCGTGGCACTGTAATACCATAGAATAATCACCCTCCATATGGTTGGAGGAGGTCCGACTCGGCAGTGGGTCATTTATTGGCTAAGAAGTACATACCATTTTTTATTTTTCTTTTTTTTTTGTTTGCCCTGGGTAAAATCCTTTATGGACTTCCTCGCCGGCCACGGGGATGGCCAGCGAGGGGAGTGTGGGACTCTCCCCATAGTGGGGGCCTACCCACTAAACCTCCCCGGGGTGCTCCAACTCGTATCCTGTTGCGGCATTGTGGGATCTGATGCAGAACCACAAGAAGTACATACCAAAATTAACTCAAACTATAAGGGACATGGGCACAAATTTACATTTTCAACGTTTAATATAGTAAGTTAGATAAGTATCTGTAGTAATAATATTGCCACTGCAAACCGATAGTAACGCTAAAATATCTCGCACCTCGCAGAGTACACTTCGAACTAAACCCATTGTAAGATAAATGAAGATAAAAATCTGGTTCATTGAATATTAATGCGGCCTAGTATTAATTCCTAGCCGCACATTGTGGTTGTTTTTAATTTTAATCTATGATTCAAAAATATGCACTAGTACTACTACTGCTGCTCATGCCATACCAGTGACCCACTGCTGAATCGGGCGTCCTCCCATCACAGGGAGGGTAGTTAACCTACTTTCCACGCTGGCCTGACGGGTTGGCACAGGGTTTCGTATCATCACTACATAGTAAAAAACAAAGTCGCTGTCGTCTGTCCGTCCCTATGTATGCTTAAATCTTTAAAACTACGCAACGGATTTTGAAGCGGTTGTTTTTAATAGATAGATTCAAGAGGAAGGTTTTTAAGTAAAATACATGCATAATATTATAGAGAAACACTGATAAATTTAGATGTTCATCATTGCACCCGTGCGAAGTCGGGACGGGTCGCTAGTAATAAATATAATAAAATAAATAAATATCCTTGGACATTTCACACAACGCCATCTCGTCCCAAGCTAAGCAACTTAATGCTTGTGTTATGGTAACGAGATGGATGATAAACTACTTAAATACATTTTTTTTTTGTAAATACATACTTATTAAAGATAGAAATGACACCCAGACTCCGAGCCAGTGCCTCTGGTTTTTAGACAAAGACACTTGCCCGAACCCGGGACCCGTTGATCCAAAGGCGGCACATCTAACCACTAGACCAACGAGCGGATAGGTTTTCGACCTTGTCTTTTCCTTTTGTCGGCTCTTACGACACCCTCGGGATGGAATGGAGTGGTGACACTATATTCTAAATGTGTCACTTTTCACAAATAGATGTCTTTACTACGATTTTTATCGCGATTTAACTACACATTTATAAATTGCTGCATAATCATCACTACATTTTATAAAAAAAGTCGCTGTCGTCTGTCCGTCCCTATGTATGCTTAAATCTTTAAAACTACGCAACGGATGTTGAAGTTTTTTTTTTAATAGATAGAGTGGTTCAAGAGGAATGTTTATATGTATAATATGCACCCGTGCGACACCGGGGCGGGTCGCTAGTACGGAATAAATAGTTGTTGGTTCAGTCACTTTCAAAGTTATAATATTAGTAGGAATTCAAACTTATACAGAATATTGTCAATAGATGGCGCTATAAGGCTATTACTACTATTATTCTAAGGTTACTTAAACAAGTGCCTAAACAAAATACATATAATCATTCAGTCATATCATTCAATGTCAGTCAATCACTAAGAATGTTTTTAAACACTATTCTTCTCATTAATTTCGTTTGAATGTAGCATTGATTAGACCAATACATACTTAGTGTCACTAAACCTAGCCGACCTGTGAGCGTACGAGACGACTCAAGTAACTAATCAAATTGACAAGTCGGTGCAGAAACCGAATACAAAAAATAAATCGTCCAAGAGCCCTTCAGATACGAACATTTGCCAGCCATAATCATAGGCAAAATGACTGGAAGATCAGTTGGGTGCTGCAAGACATCTGGCTGGGCCTGCACTGATGTCTCAAGTGCAGTGCTGCTGCTCAAGCTTGCCAAAGACCATTAAAATAGGCAGAAACTACTGCTAAACTTCAGTTGCTTGAGGCACTAAACGAAGAAGAAGAATCCGTCTGGCCAACGTACGTAGTATTAATTTATTCTTTTCTCTTGTAGGAAGCCCGATTCAGAGGTGGATCGTTGATCAGCGATGAAGATAATAATAATATACCGTATTACTTGTAAATCTTGTAACAACTTGTTAACTGCTCGTTCAACTATTTTTTTAAGATAAAACGTTTGAGTTTATTTCTCCTTTATACTTTAGAGCATACAAAACATTCCGCTTATCAATATTACATTTACATCACAATGCGCGCCATTACCAATGTTGCCTGTTTAAAATAAAAAAGCTACCAAAAACAATAAACTACAACACAAAAGAGTTAAGTGACAATGTCTAGGAGATTATCGTCGCAAACATCTTGATTTATTTGTGTGTGTTGGACGAAGGAGTGTGTCCATCTATCATGCGTGGACGACAGTGTGATGATATCATAGGTGTTTAATACGTATAGAAGTTTTGAATAAAAATAATATGTACGTCAAGGGCGTTATCAAATATTTGACAGCTGCAGTTCGTGAATCGTGTCGTGAAGATGGGAATTTATAGAGTGCAGATGTATTTTGTGAATAATATTTCAATAATTGTTTCTTGGTGGTATTTCACTTTGCTATTCGTATTCGAGTATCTGTCATATCTGTACATTAAGAACTATGTGTGGATGGAAAATTTGTCAAAAAGTCAAACCGCCCTAAACAAATACCGCAAACGAATAGCAAACTAGCTGAACCGGCGAATTTCGTTATAGAAACATGTTTTTTCATATTTTCTTACCTCAAACTCAAACTCAAAAGGAACTTTATTTACGTAGGTTTCATCACAAAACTCTTATAAATCGTCATATTTACAAACACCATTATCATCTTACGGCCCCTGTCCCACACTAGGTGGTAGTCTCCACACACACCTATCAGTCGTCATACCTACATTCACACCTTTCACACACAACTCCTCATTCCTGCAATCCCTCCATCTCCCCTGATCGCTCACAATCCCTATATGTTCACTCACATTCATGCCGAAAATACCACCGGTTCGGAAGGCTGCTCTACAGAGAAGAGCCGGCAAGAAACTCTGTAGTTGCTTTTTTTAAATTATTGTTCGTTTACAAAAAGCACTAAACAGCATAGTGAGGGCAAGTTCGCAAGATGAGAGAAACAGGCTACATGTTTACGCAATGAATGACGGATAGACCTTGACAGAGCCAATAAAATAAAAAATAAAACAAATCCGCGATTAAAGGTCTCCATTGCGTCATTGCTCACACATACAGTGTACAATATATGACATTTTCTAAATGCTACGTACAAAATATTTCGCCAATGAGATATAGTATTGAAGGGGCCAAAGGAACCTTTTACCTTTTAAACATTCCCTGGACTTCCACGAATATTTCAAGACCAAAATTAGCCAAATCGGTCCAGCCGTTCTGGAGTTTTAGCGAGACTAACAAACAGAAATTCATTTTAATTTATATAGAAGATAGATAAATAAATCATAAAAAAGATAACACATACATAATCTCTCCGCCCGTTTGGTGACGGAGTTTAACTTAATATGTACTAGACATATAGAAAAAGTAAAGCAGAACAGAACTTTAGGAAAACTTGTTATCAACACCCAACACATTTGGCCCGCCTATAAAATATAGTAGCCTAATTTTTCTGTACTAAATTGAAGGAGACTCGACTCAGCAATGGGTTATTTACATCATCACCACCAATTCAGCCAAAAGGCCATGATCAAAAAGCCATAGGCCTCCCTCAAGGATTTGCACAAAGGCCGGTTCTAAGCGCCCAAATCTATTTCTTTAAGACGACCTTAACCAGGTTATTGGTCCACCTTGTGGAAGCCCTACCAGCAATGCGCTTTCTGCAATGCGCTTTCTGGAAAGCGATCGCCACTCGAGGACTTTTCTGTCCTATCGAGCGTCAGTCCTATGAGCTACAACTACAATACTTTTATATATCGTCGTTGTCAAACCAAAATCTGCTATGTGCAAAAACTCTATTTTGAATTAACGAGTAAAAATATTTTCGTATAAAACTTTAAGAAGGTGAACTCCAAATATTTTTTTAATTGTAGTTGAAACATACTTCTAGGCAGTCCTTTGACGTGTTATCTTATTAGTACATACATATTTTAAAGTACAAAGTGCATTATTACGGTGTGTAAGTAAAATTCAGAAAAATGCACATATCAGGTTTTCGTTTGACAACGACGATATTTAAAGATAAATCGAATAAAATCGTTATCGCTTATATTATATCTTGTGAATTTAAGTGTCTCCTATTCCCGACTAAAAATCGATTATATTCGCATGACACTAGCATCTTCCTGGTACATATTTCGAAAAGCAAATGAATTAGCGTACATCTGAAACCTAAACTGTACATTTGGCTTATCAATCTCAGTGCAGTTGTATGCCAGTTGCAAATAAAATGAATATTCTCAATTGCAATCGTACGGCTGATCTTCAGCAAGTGTCCGGCAGGATGAGCGTCGTGCGTCACGATCGGACGCGCATTAACATATCGCCGGTTCGATTCTGCTATCGAGTTACACTGTGCTTGCTACGGACCCAGCCACGTGTCTGTTTCTTAAACAACACTGCTAAAACAGGGATAAAATGCCTCACGTTTATTAATTAGAGCTCTTTAACATCATTTCAGCCAAAAGAAGTCCATTGCTGGATGCAAGTCTCCATTCATTGGTTTCCGGCGACTTAAACCAGGTCATCGTGCTTGGGAGGCTTATGAACAGTACACTTTCCGGTACGTGGTTGCCACTTGCGGACTGTTATGCCCCATCAACCGCCAGTCCTGCGGCCCACTGCCATCTCAGTTTGGCAATCTTGAGAGTTTTGTCGGTAATATGGGTTCGCCTGCGTATCTCCTCCTTTCTGATTCGATCTCGCAACGAATCTCCGAGCATAGCTCGTAAATTTACAGACACCAAAACATAGCATCATCATACCATATCCAACTGAGATTTTTATACCAATACGGTGCGGCGCATCCATATACGAGGTCTCGAGGTCCTAAATGCCTCTAGAAAAATTTTGAAACATGAGAAGAAATCTTACACGAAGCAAGGATTTTTCATGTAAATTTTTGAGAGACGTTGGTTCAAATATTTAATTAAGAGCCAAGAAACACAAATTTACAGGTCCATCAGTATAAACAACTGTATTATCTCTAATCTATACTTCTAAACAAATACCTACTGTAAATAGAAAAGATTTGGATGTTTGTAACGATTCCTAAAAAACTTCTAGGAAATATGTGTAATCTCGAATAGCATAGAACTATGCAACCAGCATTCAGTATAACACCATTTAAAAAACAAATTAATTTTCCGCTATGACGAAATAAAAGTTGGCCTAAGCATTCATGCCGTGACGTTCTTGATATCCATTAGTAAGTATTCCAAGGAAAGTACAAAGCTTGCGGATATAATGCCACAACAAGACTTAGGTCACAGCTAATAAAAAATTGCACTGCATTACGTTCAACAGAGACGAGCAGCACAAAAACGTTTGTAAGTAAGATTCATATAACAAATAAATACAGACTGTCCATATTTCAATTAATATTGTATTAAATTTCCTAATGAATAGGTCCTTTATCTCTTTGTTATACTTAATCATTGTATATAGATAATGAGCCTAATACATAGGTTTTCACAGTAGGCTATTTTTCCTCCCTGTGATGGGATGAGTGGGTGATTTATGGGCTGAGAAGTAGAAATAGTAGTAGAAGTAGGTTTTCACATTCTTACAAGTATAATAATGTTAAATATATGCGATAAATCCGTTAAAAAGTGTTTGCTTTCAACTTATTTTAGTCAGTTTATCATCAAGTCTGTGTATTTGTCTGTTCATATTGTCGTCATTCATATTTCGGTAGCACTGTCACTTTTAGTAATGGGTGAAGAAAATCTACTCGAGACAGTTTAAATATATCACCCCTTTTCAACTTGTAGAGGGACCGGACCTTTCAAAAGTTGTTTTTAATACTTAAAATAAAATGTTAAACGTATGTTCATCATTATCATCAACATTTCAGCCAAAAGACGTCCACTGTTGGACATAGGCCTCCCCCAAGGATCTCCAAAAAAGGCCGGTCCTGGGTCGCCCACATCCACTGCTTTCCGGCGACCCTAAATGTATCTTGACGATAACATACATTGAACATTTACTTATAAAACTACTATTAGTTCGGAATGGTGTTCTACAGAGAATAACCGAAAGAGGCTGCATAGTGGCTTTGGCCAAAATATACATATGTCTTGATCACAAAAGCAACTCCGCAAGTTAGAAGAGAAACATGTACTTAACACGTTCACTGCCCACCACTCGGATCCGAGTGGAGCGGGGCTATAGCAGCGGTGCCTGCCACTCGGATCCGCGTGTGTGTCCGGGTCATTTTGTAGTAATAAATAATAATAATAACAATATACAGTTATCCATATTTTCAAACATCCATATGTACCTACTTAATCTAAATTGGCCTTAAAAAGTTTTGGCACCCAGTAATTAATTTTTCCTTTTTTGTGAGAAGCTAAGACAGCTGGCTTCAACACAGTATGTACAAGAAAGACCTTCTGTATACTGTATTACTTTTCCCAGTGCCGCGTGCCGGTTCATGACGAATAAATCTAGATGTCCGCGGCGGGCGATAGCAGTGAGGTACAGTGCTACGGTGTCGGTATGAGGCCGCGATATGTCGCCACGCTTAGTTCCTTATCTAGTGTTGCTAACACAAAAACTGTGATGGGTGTGGTAGCATCGTTGTAATGTTTTTTTAATCTATGGTAAGCGAATCAACACGCAGGCCACTTCAAGTGATTAAGGAAGGCTAACATTTAAATATAGAATCAAGTATCAAGTGGTTAACTTGTTAATATGTACTATATGTTTCGTTATTATTACTTATTAAAATTAATATTTGTGCATTTAGCAGAAAGAACTCCCATAACTACGAATGCTGCTTAGCGCGTTCCGTAAGAAGTGTAGAAATTTATATTTAATATTTTAAGGTAAAGCTGACTTAACGCTCTGTTCATATTTTATAATATTTAGCATTCCTTGGCGGTTATAATTATGGTCTACTCAATTTTATAGCTGATAGCTGAAGGTGCCCGACGTTGCACAACTCTTCCACATTTTTCCACCTTTACTATTTGGTATTGTAGCTCTTGACAGAATATTAATGTTTGTCTTTATATTGTTCAGTACAAGTTCACTCCGAAGAATTAGAACAAGTAATTAAATATTCGACTCCTGGCAATTTACGGCAAGGGTTTGCCTGTCCACAATCTTGATAAGGCATAACAAAAGAAACTACCGGCACAAGTATGTTACACGTATATAATATTCATTAGACACTTTAATTAACCTAGTTTTACGTGTTAACTACCACTTTCCCAGTTCGGTTACTCAAATAAAACATTTATTCGTATGTTGGAACATTCTAGACCATGATACGCTAAATAATATGAAGATTAGAGCAAAATACAATCGTAAGTAAATATTTATATCACTATCATCAATAAAACTACATATTATAAAACAAAGTCGCTGTCGTCACTCCGTTCCTATGTATCCTTAAATCTTTAAAAGTACGCAACGGATTTTGTAGCGGTATTTTAATAGATAGAGTGATTCAAGAGGAAGGTTTATATGTATAATACATCCATCATATTTTAGAGAAACACTGATAAATTTAGAGGTTCGTCATTGCACCCGCGCGAAGCCGTGGCGGCTCGCTTGTTGCAAATAAACATAAATTACAGATTTTCAAGGGTGGCTCAAACCCTCAAACTGTGATGATTAAACGTATCGGTAGCTAATATTATTTTTAAAAGTTATAGATAAAACAAATCTGATTTATCACTACATAGTATAAAACAAAGTCGCTGTCGTCTGTCCGTCTCTATGTATGCATAAATCTTTAAAACTACGCAGCGGATTTTGAAGTGGTTTTTTAATAGATTGAGTGATTCAAGACGAAGGTTTTTAAGTATAATACATGCATAATTGCACCCGTGCGAAGCCGGGGCGGATCGCTAGTAATGTATAAAACAATAAGTTATGGGCTGTACTATTTTGACTACATAGTTTATTTCTCAAACGTTAAATTATGAAACTTAGCAAAATGCTTTCTGCAAAAAATATCAGCAAGCATTTCGACTAATGTTTGTTGGATCTAATTAAGCAGATGCCCAAGTCTGCACCTTTGGTTAGTGGTTATACAAAATATGGATAAAATAGGAATGGCCGCGGCTTACTAAAATATTGTGGAGTCAACCCCTTACCGGCAAACGAGTGGTTGTAATCGTGTAGCAAAATCTCAACCTCTGCGTGTATGATTGATGTGAGGTTTAATATTCATGAGGTGTTGCCATGTGTGTGAGCTACCAATATGGTAGTTTTGATATGGCATCACTCGATTGAAATTAGCGCACGAACGTATTCCTTATGTGTCTCTACACTCCATATCCAGCAATGATGACGTCACTTCCGGATGCTTGTTTAGTGGAAATCACATGCGAACCAATATTCGATCCCCTGCGTAGTTATGCCTCATAAATGTAAATGCCCTCCAAAGGCGAAAGTAACTGCAAATGCTGTTATAAACGTCCATACACAGCACGACCATAGTGTGAATAAAAGAACAGATGAACGAATGAAAGACAAGATAAATTACATGGCTTGGTATTTTATTTTTTTAAACAGTTGATAACAATTCATAACAATGTTGTCATAGTTGAAATGTCTGAGATATAACATAATATACGAGATGTGTTTGTGTTTATTCTCGGCTAAAATATCAACTGTTCCAGAAATAAATAAACACGTTTCTGTTAAATAAAATTTATATAATGTAATTTACCGGTTGATACGCTTTTTATATATAAAAAAAATGTTATACTGGCCATCTACAGTACCTATGTAAAAAAAACTAACATTAAAAAAATATCTTCGTTGCGTTAAGATAAGTTAATTAACGCCAAACTAAAATAAAGGCATATTGTAAAAAGAAATTCCAAATAGTCCAAATAGCACGTGACACGATACGTCATTGTGTTTTAAGTATATGTATATTAATCCATTCGGCACTATACTGTTTTATTTTTATTTAACATTTTTTGCCGCATCCAAAGTCTATTACTTATAACGCTTATAACATAACGAATCATTAACAATAGTGTTATTAAAATATAGTTAAAATATTTCTGATCGTGTATAGATAAAACGAGAAATTAAATGTTGTTGTTGTCGGGTATATTTAAAAAAGTCTTTTAGGTTTCAACTTTAACCTAGAAATGTATACTCATTAAGTCCATAAATAAAATTTGATCGTATCAGAATATTTTACAGTTTAACACA
Organism: Clostera curtula; assembly: GCA_905475355.2. Classification (NCBI taxonomy): domain Eukaryota; kingdom Metazoa; phylum Arthropoda; class Insecta; order Lepidoptera; family Notodontidae; genus Clostera; species Clostera curtula. The sequence goes on along the minus strand of FR997796.1, from coordinate 19,823,168 downwards.
CATCGATGCAAAATGTTAATTAGCAGGATGCACAATCTGACATGATAAAAAATCATTGATATAATTTAATATTTAATATAATCTCACGTATAGATTAGTACCTACCTAGTGTTAAAGTATAGATATTAGATAAGTACTGATAGATTTAAAATATTGATACATTTTCCGCTAAAATACGATGGGCCTACGATGGAACCACGTATATTGTTTTTTTAATTATTATTCTTGTTTAATGCATTTGGACTTACGCGAATTGTTAAGCCGGCTATACACTCAGGTGTGACGTCGCGCCGAGAATTCACGTCGTGAACACACGCCGTGATCCGCGCGTGAACTGTGTCCCTCCACACTCGCAAAGTTTTACAGTCTTGTTCGCGACTATGATGGACGACGACGTGAATTCTGAAGCAAATCCCAAAAACCAACACTAATCGGAGAACTGTGTGAAGCGCGAACGAGAATGCGTGAACAACATCTACACTCGTGATTCGCTGTGTTCGAGGGCTTTCGCGGCCATTCGCGCCGCGAGTGCAGAGCCGGCCTAAGAGTAGGCATGCGAACCCCGTAAGAGTAGGCAAGAAGAACAGACCATCATGTAGGCGACGCTGAGCTACTTCCATCAGTACGCCACGGCAGGTGTAATAGACATGGAAACGCCAGGCAACAAAGGCGTCATAATTAGTTATATTATTCATCTACATATTAATGTGAAATAAAAACTTTGTACCCCTTTTTACGGAAATATTTAAGTATACATGGCATGAAATTTCTCGCACTTATAGTTTTTATAGAGAAGGAGTGCCGGATGTTACTATTTTTAGTTATGCCTAAAGGCACATTAAATCAATGTATTTGACACGTACATACATATTATGTATACTCTTTTGTTTATTGTTAAAGTCCGTGGTCACGTTGAGAATATAACTATTTTTAAAGAACTATAATTTAAATTAATTATGTTCGAAATTCGACCGCGGGACGACCACTATACTCTGTGCGCTGTAGCATGATGCGGGTGACAGTTTCAGTAACATTTCGTTGCTGTCTTGAAAGTGGCCGCGATTTACAAATTATGACTTAGTATTTCAGCTGTACCACATTCGTAATATATTAAATCATTAATAACTGTAGTAGATTAAATTAAACCATCCAGAATGTTCTAGTTTACAAATAAAATCAAATTGGATGACAAATTAAGCAAAGTGTTATGTGTATAACGTAACGCCATAGAAGTTTTTAGTGATGGTATGTATGTACTGCTAAGATGGATAGTAGATATTTTTCATAATAAGAAACGTATATTCTGCGTAGGACAATTTTTATTGTTAAAATTTGTCTATATTTATACAACAGTACATTAAGGTGATTGCTCAAGGGTAGACCGCGAAATTCAAATTTTTTACGGTTTTTGCAATTTGCAGGCCAGTGCTAGGTTGTATGACGAGGAACATTTGATTCGCGGCTGTAAGACGTATGTAGTTACAGAGTTATAATCAGCAAACTCATAAATACAACTCTCCAAGCTCATAAAGGTGCAAGAATGACTTTGACGTTGTAAAGTTTTTCTTCCACCTTTATGAGCTTGGAGGGTTGTATTGATGATTCTGATGATTATAATTCTATAACTACATACGTCTTACAGCCGCGAATAACATTTTAATCAACGTACAACCTAGCACTGACCTGCAAATTGCAAAAAACCTAAGAAAATTTGAATTTCGCGGGCTACCCTGGAGCAATCACCATAATACGGTAATGTTGCATAGAAGGATGCTAAGAAAAAATGCAAACCCGATTTTGATTGTTATGTAATTTATTGTATAGTTATGTTATGTAATTTTAAAGCCATAAAACATTTATATTGACAAGTTTATACACTTAGTTACACTAGACAACTGAATAACTCACACATTTTCATAACAATATTAAAGAGAACTAGATTGACGTTGCCAGTATCGTTAGCGATAAAATTTCAACGGTTTAGAGGGCAAGTGAAGCTGTCGATCCTGGCTGCGGTAGTTTGTGAAACCAGTTTAGTCCGATGTCGATCCCAAATGAAATTAGGATAGGCGAGCAAGAAGAAGAACATGTAATTTTATCTGTAGAAAAATATTCTACATATAGGGAAGAGTTTACGTTTAAATTTTATTAATTGGTGTAAAATAACCGGAAATCGCATTTATTTGCGCGACTTCTAAACTGCACCCTTATTTCAAGTCCGAAAAGCACAAAACGCATCCATTGGAAATTCACCGAAAAATAAAAATAACACCCCACCTCCGTGCAAGTGAGCAATTTTAATTTCTAAAATTTGATTCATATGTCCTCTCAACATGCAATCTCGGATCGCAGAAACCATGAAAAACATCCATGCAAAAAGACCACAATTCTGATAGGCGCTGGGGTCTATTACTGTGGCACGCCGTAACTCAGAAACAAGTAAACACGGCAGTCTCGACATTTGCATAGTTATCGACTTTTTAAATCTATGCAAAACGCGACGATACGTTGCACGGGCTCACGAGGAGACCCCCCCACCGCGCCTCGAGTAAAAACACATGCGATTTCATAATATACCCCCTCTCCATAATTCCACGTGTGCCACAACTTTGATTAATAACTCGGGATTACCGGGGTCTCGATTAAAACGTAATTTGAATACACTAAAACATTTTAATTACATCTTGCGCCGTATTATACCCTTAAATTAATGATAAAGTGATAAAATGTATAAATAAACAGCCTTTGTTGCGTACACGCATCGCTGGAGGCGTCAAAAGTGGGCGGTTCTTATGATGAATAACGTGACGGAATCCACTGTCCAATCGTATTGATCTCGATTTTAATTATACGAATCGAGAACATCGGGACGCCTATAGATCGAATATTAATATGTCGATTGCGAACGCTACGATACCGAGACTGAGTACGATCGTTCGAATTTCGAATGCGTAATTTGATTTGCGATGCCAGCGACATTCCGCGAAACCGATGCATTCGATAATGGTCTTCCGCAAAAGATTGTAGATAGTTATTGCCAACTGAGAAAAATAAAAGCAAAATTTATTACAAGCAGCTAGCACGCCATGATCTTGATTTCAGACGATTTGCATTCCATACATGTTTCTTGTTTATTTTATTCGACGTTTAGAGTCGATGTTGTAAAAGCGAACAGGTATCTATGATACACAATAAAGGACGTATGATACTTATTATTAGAATAAACAAAACATTACAATGAATCAGTCACGTCAAAATGATCCATTTCCTTTTTGTATTACGGCACAATCTTGATTTACGATAACATCTAGCCGCGCAGCCGCAGCACGCCTACGACACGAAAATAATTAACTCGGTTCACCGTCAAACATGATGTTTAACATCGGCTACTCCCATACCAATTACTACCGACAATCGATCGACTTAAAAAAGCGAGCAACACTAGCCGGGACTGGTTTTAAAAAAAGTGACCGCAGCCGCTGCGCCCGAGAACGTGTTAACGAGCATTTGATGGATCGCCTTACAATCTAATGCCAATGTTCTTCTTTAAACACACTACTACAATTTTTATGAGCATAGAACAATTTTTATTAGCCCTTATCACCTGTCACCTTCCATCCATGGCATACAGAGTATTTCAACGTGCGCACAATAGCAGATCGAGAAGGATAAATCAAAAGAAATCAATCGAATACATGAATAAATCGCATAACCTTGTCCGTGACTCTGTTATCATTGCGACATAATATTTTTTACAGCTGTTCTATAAATGCGACGGGGCCGATTAAAGTGGCTTTTATTTAGCAATAAATTCACCAGCAATCCATATCCAATATCTTTGTAATTGCTCGGGAATGCCACGAGATAAAATCGACATAATGCAAATCATTTAATTAATTAAATAATACTTACGGTTGAGGTCGAAAAGAATCGAATAATTAAGGGTTTTATCGCTAATCAAATAGGACATTAACGTTCAAATTGTTCCACCCACAGCACAATAAAATTACCGAGATGTAATTTAAAAAGTGGTCCGTAGTTTAAAAAGTTATAAGCGGTCGCGGTGTCGCGCTTCGATCGTAGCTGGCAAACAGCGCGTTCGAGATTTGAAAATTAGCATTTTTGTCGAATAACTCTGCAGCGATGTCTCGCTGAGCGCCCGATACCACCGGGATGGCCAAATCTGAGATTTTTAGTGGTTTTTTCAAAGCATTGGAGATTTAAAGTATTGTTCTACTCAATTGCAATGGCTTGATTCGAAAATTAATTCGAAGAACATTAGAAAATTAGTGTGCCAAAATGATTAATTATGTCTTGATTTGTGTTTAATTTATTGCAAGTTCATTTTTGAATCTCACAAATGACCCTTAGACCTTACTGAGGCAAAGTATTGCCAGAGTTACATGTCAAGTTTTCTCTAATAACTGGGTCTTCGGTGTATCCACGCTTTTATGACGCTCATGACACCTACTAGCTAGAATGGATTATTAGAGCTTTAGTTCCAAATTTAATACTCTAATATTCAGTTGCTAACATATATTGAACTTAAGTTCAATATGTACTATGAATTAATTTGCATATAAGATAAAATATACGCCAAAGATACGAGGGACCACGTGCGAGATAAAATCATATTATACGGCCTTATCTATATTTTACGGATAACGCGAAATACGTTAAATGCTAATACCATTAAATATCGACTACCTACCTACACGCGGTATCTTGTCTATGAAGCAAGTCAAGTCGACAAGATGGTTTTTTCTCAGCTCATAACTGCCTGACACTGACTGCTGGTTTGGATAACCATCAATTTGATTGACGTAACGCCTACTGTCCCACGCTGACCAGGTTTCCCTTGCGGAAATATTTTCTGCACATCAAATTCCTTTTCACAAAGTATTCTTACTAGTCCAGTTCGGTTGATTAATAGTGGGAATAAACAGTACAGGCAACTGAACTGGACAATTGCACTAGTGAGAATAGATTCCTTACAAACCATAGAAGTCACTGGTTATTTTGAGACACACAATCGGTATTCCGAAACATTAATGTTGGCGTCAAATAAGTCTAGCAAAAGCTACTAAAAATCGTTGACCCTTTATCTTTTCTGTACCAGCTCGCTCATTGGACGAGCGACAAAATTTATGTCGGCAAGTAATCCGGACCCATTTGTATAGATAATTTTTATTATTGCCATCTCCTGGAGCGGGCCGCGCACGATAACCGCCGAACGAAAGAGTTCGTAATGACAATTTAAATAAGGAAGACGTATTCCTTTCGGCGGCACGATAAGTTTGAATTTTTAAAAAGAATTCGTAAGTGGAATTTGAAAATTTTAAATATTTAGGGCTGTGCTCGCTGTTGGAATTACACTTTTGGGTTGAAAATTGGTTTATGAATTGATTAAAATATTTAAGAAAATATATTTTATTTAAATTTTTAATAAGTAAATATGAAAATGTACCTTACATAATGTACCTTACAAACAAGGAACCAACGGAACAGCAATAGTCTTAAATAAACAATGGGGAAATCAGGTAGAAAATACAATTCACCATAGTGACAGAATGACTGTAGTAAAAATAAAATCTAGTCCAAATAATGTAATAATAATTCAAATTTATATGCCAACTGGTGCCCATCCGGACGAAGAAGTAGAAGAGATTTACAACAATATAGACTCTTTACTAGATACAGTAAATGACAAGGACAATCTTATTATAATGGGGGATTTTAACGCTGTGGTAGGGCAAGGGGCAGAAGGAGGCGAAGTTGGAAAATATGGGCTAGGAAAAAGGAATGGAAGAGGGGAAAGGCTAGTACAATTTTGTAAAGAAAACAACTTAGTAATTACAAATACTCTTTTCGAACAACCGAAGAGACGTTTATATACGTGGAAAATGCCCGGAGATATAGGAAGGTATCAAATTGATTACATAATAGTAAAGAACAAACACAGAAAACAGGTCACATCATGCAAGACTCTACCAGGAGCCGATATTAATACCGATCACAACCTCTTAACATGCAAAATAGACATTAAAATACAAAAGCATAACCACAGAAAGACAAAACCAAAGAAAATTGATCTCAGTAAACTTAAGGAACCAAAAAGCAATTACCGTGTGCAATATAGCTATAAGTTAGATAGTAAATTTAGGGAATTAAATGAAGGTAATAATAAATTATTAGGAAATCATAGTGTAGAAGAAAGATGGAATATAATTAGAGACATACTAAAAACAAGTGCTGAAGAGTGCATAGAAAAGGAAAAGATAATACCGAAGAAGAAATGGCTCAATAAAGAGATAATCGACCTAATGCTAGAGAGGAGAAAAGTTAGGAATAAGACTGACGAAGACAGTATAAGAGAATATAAAAGATTAACGAACAGAATTACTCTCAAATGCAGAGAATGCAAAAATAAGGAAATAGAGAAAGACTGTGAAACTATAGAGTTCTTTATGCAGAAAGGGAGAATGGATGAAGCCTACAATATTATAAGAAATCTATATAAAAAGAAGAAAAGTAAGAGCACAGCGATATTGGATGAGATGGGAAATATGATTATAGATAATAATGAGATAGTTGAAAGGTGGAAACGTTACATAGAAGATTTATATAAAGGCGATGGTTTGTTGGCGAACGATATAGAAATAATAGATCAAGTTGAGAAAGACGAACTGGGCCCTACCATTCTTAGAGAAGAGTTTGACAGTGCCATTAAAAGTATACCAAATGGAAAGGCAGCAGGAAATGACCAAATCTACATAGAGATGTTAAAGTACAATGATAGCGAAATATTGATGACCGAGCTATATCAATTAATTCAGAACATGTATTTAACGGGACAAGTCCCCAATGATTTTAAAGTGAGCAAAACTGTAACTCTACCGAAAAAATTAAACACACTTAAATGTGAAGAACATAGAACTATAAGCTTAATATCACATGCCTCTAAAATACTTCTTAAAATTATTCAAAATAGAATTCGACAAAAAGCGGAATGCTTCGTAGCAGATGAACAATATGGTTTTCAGAGGAACAAAGGTACGAGGGAAGCAATATTAGCATTAAAATTAATTACCGGCAGAAGAATGGATTTGGGCCTAGACACTCACATAGCTTTCATAGACCTAGAGAAAGCGTTTGATAGGGTAGACTGGAAATTAATGATGGAAGCTCTCAAGCACGCTGGATTGGATTACAGAGACAGAAAGGTTATCCTAGAATTATACAAAGAACAACAGACGATCATAGAAATTGGCGAACATCAAGGAAGAGCAGAAATAAGAAAAGGAGTAAGACAGGGTTGTCCACTCTCACCGCTAATATTTAACATTTTTATAGAATGCGCTATTAATAAGATTAAAATCAAGTCAGAGGGAGGTGTCAAAATTAACGGCGAAAAGATACACTTCATAAGATTCGCGGATGATATAGCAGCTTTAGCAGAAAGTAGAGACCAATTACAAAAACTTTTGGAGTCCATGAACAAAATTTTCAGAGAATTCAGCCTAAAAATAAACGAAACAAAAACAAAAATTTTAGTAACATCCAAAAATACACGCTTACACACACCAATTATTCTAAATTCCAAACCAATCCAACAAGTAGACAATTTTAAATATTTAGGCAGCTCCATAACTCATGAAGCCAGATGTACGGCAGATATAATTACTCGAATAGCAATAGCAAAAGCAGCATTTAACAACAAAAAACACTTATTCGGCTCTAAAATAGCAAAGAACATAAGAAAACGCTTAATTAAAACGTACATCTGGAGCATAGCACTGTACGGATCAGAGACGTGGACAATGACACAAAGAGACAGAGAAAGATTGGAAGCATTTGAAATGTGGTGCTGGAGGAGGATGGAAAGAATAAGCTGGATGGAAAAACTAACAAACCAAGAAGTATTAGAAAGAGTAGAAGAAAGGAGAAGCCTGTTGACCTGCATAGACAACAGAAGAGGAAAGATGATTGGGCATTTGATACGACACGACACACTTATGACAACTATCATAGAAGGGAAGGTAGAAGGGAAGAGAGGACGAGGAAGACCTAGGAGAAGCTTTTTCGATCAAATTAAGGAAAAAGTGAATGTCGGTTCGTATCAAATGGTCAAGGAGCTAGCAGAAGATCGAGATGCTTGGAAGAAACTCCACCGACAAGAGCATGGCTCTTAAATTTAAGAAGACCTTACATAATATGTTTTGACTTGGTTGCGAGTGTGAAATGTCGAAAGTTTAAAAGTTGATTTATTTAAATTGAATTTAGTTTTTATTGAGTCTCTGATGTAAAGACTATGCCAATTTTGTGCAAACTTGCAATAAAGACGTGTAACCTCAGATCCTATGGTCGGAGATGTGGTTTTTATGTTAAACCTTAATTAAAGCTAAATGATTATTATAAACGTCTTTATAGTGTAAATTGGGTATAATATTGACTCGATAGTGATGGGTAGTAAAATCTTTTGATTACATCGATAATCGAACAATTTATGCAATTTATAAATTTTATTATTTCTATCATACTATAACCCTAAAGCAGACAAGAAACTATGCGTGTAAACTATTTTTAACATGACCACACCGAGTTTATCTGCTCCCGGCTCTTATGTCCGTGTTATCTCGGCCAGTGCATTAGTCTTCGATAATACAACGATAAAAACAGATCGGTCGGCGCCACGCTCGATTCAGATTGTAGTGGGCCGATTTAAAAGAGAAAAAGAATCGATCCAACCCCGATAAAGATGTTATGGCTTGTTGTCGTAGTTAAGTGACTTAATTGTACATTCCTATATTATGTATTTACGTGCGGCTATAAATTTCTACATAAATAAAAATGTTTTAGTCACATCACTATCTTGTTTTCCTTTTTGAAGGTGGGTTATTCGTAAGCTCATGCTTCCATATTCGAATAATTATAGTAGAGATTGATAACGTATACTGTCCCAAGACTGAAAACATGTTTTTTTACTAAAATTCAATATGCTTGAGTGTATGCTATTGACAGTTTAATTACTATAAGGTTTCAAAGTCAATAAATGACTTGATACGAAACCGTTGTGAAAGACTAACTTACTAATCGGACATTAAAATATCCTTCAAGATACGATTGAAAAGCATTTTCTGAGTAAGAAGTTGTTCCCACAAAGACAGATTAAATAATGTGCACAATTTAGCAATTTTTTACTATTTGTTGCAGATTTTCTCAATGTTTTGAATGTTTTATAATAGTTATTAGCTTAAAAGTATTGAAGACAACAAAAAACGGATATACTGATGATTATGTGTTTCTATATCAGTCAATTTAACATGTAACTATCGGGTCATTTCACTACCTACCCTTACAAAATGGCGCTCTAATTTCCCTCCAAAATTAATAACCCGCATCGCTCGCGTCGTTTTTCATCAACCTCATTTTAGTGGGTTTATTATTTATCGTGTTTTCCTCGAAACATAATTTACATCGCTTTTATAATGTCGACGCACATTGAAAGACTGAAAATTTTGTCTATTCGACAAAATAGTGCGATAACTGGTGCTAATGACGCCATCACGTCCGCCATTTTACCGTGGCCATTTTGAATTTGTTTTGAAAACGTTTTGTTTGTCGAGTCGCGTTGTGTTTATGAAAAGGAAGGGTCCTAGAAAATGGGTTGCGTACATTAGTTTTTGTTAAAAGGGCAAACTAGTCCTTTTAACCTACATAATCGAGTCGGGTATCTTTATGGTTTGTAATAAATTCAAATAAGACTGGCATGCAAGATACGGTTTATGATTTACAAGACACTGGACACTAAAAAACAATGCTTATTCGATATTCAAAAATAAAATAACAATGAGATCTCGCAGTTTGAGTTTGAGCGCCGAAAGCTGAATACAATCCCTTGCACAGTGGGCCGAAAGCGATCCAGATCTGGCTATCGGGATCTCAGTTTGTTCTCACATCATTACCCGCGCCGACGGCTACAAATTTACATCCAACACAATGGCTATCCACCATCGAGACATCATTAAGGTGATGCCGATAGCGCCAGTAGACATCCGAACAAATGTCTTAAAGGCCAATTTGTTTTTACACGAATATCAACCTTGCCTAACAGAGACTAACGTCGCTTAGGTCAAGTTGTTGCCCGGCGCTTAAGCGATAAACGTCGCCATAGTGAAATGACAGAACGTCATATAAGTTAGAATGGAGCGAGCGATTATGGGCGCCAGTTATATAGCTTCTAAGGTCGAATTTAAAATGTTAGAAGAAAGATATGAACTCGGTGTACGTTTTAGGAAAGGATCAGTTTGAGCCGAGGCCTGAGGCTATCTCAGTACAATAGAGCTTATAATACGGGTGATTGCGGAAAAATTGATTGGGAAGTCCTGGGAACGTTTTTCAGCTGAAGAAATGACTTTAATAGGGGATTTATTAATTATGGATACTCATTTAATTGTTTAACTTGAAATATCTTCCTCTTTTGTCTAGGTTAACGTTGGCATACATATGTCAATAATCGTTTTAAAACGCCAATTTCGAAATAGATGTGTAGTTAGTTATAAGAATGCTCTATTAGTGACCAAACGGCATTTAAAAAAATGTCAATATATGTTTTACTGTCGTGTTTGAAATTCTGTTATAAGTGGTTCTTATCGAATAAAAAGAGATGAAACCGAAACTCGAAGTACACGCATGCGAAGCTGCAGGCAGAGACGAGTAACCAACAATAGATAAAACACAGATGCAAATAAATTCCCATTACACAATTATCATATGTAAAAGATGCTTTATCTGAGTTAGGAGGTATCGCTCAATGGCGGTTTGCATACAATGTGCGGTTCGTTACGCGGCGCGATTGACGCGCGATCGACGCGCGGCTGTGTCGTCGGTGACGCGTGCCCGTCGTGCTATCGCATCAACCGCCAACCCTAATTTGCTACGTGCTAAGGCTACGACTGCATGCGAGAATCGTCGAACTATTTCCTTTTTTTTAATTTATGGTATAAAATAAAACCTTCGATTGACCAAAAAGTTTTTAACCAGTTACTAGTGTAGTTTACTCACATAAAAAATAAATTACTAATTGTAATGTGCTGTTACGAATGTATGTATACAATTTTGGAAAAACTGGCAAGAAACTCAGAGGAGTTGTCATTTTTTTTCTTTGCGGTCCCATTTATGTTCAATAACATAAATAAAGAATATTAACCTGAACAGCTTAGTCCCAAGCTGGGTCGTTTATATAATCGGCAGTGCGGTATACACTTTAAGACGTGGTTTAAAATGTGTGTCCTAGCTTTATTCAGCACCTGTGTAGTTGATGTTGAGCAACATACGATTCGCCATGTTCCAAGACGGAATGAATAGCACCGCAGTTACTTTCAGAATTATAATATTTTAGCAGTACGGATTTAGAATGCATAGTGTTACTACATAGTGTCGTAAAAGACGACAAAAGGAAATGACGAGGTCGATATCCTAGCCACAAGTGGAAAACTTCATACGAACCCGTCCGGCCAGCGTGGTACAGTAGGTTAATTACCCTCCATGTAATTGGAGGAGGCCCGACTCAGCAGTGGGTCAACTATGGGCTGTATAGTAGTAGTAATACGAGTATGATCAGTGGTCCTAAGTTATGACCAAAACAATTTTCTAAAAATACCACGTTATACACATTGCTCACATTGTGGCAGTGCGCTGGTCATATCTGTAGAAGAACAACCGCTGGGGTAGACGAGTTCTTGAGTGGAGACCGCGAATCGGCAAGCGTAGTGTGGGACGGCCCTCTGCTAGATGGAGCGACGATCTGCGAAAGGTTGCGGGCAGCAGCTGGATGCGTCAAGCTGAAGACAGTGCGCTATGGCGCTCTTTAGGGGAGGCCTATGTCCAGCAGTGGACTAATGTGGGCTGATGATGATGACACATTGCTCTTTAGTACTATTTAATCATAAACGTCTAATTAATTGTCACATAAATGGAGTACCCACTGGACAAATACCAACCAACCAGACTAAAAAAAAGTCCTTAAAATGAAAATACTAAAATATATTATTTAAAGGAGTCCCTTTAGGCAAGGTCCCGAATACTGGCAGCATTCCCCCTTTGAATCGCTACACTGATTCTTTTTTCGAGATACCTGCCAGGTCTCCGGTCTCCTGTGATGTCGACTATGAACTAAACTCTTTAGTTCATAATTTCTGTACATATGAAATCAACATAGTTGTTTAAAAATAGATGACCCGTCGAAAACGAGGTCGATACCTACGGTACAGGGCTCCAGGGAGAGACACCTCACGATACGTGCCGATTCTAGGATGACCAGCGTTTTGTATCAGGCCCGTAATCCAGCGAGAGCTTTTAGATATTAGTCGATACTCAAAAGGAACTTTACTTCTAGAAACTCTTTGCGATGAGTGTTTACTGAAAAGACTATCGGTACAATGATTGTTGAATCAACATGCCACATATCGGTAACCTCGTGAGCCAAATCGAGACACCATGTTGATGCAAACGATCTAGAGACCCAATCATTATTTAATAGCCTATCTATACAAATAATGACTGATGATATATGGCAACTTTTTTTGACTAACATCGCCCCCGTGCGAAGCCGGGACGGGCCGCTCGCTAGTAAATGATATGTAACAATCCTGGTCTCGTCCAACGTGATGGAGAGAAATTATCCACTTAGCTACTGTGCTGTCTATAATTTTGGTATATATGGTCCGTCTGGTGACAGATTTGGTATACATAGTGTCACCACCCCATTCCAGCGTGAGTGTCGAAGAGCCGACAAAAAGAAATGACTAGATCGAAAAACTAGCTGCAAGATAAGGAAAACTTGATACGAAACCTTGTGGCAACCCATCTGGCCAGCGTGGCATAATGGGCTGAATATAAGTGTAGGCGGCCCGACTCAGCAGTGGGTCATTTATGGGCTTAGTAATAGTAGTTTAAAGGGCATTTTTATCAACTTTTCTTATCTTGCGACTAAATTGCGTTTTTTCAGTCGCTATAGACACCCACAGGCTGGACAGGGATGGTGACATTAGCAGAGGTCGCGTTCCGAACTGGTAGTAACCTAAAACATATTACTTTGCTTTGTATACATTTTATTAATATGTTGACAATTTGTAAGTGTCCATTGTGTCCTATGCAAAATAAATTATTTGACTTTGACTTTATTTATTATCTAATAAACTTTCTGCAGAAAAGGCCTCCCACACGGTGGACGACGACCGGGTTAAGGTCGCCGGAAAGCAATAAATAAAATAAATAAATATCCTTGGACATTTCACACAACGCCATCTCGTCCCAAGCTAAGCAACTTAATGCTTGTGTTATGGTAACGAGATGGATAATAAACTACATAAATACATACATATTTTTTTTTTGTCAATACATACGTATTATAGTAATACACTTGCCCGACCCCGGAATCTATGTCCAGCAGTGGACGTCTTTTGGCTGAAATGATGATGATGATGATGAAGCTTTCTGCACGAGATAACTGGATATCTTTTTCCCTCCATACCGTTACGCCAAATTTAATAATATGTTAATTAGCGTTTGTATTCAAAATCCTGTATCGCGATTATGTTGATGTTTTTTTAAAACAATCCACATAATTATAGCGGTGTTACATCCCGCACGTTTTGATCAATATCAGTTCGGAAACAATAACAAGATTGTGATGACGAAAACTCGTCCCTTAGAGAGGAACAATTGGTGTGTAAGGTAGGAACGCCTATTATGGAACTGCTACAGTGTATTTCTTATTGTTGCCATCCGAATTCAAAATGAACCTTATTCAAAGATAAAATGACTTTTAAATTACTACCACTACTCGGCCCATAGATGACCCACTGCTGAGCCAGGCCTTCTCTAGTTACATGGAGGGTAATGTAATGGTAATGCCCACAGTACCATGTTGGCCAGACGGGTTGCCACAGAGTTAATTATGTTTCAATGTGTAATGTAGTCGTCGTTTCAGCCCATAAATGACCCACCACTGGGTCGGGCCTCCTCCAAATTCATGGAGGAAAATTAGCATACTGTGCCACGCTGGCAAGACGGGTTGGCACAGGGTTTGTATCAAGTTTTCCATCTCTTCCCTCAATTTAATTTATCTTAATACTACACTACACCTAAGTATACTTGATATAAGTAAAATGTATAAAACCAGGTACTTAAGATAATGATGATTTAGTGACCGCTTAGTGTGACGTAACCCGTGTGGTGACGGATTTAGAATACACAGTGTCACCACCTCATTCCGTACTGAGGGTGTCGTAAGAGCCTACAAAAGGAAATGACAACCTGTGACTCAGCAGTGGGTGATTTATGGGCCGAGTAGTAGTAGTAGTATTGTGCCAACACTGTAAATACTATTAGGCATTAAGTTCCGCATTCCATTGTATGTATAATATTTTTTTGTTTAATACAATATCGGGAAGTAACTGGCGCATTCACCTTACGAATGCACAAAGATAAGTAAAACATGGCTACCGCGAAAATAGCCGAGATAACGTAGCCGATCGCATCTGTAAACAATGGTACGAGTCCACGCTCTCATTAGCCTGCCTTGTCGAGGTCCGAGTAGCCCATAATATGTGTATCTGAATTGCACAATATTCGTCTTTATTCCAATGATGTTAAGGTTCTTAAAGAATGCTTTAAGAGGTACAGTCGTTTATAGCGCGGGAAATTGTGCAATTCCGCGGGAATCCGCCGTATCAAATGAATCGATTAGGACGATTTGTAATCGATCGATTGAGGAGTGTTGCATTTTAAAAAGTTCATGGAATGTGTGTGATTTAAATGTTTAGTTCAACCGTTCATATTGTAAATACCATTCGTTATTTGACGAAAATAAAAGTACCTACATATTTTGATTGCCTACTCGTTTTTAATGACTGCCGTAAATTTTAATTGAATAATTAAGAGGGATGTTGATAGGATAATTAATTGTTTCAAAATAAAACTAGTCAATAAAAATAATACTATGGACGAACTGACAAATGATTGACGTCATTTAATGGTACGCATACGCATACAAGATAATTAAAAGCTTCTAACAAATTTTCCCATAAAAATAACTTCATTAACTTAGAACAAAATACGTAGAAGTACCTCTACAGATAATAAATTTTATGGATACGCTTATGGTCTAGCGCAGGCAAGTAGATTTCTCAAAACCTTTGGATTTTGTCCAGGTGTCAGGTCCAAATTCTGAACTTTCAACGATATTTCGCGAGGGCAATTAGGTGCGCGTCCATTGTCGATTAATAGTGAACAGATACGTATTCGAATTTAACAGACTAGTAATGGATGCTACGTTGACAGAAGACTTTTCAAATTTAACATGTCAAATTCAAATTCAAATCATTTATTTTGCTTGGGTCACGATGGACACTTACAAAAGTCAAAACGTCATGTAAATCTATAGATGTGTAGCAGGTGATAAGCATAAATACGTGTTTGTAATATTGAGAAAACAATAAGTTTGGTTGTTTCTACCTGTGACATTTGCTATGCGCGACATCATTAGTATTAAGTTATATCGTAACGTAGCTACTGATAATAATCTTCTGATAATAGGTTTCCAAAAAAATACGGAGGTGTCAGGAAAGAAACAAATCAATATCTAATTCAAAACTTCGTTTGTTGAGTTTGTTAAATACAACTGTAAGGAACGTTATTAAAGCGTATATTGAATTAGCAGAATAACGCAGTTTGTTTCTAATGTTTTTCTAAAGTTCTATTCTCAATTTGACTACAGACTATAACAATAAACAAAATCGTATGCATGGGTGTGTGTGTCAAATGCACGTTAGTGTGTGTAATGTTTTTTTTCTATTGATTTAACGTATTTTATATGTATTATTAAAAAAATAATTTGCATCTGCACAGTAGGCAATCCTACGTCCTCGTAATTTTTGTTATGATATTTTGCGACATGTATTATGGGTAACAAATAAATGATATTTCGAATGACAGCGCTGGTGACACTATGTATTCCAAGTGTATCACACGGACTCACAATGCGGGTATGCAGAAACGCGCGTTTTGACAGATGGTATCATTTATGAGCCCCGCGGACCTGTCTTCGCGTTCGCATCGGCATCGCGATTGCAGCTGCGATAACCAATGAATGACAATAAGCGGGAACCGCGCGATTTTCGGCGCGATACGCAATGTGTGGCCGCCCTTACTTTTTATTTGATTTGATAGACATTGTATTGTTTTATATGATGTAGGGCTGTCTCACACGAGACAACTGATATCTGATTTCTTGCGTTGTGAAGTTAAGGTTTCTGATTTGTTGCAGACCCATTTTATTCTTAGAATGTAAGGAAAACTTGATATGAACGGCATATTAGGCAATTCCTGTATTCTACGGGAAGATGTTCAGATCCACTGTGGATCATTCGTGTCATATCGTGGTATAGAGATGTTTCCTTTATGGCTGATTATACTTAAAAATCTGGTTCTTGTTTTTTTTAATTTAATCAAGTGGTGGCTATTTCGCAGTCTTGATTCCACAGATCCGTTACTTCTCAGCCTATAAATGGCTTACTGCCTAGTGTCGGGCCTCTTACAACTACATGGAGGGTTAATTAGCCTACTGTGCCACGCTGGCCAGCCAGGTTGGCATACAATTTCGGATCAAGATTTCCTTCTCTTGCGGCTAGGTTATCGGCCTTATCATTTCCTTTTGTCTGCTCTTGCGACACATTGATGGTGAAAACTATATATTCTAAATCTGTCACATCATGTTGGACTCTTAATTTCGTGTCCCATACTAGCAATACAAAAATAGAATAGAATAGAATACATTTATTTCCTGAAATATGGTGTACAGAGTCTTAATGCTATAGGTCCCAAACTAGGCAAGCCTGTGTCTTGGTGACCTAAAAGGCTGATACATTTTATTCTAATTGTACACCGGCGCGATACCGCGATCAATTACATGAGCAATTACACATTAGTACAGTTACACTTGATTAAATTTACAATAAAATACAAATTATGAAATGATATAGAATAGGATAAAATGAAATGAAATAAGCATTATAAGATTACTAATTGATTAAGATTAACTATTGACATTATGAGAATTATTAATTATGTTATAAATGATTACTAAAATATCAGTTTATTTAAAAAGAAACATATCTGCTTAATTTCAGCTAAAGTGACCCAATCCTCACTGAGTGTCAGCCAACAGACCCTCTGCATAACACCTCAGAAAAATAGCACCTCAGAGTATCATGCTGACTTTTCGCTGCGTTCCAAACCGGTGGCAAATGCAAATACGACTTGTTTTGAAACGTTGCACTACATTTAGATGAATGCTGATATTTTGAAAGAGCTCAAATGAGCTTATTTGAATAAAGTGATATTTTATTGACTACACTCCTTTTCGGTTCAGTTTTATAGATATGTTTGGGCTAAGGGTTAAAAAGATGTCATTACTGACATCTGAAACGCAAAAGTCTGTATTTAAAATATTAAAACGTTCTGCAGACGACTGTTATTAAACGAATGTAGTAAGTTATAAATTATGTTTAAATATACTACATTTTCTATTCAAATTCACACGATTTAAACGGATTTCGAATGCATTCGTCGTTAGGGATAAACGGTCAGTCCATTTGGGACAGTGAGACATCTTTTACCACAAACTCAGGATGTTTTGGTTTGGACATTGTGTGTTTTAAATCATTCGCCACACGGAGTTCTTAGCCATTTACTAGCACTCAAACTCAAACGGAACTTTATTTACGTAGGTTTTGTCACAAAATTTCTTATAAACTGACATATATTTATAATTACCATTATCATCTTACGACCCCTGTCGCACGCTAAGTGGATACTCTATACACAACTACTATATTAGGACACGAAAATATCCATATTACATAAGGCAAACTTCAAGGAATTCTACACATGTTCATAAACAATATACTCGTGAGACACGCGGCACGAAAGTTTAGGCAGATCGCTATCAGCGCGATTGTCACGCCAATAACTATTCAACGTTATCATAATACCACAGTATACGCACACTATACAACGTAGGTACTTATACATAATATTATGTGGCAGTCAAAACTCGTCCTGAGGGTGTCGCTCAGTTTACATACTCCACCTTAGATTTTCACAATATACATAGCGTCACCAATACGTTCCATCCATAGAGTGTAGCAGGCAAGTAAGGGAAACAGAAAATACTTGCACTGGCTAGCTAATTGACATAAACGTAGATGTCAACTATCAATTTAAGGGGTTTATTTTTAGTGATATGGTCGCCAGTTGTAAATCTTAATTTATCTTTTTCTGTGTGTCATAAATGTACAATATAGAGATATTTATTATATTTATTGTAAACGCACCTGTAATTAAAAAAAAAAGAATCTACAGATCTTCTTTCTGGATCTGCTCTGTAGAGCAGATTACCGGAGCGGTGGTAGTTTCAGTATCAATGTAGGTGAACGCAAGGGTTGTTGGAGACTAAATGAGATGGATGGATTGAGAGAATGAGGAAGGAATATAGACATGACGACCGATAGGAGTGCATAGCTTTAATACATCTGCCTTCAATAACTAACCCGCTAACAGAAAGATGCGTCGAAGGGCGTCCACACACGTTGCCACGCCAGCATGTAAACTGCGTACGTTGATCGCGTGCCACGGCCGTAATCGCGCTATCGCGACGTGACACGCGATTACGATGCGTGGCAAACGCGGCGCGTGTCGACACACCTTATTTTGAGTTCATCCGCGAGCATAAATATGATTATTACTGTTTACAAAGACTATTCAGTCACTGAATTGAAAGTTTTCATAAGCCGATCGTGGATAATATTTAAGTAGAGCGGTAAGGACAACTACTACTAAGACCAAACAGCTATTACCAAACATAAGCTAAGGAAGCACCTACTGAGAGTAGGTTAAATGAAACACCAATGTCCCAGGTGCCAAGGCGCTGGGTACGACAGACGAAAGGAAAAAAAAGAAGAGCAAATAATTACCATTAATTGCTAAAAAGAACACGGACTACAAGTCTGTGGTGTTGTAACAAAATAACTAATAAAAAAAAGGACAACTATCACTAGCTCCTTGCTGTTGCTTGTGTGGTGGGTTTACAATACTAAGTACTACTATCTACTACTACACAGTCCATATATGACCCACTGCTGGGTCGGGCCTCCTCCAATCACATTGAGGATAACGAGCCTACTGTGCCACGCCCGTCGAACGGGTTGGCACAGGGTTTGTATCAAGTTTTCCTTCTCTTACGGCTAGGCTCACGGTCTTGTCGTTACCCTTTGTCGGCTCTTACGACACTCTCAGAATGGAATGGGGTGGTGACACTATGTATTAAATCCTTGGGGGAGGTCTACAGCGGACTTCTTTTGGGTGGAATTATGATGATGATAGACTCAGTAGTACGTTATTTGAGGACTAACATGATGATGATGACCTCCATGACTTACGTGAAACAATATTTGTAAACACAGCAGGTCAACTAATTAAATATGCAAAAGTTGGTGCTCACGATATTTACAGGCGGGCCCGGGCGCGCCCACTAGTCTTATCAGCCTGATAATGAAGGTAACTTAATTACCATATAACTGTCCGTTAAGCTTAGCTACTGTTAAAAATTTGCTAGTCACCGCGATTCAGCTGTTTTCAGAACTACGCTGTTTACGGGAAGTGATACGCGTGCGTTATGCAACGCGTATTTACTAGACTCCGAGCCAGTGCCTCTGGTTTAGACAAAGACACTGGCCCGACCCCGGAATCGAACCCGGGACCCGGTGATCCAAAGGCGGCACATATAATCTCTAAACCAACAAACTTTTGAGCCTAAAATAGGTGTCGTCCTGAGGGTATTGAAAGCAATAAACGATTGTCGATTTTGACACATTTAGAATACACAGTTTCACCGCCCATTCCATCCTAAGGGTTCCCACAACCCTTGCGTCCAACTACATTCATACTAAGACTACCGCCGGTTCGGTTAGGTTAGGTTAGTATAAAGTACGAGTATAGGCAAGCATTACGTGTGGTAAAGGATTAAGAATAAATAATGCCAACACCCCCTTTTATCTTCATAAGTCATAAGTCTACAAAAAGAGCCGAACACCTTGCCGCAAGAAGGAAAGCTTGATACGAAACCGTGGCACAGTAGGCTAATTACCCCCCACGTGGTTGGAGGAGGCCCGACTCAGCAGTGGGTCATTTATGGGCTGAGAAGTGGAAGTATGCAAGCATTGTGTCTATTTGCCAATAGATAGATGGCTATATTTCATTTTAATGCATTTTTTGTATCACTGGTTGGCATATGGCTACCGTGCCTCTGCCTCACGTATCGCCCATCGTCCATATATCCAGTAAAAAGTGAATGAAGCTGAAAGCAGAAGGAAAGTGCATTTCTTAAGTTGCAAACACCATGTTTCCTATATACAGGGTGTCCCAAAAATAGTGTCAAGCGGAAGTCCAGAGATAGAGCACCCCTTGTGGTACCCGAATCACCCCCATGTATGTTCTGCGATTTTTCATAGTTTTCAGAAAAACATCGATGTCACAAGAGCCAAGATACAAAAAGATTTTAAACACAGAACAGCTGCTTTTCATTAGCTCTATGCCCGAGGACTATAGGATTTTATTTTTGTTACACCGTGTATAATAAAAGTGCAGAACTTTCTGCATTAAATCCTAAAGGTCTATTGCAACTAGGATGGAGTGTCGCTCACTGATAACACAGGTGGCCGCTTGCACAGTGTAGTGTTTGCATTTGTTGCCAGATTTATATGAAACCTTCTATTGGTAAAAAGTCTACCCAACTTGTGTTGTAAGAAAATGCTTAAGCTTTACACGTAGCAAGTAAATTGCTTGCGATTGCGGCCGAGATTAAATTTACGAATATTCGCGGGGTCTACCGCGAATATATACAGTGTCACCACCCAATTTTATCCTGAGGGTGTCGTAATAGCCGACAAAAGCAAGTGACAAGGCTGAATACCTAGCTACAAGATAAAGATAATTTCGTTTTTTTTTTTAAAATAAATCCTTACTCCTGCAATAGGTTATAAACCTGAATCACGGGGGCAGTTTACAAACATGAAATTCACAAACACAAATAACACCCAGACTCAGAGCAAATGCCTCTGGTTTACACACTTGCCCGGCCCCGGAATCGAACCCGGGACCCTGTGATCCATAGTCGGCACATCCAACCCCTAGACCAAACTAATACCTCTACATATTATTCTACGTGGTGACGGAGTTAGAATATATAGATAGAGTCACCACCCCATTTCATCCTGAGGGTGTCGTAAGAGCCGACAAAAGGAAATGATGATTCTGAAAACCTAGACGCAAGAGAAGGAAAACCTGGCACAATAAGCTTCCACGAAGAGCTCCGACTCAGCAGTGGGTCATTTAAGGGCTGAGAACTAGTAATACCTCCACATGAAATTAGTTGTTCATAAAAATATGTATATTACGTTTATGACGGTCTAAAGCCCGAATTTATTACTCAAAGGCCGTCCAAATCAAACACGTGAACCCAAAAAAGAAGCAAAAACACACACATAAAAGTTTATGCAGAGCCCTTTAATATTTGCAGCGGCATATGGGAGAATAAAGGAACGGTGTGTGCGGTACGATAACGCGCGCGGTGATGTATGGGCCGATAGTGGCCTGGCAAGTGAGATAGTGGCCTGGCTGCGGAGATAGTGCCCTGCTGTTCGGCCTGACGTAGCTGGCCTGACGAGGCCAGTGACGTACTTTATGCCATGTCATAACACTGACAACAATTGTAACGTTGTTTCATCCGTGTGGGGTCAGAATATTACACTTCCCCACCGCACGCGGGGAACAAACACGTGTTGTAAGATTCAAACAAAACCCAGCACGGTAGGATCTAATGGTCCGCCCGGCTAGCTACCATCTACATCTAAATCTGGCGCCATACAGTTTTTTTACTGTGTTTCGTCGTGTATATGTGAGAGCCGGTGCCCGACAGGGCATTTCCTTGAAATACCTGCTCCATCTTAGACCCTGCGTTACTTTCCTTCACGCAAGCATAGGGTCAAAGTAACTAATACAAAAAAAAGTGTATGTTCTGACCTTTAAGACCTGGAGCCTTTGTGGAAACCATCTGCTCAGTTGTACAGATACCTCCCAGTCCCGCAGTGGTTAAGCGATCGACTGATGCGCAGCATGTCGCGGGTTCGATTCCCGCACGGAATAAATATTTGTACGACCTACAAGTATTTGTTCCGGGTTTGGGTGTTTTCTATCTATAATACGAGTATGTATTTACAAAAAAAAGTATATAAGTAGTAGTTTATCATCCATCTCGTTACCATAACACAAGCATTAAGTCGCTTAGCTTGGGACAAGATGGCGTTGTGTGAAATGGCCAAGGATATATAATTGTAGTCTGCTTTGTGAGGTTGAATGTGTCGCATTTGGATCACTGGTTCCCGGTTCGATTTCGGGGTCAGGTCTTTGAGTAAACCAGAGGACTTGCTTGGAGTCAGGGTGTCTTTTGAGTTCGTGAATTTCATGTTTGGAAACTGCCGTCCCTACAGGATACAGGTTATACCTAGTGCTGGGGTTTTATTAATTCAAGAAAAAAATATAAATATCTTTATTGCTTTGAATTCACACGATTAAAAAACAAATGTTATAGTATTAAAATAAACATCATGAACCTGTTTAGAACCCACGCTCTTTCGGGTCCAATGAAGGTCTATAGACCAATAAATGGTCAACAAATGGTTGGTTTTTATAGTTGTGCCACCTACAGGTGAATTGGTCAGAGACCTGTTGACCTGAGACTAACATATTAAAATGGCTCAATTTACATATCGATCTTGAGATGAGATTCGTTTGATATCAAGTAGTAGTAGTTGATACAACCTTTATTGTTTTATAGCCATATGTCTATACTATAAGTTCATAGACCGGTTTAAAATGTAGCATAATTCACTCTTGGAATTACTAACAAAATAATATAATACACATCATGTGTAGATTTAAGATAGCCGTCAATAAATATCAAGATTAATTTAAAAAAAAAGTGCTGCCTAATCTTTTGAGCCATCTCAGAATACCAAGAACAACGATTTTTAATGTGTAATTTTCGTAGATATAAAAATTCGTTATTGGTTTTTTATTACCATATTTGAATTCTGGTGCGCACAGCTTGAAATTCCGCAGTGGGTAATTAGTTTGAAAACTAGCGACTAATAGCTAAGGGTGTTCCACATTCGTTGACGTCAGCAGCAATTGTGTTGTCAAGGTTCATCATTTCAGCCAAAAGACGTCCACTGCTGGACATAGGCCTCCCCCAAAGATCTCCACAAAGGCCGGTCCTGGGCCGCCCGCATCCATCGTTTTCCGGCGACCTTAACCAGGTCATCGGTCCACCATGTGGGAGGCCTACCAGCACTGCGCTTTCCGGAACGCGGTCGCCACTCGAGGACTTTTCTGTCAAATTGGGCATCGGTCCTGCGCGCTATGTGCCCTGCCCACTGCCACTTAAGTTTGGCAATTTTGTGGGCTATGTCGGTGACCCTGGTTTGCCTGCATATCTCCTCATTTCTGATTCGATCTCGCAGGGAAACTCCGAGTATAGCCCTCTCCATTGCCCTTTGGGTGACTTTGAGCCTTCTGATGGAGCCCATAGTGAGCGACCACGTCTCTGTTCCATATGTCATCACTGGCAACACACATTGGTTGAAGACTTTGGTCTTCAGACACTGCGGTATTGTGGACGAGAAGATCTTTCGCAGCTTCCCGAACGCTGCCCAGACGAGTTGGATTCGACGATTTACCTCTTTCTCGAAGTTGGACTTACCTAGCTGGACAGTGTGTCCCAGGTAAATGTAATGGTCAACAACTTCGAGGATAGAACCTCCGATTTTAAAAGGAGTGGCTTGAACATGGATATTAGACATGATCTTCGTCTTCTCCATGTTCATCTTAAGGCCGACTCGTTCGGAGGCTCGACAGAGGTCATCGAGCATCGTATTGAGGCCCCCCATGGTCGCATTGTCATGGTTATCTATATACAAAGACACTTTTTATGTAATAATATACTATGTAAACAAGCCACAAGATTTCTGTGAAGCACCACGATAAATAACAATTAGATAATGCAGTGAGAATTTGTGAGAATTATTATTCATTGAATAATTAGTTTTATGTGCCTCAACAGTTAAATTCTATTTAGAGAAGTTCAAACTCACCGAACACGGACCGGGCATAGTTACGTGTCAATAAATACTTCATTATCTTATCTGGGAAAGATTTTGAGACAGCACTGATTAAGAAAATTCTAATTTGGTCGTAAAATGATAAGATATAATCGACCCACTTTCACTGACATTGGGTATCTCAACGAAAGGAAAAGCTATTGAGCAAAAAGACTTGGAAAGAAAAAGAAATTTCTGAAGAAACATGACACAAAATAAAATCTATTTATTCAAGTTGATTTACCTGAGCTCAATCAATATGCAATTTAAATTTACCATGTACCAGAGTTTTAGAAGGCTGCTTTCAGAGAAGAGCCAGAAAAAAACTCATTAGTTGCTTTTTTAAATCGCTATTTTTATATCTAAAGTCTGAAAACACCGATTTGTGAGAGCAAGCCCGCGCAATAGTCGCAAAAGGTAGTATAGTGATTCAATTAAAGGTTATTTCCTAATACATCTATGGTATATATTAGCTTAGCCTTTAATAATTAGCTGTTGCTGTTCTTTTCGTTTGGCTGTCCAATGACAAAGTAAGAGATAGTTTTAAAGCTTCAATAAATAGACATGTAGGCACATGAATAAGGCTGCAATTTAAGCGAGGCTCTTCTAGCACATGAGTAAATAAATACGTTTTTCACTTCAGTAGCTCAAACATGTAGGTTTTGCTCACTGAAAACAGT
This sequence comes from Clostera curtula, assembly GCA_905475355.2. Taxonomy (NCBI): domain Eukaryota; kingdom Metazoa; phylum Arthropoda; class Insecta; order Lepidoptera; family Notodontidae; genus Clostera; species Clostera curtula. The sequence goes on along the minus strand of FR997796.1, from coordinate 19,798,210 downwards.
GGACAAAATGCGATTTTGCCCACTGAGTGAGACAAAGTAACTTTTTAATTCTAATTCGGAACATTGTCACTATCTCTTTCCCGCCAATAGAAAAGAGAGAGAGACAAAGACCAAGTGGCCAGTAACAACAGCTCCGATTTTTCTTCTTCTTCTTCATTAAGGTTTTGGCTTCCATCGTTATACCGATGATTTTGCCAATGACAAGTGTGTTGTGTTAGAAATTTCGTGTGATTATGAAAGTTAAATTAATTGGTTATAAGTTGCGTTAGAGTTATGAAGTTAAATGTTAGCAGGTAGCGCTATAGAAAACAATACAAAGCATTAAAGTACAGATTATAAATATTAAATTGATAGAGCAATATTATGGGAACTATATTTGATTAAATACAAACTAGACGTACTTTTAACAGTTCGATTGGATGAAAGGAGTTCGTTGTGGGGTTACTCCGATTTTTAATTCGATCTCAAAGACAAACACGTTCGGAATTTCGTACTAACCAAAGCAATTTAGCAAAAATGATAATTATATCTTTTATTGTAATTCATTGAATTTTTAACTTATTGTTGTATTTAAACTAAAATAAGTATTTACTGCTTAAAGAACTGATATTTAACTTAAAAATATTTAATTATAGTTTCAAAAATGTTACGTAATATATTTCATTTCCTATAGTGTTCTCGCTGCTGAAGTGAAAAGTTATGTGTGTTACACGAGAGCAAAATTTTTCGCATCTCGTGCCTTTGAATCCCTCGCAGCACTCAGGAATCAACTTTAGAATCACTCGCTACGCTCGTGATTCAATCATTGATTCCTTCGCTTACTCGGGATTCAATATCAGCACTCGCAGCAAAAAACGACTTTGCTCTCTTGTTGCACAAATAACTATTATTTACTCATGTGCTTCTAGTATCTATGAAGAGTGTAACAAAAATCCTATATCTATAACTAAAGGATTACGGGATAACTTTTTTACTCACTTTTCATACAATTTTAACCACACACAAATGAAGTATAAAGTCATAATCCTCATAATTTTAGCCCCATAAATGACCCACTACTGAGTCGAGCTCCGTCCACATTCATGAAGGGAAATTGTCCCACTGTGCCACGCTGGCAAGTCGGGTTGGCAAAGGGTTTGTATCACGTTTTTTTCTCTTGCTTCATTCCACTTTTAATTCTCATATTGACCTTTAAATTATAAAATTCATATTTCAGTTGCCACACGGTACCATAGAAAACTGGTTAGTTATATGTACTCGGTCATTGCAACATGGCTTTCAAAATAGATAAGCCTACTGAGTTACCAATTGTCAAAAAGTATTCAGTGTGGGGACACCATAAACTAATATTGCGAGATTCGTCTCAGAACGCTACCGGATATGCGTTGACATTTACTATCCATATTATTATGGTCAAGTTTTGGCAATATTCACAAAAACTGTCAAGTCATTGCTTTGGAATTTAATTGTATTTTACGATAATGACAGCGATGTAAGTATCCGATGTCCCAGCGATTAAGAGCTAATTAATGGGGCGTATACAGGTTGAAAACAAAAAATATTATATCTATTATTATTAATATTTTATATTATTTCAATCAGATTATCAGCATTTACAACTAATTTTACAAATGTTATTAATATTTTAATTATAAAAGTGACCATTTATTCCGTCTTATGCAGTAATATGTAAAAAAGTTATTTCAAAAATAAAATAAAAAAAATTGTTAAAATTTTAAGCAGCTAAGTACATCTATTTGTAAAAAAAAAATAACTCGATTTCAAGTCAACCGAGACAAAGACAGCGAGTAACGCCGACGACTGTGTTAAACTTTCACGGTTTTTATACATAGGTATTACAATTAACACTTACGGGTTTAAATCCGTGATCTCGATGTTTCGATGCTGTTTCAAGAACTATTGTATTCGGCCCATATATGACCCACTGCTGTGTAGGGTCTCGTTCACATTGAGGATAATTAGCCTACTGTGCCACGCTGGCCAGACGGGTTGCACAGGGTTATTTTATCAAGTTTTCCTTCTCTTACGGCTAAGTTAGTGGCCTCATTTGGTCGGCCCATACGACACCCTCAGGATGGAATGGGGTGGTTACACTATGTATTCTAAATCCGTCATAAGACTGAAAACCGCCATGATCACGAGAATATCATCATGGTAGCTTGCGATCAAATTTATTTTAGTTATAGGAACGCGCGCTATACCCCGAGCGTTTCATAAAACACATACCTACTGCTAACCTCGTGAAAGTCGACCTTCAAGGTATTACGTGTATTTAATATTAAATCCGGATTGTCAAACTTAAGTGGCAGTGGGCAGGGCACATAGCTCGCAGGACCGACGTCCGATGGGGCAGAAAAGTCCTCGAGTGGCGACCGCGTTCCGGAAGGCGCAGTGCTGGTAGGCCTCCCACACGGTGGACCGACGACCTGGTTAAGATCGCCGGAAAGCAGTGGATGCGGGCGGCCCAGGACCGGCCTTTGTGGAAATCCTTGGGGGAGGCCTATGTCCAGCAGTGGACGTCTTTTGGCTGAAATGATGAATATTAAATACAACACAACATTCAATATTATATGTTGTTTATTCAATTAAGGCTTGAATAGGACTTATTAGGTATTTTATTGATCACAATTTTATCTACAGTTTAAATGTATGAAAAAGTCTAATATGGTCTGTATTAAAGCAACATGCTGTATAAGAGAGCTTCTATTTGACATTATTCATATAAATTGATCACTGGCGTATTAATTATATAGATCTCTATCTATGTTGATTCAAAAACCGGTTCGAATTTTAGAAGTTTCCATTAGTTAGGCAGAATCGTCTGACAATATATGCATATTGTCATCAACATTAACAAAAAGTCAATGATTAAATTACAGTTTGTCTTTAAATTCTTATAAGACTGGATTAGAAACGTGGGAAAAAGATTGAATAAGATTTTTATGTTTAAACGAAAAAAGTTTAGTCTATGCCAAATTCGCAGGGAATAGAAACTTTTACTAAGTTGTTGTTAGTCTCTGTAGTGACGGTTTTAGAATACACAGTGTCACCACCCCATTCCATCCTGAGGGTGTCGTATGAGCCGACCAAATGAGGCCACTAACTTAGCCGTAAGAGAAGGAAAACTTGATTAAATAACCCTGTGCAAAGGAAATGGCAAGGCCTAGCCACAAGAGAAGGAAAACAAATAAAAAGGAAAAAATGAAAACAATAAGTAGTACGATCCGTCGGAAAAAATAAGGTTTCCAAAATTCATTGAATTATTCATTTAGGATTGTTATTTACCACCGATTCAAAACTACAAACACTACCTATTAAAACTGTTCAGCCCATAAAGAAAAAAAAAGCAGGCCAGCCTACTGTGCCACGCTAGACAGACGGGTTGGCATCGAGTTATCCTTCCCTTGCGGCCCTGACATTTTCTTTTGTCGGCTCTTATGATACCCTCACGATAGACCGGGATGGTGACTATGTATTCTAAGTCTGTCGCCACACGAACCCAGCCTTGTCATTTCCTTTTGTCGGCTCATAAGACACTCTCAGGTTGGTGACACTACATATTCTAAATCCGTCACCAAACGGGCAAGATAAACTAATTCTAGCTATTGTACACGTGTTTCAAACAATCAGAGTACGGTGCTGACAACCGATAGCTGCAGTACTGATAGGTATTTAAATCATACGCAGATTTTGGTCTCACGAGCCGTCTATCTATAAAAGCACTCGGGCTTATCGCAGCTCGCGCAATCTCACATATTCGTCGTAAAGGCTCGAACACATGGCTCACAAGGATTTTGAGTCATTATACTTTTTTAAGGGATCTTGGCTTTGCTCAAGAAGCTACCTTGCTTTTGTCCCAATTTTATTCCGGTCCGCTACGAGGTTAAATTCATTCCGGAGAATTGGTTTCAGCTCACAGACTGTGATTGAAATGCTTAAAACATTTTTTTTTTGGGAGTTCGTTTGTGGTCTACTCTCACCGGCCTGGGAAAAGCCCAGTTATTGGATCTGGTGCGCTGATGAGTGATATGAACGGCGTCCCCTACCCACTAAACATCAACATCGCAGTGCACCGTCCCGTGCTGACTGCATCGTTTGTCCCGACTGTGTCTCTACGGGGAACTGTTTAAAATCTAGGTGTTTTTTTTAAACGAGGCCCTCACTCTAGTTGTAACCTGTATCGCGGGGGCAATTTACAAACATGAAATTCACTAACACAAATGACACCCAGACTCAGCAAGTGCTTATGGTTTAGACAAAGGCACTTGCCCGACCCCGGAATCGAACCCGGGACCCGTTGATCCAAAGGCGGCACCTAACCCCTAGACCAACGAGGCAGTTTCCTCCTCGTGTTCACTGATAGCTTAAACAACACTGAAAGCTGGACACAGGCCTCCCCTAAAGAGCGCGAAAGCGGTTATGGAGATTAGAAATTGGCAGCAGTGTGCACTAGGCCGTATAATGGCAAAGTGATTCATTTGTCTCGATCGTATCCGAATGCTTTAAGCTTATCCTCCGCCGTGTATGGGGGCATGATATTAATGCCAGCCCAGACATACCTCGCTATCACAGTAGATAAAACACACGCCATTAGGTGGTAGACGGTTGTGAGTAATTAATTTGGTGCAAATGGCCTGTTACTGGTTATGTTTTAATCGCTTAAGGTTTATATTGATACCACGAGCTGTCCGCGTGGTATTCAATAATGTGGAAAACTCAGTAACTATTTGCTCCTGAAAAGCAGGGGTGTGTCAACTGTCAATAAAATTACTAATAGCATATATTCCTCTTTGTTACATGAGCTATCTTCCAGTGAAAGTCCCGTCAAAATCGGTCTAGCCATTTCAGAGATTAGTCGAAAAAAACAGACTGTCTGTCTGTTTTTTTTTTTCAAAAAATATGTGTATATCCAAATGAAATTACTAAAAAGATTAATCACGCCATGTTGGTCTACGAGTTGTGAGCGCTGTCCTAAGGTCACAGGTTCTTCTTTCAACTTCAAGTATCGACAAAACCAACTGTAAAATATACTTTAACGTTTGAGCGTTATTTGAGTCGTGAGTTCCTTTAATAAATGTCACATAAGGAACTTTTTATTTTGTAGGCTCTAGTAACAAACATTAGATGATTGAAATTCATCTAATAACCTATAGCAGTTATTGCGTGATTGATGCAACGACAATAAAATTTACAGATTAACATAGGTGTTCTCGTTCAATTAGAATCGTTTATAGATGCAGCATTTTAGTTCAACAGTATCATCAATTTGAAATGTTCCAAAAGTAGCGGCCTTATTCGCGAATAAATTAAAAAAATATAATGTACATCTTTCCACGCCTCGGAGCCCTACGAATCCCGCCAACCCTCAATAGCAGTCCTTGATACCCAGGATAGTCCAGTTTTCACCGCTACTCCTTAAGATTAGGCCAATACCGCGTTATCTTTTTAAATACCCTCATAAATCCGAAGATATTCTCGAAATCGCACAATAATCCCAATTGCAAAGCGTGCAACAATGGTACCGCACGTACATTTGCATCATGCGACACCCGCGCGGCACGACATTAGTGCACCAACATAACTGGTTAATTACAAGTGCATCTACGCGTATTACTTACTTGCAATGGTTGTGTAGGCCAATAGGCGCGCAATGTATGAGAGAACAGCGATTTATTCAGTCGCAGCCCTTCGAGCTAAGTCGAGCCTTCTCAAAATTATATATACCAAACAATAGATATTGTCGCTCATCATTATAATGATACTAATTAAGTAATATTGTTGCGTTTTCACAAGCGAATTTATTATGAAAATCTTTCTCGTGGAGTTGGTATACCCCGCTCCTAGTATTTCGCGATATCAAATCAGGGCCTGGTTCAAAAAATCTAAAATCATTCGTAGTATTTTATAGCCCTATAAATTCTACTACAGGTAAAATACCCCATTGAAGTTATTTTAAAATTGACAAAATCGTCAATCTATGTAATAAAATAAAATATATTTCTCCTTATTTAACTTAGTCAATACATATTGTTCTTTAACCGCTACATCTTGTACCTTGCGCGTAGCAAAGTTATCCAAACTTTTGGCGTTTCGTATTGGATCTTGGGAAGTTTGGCCGTATCAGCGAACGTATCGCTTGCGATGTCTTGAACATCCTGTATATAGCCTCCGGAACATACTAGAATAGAACACTGTTCTAGTTCTGTCGTTATTACTTAGAATATGTGTTCGATTAGAAGGTTCGTGAATAAATGTATTTGCTCTCCTTGCGCACCGCACAAAGAATTCCCTGAGTCTGTTTTTTCTGGAACCTTGTATATCTACGACATTTTTGAATATTTTCTATTTATTGACTATCATCCCTATTCATACATAAAAAAACTTATATAAATAAATAATAAAAAGTACAGAAAAAAGGGAAAAGGAATTATAAATATCAACAAATGAAAGTTTTCTTTGCCAATTTCGGGCAATATTCTTGACAATAATGTTTGTTGTTTAACCTAAAAACTGTATCGTTCTTTTTGTGCTATTTTGAGAAAACCTACCTTTAGGTCGGAGCTCCACAATTGATGGGCATTAAGAAAAAAGCGGAATTACTGATCGAAATCTTCGTAGCCAATGCATCATAGCCGTTAGTGGTATCGCGGGCTGGCCGGTGGAAAATGTCGAGTATAGAGTGCAGTTTAAAATTTTATACGTCCGAGATCTGGCGGTATCGCGATGTGCACTGTAGCTTCCAAAGTTTGGCTTTGTGCTGGGTTGCAAGGATTATTTTTCTTTTTCTTAGAAATAAAATATCACCTTTTATAAAAAGCCCTGTACTGAATCGGACCTTGTATTTTCTTATATTATATTCTGTAAGTAAAATAATACATAATATTTACTAATATTATAAACGTAAGTACCTACAACAGTAAGTTTGCATGGATGTATGGATGGATCTTTATTATGGATTATATTGAAACTTAACAATAGTATAGCGCGTACATCATAATTACAAATAATAATATTCTCGGGAGATGAAGTCTCGGGCAGAAGCTTGTCTATACGAGTACTAATATCATAAGAGGAAAGTTTGGTATGGATGTTTGTAACGAATTGGCTCAAAAAATACTGGGCCGATTTTAAAAATTCTTTCACCATTTGTATGCTACATTATCACTGATTAATATATTTTAATTGCACGAAACAAATAATTTAAAAATATGTCCACCCTTGCGAATCCGTGACGGGCCGCTAGTTGTTAATAATGACACTATTGAACAACGCAATAATATTTCACGTTATTGACCTAGAACTTTTTTTATCCAAGGCTTTATTCGTATAATCTAAAATTTTTGAAACACTCCGACGGTTTTCCAAAATATAATTTTATAGGTGGCAACACTATGAACAGAAAACTCTGATATTCTACAAGATAACAAACTTACGGATTCCGGTAAATTGTTTAGACTTTAGGAGTAAATCAGGTAGTTTATTTTATCAAGATGGCAACATTTAACCGGGGCCCGCTAGTAATAAAACTTGATTTAGTTATCAGTATTTACACAGAACAATTATTGCCCTGCGAGTTGGCCTACCGGTAACAAACGCATTCCACACCGCTACGACCTGCTCAGATATTCAACTAATACTACTGCTCAGCCCAAAGATAATAATAATAATAATAATCATTGTGCCGATAGTTGTTTCAGTAAACGGTCTTATTGCGAAGAGTTTCGACCAACATCTCAAGAAACTCTCGCTGGGTTGCTGGATTAAGGGCCTGATTCAAAAGGCTGTCATACTGGATTCGGCAAGGATCGTGAGGAGGTTCCTCTCTCTGGAGCCCTGAACCGTCGGTAGCTTAGGTCATCGACCTCGTTTTCGACGGTTTTTGTCTATTTTTATGTATATTTTTTTAAAACATTTTGTATTTTTTAAAAATATATGTAAAAATATGAAATAAAGAGACATAGAATAATAATAATAATAATAATATTTATTCAAAAATCATTTTTTACACTATAGTAACTATAAATGCAATATTATACTAACTGTGCTATGCTTTAAGTGCCTGAACTAGGAAAACCTGTGTCTCAGGCGTATTGGGCTATAATTTTCTTAAAAATAATCACTTTTCACTTCATTAATAATACACTTTTCGTAACGTGTTACTAAGAAAAAATGCTTTAGCAGGTACAGTTAATTTACTAACAATAATAGCTATATTTTATTTTAGTACCATTAATAACTTCTCTGTATCTTCGTACGATAGATTTTGAAGGACATCTTTCAGTACTTTTTTGCACATTCTATAGTTGAGTGGATAGATGTCTGTTATTGCATTTAATTTATTGTATAGAATTGGTCCTAAACAAATATAAAATTTTGATGTAAAAGCATGTTTTGTTCGTCTGTTTTGAGGGCAAACTATATCCTTCCGTCTCTTATTCAAAATGTCAGTGCTATATGGAAGAGACGCATGCTGCTTTAGTACAGTGCCCAATATAAATAGTTGCCGAACTGTTAGTACTTTACAGGATTTGTAAAGGTGGTTAGTGGGAAAGAAGAAAGGGCGAAAAGTAGATACCTTAAGGATTGCTCTCTGCGCCCTCTCAATAGATATTAGTAACGATTTACTTATTCCACCCCAAGATGTAATACAGTAGCTTAAAATTGATTGGCATAACGCAAAGTAGACCTGCCAAATTATTTTATTATCAGCGATATACCGAAGCTGTTTAAAAACGAAAATCAATTTGCGAAGTCTGCTATTTAATACGTCTACGTGTTGTTTGAAACTAAGTGTTTCATCTATAATGATACCTAGATATTTAATGGTTTTGGTATTTTGAATCATAGGGCACCTGCATTGATTGGTAGAGTTTCTGCAATAATGAGCGTATAGAGGAAGATTATTTGGTATCACTGACTTACGCATGGAAAATCTAATGTAGTGTGTTTTGCTGGCATTTAATGTTAGTAGATTTTGCTGAAGCCATTTATTAACAACATTAAATCCCTGTTGTGCGTATCTAAAAGCGTCTTCTTGACATTCAGCTGAGAAAAGAAGAACTGTGTCGTCAGCGTAAGATATGATTGTGCCATGATCCAGCCTTAAATTGCAGAGGTCATTCATATAAATCAAGAACAAAGTCGGTCCTAGTATACTTCCCTGAGGAACGCCAAAGGATGTGTTTTTTTGATCAGCGCTCGTCACGTTACCAAGCCTTACGCATTGGGTTCGGTCTGTAAGATAACTGGTAAAGAGTTTCAGTTGAGTGCCTCTTATACCTATCATTTCAAGCTTGCGCAATAGAATGGGTACGGAAACTGAGTCAAAAGCTTACGAGAGGTCCAGAAAGATCCCGAAACTGTTTTTACCATTGTCTAGTTCCTGAGCTAGGTAGTTAGTCAACTTATGGACAGCATCTGCAGTTGATATCTTAGGTCGAAAACCAAACTGATATCTGGACAAAATCGATTTTCCTTCTAGGTATTTCATTAATCTATTATTAATTATTTTTTCTAGAATTTTGGACATAGATGGTAGTAAGGATATTGGTCTATAATTTGTAACTTGGTCTTTACTGCCTGATTTGTATATCGGGATGACAATAGCTTTTTTAAGGCACCCGGGAAAATGTCCTGAAGATAAACATTTTTGGAAAATGTTTGTAAGTGGTGGTACTAAAACATGCTTGCATTTTTTTATGATCTTATTGGGTAATTATATTATCCCAGCCGGTGGCACAGTCATCTTTCAAGCTCATAATTATATTTTTAACTTCAGTTTCGTCAGTGTTGAGTAGTGCAAAGGAAGTTAAATTGTTGTTAAATGTAAGCCGAGTGCTCGCTAGGTGTTGTGATTGATTACTAATGTTTTCGGCCAGGCACTTGCCAGCGTTCACAAAGAAATTATTTATTAAATCAGCCGATGTCGACTGGGATGAGTGCGCTTTAAGTAGGGGTGAGGAAGATTCGTGCTGTTTTGTTGTGTAGGTAATGTTTTTTATACACTCCCATATCTTTTTACTATTAGTTCCCGCTCTTTCAAGTACATTTTTATTGTAGTCTATTTTTACTTTTTTTAAAAGATCATTGCAGAAATTTCGATATCTTTTGTATGTTATTTGCAGTATTTGATTATGTGGACTTGATTTAGCTTTGTAGTGCAGTTTATCTCTATGTTTTATACTGCGATGACCCACTGCTGAGTCGTGTGTAATTAGCCTACTGTGCTACACTAGCCAGACGGGTTGGTACAGGATTTCATGGAAAAAAAAGACAAGCCCTCTGAGTTTCTTGCCAGTTCTTCTCAGAAGTGGTCGCGTTCCGAACTGGTGGTAGACGGTAGACCTTTTTTATTATATAATATCACTATGACTAATGTGTTGACTTTTTGTAAGTGTCCACCGTGACCTAAATAAAATAAATGATTTGAATTTCATATCAAGTTTTCCTTCTCTTACGGCTATGTTATCGGTCTTGTCATTTCCTTTCGTTACGACAACCTTATGATGAAATGTGGTGTTGATGTACTGTATATATTATAAATCCTTCACCACAAGGATAAACCGCCCGTCCCTCAAGAAACGCTTTAATCTAATCGATACATCCTTTTATAGTTAAAACTACTTAACACAACGCTATTACAAGTTTATGCCGCGGATAACTTTTTAATAGCGTCTATTATATGACGTTAATAACTTATGCGGTTTATTTCATCGTAAAAGTTATTAGTAGAATTCGATCACAGAGCTCGAACTAAACATTGTTCCTCTCTCTAGAGAATTCGGAAAATCTATTTCTGTTGATTTTATGTCCGCAATTGTAGGCTACTGTGGTTGCAAAAATTTTAGTTTTGTACAAATCATAATAACTAGATATTTTTTGAAAATATGTGTTGGAGCTTTGTCTGACGATCTTGTAACATTGCCATACAAAACTTCAACGCAAGGCGCAGTGCACTAGGTAGTAGTTGGTATTCCGTGAGATGACGAATACGTAGTGTCACCACCCGTTCCGTCCTGAGGGTGTAGTAAGAGCCGACAAAAAGAAATTACAAGGCTGATACCCTAGCCACAAGAGAAGGAAAACTTGATACGAAACCCTGTACCAACCCATCTGGCCAGCGTGGTACAGTAGGCTAATTACCCTCCATGTAATTAGAGGATGGATGGATGGATGCGTCAAGCTGAAGACATGGCGCTATGGCGCTCTTTAGGGGAGGCCTATGTCCAGCAGTGGACTAATGTGGGCTGATGATGATGATGATGAATTAGAGGAGGCCCAGTCAGCAGTGGGTCACATATGAGCTGTGTCGTAGTAGGTAGGACTTGTAACGCGGGGGTTGTTTACACTGTGGCACTTTGACGTGGTCTTTCCTTTTGATAGAAGCTAAACCCAAGTGTCCGCCCGCCCGGACGGTCCCGCCCGCCGTACCGATGGTATCAGGGGCGCCTCTAATTGAATCTACGTAACGTACCTGTATGTGTAAGCTAGTCTGATAGCGTTTAATAGACCCTTCCGTAGCGTAGCCTTGATGGTTGTTGGGGTTGGATTTGCCGCCTTTTTATCACGCGTCCTAGGTTCGATTGCAGGGTCGGGCAAGTGTCTTTGTGTAAACCAGAGGCACTTGCTCTGAGTCTGGGTGTCATTTGGATTCGTGAATAACATGTTTGTAAACTGCCCCCGTGATACATGTTTGTACCTAAAAGAAGGTGTTCGCTTTCCTAAAATAAAATAAAAACTTATGCGAAATACATATCAAAAACATTATTTTCATAATGCTTCACATGGCTGTTCTTGTTAGCTTTTCGTATTGGTATGGTTGATATATTGTTTGTCTGGTTTGACGAATATTCCATCCAACAGGTGTTAATCAAAAATAGCAAATACGTGTCTTCATAATTGTTTAAAGCATCCAAAATAATTACCCAAAACCTATTTATTATTTAAATAAACAAATATCAATTGCTGAATGTGTGTTAGCGGTGCAATAGTGTTGATAATGGATTTTAGCAGCCATTATTTACCCAAATAGGTATTTTGTAAATTATTTTGGCCGCCGACACACAGTCAGCAATTGATTTTTATTCGTATAGATAATCATTAACGTCCACATTAAGGTGCGTCGCAAAAACCCTTGTAATGACCAATAAACATTTACAACGAGTTTTAAAATCCAGAAAAACAATAACAACCGACGGGCGCAGCGCCGCAGATTAACATCTCAGGAAACGTATCAGCTTTACTTGCTTATAAATAAGTGCGGATACATTAGGCGGGCGGAAGACCACCTGAGGCTAACTCCGCCCGCCCTCTATCGCTGATAACGTGCGTTAACGGCTGTTAACGGGCGTTAGCGGCCGTAACGACGCCGTTAGTAGCGGTTACTTCCGGTGCCATTGTGTTGACCGGTGTGAAGTTTCTGAAAACGCTAGCGCTGTAAATTTGCGGTCGATCGCGTTTGAGTTGTTATCTGCGATATTACAGTGCCAGGTAAAGTATGGGAGGTGTTGTGTATTAGCGGAGATAAAGGACCTTTGAGTGTTTAGTTTTGCGGCGGAATGGGTGAAGGAATAGTGGTGTGCGATTTATGATCCTTCTTCTATGTACCATCACACATTAAACAAAAACGCTATAGCCATAAAGAAAGTACCAAAAGTAGTACTAATATAAATACTCTCTGCAAAATTTCAGAAAAAGAGGAACTTTAGTAGAGAAGTAAGCACAGAAACCCCAAGAATCATTGTGGAAGTCAGGTTACGAAGGTTGATTAGCTTACATGTATCGTTGGGTCACCAATCCAATATTCAGCTAAGCTTATCGTTTAACCTGCAGATTAACTGCGCTCCGCACTACGCCGACCTTCTTATAACACGACCCTCAAACAGCGATATATATCTGCCACACTAAAAAGACCCTTACAGCGAACGTTTCGCATCTTGGAGTGTAATTTTTTGAGTGGCGATCGTTGTACTAAAGCTGATTAGCCGCGCCTCGGTGCTTGCCGGAGCTGTGATTGCTCTTCACCCGTCGCCAGATTGCATCTGCTGCTCTTTGCAAGCCAGAAGCCTTTTCAAGTTGCGGTTAACATGATATCATTTGGCCTGAAGCCGGTTTTTTATACCATTAGGGTGGCGCCTAAGCTTACCGTCCGTGACGTCCATGTGGTGACAGATTTAAAATACATAGTGTCACCATCACATTCCATCCTGAGGGTGTCGTAAGACAAAAGGAGTCATAGTTATAGTTATCAGCAGTCATACTGCTGATAACCTAGCCGTAAGACAGCTTTGGCTGATTGTCCATCTTTTCTCTCTAGGCCTTATTATTTTTGTCATTTAGGAGGGTGATTTTCAAATAAACTAAGAATTATTAATTATAGAGAAAAGATTTGATTATTTGTTGCATTAAATATGCCCTGAAAGCACTGAATCGGTTTGAAAAATTCTTTCAATGAATATTATTTCGAAAAAAACATGATCGTTGATGAACATTTAAAAAAAAACGGTGCGGAGCCGGGGTGGGCCGCTAGTAGCAAACATAAATGAACACTAGATTACTAAAACATTCAAACAAAACACTAAATCAAAATCCATTTAACCGTTGCGGAGATATGCCACATATAGACAAACATATTAATACCAAAACATGCCTCTTTTTGTATATATGTATTTAGATTATTATTATAGCTTCATCATGTTATATTATTGTAGCAGGCCCAATGCAGCAGTGTGCGTTTAAATCTGTGTAAACCATTTCAACAATCTTTTTAGAACAAAACGAGACCAACTTACAAATTGCACTCTCCGCCGAGCACCCATTTACATTGAGCGTCGATAAAACTAAATTCTTATGTTAAGTTAGTCGATAAACGCGTCACCACTCGGTCGCATCTCTAGCATGCTGTCAATTATACTGTTAAGTGCTCACTTGATTCATTTGAATGAACCGATTCATTGAAATGAATCTTCGGTTCTATTATTTATGGTACTGCACTAATGTGTATTTGTATAGATATTTTAACTAGGACTTTAACTAAGAACGTATTGTTTATTTTATGAGATGATGTGAGACTAACTTCTAATCGGAGATTTGTTCTCGCGAAGAGGAAACTGATCTTTAGCTCGCTCTTAAATAAATAAATTTAAAATTTTTTTGTGTATACTACAAAACGGGTTCTCAAACATACAATCTAAAAATCAATGAGAGTGTTCTACTATTACTACTTACTCTTTTTTTTCACGTCGGAATTCCTCATGGTTACCCGGCCGGTGGGGACTGGCCGGGTTATGTGGGACTCCGGGGCGCGTGGAGATGGTAAATTGCACCCCGACCTACCCACTAAAACCGACGGCGATCCTCGACTGTCCGACTCCAGGGTTGGAGGGTACTTACTAACCTAACCTACTAGCACTACTTACTACGTACTATTAGAATGTTTACACTGTGACATTGAAACTACTTAAACGACCTACAAGTATTTGTTCCGGGTCTGGGTGTTTTCTATCTATAATATGTATGTAATTACCATGGACGTTTTTTTTTATAAATCCATGGTAATTACAAAAAAAAAATGTATACAAGTAGTTTATCATCCATCTCGTTACCATAACACAAGCATTAAGTTGCTTAGCTTGGGACGAGATGGCGTTGTGTGAAATGTCCAATGATATTTATTTATTATTTATTACTCAGCCCCACTGCTGAGTCGGGCTTTCTCCCATTACATGGAGGGTAATTAGCCTACTATGCCACGCCGGGTAGCCCGGTTGGTATAAGTTTTGCGTCTTACGGCTAGCTTTTCGGCCTTGGTCTTTTGTCGGCTCTTACCACACCTTCAGGATGGAACGGGATGTTGACATTGCGCATTCTAAATCCGTCACCGTCCCGGATTGAAAATTTACCAGCTATTATGGCTAAAGAGATAAAATTTTAAGTAATTACGTTAAGCAAGTTAGGAGCGACATGGAAGTTTATCTTTTTGATTGTTTCCGACGCCGGCGGCCGTGACTTTGAGCTCGACGTGACGATTACAAGCGGAAATTTATTTTTTAATAAGACATGAATACCAATTGAGCGGTTAAACGGGAAGCGGGTTTATTGAACGTTACTAAAAAAACAAAATGTAAGCTTAATTGATTATTTTTGCATGTAAATGTTAGCATTAATCGTTTAGATTTATCCGGTTATCTTGATAGTAGGATTGCTATATCTTTATGTGGACATTATGTAATTAGGTGTGGGTGAGTTGTCCAATCTCAAGTAGATTGGTTATATTATTAACTAACGCCCCGGCTTCGCACGGGTGCAATGATGAACTTCTAAATTTAACAGTGTTTGAGTGTTGAAGCGCAGTGGTTGAACGATCGACTGCTGCGCAGCATGTCACGGGTTCGATTCCCGCACGGAAGAAGTATTTGTACGACCTACAAGTATTTGTTCCGGGTCTGGGTGTTTTCTATCTAAAATATGTATGTATTTACAAAAAAAAATGTATATAAGTAGTTTATCATCCATCTCGTTACCATAACACAAGCATTAAGTTGCTTAGCTTGGGACGAGATGGCGTTGTGTGAAATGTCCAATGATATTTATTTATTTATAAAAATATACATATAAACCTTCCTCTTGAATCACTCTGTCTATTGAAAAAGCCGGGGCGGGCCACTAATTAAATATATTATACTTTAATGTTCCGTGAGGAAGAATATCACTATCACTACATAGTATAAAACAAAGTCGCATTCTTCTGTCCGTCCCTATGTATGCACAAATCTTTAAAACTACGCAACGGATTTTGAAGCGGTTTTTTTTAATAGATAGAGTGATTCAAGGGGAAGGTTTATATGTATACCCCACCCCAGCTTTGCACGGGCGAAGCCGGGGCGGGCCACTAGTTAAAGTATAAAGGAGTAGGTTTAGTGACAGATTTCGAATACGCAGTGTCACCAACTAACGTCGTAAGTGTCGTAAGAGGCGACTAAGGGAACGCACCTAGCCACAAGAGAAGGAAAACTTGATACAAACCCTTTGCCGACCCGTCTTGCCAGCGTGGCACAGTAGGCTAATTTGGAGGAGGCCCGACTCAGTAGTGGGTCATTAATGGGCTGAAACGACGACACTTTAATAGGGCAAAGCGCATCACTGATACTGGTTCTGCAAACGTCCATAACCGATAGTGACTGTTTTCCATCAGCCAGTTAGAACAACATCCCTTAAAATTAAAAATAGAACTGCTCCTACATCATTCAACAATGAGGTCAAACACTTAAAAGTCCTAAGTCAGTGCGACCTCATAAACGGAATTCGCCCTCAAAATGTAACACGAAGCAACGCCCCAAACGGACGTTATCTCCGATAAAAACTGTGCACTACCGCGGTGACGTGTGGCGTTAGCTGTGCAAACGTCGTTACTGCGTTACTAAATAAATCGTTAGCGCCGCGTGAGAGCCCGCCGAGATACGGCACGTAACCACATAGATCTAACGCGACTGGATGTGACTTCATTTTTTTTTATATACTAATAAAGAAGAAATTACGTGAACGGTAACGTATCATTTACTTCTTATCGTATCATCACTACTTATTATAAAACAAAGTCGCTGTCGTCAGTCCGGCCCTTTGTATGCTTAAATCTTTAAAACTACGCAACGGATTTTGAAGCGGTTTTTTTAATAGATAGTAGCCGGGGCGGGTCGCTAGTTAATATTATATTAAAGAGTTTATTAATAAGTACATTTCAAAATCTTCATTCATATACGTAGAATTATATGTAATTAAATTTAGTTTAATATTAAAGTTATAACTAATAATACTTAATAATAGTAGGTAGTTGATGTATTTTTATTTATTAAATTATATTTACTTTGATAAATAATAAAAGTTTCTGAAATACAAAAAAATACTATGTAACCGTATACAGAAACTAGCTCTTTTAAAATCGCCAAATTGCCATCGTGCAAATTTTTAACACGACGTATTTTCTGGTTAAATACGGTTTTGTTGCAATTCAGTGGCAGCGTTTCCAGAAGCTCTACATCCGTGTTCAGCCCGAAACAGCTCGGTTGCCCAAACAAACTAAACTCGGAATTATTAGTGTTTTTCGTATTGTAAAGATCGTCAAATACAACGTTATGTAGATGTTTATGTTGTTTGGTTACGTTTTGCGGCCTAATGTTTACTGGAATGATAAATCTGTCAACTTACAAAATACATGACAATGGCAATTTGCAGAACTCCAATGCCAAAGTTCTGCCTGCAAAGATATTGAGTAAGGATAAATTTACTCTAAGATTATTTTGTGGCCATAGAAAAAGGAACTCAATTTCTATTAACAACACAAGTTCAAATTGCAATGGTACAAATGAATGCAAAGACGGATAGCGCACACAAATGCCGCGTATCAAGCGCCAACCGTGTGCCAACCCGTCTGGCCTGCGAGGGACAGGAGGCTAATTACCCTCCATGTAACTGAAAGAGGCCCATCTCAACACAACAGGGCCTTATGTGCTGAGTAGTATATCAAGCAGTAATACCCCCTTTACATTTTAATATTCAACAAAGATATAACCTAGAAATTCAACCCACGCCGTTCAACAACTTTCGCAGGTATTTAACTAAATAAAGATAATTGTCTGTATGCATTCAGCTCTACGTGGGGGCGTAATGTTCAACCCTTCTCAGACAACCGGATCAAGCAAGATTCAACTTTAAATATACAGTCATAAGATTCAGTTTCGAAGGTTCAGGTGGTAGTCTTACGTTACTTTATATTGGGTGCTAAGATTCCTGTGGTAGATTAACGTGAAGTATTTTAGACTTTAGCACACGGAGTTTGGGTTAATTTTGCAATGTTTTAAGCTTGAGGTTTCATTGCAACGGATAACATTGTTTCGGAATTGAGATGTGAGTAGATATGTGGGCTTGCAATAAGTATGTCTGTTCGATTGCAGATCACTCGCGTCGATATCGACATTATATATTTTGTTCGTCGAAGTATGAGTAGTTAATATAATATAAGTAATTAATATTGTATCATATAGATGGAATTAAGTAAAAGTTTTAGAGAATTTCAATTAAAACTTGAGAACTTGATTTAATGAATCACAAAATAATTAGGCACAGAGTTTAAGCTAAGGCGCACCGTGCTCACATGCTCACAGACATGATATCGCGCGTCTTGTTATGATTTTCTGCAAAGGCCAAGTAAAAAAGAAAGACTTATATATAGATGTTTAAATTCAAACAATCGATCAAAAGTTTCTTGCATTAGTCCGAGTTGGTGACACATAAAGCTTGACTTGCGTACCTAATTATTTTGTGATTGAAATATTAGAACACAACGCTTTATCCATTCAAAAAATTAGTAGGTGTTTTTAGTGACGTGACGTCAATTTAGGATACATATTATCACCACCCCATTGCATACTGAGCGCGTGGTAAGCCGTCCCTAGCTTGGCTAGCGTGGCTCAGAAGGTAAACGTAAACAGAAGGTGCCCCGTAATTATAGGAGACCCGGCTATATTAGTAGGTAGGTATTTTATATGAGATCTACCACTAGTTGACAAAATCATCTGTTATACTGGGAGGGACCCCAATGGGATTGCGAAGTGCCGAGATTATTCCGATGACGCAAAGCTTCTCATAAAATCGTAAATTCACATATCGGGTTGTAAAACTCAAAACACGCCTGTGCCCGTCAGATAAGAGTGATACTGCCTGCGAGGCGGAGATAAGGGACTGTCTGCGACCCTAGACGCGACTTGCATTTGAAGCCTTATTCATATTCACCTCAAATTCAAATCGCAGGATTTTCAATGGTTTTAACGCAATGAAGGCAACAAGATACAGAAAAATCTCTAAATATTAAAATAGGAGTCGTTGTTTGTCGTTTCACTCGAATTTCAGCAAATGACCCACTGCTGAGTCAGGCCTCCTCCATATACATGGAGGAAAATTACCATACTGCACGCTGGCAAGGTTAACAAGGCGGGTTGGCACGTAACAGGACGCGAGTTGGAGCACCCCGGGGAGGTTTAGTGGGTAGGCCCCCACTATGGGGGAGAGTCCCACACTCCCCTCGCTGGCCATCCCCGTGGCCGGCGAGGATTTTAAACAGGGCGGAAAAAAAAAAGGTTTTGTATCAAGCTTTCTTTACTTGCGGCTAGGTGATCTACCGCTTGCGTTCCTTTAGTCGCCCCTTACGACACCCTCAGGCTGGAATGAGGTGGTGACACTATGTCTTTGAAATCCGTCACCACACGGAAAACCTAATCATACTACCCTTTAAAGAGACGGTGGCAACATAATAGCTACAACATGAAAATTACTATCTTAATAAAATAAAGTCTATCAAATTATAACCGTATGTTAAAATTTACAAAAGGCTGGAATGAGCGATGCTCAGGCAATGTGCCTGAATGAAAATAAATGAATGATTTTTGTCCAGCCACTTTCGAATTTAATAACACATTCACTGCCCACCTCGGCTCCGACTCGGCTCCGAGTGCAGCGGGGCTACAGTAGCGGTGCCGGCCACTCGGATCCGAGCGTGAGTCCGGGTCATTTTGTAGTAATAAATAATAATAATAACAATATACCATGTATCCATATTTTCACACATCCATATGTACTTAATCAAAATTAGCCTTAAAATGTTTTGGCACCCAGCAATATTTTTTTTATTTTTTGGAGGCAGTGAATGTGTTAAATAAAAACTCATCTAATCCGGTTGGCTCATTAGAGCTCTTTTGACAAGTCAACAGTCAAATCAAATTTATCATTTACAATTGAAAATTATTATTTAACATCTACTCGGATTGCAGCTCTACAGTGAAGAGCCAGCAAGAAACTCTGCAGTTGCTCTTTTTTGATCGCCATTTTAGGTACAAGGCCGGGTTAAGACAGATTTGTGAGAGCAAATATTAATTTGGTTCAGTTACTTAACATGTCACCAGAAAGTTAAGGTTCCTAATTCTAGTTTTTAAGCTACAAAGCCACTATAGACTTGCTGGGGATATCCAATATCTATTTGTTTACATCGCACATTGCCTGAGTCGAGGTGATAACTCTCGCTTTGCAAGACACTGCATCTGTTAAACTGAACGCAGCCACCCGACACGGTGGCCAAATATTTGGCAGGATAAACTAGGACAATTTGTGATCAAGATTTGTAATTACATAAATAACAATATTAAATAGCAAAGAAAGATATTACGCATAATCAGTCAACGTAATTTACAATGCACACAATAACTTGTACTACAAAACCATCGACTGTGTGGTGAAAGAATGAAAGAAAGAAATATTTTATTACAGGACAAGAAATAACAAATTCAATTATAAAAATAACGATTTTAATGGTTCTGTAATTGAGCCCAAGCATTTTGCTGGCTGCGCTGTTTAGCATACACAATGTCACCAACCCTTATCATCTTGAGAGTGTCGTAAGAATCGACTAAAAGAACGCAAGAGAAGGAACCGCCAGAGAAGGAAAACTTGATACAAACTCTGGGCCAAACTGTATTGCCAGCGTGGCACAGTAGGCTAATTTCCCTCCATGAATTTGGAGGAGGCCCGACTCAGTAGTGGGTCATATATGGGCTGAAACGACGACGACGACAAAACTGTTAAAGAACCCTTACATTATAACAAGTGTCTGAATATTTAGCTTTATAAACTGTTTAATTTGAGTTACTAATATTTACTTTAAAATGTGAAACAACCCGACTCAGCAGTGGGTCATTTATGGGCTTAGTAGTGGTAGTAGCAGTAGTCGACTGTACCACGCTGGACACACGGGTTGGAACAGGGTGTCGTATCACTATTTTTTTCTCTTGTGGCTAGGTTATCGGCTCTTGTGGCTAGGTAACTTGAACTTTTGAAATGTTCAATTCCTTGGTGCTCGAGTTATCATGCTCACTTTAAGACTCATGGCAGTGGTGGCGTCGTGCCGCGGGTCTTTCTCTTCCCTGCAATATGGTTGAGGAGGGCGATGGCTGCCGCATGCGTCATGCTTGTGAACAGGTGCCGTTGCTGGGGGTCGGTTGGCTTGGGCATTACAAGGTTACTAGTGTCAACTAGATCAGGCTGATGTTTGGCCCTTTGGAACTATTGCGTGAGTTTGCTCTCACAAATCCGTCTTATAACCAGTCTTGTACCCAAATGGCGATCTAAAAAGAGCAACTACAGAGTTTCTTGCCGGCTCTTCTCTGTAGAGGTGCATTCCGAACCGGTGGTAGATGGTAAATAATTAATTTTAAATGGTAAATTTTATATTTTGTTTGACCTGTCAAAAGAGCTCTAATGAGCCAACTTGATTAAATGAGTTTTGATTTTTGATTTTTTTTTTCTTGTAACTTCCTAATGTCGGCCTCAGGATGGAATGGGGTGGCGACACTTTGTATGCTAAATCCTTCACCATAAGGATCGCATTTTTAACTAAAATAATTTTAATTTATTATATTTTATGTGTAATATGTTACCCTATAAGAAAAAACACAAGTTTAACTACAACCTATAACCGTATACTCTTGAACTAATAACTTGTTTACAATCACATAGATGATTAGATTTTCTTTATTTATTTATTTATTATTATTTATTTATTTCTTTATATATTGCTAAGAACATTCTCGATTAATACACCCTGAGCACTAATGCAGACTAATAAACTGGTCAAACTAAGAAAACAGATTCTTTCTGCTAATAAAAATATCCAAACAAAGCACGTATCATTAGTGTTTTTTTAATAATCTGTCGTCACTCCGGGGACGTTTCGCGTTATACCTAACGCATGGTGTCACTAGCGTAAGGGGGTCCGTCCAGCCGGGGGGGTCCGCTATCGGGCCCCAACACCCGCCGTATCGGCGCGCAGCTCTATCTCTTGGGTTTTGTACACCACTACTCTATGAATTTTGATAAAGATACGTGTCTGAACGGGCTGAGATTCATTTTCAATGATATTTTGTTTATTCTTGGGACACATTACCGGTGTACGATGTACCTAACTAATAAAATTAACCACGTCAAATCATTTATTTGTCAACACAGTCAACACTTACAAATTGTTAACATATTGATAAATATTATACTACTTCTTCTGTTAAGTTGGGTCTACAACTACATGGAGGGTAATTAGCCTACTGTGCCATGCTGGCCAGATGGGTTGGCATAGCGTTTCGTATCAAGTTTACATTCTCTTGTGGCGCCTTTTGCGTTCCTTTATTCACTTCTTACGACACCCTCAAGATGGTATTGGTTGGTGACAATTCTGTACTATAAATTTCCCTAAATTCCTTCCATTAATCTGGGAGAGGCCCAACTTAGTACTGAGTAATTTGTGGGGTGAGTAAATTGTGATTGATGACCAATATATTTCTAACTAGCACGTGCTAGCGGCATGCCCCGGCTTTGCACGGGTATTTAACAAACATTACTAAAATCTGTTTTAGTTAGACATATGGTATCACACATCCTATATACAATAATTCACACTATATCTTTATAAATTATAACCTATGTGTTATTCTGAGGTATCCTACTAATATTATAAACGTGAAAGTTTGTAAGTATGGATGGATGGATGGATGGATGGATGGATGGATGGATGGATGGATGTTTGTTACTCTTTCACGTAAAAACGACTGAATGGATTTTAATGAAACTTTGTAATAATATAGCTTATACATCAGAATAACACATAGGCTACAATTTATAAAGATATTGTGTGTAAATTTATAGAGATATTAAGTTAAATTTAAATTTCTATTTGTCAAATTTTCAGCCATATTTAAATATAGACAACATAAGATTTCGCTGTCAGTTACGTTTTGTTATACCACGTAATATATCACATTCTACGGGAACGGGACAAAAATCTCAGGTATCCTATGTCCGACTTTATTTTATATATAAAGACGTTGGACGATTAATAAAATCATACTTAATATTATAAACGTGAAAGTGTAAATGTGTGTAATCCCGTTCCGTGATATAAAACATCGTATAACAAAATGCAATTGCTGGAATAATAAAACGTCACTGACAGCTAAACGTTATGTTGTCTATAGTTTGACAAAATTTGACAATTAGAAATTTTGAAGTTGACCGGTTGATGTATTTATTTCGAGTAAATATTATTTTGAGTAAAGCTTATTTTGCCGATATCATCATTAACAATGACGTGACCAAGACGATCGAAACTTACCAGACAAAGCCGTAATGCAACAAGAATTCGACACATTGCGAAAGAAATGACAGAAGAAGAACTAAATAATGCACGTGAAGATCGCCGCATTAGTATAGCTTGAATCCGTGCTTCTCAATCACAAGAGCAAATCGAGGCAGCCCGTGAAACGGATCGGTTGGGAATGGAAAATCGTCGAGCAAATTTAAGAGATCAACAACTAGATAATTTTCGAGGCACAAGAATAAATTTATAAAGTAGGTACTACATAATTTGGATCTAGCAACGTTTCGATACGATGGCAGGCATTGGACCAATAGATGTCATGTAATATTACAAAACACTCCTCAGCGGCTAAAGTTTTATCAAAATGGAAAATCGTCATCTGGGACGAATGTACAATAGCGCATACACGTGCATTGGAAGCACTTATCCGATCCGACCGAACACCTACGCGATGACTCGAGATGTTTTGGAGGCGCAATGATTTTACTGTCTGGCTATTTCTGCCAGCCAAACACTGCCACTAATTACAAGATCTACTGCTGCCGCCGAAATAAGCGCTTGCCTCAAATCATCGAAATATGTGGATTGATTTTATTTTCTCAGAATTTCTGTTCATCGAAGGACGAACTCACAAACACAAAAATAATGAATGGTTGACTGAGCGAGCAATTTTGGCGGCTAAAAATAAATATGTTGATGACATAAAGTAACTAACATCATTCAGAATGAAATCATTGGTACACTTGCATTAATTCAAATATATTGTCTGTGTAAAAAAAGACTCCTTGGATGTGCCTGGCTTACCACCGCCCAATTTACGACTAAAGGTTGGCTACTTAAGTTTGCTTCCAAATATAAACCAAAACCACCAAACCTGTGCAACGGAACGCGTTTGGTGGTAAGTGAATTGATGAACACTGGAATATACTCAAAGTAAAGTTGGAAGGTGAGGAAGTTCTCATCCGAGGATCCCGACGATATCAACTGATATACCGTTTTAGTTTTTATGATTTCCGATCCGTCGTGCCCATTAATAAATCACAGGGCCTATCCTGGAAAGTTTGTGGCCTAAATCTAGCAAATTCATGTATTTCCCAAGATCAATTTTAAGTGGCATGTTCCGGGTCAGAAGACCATCTGCGTTATTAGTTCATGCGCCTGATAATAAACCGAAAAATGTCGTCTGTCACAAGGTGATTCACAGAAAAGTGCAGTTACTAAAATAGATGGTCAATAAAGTATAATTAAAATTATAGATTTTTTATTTATATTTATCCTGATAAAAAATTGAAGTTAATAAAAACAAAAATCTGCTCATTTATTGCCTTTAAAGCGAAACAAAGTTCGCCGGGTCAGCTAGTAAGCTATATTATTGTAAAGTTTCATCAAAATCTATTCAGTAGTTTTTACGAGAAAGAGTAAGAAAAATTCTTACGAACTTTCGTTTATAATATTAGTAGGATATGCCTTTTATGCCTTGAGTTTGAAATTACAGCCCTAGGTGCTTTGTATCAAGTTTCAGAGGGTG
This sequence comes from Clostera curtula, assembly GCA_905475355.2. Lineage (NCBI taxonomy): Eukaryota > Metazoa > Arthropoda > Insecta > Lepidoptera > Notodontidae > Clostera > Clostera curtula. Next base: position 19,773,473 of record FR997796.1, on the reverse strand, counting down.
CAAGGATACCGATCGCGCTCTGCGCACAAGATTCACAGATTATAAACATGTCGGAAACGAGATTGGGGCGACTGAATGAAATGGATATCCATGTTGCGATGTGTTAGGAATTCAATAATACAGTTTTAAAATTTGTGGTCATCGAAAAAGTGACAAACAAGCAAGTGTAGGTAGAGAATTTAGGAGACTGTGTGAAGATCAAATATCAGCCCAGCCGAGATCAAATATCTACCGAGATTCAGATTTCATCCGAATCTCGGATGTTTCGGGAGTTTCTCTGAAAGATAGGATCCGTAACGAGATTATCCGACAGAGAACCAAAGTCACCGACATAGCTCAGAGAATTAGCAGACTGAAGTGGCAGTGGGCTGGTCATATCTGTAGAAGAACCGACAACCGCTGGGGTAGACGAGTTCTTGAGTGGAGACCGCGAATCGGCAAGCGTAGTGTAGGACGACCCTCTGCTAGATGGAGCGACGATCTGCGAAAGGCTGCGGGCAGCGGCTGGATGCGTCAGGCCGAGGACAGGGCGCTATGGCGCTCTTTAGGGGAGGCCTATGTCCAGCAGTGGACTAATGTGGGCTGGTGATGATGATGATGATGATGATGCTATTCTCATTGTTTGTATATAATACGAAAGAAGACATCGACGTGAAGAATATGGTAAATTGAAAATTTTATTTTATTGTTTGACTTGTCAAAAGAGCTATATTGAGCCAACTTGATTAAATGAATTTTGATTTTACCAACATTTATAATAAAATTATATGAAATGCCTAACTAATATGATTAATGGTTATATAGATGCAGTTATTAACGATAATGTTATTGAGCATGTGAAGCCACTTTATGAACCGAATGCGCGTTCGGAAGTGGGCACTAAATCGTTTTATTAGTTCCCGTACCGTGTTCAAGAGGAAGCGAGTTGGCATTTTTTACAGTCTGCGTGTTGGCGGGAGCCATAGCCTTCTTCCTTCTGAACTATGACAGAGTGTGTTTTCTAGCTTACTGCCTTATTATAATCTATAAATGACCCACCGCCGAGTGAGGATTTTCACTAATTTGAGGAAAAGTGAGCGTGATGGTGGCGGATTTAGAATTCATAGTGTCACCACCCTACGGGTGTCGTAAGAGGCGACAAAAGGAAGTGTCAACTTGATGAACATTTGATTGAAGATAACATTTTAGGTAGTTTGATGATGATGTGCCGCCTTTGGATCAACGGGTCCCGGGTTCGATTCCGGGGTCGGGCAAGTGTCTTTGTCTAAACCAGAGGCACTGGCTCAGAGTCTGGGTGTCATTTCTATCTATAATATGTATGTATTTACAAAAAAACAAGGTATATAAGTAGTTTATCATCCATCACGTTACCATAACACAAGCATTAAGTTGCTTAGCTTGGGACGAGATGGCGTTGTGTGAAATGTCCAAGGATATTTATTATTATTTATTTAATTTGATTCTTTACAAAGCATACACAAAACATCTAAACCATTTAGAGTCACCGACTTGGCGTGCCTAAGGCACCAAATGTAAATGATGGTTTAATAGTTCTTAGTGTCGATTTAGAAGACGGTTTACGTTTTTGTTAAAAAGATTTTTGTTTTTAATGCTCGAGGGAATGCCCTTCTTTGCCGAGCGCATTTTACTCATAATTGCTCTAAAACGCTCGTGACCCATGCTTCGTACCAGCGGCCCATTACGGTGTAAAATACAGTGTCTCTAAGGCGACCTTTATCGGCACCGTGCACGCTCGCTATCGTGCATTCCCGATAGTCACACTTTCTGTACTTACCTTCGCTAAACAAGGAACTAGCATCCTTTGTACAGGCAGGCTGGTGACGGCAGAACATAAATTATACCAAAATGATTTTAGATCCAGAAATAAAGTAAAATTACCACAAAGGTAGAGTCAAGGTGTCTTTGTTAAGGTGGAAGTGACTTTGTGTAAACCAGACGCACTTGCTCCGAATCTGGGTGTCATTTGTGTTCGCTAATTTCATGTTTGTAAACGATCCTTAACATAAGGTTATACCTAGTGCATGGGTTTCGCATAATAGGACCAGAATACGGGTAGGGACAGCCTGTTCTTAGAGGGACGCGCTTTGGTCAAACACATCTGATGGTAGGCTGCTCTCTCTAAGCCACTGTCGAATGGATCGTTTACGAAGTTTCCCAAACGACAGATGGCCCGCGCAGACAAATAGTGGTAGGTTTTTGTGGGTAAGCCGGTCCCAATGACCGGGACTCGCACATACCCCACCCCTGTCCCTCGGCTGGAGACCTATAAGAGAGGGGAGAGGGTTTCGTTTATAGAAAAAAATTTTTGTTGTGGTGGGTCAGCGTAGAGCGGGCAACTGAACAGCTCCCGATGAAAGTGCTCACGATTCCGTAACCGAAATCGCAAGGTTATGACCTCGTCATGAATGTTATATTATATCGCTCGTCGTTTCAGCCCATTAATGACCTACTACTGTGTCGTGCCTCCTCCAAATTTATGGAGGGAATTTAGCCTACTGTGCCACGCTGGCAAGACGGGTCGGCACAGGGTTTGTATCAAGTTTTCCTTCTCTTGGCGCTAGGCGATCTGCGTCTTGCGTTCTTTTAGTCGCCATTGTGTATTCTAAGTCCGTCACCTATATTATATACTGTGGTATTAGTTAACCTATTGGAACGCCAATAGACTAGCTAATGCCACTCTGGCTTAATGAGACGCGGTATCTACCTTCGCTCCACTGCACCATTTGATGCGCTTGCAAGCGCTTTGTGCTGCTGTTAGCATATTCATCCGTGTGTTGACATATTAACAATTTATTACATCACTACATAGTATAAAGCAAAGTCGCTGTCGTCTGTTTCTTTGTACTTTTGAAGACAACTGTCATCTAGTCTCTCCCGCGACCACGACTGCTGCAAAACATTCGAAACGTCGGGAATTAAATAATGTAATATACACGCGATAAATCCGTTAAAAAGTGTTTAATTTCAATGTGTAATAATCGCGAAAACCTAAGAAATCGTGGTATAATTAGGTTAATACTCTAACACATTTGCCTAAAAGCGCCGTGATTTAATTTTATCTCCAAGATAACATATGCACATAAAATTGTATGTAAAGTAGTTGATAAAATATTATAGATATGATATTTTAAAATAGTATCCTTCAATCATATAATTTTATGGCTAGATCAACATAACTAGTTAATGTTGATTGCAATCGGTATTACTGTATCGGACTAGAGTAGGCTTAAGAACTATCTGTGTAGTAAAGGATTTAGAATACATTGTGTCACCTCCAAATTTCATCCCGAGGGTCTCATAAGAGGACAAGGCCGAAAGTCCAGCCGCAAGAGAAGGAAAAGTTGTTTATTTTATTATCATTGACTTGAATGACTTTGCGTCTAGGCTTGCGTGATGGAAAGCAACGCCACGGTCTAAGATGGAGCAGGCAATTCAAGGAAATCGGGCACCGGCTCTCACATACACACAACGAAACACAGTAAAACTGCTTGGCCGGACTTACATGTGAGGGTGGTAGCCGGGCGGACCATTAGATCCTAACACCTAACACGATTGCCTCGTTGGTCTATGGGTTAGATGTGCTGCCTTTGAATCAACGGGTCCCGGGTTCGATTCCGGGGTCGGGCAAGTGTCTTTGTCTAAACCAGAGGCACTTGCTCGGAGTCTGGGTGTCATCTGTGTTCGTGAATTACATGTTTGTAAACTGTCCCAGCGATACAGGTTACCGCGCACCGCGCACTTGGGCGTCTAACCTTCGCGGTAGGCTATTCCGGCGGACGGTGGGCTATAAATGATACGAATCGCTGTGCCAACCCGTCTGGCCAGCGAGGGACAGTAGACTAATTAACGTGTAATTTGAGGACTCAGTGGCATGTATGGTCTGAGATAATATGATAAAAAGATGATCATGATACTAAGATGATCATAATAATATGATCATCGCAGCCCATAAATACCTTGCCGTTGGTGACTAGCCAGCATATGTGAGACTCTGTTGCGGAGTTAGATGGAACTTAGTGCCCTGACCTACCCACTCAAACCAACGGGTTGTGCTTCCCAATGGGGATCACGCTCCGTGACCTTGGGAGCCTAGACCCACCATAATTAAAGGAGCCAGAAGCTCCGGATGTAGCCACTTCGCGCTATTTTCTATCGACCTGCTGGCCATCCGATAACGATGCAATTGCTAGCATCAAAATTTGAATTTAGTTCAAATGTTTGTTATAAAGGAATTTAAAACGTAGCCCCTGCAGTTGGTTATAGGTACATGTGTCGCGGGGGCAGTTTCATCATCGTCATCAGCCCACATTAGTCCACTACTGGACATAGGCCTCCCCTAAAGAGCGCCATAGCGCCCTGTCTTTTTTCGTGTTTCGTCTTTACAAACACGAAATTCACGAACACAAATGATCCCCAGACTCAGAGAAAGTGCCCCTGATTTACACAAAGACACTTGCCCGGCCCAGGAATCGAACCCTGGACCCCGTGATCCAAAGGCAGCGACCCCAAACCAAACTCCTAGATACAAAGAAAAGTTAAAAAAAGTTTCGTTATTAAAAACACTGTGTGACTTTCAGAAATGAAGTTAAATAGCAAACTACGACGTCATCAAGACTACTCGTCCCTACATTAGCGTCCACTTGTTGCTCCCACTATCTGATTACGGTACATTGCGCGCCTACCCTCGTTGACGTCTCGTAACCGGCTGGTAATGGAAGTGTATTTAACGTTTTGAAATTTTGTAAAAAGAATATGAAGTACGTTGTTTAAAAAGTCTATGCTTAATATCCTTTACATTATGGATTTTTAATTGTGCGCATGTCAAATATTAAACACGAAATTAAAACAAATAATTAGTACCTGTATTAGTTCACCCGATAGTGTCTTAGATACGGAATCAAATTATGAGAAGTAATGTCCGAAACCAAATCAATAAAAAGGAAATTATGCTGAAATTAAATACGGAAATTATGAAGTAATCAATTAAATTTTCAACAGAAAAGATTTACATCTATATCTTACTAAAACCTTTTTTGTAATATGGGAATTACTTCATTTTGTACATAACACATATTAAAATTTTTATTGTTGTCTCATTTATAAAAAAAGTAAAAGTTGACAATATTTTAAGGTCCGAGAAAATCAGAGTTGTAATAAATAAATAATCATTATAAAAAAAAACTATTAAAAAAAACAACTACAATACAATAAAAAAATTGTCTTGGGTTTATATATATCCTTATTATCGTCGGTATCCATTTAAATTGGCAATGTTGGCTTTTTTTATGTGACAGAGTTATGCATTATCCCTTAAACAAAAACACACAGACGAACTGAGAACATTCTTCTTTTTTGAAGTCGGTTAAAAATTGATCTTAACTCAAGCCTCTTGTGGCATCGTGAGGTAGTGCAGAGCTAGATGAAACCTTCTTGAAATATTACTATACACTATAACCTCATTTCCAGAAAAATAAATTTAAATCGAACATAATCTTGATTAATACCAAGCGGAAAACATTCTACTGCGTGGGCAGGCATGTCCTACATGGCGATTCTTTTATTTTGAAGCTATTATTGTAAACAAATAGCTTCAATGTCTTCGGATTTTGTCCCACAGCGCAGCGCGACGATTGCGCGATATCGCATGACGAACGGGAGAGATAAAGCGCGGATTCAGGGTGGCCAAATGCCGCTATGTCCTTGTGGTGACAGATTTATCTGATGTCACCACCCCACTCCATCCTGAGGGTGTTGTAAAAGCCGACAAAAAGTAATGAGAAGGCCGCAAGATAAGGAAAGCTTGATAGGAAACCCTGTACCAACCGCGTGATACAGTAGAGAAGAGAGAGAAGGAAAACCTGATACAGACCCTGTGGCAATCCGTCTTGCTAGCGTTGCACAGCAGTGGCTAGTTTCTCTCCATGGATTTGGAGGAGGTCCGACTGTAGTGGGTTATTTATGGCCAAAAACGACAACGATGATGTAGCCGTCTTCGTTGTCGTTGTTCGAATTTTGGAGACAAAAATTGAAAGGATTTATTTCGATACTAGCGATGTTGACTTTGAGGACAAAGTTTTTGTCATGGCTGCTGACAAATAAAATTGCATCAATACTTTTTTAGTTAGTCACCAATGACTAACTATGGAATCGCGACAAGGATCTCGAGAACCAAGACAACGTTTAAAGAATCCATAATAATGTTCACTTCTTTATAATTCCATGCCAACAAATCCTGGCCACCCTACGCACGAACAATGACGCGACTCTCGCGGCAATATTTTAAAATCGATGTTTTTATGAATCGATAATTTGTTCGGTGCGTTTCGGCGAGAGGTTTCGCGAGCCGATCGATTCTTATCGCGATGTCACAACGCTTTGTTTCGATTCGGTCCCAACATCGGCCATGTTTCTCTTGAAATGTGTTTCTTGCTAACGTACGAAGTGATACTATCTCGGTCGATTCGGCAACTTGCTCCAAACAGTTGTGAATCGTTGCTCATTCGAATATCGGCTTTATTCATTCGAATATAAAGATTGCCTGAAATGTTTTGATGTGTATTTCGTAAGGTTGTGGGTGCATATCTGTCCTCTTCATATGCATGCCAAGCCGTCTGGCTTCAGGTGTGTCCGATGGTTAATATTTGATACTTTCTTGTTGGGCAGAGGTCTCGAGAATGCGATGTCCCTTCATTATGTCGAGTCGTGTAGGCCTTACACAACGTTTGGACGTTTTTATAATTATTCTCGAGTGTTAATTGACATTTTGACATTGGAAGGTTATAGGTTTGGCGCGAAATGTGTTGAGTGGTTTTGTCATAAGCTTCATTTTGCGATGTTATCTTTGCATTTAAATATTGAAATTATCTCGGTTTAGCTCCACTCGACTTTTGGGCCAATATTCAAATTTGGACTTGTTTTAGCTGAAATTTGATTTATAAGTTTTTAACTAAGCATTTTTATAGCTAAGAAAAGCGCTTGGTGAAATCAACTTTAAAGGACTTAGTTAACTTTGTCCCAATATAGGTATACTTTGTTTAATATAAAATTGTTAATTTTAGTTATATTTATCTGATTGACTGTATATGAAGTAATTTGAATCAAGTCAAAATTACAAGATTAGTAGGTATGTATGTATGTATCCATAATTTTTCTTGGATTTTCTCTTCATTTTCTTCGTGTTCGTCAGAAGCTGGTGACCAAAATATTAAGAAGAAAAAAATAGTTTGTTTTCTTGAATTTTACACAGATTATCTTCAGAATACCAGTAGATACTATTATCGATACTTTCGTTATAACTATAAGGGTTATGTTACACATTGTTTAAAAGAATTCATTTCATAACATGAAATTATTTGCATAAACTAAGAAGAGACCTTCATTTACGTGGGAGGCCCGATAGAGATCTGTCAGCGTATAAATAAACAGTGGTATCAGATATTCAAGATTTAACATCAGATCCCAATAAATTTATACGAAACTAGATGGCAAATATTATATGGGGGTCATAAATAAAAAAGATGCTTATCAAGATCTGAATGCCGAAGTCGGACGCAAAGATGTCCCGTTGTGTGCGGCCTTCCTTATATGATAAGCAAAATGTTTGCGGCCGCCTTTACTGGTTAGCAAGATTCTGAATTCTATGGGAAACGCTTTGTGTATTAAAGAATAATAAACAGTCAGGCCACAGTGATGGATTTAGAATGCATAATATAACCAAACCATAAGATACTGAGAGTATTGTAAGGATTAATAGGCAGAAAAGTTTGCCTTATAAGAAGAAGTACTTGATACAATCCGTGTGAAGAAGAAGAAGGTTTAAGGCGCCATAAGTTGATTTCCGCCCATTAGATACGGGAAGGCGTGAAGCATTTAAAAAATGCTGATGACGAAAACATGAGATGTTCCGATTTGTCGGATTTTTACCATAACTAGCTTAAAAGTAACAAAAAAGAATTATATCCGTAAGATAAAATTATGTATCAATGAATGAGTAAGTAAAGAGTAATGCACAAAAAGTCTAATATCTGTTATGTTTTCATAAATTCTAGTGTCGATGGGACCTGCGACATAGGCTACTTAATTACAAAAATATAACTCAAAGGGGATGAAATTCAAAATACACTCGGCCGAAGGCGTGGTAAAAAAATACTTGGTATAGTTATGATTGCTAAACTTAAGTGGCAGTGGGCAGGGAACATAGCTCGCAGGACCGACGCCCGATGGGGCAGAAAAGTCCTCGAGTGGCGACCGCATTCCGGAAGGCGCAGTGCTGGTAGGCCACCCACACGGTGGACCGACGACCTGGTTAAGGTCGCCGGAAAGCTGTGGATGCGGGCGGCCCAAGCCCGGCCTTTGTGGAGATCCTTGGGGGAGGCCTATGTCCACCAGTGGACGTCTTTTGGCTGAAATGATGATGATGATAGTTATGATACTATTACTACTCAGCCCATAGGTGACCCACTGCTGAGTCGGGCCTCCTCGGGTAATTAGCCTACTTTGCCACGCTGGCCAAAAGGTTGGTACACGGTTTCGTATCAAGTTATCCTTCTCTAGGTTATCGGCCTTCTCTTTCCTTTCGTGACTGCCTCGTTGGTCTAGTGGTTAGATGTGCCGCCTTTGGATCAACGGGCCCCGGGTTCGATTCCGGGGTCGGGCAAGTGTCTTTGTCTAAACCAGAGGCACTGGCTCGGAGTCTGGGTGTCATTTCTATCTATAATATGTATGTATTTACAAAAAAAAATGATATTTAAGTAGTTTATCATCCATCTCGTTACCATAACACAAGCATTAAGTTGCTTAGCTTGGGACGAGATGGCGTTGTGTGAAATGTCCAATGTTATTTATTTATTTATTATTTACTAGCGACCGCCCCGGCTTCGCACGCGTGCAATGACGAACCTCTAAATTTATCAGTGTTTCTCTAAAATATTATGGATGTAATATACTTATAAACCTCCCTCATGAAACATTTTATCTATTTAAAAAAACCGGTTCAAAATCCGTTGCGCAGTTTTAAAGATTTAAGCATACATAGGGACGGACAGACGACAGCGACTTTGTTTTATAAGATGTAGTGATTATTTTGTCAACTCTTTAGGATGAAATGGGATGGTGACACTATTGTATTCTAAATCCGTCACCACGCGGACAGTTCTTATGTGTGTTTGTTAACATTATTTCACACTCCATTGAGTGAGGCCAACCGTAACGTGCGCTTAACCTCGTAAACATATAGAGGGTCGATCAATCGATGCGTCGCTGATAAACCAACAATATCCGTCGAAAGGTCGCCGTGGGCGTATCGCAGCCATCTTAATTCACAACGTTTTTTGTTTATTAACACTTGGAGGTCTACTACGGAACAATTATAGTGTATTGCGGTGAAAAGAGAAAGTGAGAATAGAATTTATCCCGACGGTCATAATGAGGCGAGTACAGGTACCAAACAGGTGAAATCATTTAAGGACTATCCCCACCAGCCTGGGGATGGCCAACGGGGGGTGTTTGGGATGTGTCCCCTCCGCCTCAGAGAGAAGACGGAGGCATACCCACTAAACGTCTCAAGGGTGTGCCCCGTGGGCCCTAAAATAAAACGGTCGAATGTTAATACAACATTCGACCATATAAAGGCTATAAATAAAATGTTGACAATGGGTACTCATGGACACGATGTCACAGGATGGACACTTGACCAACGTGATGAAAACAAAATAAATTGTTTTAATTTGAATATTTACTATAATTCGGGCCGTATTCTGGTATAAAAATATAGCGAAAATACTTTTTAATTGGCGAAACTCTCCGATCCTTCGATAGGACTCATAGTAGGCCCCGATACAGACAGATGTGCAGGATATGCTATCTATTTCCATACATTATGACGTGTTGTTAATTTCCTGCCATGTACAAACGACAATCGTCATCGTAACGTTAATTTCACACTTCAAACTACAAAGCTTAAATTAATAAATAAATAAATAGCCTTGGACATTTCACACAACGCCATCTCGTCCCAAGCTAAGCAACTTAATGCTTGTGTTATGGTAACGAGATGGATGATAAACTACTTATATACATTTTTTTTGTAAATATATACTTATTATAGATAGAAATGACACCCAGACTCTGAGCCAGTGCCTCTGGTTTAGACAAAGACACTTGCCCGACCCCGGAATCGAACCCGGGACCCGTTGATCCAAAGGCGGCAAATCTAACCACTAGACCAACGAGGCAGTCAATATAAGCGCGGTATTTGAAAAATAAAAAGTATCAAAGACATATTATTTTATTTTAACTTTTTGTGCATAAAATAATACTTACCTTGTAAGTACAGTTCGTGAATCGTAAAGTGTCTATAAGTAAGCACATTTGTTCCGCGTCTGAAGGTTAATACATTTTATTAAAGTTCTTGCGATACAAAGCTAGTATTAACTTACGATGACGCTTTTAAAAAGAAGTCTTGTTTCAAACGAACGAACAAACGAAATCCCTGCACTTTTTATATTCTGTATCGCGGGGGCAGTTTATAAACATGAAATTCACAAATGACACCCAGACTAGGAACAAGTGCCTCCAGCTTACACAAAGACACTTCTTGCCCAACCCCGGAATCGAACCGAGGATCCGTTGATCTAAAGGCGGCACCTCTAGCCCCATAGCCCAACAAAGTACATGAATTTAATCTCAGCTCATACGTCATTGATAACTACACTTAGGTACAAAGCACTTGTTGTCGCGTGCAGTTTATATTTTCTAATTCCGTTTCGCGTGCTTTCCAGCAATCATTAATCAAGAAGACCATGACAGATGGTTATCATTAATAATAGGTATATTAACAAGAAAATTAAAAAGGCCATTATAGGTATTATTTATTATATAATACTATTACACAGCCCATACATGACCCACTACTGAGTCAGGCTTCCTCCAAATCCATGGAGGGTAACTAGCCTACTGTGCCACGTCGGCCAGACGGGTTGGCACAGTGTTTGTATCAAGTTTTTCTTCTCTTGCGGCTAGGTGATCTGCCCTGCAATTGGCTCTTACGACACCCTCAGGGTGGAATGGGGTGGTGACACTAAGTATTCTAAATATAATATAATTTATACAACTATATAAATATGAAAATACATAAACATAAAATAAAATTTCCATATCTAGCAGATAGCACTGACATCTTTAAATTAAAGATGTTATTTGGATATTTCACCATCGTTATAAGGATTACGCAAAAAATGTTTCAATCCAGATCTAGTAACACGCAAGCGAGCCGCAGCTAGTATGTAAATAATATGGTTATGCATTTATCTAACTATTTGCTTAAAAATATATTAAAAATATAATGTATCCATCTATTTGCTTAAAAATTACCATCCATAATTTAAGACGACCAAAGAACAAGTGCGAGATAAAACAACTTCCTTACACATTCAGCATTAAAAAGTATGAAATCCTTAAAAGGACAGATACTAACTAGCGTTCAACCAAGATGGATGGGGCTGATATATCATCCGAGGTGCGCCGAGGTACACCAACTTTCAGCGATTAACTTTTTAAAGACTCAAGTTGGTACAGCTCTTATATCGCTCTGAAAAATTGTGTATCATGCCTCTGGACTGGTAAAATACGCACAGAAGGGTGATTTGTTAAATGGTTTTATGCCTACGGCCCTTGATTAGACAAAGTTTTGAACGATCAAGCTATTATAGTTGTATACTGCTAAATGGAAAAAATGGTTGGGAAATATGTCTGATCCTTTTGCCAGTTCTTCTAAAAGGTGATGAATTCATTATGTTTTGGGAAGGAAACTCTTGCACTAGGTATAACCTGTATCTCGGAGACAGTTTACAAACATGAAATTCACGAACACGAATGACACCCAGAGACAAGTGCGTCAGGTTTACACAAAGACACTTCCAAAGGCGGCGATATATATTTCGTTCCCAGATATTCTTAATAGGAAATAAACATCTACATACTTCCTTAGATGTGCTGTAGATTGAACCTCATAGCTGTACATCAAAGTCTATAAACAAATTTGTTTACTATTATGTTGTTACGAAATTTTCATGACTGTTTGTCATTAATATTAATAAAATTCATTAACATTAACAGTCAACAACAACATTAACATTAATAAAAATGACTCTTTGAAATTCCAGCTTGCCATAAAAGAAGATTTTCATACCATCCAAAACGAAGTTCAAAGACCAACAATGCTAATAATGTTAGTAAAGCTGTAGGCACATCAAGACAATAGTAGCTTCTGTATATACTTGTCATTTGTCCAACAAGCCCTGGGGCGGCGCGATAAAGCGAAAAAATCGCGGCCACCGTATTTGTTAGACCAGAGCAGATATTTGTCACACTGCGATGCGAGAACTTAGTAATTGCTCTCTGGGAACTTGATTCAGGGCAGGCTGGCGTAGATACGAGACTTTTTTGATGTTTGGGGATATTATGTTGTTAGACAGTTTTTGTTAGCCCAGATTTCAAGCCGGCTCGAAGGGCCATAAGTTATTTGAAAAAATGCTAGTATTCTTACTAATGGAGAGACTCGTTTTAATGATCTCGCAAATTTTATATATTCCGATAAGTTTTATTTGTTGACCGATATGTATTTATCACCTAAGAGAAAATGAAGAATTTGTGAAATAAACTATATTAAACCGAACATTTAAGAAAATTAAATTAGGCACATATACAAACATTAATGTGTGTAACCACGTATGATTCCTGCGAATTAGACTACATAGTGCCACCACCCCATTCCATCCTGAGGATGTCGTAAGAGCCAATAAAGGATATGGCAAGGCTGACAAAATAAACTTATATATGTTTTAACGGCCTCTGTCCCACGTTAGGTGGTAGTCTTCATAAACACCTATCAGTCGTCATATCTACATTCACACCTTTCATACACAATTCGTCATTCTTACAATCCATCAAACTCTTTACTCAAGCCGATGCATTAATTGAATTAAGTTTCTATTCATATATGAAACAGATAAAGGCATAGAGCTCTTAACTACTTACTTAATTAATAATCGGGCGGCTTTTTCTTAAAGTTTTGCTTAACGATCCTTGTTGCTTAAGTAATTTAACATTTAAATACTTACATTTTAAATAATAACCGATATTAGCATAGTAACTGCGTAAATTGTATTAAAATAGTGGCTTTTCAACTGTTAAGTATATTTATCGCGTCATATTTTACTGGATTATTTATTTATTGTATGTTCGTAGTTGTATTAATTAAAATTATTTTAGAACTGTTTATACGATTTTTAAAGGCTTCGTAAAAGGTTCAATAATATTTAATGGACTTGTTTACAATATAAAATGTTTGAGCTTGTATTTAAAGCCTAAATTTAAAACTCTGAGCACATCCAGGGCATTTTGGCCGGTGAAATAATATCACAACCCAAAAATAGTTGGAGGAACATTTAGTTATGTAGTAAAAGCTTTCATTTAAATTGACTTCAAACTTACAGGAATATTGATAAGAATATATCACACTCTCCGAGTATAATGTGTGGTGGATTCTGAAAGGCTGTTGTAGTAATCCTGAGGGTGTCGTAAAAGGCGACTAAGGGAAAAGGCAGAAACCCGTGCCAACCTTCTTGCCAGCGTGTCACAGTAGGCTATTTTTTCGCTATGAGTTCGGCTTGCGCCGAAGCCCCCGCTCTGTAGTGCGTCATGTATAGGCTGTTTGTAGGAATAAGGTAAAATAGTAAAAAGACGGAACATACATTTTGTGATTAAACTTTTCATCAGACAAACGTCGATTTCCCAGTCATATTTCCAAATTTTAAAACCAATATATAGAGCGGGGAAAGGGCTGGCAACTTCCTCGGCCAGCGGATAAGCCTGGCCGTTTAAAGGGGAAATGCTGCCAGTATTTTAGGCACATTACCACATGGGCCAAATTTATTAAATTATTTAAATTAGTTTTATTTTATTATTATTATTTTTTACATAAAGTCTTGCAATGTATTTTTATTATTTTATACAAATATTATTAAAATTTATTAAAAGACGGAATCCTTTCGCTTACTATCTTAAATATGAAAATGTATGTAAAGCTAGCCACTCGGGTCCGACAATAAATCGCAGGACATCGGCGCGGTATCGGAGCGTCATTAGCGCCCCGAGTAATTGCATAGATTTGTCATGCCCTCGAATGGGATTTATCTGCTTTAAGATTGAATTGAGATTCAAGTCTTAAAACTTATTTTTCAACTTAATTTATGAGACAGTAGCCGTTAAGGTACATCACATACAAGGTCAACGAATTTTGAAAACTGTATTCGAAGCAGCCTGGTGGTGGAAGACTTCCACAGTGCATCGTCACCGGTTCAGCCCATGAATTAACCCCTTTTTCAGACAGGCCTCCTCCATGTTCATGGAGGGAAATTATCCTACTATGCAACGCTGGCAAGACGTGTTGGCATAGACTTTTGTATCAAATTTTAGGTTATAGGCCTTGTCATTCATTTTTGTCAACTCTTAGGACACCCTCAGAATGGAATGGGGTGGTGCCACTAAATCAATCACCATACAGACAAATGATACAGTATTTTGTTTTAAAGCTTTACTTTTCTTGTCATTATATGAAGTTCTATTATATTTGAACGTTGATTTATCTGTCCATAGGTTAAATTTCAGCGAAATCTACCGTAAAGGTTGGTAGCACAAGTTAAACCTTAACTTAACGTATTTTACGTTACGTTAAAAAATCTTTAAACTTCAACCCCGCATCAAGGACTTTAAACTGCCATAACTCCTTATTCTTTACCCGACTGCCAGCGACCCATCACGCAGAACGGCCCAAGGCATCGTCAACTTGGTAGAGCACAGCCTACAGGAGATATTTAAGCTATCTACCCGTGAGCCATCGCGTCAAAATTTATCCACTTTGAAAAAATAATGGAAAAACTTGGATGAATTGCTTTTTTTGCAACGCAGTACTTTTTTGGTGATTAATTAAAAAATATTACAGTGTATGCCTGTATTGTCTATGACCCAGTGTTTGTAAATATGTATACGTAACATTTTATTTCGCTTTGTACATTATGCAATGGCGACGCTTGTTAAGAAACTAACCCAAGTTTAATTTCAAGGTTAGATGTTAGATGTGCCTCCTCTTTGGTTCATAGGTCCCCGGTTACGGGGCATATGTCTTCTTGTAATCCAGAGGCACTTGATCTGAGTCTGGGTGTCATATGTGTTCCCGAATATCATGTTTTTTTCTGCGATACAGGTTATCAGAGAAGGGATATGTTTAAAAAAACGTGAAACCCTAAGATGTTATTATCAGTTTACTAAAGAGCCTGCCAGACTGCGGACCCAAAAACAACGTAGATACTTCTGCTAAAAGCTGCTATTATTTCTTTGGACTTGAAGTTGTAAATTAGGGCCCGTGTGTAATAACATAGATGTAAAATATTTATAGATGGCATATCATTTTAGTGTTCTTCAGTCATGGTTGGTATGAAAATTACTTTATTGTTTTTAAAGATACATTAAATGACATAAGAAATTATTTGATAAAATTCTGCAAATAAAAATCCTATTTCCGAACTAGGTTTCAGCTAATAGATACGAATTGTAGGATTAGCTGGCCAATGCGAGATGTCGTCGGCGATTTACCGCGCTGTTATCTGGTTCAGTCCAATCTTGCAGAATTAAGCAACGCTTCGAGAAAAATCGAAGGAATTGGAATAAAAAATACAATAAGATTGCACGGAACTTAACACTGGCAGAAACTGTGGCAATTATAGCCTTTTTAGAAGTTTACCTGTTACGAGAACAGGTATTTGTATCATAACGATACAGTCCTAATCCGTGTGGACTAAGAATACATGGTATCACCACCCCATTTCATCCTGAGGGTGTCGTAAAAGCCGACAAAAGGCAGTAAACCTAGCTGCAAGACAAGGAAAACTTGATACGAAACGCTATGCTCTTTCTATCTGGAGACGCGATTCCAAGGTGGTTCATCAATGGGCGGAGTTACAGATATAGTCCCAGCCATAATACACGTTCCTGCAAGAGTTAATGCCTCATCATCATCATCATTTCAGCCATAAGACGTCAATTGTTGGGCCACAAAGGCCGGTCCTACGCCGC
Source organism: Clostera curtula (assembly GCA_905475355.2). NCBI lineage: Eukaryota > Metazoa > Arthropoda > Insecta > Lepidoptera > Notodontidae > Clostera > Clostera curtula. The sequence goes on along the minus strand of FR997796.1, from coordinate 19,757,321 downwards.
CTGCATCCATTGATTTCCGGTGGTCGTCGGTCTACCAGCACTGCGCCTTCCGGAACGCAGTCACCACCCGAGGACTTTTCTGCCCCATCGAGCGTCGGTCGAGCTATGTGCCCTGCCTACTGACACTTAAATTTGGCAATCCTGTGGGCTATGTCAGTGACCCTGGTTTGCCTGATAATAGTAATAAGTGATATTAAGAGAAACCGTTTTTCTTTTCGTTGGAAAATCTCATGGATTTTATTTTTCTACCAAAGCCTGCGTTACTGAAGCCACTTGGCTACGGGCCCTGGCGTTGAGACCATAGATGACGTAACAACTTACTTTAAAAAAAAAATCAAGCAAGTGTGACTAATAGACACTAAACTTTTGATCAAGGACCATTGACTAGGCTTGGCGGCAAACACAACATAAACTATAAACATTTTTTTTTTATAGATAAGATAATTATCCAAGCAAAGACGCATTCGTGATAAATTACACTTTTAAATTTATTTAACTGGCTCCTTTATCTCTTAATGTGATCAAGCCTTCTGATGTGATGCCGTCACCACATACTTATGTACAATATCTATGAAAAATCAATCGGCAGAATGTATATAAAAAAATATAATCATAAATTTAAATAACGATGTTCAAGTAATTATGTGTTAGTGAATAAATTTACCTTTTATACGTAAATACCGCCTGTTACATTTATGTAGTTTAGCTTGTAACTTAGTTATTTGATGACAGCTCATTAACATTTTATCAATTATTAATAAGACATTAGATCCAACCAATGCTATGGAATACTGTGTCTGGTTTTTTTTATTTTTGAAAATGCCAATCTAGCCTAAGTCAGGGCATAGAGCTAATCATAAGTAGCAGTTATGTGTATAAAATGATTTTCTATCTTGTAGTATGTAAGATATTTGAAGTATGAGCGAGATAATGCCGTAAACAGCAAATTATGACATTATTACTTAATTATACCAAATTACCATATAACTATCGTTATTATTATATTACTACTACTACGCAGCCCATAAACTCAAACTCAACTTTATTTACGTAGGCTTCATCACAAAACTCTTATAAATCGTCATATTTAAAATTACCATTATCATCATATGACCCATGTGCCACGCTAGGTAATATTAACAGTCACGCCTTTCATACACAATTCCTCATTCTTGCAATCCATCCATCTCTTTAGATCTCCCACAACACTGGCGTCCACACACATTCATGCTGAAACTACCACCGGTTCGGAATGCTGCTCTGCATACATACCCACTGGCGAGTACGTTTATGGGCTGTGTAGTAGCAGTAGCACTCACCAAGCAAGCTACTTGCCATAAAATATGGCATCCCAAATTACATGCAAGTCTTATACATTAATGTACAGCTAATGTTTCCGCTCGTACATCTTATTTGGCAGCACATAAGCTACGGCGCCCTAACAATACTCACGTGTTAATGGCGCCGATAGAATTGATGGAGTGCGTTCACTTACCTGAAAGGAAGAAGGGTAAATAAATTATTGGAGGCACAACTTTTTTAAACGGCATTAGCGCTACGAAAATTCAACACACCGTTTGACTTATGGGTTTGTCCGCTTATAGGTTCAAAACTCCAAGAACTACTTACTACTACTTCTTAAATGACCCACTGCTGAGTCAGGCCGTCTCCAGCTACATGAAAGGTAATCCTTCTGTACCACGTGGTTGAGCGATCGACTTCTGCGCAGCATGTCGCGGGTTCGATTCTTGCACGGAAGGAATATTTGTACGACCTACAAGTATTTGTTCCGGGTCTGGGTGTTTTCTATCTATAATATACAAGTATTTACAAAAAAAATATATATTATATAAGTAGTTTATCATCCATCTCGTTACCATAACACAAGCATGGAGGGATTGTAGGAGTGAGAAGTTGTGTATGAAAGGTGTGAATGTAGGTATGACGACTGATAGATGTGTGTGGAGACTGTCACCTAGTGTGGGACAGGGGCCGTAAGATGATAATAATAACATTTATAAATATGACGATTTATAAGAGTTTTGTGATGAAACCTACGTAAATAAAGTTCCTTTTGAGTTTGAGTTTGAATTAAGTTGCTTAGCTTGGGACGAGATGGCGTTGTGTGAAATGTCCAAGGATATTTATTTATGGCTGAGTAGTAGTATAATATAATACATGGCAAACAGGCCATGTTCTATGTTTTATTTTTTCGTCACCTCACCGATCACCTTGTCGTGTAAAGTATAAATAAGACAGTGACTCTATATGTTTTGTACAAAGCGATTTTTGCAGTTGACTTCCCTATTAATAAATTAATACCCCAATTTGCCGTCTATGGCCCCGAAATCGAACCGGGTTCGATTCCGGGGTCGGGCAAGAGTCTTGTGTAAGCCACTTGCACCAAGTATGGGTGTCATTTGTGTTCGTGAATTTCATATTTGTAAAATGCCCCCGCTAGACATACACTAACGTAACGCGGTTAATTATTAAAAATAAAACTATTTTACAATAGTAATTTCTTTTCTGTTGTACATTAATACTAGCGGCCCGTCCCGGCTTCTCACGGGTGGACATTTATTTTTTTCTTGCAATTAAAATAGCCTTTATTAATCAGTGATAATGTAGATAGATACAAATGGTGAAAGATTTTTTTAAATCTGTTTAGGACTTTTTGTATGCTTCTCTGCATACCTACCTACAAATCTTTCCTCTTTATAATATTACTAGCTACTCCCCGATGGAATTATTTTTTTCGAAAAGAATATAACCTTCCTCTATAAATTGACTATCCAATACTGAAAGATTCTTTGAAATCAGACCAGTAGCTCTTGAGATTAGCGCGTTCAAACAAACAAGCTCTGCAGCTTTATAATATGTATTTATTAATAAATAGATTAGTATACCTAGTTTAATACGAGCGGCAAAGCCGGTAAACAACAACCTATTAAATAAAAACCAGTCCGGTAATTTAAGTCAATAATATATCTACTTAAACTACTTAAATAATATATCTAGTTAACATAAAAAATAACATGTATCTCCCATCTTTACGATACACGTGTTAAATATATGCAGGATATTGTGAAGTGCCTAATAATGCAGATTTATCGGTGCTTAGTCGGACATGCACACGCGTCGCCCCTCAACACATCCTCTAACACTATCTTTTAAAACACAATGTAGATAGCTAAACACTCTAAAGTGTGTAGTGTAGTGTCTTTGTATCCAGTAATTTGAACATTATCTAAATATTAATACGTGAATCGAAATCTTTCTACCTCTTTTTACGATAAATGCGCGGATTGAGGATTATGAAGTTTCCCACACGTATAGTTTATAGAGAGCAGTGCTAATGCTAAATATATGATTTTTTTAAACCCCGCAATAAAATACATTAAATTAAATCGATAAAAAAACACTACCATGTATTTGACACACACACACTATATATAAACTCTTTTATAATATTGTTAAATTCTGTGGTCAAATTGAGAATATGGCTATATTTCTTCTTCTTCTTAAATGAATGGCTTGTCATGTGAACTATATTTAGAGAACTATATCTTCAATTAATTATTGTCATATTTAACAGAAATTATGTCTTCTATTCTCACATATCTTCTAGATATAGGATATTCTATGCACAAATTTAGACTACATAGTGTCACCCCATATCATTCTGAGGGTGTCGTAAAAATCACTACAAGATCAAAAATCAAAATCAAAACTCATTTAATCAAGTTGGCTCATTAGAGCTCTGTTGACAGGTCAAACAAAAAAAATATTTAAAATTTACCATTTAAAATTAAATATTTACCATCTACCAACGGTTCGGAATGCACCTCTACAGAGAAGAGCCGGCCAGAAACTCTGTAGTTGCTCTTTTTAGATCGCCATTTGGGTACAAGACTGGTTTTAAGACAGATTTGTGAGAGCAAACTCGCGCAATAGTTCCAAAGGGCCAAACATCAGCCAGATCTAGTTGACAATAGTAACCTTGTAATGCCCAAGCCAACCGACCCCCAGCAATGGCACCTGTTCACAAGCATTACGCATGCGGCAGCCATCGCCCTCCTCAACCATATTGCAGGGAAGAGAACGACCCGCCGCACGACCCCACCACTGCCATGAGTCTCAAGGAAATGGCAAGGCCGAAAATCTAGCCGCAAGAGAAGGAAAGCTTGATACCAAACCCTGTGCCAACTCGTGTGGCCAGCGTGGCACAGTAGGCCAATTACCCTCCATGTAATTGGAGGAGGCCCGACTCAGCAGTGGGTCATACATGGCTCATAGATGGCTCAGATGTGGTTTATTTTCTAAATCCGTCACCTCACACACTAGGTCCTAGATCTGTATCATATGAATTACTTTCTATTGAAGTGCCGACAATGCAAATAAACAATTTGTTTTTTAGTCGGGTCCATTTTGACTATTGAATTTCTACGTATCGCCCTGAATGAGTAACCCATCTGCAATCAACAAAGGATAATATCTATATACTAATATATAAAGCTGCAGAGTTTGTTTGTTTGTTTGTTTGAACGCGCTAATCTCAGGAACAACTGGTCCGATTTCAAAAATCTTTCAGTGTTAGATAGTCCATTTATCGAGGAAGGTTATAGGCTATATTTTATTTTCAAAAGAATTAGGGATCCGTATGAAAATTGAGATTTTGTAAACCAAGGTGTAAAATCGAAAACCTATTTATGCGTGCGCTGCAAAAACTATTGACTATAGAACAAAATGATGTACTACGGGTTTGTAGGTCTTATAAAGATCTACAAAAATGTCCACAAGAGCACATATCTAACTATCATAGTTTAGTCACAATAACCGCTTTTATGTTAATAAAAAATATGCATAGAGATAAGCACGGGTTCGAAGCCCACGCGGGCGAAGCCGCGCGCAAAAGCTAGTTCAATAAATAACAGTTGAGACAATCTGTACAAAAACAAATAATTCACCTTTTATCGATTTGTAATAAATTGAGTCGGCGACTTTAACGATGTTTAAGGAGAGTAGATCATAGTGATAGAGGCGTTCAGTATTTTTTGAATTCTCGTTCGAAAATCGATTTTCCTAATCGATTAGGATGTATTATGGGTGGGCTTAGCATCAGGCGCACATGATATGCGCAATGTAGGGTTCGGAAGCTCATTTTAAATTCCAAACGGATTCTCATTGGCTTACAAATAAATATTCAGATTCTTTAAATGGATATCAAATGTTTTATTGGTTATTTCAAATATACATTCTTAAGTATGGATATAATTAAACTCGATAACGTTTCGATTGAGTTACTGCTACTGTTCGAGTATTTATGCTTATTTTTTAATAGTACAAGGGAAAAGGGACAGCGAACAAAGACTTGATAACCATAACAAAAATTAGTTAAAAAGAAAGATTCGGTAGCGCAACTGATATGAACACTACGTGCAAATTTTGAAAGAAAGAAAGTAAACTGTTTAATAGACAAAATTAAAAAGAAAAAGGAGGGTGGCAAACAATATACGAGTATGTTGATGTGTCTAAATGGTTGCATAATACTACAGCTTTCTTTAAAGCTGATTTTCAACTACAGCCAAAGTGCCAAATGCGTGAAAAATAAGAGATAAGTCGTTTATTTAATACTATAATTTATACTAAATAAAAAGATGGAAAATAGGTATAATATAAAAAGACAAGATAGTACAAAGCACAAGACAATATAGAACAGGGTAGACTGATAATAATAATAAATTTACAACGAAACGGGATTCAACCCAGCACATAATGAGAAGCCTATGTGTAAATTGTTTTATTTTATTTTTAAACTAGCGACCCGCCCCGGCTTCGCACGGGTGCAAAGACGAACATCTAAATTTATCAGTGTTCCTCTAAAATATTATGCATGTATTATACACATAAACCTTCCTCATAAATCACTCTATCCATCGTTGAGTAGTTTTAAAGTTTTGAGCATACATAAGGACGGACAGACGACAGCGACTTTGTTTTATACTATGTTTTTAAATAAGACAGAGACTTTTCAGCCCATAAATCACCCGCCACTGAGTCAAGCTTCCAAATTCGTGGATGTAAATTAGCCTACTTTGCCACGCTGGCCAAACGGGTCGGCCAGTCGGCCAGGCTGTGATAAGGTTTCTTACAAGTTTGCCTTCTCTCGTGGCCTGGTTTTCGGCCATATCATTTCTATTTCTTCTTACGACACCTTTAGGATGGAATAGGGTGGTGACACTATGTATTCTAAATCCGTCACCATACCTACCGTGCCTATACGCCATGCTTTAGCTTAAACATTTTCGTAATAATGCAATGTCAATTTAAACAAGATCTATGATTTGAAAAAAATCAACTACAGAGTTTCTTGCCGGCTCTTCTCTGTAGAGCAGCATTCCAAACCGGTGGTAGTTTCAGCTTGAATGTGGGTGGACGCAAGGGTTGTGGGAGATCAAAAGAGATGGATGAATTGTAAAAATGAGGAATTCTGTTCGAAAGGTGTGACAGTAGATATGACGAGTGATAGGTGAGACTACCACCTAACGTGGGACAAGGGTCGAAGATGATAATGGTAGTTTTAAATATGACGATTAGAAGAGTTTTGTGTTAAAACCTACGTAAATGAAGGTCCTTTAAGTTTGAATTTGAATAATTTATGATAGACAGAAATAACCTGGCTAGATTATAAGAATGGTGTATACTTAACACATTATTACCTTAAAAATCTATGAGAGAACAACAACACATTTGTTTTAGCCTTATTGGAAGATCAAAAGTCAGCCCACACGGATTTTCAACGTATGTTACGAAAAATCATTTGACATTATAGACGTATCGAGATAATATCAGCGTTATCCGATATAATATGACTTCAGATTTCAATCTTGGGTAGATTTTATGTTAATATTATGTGGAGGCGTCAAAATATCGGGGGTTTGTGTGAATGTTGTTAAGTTTTAACGCGTCAGTTATCGGAAATTATATTACTGGGCGCTATATGGGTTAGCATCTTCGTAGGCTAGCTCGATAGTTTGTTGACTTTTTATTACTAAACAATTAGTAATCGATAGGGTACGACGATATATCGATAATTTATCGTGATATCGATATGTTTCGAATGGGCTACGGGACGGATACTACCACTCGGCCCATAGACGAGCCATTTTTTTAAAACACGAATCTAACTAACCTGTGTCGCGGGATAGTTTACAAACATGTAATTCACGAACACAAAGGACACCCAGACTAAGAGCAAGTGCCTCTGGTTTAGACAAAGCCACTTGTCCGACCCTGGAATCAAACCTGGGACCGTTGATCCCAAGGCCGCACATCTAACCCCTAGATCAAAGAGGCAATTTGCCTACTGTGCCACGCAGAACTGTTCGGCACAAGGTTTTCTTCTCTTGCGGCTAGACTATGGGCCTTGTCGTTTCCATTTGTCAGCTCTTACGACACCGTCACGATGGAATGGGATAGTGATGCTGTCTAAATCTGTCACCACAAGGGACAGATACCCGTTATTATTTAAAAAAATCTGTTACTTCATATGTTTTATAATAATAATCATCTGGCATCCTGTAAGCACCCTGTAACGTACAATGCCGGCTCTCCTGTGAAGTATGCCCACCGTTCTATCCCTCCATAAAATTGGAGGCGGCCTAGGTTTTTCGTGATTTGGGAAAGTAGGTGCAAAAATAGTATAGTTATAATATTATAGTTCAAAAATCGAAATATTTAAAGTTGTAAATTAATTGTACATCTATCAGCCACAGATGTCCACTGCTAAGCATCTGGGTGGCAGTCGATAGATCTCCACAACGTACGATTTTGTGCAGACCTCATTAACCGACAACAGCGACCTTTACAAGGTCGTCCAACTACCTACGCGGGAGTCTGCCCACGCTTCGCTTTCCCATACGTGTTCTGTTCGCACTCAATTTTTTTTGTAAACTAAAAATCATAAGAAAAGTTCCTAATTTATTAATGTAGATTTTATCACAAACTCTTATAACGTCATGTATAAAACTACCACCATCATCACTCCGCACTCCCACGCCGAAAAATGTACCCATCCAATTAAACATTGTTACATGAAAATGTGTTGTGCCTCATTATAATTAACATGATGACTATTACAATATCGATATCGCGATTACATTACAAACAGCAATTAATTAAGATAATACGGTGTTCTTATCACTGTAAAATACTTCCACGGTAATTATTGAGACATATATTGGCTGTGTGGAAATGTTTAAAAAACAGAACTGGATTTTGAATGAATGATAGGAATGAACAAATGTTTTAAAAAAAAGATCATTTCGTTAAAACTCATTTAGCTAAATCTTGCTACTCGTTCAGTGTTTTATGTTTAATGTTCGAAATTTTCTTAAAGACCTGTTAGAGAAGTATTAAAAATTACCCGTTCCCATTCACACTCCCACTATATATTTATTTTGTAAGCCTACTTTCAATCATCCTCTCAATATGACCAAACCATCTAAGCATACGTTTCTCAATTCTAGTCACTGCCTCTGCATTCAAACAATTTATGTTATTGCTTTTCTAAAATTGCTATTTTGAGAATATAATATTTGTCAGTGTGAGATGGTTACGTAACGCTGCGGACAGGGGGCTATGGCACACATTAGTTCTGGATATAGGTATCCCCCAAGATGGACTAGTAGACTGATGGTGATGAGATGTGTGAGACGAAGCTCGCAAAACAGCCAGTAGTGACTAAACCTATTTAGTCAGTTGTATTGATTGAAAACATAACGCCACTGTTACTGGTATGGTAGTTCGTTATCGATAACAGGGGTGCGAGGGGTGGCACGCGGGGGGAGGGGCTGAGATAAGAAAGAAATCGACCTTATCGCACCGTAACACGCTAAAATCGGTAAAATGCATGCTGCGGGTGCTTGGTGCCAACGTTTGGTCAAATGTTTGAGTAGATATACTGTTGGAGCAGAGTAGCTAACCATTGGTTTTAACTGTGAACACGAGAGGTAGTCTGTAACAGACTACGTAAAACAACCGTGTTATATATAGAGGAAGAATCATTCAACCAGAATATCTAGCCGAGAAACATCTTGTACTAACCGGTCTGGTCAACGAGGCACATTTAGTTAATTACGCCCATATCTATGTACTACTCCTACTAAGCCCATACATGCCATAGCCCATAAGCGCCTCCTCCAGCTATCGGCCTTGTCATTTGCTTTTGACAGCTCCTACGACACATTCAGGGATGACAGTTTGTATTCTAATTCCGTTAGCTACGGAAATCGGGAATATAAGTAAGCTACTCAATAGCAAACCTTCAATTGTCCATAAACCAATCTAGATAGTTCGATGCTTTGATTTTTGTCTAACAAAAGAGATACATGCAAGTTAACCATAATCACATTTAACAGTGATTATTAAATATACTAAATAGGCTCCGAAATGAGATTATCCGACAGAGAACTAAAGTCACCGACATAGCTCAGAGAATTAGCAGACTGAAGTGGCAGTGGGCTGGTCATATCTGTAGAAGAACCGACAACCGCTGGGGTAGACGAGTTCTTGAGTGGAGATCGCGAATCGGCAAGCGTAGTGTGGGACGGCCCTCTTGTAGATGGAGCGACGATCTGCGAAAGGTTGCGGGCAGCAGCTGGATGCGTCAAGCTGAAGACAGGGCGCTATGGCGCTCTTTAGGGGAGGCCTATGTCCAGCAGTGGACTAATGTGGGCTGATGGTGATGATGATGATGATTAAATATACGCGATAGGATTAATTATTTTTAGTGTCGGCAATCTATTTATTATATTCTGAGGCTACTAAGGGGTGACTAAGGGAACGCAAGAAGAACCCTGTGGGGACCCGTCTTGCCAGCGTGGCACAGTAGGCTATTTCCCTCCATGAATTTGGAGGAGGCCGGACTCAGTAGTAGGTCATTCATGGGCTGAAACGTCGAGGAGGAAACTAATGAAACTTATGAAGCGGAAAACTCTCCTTCAAACAAGCAGTGTCATCATCATCATCATCATCATCACGGCACATACAGACCCTGAACTGACTACTGTGCTGGCCAGATACAACATAGACAAACGTCAATCTTTTGCAAATGATAGATGATAATTTAGCAGTGGACAAATTAACCTGACTTGAAGTTGACTCATCTTACTTCAGTAGATATTATACCGACGTTGTAATGATTGTTTTATACAGGCAAAACCTTTTCCTAGAGCCAACATTGGCGCAAACATTTGGTCATACTGTTACGATTGTCCGATAAGAACCCGTAGCTCGCTTATCTAATGCTACTGAAACAATTCACAACCATAGATAAGCGTAAAGACTGTAAATAATTATACATTGTTCGATAAAAAAATAATTTTAATAGGTATCTTTGACATTTAAATATAGTTGTGTAACACATTAGGAATAATTTACACCTATTTCGATGACGTATATTAGAGGAAAATGTAATAAATTCCACTAATTAATTGTGTTCTCAATATATAGATTTATTCAGATTAATATTCTTATAACAAATTTTATGAGATAAATACGTATACATCTGCTTTCGATAAGTTTAAATAAAAACATTTAAATAAATCAAGATGTGTGTCCACTTGTATTAACCAGAAATCTGGATATTAGCATATTAATTGCCATTGATTATACATTTTTAAAAGCTTTTTTAAAATAGTATGTTGTAGCTAAAATACCTGATTAAATAAATATTTTTTTTTTCTTCTGTGACTTTCGCAATTATTGCATTGAAATAAATACAATTTTATCTTACCCACAGCAGTAGTAATTAAAAAAGTAAATACACTTTTTAAATCACATTCGAAAAGTGTTATAAATAACGAACAAAAAAGAAATCGGCACCGAGTCTTTCGGCGCGTCACGCGCGGAAACGTCTCACCGCGGCTCACAAGCGCTGTGCACTCGCCGCAATCAACAAAACACTAACAGTTCGCGTTCAACCGAAACTGTTATCGTTGAAAAAAAAACGATAAATGTTTAATCGAGCGCGATTTTTACGATCCACCTTATCAACGACACGGCGGATTACATATTTTGATAAAGATCAAATTATTGTTGCGACTGTAGATGCTATCGACGCGGATAGTATTCAGGTTTTAAGAAAAACAACCGATTGTCGCGATAAAATCTGTGATAGCACTTGTCTTATCAGGAGTGTGTGCTGCAAGGTTGATATTTGTGGATATTTTGATTATCTAATTCATTTGTAAACTTTTTTGTGAACAAGTTATAACAAGCATCGGATCTTTGATTGTGATCTAATATAATCTCAAACAGGTTAAATTCCTAAAGGCTAAATTCCGTGAACGTACTAAAGCGGTGGATATTGATAAATTATGATTTCGTCATAGATTAAAAAAATTGTGATAGATAAAGTTGGAATTGTTTTAATTTCTTTTTCGACAGTTAGCAGTAGATATCCATACTGTACTTTTAAAGAAATCATTATATAATTAATTTGATGTAATTGATTCGGGGTCGTAAGATGTGGCCTACACATTTGAATGACAATGCCCAAACGGGCGTCCACGTACGGGAAAGAGAAGCGTGGGAAGACCCCCGACTAGGTGGACGGACGACCTTGTGAAGGTCGCTGGGAGTCGGTGGATGCGGTCTGCACGAGATCGTGCATTGTGGAAATCTATGGGGGAGGCCTATGTTCAGCAGTGGACTTCTGTGGCTGATAGATAGATAGATAGATCCTATGCCTAGCCGCCTGGCTTATTACTCTCCATTAAATTGTTATTACAATAATAATATTATGGCACTTTTTCCAAGGAAAAAGTAAGATTTTAGTGGATTGCAGAAAAAGTGAATTGAATGTGTGTAATTACAAATAGTAGCTTATTAAATTACAAAGTAATTAAACACACATGATTATAGAAATAGATAATAGTGTACGATAGTAATATTATGTAAAACACACACATTGAAACTTAAAACTATATTAGGTCTATAATCTTATTTTAAGTCTTAATATACTCGTAAAATACTTGAGTATGACTGTATGTTTTCTGAATAAATAATATAAAAATAAACAATGAAACTGTGAGTTCTAGGAAGTCGTCGCATTTTCCAGTGAATGACAAACGTGCATTTCTTTAACCGATAACTTTTTCTACTACCATTTGAAACTAGGCTCCGTTATCTATAACTCGTATGACGAGTCTAGAGTAGATACAGCGACCAATATCGAATGGTTGGTAGCAATTCAATTGTAGCAACATACAAATAGTGATAGCTTCTTATGTACTGGTTTATATTAGACATTGTGGTTGAATAACGTTACACTTAACGGATCTACTAATTGTGTAATACCAATTTTAGCGATACATATTTCTTTCTGTGACGGAAAAATGTATGTGCGCACACTCAACTAACGGTCGGGTAATATGGAACTGCAGCGTTATGCTGGTACACCTCTCTCGAAGCTGCAGGTTGCCCTTAAAAGACTACTGGATTCTCTCCTATTGAATAGGGGAGTTACTGTTACTAGTAGACCGAGACTGACGTTTCAGGACACTTAGACTCAAGCAGATGGGGACGTCAACTATTTACTGCTATCGCTACTCGTCGTCACATCACAGGGAGGATAATAAGCCTGCTGTGCCAGGCTGGCCAGGCGGGTTGGCACAGTTTTAATTGTTTCCTTCTCTTACGGCTAGGTTTTCGGCCTTGTCGTTTCCTTGTGTCGGCTGTAACGACACCCTCAGATGACACCATGTATTCTAAATCCGTTTTTAGCGATCCGTCCAAACGGACGGATCGCTAAAAAAATATACTCCGCGCGACGTTAGTTTAAAAAATTACACGTTGATAGCTAGTGACGCACAGTGGCGCGAGTTTATCTTGTGCGGACAAAAGATTTTTTGACGACTGAACAAACATAATGTGGGCCCCGATCGGAATCTCTTTGGACAGGTGACGCGACGATACACGACCGACGTGAAAAATGCTCAAACGTTGGTACCTTCATAGTTCGTGCCCTTGTGTTTATTTTGATATAAAAGTTGCAAACGTATTTTTTTATAGGAATATCAGCTGGCGCAATTTTAAAAACATCGGTACTACGTGCATACCTGCTATAGTTCCCCCAATCTTGGGACTAATCAAATGAGAAGTGGCCTAGACAGCATTAATTAATAATAAATATCCTTGGATATTTCACACAACGCCATCTCGTCCCAAGCTAAGCAACTTAATGCTTGTGTTATGGTAACGAGATGGATGATAAACTACTTATATACTTTTTTTTTGTAACTACTTACATATTATAGATAGAAAACACCCAGACCCGGAAAAAATACTTGTAGGTCATACAAATATTTCTTCCGTGCGGGGATCGAACCCGCGACATGCTGCGCAGCAGTCGATCGCTCAACCACTGCGCCAACCGTGTCGTCGAAATTTGTAACCAATTACTTTGTAACATATTCAATAAAGAAATCTTTTTCGTAACTTATCTTTTAAAAACTGACCTTCACTAATCAAGTGTACGGAACTTATACTTTTGACTGCCCTGTTGGTCTATTGGATGGCGGCACGCCTTTGGATCACATGTCCCCGTATCTTTGTGTAAACCAGAGACACTTACTGTGAGTCTGGGTGTCATTTGCATTCTTGATTATAATTGTTAGTATGGACAGCCCCCGCGATACATGCCTAGTGCAACGGTTATGTTTAAAAAAACTCGTACATTTACTATGGATATTCAGTTTTTTTTTAATTAACTGTTTATTAGAATACTAATACCTGTATGATTGATTGTTATCAAAGTGACTAAGCGCTAGAAACTTGTTGGTCCCACTTTCTCAAAATCTAATATACAAGATCTTATAACACGTGTCATTACTATTTACCATGATAACATGCACGTTCCAAACAAGAAATACCAATTTCAAAACACAAATTGTTATGTCAAACCGAAATGAAATTCCATACTTTACGAGGCTTTTCAATAAACTGTCTTTACAGTCGACAGTACGCGAACTCTAGTGCAAACGGCGGCGGTATCACACGTAGCAGTCGAAAAGTTTTTCAACTGTGTGTAGAATGGAGTAGCGGGAACGGCTTAGCCTGACGCCCCGTGATGGGTGAGTCCCTACCTGGCGGGTAGAAAATACGTGGATATCGCCGTTGCCTGCGTCACTTTGATACGTCACTCATGTAAGTTTTCTTCGCGTTTCCGCGGCATTATCGAGAAATTGAAATTGGAACATTGCTTTTTTTGGCGGGTTGGCAATTAGAATTTCGAATTGAGAACCGGCGTGATAATATTCTGCATAGCTTTTTTATGACATCCGTCTTCTTTTTTGGTGTATCCGTATATATTTACGTGAAGCAAAAACTTTGTATCCGAAAATTGTGCGGACGGAGTAGTATGAAATCTCCCACACTTATAGTTTAAATATTTAAGCTTTTATTAAACATTAAATCAATAAAAAACTATACGCACACAATGTAAAACACAGGCATATATACTCTTTTGTTTATTGTTAAAGTCTGTAGTCAAATTGAGAATAGTACTTAGTGTATTAATATCGATTAATACACTAAGTACTAAGTACTATAATTTAAATTATCGATGGTCGAATTTCGACCACTGGACGACCACGTGCCCGTATTAATATGTATATATCTGTCTGTATGGACAATGGGTCGTCGTTACAGCACATAAATGCTCCAGTACTGGATCGGGCCTCTTCCAAATTCATAGAGGGAAATTAGCCCACTGCGCTACGCTGGCAAGACGGGTTGTCACAGGGTTTGTATCAAGTGATCTGCCTCTTGCGTTCTTTTAGTCGCCTCATACTCATACTCAATTAAAAATAGTGAATGCATGTGGTGACCGATTTAGTTTACACAATGTCACCAATCCGTACCATCCTGAGGTTTTCGTAAAAGGCGAATTAAGAAACGCAAGATGCAGACAACCTAGCCACAAGAGACGGGAACCTTGATACAAACCCTGTGCTACACCGTCTATCTAGCGCTGCACATTAGGCTTAATTCCCTCCATGAATTTCGGAGAGGCCCGACTCAGTAGTGGGCCATTTCTGGATGGACGATGATAATGATGATAAATTAGAAGAAGGATGAACGAGATTTTTTCGTAATGTAAAAATATCTCAATAAATGTAAATTACTTGTCATGTAGGTAACTAACTTCTCCGCAACGTCTTGACCACGTCGCATATAACAGACCTTTTTCTCTCCACCGATTTGAGGAGCCCCAAACCCACGGTCAGACATAATTCAAATGTTAATTCCATATTTGATACTAGCAATAACATATGCGATGCGTCGATAATGGAGTCGTCTACTCGGTGGACTTTCATTTCCGCGCACACGTCGCTCGATAACAAAGAACTGTTGACATATTTAGAACAAGCCTGAAATCGAACTGGCAACACTGTCGGTAGCGGCGCGCGCGACAGCCGTCAGTGCTGCCAACGTAGCAGGATGACGAGAGATTTTAATTTACGAATCTATCCACGCCGCGCCTTTGTTGTATTTTTTTAACTCAGAATATGGACTGGTGGCAGTTGTTTAAGAAAACGAGACTGACGCGTATATTCGGAAGCTATGTTTGTCAATAAAAGTATACTGTTAATTGACGACACGTTGCTGAGTCAGGCCACCTCCATTAACATAGAGGGTAATTACAATACTTTTCCACGCTGGCCAGATGGGTTGGCACTTGACACGCAATGTCAAGTTTTCCTTCTCTTGCGGCTATATGATCGGCCTTTTTATTTCCTTTATTTGGCTCTCAAGATACCCTCCAAATGAAATGGGATGGTGACACTATGTATTCTAAATGCATCACTACACGGGCTAGTGACTTAATTAATAACTACATGAAACTGACGCAAAGACATTTTTGCTGAGCAAATTCGTTGTTTTTATTAAACAAAGTACTAAAATTTCACCAGAAACTTATAATTAAAAAGCAATGTCAACTTTTACGATACCAGCAAATATTGTATATTTTCCGTCTTCGAATAAATGGTGTTTACTCATTTTTAAGGTACCTAAATTATAGTGCAATGACGATCGCATAGTATGTTTTTACATTTTACTTATTTTTAATTTAATTTATGAGCTGGATACAACGTCATGCAGTCTATAGCGCCCCATAACAGCTAGATATGTGTTAATACCACACATTCAACAATGTGGGAAATATGTCTTTTAATGTGTTGGTAATTGTGGAAAAATCATCAAAATCTGGCCACTTGGACTATTCTGATACTTATGGGGAACCACTTCAAATTTAGAATACTGTTTGAACTGTCAAAGTTGGCAGATTGACGCGCGGTTTTACTCAGTCAATTTGAAATTGAGACTTGATTGATTTCAAATTGAACTTTAGACAGCCACTTTGTCTTCGCCTCTCTGATCAAAATTTGACGGCACTTTGAAGAACTCGTACAAAAAGACGAGTTTAACGTAATTTTAATGTTTTTTTTTTGTAAAAACAATCATTAAGCTTTTTACATGAATGCATGTTAATCTAATGAATCGATTCTTTGCACTAAGTTTAAACTAAAAGTTACCACGAATTACTTTGAAACTATTACCGAATTACGAACATTGTTTTTCAAGATCACGCTCCCTGAATATTGAATATTGCTTTTTGCATTGTTTGAATATTAAATATTACTTTCTGAATTTAGTTTACTAGTAGCTAAATAATTGTTAATAGGTCGTATCGAGATTCGTATAAAATGTTCCTACTACCAAAAAAAGGATATCGTTACCTCTACGTTAATAAAAAGCATTTTACACCTATGCCAAAAGTTTTGCAATAGAAAAATGAAAATAGATTTCTGGAGGCACGCTCCTTAAGCTGTATCGGGGGCTGTCCACCGTCCGTCACTATCTGAATTCCACACGAGCGGACTCGATGCTCGCTTCCCCGATACACCGACTCGATTAAAATAAGAATGTCTCAAGGTGCAGCACTATTGTGAGTAGCCTTTCAAGAAAGGTTTATGGCTATTAAACGTGACATTTCGTGTATGTGTTGTATAAATGTTATCGATACCTTTTATTTATTACTCAAAAAATATTGTGTAATCGATAGCCACTACGTTACAAACAGAAGAAGAATAATGTTTTTGCAAGGGATTATAATCCTAATCAAAATTTAATAGATATGTCTAAGAGTATAAATCAAGCTAGAAACGATAAAGTAACCATTAAATTTCTTCTTCTTCTTTCTTCTATTCATAGCAATCGGCTAAAAAAACCATGCCATTGGTGACAGCGTGGAGATTTTTTTCAACTAAGGAGTGGAAAACTATACTTATTCAAAAAGTTATCACAAAACAGACGGCCCAACCTGTATAGGAAGTAAAAACAAACAGTTAGAGATTAATCGAAATAGAGGCGCAATAATCCAACATGGCGTCTACATTTCGAGTGCAGATGCAATTGTCACAGGTGGATGGGCGCGCGGCCCCTCCTTCTGTTTTTACTCGATTGCTCGATCACTCGATTTTCGTTTTTCGTCGTGTCGAACACCGATACCGGAGTACATTGAGACCTGTCATATCGCCTTTGTTGCGAGTGCTCCTAAAATTGCAAAAAACGCCGATAAAAAGTCCTACGTAGCAAATTGAGCGTCTCTGTTATGAACAAGAGAGGTGGAATGCTGCGATATCAAACAATAAATGTCCGACCAGTTCCCTAGATGGTGTTTCTTTTTTTTAAACTACGCTGCGGTTTTTCGTTGATCACATCACTAGGATTGTGAATTTACACATTAGGTACTATATTATGACAAAAGTAGACACATTTTGGTAAACAGTACGTTATTAAGACAAGAGAAAGAAACATACATTTTTTCAATAATTGATAGGTTTTAAGTTACTTCTCAGCCTATACTATAAATGACCCACTGCTGAATCAGGCATCCTCCCACTACATGGAGGGTAAATAGCCTATGCACGCTGGCCAGAATAGCACAGGGATTTGTATCAAGTTTTCCTTCTCTTACGGTTAGGTTTTCGGCATGATCAAAGTCCCTCAGGTTGAGATGCGGTGGCGACATTATATATTATAAATCTGTCACCACACGTAAGTTCCTAGGTACTTTTTAAAAATATCGCCATAACTATTATGCAACGCCTTAGGCCCTTCGTACACAAGGCTACGCAAATCTTCGATACTAATGTTGTATACTACATTAGAAAGTCGCGAGTATCGAGTAGCGCACGGTCCGTACACACGACATTGAATCGCAAGACGCGAATCGCCTATTCGCACATGTACACAAAATCTCGTGTATGGTATATACAGCATAAAGCTGTCCAAAAGTGTTTTCTGTTAATTTAACGGCTTTTCCTGCTGCTGCGCAAGTTTTTTCTGTAATCTCTTTTATAGAATAATCTTTTAAGTTATAATTTTTTAATTAAGGATATTTTTCCACTTCAGAAACAAATTAAATGTTTAAAAATTGCTCCGCCATCATGGAACTCCCTGCGACTTGGCCCTTCGTACACAAGGCTACGCAAATCTTCGATACTCAACTGTACGAAGGGCCTAAGAAAACCATCAAGCAATAACTTGTGTCAATTCAAGTCCTGCTTGTACCAGCATTCACAACACCAAGTCATCGATCGCCAAGTTATCTGTTGAGTGCGCAATCTCTACATTATCTATGCTGCATGGAGGCAACCAGTTGACAAAGTGCAGTACGTGATATTGCAGCCATAACTCCTGGTGATTCATATCGGCCCCCCAGCCTCCCAGAGTCCCGCTCACACGATGAGATAACCGTGTACACCTATTAGAAATTGTTCGATGGTTTGCGAAAACCGGTCAACCTTATAGGTAAAGTTTGGGATTTTCATCTTTAAAATTAGTCTGTCATGGTCTAATTTGTAACAGTTGGTAAGCTTCTGTTGAATGTTTCTGCGGAAATAACTTTGGTCGAAACAGTAGAAGATGTATTTGAGGTCCAAATTGTAGAGCTGTGTCATAAGTGTGTCATACTTTTTGACGTGCATGTGTGTGGGTCGGTTTGCAAGATGTAATAAAAGAAACGGTTCCGTATCGGAATTGTGTTAACGATGAGAAATATGTTATAAGTTTAATGATATCTGTAGGTACATCAAATACTGAACGGGATCTTGAAATTTAAAGGTTATGGTAAAATGGAAGGTTTCTTTATCGAGTGTAAGCTCAAGGCCAACCGGTATATTCGTCAAACAAATATATTTTGATGTGACGGTAGATAATATAAGGGGATCAATTATGCCTTCTTCTCATTCTTCTCAGCCCATAAATTACCAACTGCCGAGTCAGGCCTCCTTCAACTAATTGGAGGGCAATTAGCCTATGTGCCACACTGGCCAGGCTGGTTGGCATAGGTTTTCGGCCTTATGATTTCCCGTTGTTGGCTCTTACGACACCCTCGGGATGAAATTTGATAAATTTACAGTACTATTTTGAATTTATAAACTCGTATTGCTACTAAAAAATTAAATAACTACTTTACTTTTAAAGTTTTAACTACTACACTACAGTGGCGACACACGGGACAATTATGTTTTCTTTTTACACGGCTCACAGCTGACTGAGAACAATTTGGCGACAACTAGCGGCAGAGCATCGGTTATATTAATCCTAATTATTTGTCATACGTACGTATGTGACGTTGAGCAAAGGTCAAGTCTACTGAGCTATAACTTCGTTTAGATGCATCAAGGGCTCCGGGAATTTTCCAAATTCAAAATTGAAAATAAATTTGTTAATAATTCTAAAATTAAACAAGTTGGTGTAAGTCTGTTTACTAAATCCGTCACAAACACAGAAGCTAATAATTTGTTAAATCGTTGCTAAAACGATGTTGCACAATATCTTGAGTCTATAGGCTCAAGGCTGGACTACTTCGTGGGAATATCCTACCATTTGCTGTCTTGCGCAAATACGCTGTATCTAACTTAGATAAAATCGAACTTGTAGTTTATTGCATTCGATCAGATTGAATTAATCTGATCTTTACTAACCGTAATCAATAGTTATTATCAGGTTCCAGACGAAATTTATATCGGCTACTAACGGTTACCTCTGATTTTGTCTTCTTTACCTTAAATTGGGTTTATAACACGATAAAACTATACAAATTGCTGTGACATAGGTAATTAAACAGTCATGATAGACGTAACGTTGACATTAATAATGTGCATATTACTACAATATGGATTTGAATTTATAATTTAAATTTTATTGTTTTACATTTTAAATTTTATATCAACAAGTTAGTCTATCATGGGTGTTGGCGACCCGCAACCTTTTTGGTAGTGTTCCGTCAATGGGAACGAGATTATTCTGTTTTTTAGTATGTCGTAAAATTTTAGGTAATATGAACGTGTCATTACAATGTAATAAAATTATGGTCCTAGTAGTTTAATTAAAAGCCCCGCCAACGTTCACTTCCGTCGTTAACAATGGGTGTAAATGGTGAAATGAAAATAAAAAAATCTTTGATTGATTTTGTTGATCTGTAGTCACAGCTACAAGACAACAAATGAAATAGAGAATAAACAGAATTAAAAAATATAATATAACCAATTAATATAATGCTGAGAGTATCGTAACTGGCGTCTGAAAGAACGCATGATGCATACAAACTAGCCGCAAAACAAGGAAAATTTAAAACATATCTTGTACCAAACCTTTATACAAATATGCTTGCTGCATCTGTGCGTATCTGGGGTATATCCACCATAAAGAATCATTCGTCAATTCAACCCATAAATGACTTACTACTGAGTCTGGCCTCCGTCAAATTCATGGAGAGAAAATAGCCTACTGTACAACGCTGGTAAAACGGGTTGGCACAGCCTTTGTATCAAGTTTTCCTTCTCTTGCAACTAGGTGATCTGCCTCTTTCATGCCTTTAGTCGCCTCTTACGACATCCTCAGGATAGGAGCGGTAGAGAGCTATGCTCACAGTGTTACTCTGCGCGATACAATCAGAAATAAGGAAATCCGTAGACGAAGCAAAGCGAACGACATAGAATTGCACAGTTAACGTGGCAATGGGCAGGCCCATCGCAGGCTAGGGAATAAGTCTTAGAGCGATGTCCACGTATGGGAAATCGAAGTGTGGGAAGACCTCCAACTAGGTGAACAGACTTTGTAAAGGTCGCTGGAAGTCAGTGGATGTGGTCTGTACCAGATCGTGCGTTGTGAAGTTCCATGGGGGAGGCCTTTGTTCATCAGTGGCCATCTGTGGCTGATAGACGGATGGATAGCAAGTAGAGCTTGAAAATGATGATGGTGATGTATTCTAAATCCATCAGAACACAGACTTGGCTTTAACTTTGAAGATTCGTATTATCTGCACCCCTCTCTCCGTAGTAGGAGGCTCAGTGGAGCAGCGAGTGGCTAATCTACCATCAGAAGAACTCGAGAGCACTTGGCACTTTTGAAACGTTAGCCGTTTCCCGTCATCTGAAGTAACAGATTTGGGTTGACGTGAATTATGTCCATGTCCTTCACGATTTAGAATTGTCACCACACTTTTCCACACTGAGGGTGTCGGGGAAGCCATCATTCATTATTTAAGCCCATAAATGACCTACCACTGAGTCAGTACTCCTACAATCCAAGAAAACAGGTGGTAAATTAGACTTCGGTTTCATGCTGGCCCGACCAGAGGGTTCTTCTCCGACCTTCTCTCGCTGCTAGGTTTTCTGCCATATAATTTCCATTGGCTGGCTCTTAGGACACAGTTAACAATGTTAAAAATTTTTCTTACCACCTTGAGGGACATTTAAGTAGCAATAATCGTTACGGGTGTTGTAGATAACCTTTTATAAAATTCGGTTTTACATTTTGACAGTCCATCATTTTCCACATGCTTTTTGCGATCGATCATTAAAAGTTTAAAACATATTTACACGTAGAACGTATTTCTAAATAGTTACTTACGAAAAGATTTTAATTTCTAGAAATTGCAATCGAAGTTTTATATTTGGCTGCCAAACTTACCTGAAACAGAAAAAAAAATTATCTCCAAATCTCCATAATACTAGACATAGCTAAAAAACAGATTTCAGAAAATCGTTTACATTTACTTTGAATACAAATGTTATAGACAATCTTTTAATATTCTTATTTTAATAAAATAGAAATGTTAATTAAGCCGTCTATCAGGCATTGATTAAGATGATTCTAGTATTAGCATTGGAATTATTTTGTACCTAATTGGTTGATTGACCTTTTCATGGTATTTGCCCTCGCTTAATGCACTTTAGGAGGGGAGATTGTTTACCTACAGACCCTACGATATTTTCAACCTCATTGTCAATCCTCGTGAACTCTATTTTAACGGTTATGTGGTACTCCGGAAACTACTCAACCGCCAGGCCTCCTCCAAAGTCATGGAGGGAAGTTAGCCTACTGAACTTCGTTGGCAAGGCAGTTGGCTCACGGTTCGTATCAAGTTTTCCTTCTCTTCCGGCTAGAATATCAGCCTCTTGCGTTCATTTAGTCGCCTCTTATGACACCCGCAGGATAGTGTGGATTGGTGACATCGTGTATTCTAAATCCGTCACCAGACAGATACTTGTCATATGATATATTTCACTGAAACCTGATGAAGTTCTCGTCGCCCATCCCGCAGAGTTTGAAAACGAAAGTTTTCGAACAGTGCGTCCTACCCGTCATGACCTACGGCGCCGAGACGTGGACACTCACGGTTCACCAATTTAAAGTCGCTCAGCGTGCTATGGAGCGAGCTATGCTTGGAGTTTCTCTGAAAGATAGGCTAACGAGACTATCCGACAGAGAACCAAGGTCACCGACATAGCTCAGAGAATTAGCAGACTGAAGTGGCAGTGGGCTGGTCATATCTGTCGAAAAACCGACAACCGCTGGGGTAGACGAGTTCTTGAGTGGAAACCGCGAATCGGCAAGCGTAGTGTGGGAAGGCCCTCTGCTAGATGGAGCGACGTTCTGCGAAAGGTTGCGGGCAGCAGCTGGATGCGTCAAGCTGAAGACAGGGCGCTATGGCGCTCTTTAGGGGAGGCCTATGTCCAGCAGTGGACTAATGTCGGCTGATGATGATGATGATGAAGTTCACAGGAGTAGCACTGGAGTGCATTGAAAAGGCTTAGGTGATTTTTTATTACCTATAGGTGTTTTGAATTTTAGGTACATATTTTAAATGTATTTTTTAATTGTGTTTAAAATTTGTATTTTGTCTCTGGTATTTGTGGTAGTAGTATCGCATTGGCGTTATAGCTGTTAATGTGTTATTTACATAGTCTATCCTATCTATCTTCTGTAGAAATAATAATGAATTGCTGTTCGTTAGTCTCGCTAAAACTCGAGAACCGCTTTACCGATTTGGCTAATTTTGGTCTTGAAATATTCGTGAAAGTCCAGGGAAGGTTTAAAAGGTGAGGAGAAAATATGAAAAAACATTTTTTTAATACGCCTTACTTTGGTTTCAGTTAAGGTTTGCACATATTTTAATAAGGTTGGAACATTCTGGAATTATCATTCAGGTTTTTTATTTATTGATTCCGAGGCGGTACGAAGTTTGCCGGTACCGCTGGTTTTAAATAAATAAAAAATCTTGTTTTTCTAAATTTGAATATCAGAATAATGAACTGAAAATTATTTAGTTTTAAACTGTAGTTGTCACGATCTTACTCATTATTTTTAGTCATTAAATGTATGTAGCGAGTCAATTTGTCAACTTCGCAGTTAATAAAGGTGCAAGAAGTGGCTGGATTTATCAGCGCTCCTCCGGGCCGCTTCATTTCCTGAGCTTGCCTCTTGTCGAAGTCTGTGTGTGGTGCAAGTGATTGACAAGAGTGGGCGGTTGAAACACCTGTATTTATCTTTTTAAAAGCAGGTCTCATGAAAGACATGGAAGTCAAACATATATTTATACGTATTATGTTTTGCCATCTCTTGTTAAAGTTATAACTAAGTAACTTCAAATAACCACTTAGTTAGTTAATAATCACTTCATTATTTGTCGTATTAAACTTATTAATTTGTTGTCAGGAAATTAAAAAAAAAAATACATTATTAATAATTTAAAATAAAGCCTTTGGGTCAACGGGTCCCGGGTTCGATTCCGGGGTCGGGCAATTGTCAATTGTGTAAACCAGAGGCACTTACTCTGAGTCTAGGGCCCGTATGAATAGTCGTTACTCAGCCCAAGATACCGCACTTGATATGAATATTGAGATCCTCATCGTATTAATAAACGTGACTCAAGTTGCAGATTAGGTATACGTCATCATCTGAGTGATGGACTTGAGTGCAGACAGTCTCAGTTCTCTCGGAGATATTATTGTTTAAAATTATCCAAGGGGTAATCATTTACCCAAAAAATAAAGAAACGCATATTTCTTATTAAATAAATATTTATTTTAGGCCCAAAACTGACCATTACATTTTTTTGGGTTCTCTCGGACTTTGAAGTTATATATTTCGAAAAGTAATGCGATAACCTATAGATATTATCGTTTGAAATGATCCAAGGTGTAATCATTTATCTTAAAAATAAAGAAAAGCATATTTCATATTAAAAAAATATTTATGTACAAGCCCAAAACTGACCATTATATTTTTTTGGGTTCTCTCGGACTTTGAAGTTATATATTTCGAAAAGTAATACGATAACCTATAGATATTATTGTTTTAAATGATCCAAGGGGTAATCATTTATCCTGAAAATAAATATAACCATATTTCATAGTAAAAATATATTTATGTACAAGCCCAAAACTGACTGTACAAATTTGACGTCAGATGAATTTTTATCACCCAAACTTAAAAATTAATGTAAACTACATCTTTACAGAAAAACTAAAAATATGAACACTAACTGAACGCTTAGTTCTTAAACTAATATATTTGTAAAAATCGTGTCAAGAGATAAAGCGATTACTGAAAAATATGGATTTGATTGTAGTAACTACCATTTTCGTAATACGACATGGTGCGTTTCTGAAGATATTTTGATAAGTATAGTTTAGATAAATAAAGTACAGTATAAACGACTGTAAGCAACAAGAAAATCCCTTTCCAACGATATTTATCACATCATCATCATCAACCCACATTAGTCCACTGCTGGACATAGGCCTCCCCTAAAGAGCGCCATAGCGCCCTGTCTTCAGCTTGACGCATCCAGCTGCTGCCAGCAACCTTTCGCAATAGTGTTCAGTAATCGGTAACGCGAGTAATGAGCAGAGTTACATAGCAAGTAGTCGTATTCAGTAAATCACGACAGCACGCGCTCAAAACGTTCGTCATACTAATTATTTACTGTGTAGAATGGTTCGTTTAGAAAGAGATAGAATAATAGTTAGCCATGGTGATTTAACAAAAAAATATATTAATAAAATTATAAAGCGGACCGGTCGCAAATAGGGAGCCGGCTCCCTGCTTACTGAGATAAGTAGTAAACAATTATGTCGTATTGGGAAATAATTACAGAACCTTTTTAACAATTTAACGCTCTTTTGGATACCAATCCACTATATATCGTGTATTAGCGCTATTTATTAAATAAGTATTTAAATTAAAGAATTTCAATCAAAAGTTTTACATCTTTTGACATTTGAAATAACGAAATGCGACAAGTCTCATTCAAAACTTCGTTCAATTTGACGTCATCGTTCGCGAGATCTTGGTTACTGAGATGTGACTATTAATTAGCAATAATCTTAAGATGCTAAAGACGTCATAATGGCGTATCAAATGATAACGCACTTGAGTACGTTTTTGAGTGACGACTATTAATACGGGCCTAGGTGTCATTTGTATTCGTGAATTACATGTTTGTAAAGTGCCCCCGCGATACCTAGAACAGAGATTGTCTTTAAAATAAAACCAACATTTTGACTTTTATTTGTGGGTACATCATCGAGTTTAATTTTCGTTTTTTTTTAATTCCTTAAGTGTGCTCAGGCGCTGTAACACATATCTACACCTAATTAATTCTGGTTATTAAAAAATAGTGGTGTATAGTTATGTAACAATAAAAAAAATATTTGGAAAACACATCTAAGCTCATAGAGGTGTTGTACAACTCGTCTTGTTTATTTATTTCTCTGCACCCTCCGCTCATAACTTGGTCCACGCCCTCTCTGTACAATGCGAAAGGATAATCACATTGTTTTGTTTTTGATTCATTGCACAAGCTTGTCGCAAACTTCGTATTTATTGCGTTTCTTGTGCGGATCGGATATTCGTGTGTACGTTTATCGTCTGTTTTGATTTACGAATTAATAGCTTCGTTCATTTTATAGTACTGTTTACTCTTTCGATGTTACTGTATTGAATAGAAAAAAGCATAGTCTATAATATTAGTATTGTGTCGTGTCCATGACAATACGGCCGCTTACCGTTAAACATATGCTTGCTTTGCTTTATTCGTATACAATTACAAAAGTAAAAGCAGTGTCTATCAAACATTGTATAATAGTTACCATTAGATCTATTCATGGGTATATATGTACTACGGAGTTGCAGGCCCATTTAATGGATAGCAATTAGCGTAGTAGATATATCATGCTACAGAAACTATTTTGTGCAGACTTTCATAAAGATGTTTTTACTTGATAAATTTCCTAATGCGTAAGTTCCGATATACAGTTATTTTATTTAGAAAAATAAACAACTGCATATTAAATACAACAGTCAACAATACCGCTACACAGTTAAACAAATGTATACGACCTACGACATTTTCCACATACAGTTTGTTCAGTTTATTAGAGTTATTAAGTACTAGTGGCCCGCCCCGGCTTCGCCCGTGCATAGCGGGGGTGGGTTATACATATAAACCTTCCTCTTGAATCACTCTATCTATTAAAACAAACCGCTTCAAAATCCATTGCGTAGTTTCAAAGATTTAAGCATACATAGGGACGGACAGACGACAGCGACTTTGTTTTATACTATGTAGTGATAGTGATAAGTATGATAGTGCATTCGAAAAAGATAAGTGAACTTTTATTTAAAAGTTAATTTATGTTCGTTGTACAAACTTGTCTTTCTATCTACCAAACCATACGTATCAAAAGCCACTTCGCTAGAATTTTTCTTTTAGTTTAGAAAAAAAACCCTTTTATTTTCATTGGAAATCCTCGTGGAACCCACCCGTAGGCGGCTAGCCGGCGTAGGTGGGACTCCGAGGCGCGGAAAGATGGTAAAGAATTAGCGCCGCGACCTACCCACTCTAACCAACGACTTTCCTCGTCTACCCGCCTGACCCGCTGAAGTTGAAATCTTGACTATGTATTCTCAATCGGTCGCCACGCTTACTTTTATTATTGGAGAACAGAAACTAATATTAGACGTAATTTATGTATCACCACTTACGTAGATAAAACAAAGATTTACCTATATCGAAAAAAGCGGATACCTATATCGAAAAAGTAACAACAACACAATAATAATTTAAATGTCAACATTCTAGTTAATTCAGGTTTTTTTAGGAATTGGTTTGCAACAGCAGTCTTTCTATCACACAACGGTGACACCTGTTCTAAAATCAATAGATTTATCTTAAATTCTGATGTATCCAGAAAGGTCATTGTACATTATACATGGAAAGTTATTTCTTGAAGCGACAACATTAACATACGAGATTATTCCAGAACGCGTCAGCTCGTGCCAAGTAATAATGGTGCTATATTTATTTATTTAAATCATAAATAATGTGTTTTAATTCGCTAATGAAGTAGTCTTGCTGTATAAATACCAGAAAAATACTCGCCAATTATATGGAAGAGCTATTTCATTCAATTTATTTTCTGAAATAAAATGGTGATTCTTTAACAAAAAAGTTGATGTCAATATCATTTAAATATAACACTTATTCAAATGATAAATAAATTATACACCTCGATAAATTACAAAAAAAGAACATTGACATTTACGACTCTACATGGACTGTACAGTATTATGATATCCATTCAGCACAAACAACTTTCATTGGACGACATAGATAGATTATGGAATTGTAGGATTATTCATTGGCGTCGATTAAATGCCTACAATACGGTGTTTCCCAGCTAAACAAGGTTGTTTCCACTCATAACATCAACTTATTTTATCCCCAGATATCCTGTTTTATATTCAAAAAGTGATCGCTTATTGTAAACGACTGAGTTTAAAACGGTGACAGGCTGTTTCATCTCTTTCAGGAAATTACCACAGTTCTCGCGCGGATTATTGCAAAATAAGATATTGTTCACTCAATCTGTTCACTCATTCGTTTGCTCGTTCATTTCGAACGGCGTTCCTTTGTTTCGAAATTTGAATTCGTATTAAGTTCGTTAGATTGTTAAAGGTTTATTTTCTATTTGTGATTTATCTTTTAGTGGGTTTATTCGAACGCGGAGAAATATGGCTCCCGATGTTTGTTTATCCGTACCCTTTTCCGTCATTTCCTCCCGTTATCATGCATCTGGTTTATGTGTCGCCTTTACTGTGTATAAATTGTAGATAATTGATTTTAAGCTATCTAAATTAATGTAAATAGACGTAGAAAACTGGTATTTGTGTATTTTACATTATATTAATACCCGTCATTGCAGTAATGTCATGGGAGAGATTAGATGAACGGGTTGTCTTTTAAAGTACTTTATTGTAGTTACAAAAACCTAAGATATTTTAAACTAATCGCTAGGGGTTATAATTAGTGCCCCCGTTAGCGGAGGTGCCCGCCTCGGAGTTTCGGGCTCTACTTATCAAGGGCCCTGTCTTACAGGGATGGGAGCATCTTCCCCCATTGGAGAGCGAAACCCGTGGGCTTCGGGTTCGGATTTATTTGTTATAAGTTATCGATGTATTAAAACACAGACGGACATTGGGTGCAATATCAAATTCTTGTTTCAAATATATTTTTAAAATTGAAGTTGTTTTTGTAGTGTAATAAATTGACATTCCTGGCACGTGTTCGTCTGTCAATTGTGGCATTTAATCGTAATTTTAGTCGAAACTGGTAATATAAATTACCTAATCGATATTTTAGTAAGCACCTAATCTGTATAAACGAATTATTTACATACTTATTAAACAGGACCGAAATGGTATTACGTAAAGATTTAAGATTATTCAAATCGTGTTGTATACGGTGACGAAATGGCATGATATCTTTAGTAGATTATCAAAAATATCAAAATGGTATGAGCCGCCTTTGCATCGACGGGTCCCGGGGCGAATACTGGGTCGGGAAAGTGTCTTTGTCTAAACTTTGAATTTCATGTTTGTAAACTGCCCCCGCAGTTATATACCTAGTGCAGGGGTTCCGTTTAAATTAAAAAAAAGTACGGAGGTATCCTCCTTCAAACTTATGGAGAAAAAGGTTTGTATCAAGTGTAACTTCTCTTACAGCTAGATGTTTTCCTCTTGCATTCTTCTAGTCGTCTCTTACGACAACCTCAGGATGGATGGATTAATAAAAAAAAGATCAAACGCGAGTTGAGAACCTCTTCCTTTTTGGAAGTCTGTAAAAAAATACTTAATTAACCCTAAACGTCTTCTATTGCCATATTACCCATTAGCCTAGCGGTAAAAGAAGGAAAACTTTATACGAAACCTTGTGCCAACCCGCCTAGCCAGCGTAATCATCATCATCATCATCAGCCTATTTCAGTCCACTGCTGGACGTAGGCCTCCCCCAAGGCTCGCCACTGAACCCGGTCTTCGGTTCTATGCATCCAGTTGCTGCCGGCTGCCCGTCGCAGATCGTCGCTCCATCTAGCAGGGGGGCGTTTGCGTCCCACCCTACGTTTGCCAGTACGTGGTCTCCACTGTAGCACCTGTTTGCCCCAGCGGCCGTCAGTTCTACGACAGATGTGGCCAGCCCATTGCCACTTCAGCTTGCTAATCCTATGGGCTATGTCGTTGACACGCGTTCTCGCTCGGATGACTTCATTACGAATTCTATCTCGTAGCGAGACACCGAGCATAGCCCGCTCCATAGCTCGCTGAGCGACTTTTAGCTGATGGACTAGCCGCACCGTCAGTGTCCACCAGCGTAATACAGTAGGCTAATTACCTTCCATGTAACAGGGGGTGGCCCGGCTCAGCAATGGGTTTTATATGGGCTGAGTAGTAGTAGACTTCTATTCTTATTTTTTTAGTAATTAGTTTTTAATATCATTGTGTTTTTTTTCAAACAATTGTATCCGCTAAAGTTCGTATTGATCCTTTCCCCAATTCAATCACGTTTCCATATTCAGATGTCAAAGATAAATGTTGGTGAAATGTTAGAAGGAAATAAAATAAACATGACACGCTATGGCTGACGGACGGAATGGGAAATTGCGGGGAGATCGCTGGATCCTGCCACGCCGAACCGATGCTAATGTTATTCAATATTTTCAGGGCGAGCGGCGATATTTTTTGATGTGACTGTACTTTTGATAACGTGACAATGGATTTTTGACCGAGTCGAGATGAACAACTATATGTTTGAGTATATGTTTATGAAGGGGCGTAGCTTTCCGACGATTCCTCTTCTTCTTTAGCGTGTGGCATGCGATGTAATCCGCGTGGATTTGAAAATCCATCCACCTTTTTGATCGTCCGTAACCCTTGCGTCCACCCATTCATGCTGAAACCACCACCGATTCGGAAAACTGCTGCTTTTTTTCTTCAAATTATTGGTCTACTTTACAAAAAATGGTCACCAAACATGGTTTTTAAGTTCTGTGTTTAGTTGTATACATTGACATTCTTTATTTATGGTATTTAGCTTCTCTTCGTTTTAATATGTTTGCCTGCATTAACGTAGTAGGATAAATTTGTCAGCTTCCCTTGACTTACAGCTAGCTGATATTTTTCATTATTTACTAGAGTATGTACCAGCTGACAAACTATTTATTCATAGTAGCATATAAACGATCACCAGGTAATTTTATAGTTGAAAGGAAATATAGTTAAATATTTTTTTATGTTCAAGCAGCCAGCTGACGTATAATCCACCATGTTATGATCAGCTGACTTTGTTTTTCCGTCAAAATATTAGGTAAACTATGATCGGAAAATTTTTGAAATGGGAATTTTTAAAGTGGGAGTCTGCCACTGTCTGCCCCACCCACGGAGTCGCAGCTGACGGTCGCGGGTATTCATAGTTTGTATACCTAATGCATTTCACGAATTTTCGATTGGGAGGGACTTGGTCATGCAAATCTGTCACTGGCTCCAGGACTATTACGTGTGGTGACGAATTTAGAACACACAGTGTTGCCACCCAAATTCATTCTCAGGGTATCATAAGAGGTGACTAAAGGAACAATCACCTAGGCGCAAGAGAAGGACAACGTGATACAAACCCTGTGCCAACCCGTTTCGCCAGCGTGGCACAGTAGGCTAAATACCCTCCAAGTAATTGGTGGAGGCCCGACTCAGCAGTGGGTCACCTTTCGGCTGAGTAGTAGTAGTAAATGGTCCAATATTCGGCAGAGACAGACGTTGGTCAACATATGCGGTTGGCGCAGTGGTTGAGCGATCGACTGCTGCGCAGCATGTCGCGGGTTCGATTCCCGCACGGAAGAAATATTTGTACGACCTACTAGTATTTGTTCCGGGTCTGGATGTTTTCTATTTATAATGTGTATGTATTTACAAAAAAAAATATGTTTAAAAGTAGTCCATCTCATCCATCTCGTTACCATAACGCAAGCATTAAATTGCTTAGCTTGGGACGAGATGGCGTTGTGTGAAATGTCTAATTATGCAAAAACATGTTATTTTTTTAAACTTGTTGGCCTAACTAAAAAGATTATTTAGTCTCTAATTTCAAAATCGGATGACAGCGTTCTAACTCATAATTTAGTGTCAAAAGTACGCCATTGGTTTTGCACTTTTAGCATCAAAACTAGATATTTTATAAAAATGCATGGTTACAAAGTAAGTATTCCGTGTAGAGACTGAAATTAAAAACTCATTAGGAAACATTTAGATTAATACAATCTGTTATGGAGCAATTATAGGTGCTCTAGCTATGCTTGGTTTAAGTTACTTTTAAGACCAATAGATGCCCTAGTTCAATTTTGAACATTAAAAAACTATTTCCACTTCAGTAGCTCAAACATGTAGGTTTTGCTCACTGAAAACAGTGGACAAAATGCGATTTTGCCCACTGAGTGAGACAAAGTAATTTTTTAATTCTAATTCGAAACATTGACACTATCTCTTTCCCGCCAATAGAAAAGAGAGAGAGACAAAGACCAAGTGGCCAGTACCAACAGCTCCGATTTTTCTTCTTCTTCTTCATTTAGGTTTTGGCTTCCATCGTTATACCGATGATTTTGCCAACGACAAGTGTGTTGTGTTAGAAATTTCGTGTGATTATGAAAGTTAAATTAATTGGTTATAAGTTGCGTTAGAGTTATGAAGTTAAATGTTAGCAGGTAGCGCTATAGAAAACAATACAAAGCATTAAAGTACAGATTATAAATATTAAATTGATAGAGCAATATTATGGGAACTATATTTGATTAAATACAAACTAGACGTACTTTTAACAGTTCGATTGGATGAAAGGAGTTCGTTATGGGGTTACTCCGATTTTTAATTCGACCTCAAAGACAAACACGTTCGGAATTTCGTACTAACTAAAGAAATTTAGCAAAAATTATAATCATATCTTTTATTGTAATTCATTGAATTTTTAACTTATTGTTGTATTTAAACTAAAATAAGTTTTTACTGCTTAAAAAACTGATATTTAACTTAAAAATATTTAATTATTGTTTCAAAAATGTTACGTAATATATTTCATTTCCTATAGTGTTCTCGCTGCTGAAGTGAAAAGTTATGTGTGTTACACGAGAGCAAAATTTTTCGCATCTCGTGCCTTTGAATCCCTCGCAGCACTCAGGAATCAACTTTAGAATCACTCGCTACGCTCGTGATTCAATCATTGATTCCTTCGCTTACTCGGGATTCAATATCAGCACTCGCAGCAAAAAACGACTTTGCTCTCTTGTTGCACAAATAACTATTTCAAATTCGCTGCATAATAGTTATTTAGCCACTTTTAGAATGTTAATATTAGTAACATCTTGGTCTCTAAAAGAGAGTGCTTTTAAAATATCGTGGTATAGAACAATGTAAAAAAGTGATCTGTCCGTCCCTATGTAAGCTTAAATCTTTACCTAAAACTAAGCAACGGATTTTGAAGCGTTTTTTTTTAATAGATAGAGTGATTCAAGAGGTAGTTTTATATGTATAAATATCCTTGGACATTTCACACAACGCCATCTCGTCCCAAGCTAAGCAACTTAATGCTTGTGTTATGGTAACGAGATGGATGATAAACTACTTATATAAATTTTTTTTTGTAAATACATATATAGTATAGATAGAAATGACACCCAGACTCCGAGCCAGTGCCTCTGGTTTGGACAAAGACACTTGCCAGACCCCAGAATCGAACCCGGGACCCGTTGATCCAAAGGTATTGTACAAAAGTGTTGTAGATCAACACTCATAAATTTAGATGTTTATCATTGCACCAGGGCGAAGCCGGGGCGGGTCGCTAGTAGATTTATAAACATGTGTAGCCACATTTCATCCTGAGGGTGCCGTAAGAGCCGACAAAAAGGAATGTTAAGGTCGAAAACCTAACCGCAACAGAAGGAAAACTTGATACAAAACTCTATGCTAACCCGTCTGGCCAGCAGTTTTCATCTCTTGCGGCTAGCTTTTCGGCCTTGTCATTTCCCTTTGTCAGCTCTTACGGCATCCTCAGTGTGGAATAGGGTGGTGACACTTTGTATTCTAAATGCGTCTAAATCTTCACATGCCGAAATCCAATCATGGCATGCAAACTTACGTACCAAATATCATATCGGGGCTGTCTTCGGTCAGATATTTCAATTCTGCGTCGGATATTGGACGCGTGCGGGCGCATACATCTTGGCGGGCGATGGCTTATCGTTATATTGGCATCTGAAGCTTGACTTGCCGGACGGCCTTTATGAACGGATGTAGGAGATGCGAAAATATTTATGGCATGTGAGACCCCAACTTTTATGCCCAAAAGTTATTCGTATTTAAGCTCTTTCCAGTACTTTCCTTATAATATCAGATATTCGTGTCGGTTGATTTCCAGTTCTTTCTCGAGAGTATAAAGTACCATAGGTTCGAAATGCCATTCCACAGAAAAGAGCTGGCAAGAATTGAAGAGAAAGAAGACGATGGCTCCATGGTTGCTCTTTTAAATAAAAGGGTTACAATGAACAGGTATGACAGATTAGTGAAAGCAATTAAACGGATAAACATAATTAAGTTTCTCAGTCTGACTGCTACTTTGTGACTACGATCACAAAGCCGGTATTAATCCGGTATTAAATTAATAATGTATACGTTGACTTCATACATAATTTAAAAGACGGGAATTTAAATAATGGACACGCGATGACCCCGTTCAAAGTGTTTAATTACAATATTAAGTAGTAGTAGTAACAATCCTAATATCACATTATCGTCACAACCTATTTTATACAAATGTCATCTATACTAATATATAAAGCTGCAGAGTTTGTTTGTTTGTTTGTTTGTTTGTTTGTTTGAACGCGCTAATCTCAGGAACTACTGGTCCGATTTCAAAAATTCTTTCAGTGTTAGATAGTCCATTTATCGAGGAAGGTTATAGGCTATATTTTATTTTCAAAAGAATTAGGGATCCGTATGAAAATTGCGATTTTGTAACCCAAGGTGTAAAATCGAAAACCTATTTATGCGTGCGCTGCAAAAACGATTGACAATAGAACAAAATAAAGTACTACGAGTTTGTAGGTCTTATTAAAATCTACAAAAAAGTCCGCGAGAGCACATATCTAACTATCATAGTTTAGTCACAATAACCACTTTTATATTCATAAAAAAAAATGCATAGAGATAAGCACGGGTTCGAAGTCCACGCGAGCGAAGCCGCGCCCAAAGGCTAGTTGATTTATAAATACCACGAGCCTTTTTGAAGTGGAAACTTCTTGTGCCGCGCCGCACACTGATTTTTCCGTAGGTAGTTAGTTAGGCTGATCCGTCACGCTCTGAGGTGAAAGGCTCGATCGGGTGTACTCGGGACCGCCGAGTGTACCCGATCGAGATTCAGTCAGCAGCTCTTCGCTGTTGTGTCGCTGTGTTTAGTATAATCAATTCATACATAATAAATTGTCCTTATTTCTTTAAGAGTTATTACTTGTATTGGTACGCAATAAAAAATATTTTGGCAATTATTTGGTTTACATTGTGAGGTTAGTGTGTGTAGTTGGCGGTTTATCGTGCTAATATATATTATTTTAGTTGCCGCGTTTTTTAGTTTTCACTTCACCTCATGATGAAGTAGGGTGGTGACACTGTGTATTCTAAATCCGTCACCACAGAGATGATCATCATCTAACAACCATTATCTAACAAATATGTATCTATCTATAAATAGAAATATATGATTTCACTTAAACTGAAATAGATTCATGAATAATGCATTTTTTATAAGTAGCTTTAAAAATATGTTTAAGTAACTTTAGAATATATGTATTTATATTGTAACAAAGTTTGAATACATTTACAACTTAATCAGTCTCTAATCCATTCCGTCTTCATGACATTGAGGTGAGTAAAGGAAAATCCTGTAGGACAGGTCAACCATATTTGGGTTCAATGTGAGAGTCGTGAATGGTATGAGAGCTCACCTACGATACAGTAATAACTAGAGCGGGAACTTGTTTAAAAAAATACCTACTCTATCGATACCAGTGAGAACAAATGTATAAAAGAGATAGGACTATTTGGAGTATACCAGAATATGGTCTATCTCTGTGCCAACTTAATCCAAATTTTAGCATTAGCTTTGGTATGATTGGGTAACGAACGTACGTCCGTTCCGATTAATTATATGATACTAATCATCTTCATCTTTTCCACCCATATATTACTATCTATTGAGAGAGGCCTATTCCAAATTCATGGAGGGAAATTAACCAAAAAAGAAATTGGTTGCAAACAGTATCCAAAGTCAAAGGAAAACTTGATACGGAACCCTGTGCCATATGGCCAGCGTGGCACAGTAGGCTAACTACCCTCCATGTAATTGGAGGAGGCCCGACTAAGCAGTGGGTCGTGTATGGGCTACGAAGTAGTAGTCTCAAATTATTTTTTTAAATTTGCGCGATTTTCACATACTTTGTATAATTACGATTTACAGCAATGTTGTAGATAAACAAAACGTATCCAATCAACTCTTCATCAACCAAAACTGATTTAACTTCAAAACGAATTCCCATATAAATTAGTCATGCAACATAAATAAATCTAAATTTCAATTAGCGTATAAGAATTATAGACACTAAGTTGTTGTCTAATACATCAACCAACAAAGGTGTTAAGTCAAAGAATAAAATAGACTGGAGGGTGCAGAAGCCACATAAGATAACGAGCCCTTTTATTTTATCAATTTCTAAAAGATTACAACTATTGAATTTAAACTCAATGGCTTTCATTATATGTATTTTATGAGTAGGTATTCTGGTCCCATTTGATCCGGAGGGTGTATGTATTAAGAGCTGAGTAAAAGAAACGACAACGAGAAAGTGCCCTTAAGAGAAGGGAAACTTGATACAAAAATCTACCATGCCAACCCATTTGGCCATTGGCACAGCATTTCTCTCCACTATCTTGGAAGAGGACCAAATTCAGCGCCTTTATATATGTTGTGAGTTTTCCAAGATGAGATAATCAATAATTATTTTATCACACACGTTTTCCTTTATTAAATTATGCGTTTGTTTTTGTAAGCGGGAAATGTCTTATGTTTTTTTAAAGATTCCCTCCACTACTATGTAACCTTGTCCGCCACAGAGATAATTCCCGAACATATTTATTTATAAAAAAACGGGAATGTTGCTCGATCCCTGGTTCGAACCAGGGACCCGAACCTAAATAGGTATATACGAGTACAAGAAATATATAGTACATAGCACAGGAATAAACAATAAAAAATGGGTCCCCCCCATTGTAACGAAAGAGATAAATCCAAGAAAGTATGTAGCGTGAAAGTACGCGGCCCGTCACGGATGCGCGCAGGCGGACATTTACTTTTCAATTTTTTCTTGCAATATAAAGCCTATATTAATCTGTGTAATGTATGTAATGTCAAAGTAATGTAGCATTCAAATGGTAAAAGATTTTTTTAAATCGGTCTAGTACTTTTTGAGCCAACTCGTTACAAACATACTCACATAAAAATCTTTCCTCTTATATATTTAGTACTATTATTTTAGTAATTTTTAGTACAGATTATTTTACAACAATATTTCAATGAATGGAGCTTCTGATAGCCATTAGTTGCTCATCTATGGCCGCAACTTGGCCCGACTAACTTCCCACAATGAATAAGGAAGGGAGAATAATTTTAATTGGCACACAATAAAATATGGTGAGTCTGCACGTCCGAGCCGTATCGATTACACCGGGCCAGAGCTGTGAATGTATCGATAGTTTAGGGATGGAGTTGTTAGCATTTTTTAATTACGTTTTTGTTTTCGAACTTGTAAGTAAAATAATCATTTTTAAAATAAGAATGAAGTTATGAGAATGAATACTGCTACTGTTACTCATCCCATAAATGACCCACTGCTGAGTCGGGCCTCCTCCCATCACAGGGAGGGTAATTAGCCTACTATGCCATGCTGGCCAGACGGGGTTTCGTTTCAAGTTTTCCTTCTCTTGTGGCTAGGTTTTTGGCCTTGTCATTTTATTTTGTCGGTTGTCTTGTCCCTCAGGAAGGAATCGGGTAGTGACTCTATATTTCTAAATCGAAAGTATTTTATTTAATGCCGAAATGTGGTCGAGCAAATAAATGCGAATATTTCCTAATATCCTTCATTTTGGCTTTTCTACCGCAATTCTGATTAATGTTGCTGTTAGCCCATAAGTAACCAACCAAGGAGTCGAGCCATATTCTTGGAAGGAAATTAACCTACTGTGCCATTCTGGCCTGGCGGGTTGGCATAGGATTTCGTATCAAGTTTTCTTCTCTTGCGGCTATCCGCATATAAGGCCGAATATCTATGTATTCGGCCTTATAATTTCCTTACGAGAACTTCACTATGTATTCTAAAACCGTCACCACAGTCACGGCCTCTTCCCATAACTGACATCTTTTTGTTTCGGACATCCACCAATTCTATAGAGGGATATTTATTATTTTAGTCACCTTATTACGAAAACGGCTAATATCATTTTGCAATACATTGCGCTAATTAATAACTTAACACCTTTGCGTGAAATTAATTTATCATTACCAAAGTCCATCGTTTCCTGTCGCGTTAGCGTGCGCATTGGCAGATCCTGCCGCCCCGATTGCCGCGCTGCGCAGGTGCGAGCCGCGTCTCTCGTGACAATATAATTGTGACCCATGCCTTATTTCTTCCTTAATTTATACCTAATAGCAAGATAATCTGAGTTTTTCGCCACGTCTCATTTACATTTTAAACCTTTATCTCACTGGTACAGTCGGCGACAGACCTGTTTCGCGATGGCAAATTACTCGTTCTGCTGTTTTAATTTTACATGCTTTTGATAAGATTTTATGGCTAGTTAGGAAAGACGAGATTTTCACTGTATGTTTTTAGTATTATGGGTAGTGCCGAAAACATTTAGAATTACGCAATTTGAACACATCTATACAAATAAATAAAATTCGTGTGACTGTTTGTAATATAACAATAACCGCTTCTTACTAAATGTGTTTGGATGTACAAAACACTTTTATTTTCAATTTTTGTCTGTCTGTTTGTTTCGGCTAATCTCTGGAATAGTTAGACCGATTTTTACGGGACTTTCATTGGCAGATTAACACTGTTCAGCGTGGAAGAAGTAGTGCACCACAATTCGCTCTGGGCACGTGCAGTAAACGTGGTTAGGTTTTAGTGGGAATAACGGCCGCAAGAAGATGGTAAGGATCTTCTCGCGGCCGGGACTCCCGTATGTGGGACCCATCGCACCTACCCAGCCCCATCACACCTATAAAAGGATTCGCCATTTAAAAAAAGGCACTTATAGCTGCGTTGCTTAAATATTATTAATACAGTATTTGCCTTTGGTAAATTCTGCAGGGATATCAGTTATTAAATAAATTACTAAGAAAAATACAGTTCTACTAAAGTTAGGATTAAGTGACAAAAATATAGCGTATCTAGGTTCACGTGATCAGAGCCGCGGACAGCGGCTAGTGTAAACTAAGGCCGGTGACTACTTCTTAATGAATATCAAGTTAATGATCAGGGTTGTGGCAATTTATCCATAATTTTGTTGATAGGTGTGTGCTTTTCGATATTTCGTTATCTATTAACTACGCAAGATACCTTTACAGTATGCCGCCACAAATATATTTATTGACAAAATTTGTTATATTATATCCAAAATACTGGCGCACTTAAGATAACGCAGCCATTAACCAAATTTGTAAATGTTACGTGATTTTAATTTAAGCGGAATTAAACGTTTTAATTTATTTTTATTACCATAATCGACAAGAACCTCGATAACTTATTTATACAAATGATAATATATTTTTTACATTTAGCTATAATATTATTACATACATACACATAGTCATATTCTATATATGTAGTTGCGTATATTTTGCATGGAATATGCCAGTTTAGAAATGTTTCCTGGCATTTTTTTTATTGGTGGTAGAATCTAACTGTTTCAATGTACTTTTAAAGCCGACTATCATCTAGTCTCTCCCGTGACCACGACCACGGCAACGAATTACACGCGATAAATCCGTTAAAAAGTGTTAATTTTCAATTCCTTATTCGTTGAGGTCATTGATATACAGTGACCTCAACCTCTAAAGGTGCATTCACATCATAATAGCGCTCTGTGCCAGATGGCTAAGGACGGTTTGTATCAAATTTTCCCTCTTACACGCGATAAACCTTTTTGCAAAAATAACATGATATATAAAAACAACTTTCCGACAAGAAACCAGTTTCCAACCATAAAAACAAGGATCAAAATAAAATAAATCATTGTTTGGAGATGTCACGTTGTTTTTGCAAAGAAGTGCTATGTATTTTTAAGCTGTTAACTTAAAATATTCATTATTTTCTCTAAAACAATTGTTCGCGACAGTCCCTTAGCCGGGGTGGGGGGTACAATAATGATATTGCGGTGCGCGATCGCTGCGCCCGATAGCTGCGTGCCGATAGATCGACTCACGCGCACATTTAACGTTTATATTTCACTCTGCTAAGGCGTGAAATAAATGTAACGCAGACCGCGGAGAGCTTATAAGCTCACGATTCAAGATGTTGGTTACAATGAGTGATTAAACAGAGAATTGGAGTGGAAAACTGGATTTACAAACAATTTCTTGATATAGATATGTACGTAACGAAGTAATGTGTGCTCGATATTGCTACACACTTTAATTAACCAAAATTACGAATGTTTACTAATAAAAAAGCCAGCCGAGGCGGTTTGTCTGGCAGGCCGCTGAGACGCCTGTCTTATTACCAGCGTAAACCAGTTTTGAAATAAAAACGCATAATAATTATTTAATTATTACATTTTTTTAGAAGCTACGATGACACAGTCACGTACATAATGTATCATCATCATTTCAGCCAAAATCCCCAAAATAACTGCTGAAGGTTTTGATTTGTTTTTTTTTTGGTAATCGATCACGCAAGCGGCATTCGAACTAATTTGTATCTTAATAAAATTAAAAGAGGTTGTTTTTACTAGTACCTAACCAGATTTTAATCTAAGATTTAATTTAAATACTAGATTCAATTTAAATCTGGGTACTGGGTAGTGCAGTTGTAATATGTAGTACATACTCATAAGTTAATACTAACACAATGGATGTATATCTGATTCCTAATAAAATAAAAATAATAGGCATACTTTTTATTTATAAGTCTATTA
Source organism: Clostera curtula (assembly GCA_905475355.2). Lineage (NCBI taxonomy): Eukaryota > Metazoa > Arthropoda > Insecta > Lepidoptera > Notodontidae > Clostera > Clostera curtula. The sequence goes on along the minus strand of FR997796.1, from coordinate 19,716,329 downwards.
AGTTTAAGTGTAGACTTAAACTTAATAGACTTATAAATAAAAATATTTAACAAAGTTATTGTCTTATTAAATATTTCCTAATATTGCAACCTCTAGACAACCTTGTAGTTAGTTATCTGTACGGCATCTCAACAGAATATGATAACAATTGGCTTTATAACTTTTATTTTAATAATACATTTAATATTATATTCGTGTTGAGAAAGAGATGTGTGCATTTAATAATTAATTAATTAATAATGCAATTAAAGCTAAATTATGCGTAACTATTTAGATTATGCCTCGTTGGTCTAGTGGTTAGATGTGCCGCCTTTGGATCAACGGGTCCCGGGTTCGATTCCGGGGTCGGGCAAGTGTCTTTGTCTAAACCAGAGGCACTGGCTCGGAGTCTGGGTGTCATTTCTATCTATAATATGTATGTATTTACAAAAAAAAATGTATATAAGTAGTTTATCATCCATCTCGTTACCATAACACAAGCATTAAGTTGCTTAACTTGGGACGAGATGGCGTTGTGTGAAATGTCCAAGGATATTTATTTATTATTTATTTATTTATATGATGTCACCATCCTATTTTATCCTGAGTGTCGAAATAGCCGAGTAAATGAAAATACATGGCAGAAAAACTAGCCGCAAGAGAAGGAAAACCAAAACAAAACCCTGTGCCAACCCATCTGGCCAGCGTGGCACACTATGAATTCTAAATGGAACATGAATTAAACACGTATTCCTGACTGTCGCTGACACCAAAAATAAGTCATTTCCTTTGACTCGAGGAACTTTTTTCGTGCACCGTCCAAAGTCGGCCATGTCCAGACAGGCCCACCTATGAGCCCTAGAAACGGCTTCTCGCGTGCCCAATAAATCCTAGCTCCGACGTGCGTACAAATTGGCGCGATCGGATCGCGACAAGCAGCTTGTTAACGCGCGACAGATCCTGCGATTTTATTGTCGCCAAGTCGCTCGACCGTGTCGCCTCGTGAGTGCGCCCACGTCTCTAAGTTATTGGTGAGAATTATTTTGTTGAATCGCTGCGTGTGATTAAGTTTGCGGTGTTCATGTTTTATTTTGTTGAGTCAATTTTGTTTATTTCATTTTGACGTCATTTTCTTCAGTTCTAATATTCTAGCGAGTTCAAGACTACTCAATTGTGTTTGAAATACGAATTCGACAACTCTTGCACCAGTGAAAAGCTTAATTATTCCTGAGTAAAGATATGTCCTGAGTGTTTTTGTTATATTACATTTAACATTTTTACATACATTTAATTAACTTTTAATATAGCGCCATCTGTTGAATACTTACACTCAATTCAGTTAACAGATGTCGCCATTTGTTAGAATCGTTTGGTGCTAATATATAATTGTGATTATCAAACAATTGACAAATAATTTGAGATGTAAGTTATCCTATCTTTCTAGTTGAATCAAACTGCACACTCCAATGCAATCCTATTTGAATCAAGAATATTCAAATTGTATCGATTAAAAGAAATCACACCTAATATAAATACCAAAACGCAAGAAAACCCAAAGATTTATTATATAATTATATTATAATTGGATCTGTACTACGCAGAATTTATAGATTATTTTAATTTCGAAATCAACGACGCAATTGTGGCCATAAATAAGCAACTTTAAGCTATCGGCACCTGCCATCTTTCAACGGGGCAACACTCAACTCGAAATAATGCAAATTCATGTAAAATACTAATGTCAATAAAACACCAGTTCCCATATATTATGACGTGATTCATTACCCTTTATAACTAAAAAAAACAAGGTTTTAGATCGAGATACTGATAAGCAGTAAGTATGTCTCTAATAAGATTTAATAATCAGCCCATAAATTATAGTTGTAGAGGAGTCATGTAATGTAATCATCCAATAGACCCTTTTATTAATGCTTCATGAGAGGAAAACGGGCTTGTATAGACCACGCAAGTCATACATGGAGATTCGTCGTCATTACAGCCCATAAATTACCCACTACTGGGTCGGGTCTCCTCCAAATTCATAGAGGGAAACTGTGCCACGCTTGCAAGCCGGGTTGACACAGGGTTTGTATCAAGTTCTCCTTCTCTTGCGGCTAGGTGATCTGGCTCTTGCGTTCTTTTAGTCGCCTCTTACTACACCCTAAAGACGGTATGGGCTGGTGACATTGTGTATTCTAAATTCGTCACCACACGGACAACATGGAGATTGATTAAGAATTTATTTATTTATTTACACTTCTGCACAAGTAATGCACAAAGGCGGACCTAATGCCCTAATACCTAGCAATTTCCTCTTAAAGGCGACGCAGAATGAGATTTGCAGAAAACGTACGTCACAGGGAAGCAGTTTTGATTTCATACATATAATCACTCCTCGTTCCCGTAGGGGTAGGCAGAGACCACTTCTTTCCACTTGCTACGATCTTTATATACTTGTTTCGATTCGTCCACTTTAATTATTCCCTTCGTAAATGCTCTACGGTTCAGGGTACTCTTGACCTGGGCTTTTTTCAAGACATCCCTGAGTTCATAGTATGTGCTAAAATAGCCTGACCAGTGTAATGCACTTGCCTACTTTTTTATATATAAAATGAATGTTTGTCTGTATGTCCTTTATAAAATCGTAAACGATTTTGAACTTAAGATTTTGAAGCGGATTTGTTACTATGTAGATAGAGTGATTCAATAGGAAAGTTTATACGTATAATACATGCATAATATTGTAGAGACACTGATAAATTTAGATGTTTATCATTGCGCCTGTGCGAAGCCGGGGCGGGTCGCTATATCAGAATTATAGCATTTTCTATGTAACCCATTCTCTGAATTACAATCACCGTTTTACACTTATAAGTGTTATAACCTTCCAGCGCGTTCAGGGCTCATAAATATTCCAGCTACGCAAACCTATTATAAAAGTCATTAAAACTAGATTCTTACTAGCGATTACAGACAAAAACCTTTTTTGAAAAGATACAGACATGTTCTGGAGCCGGCCTCTTATCACACCGAATGATCGTTGCGTATCGCGCGGGCGAATCTCTTGCGATCGGGAGCGTTTTGGGAGATAAAGACCCCACTCTCCCCCTCTCCCTTACTACTGTACTCACCCTCAAGTAAGACGCTTTCTGAACGGCTGTGTTGTATAAATACAATTTATTAATATACATAATAACACTTTTGTATGCATGTCTCGATTCCAAAGACATTGAAAGTGATATATGTATTGCTATTAATAATAGTTACTTGTTAGTTTGTTACGAAAATATGAACAAACTTGTTAATTAATGTAACTTGGTAAATCATGAATATGTATACTTTTTAACGATGTTTTAGATTGAATCCCCTAATTTTTAGTCTCGATAACAATCAGTAAAGGCGACGTTATGATCAAAATTCTTTAAAATGGTTCATGTATTAAACTCTTCATGTTTAACACTACTTCTCAAAAGGGAAAACGTGTCAAAACGATATATCTATCTCACAAGCAATCCACAGTTAAATGTTTTAAATATTTACTCGCTACGAAAATATAAAATAATGTTAAAGATTCGACAGCTACTTTCTGTCTCTACCCCACACTACTGAATTACTGGGTTTGGAGGTATTTTTGTATATTTTAGTGTAAGTGCTTGAGGAAGAATGTGGTATACGGTTTTGGGGAAAATATAACTTAAAGGGGTGAAATAAGGAAAGTAAGTTAAAGTGGAGAAAAACGCCGGTAATAAATCCGTGGGCGCAAGCTAGTTTAAAATAAAACATTTTAAAAACAATAATGAAACACAATTTAAATTCACAGCTATTTTCATACCGAATTAATCTAACCACTAAATCAAAGATAGTGTGATAACATTCTCTCGCATAATTACCGCCCCCCTCACACCGTAGCGAGCGACGTCCTACCGGCAACACACCCTGTTTTATCGCGATCGGCGTCGCGCGTCGCGGCGTTTCTTATCAGACGCTCGCTCTCCATCTTAGATTACGATCCGCCTTAATAAATGGAAGGTGGAGCGTGACGGTGTGATATGCGGACGTGTGACGTCCCTAGCTCGTGGTGACCGATTTAGATTACGTATTGTCACCAACTTGTGTTCTCCAGGGAGTGCTGTATGAAGCGATTAATATAACTGCATAGGCGAAACATCAGTGGAAGTAGGTCTTTATAGACTGAAAAGGAAAATTAAGACGCTGACTTTTGTTTCAAATTCCGGTCTTAGATTTTATATCTTTTTCATTTTAAGACAAGTTTTTTGAAATAGTAAATGGCAATCATAATAGTTGTTTGTATTCAAATATTATTAATTTAAATATTAATATAAGTTAAAGGCGGATAATTAACTAATAATTGTTTCCCAGAATTATTACCTGCAACTTCAAACAGCAATAAAATACCTAATAAGACTAAACATTGCATGGAATTAATCTTAAATTGTATTCTAAATATTAACATAAAATAGAGGGTGTTTTAGAAGAGGCCTGACTCAGCAGTGGGTCAGCTATGGGCCAAGTAGTAATAGTAGTAGCTACATAGTATAAAACAAAGTCGCTGTCGTCTGTCCGTCCCTATGTATGCTTAAATCTTTAAAACTACGCAACGGATTTTGAAGCGATTTAAGACGAAGGTTTATATGTATAATACATGCTTAATATTGTAGAGAAACACTGATAAATTTAGAGGTTCATCAGTGCACCCATGCGACGCCGGGGCGGGTCTCTAGTTATACTATATTTAACTAGTGTTAAACTTTTAGTTTCAGGGTATTTTGCGGTTCGAGATGATGATAACTTGACTAGACTTTCCACCAGTCTAATTCAAATAAGCAACTCGTGATTTGGAAGGTATGGATCCCCACCAGAGTCGCAGAGTGAACACCCCCTGTCGGGAGGAACCCTTTGCTCTGGGTCGCACAGTAAATAGAGACGCATTTACCACTTTACCGCGCCCAGTGCCTCATATAACCCAGCTAGTCCCCAACAGAATTCCTTGAAGAATTTTCAGGAAGAAACAAGGAGATGGGTTTAATCTAAACCGTCACCAAAGTTTCATAAAAAAAACCTTTAAATAATATATAGCTGCCTTAAAAGTAACATATGTCATGATACAGTCAACTCTACATCCCCCACCAAATTAACAGTCGAGACGCACCATAAAAATCAAAACTTTCACAGTCCCATCAAACCTTGTATAGAATCGAACCGGCGACCTTTCGGTGCCCCGCCCCGCGTCGGCTGAATCAATTAGCGTGCGCGTGAGTGGACCGGCCCACAACGCGCATAAATCGATACTAAAATAGATATCGCGACTATATCATAGTAAAACAGGTAACAGTAGAACAATGATTACATGGCATTTAATTGGTCAAATCTTTTGAAGGTCGTTTGCTTATTAGAACTGGTTATTTAAAACAGTAATTTATTGTATTTCTACAATAATATAATAATAATGTCTGAGGGTGTCGTAAGAGCCGACAAAAAGGAATGATAAGGCCGAAAACTTAGCCGCAAGAGAAGGAAACCTTGAACCAAACCCTATGTTAACCAGCGTGGCATAGTAGGTTATTTACCCTCTGCGCTCTGTGTAGATGGAGGAGGCGGGAATCAGCAGTGGATAACTTACGGGCTGAGAAGAAGAAAAAAAAGAGGATAATAATAATTCTCAAATAATCCAAGGTCAAATGTTCAAGTTTGATGTCTAAGTTTTTAAACTAAAACAGCCAACCAGCGACGGCAACGTAGTCATATAGGCCTTTAAGTCGTATTGGATAAAGCCTGAACCAGTAGTAGGTGCGTTTAACGATCAATACAATGGAGAAAACCAACGTAACGTGCTAATTATAAACTGTATATTTTCCAAAGCCATTTTTTTAATACACTACATTTTACTCTTGATAATTGAATAAAGAATAATATATTATTTATTGTAATCTATTGTAATTTAAAATATACAAAACATAACTTATGTAAGTACCCTGTGATAAAGACAGGTATTATTATAGAGAATCCGGCCGGGAATCGTTAGGGTCCGATGTAATTGGATTTACTGTCTGCGTACTGTGACTTGATTGACTCCCAAACCATCGTGATAAGCAAGATGGGTGCGATATTGAAAACGGTAAAGTATCAAAAGGAAAAGTTGTGGCCACAATGAATATGTTGATGGAAAATGATAGGTAATGGGAAACGTGGGTGATCAGTATATAACATTTAGTAAAACATGTCGTCATTATAGCCCATAAATGACCCACTACTGAGTCGGGCCTCCTCCAAATTTATGAAGGGAATTAGCCTACTGTGCCACGCTGGGCAAGAGCGGCAAACATATGTGTATAATTATAACTAAACTGGGTCTCTTGGAAGTATTTTCATTTTTGTCCATGTGCTAACTTTTTTAGAATACATAGTGTCACCACTCCATTCCATCCTGAGGGTCTCGTAAGAGCCGACAAAAGGAAATGACATGGCTGAAAACCTAGCCGCAAGAGAAGGAGATCTTGGTACAAAACCCTGTGCCAACCAGTCTGGCCAGGTATAGTAGACTAATACCCTCCATGTAACTGGAGGAGGCCCGACTCAGCAGTGGGTCCTATAAGGGCTGAGTAGTAGTAGTAAATTTTAATAATACATACAATATAAATATTTCCTACGTACCGTGTTTGGGGCTCACAAAATATCTGCTGATTTATTTGATAGCGTTGAGACACAACCGACCAGATGCAAGCCGTCGATAACGCCTTCGATTCCCCGGCCAGCCGATCTTCTACTAAGATTAATTCTATTCCAGTGAAAAGTAGTTTGATGTAGACATTGAGATTATTATACCGCATATTTTAGGGCATTTTTTGGTAACAGTGCCTAATGAAAGTCACGTTACCGGTAGACAACATTTTCAACAGTATAGAAAATGAACTACCACTACTACTCAGCCTATAAATGACCCACTACTGAGTCAGACCTCCTCCCATCGCAGGGAGGGTAATAACCCTACTGTGACACCCTGACCAGATGGGTTGGCACAGGGTTTCGTATTAAGTTTTCCTTCTCTTGCGGCAGGTTTTCGGCCTTGTCGTTTCCTTTTATCGCCTCTTACGACACCCTCAGGAAGGAATTGATTAGATGTGCCACCTTTGGATCAACGGGTCCCGGGGTCGGGCAAGTGTCTTTGTCTAAACCAGAGGCACTGGCTCGGAGTCTGGGTGTCACTTCTATCTATAATATGTATGTATTTACAAAAAAAAATTGTATATAAGTAGTTACCATAACACAACCATTAAGTTGCTTAGCTTGGGACGAGATGGCGTTGTGTGAAATGTCCAAGGATATTTATTTGTTTATTTAAGTATACTAAATGCGTCACCACACACAACTAGTAAACCATGTTTACTATGAGATCGGTAATGACTTATAATCCCGACTTTTGGTAAAAATATAACAACATTTATGTTAAGCACTTGGCTAATTAAACGTCAACAATGTCGATATCAGTTCCAGAATGCTTATCGAAGAGGAAACAACATACTTCCACTTTGATAAGGAGTTTGCCTAATTGATAGTCATATATTAAAACATATATATTCGCAACAAACGCCATTGTGACTCGAACTGACGAGTGAAAACATTTTTCACTCGTCAGTTTGTGTCCCCCGATCACGGAAAATTCTCATAATGATGATCACTTACTTACTTGACACTTTTCGTCATATTTTGGATAACTCACACTACCTATATTTAAAAATTATTAGCTTATGTGATATTCTGTTGTGGAAGCTTTATTATGCCGGGGCCACATTAGCGGGCTACGGCGAATATTCGTGTTATCGCGATGAGTATGGCCGAGTACATCGTTGCAACGCGTAGTATTCGGGCGAAGACGATGTACTGGGCATAGCGGAATTCCCCAACACGATTTTTACCGCGCCAACGCGACACGAATCTTCGCGCGCTATTGTAGCCCCGGCATTATTGCAACGTTTCACCAAAATCCGTTTAGTTGTTTTTGCGTGAGTACCTACCTAACAAAAATTAGTAGGATGTGGCATGCAAAGCTGTGCGTGTTTGAATATAAATGTAGAGAGATATACTCTTCGTGTATATATAATATATACTACTAACGCACGGAGGTATATGTATGTATGTAAATATACACAGTATACATGTAGCTCATTGAAAGACTTTTTTGCAGTCACGGTTTTGTTCACCCAAAAAGTACTCATATAATCTACTATGTACTTCACTTCCTCTTCCTCCAGTTCCTCTTGAATCACTCTATCTATTAAAAAACCGCATCAAAATCCGTTGCGTAGTTTTAAAGATTTAAGCATACGTAGGGACGGACAGACGACAACGACTTGGTTTTATACTATGTAGTGGTCATGATGATGTATTCTAAATCCATCACCACTACATAGTTCACTACACTACACTACATATTGTTCATTGAAAGCTTTCGGTGAATATTAATGTGATTTCTATGATTTAGGTTCAACCAAAATGTGCTCAACGCGCCTAAAAATATGTGTTGACAAAAAAAATCGCAGAGAGTCAAGTGAAAGTTAATCTTAGAAGAAAGTTTAATTCTGAAGCCGTAATTTGAATGTCAATATTTTATTGGATGTCCTCCATAAGTACCCATTTTTCTGGTTAATATAATTAAACAACTTAGCGGGCTTTCTTGATAAATATAACACAGACAGGATACATTAGTTAATCAGATAATTATACGTCACTTTGTACCACTATAAATAATTCAAATAAAAAGCTTTTGGAAGTTGTAGTGTGAGAAGACATTATTTTTATCGTAGACAAAATTAAACATCAATTTAGAAATCGGCTTTTAGGTTATCTTAATGTCATTGTTTACAAGAATGTGCTATTGTGAAGGTCGTTGCAAAATCAAGGTTAAAATTCACGTTATTTAAATTAGTTTTTAAACTTTTGACTTACATTTTTACTTAATTACTTCTCAGGCTGGTTATAGTATTATGATACTGGTTAACCATAGTGCAGCGGTTAATTGGTTTAAAAAAATGACATCCCCACTGCTATACCTACAATACTTGGTAGTTTTTCTTACCAGAAAATATGACCTTTAATTTGACTGTTTTTATATTATTACTAATTGTGTATCAACGCAGTTTTAATAATGAGAAACAATTAACAACTCATACAAGTTATGAAAATAAAGCAATTAATTATCTCGACTTATTTATATAACTTGCTTATCAAGATAACAATAGTACAAAAAGATTGTAAGGTCGTGTAAAAGGAGGAAGTCACATTGTTTTTATTTAGCTGAACTTATAAGGAGTAAATTTAGTTGGTTGATAATCTATACCTAAGCTATTATAAACAGAGTATAACAAAAACCCTACAGCTAAATCCATAGGATCGATAGTGCTGCTGGTATACATTCCGGGTGCATTTTATAAACTAAAATAACAGTTTTTTTTCTTGAAATATTAGTCACCAGCTGGTAGCCATAGTGTTATAACTTTAATATAAATAATTTGAGTTCCATAATGTTTGGCCACACAGGTCGGTCCTGGGCCGCCCGCATCCTTCGTTTTGCGGCGCCCTTAACCAGGTCATCGGTCCACCGTGTCGGAGGCCTATCAGTACTGCGCTTTCCGGAACGCGGTCGCCACTCGAGCGCTTTTTTGCCCCATCGGGCGTCGGTCCTGCGAGCTATGTTCCCTGCCCACTGCCACTTAAGTTTGGAAATCCTGAGGGCTATGTCGATGACCCTGGTTTGCCTGCGTATCTCCTCATTTCTGATTCGATCTCGCATGGGAACTCCAAGCATAGCCCTCTCCATTCCCCTTTGGGTGACTTTGAGCCTTCCGTCCATCAGCCCATAGCCTTCGGCCCATAATGAGCGACCACGACTCTGTGTCATATGTGTGTTGCCAAGAAACATTACGCAACTCAAATTACTGCGTTTTTTAGATTAATGGTAATGATAGATGGCTAGTTTGATGGATATTCCGTGGAACTCATGTTTAATGTAAAAATCTGGTCTAGCAAAACGTCGATATCTCACTCTTACTTCAAGATAGAAAAGCATTTTACATACAGAAATGCTTCTTTTGATTAGCTCTGTGCTCTCATTTCGAATGGCTATAGGGGTTTTGTTAAAACCTGTATAATTCAATATACCACACTGTGTTGAGGTTTATAAAAAGTTGAATTTCGAGATTTCATTTCTCTTGCGACTGCATCTGTCCGGAAGTCGTAGTCTAAGACACCCCCGGAATGTAATGGTTGGTGAACTTTGTGCTTCTGTATTTCCAAGTATCCATTCACTTTTTTATAAACTTGATAAAAAGTTATTGGGGGCAATAAAGTTTCATTCGGCTATTTATCAGGTTTCAGTTAGATTGTGTATTAAATTATAACTAACAAAAATCTGTTGTACCTCAGGTTTAAGATTACAAAATTAATATATAGACATTTTATATGAATAAAAATTGTTTCAACGTGAATACGCTAAATTAAAACGCTAAAAATACCATAAAATACGTTAATACGTAATTATAACTATATCGCGAGCCAAGTCACAATTCATCATTATACTCTCAAACTGTCTGAAATACAGACACACAGATCCACCCATAGATTGTGAACATCAAATATATCTGGATAGCCACTATAACCTGATCCTCGAAATACCCTTCTGGAAATTTGTAAAGAAATCACACCCCTCCACATTAACACGTACACACACAAACAAACACTTGATAATGAACGTGGAATCGGAACGCAGATAACATTGTTTTGGGATACCGCCATTAAAGTAAAAAAAGAAACCATCAAACAAAATTATAAAATCCTTTATGAAAAAAAAGCGCGGGAAACCTTGAATTTGGCAGATCGGTATTATTTTGGTGAAAATTATTTATTTAATATTTCTGTAAAATAAGCGATCAGGGGAGAAAAGTTTTGTAAATATATCTAGTAGTTTGTATATTTTTAATTAGTGTATGTGAATTAGCTGTATATAGGTAAGTTTTTATTTTTATTAGTAGAGTGAGCAGCAGTATGGAGGAACCCCCTGACCCGGGGGGTTCAGTCCCTTTTCCAGCGGAATTCGTTAGCGTTATTTCAGCTGAATCTGGCATGGACACCGATAACTCGGTTGCCCATAGCAATCAGCGAAAACGGCGTCATGCACAGAAAATTTGCAAACATTGCAACAAAAAAAAGCGAGCAAACAAAATGGCTGTGGGTCATAAAGAATCTTGCAAATGTGCAGATTTAGAACTGCAAGTATCTTCCGATGTCCCCACTGAGACTTTGGAGAGAACCACTCCTGCTCCTCCCAAGGCCTCAGAACAGGTGGTTTTGGATCACCCTAAATTTATACCTAGGAAAGTTTATACATCCTCTGATAATGGCCCGTTTCTGGTACATGTCCAAAAAATCCAAACTACTGAAAATGATGGAACATCTATTCATCCAGTAATGTTCGGTAATTTCCTAAAAAGAGGTGGTTTTTCTGATATTGTAAATGGCAGTGTTAAAAAAATTGGTAGAAATAGAATTTCTCTTTCCTTTTCTAAATTTGATTCCGCCAACAATTTCTTAAATAGTGACAGCTTACTGGCAAAAAATTTTAAAGCTTTTATTCCTTCATATAATGTTACCAGAATGGGCTTAGTTCGTGGTGTGCCTTCTGAGTGGACTGTTGAAGAAACTTTATCTAACATTAATGTTCCATTAGGATGTGGGGAAATTCTTAAGATAAGACGTTTAAATTTCAAAGTAGTAGTTGATGGTAACCCTGTATGGAAGCCCACACAAACTGTCGTTATCACTTTTGATGGCCAGGTTTTACCACGTAACATATACATGTGTTACAATTCTTTACCTGTAGAACTATACTCATATCCGACTATTCAGTGTTTTAATTGTTGCCGCTTCGGACACACGAAACTACAGTGCAGGTCAAAGCCTAGGTGCTACAAATGTGGCCAGGATCACTCTGGTTCAACCTGTAATACAGAGGAAGACATGGCATCTTGTTGCATGTGCACTGGGTTCCATTTCGCCACAAATAAATCTTGCCCTGAATTTATCCGCCAAAAAGACATTAAAACCACCATGGCTAAGAGTTGTATTTCCTATGTTGAAGCCTCAAGATTGCACCCTCCATCTCAAAGATTATTCTCAGAAGTGTTGGTTCGGCAAAACCCTTCCCAAATCAAGAACCAGATTGCTAATAATTCTGTTGGTGAACCCAAGAATCCCAAAATTCCTGTAACTAATAATTCCATGTCCTACAAAAAGACTGTATTTTTGAAATCCAATCCAAGGTTGCATCCTGTTAAAGAAAATGATGTTACATATAAGAACCTTATTAAGGATTATAATTATTCACCTTCTCAAAATGGTTGTGCCCTCAATGTTTCTTCAAATGAATCTTCAGGTGAAGAACAAAAACCAGATATCACTGAAGTAATTTTAGCTTTAGTGAATTTATTGACTCAGAATAATTTAATTCCACCGTCCAACGCTGCCTCTTTCTTAAATTTGTTATCTAATTCTTTCCAAAATGGTCAAAATATCAACCATAATACAGTGGAATTGTCGCAGCATAATTAGTAAGAAAAGTGACTTGATATATATGATAAATAAATATGTTCCATCAGTTATATCTCTCTCTGAAACCTGGTTGAGGCCAGGGATTCATTTAAGAATGCCTGGCTTCACTTGTTTCCGTGAGGATAGACCAGATGGCTATGGAGGTGTTGCCCTCCTTGTAAATAATAGATATTTATGCACTTCTTTCTCCCTTCCTTCACATAGTGAAGAAATATCCATCATTTCAATATGTATTAATAATATTTATTTTGTCTCTGTTTATATTCCTCATCCTTCTTTCCAAGTATTCAATGAACTCAGAAATATTTTAGCCAAAATACCCAAACCCTGTTTGATATTAGGGGACTTTAATTCCCACCACAATATGTGGGGGAGCTCCAATTCAAATTGTTTTGGAGAAGAAATTATGGACATTCTTGATTGTTTAGATTTATGTTTATTAAATACAGGTTCCCCTACAAGGCTAACTCGGCCAAATGAAAATATCAGTGCTGTTGATCTCTCTATAAGCTCTCCAGATCTTGCTTCCTGCCTGTCTTGGCACACTCTCTCTTCTTCTTTTGGGAGTGATCATTATCCAATAATAATTTCCTTTCCATCTAGTAAAACTAAAATTCCAGTTTCAACTCCACGATTGAAACATAATATTAAAAATGCAGACTGGAATATGTTTAGTTCTAAATTTAATCAAAACTTCTCCAAATTACCTCCAGTTCAGCTTGGCAATGAAAACACTTGCTCTGAAAGTTTCTCAGAGTTATTGTTAGAGTCAGCAGATGAGATTTTTCCAAAAAAGAAGCCATTTAGTAAATTTCCTTTGCCTCCTCCTTGGTGGGATAGAGAATGTGCCATTGCTGTAAAAAAGAGAAAGGAAGCTGAACATACTTATCGCAGTTGTATGTCAGATGAAAATTTTTGTAATTTGTCAGCAATAATTGCTTCAACCAAGAAGTTGATTAAACAAAAAAAGTTTGATGGTTGGAGAGCATTTTGCTCATCTATATCACCTGATTCCTCATCTTCAATTGTGTGGCAAAACATCAAACGTTTTAAATGTGCTGTTATTCAACCACCCACCATTTCTCTTCCTCCAGAACTGTCTTATTCTTTTCTCGACAGTATTGCTCCATATGGTATGAAAGAAGTTGATCAATTCCAGTTATCAACATTATCAAATCTCCCAAGTTCAATGGACTTTCTACCTGATCTTAATTCGTTATTCTCTATATTAGAGCTTAAAGGGGTTATTTCAAAGTTAAAAGATTCAGCACCAGGTGTAGATGGTATTCCTTATTCGTTTCTATGTAATCTTGATGGTAACGCTCTGGAATACTATTTACATCTCGTCAATTCCATAATGTTGACTGGAAATATTCCGAATGCATGGCGAAAACAAGAAATTATTCCTATACTCAAACCCGGGAAACCCTCATCTTTAGCTTCTTCTTATCGTCCAATAGCCTTATCATCAGTTCTAATAAAAGTTGCTGAACATTTAGTTAAAAATAGACTCGAGTGGTTCATTGAAAATAACAACATACTTGCACAGACGCAATATGGATTTCGTAAAGGTAAAAGTGCCACAGATAATATAGCACTTTTGACGACCGATATACACCTTGCTTTTACCCACAATAGTTATTTATTGGGAGCATTTTTAGACATAAAATCTGCATATGATAATGTTGTTATTTCTATTTTAAAAGACAAATTACTTCATCTTCGCGTTCCTCTCATATTAGTTAATTTTATAGTTAATATGCTTTCTGAGCGTGTTATACAATTGACACTTGAGGATGGGTCGGTTCTTTCAAGAAATGTATACAAAGGTTTACCTCAAGGCTCTGTCTTGAGTCCATTGTTGTATAATATTTACACTTACGATCTTGACAGTTCTTGTGGTGACTACATCAAAGTACTTCAATATGCTGATGATTTGTTACTTTATTCATTTGATCCTTCTATTAATGTATTAAATTCTCGAGTGTCTGAATCTCTGGTTTTACTTAAAAAATGGTTAGATTTTCATGGTCTGGAATTATCTGTTTCTAAAAGCACCACTGTTTTATTTTCTAGAAAACGCAAGCCTCCACATGTCTCTCTTACATATGATTCCTCTTATATTCCGATAAAGAATGAAGTTAAATTTCTTGGGATCATATTAGATTCAAAGTTATCTGGTCTTTCGCATTGCGAATATTTGGTTGCGAAGTGTGAGCGCCGAATCAACATGCTGAGATGTCTTTCTGGTGTGTGGTGGGGTGCTCACCCATACTCGTTGAAATTAGTATATAACGCCATGATAAGAAGTGTTATTGATTACTCCTGCTTTAATTTGGAACCTGGTAATAAATCAGGTTTCAAAAAACTTGATCTCGTTCAGTCCAAGTGCCTTAGAATCATTGCAGGTGCCATGAAATCCAGTCCTATTAATGCGTTACAGGTTGAATGTTGTGATCCTCCTTTTCAACTTCGTCGACAATATCTGGCTGACAGGTATTTATTCCGTTGCTCGCAATTTCCCGATCACCCCATTTTTCCACAGTTAATCAAATTATTTAATGAAATGTCCTCTTCGCCTTACTGGTCACATAAATCTTCCCCTTTTCTCATAAACAGTTTGAAACATTTCTTATCTCTATCTTCTCCCATTAATACTTCCTTTTCTTTATATAAATTCGATTTCCGTTCACTAATTTTGCCCCCTGTTATTAATTTTAATTTCGGCAGGCCCATCAAAAGTGATAGGGACTTTCAATTGTCCCTTGAAGACCATGATTGGGTAAATTGCCATCAACTATTTACTGATTCATCAAAACCTAACTCCAGCAGTAATATAACATGTGTTGGTGTAGGTATTTACCACAAACAATATGATATTGTTCAGAAAATTAGAATGCCTCCAGAAACATCAGTGTTTTCTGGTGAATGCTTTGCCATTTTAAAGGGTTTAGAGTACATACTCATGTTTAAACTGCGTAAATCTTTAATTTTCACGGATTCCATGTCTGCTTTGCAAGCCATAGAGAGATTCCCATTTCACGCGAAAACCCATTATCCCCTAGTTTATGAAATTCGTAATTTACTGTTTAAATGCTATCTTAAGGATTTCTCTGTCACCTTAGTTTGGATTCCCAGTCATACTGGAATTCAACTTAATGAGAAGGTAGACCAGCTAGCGAAAGACGCTTGTCTATCAGGAGACAAGTTTCCTTATAAAATTTATCCTCACGATCTTTTAACACTGCCCAACAATAACTTGCAGAATTCTTGGAATTCCCTTTGGTATGTAACCACAAAAACGTGTGCCAAGTCCTATTTTTCATTAGAAAGTGTAACCCTTAAGAAACCGTGGTTTTACCATTTACGTTTAGGAAACTTAGCTACCAAAATGATCATTCGGATGAGGTTAGGGCATACTGTGTGTCCTTCTCACCTCTTTCGAATGAACATCATAAACAGTCCTAGGTGTGAATGTAGTTATGAAATGGGTGATCTGAATCACACGCTGTTGTCGTGCCCACGATTTGATCGCTCTAACTTTTATAAATCTTTAACTTCTCTAGATGTTCCCTTTCCCACATGTATATCCTCTCTTTTAGAATCCAAACATTTAGATATTTATAAATCCATAGAATCTTTTATATGTGTAAATAATATAAAGTTGTAAATAGTTACTTATTTTTATATCTTATATTTTCTCCTTCTCTCTCCTAGTCCTTACCTTTCCAAATTTCCGTCCATTCCAAATTTTACGTTGTTATTTTTTCGTTTAATAAGTTTCCCCGTTTTATATTTATCAAATACCTAATAACTTAATGAAGAAATGATACAAAGTAACTTGACATTGGCTGAACACAAACCGTGAGAGCCACAAGGAAGAAAAAAAAAAAAAAATCCTTTATAAATATTATATTTTTTTAGTATAAGAGCCAAGTTTACATTTCAAAAAACTTATTCGGTCTTATTACAAAAAGCGGTTTAACTAAAAACCCAGGTTTAAACTTCTATAAACCGTGGTTTACACAAAAATGTTATTACAAATAGTGGTTTAGCGATAAACCATAGACTATATCATGGTCTAACGCTAAACCTCGGCTGCCCCTAGTTTAACAATGGTCTAAATCGTATCTGTCAAACTTTCTTCTCTAAGATAAAGCATCTTTTTCGTTGTTGTGTTGTGTTTAACCGAAAATGGATATTAACATGATCGATTTAATTGATATTGAGGATATTGAAGACGTTGAAATGTTGGAAATGCCACGCCGGCATAACCGAAATCGTGTTCGCATCAATCCCTTTAGGGAATTATCCGATGAAGATTTCAGGCAAAAGTATAGGTTCAATAAACGTTTTGCACTGAGAATATTGGACTTATTAAGGGAAGATTTAGCAAGAGATCCTCGAGGATGCCCTGTGTCTCCCGAAATACAAGTGGTTTGCGCATTACGATGCTGGGCTCGACATGAAGTAAGTAGAATCAAAGCTTGTACTGCATTTGTCATAACAATGGCAGCAATTTATACTAAATTATTTCATAAGTTCCAAACATTGTTATATAAAAAAACCCGTTCCAAACTAATATTTTGTTATTGTTTTACTAGATCCAGGATGACACAGCCGATTTGCACGGAGTCTCACAGCCTTTTATAAGTAAGATATGCAAAAAAATTGCAGAAGCCTTAGCCCGAATGTCACACAGATTTATAAAAATGCCTGCTACATTGGCAGAACAAGAGGAAGCAATGCAAAAATTTCGCAGAATTGCAAATTTTCCTACGGTTATTGGTGCAATTGACTGTACCCATATTAAAATAAAAAAGTTAAGTGAAGATGGTGGTCAACTTTATATTAACCGCAAAGGATTTCCATCAATTAATGTCCAGGTATTATTGATTTTACATCCATATTTTTCTTTTAAAATAAAGGAACAACAACTTGTCCTTAACCCCATTCTTGATGAGGTGTTGATTATAGTGTTGAAAAGTATTATAAGCTTCCAGTGCATTCATGGTGTCCTTAAGTAGTGTGATTATTATACAATAAATAATAATAGCACCCTCTGGCTTTGCATGGAATATGGATGCAGTGGAGTAGTATAATTAGGATGTTTTGTGCCTACAAAACTTTCTTTAAAATATTTAAATAACAATGAAAACCATTTTAAAATCCAGTGGTATAGAAGGAGTAAGCAGACATAAGACAGATGTGTACAGTGACTTTGTTCTCTTATAAGTAGTGATAGTGACTACTCATGCTTATGTGATTAACACTAAAATATTTAACTATTGTTTCAGGTAGTTTGTGATGCAGATTTAAAAATCATGGACATTGTTACTAGGTGGCGTGGAAGTGTTCATGACTCACGAATATTTCGAGAAAGTCGTTTGAAGCAGCGATTTGAGGCTGGTGCATTCACAGGCATATTGCTAGGAGACAGTGGCTATGCTTGCACACCATATTTGTTTACTCCATTACTGAATACTACAACACCTCAAGAGGAACATTACAACAGTGCTCACATTAGAACTAGAAATCCAGTGGAAAAATGTTTTGGGTTGTGGAAGCAGAGGTTCCGCTGTTTATTAAGAGGCCTTTACTGCAACATTGAAACTGCAAAAAAGACCATTGTGGCATGTGCTGTATTGCACAATATTGCCATAGATATGAAAGAAGATGTGTTTCATAGGGGGTTTGATGACAATGAAGTTGATGCACAAAGGCCTGTAGCATTAGTTTTTCCAGTTGAAAACAATGTACGTGGAAATATTAGAAGACGGCAATTCATTGAAAGACACTTTTAATTAAAATAATATATTTTAATCCTTAAGTAATTCTAATTATTTAACATTTTACAATAAAATTTCTCTTAATCATATGTTTCTCTTGTAACTTCACTGTAAATCTGAAAATAAATATAATTTGTGTATTTCTGTAATCTGTTATAATTATAGTGTACTTTTTTTTGTATGGACCAATTATTATTATTATTATTATTATATTTTTTTGGGTTTTTGGTCTGTTATGTATACCTAATATTTTTGGTTATTTTTTTTACGATAATAATAAATTTTAATAATAGTATTGTAAATAAAGTTTATTTCTTTCTGATTTTAATCGGTAGATTTTATTGGAGTAGAAAATATATAGATATTTTTGATGAAAATATGTACCTATGTTAAAACAAAATTTCACTCACCATTTATTATTTACTAGAGTTAAGTACTAGAGTCCTTCCTGTTTTCTAATAATTCTATTTCCAGTTCCAATTTTTTTATTTTTAGTTCAGCAATTTTAATAGTGTACTGGTGCTCCACTTCTAGCATTTCTATTTGTTTTTTTTTAAATTCAGTGTTGCTCTTCAGTAATGTTTCTTGCATTGCATTTTTTCTGTAAAATATTTACACTTTACATTTTATACTAAGTTAGTAAATAAGTATATATTCTAAGGTAATCTTGCTTACATGTTTTGAGGGCTCTTTTTTCTTTGAATTTTCTCTTTTTTTCTAGATATTGTGGCCACATTTACCTTTGAGGTACCTGAAATTATTTTAAATAAATCTAGACTCTAGACTAGAAAGAAAATAATAGCCTTTAAATTCATGTTTATGTTTTTTTCCTTTATATTAATTTTATTATTTTTACCTTGGTCCAATATAGTAATGTATTTTGTCTTATCATTGAATTCAGAAGATATTACTGGAGAAAAGTCTGTACTAGGACCAGCTGTTATTTCATTATCTTCTTTATCTTCTAGGGGATTTAATTCAACCTACAAGTATTGATTATTAAATATACTTTTAATTAATTTCCAGAGTATTTTATTTTTATAAGTAAAACACATTATTGTACTTACCACTTTTATAGCATCACTGTCATAGTTATTGTATTCCACAACAAAATCATGTGGAGCAATAGCCATAATCGCCAGATCTTCCTGAGAAGGCGACTTGGGCTTTTCACCACCCCCTGTCCTCATCTGATATTGCCTATGGGCGGACAAGTTGGCTTTGGACGCAAGTTTCATTCTCTTCCAAGCCAATTTAACTTCACCATCAGTCCTATTTTTCCCCGTGAGTTCATTAATTCTGAAAATATTTAATTAATACAGTTAATTTGAACTGATAACAGGACACACAATAAGAAAAAACTAAACGCTTACTTCTTTGCTACATTCTTCCACTCTTGAGTTTTCTTAATATTGGAGGAAGCTTTCGTGCTTTTGTCCTCGATTATGTGGCTTGATTGTGCAATCATCTCGCGTAGTATATCCTATAAATTTGGGTTAGCTTAAAATCAATAAATTAGAGACGGATTTCAAGTTAATCGAAGTAATTTATGTTTACTTACTTTTTCCTCGGTACTCCAATTCTCAGATCGTTTTTTCTTTTGTTGGTCCATCACAATAAAATCTATTATTATTAACAAAGACGCAATTGTTATATTATACTTCGTTATCGTAAGAATTCCAAAGCTAAATGAACTTTGTTCAACTTGTGATGGTTTTGTTTAATGTTATGGTTTCATATAACGCGCCAGGTTTTTACGTTTCATTACACGTACGTTCATGTATTATTAGTAATTAATACGACATTAAAAAATGTGCTTAAACCTAGATAAAACTGCAACTAATGAAATAACTATTGTTTATATTCGTGCAAAATAATATTCTGAATATTTTTAACACTCCTAAACATCATTTAATCCCTATCGTATAATCAAAACGTTTTCTTTTCTGGGCATAAGGAACGTTGCAATGGAATGATATAATGGTGAATGAATGAGATTTGTATTAATCTGTGGTTGATCTAAAGACCATGGTTCAAATGACGGTACTAAGAAGTCCATGGTTTATTTATGTTTTGTAATACGGACAAAATTTAGACCATGGTTCTGCAGATAAGCCAGGACTTGATAGTACAGGTTTAAACTAAGGTTTATTTAGTTTTTTGTAATGAGACTGATTGTAACAAATAGTGTGCACTAACTAACTGTGCACAAAGAAACTGTGCACAGTTTTGCGAAAAGCTTGACGATAACGATTCAAGATGTTTCGAGGATGATTTATATAATGATGATGTTAATGATATTAAACACCTAGTAAAAAAATACATATTTTGTATCCTCACTAACACAGCCAATCTATATTTAGTTTTATATTTTTTAAGGCCCCTGACTGGAGTACCAAACATTACATTACGTAAAGTCACGCCTTTTTCCCGCAGGGGTAGGCTTATAAATCACATGTTTTTAAAACTAATCATAAATAAAGTAACTTTAAAAATTATTAGGATTATTTACTTATTTATGTAACCAAAACGAAGAAATCAAACCTATTTTTAGTCGAATAACTAAAAAATCTAGCGATGGTAGGTACACAGAATTAAAATACTTGCTACATAAAAGTGTACCAAATACTTGGTATACGGAACATTTGAAACATGACACCGTATGTTCTTGGGCTGTTTTTTTCTCCCTTCGCGTTATCAGGCAGATCAGGAGTCGGCTGTGCCAGGTCCCATTCAGCATACACGTCATATTTATCAGAACCAGAGATAGAGTGGGGGAACGCGTTTCAGATAGTAACAATAGATATGGGGCGATTAGAATATACGGGCGGGAACTGCGATAAAAATAATTAAATTAAAAAAGTCGCTGTAACATTGTAACTAAATATTTACGGAAAGCGTAATAAATAAATATTCACGAGTAGATTTACATATTGTGCAAATTGTATTATCCTATACCTTCGATTTATCATAGAACTAGTGACCCGCCCCGGCTTCGCACGGGTGCAATGATGAACATCTAAATTTATCAGTGTATTTCTTCAATATTATGCATCTAATAAACACTAGCTGACCCGGCGAACTTTGTTCCGCATTATAAATATTTAAAACAAAAAGAAAGTTGGACATAGGTTACCTGAGATTTTTATCCCGTCCGTATAAAACCTACTTTAACAAAACGCAACTGACAGCGAAACGTTATGTTGTCTATAGTTTAATATGACCGAAAATTTGACAATTAGAAATTTTGAATTTGACTTGTTTATATTGTTGTAATTCACATAATATCTTTATAACTTGTAGCCTATGTGTTATTCTGATGTATAAGCTATATTATTGTAAAGTTTCATTAAAATCCATTCAGTAGTTTTTACGTGAAAGAGTATCAAATCGAAAACATCGATCCATCCATCCATCCATCCATCCAGCCATCCATCCATCCATACTTACAAACTTTCACGTTTATAATATTAGTAAGATATAAACCTTCCTCTTGAATCACTCTATCTATTAAAAAACCGCTACAAAAGCCGTTGCGTAGTTTTAAAGGTTTAAGCATACATAGGGACAGACAGACGACAGTGACCTTGTTTTATACTATGTAGTGATGATATTATTTGACATGTTGAGTGAGACTATATTATAGTTGGTATTAAGAAAAACTTAACTAGTCAACATTAAAATTTTAACGCGTGTATATTATACTATATTATTTGGGGAAATTCACGAATATATCATTTTATTGATACCAAAAATATTTTATTTTGATTTTACAATATGTTAAGATAATTCATAAAACATTTCAACTTTTTATAAGATACCATATTGACACATCGGCCTACGCAAACATGGTAATAATCCAACCGAACAAGCAGTTTACGCAGTACATCTCTAATAAAACCAGTAATATAATCTTCATTTTAGAAGACTGGCAGTTCGTCCGCGTTCAAATGATCAAGTAACGAGATAGCTAGACAAATCTCAAAGCACACATGAACCATTCAAACGGCTGACATTGACAGCTCCTGTCAAAATAAGAACATGCCGCACGCGTTCGGTATTTAAAAATGCCTTTTAATTTTGACGTCGAGTATTTTCCGATGTTATTATTTCACTACATGGCTACCGTGTGTTTTACCAAGTATATTTCTAGATTTTACTCGATTACAGCAAAAAAGCTGTAGTCGAGTTTTACTGAAAGTTGGTCTAATGTGAAACTTTTTTTCATTTGGACTTAGTAATACAAATAACGAAATATCTTCTAAACTAACAGTATAAGGATAAGAGTTGATTGTTTGTTTGCATTGAATAGACTCTGAAACTACTGGACTGATTTGAAAAATTCTTTCGCCTTGCTTTAAAAAGGTAATAAAATACATATAAAAATATATTTGTGTGCAAAGCCGAGGCGGGCCGCTAGTAATAAATTACAATATCTTTTCAGTTTTCATAGCTTTATAGGATCAACAATTATCAAGCGGTGTTTTTTTAATATGTATATTATGAACATAATATCCATCAGGACGCGACTGATAAAATAAAATTTTAACCGTTTTGCTGCCTGAGATATCATTATGATAGTGTACAAGTTTCGCTGATAAGTAAATTAGCCACAAATGCTAATTGCCATCCCACATAAACTGGCCTTAGACCACTTTAGCATGTGCTGATGTAAAAATAATTTTTATCATTGATTTACCGTCGCCCGCGGCGAGATAAAGTATCTATAGAGCAATAAACTCCAGTATAATACATTAGTATGTCTGTTAAGGCTATCTGGTCCCAAAGAGATAAAAGTCAGCAATCTTAACGACATTTCTTATCGCAAATTCGGAGAAAACTGATGCCTCACAAAGTATAGATGGCAATTTATACAGATTTTTTTAGTTATTTATTGCAATGTTATCGGAAGAGATACCGTTATTGATTGGAAGTATTCTCGTGATAAAATTTCATATTGAAGTAACGATTAGGTTTCGATATCGGATATCGGTACATATTTGCATATCGTTAAACGGTAGTCAACCGATTCTTACATAAACTTCGTGGGAGAAGCAACCATAATGGTATCTGTGCAATGGCCAACTGTCTATCAGCTAGTGAGGTCTACAGCTAAACCTGATGCGTCCATGCCTACGTCATGACATTGATTCCATCGATTCTTAGTCTTGACCTTAACGAAGCAATCCGTCAACCTAGTCGGCGGTGTTCCATTTATTGCCCATACTCGAAATGATGTGGATGCCACAGTAGATCCAACCTATTAAAAGGATTAGCTGTGGTGACACCAACTTGGGCGAGGCTGAAAACCAGTGACAGGTGCCGTATAACTTGATGCTTCGCATATAGGTGAGCCTAGCCCTAGTATATTTTTGTCTTTCTTTCTTTTCTTTGTATATGGCTGGGACCCTGTTATTGCAACTGTTACATTTTGTACGTAGATACCTTAATCATACTTCATTAGAAGTGACTGTGATATTAGTTGGTATACTCCATCAAAAACACTATTTTTGGGCATTCTCAAGAGTGAATAAATATCTATTGAATATTGCGTAGATTTCGAGAGTGTAAGGTCTAAACCTTATTTATGATAAATAACATAGTTTTATTTTGTATCATTTATAGGCTAAGAAGAAGAAAATACAAATTTAATTGCGCTGGAAAATTATCTTCTTAGAAAACTATAGACTAGTTTTGACACAAATGTGCCCACATGTTTCGTAGTTGAGAATATACTTTTTCAAATCTTTATACATATAAAAATATACCTGTTGTTAAACCGAACTCTTACACAATATAAAACGACATTAACTAAGTGATAATTAGAGAAAAGATGAACTGAATTTACTTCACCACTTAAAGTATGTGTGTGTTTCGGACCCTTCAATAACGTCGGATAAACAAGATATTCAATAGGCTTCAATCGTTTTTCAAAATTACTAAGAAACCAATCACACCAAACAAAACTTCGGGCACAGATAACGAAAACGTAAACATTGTCTTACACATTGTTTTGACGTCCGCAGCGCCCTCTAGTGACGCGACAGTCGCCAACTCCAGCTGTTT
This sequence comes from Clostera curtula, assembly GCA_905475355.2. Lineage (NCBI taxonomy): Eukaryota > Metazoa > Arthropoda > Insecta > Lepidoptera > Notodontidae > Clostera > Clostera curtula. The sequence continues at coordinate 19,691,874 of FR997796.1, read as the reverse complement.
CAGGTACTGCAACCACAATAACATAACGACACAGCACAACACTATTTGTTCAACTTTTTAAATTTTCAAATATCGAACGCGTTTGAGCCGTCATACTTTTGCCGCGTAAACTTAGTGACTGGCCCGGCGAGCCGAACGCCCCTCCCCGCACACAAGCGCGTCTCATCCGCACATATACACACACACAGACAGACGCGATCCCTTATCAGTCGGGTTTAACTAGCAATGGCTGGCCCCAGATGGTATCACTCCCGCTCGCGGTTACGTTGCATTGAAAGATAAGAGTCAATGATACTATCGCTGTTTGAATAAACTTGTATAAAATGTCAAATAAAAAAGCTGCACGCCATAACTGCGGTATCTGGTGGCGATTTAGCTGATAGGTGCCTTCTACGCTGGCTAAGTGTGTCGGAAGTTCAACGGCTTTGGGGTTACAAGTCTGGTAAGATATGGCGATCAGTTTTGTCTAACAATGTCCACTTTGGGACTGATCACATCTAAGCTATATTTTGTTTTAGGGTTTCAATTCAAACTCAAATAGCAAACTCAATTATATCCGACACTATTCAATTTATATTTTTTTACTTTTTTTTAAATTTATTTTAGTGGCTTGGTCGCTGATCGATCATAACGCCTCATACGTTTACATTTTGTATTTGCAATTTCACTTAACTAATTAACTTAGATAATAACTTCGCTTCTCCCGATGTTGGGTTAGCAAGACACTAATAATTAGATTCCTAATTTAAATTTAACATTCTCATACAATTGTGACGTTTGTGATGGATTTAGAATACGAAGTGTCACTACCCCATTTATCCTCAGTGTGTCGTAAGAGTCGACAAAAGGAAATGATATGGCTGAAAACCTAGCCGCAAGAGAAGGAAAACTTCGTATGAAACCCCGTCTGGCCAGCGTGGCTCAGTAATTGATTACCCTCCATGTAGTTGGAGGAGGCCCGACTCAGCAGTGGGCCATTTAAGGACTGAGTAGTAGTTGTTGTACGTCATAAAGTTATAAAATCTGATTATGTACTGTGATGTGCTAAATATCATGCATGATCCATTGTTTTTTTACTTTGTATCACATGAATGTCCGATTGACCTTAACACGTCGTGAAAGTGTGACGTCACTTATAATAGGGTTGCGCCCATCGTCCGTCGTGCCGACGTCATTGGAACTGCGAGCCGATGCATTGCAGTTCCCCAACAGAAAGCTACTACTACTACCCATAGCTGACCCACTATTGAGTCAGGCCTCCACCGAATTTAGGGACGGAAAGTAGCCTTCTATGCCACTAGCAAGATGGGTTGGCAAAGGGTTTCGTATCAAGGTTTCCTTCTCTTGCGGCTAGGTGATCTGCTTCTTGCGTTCCTTTGGTCACCTCTTACGAGTCCCTAGATCCCTAGGCTTGGTGACATTATGAATGTTAATCCGTCACCACATAGTAGGCATGGTATAGATGATTAATGATTATGAGAATGATTTGATATACATATAATATTATGTATAGAAATTGCAAGTAATATAATAAGTAAGTATACCTACTTGAATTTATGAAATAATATGAAAATTACATATACAAGTTAAATAAACATTATTAAGAAGTATATTTTTCTGAATTAGTTCTCCGAGTGTCAGAAAAAAAGACCAGAAGGAAGTTTCATTAAGTATTCTACCCAGACACATCAACGGCTGTGGCAGGCCTCTTTTTATCAATGAATGGAAACCAGCTGATGCCAGTAAGGCCAGACTGGCCATAGTTTCTGGGCATCTTTTTAATTAGTGAAGTCACTTGTTGCACATCCGTATATTTATTCTTACACTAAAAACTTGAACATTTACTTACCTGAAACAAAAACAATTAAAATAAGTATTGTATTCAAATTAGTTCTCTAATAACCAGTTTATGATAAACATAACATAATAAATAAAGCATATACACAATAAACAAAGCAATCCTGCTAAAATTATAGACTAGCTGAGCCCGGCGGTTTACCCCGTGGTAAGAAAAAATCCATTTCTTTTTACTTTTAGTTTTTTTTCTAGTTACTTGACACTTATTGTCACATTTTGGACAATTCACACAATATCTTTAAGTATAAATCATAGCGAATGTGTTATTCCGATGTTTATGCTATATTATTGTGAAGTTTCATTATAATCAAGTTTTTACGTGAAAGAGTAACAATCATCCATCCATCCATACTCACAAAATTTCGCGTTTATAATATTAGTAGGACGTGAAAGTTTGTAAGAACGTATGCTTGTTGATCTTTCACGGAAAAACTTGATTATAATTGAAACTTGGATTTTGGAATGGATTTTGATGAAACTTTGTATGTAGCTTATTAATCAGAATAACACATGGACATATATACTTATAAATTATAGCCTAACTATAACAGTGTTTGGTATGTTTTGTTAAATACCTGGGACGGGCCGCTAGTATGTGTAATAACATAATACGGAAACCATGGACTACTACTATTCAGTCTACTAAATCGTCGGATCCAACTCGGCTGGGCAGCGTTCGGGAAGCTGCGAAAGATCTTCTCGTCCACAATACCGCAGTGTCTGAAGACAAAAGTCTTCAACCGATGTGTGTTGCCAGTGATGACATATGGAACAGAGACGTGGTCGCTCACTGTGGGCTCCATCAGAAGGCTCAAAGTCACCCAAAGGGCAATGGAGAGGGCTATGCTCGGAGTTTCCCTGCGAGATCGAATCAGAAATGAGGAGATACGCAGGAAAACCAGGGTCACTGACATAGCCCACCGGATTGCCAAACTTATGTGGCAGTGGGCAGGGCACATAGCTCGCAGGACCGACGCCCGATGGGGCAGTAAAGTCCTCGAGTGGCGACCGCGTTCCGGAAGGCGCAGTGCTGGTAGGCCTCCCACACGGTGGACCGACGACCTGGTTAAGGTCGCCGGAAAGCAGTGGATGCGGGCGGCCCAGGACCTGCCTTTGTGGAGATCCTTGGGGGAGGCCTATGTCCAGCAATGGACGTCTTTTGGCTGAAATGATGATGATGACTACTATTCAGCCCATAAATGACCCACTGCTCAGTCGGGTCTACTCCCTGTGCCATGCATGAGCCTACTGTGTCATGCTGGCTAGACTGGTTAGCACAGGCAGGGTTTCGTATCAAGTTTTCCTTCTCTTGCGGCTTGGCTATCGGCTTTGTCATTTCCTTATGTCGGCTGACACCCTCAGGATGGAATGGGTGACCCAAATAACATCGCCCTTGAATGTTAGTATATTAGCATTTTCTTTGTACCACACTAGACCAAGTACCCAACGCAGTCTTCTGGCAATTAGACCCCACCAGCTGCTCGGTACGGTAACTGCGCATTTTAATAACTGTCTAGATTCGGTACTGATGATCCGATAGCAACCAAGGTTATGATTAACCAGATAGATACAACTTGAATAGTGTTGGGACACATGCTATAATACTGATATTAAATACTCAATTGTATTTTTTGTTAGGACTAAATATAGGGATTATAATGTTGGTTTACATTGAATTCAATAAACTATTATATTTTCCGTGGGGTTACAGATTTTGAATACACAATGTCACCAACTCATCCTGAGGGTGTCGTAAAAAGCGACAATAGTAAATGACAAGGTCGATAACCTAGCAGCAAGAAAGAAAGAAAGAAAACATTTATTCAGCACAGCTTAGCTATATACACACACACAAATATAAATATAATAACTACAACTAATACTACAAACTACATATGGTGTGGTACAGATGTCGCATGTCTCGCGGTTGCTGTGCGGAAAAGGTCTAATTCAGCGTTTTGTCAGGGCATGGCAAGAGGAGGACACGAAACCCTGTGCCAACCCGTCTGGCCAGCGCAGCACAGTAGGCTAATTACCGGAGTCCTGATTCAGCAATAGGTCATTTATAGGCCGAGTAGTAGTACTTAGTTTAACAAAGCATTTTTGTAAACATCATCATCATTACAGCTAAAAGACGTCCACTACGGGACAAAGGCAGGATTTCCACTAAGACTGGTCCTGAGCCAGCCGCATCCATCGCTTTCCGGCGACTTTAACCATTCCACCACCGTGTGAAAGAACTGTGCTTTTTGTAGTCTACCAAAATTGAATGTAATATGCAAGCCTTATGCCCGCCACTATTACACTCACACTCACAAGACACTCACACCAAAGCACACGATGTTCATTCGAGATTGTCTATCTCCCATCGCGGTGTATGCAACGCTCATTTACATAAAACTATTATTTTTTCGAGCGAGCTTATCTTTTATCATCGATTAAGTTTTTGTGCTGTTTTCTGTGTAATAAGCTGGTATGAGGGCTTGATGGATAAGTTTTTGAATCGCTTAAAATACCTTCTCTAGATAGTGCGTGCCTTAACCCAGTTGATTAAGCATTAAAGATGTATGTTTTTATAGATAGTTCATCAATAAATACGCCTTTCACTTCAAGTCTTGACAACTTTAAATATTAGAAAATAAATTAGTAATTTGTGTGAAAACCTTTCAGTAGCGTAGATTTTCAACCCATGCCCAGTAATAGAGAAAAAAAATATTTTTTGGCGATAAATCCCAAATAGTAATTTGTGTGAAAACCTTTCATTAGCGTAGATTTTGAACCCATGCCCTTTAACAGAGAAAAAATATATTTTTTGGCAATAAATCCCTTAAAATGTGTTGAATTCCAATAATAGACATATAAACAGACTTCGTCGTCTTCAAAAATCTCTACATACACTTTTCAATCCTTTACAATTGTTGCGGTATGACAAAATTTGCGCATATCCTTTATCTAAATCGATCTAACCATTTACTAACATTAATATTTAACCAGCCGTTTAACTGTAATAAGTTTAGAGACAGCTATTTTCACACATTATTCAGTTTCCAATTAGAATTTGTTCATCTTCTTCTTTAAAAAACGTAACCTCTTCTATAAGTATTAACCTACATCGCGGGGCAGTTAAAAACATGAAATTCACGAACACAAATGACACCCAGATCCCCAGCAAGTGCCTCTGGTTTACACAAAGACACTTTGCCGGCTCCGGAATCGAACCCGGGACCCCGTGATCCAAAGAAGGCTGCGCATCCAACCCAGAACAACAAGGCCAAATTGGGAGACTTGGTCGAAATGCAAAAAAGGAACATTTCAAAAGGTTATGCTCATCAGCCGAGTATAACTGGTTAATCACTCTTTTTAGGAGTCTGGGGATGGCCCATTGATTGGCTACAACATGTCGATACACACTCCAACACTCCAATCAGCGAATACCACGTCGCAACCTATAATTATCCTGAAACAGTTCCCGTCACGTCCCTATCATCGAACCCGAATCAAACGGGAGCCGCTAAGTACATCATATCTCGACAAAAATTCATAAAAGAAAGGTCCCGAGATATGAGCTGGCGCCATCGGCCATGTGTCCGAGATAACGCGAGAAATAAATCAGGGCAGCACTACTTGATAATGCGGGGATGAGATAATGCATTAATCAGTGAGATGGCTGCAGTTAATGGATTCTTAATGTGACGAAACAGCCGTCATGTTTTGTTTACATCGCCGGACGCAGACGTGTCTATTTTACGAGTCTTCCATTGCTACTCAGCAAACACGTGCAACTTCGTAACCCATGCGGAGTGTACTGGTGTGTTACGCTGGCAAGACGGGTTGGCACAGGAGATCCCGGGGCGGGGTACGGGGATGTCTCGCCCCATACGGGACGTCGGCTCGTAAGGAGCCTGAGGAGAGGAGGAGGGCCTCCTCGTCTGCGGCGGCGTGGTTCTGCATCAGATCCCACAATGCCGCAACAGGACGCGAGTTGGAGCACCCCGGGGAGGTTTGGTGGGTAGGCCCCCACTATGGGGGAGAGTCCCACACTCCCCTTGCTGGCCATCCCCGTGGCCGGAGAGGAAGTCCATAAAGGATTTTACCCCGGGCGAACAAAAAAAAAAGGGTTTCGTATAAAGTTTTCCTCCTCTTGCGGCTAGGTGGTCGGCGTTGTCATTTACTTTTGTCGACTCTTTCGACACCCTCAGGACGGAGTGGGGTGGTATTCTAAAGCAGTTACCACACGGAGTGCTCGATAGCTTTTGAATATCCCTCTACATGCTGTAGAACGTGCGACATGCTACAAATAACAAACGACATTTTCTTAGTTCTTAAAGGCCCCTACTACTGAGCTCATGCTCTCAATACAAACACGAAGAATGCTCCCAAATATAAAGTTTTTATTAGTTTAATATCATATCATTGAATGACTTAACGTACAATTATATTTACATAATGATATTTAATTGCAAGACGGCTTTTGATGTCGGCCTGATAATGTTTTTATTGTTTCTCAAATTACTGGCCGCGTCTTTAAGTGCCACAGATAAAAAATATGCGGCATTTAAAAACCTAAAACGATAGACTACAGCTTTTAAGTATTTAACTTTTGAAGCACTTTTTAAATCAGTCTGACAATCGTGACAATCGATATGGCAAGGAAGGCATAGTAAACAAATGTCCCTCCATTAAATTGGTGGAGTCTCCAAGCGGTTTAGCACACGCTGTAGATATACGTCAGATGAACTATATGTGTCGTGACGGATTACCATGCGGTGACGGATTTAGAATACACAGTGTCACCACCCCATTGCGTCTTGAGGGTGTCGTAAGAGCCGACAAAACTAAATGATAAGGCTGAAAACTGGCGTTGACGTTGTTTTTCCATATTAATATCGCTAATAAAAAATAGGGGTAGATCGTAGACGGGCGAAAATTTAGGGTAAATTTAGGGTATGCTGTAAAAACAAAAGATTTCGTCAAAAAATAAAAAAGTCATCCCCCTGAGTGTTAAGGGGGGACGCCCCTTAACATTTAGGGGGATGAACCATAGTTGTTGTCCAATTTGCAGACCTAACCGATATGCACACAAAATTTCACGAAAATCGGTCGATCCATTTCGGAGGGGTTCAATAACAAACACGATGACACAAGAATTTTATTACATAGACATTTTTGATTTTGATTTATGCGTTATTTGAGTTATCTCTTACATGACATTAAGAATGCTAAATCCCCCATCACACGGACATTGCCTTACCCAACATCTAAATATATTACAATTAAGTTGACCATCGAACTGTTTATTACCACAAAATCCAATAAACCCACATTTTCACACGATTTGGTGTGAAATGAAATCGTTCCAAACTTGGGACCAGTTTTTTACATATGGTCCATAAAAATTACAAACACTCGATAACAGTCGTTTGATACGACCCATGCTGATGGCTGATGGTGGTCAATCGATACATTATCAGTCCATCTGACCCCCCTCCGGCCCCCACTGGTGAGTCGTAGCGTTAACAAAATAGACTCTTTCAGTTGTCATGTGCGACTATCTTTTTGAGTCGATGAATTTATGCAGCAATACTGAAGTAGAATACATATTAATAAATCATATGACATTTTGTCCATGTGGCGATGGGTTTAGAGTACATAGTGTCACCACCCCATTCCATCCTGAGGGTGTCGCAAGCCATACATGACCCACAGTGCCACGCTGGCCAGATTGGCAGAGAGCTTTGTATCAAGTGTTCCTTCTAAATCCACCACGACACGGATAAAAATAAAATAGTATAACATAATTGTTGGCGATCAGCAACATGTCGCGGGTTCGATCCCCTCACGGAAGAAATATTTGTACGACCTACACGTATTTGTTCCGGGTCTGCGTGTTTTCTATGTATGTATTTATATAAAATTATGGTCCCAATATTATTTTAAAAGCCCCGCCAACGTTTGCCTTCCGTCGTCGTTAACAGTCTTTAAAACCATTAGATTATTGTACTCAAATAATTTTAAATCAATTCAATTTCAGTAAAAAGGTAGAGGTTTTAATTCAGAAGTCACAGTAGTTTCCGTTCAGTCTGTACCCCATTCCAGCGATGGCAAGATGGAGCTGATAATCGCGCGATCAAATTACTGGCCCGGGTACCACGCCCGCTGGGAGTAAGGTGCGCGAGTAATAATACTCATTAACATGCTCCTTTGATTTGAACCACAGCCCGGTCACTTGTCACAACTAACTTTTTTTTAAATATATTTAAAATTTGAACACGAACGAACGCGCCGTGAAGTGACGGATCCAGAATACATTTCGCCAACCCATTTCATCCTGAGATCCTGAGGGTGTCGTAAGAGGCGACTAAAGGAACACAAGATCACCCAGCCATAAGAGAAGGGAAACTAACTAACCCAAACCACTAATCCGTCTTTCTTGGTAGGAGGCAGTTTACCTTCCATGTACACAGGGTTTTATATGAACTTTTCCTTCTCTTGCGGCTAGGTTATCGACCTTGTCATTTCCTTTTGTCGGCTCCTACGACACCCTCAGAATGGAATGTCGTGGTAACAAAGAAAGAAAGAAACGTGTTTATTTTGTTCGCACATCTGAGCGGTACAAAAGACATGTTACAAATAAGATAAACTAAAAAAAAAGGAAAAATACAATATATATATATATGTGGAATAATGAATGCTCATACTTACTTACTTTTTGCCAGTATGGCAGTTTTCTTACTGTGGCAATTCAAAGATAAGAAGGAGGTCAATGACGGATAGGCGGAGAATAAGAAGAAGAATCGGTTGTTGGATGATTGTGCTAGATTTTGTTTTTCGGTCTGAATATAATGATTATTTCAATTCGAGTTGTGTAAATTTAAAAATCCCTACATATATATATATATGTAACAATAACAAATTTTTAATATCCTGTTTTGTGAGAACAAAAAAGGACCATAGCTCAGCATATGCCACATCATAACAATAAATGACGCAGCGCTGGTATTCTGCTAGGCCCTTGAGCGACTAACACTATTGTATTCCTAAAAGCGCTAAAAGATGCTTGGTTAACATGATTATGGAAGCCTGTATTACTTAATTCTCAGCCCATAGATGACCCACTGCGGAGTAGGCCTCCCCCAAATACATGAATGTTAATTAGCCTGCTATGGGTTGGCTAGGGTTTCGTGTCACCTGCGCCTGATGCCGCCCTAGCCGAGGCTGCGGACGGTTGGGTCGGGGAAAGCCCACCGTCCGCCCGTATAGCCTACCGCGAAGGTGAGGGTGCCCGATGGGGCTGCCGCCTGCGGACCACGGTAGAAACGTACGCGGTACCCGTGGTCCGCCGTGAGGGCGGTTGTCGGCGAACGGCGGGTTGTTTTAGTGGGTGAGGGCCCCACACTACCCCGTAGTCTCCCCGGACGCGGGATGTGCGGTAAGGCATTTATTCCCGACAAACCAAAAAAAAAAAAAAAAAAAGTGTTTCGTGTCAAGTTTTCCTACTCTTGTGGCCAGGTTTTGACCTTATTATTTCCATTTATCGGCTCTTACGACACCTTCAGGACGAATAGGGGTGGTGACACTACGTATTTTAAATCCGTCACCACACGGAAGCCTGTATGACATCACTAATACAAGCCTAATCGCCTTTATCTTCTGGATATATATTGTTTATATCCAGAAGATCAGTGACGTAATACAGGCTTCTTTACCAAGCATCCAGAAGTCAAATATGGCGTGTAAAACTGAAAATGGACGAGACCGCGCGTCATAACCTCCGAGACAACCCATATTGCATTGTCGAGCTAATTGGATAGAGATCCTTATCGCCGGAGCCGATAAAATGGCGCTGATAACATTCTGTAGTGACTTATTAAGGCCGTTCCCAGAATAATATTAGATGGCACGATACGCGGTCGCCGATGTGTGCTGGCCTGGTACGGTCGGAAGAAAAACATTCCAATTTTGGACGACAGAAGAGATCTGCTAGTACTACTCAACCCATACACCCACTGTCACATGGCCTCCCCTAGTCACATGGAATTATATAAGCCTGCTGTGCCACCCTTGCTAAACGAGTTGCCATAGTGATTTCTTAGGTTTTCGCGATTATTACACATTGAAATTAAACCAAGTCTGCAGTTTGTGAGAACACATTCAACAAGACCAACCACTACATCCATTTTGATAGACCTCAAATCCTTGCCAAGGAAAATCATTACATCCCGCGAATGATCGCGAGGCTATTGAGATTAAAAAACATCCAAATTTCAATAGAGAGGATGGTTGGCAAGTACCACCTGCTTGGGATCCAGTCATTAAATTAATCAAATCTCAAGCAAAACACTCATCCGCAAGATGGATCTGGATCTGGACACCGTGAGCCATTTCTGCGTGCACAGGGAACGTTATCAATAAAACAAAATTATAGGCGGTAGGTTTTAACTGTTTCTTTGCACTTTTGAAGACAACTGTCATCTAGTCTCTCCCGCGACCACAACTGCTGCAAAGCATTCGAAACGTCGGGAATTAAATAATGTAATATACACGCGATAAATCCGTTAAAAAGTGTTTAACTTCAATGAGTTGCCATAGGTTTTCGTTTCAAGTTATCCTTCTCTTGCGGCTATGTTTGGCTTGTAATCACCACACAGACACATGAGAGATCAATGAACCGTTTTCTTTCCATCTCGCTTTTGCGCAATGTTCCTGACTGTTTGCGGAGAGTCGACTCGAAGCTTGCGGTTCAACTAATGGAGACCAATGCATCTAAAGTTGCGAAACATGATTTCCTATCAGTTAGCATGGCCCCCAGGAGTATGCTATCCTATTGGGGAGTATATCCCGTGGCCCTGGTTCGGGCAGTCGAGTCACCATCATTGTAACCTTTGTAATTGTAATTTAAATAAAAGGTATTGAAAAGAGCAACCATGGAGTTTGTTGTCGGCTCTTCTCTGCGGAATGGCATTCCGAGCCGGTGGTAAAAACTAAATGGTTTTTTTCCTATAATTTGTAAATTCTTGTGTTATATTTTTTGTAGCATTCGGAAGAATAATACATTCTTTCGATTTCTTTTCGAATAAAAAACATTTTGTATTTGATATTATCGCCAGCCAGTGATAAAAAAATTGAAAATATTTATGATGGGTCTTCAAGAAGCGTGCAATTAGGTCATCAAGTCAGCACAGCAACGTTTTTGCAAACTGTACGCAACCCTATCAGCGATCAGAACAACGGATCGCGTTGTGTAGTTTTTGCGAAATTGGCCGATCGGCCCCAACTCCTGGTTCCCTGAAAAGTGGAAATATCTGAAATTCAATCTGCGACAACGTGGCGCGATGCATCAAAATCGTTAGCGAATAAATTAAGATGTTGTCAAACGTAAAACAATTACCGTGCGTTTAAATTTTAATTGGTGTTCTGATGCGTTCCTGTTGTCAATATGATTAAATCGATTGCAGAATATGTTAATCGATTATTGTTTTAATACAAATTGTCAAATTGATTTGGGTTTAAATATTTATGTTGGATATAGGCTTGAGTAATCTCTCATGTAAAACCACTTATCTACCTTAACCTCGCCTTTTCCAAATGTTATTGACTCACCAGACGTTAGGCTAAATACCAGTAACGCAAAAGAAGGAAGACAAACACTGTGCCGACCCACCCTGTTAGGCACAGAAATGGCCAGACAGCAATGGCTCATATATGGGATTAGATGTTGACGAGTCTGTGCATTAAGTACAGTGTTCCCAACTTCGAGGTTTCCCCCCAAATTTTGGGGATTTATCGGTAAGGTGGTGGTTTTTAGGGGTGTTAGATTTGTATGATATTATTTATTATTTCTTACCTAGCATTGATACAAAAATACAGGTCCTATATTTCAATGAGGATATTATTTAAAAAATTACGGTGAAATATTTTTGAGCCTTTGTATCACTAATTATCGCGAGTAATTATGTAATGCTCACTCACAAAACCACTGCTGAGAAGAACTGGTAAAAAACTTGTTATTTTCTTTTGTCAATAAAAAATACTCAAATGCGGAAGATAAACAGCAAGTGGCGGTAAATACCATATTAAACACTAATGATACCCACGTGTAATGTTAGTAGTTAATATTAACTTTAATAAAATTAATATGGTATCGTGACCGCTAACGGAGGAGATAGAAATCTTTATTAAGCAAAAAGGTGCATAAAGTTTAATTAGAGGATTCAGATCCTCTCGACTGATAGAAGTAATATCGATACACCTTGTAATGTTTGTTTCATTTGATGGTACAGTCGGGATAATAATTGTATACTAATACTACTACTACTTTCATCATCATCATCATCAGCCCACACTGGTCCACTGCTGGACATAGGCCTCCCCTAAAGAGCGCCATAGCGCACTGGCTTCAGCTTGACGCATCCAGCTGCTGCCCGCAACCTTTCGCAAATCGTCGCTCCATCTAGCAGAGGGCCGTCCCACACTACGCTTGCCGATACGCGGTCTCCACTCAAGAACTACTACTTTACGGATTTAGAATACACAAGGTCACCAATCCTGAGGGTGTCGTAAAAGGGGACTAAACGAACGAAGGGGCAGATTACCTAGCCGTAAGAGAGGGAATACTTGATACAAACCCTGTCCCAACTATGGTTGCCAACTATACTGTTTTGAACAGTATTATACTGTTTTTCACTTAATTATACTTTTTACTGTCGAACAAAAATAAAGTATACAAAATACTGTTTTCAGGATCAAAATGCAAACGCATTTCTATTTGTGTAAACAAATACTTAGACGCTCACACATTGTTTTTCATTAGTGAATGCTGAGTTCTGCAGGATTGCCAAACTTAAGTGGCAGTGGGCAGGGCACATAGCGCGCAGTGGATGCGGGCTGCCCAGGACCGGCCTTTGTGGAGATCCTTGGGGGAGGCCTATGTCCAGCAGTGGACATCTTTTGTCTGAAATGATGAGTGGCGGGAGGATAGGAATAGAGCAACTATTAATTTAAGCACCATTTTTTTTAAATTTCATTTATAATTGTGGTGAGGCGTATAAAGTTTTAAAAAACGATTATAAATTAGTAAGTTGTGCGAGTAGATATAAAAATATGTATTTATTTAAAAAAAAACTGTAAACGTTTCTAAAATACTGTTAAATATTCTTGATAGAGCTGAATATACTTTATTTCTTGTAAAAAAAGTTGGCAGCCCTAGTCCCAACCCTTCTTGTCTGCGTGGCACAGTAGGCTTACTTCCCTCCTATAATTGGAAGAGGCCCCACTTACCTGTGAGTCATTTATAGGCTGAGAAGTAGAAGCAAGTAGGTCTCCCCGAAATATTATTTTGTCGGCGATTTCCGATATTTTTTAAAACACTGTATTTTGGCTTGGGCGTTAGAAGGATACTACTGTTAACTAGATCTGGCTGATGTCATATCCTACAAAACTGTCATATCCTGGCTTTGAACCTAAAAATGGCGATCTGAAAAGAGCAACTACAGAGTTTGTTGCCGGCTTTTCTCTGTAGAGCGGCATTCAAAACCGGTGGTATATGGTAAATAATCCATTTTAAATGGTAAATTTAAATTATATTTCATTGTTTTTTTTTAATTATAGAAATATCGTTACACGTGAACCTGACTGTACATATTTTGAGATCCTAGCGATAACAGTACTAACCACAATGGACTAACAGAAGTACTATCAGTATACACGTATTTGTAGATATAAATCACTTAATAGATTTTTTAAGTTAGAAAACAGTGCTGACTTTCTAAGTGTTGTTTGAGCTACGGAAACCCGGCAGGCACACACTTACAGATTTTTTGACACTTTTTTTGTCGCTAGAATGCGAAATGGTCCGTATGGTGACGGATTTAGAATACATAGTGTCACCACCCCATTCCATCCTGAGCTGCCGACAACCTACTGTGCCACGCTGACAGACGGGTTGGCACTAAATTTCCGTCTCTTGCGCCTAGGTTTTCCGCCTTGTCATTTACGCTGTCATTTTATCCACTGTTAGGATACCCTCAGGATGGAATGGAAGGTGACATTATGTATACTAAATCAGTCACCACACGGTACAGTTCATACCTACTTTATTTCTTTACTAGCGACCCGCCCCGGCTTCGCACGGGTGCAATGATGAACATTTAATTGATAAGTGTTCCTCTACAATATTATGCATGTCTTATACATATAAACCTTCCTCTTGAATCACTCTATCTATTAAAAGAAACAGCTTCATGATCATTAAAGCATCACATTTAAGCATACTTAAGGACGGACAGACGGCAGCGACTTTGTTTTATACTATGTAGTGATAACTGGGTTATAGATATATGGCTATAGATGGCTCTTAGACCCTTCGAATGGTGTGATAAAGTTATTTATTGCATCACCACATGAGACAAATTGTCATCAGAAAACCATTCCTCAACACATAAATTTCCCATATTTCTACTCTTGTCAAAGACTCAACAGAAATTTACGCCAAGCCTCTTAGATCCATTATATTACCTCACAATGTTTACAGTGATTTAAAACATACGAGACGGCGCGAGAATGACATTTAAAAGTCAAGACACCTCTTTCCGTTTAGCTAGGTCACAGTGAATATACATTTGAGCTAGAGCAGTAGCAACGGTGTCAAGGCTTATAGAAATGTCAGACCCTATAAAGATTCACCAGTGAAAAGTTTTTTATTAAAATAGTATTTTTTATTCTTCATAATCTATTTTTAAGCCTAAGGACAACACTGTCTAAATTATGTAATAAACTGTGTCATAAATAAACCGTAACCAAAAAGAATTATTGTATCATCTTTGTTTACAATTTCCTCATTTTGTTTTTTTATCTCTTACTGTGATGAATGAGAAAAAGTATGGAGAAACGTGTCTAGATAAAATTTAACATAGTAATAGGCTGAAAAAGTAAATGCAAATTTATCACTCTCGAAGGTTCCAGAAGACTATTTCTGATGTTATAATTTGACAGAATATCGTGCAGCCATTAATTAAAAGAAAAATTACGTATAGGCAAATATCTAAACGCGAAGTACTGTTAATTTTTATACTGTAACAACACCAAACATCAAACTTTTTCAATCGTTTGCACGACCTATTGTTACCGCTTGAACATTTCCTATGCTAGTACTTTACACCCGTTGGGTCCGACACGATAACGATCAGTCAGGCTCCGATTACATCAAAGTATCGTATGTTAACCGAGATACGATCATTATTTATGTGTTTACAAGTACGAGGTAAATAACATTGGAGTTGAGTCATTGCGAGTTACCGCTGTCGCATCATGTTTAAATACTTTTGTGTTAGTCAAACAACCAAGTGACACGCCCTTTGGTAGGAAATATCATAATATACCATCATGCGGCCTCATTTTCAGCTTATCACTCGGTCCATACGAGACAAATCGAAGTAAGAACCTCATTATTCAGAAGTAACGTCCCGTACATGCAAATAAGAAAGGCAGAAAAGTAATTCAACCCAACATCAGAAACTACTAAAACTACTTGGCCTCACGACCAAGCGGGACCTCCTCCACTTACGCGGAGGGTAATAGCAAGACGGCTAGTGTGGCAACAAACCCAGACGGGTTGACACAGGATTTCGTATCAAGTTTTCCTTCTCTTGCACATTCTGTGCCTTGTCACTTCTTTTTGTGGACCCCTACGACACCCTCAGGATGGATTAGGGTGATGACAGGACGTAGTCTAAATCCGTCTAGAACTAAAATTGTATAATTAAGTTCTTTAATCAACTTTTTTTCAATTTACGGACTAAAGTCGGCATGAATTTTATCCGAAGTGTGCGTCTCGCCTACTTTAAAACTGAACAACTTCTAGTTTCTGCGTTGACACCTTCTTCCATTTCTTTGCATTCGTTGTAGGGAGCCGTGTCATTGGTCAGAAATCTTGTTTGAAGTAGGAGTATCGCTGACTGATAGTGTTTGCCCATTTTTCGTCTACACAAAGGATGCAATGGACTGTGTGTGGTGCCCGTGTTGACTTAGATTAAGACATAGACGGCAGCGATTGTATAGGATATTAATAAAGCAATTAATAAATTTCATAGTAGCCCGCTAAAGAGCTTCAGGGAAAACCTATACAAAGAAAGTGTTTAATATATTAATACGTGAAGCAAACGTGTAGGGTACACACGTTTGCTGAACCCCAGTATAAAATTGTATGAACCCCAGTATGAAATTTCCAACACTTAGTTATAAGATACAGAGAAGGCAGAATGCATTTTTTTGTTAATGATGCATGAACATTACATAAAATCAATAAAATGTGGTCAATTTGAGAATAGAACTGTATTTTATCCTCGTAAATCCCCGAATTGAATCGGGAAACCGATTGATATAAAGGCTGCAGTAAGATTTTAATGGGTCATAAATTGACTCATTGAGTTTTTCACTAAAACATTCATAACAAATTTTGATAAATAGCTGGATATTGGACGATTGTCCATCTTGTCAATTCTGACCTCTTCCATGCTTCGGATGTCAAGTAAAGCCGTCGGTCCCAGCTGATATAAGCCAGTCGTTACACGTGCTAGCGTGAAAACTGACAGCCGGTCTTACCTTAAAATTACTAATGGTCCCACCTCCCACTGGGCAATTGCTAGGTATAAATACTGACAGTTAATTAGATAAATTTGGACCAGTAGGATCGGCAATGAAAACACGAAAAGCGAGGGGGATATATACCTATCTCTGTCTACCAAATTCACTAGGAACAAATCGCTCATAGCTTTTGTCTTGGGACATACCAACTCGGGCGTCACCTCCGCCCTCGATTGGATGTTTAATGATTCACTTGTTATCGCTTTTTTTTAGCTTTATTATCCAAATATATGAGCAAACTGGTGAGAACCGGTGTTATGTATTTTGTTTTACATTAAATATTTTCCGTCGACAATCGACTATATTCGATGTTGACACTTTTGGTAACCTAATAATACCTATGCTGTCAGTTCGGATTTATTTTCGGGTAGTTGTGGGAACTTTTGAATGTAGCAACTTAATGCTAGTTTAACTTATTGTATCGAATGGGCACTTCACTAGAAAATAACAGGTTTGAGGCCCTAGGTGGCTGTAACCATGTCACTAGCAGTCTCACCCAGTGCTTCTGAACGATATTCTATAAACAATCTCTCACACCTTGTTCGAAATTGATCTTAACACAAATAAAACTCAATAAAAACACAATCTGTTTTCGATCCGGGATTTCATAATACAGGGCGCTTGTTGGGTGGCCGCTGGCAGCGTCATTTGTCAACCGCGCCCCGCTACCACGATACGCCCTTTGTTGCGACCGATAGCCATCTCAGAACAATGCCACTACTCTCGCTTAAAGTGCTTAAAACATTTGTAAAGCTCCAAGATCGGGTTACTTTTTGATTTTACTTTGAGACAAGAGTCGTGTGTTGGTGTGATACAAGCGCCTAAAGTATATTTAACCCGCCATAAGAAAGAGGAATGATTTAATTAGAACGTGAGGGGACAGGTCAGCATATTACACTACCCCACAGCACGCTAGGAAAAAAGAGTCAACAAAACCCAGCACGCTTGGTGGTAGGATCTAATGGTCCGGGCGGACTACCATCCTCACATCTAAGTCCGGCGCCAAGTAGTTTTACTGTCTTTCGTCGTGTGTATGTGAGAGCCGGTGCCCGACAGGACATTTCCTTGAATTGCATGCTGCATCTTGGCGTTGCTTTCCACCACGCAAGCCTAGGGTCAAAGGCATTTAAGTCAACGAAAAAAAAATTTGAACGTGCCTGTATACCACAGCATGGGTCCTATAGGTGGTGCAATTTTGTTTCTTTTTAAATTAACAGAATCAAAGCCGTTAATAACATCTACCACAATGTTGCACATTGGTTGGCAGCAATGGCAGCTCACGAAAAACACCAGTGTTTTTATTTGAAAGTTCTATGACGCTGCAGTGCGAAAAGTGTTTATTTTTTTAATTGCCGACTCTATGTTCTTCCTGGTAGAGCTGGTAGAGCAACGTTACAAAGTTATTATTGTTCTTATACTTGCTCACCATTTTTGGTTCGCTGGGGATATGCTTGATGCATGCCGACCCTTGGGACTGGGGTTAGCGGTTATATAGGACTCTGGAAACTGCTCATATACCCACTAAAACCCCGTGTATAACCGCTACGCGCTAAAATACGTTACGCTTGGGCATACTCGCACATAAATTACCCACCGGTGAGTTGGGCCTCCTCCCATAACAGGGAGGGAAAATAGCCTACTGTGCCACGTTGGCCAGACGGGTCAAAGTTTGGTTACAAGTTTTCCTTCTCTTACAGCTAGGTTATCGGCTTTCTCATTTCCTTTTCTTAGCTCTTACAACACCCTCAGGATAGAATGGAGTGGTGACATTATATCTTCTAAATCCGTCACCACACGGAACATCACATTACCCAAGATTGTTATTAGCCAGTTGAGTTATTCTGACACGTGAAGGTTGTATCCTTTCCGACTACGACAACTCTAGTCTCAGCGGTTATTATCCTTCCCCACCTCTCTTCAAATTTCATCTCTCCCTATATCTCGTCTTCAGGCTCCCATCAACTACCAACCTGTCCAAATCCGAGTAATAAACATGAGAATAATGGCGACAATCGAGCACAAGATTAAACTTCGATACAACATACCGTTTAGTGTTTCAAACGCTCAACAATGACCTATTAGTTACAACAAATACACGGACAACTCGAAACGTATACATTCTCAAAGAGAACGGACAATTCGACATCCATCACGGCTTACCAATTCAGTTTTGTTGCTTCACGACGTGTGTAACAGTCAATGTATGAGATACAAATCGTTAAGATCCGATTTATGGGTGTATCTTAGTAGCAGCGCCCGCGCCGGTAGTCTCGATACTTTTTGTTTTTATTTCTCGTCTCGCTCTATCGTGCCAGTTTTTTTATTCTACTCTTTGTTACCTGTATCGATAATATTGTTATATGGGATGTTAAAAGCGTGTTTATATGTTGAATTTTGGAATTGAAATATTCTAACATCTATAATATCTTACGTCAACGTAAAAGTCGACAGTAATAATAATAAATATCCTTGGACATTTCACACAACGCCATCTCGTCCCAAGTTAAGCAACTTAATGCTTGTGTTATGGTAACGAGATGGATGATAAACTACTTATATACATTTTTTTTTTTTTTGTAATTACATACATATTATAGATAGAAATGACACCCAGACTCCGAGCCAGTACCTCTGGTTTAGACAAAGACACTGGCCCGACCCCGGGACCCGTTGATCCAAAGGCGGTACATCTGACCACTAGACCAACGAGGCAGTCGAACAGAGACAGTTGGAAATGACAAGGCCGCAAAGCAAGCCGTAAGAGAAGGAAAACTTGAGACGAAACCCTAATCACCCTCCACGTAATTGGAGGAGGCTCGACTCAGTAATGGGTAGTAGTCGTAGTATTTTTACTCACTTTACCACCACACGTACTTGCACAGACAAACAAAAATAAGGATAATAACAATGAGAACAACAGATATATTTGTACAATGAGCGGCTTTATTGCAACCTGCGATCTCTTCCAGGCACCCTTAGGAAGGAAAATTCAGGAGACAGAAGTTGGCTTTACCACAGAAGTGCCTTCATACCTTAAAACATAATCCTCAATAAAGAATGGGTTAATGCATTTACTTTTTAACTAACCCCGACGCAAAAGAGGGGTGTTATAAGTTTGACGTGTCTGTCTGTGGCTCCGTAGCTCGCGAACAGTATGACAGGTGAGTTACGGGCGAGTGTTCTGAGAGCTTAGACATGTTTGATGAAAATCGGTTGAGTCGTTTAAAAGTAATGGGAGATGCAAGTGGTGAAGAATAACTGAAAGTCTGCAAATATAATCAAGTGGGGTCTCAAATGAAAGCGCATCACGTGCGTATTACAAAATAATATGTTCCATGAAAATCAGTTGAGCCCTGAAAAATCTCTGGGGGTAAAAGGGGGGGCGGGCGAATACCCAATATCTGCAAATATATGTGGTGGGGAGAAAATGAGGATGCGACAAGAATCTATGTATTGACAACTTAACAACATCTAAATCATAATGTAAGTACCTTAAAAAGCATAAAAAATTTTTTTTAATAAACCCGTGTATTGTTGCAGTGTGTCGGCACAAGTAAAAAATAAAAAAAAATACATCGCGTTGGGGGACCAGGGGTCAGGTAATAAATAAGTAGGAGCGGTCTTTTTTATTTTTAACTTTTTAAAGGGAACTTAGGTCATTGTGTCGGGGGTTTATTTAAATTATTTATTTAATTTTTATTAAAAGTAACTTGAATGCCTTTTACCCTAGGCTTGCGTGATGGAAAGCAACACCAAGGTCTAAGATGGAGCAGGCAATTCAAGGAAATGCCCTGTCAGGTACCGGCTCTCACATACACAAGACGTGACTCAGTAAAACTGCTTGGCCGCCCATCTAGCTACCACCCTCACATCTAAGCCCGGCTTAGATGTGAGGGTGGTAGCTAGCCGGGCGGACCATTAGATCCTACCACCAAGCGTGCTGGGTTTTGTTGACTTTTACAACATGCAAACCGCATGTACCCAGCCTTCTGACCCGTCCCCACACGGGTAAGATCGATAATTACTCATTACACTCAACTGAATACACCGAAGATGCAGTATCAATTGAAACTTTTTTTTTTCTGATGCTTAATGCATTTTTATACACCTTTTGCTGACGCTCCTCAGGTCTCCATCATAAAGTGCGGCCACATTAATCTGCAGACGGTACTGTTATCGGTGCATCTACTATCTAAGCTCAGTTATCAGCTTTAACGACTACATCAAAGACCACGTTATGACAGAAGGTCTACTGGTATTACTCCGACAACAAGTAGTGTGGTGACGGATTTAAAATTCATAGTGTCACCACCCCATTTCATCATGAGCATCTCGTAAGAGCCTGCGCTTAAAATCCACAATACCGCAGTGTCTGAAGACAAAAGTCTTTAACCAATGTGTGTTGCCAGTGATGACATATGGAACAGAGACGTGGTCACTCACTATGGGCTCCATCAGAAGGCTCAAAGTCACCCAAAGGGCCATGGAGAGGGCTATGCTCGGAGTTTCCCTGCGAGATCGAATCAGAAATGAGGAGATACGCAGGAAAACCAGGGTCACCGACATAGCCCCCCGGATTGCCAAACTTAAGTGGCAGTGGGCAGGGTACATAGCTTGCAGGACCGACGCCCGATGGGGCAGAAAAGTCCTCGAGTGGCGACCGCATTCCGGAAGGCGCAGTGCTGGTAGGCTCCCACACGGTGGACCGACGACCTGGTTAAGGTCGCCGGAAAGCAGTGGATGCAGTGGATGATGATGATGGAGGCCCAGGACCGGCCTTTGTGGAGATCCTTGGGGGAGGCCTATGTCCAGCAGTGGACGTCTTTTGGCTGAAATGATGATGATGATGATCTCGTAAGAGCCGTCAAAAGCAAATGACAAGGCCGCTTACTTAGCCTTAAGAGAAGGAAAACTTAATACAGAAGAAACCCATCTGGCCAGCGGGGCACAGTAGGCTAATTACCCTATATCCTAACTGGACGAGGCCCGACTCAGCAGTTCTTTATGTTGAGGAGCATACTGGCGGCACCGACATTCGACGCGTTTTAGTTTTCATTGTTTTTAAGTCGTTTTATAATGATTGTTAAAAAGGTTTAACCAATATCATTGTTTTTGTTCCATCTACTTTACGAATAAGCTCAGTATTAGGCATTATTAAGCGTGCAATGTCTGTAGAGATATATTCTATTAGTAGCTAATTTATATAGCTTATAAAAGATTTTTTTTTACCAAATCCCCTGCACTTTACAACCATGCAATTCACGAAAACAAATGAAACCCAGACACAGAGCGAGTGCCTCTGGTTTAGACAAAGACGCTTGCCCGACCCCGGAATCGAACCCGGGAGCCGTTGATCCAACGCAACCTCTACTCGAGGAAAGAAATATTCCTACCAAATCTCAAGTCCCGGACTATCGCCCCAGAAATATCGTGATGAGTCAGTATGTAGGTGCAATATCTTATTCGAGAGAATAGATAGACTACGACACTCTGCACTTATTTAATTCACGGTAGTGCGCTTATCATGGGACGTGCTTTCGGCCATTTTCGTGAATTAAAATTTGTTGCTGAGCAAAAGCTCGTGTGGAGATAGCATTAGATTAATGACGTCAGATAACGCGATTGTTTGGGAGGTAATATGTGGGAATGCAAAATGCAGGTGAGATAAGGTTAACTGGTAAGTTGATGGTTTTGTTATGATAAGATGACGCTGCAAGGTGTATCGTCTTCATCATTGCTGTCAAATAAAGCCGACTGCTTGA
The DNA here is from genome assembly GCA_905475355.2 of Clostera curtula. NCBI lineage: Eukaryota > Metazoa > Arthropoda > Insecta > Lepidoptera > Notodontidae > Clostera > Clostera curtula. The sequence goes on along the minus strand of FR997796.1, from coordinate 19,669,615 downwards.
GGTATGGCGTTGGAGCTAGCCGACTGGGAATTACCACCTCATTCCACTCGGAGGGTGTCGTAAGAGCCGACGAAAGGAAATGATTATGCCGAAAACCGAGCCCCAAGAGAAGTAAAACTTTATACAAAACCTTAAACCCGTCTGGCCAGCGTGGCACTGTTGGCTAATAACCCTCCACATGTAGTTGGAGGCCCGACTCAGCAGTGGGTCATTTATGAGCTAAGGGTTGGCAAATTATAAATAATAATATTCTAAGAATTGAATTTAGAACGGTGCAATATCACTATCACTACATAGTATAAAACAAAGTCGCATTCTTCTGTCCGTCCCTATGTATGCATAAATCTTTAAAACTACGCAACGGATTTTGAAGCGGTTTTTTTTAATAGATAGAGTGATTCAATGGGAAGGTTTATATGTATAACCCACCCCCGCTTTGCACGGGCGAAGCCGGGCGGGCCACTAGTTACAAATATAAAATATATTTGTTATTATATTGTAAGTTTGTCTTTTACAAAAAAGAATACACGATTTTAGTTTGAGCAAATCAAGTGTTAATACATCTGGGTTATCATCACCTCTATACGGTTTTTGTCTTCCCAATTAATCGGCCTCATATATTTTTTTTTTAGAACATAACGCCTGCACTAGGTATAACCTGTGTCACGGGGGCAATTTACAAACATGTAATTCGCGAGCACATATGACACCCAGACTCCGAGCCAGTGCCTCTGGTCTATACAAAGACACTTGCCCGACCCCGGAATCGAACCCTGGACCCGTTGATCCAAAGGCGGCACATCGGCACATCTAACCACTAGACCAACGAGGCAGTCAATATAAAAATATGCTCACATTTTTTGGCACAAATAAACAGCAATGGTTTGACGTTTTGGCACAGACCACTGGTACAATATTGCAATAAAAATACACATTTATTTTATTGGATTACAAATTTACAATTTAATATTTTTTGTGATCAACAGCTTACTTACTGCTCAGCCCATATATGAGCCACTGATCAGACGGGCCTACTCCAGTTACATGGTAATTAGCCTACTGTGGCACGCCGGCAAGACGGGTTGGCACAGGGTTGGTTTCGTCTCTTCGTTCCCCCACTGCGCGTCTGCCTCGTGGTGCAGATTCTGGGCCCACGAGACAGATCTTGCGCGGGATGGTACACCCCGGGGATGTTTAGTGGGTATGCCTCCGCCTCTTCACGGGGGTGGAGGAGAGTCCCACACGCCCCTCGTCGGTCCTCCCCGGGACCGACGGGGATAGTCCATAAAGGAATTTAGCCCGGGCACCCCAAAAAAAAGGGTTGGTTTCGTATCAGCGCAACTTATCATCTCCGCGCGCCCCGGAGACCCACATAACCCGGCCTGTCCCCAAAGGCCGGGTATCCAAGTGGATTTACGCCGAAAAAAAAAATTCGAATCAAGTTTTCCTTCTCTCGCGGCTAGGTTATCATCGACCTAGATATTATATACCCTTTGTCAGCTCTTACGACACCCTTTGGTTGGAATGGGGTTGTGAAACTAGTCACCACACGGACAATAAGGGCTTAAGTAATCTCACGCGGAGCATGTTCTCGCGGTGGGCCCTGAAGCGAGCAGTCGAGGAACGCCGTTGGTTTTAGTGGGTAGGTCGGGGCGCTATTTACCATCTTTAGACGTCCCGGAATCCCATACCCCGGCTAGTCCCCAACAGCTGGGTATCCATGAAGATTTCCAACTACAAAAAGGCGGTAGTCGCTTCGTGAAAAAAATCGTAGTTAGCGAAATCTAGTTAGACTGGTGCTCCCAATTAAATTGGTAAACGGCGAAGAAGGTGAAACAGATAAGTGAAGATTTAGCCTTTTTTTTACGAAACCCCTGCTCTTGGTGTAACCTGTTACAGCAGTTTACAAACATGTAATTCACGAACACAAATGACAACAAGACTCAGAACAAGTGCCTCTGGTTTAGACAAAGCCCCGGAATCAAACCCGGGACCCGTTTCAAGGGATTGCTCTTTTACATTAAATACTTTTATTTCTATCGATTTTGGCTGTTAACAATAGTATCGTGAACTATGTTTCACTAATACCTACATTTACATGGGCATTTTCGAAAATGGCGCTATCGAATAGACTTTCATTGCGTGCCGCAATTCATAAGAGAGAGCGATTATTATTTATTCTAGGATAAAGGACCATCGTCATCAGTGTATCAATCCACTGATGTGTGATACAAATGTAGAATAAATGGTACAGCAGTAATCAGATTGCGCCAAGTTCTTTAGCAAATTTGGCACAGTAGGCTAAGAGCTTTCGGTTTATCTTTACGGACGCGTGGGTCGGATGAACCTCGTTTTACCTGGAGCGATGATGATGAATTATCAAAAGCAGGATATACTATCTTACTTTACAAAAAAAATCTGTATGTAACACAGCTCCCGGCAATATGTAGTCGACAACATATTGCCGGAAGCTATGTTACATACAGATATTTTTTTGGCAATTCACCGGTTAAACTAATCATAATTATTTGACGGATACTTAAGGCTGACCTGTTTTAAAGAGACGGGCCTATTCCATCATTCGGCTATGAACTACAAAGCTAACATCACCTTTCAAAGTACCCGGTCACTTTATCAAAGTACTTTTACCCTGGTCCGGTCCCTGACTAAGAAGACAAGTGGTGTTTGACGTGTCCGTTTTGAAATGTGCCTTCTCTACGGTTCAGTAAAAACTATTTCGGTATATCACTCCTTCAAATAATACTTTTGAGGAAGCGAGTTTCTTGGCACGCTAGCCGTCTATGCTTTATACTCCAAACTACCTACATACAGCATTTTTAGTGCCCAAAGTGGCAAATTACATACAAGAAAATCGTGCAGTTGCACTGTAGTATTAACATTTTTATGGGCCATATATTCGACGTCGGGCCAAATTGATGGCATGCCCAAATGCGAATTTAATGTATCTTTCTTTGTAATAGGCTAAACTGACGATTATGGGCGCTTTGGATTTAAAACTAAATGTATGTGGATGCAAATTAGAGTGCCAAACTTATGGGCAATGTACACCATATTTTTTATGTTTATTTTAAACGCTATTTGCATGTGTTTGGAACATCTAAAACAATAATTATTTTCAATTGAAATTCAACGCTTTTTAACTAATCCATCGCATGTATTGGACTATACATATATACTATATTATGACAGATTATAGATGACATACATTAATTAATTGTTACTAATAAGACTCAGCCCATAAACTTAACATAAAATAAAATGTAATAATCTATGCAACATAATGATTGAAATTAATTTGACCGAGTGGTGATGGACTGGAAATACATTGTGTCACCAACCCATTCCATCCTGAGGGTGTCGTAAGAATCGACAATAAGAAATGGCAAGGCTGAATACCTAGCCGCAAGAAGGAAAACTTGATACGAAACCCTGTGCCAACACGTCTGGCCATCGTGGCACAGTAAGCTAATCACGACCATGTAATGGGGGAGGCCCGACTCAGCAGTAGTATATCTGCGCATGAGTAAGATTGCCAGAGGAATTGGAAACCCATCCATCATTGGAAACTGGAAGCGTCATGTTCATTTTTTTATTTTTAAACATTATTCAGATGCATCTGATGTTGCAGGTGGACATGGCGGCGGTGATCACGTACTACCAGGAGGCCCCGCCCTTTACAAAAAAACCTACATCTTTTTATACAAGCCTGTCGCGCAATCAATCGCCCCAAATATACTGGACCTAATTAGGAAAAAGAGGGAGACCAGAAAATTATGGCAAAAGAATAGATGCACTGACACGAAAAAAAGATTGAACCACATAGCAAGAGAACTAAAACAAGCTCTGAAACAAGATCGGAATGCTACCTTTCAGTCATACCTGGAAGGTCTTGATGCAACGACAGCTACAAATTACTCTCTTTGGAAAGCCACTAAGAAAATGAAAAGACCCATAGTAACAAGCCCACCACTTAGAAAACCAGACTTTAGCTGGGCACGTAGCGACCAAGAAAAAGCAGCTACATTTGCAGAACACCTGGAAAGAGTTTTTCAACCTCATGCATACGAGGGTCCACCTGAGCATGAAAAAGAAGTTATTGAATTTATAAACACCGCTGACCAGGATAATATCGACCCAGAATGCTTTACTAAAAGTGAAGTAAGAACAGTCATCAAAAAAGCAAACTCCAAGAAAGCTCCTGGATATGACCTAATTACCAATAAACTCTTACAAGAACTACCAGACTCTGGGATAACACTACTCACAGCAATGTATAATGCTATTACTAAACAAAACTTCATACCTCCGCAATGGAAAGTCGCACAAATAATTATGCTATTGAAACCTAACAAGAAACCAGAGGATCCAAAATCCTACAGGCCGATTAGCTTACTACCCATACCCGCGAAAGTATACGAATCCCTAATATCAAGTCGTCTGACACCACTGATGGAACAGCAGAAATTAATTCCCAAACACCAATTTGGATTTCGTCGTAAGCATGCCACAGTCGAACAGGTACACAGGCTAATAAGTGAAATAGACCGTGCCTTTGAAAGCAAAAAGTACTGTGCAAGTGCTTTTTTAGACATATCACAAGCCTTTGATAGGGTATGGCATGAAGGCCTATTATTTAAAACAAAATCTTTACTTCCTACCTATATGCACAAGATCATAAAGTCTTTTCTGGAAAACAGACACTTCCTTGTGCAAAATGGTGAAGCACTCTCAAATCTCCACCCTATTGGAGCAGGAGTTCCGCAAGGCAGTGTTCTAGGCCCAACATTGTACCTTATTTACACGTCTGATCTTCCAACTTCAGAAAACATCACCACCGGCACTTTTGCCGACGACACCGCGATCTTAGCATCTCACTCAGAACCAGCTGAGGCCACGGCACTCTTACAGCGTGGGCTTAATGATATATCTATCTGGTTAAAAAAATGGAGAATTAAGGCGAACGAAGATAAATCTGTAAATGTTAACTTTACGCTAAGACGAGGCACTTGTCCACCTGTTAAGCTTAATAACCGCGAAGTCCCACAATCTGACCACGTCAAGTATTTAGGGCTACACCTTGATAAGCGACTCACATGGCAAAAACATATTTTCACAAAAAGGAAACAATTAGGACTGCAGCTACGAAACCTGTATTGGTTAATAGGCCACCGATCACAACTGTCATTAAGTAACAAGCTTTTGCTGTACAAAACGATCCTTAAGCCGATTTGGACTTATGGAATACAATTATGGGGGACAGCCTCCCATTCCAACATTGAAATAGTGCAAAGATTCCAAAACAAAATGTTGAGGACGATAACCGGCGCCCCCTGGTTTGTCACCAATGAACAATTACACCACGACCTGCGTATGCCGACAATTAGACAGGAAATTCTCTCCTTTACAAAGAAGTATAAGGAAAGAATTAAAGACCATCCTAACAGCCTGGCCAATGTATTGATGGAGGAAAACCATACAACTCGAAGATTAAAACGAAAGATGCCAACAGACATAATTAAATTTCAACAGTGAAGTAAAGTAGGATGTGACGTAGGTTGCATTCCGAGCACGTCAAAATAAAACCTAACCAACCCACTGATAAATGTCCCAGTGGCGACAGATCGCAGTGTAATAAGAGACAAAAAAAAAAAAAAAAAAAAAAAAAAAAATTTTTATACCAAAAACCCTTAAGCCAACAAGTCCAGAAGCAAATATTGACGGCAATTTCAACTCATTGACATGTCAATAGGGTAAATTGACTATATCTAAATGATAAAGTCAACTTGGCTCATTTATTGACCGCAATACATCGAGGAAAATCGTGTGTCTAACTAACAAGTAAAACACATAGCCATGTGCCATTGTTTCAGCCAAAACTGACCTACTACTGAGTCGGGCTTCCTCCAAGTTCATGGAGGGAAAGAAGCCTACTGTGCGACGCTGGCAAGACGGATTGACACAGCTTTTGTCTCAAGTTTTCCTTCTCGTGTAGCTTGGTGATTTACTTCTTGCGTTCCTATAGACACTGTTTACGACATCCTCAGGATAGTGTGGGATGGTGACATTGTGTAGTGTAAAGCCGTCACCTACTCTGTAGGTTTTTTTTTTTTTTTTTTTTTTACTAAATACTTGAATGCCTTTGACCCTAGGCTTGCGTGATCGAAAGCAACGCCAGGGTCTAAGATGGGACAGGCAATTCAAGGAAATGCCCTGTCGGGCACCGGCTCTCACATACACACGACGGAACACAGTAAAACTGCTTGGCGCCGGACTTAAATGTGAGGGTGGTAGCTGGCCGGGCGGACCATTCGATCCTACCACCAAGCGTGCTGGGTTTTGTTGGCTTTTACAACACGCGTTTTTTCCCAGCGTGCGGTGGGGAAGTTTTATATTCTGACCCGTCCCCGTCCGTAAATTACTGTATACAGTTTACAAACATGTAATTCACGAACACAAATGACACGCAGACTCGGAGCTAGTGCCTATAAATGTCAAGCAAGCGCGGGTGAAACCGCGGGACGCAGCTAGTATATATATAAGTGAATGTTTGTCTTTAGGGTCTTTAGATAATCGTAAACTATGCATTTGATCATGTGATGAAAACTGTTGTGCATGAGACAACGAAGGTTTCTGAATAAAATAAAATATATTTGTATGTAATGTCTTTCCTTCAAATTTATTTTAGTTACATAAATAAAATTAGTGTGGAAAATTCCCGATTATTACACATTGAAATTAAACACTTTTTAGCGGATTTATCACGTGTATATTACACTAGCTTTTGTCCGCGGCTTCGCTCACGTCGATCGGTTTAATATTGACAAAGTTTCATACAAACTTTCATCCCCTAATGAAAATCCTTTCTTAGCGGATGCCTACGTCATAAAATCTACCTGCATGCCAAATTTCAGCCTGATCAGTCCAGTGGTTTGGGCTGTGCGTTGATAGATCACTATGTCAGTCAGTCAGTCAGTCAGTCAGTCACCTTTGAGTTATTTAAATTTAGATTTAGATTATTTCATTCCTGACGTTTCGAATGCTCTTGAAGACAACTGTCTTCTAGTCTCTCCCGCGACCACGGTTGTTGCAAAGGATTCGAAACGCCGGGAATTAAACAATGTAATATACACGCGATAAATCCGTTAAAAAGTATTTAGTTTCAACATTTCACACTCATCCGTCCTCAGTTGCGCATTCTCGTAAAAAGGCGTGCAAAGTTTTAGCTTAACGTTTTAATATTATCCAAAATAAGCAACAGTGTGTATCATCGTAACTCCATAGAACAATGGTGCAGCAACGCGATAAGCAAGCTCGACTTATAAATAATTGGTTCCCGATTAGTGCACTTAATTAGCCAACCGCGATAATATCGCCCTCTATCTAACTCCGTCGACCAACAGGAAACTGATAGACGCCAATTGTTGTTACTTTTATTAATTAAGCTTGTCGACTTATTGTGCCATATGCCACTTGCGATCGATCAGAGATTATTATATTAAATGTAATTTGAAATTACAGCAAAATAGTTATACGGGTCCCTGGTTCGATTCCGGGGTCGGGCAAGTGTCTTTGTCTACACCAGATGCACTGGCTCGGAGTCTGGGTGTCATTTCTATCTATAATATGTATGTATTTACAAAAAAAATGTATATAAGTAGTTTATCATCCATCTCGTTACCATAACACAAGCATTAAGTTGCTTAGCTTGGGACGAGATGGCGTTGTGTGAAATGTCCAAGGATATTTATTATATTTATATTTATTATTATATAAAACAAGCCAAGTGAACTAATTTCCTATATATGTTTCCTTATTACTACAAGTCAGCCCCTAAAGAACCTTTAATGAGTCAGGCCTCCTCCAGTTACTGGAAGGGAAATTAGCCTACTGAGCTACGCCAGCCAGACAGGTTAGCCCAAAGTTTCGTGTCTAGTTTTCCATCGGCTAGGTGTTCACCCTTGTCAGTTCCTTTTGTCGGCTCCTATGACACCCTCAGAAGGGAATGGGGCAGTCACCACACGGACCATATTATATAGACATTTTAACTTGATCCGGATCAACGCTAAAAATAGCTATAAAAAGTTGATCGTTTTAAAAAGCTTCCAGCCATCACGGTAATACTAAAGATAAAAACTCGGTAAATCGCAATGAAGCTATGATAAGAATCCGTCGGATTTATACGGCAAAGATAAGCGGTGAAGCAGATAAAGCTCCGCATGGTCCAAATGTACTCACACCAAAGTCTATAGACGGTTGCACTAATTATTGTAAACATACGAACAGTGACCTTGCTCGCTTTACTACACCATCAAGATATCAAACACATTTTAAGCAAACATTTAGAAGAAGGTCTATTACTAAACAGTTTATAAAAGTTTTTTTTAATACGCTTTTTTATGCTTCAGGTTTATGTAACAGGCTTCAGACGTATGTAACGGAATCTTAGAACATGATTTTGACCCAGTTAAAAACGTCGGATTAACTCGAAATTGGGCATACTTATTAAGGACCGACGGCAATTCAATATTTTAAACAGTTTGATCCGGTATTCTTAATAGGATCATCAGGATTAGCGTTTTTTTTTGTTTGAAGAGACCGTCAAGTTGAAACATCGCTCTTCTATGCAATAGCTAATAGAGATATAAATATCATAAAACTATTGATATATTTTAAGTGATTATTAATTAGCAATAGCTTTATGATATTTAACTAAAATATTAAAAATAAATAATAGTTTAAAAACACTACGCTTTTAAATCCAACTAAAAAATAGAAAATTAATTTTAATAAATCTGAATTAAAAATAGTGTAAGAAAAAATGATTTTATTGTAAAAAAGTATGGGGTGCTTTTCAGGATATTATCCAAATAACCTATCTACTCATATCCGTTCATAAAATATTTATTACTATTGAAACTATGCACCCCACGCATTTTTACAAAAAAAATATGTTCTTACACTATTTTTTATTCAAATTTGTTAAAATTTATTTACTATTTTTAGTTGGATTTGAAAGCGTATTTATTTAGTTTTTAATATGCTTTTATTTAAAACTATTATTTATAGTATATAGTTTTCAGTAACATTGAATATAGGCTTTTTTGACTTTTCATTGTTCTAAACGGGTAGCGAAGAAGATCTATAAAATAAGAATTTAAAAAAATGGTATAGACTTTGGTGTCACACCTTTGACTAAAAGCTCAGACCTAGATAAAACCCTGCATAGCCCCTACAAAGTTTTTGTACTAAAAACATCGAAACATTATGAAGAGCATAAAGTTTTATCTCATACTTTTATTATTCTGTCATTTTTAAATTTTCTTGTATTGTATACCGTGGTAATAAAGTTATTAGTTATTTTTTGTACTGATATTTGTAATATCCGTGGACGAGTGGTTCGGAATTCTTATTGTATCATGAGGGATACACCATAAAGTTGCTTAAAACTGTGTTGTAATTTAATATATCATGGTTGAAGCCCAAACAAGTAATATTCTATATAATCTGTTATACTATGTCCATTAAAAACCTGCGCCTGAGTCGGACCTCCCTCAAATTGATAGAGGAGAATAAATTTACTTTGTACAGGACAGGCAAATTGACACCGAGTGTTCATGTTATGTGGTTAGATTTCTGCTCAAGTAGCTCTTTAATTCGACTCTTTAATTCGAGTCACATACGACACCCTAGGGATAGAATGAGTTGTTGACACTATATATTCTACAACAGCTACTACACATAAAACACACCCACGCCTCTATCAATTGACTAATAACTTGCTTGTTTTACAGCACACAAACATAATTCCTTACTACAATATTCTCGCTTAAATCTGAGCACTAAATCATGAAACAACAATATAACGTTTTATTGAACTGAAGAAAGCATAGCGAAAACAGAAAACGCCCTTGGATAAGAATTTATATACGGGGCCGATAAGGCAGGGCGGGCGGCGCGATAAGCAGCCGCGGGCGGCGATAAGGCGCCGCCCGCCCAGCAGATGTTATCTGTGATTAAATAGCTCGCGCTTATCAGTAGCGGGACTCGACGATCTTGGGCGGCGCAGAGTAGTGTGTAAAAATAGAGATCACAGAATTTATTTAATTTACAAGTTAAATATGTTTTAACAACAGTTATGGTTCATAGCACTTTGGTATATTTCTGATACTGGGTGAGAATTTATATTTTATATGTTTATGACTCGATCGCAAAAATATCGTGAAAGTGCTTTAAAATAAACAAAAAGTTTTTTATTATTCAACATATAAAATCTCTCATATTATCTTCAACAAAAGTACCCTTGTTAATGGTAGATAATTTTTCCAATATATTCAATGAAGTTTTCAGGCCTTATACCTAACATAACATGGATGAATTGTCTCCGGTACGATTCCGAGGTCGATTGTTGGAAACTAAACGCACTTGATATGAGTCTGGGTGTCATTTGTGTTCGTGAATTACATATTTGTAAAAAGCCTCCGTGATGCAAGTTACACCAAGGATATTCAATCAAAAAGGCGAAATTACTACTATTTATACTACTTGAAAAAAAAAACGCCTAAGCTTTGTGGAATTTCTATATATTTTCTGTGTGTTCAACTTATGTTTTGTATGTGTACATGAATTATTAAATAAATAAATAAATAATATATTACAGCTTCTATACCTTTGCGGTGTCCTACATAAAATATGAATACGCAGCGACGTTGGTAGGAATCCGTCAAACAGATGAGATAACGTGGACGTGAACTTTTGCTGTGTTTGTAGCCCCCAGAGCCCCCAGGCCCCCCCAACTCCACTCAAGTCCCCACAACACTTACACGTGTTTAGGAGAACTTTGTATGTGTGCGTGGTAATGACTGTCAATTGTCTTTTTTTGTATTACAAATTACAACACATGAAAGACATTTGTCGGGGAAAAAACCAACATAATCTATACATCATACACGCCTTGCTGACGTATGTAGTGCCATCAACCCATGTCATCCTAAGAGTGTCGTTCAAGTCGAGAATATTACATTATAGCTTTATTTCCCAGGATCAGATTTAGGTAGCAGGACTCATCAGTGGGACGTTCGTAGAATCATGATGATGATGACACTTACATATAATATTTATGTATATCTTGGCCAATGCTCTCTAAGGAACTGAATGCGCTTATACAAACACTAAATCAAATCCTACAAAAAATTTAAACCCAAAATTATGTAATAATGTATTGATGTCTGTGATTTTGATGAAGCTTTACAATATATATATTACACATCAGAATAGCACATAATTTATAAAGATATAGTCCGAATTATCCAAAATATAACTATAAGATTTATTTCTGAAGCACATTTTGGTAGTATCAAATTGACCTTAATATCAAAATAACATGTATTGCATCAGTTTTAACACAAATTTAATTTTACATACTATTCACAGATTCTGGTATTTTAAGTAAATTAAATTTGTGTTAAAACTTATACAGTGTACTTACGTAAATACTTTCCATCATTATTATCACATATTTAGCGAAACCGCGAGGCGTAGCTTGTAATGTATAAAACGAAACTACGATGAAAAAATTAATGAACAACAGAAACGATGTGTTTCTCTCCCTCTTCCTTTTCGTAAATTCGGGATTCCGCTCCCTCTTACCATTCAATGTCCACTCGCAGTCACTTATTGCATATGAAATGCGACCTACTTACCTGAAAATAAAGAAGCAATTATATTGCATTATAATTAATATTACAACGAGAGGCCGCGACCTGCGTTCGACCTAATATTACTGCATAATTCATAAGAGGAAGCGGGCAAAGAAATTCCCACAAATTGATGGGAATTTCTTGGCCCGCTTTTTCTAATTTAATAAATTAAAATGTGTATTTAATCAGGTCTTAATCAGGTCTTAACCAGGTCTTAATCAGGTCTTAATCATACATATGAAAATTGACAAAATCAGAGGAGATACGACTCAGAAGGTCATTCATGGAATGTGGTAATTACTATGCATTTATTTCAATTCTACTACTACTCAGCCCATAGAAGACCCACTGTTGAGTCGAACATCCTCCAGTTTCTGGAAGGTATTGGCCAGACGGGTTACGTATCAAGTTTTCTTTCTCTTGCGGCTAGGTTATAGGCCTTGTCATTTTGTTTGTCGGCTCTTACGATACCCTCAGGATAGAATGGGTTGGTGACACTATGTATTCTAAATCCATCACTAGACGGAATAGTTATCAAAGGGTAGACAGCAATCTGTGTAACTGGGATCTCTATCCTTTTGAAGCTCGAGAATAACAAGTCTCGCTTCATTATTGTCGTTTGGACCATCCATTCAATAGCCCACAAAGTTTGTGCATATGCAATGTTGAAAAAAGCCTGCAGTTTTATGCAAAGCAGGCCTTATCGTTATATCTGGATGCAAACGCACGCGTTAGCATGCTTGAAGGAAACTCACGGTGTTATACTTTGCAGTATTATTACTTTAATGATTTCCGTCTCTACGTTCCTAGTATTATGTATGTATTGAGGCTTTAAAGGGTTATTATATGTTATACTTGACTAGATGTTGCTGACGTTTGGCCCTTTGCGACTATTGCGTGAGTTTGCTCAAACAAATCTTACTCATCCCGGCCTTGTAACTAAAAATGGCGATCTAAAAAGAGCAACTACAGAGGTTCTTGCCGGCTCTGCTCTGTGGAGCTGCATTCCGAACCAGTAGTACTCGTATATGGTAAATGTCAATTTTAAATGGTTAATTTTATTTTAATGTTTGACATTTTAAAAGAGCTATAATGAACCAAATTGATAAAATGTTTTGATTTTGACCTACCCTCTAAAACGAATGGCGTCCCTCGACTGCCGCTATATGGCCACGGATTGCGCACCCCAATGGAAAAACGTGCTCCGCGACTATAAACCCTATTACCTACAAAACGAATGACTTATCTATGTAGACTGTGCGTGTGTGAGTGTGCACGTATGCGTGCGTGTATGTAGGTGTTCTAGAAGTAAGCATCAACAACAAAAAGTTAAAACGCTTAAACCGTTACTTCGGCCCTTATACAGAAGACCCATTGGTATAACGTTTTACTTGCACCCAGTATATTAAAAAAAGTGCGTGCGTACAAAGTACACAAGTCATAAGTGAGTTATAATTGTTTAATTTAAAATTTAGAATAAATGAGAATCTAATAAAAAAAATATTTTTATTTTAGGAAAAATAGTATATTAAACTATTAAAGAACAAGTGGCAAATAAAAATGCCATATCTTATTTGTACATATTAAAACTTCATAACCTTCAAACAAATGAGCATAAAAACGTTGCACGTTGCTAAATTGCGTTGCAACCGTAAAACTTTTACCCCTCATGCGTTTCACTTCACTTCAAAGTTTCAGGGCACCGACAAAAAACTTAACGACACACAATATGCAAAACTCGGCAGGCACAGTATAATCCCATGCCCCCAGCGGCGGTATCGGGGTGCGCGCCAAAACCCTTATCACGGTCACTTTTCACGTTTTTCACCGATCGGTCGCACAATAGGCGATGCAGCGATACGCTTTTATTGAAGCGCTTTTTAAAGCCGATACCTTACTTCTGTCGCTTTAAGAAAATAAAACTAACTAAATAAATAACCATACAAGTCTTTTATGGGCTACTACTACTCAACTCATATATGACCCACCGGTGAGCCCACTGTGCCACGCTGGCTAGACGGGTTGGCACAGTGTTTCATGTCAAGTTTTCCTTCTCTTACGCCTTGGATTTCGGCCTTTTTCATTTCCTTTTGTCAGCTCTTGCGATGATGCTCCCGATGATTCCGATGATTCATCGATGATGATCCTCCCCTCAGGATGGAATGTGGTGGTGACACTATGTATTCTTAATCCGTCACCACACGGATAATGAAATGAATAGTTTGACTAAATGGGTAAAGTAGTCTATAATTCGATTCGGAATGGCATCTAGATGAGTCTTGAAAACATTGCAAAAGATATTAACAATTAACAAAAAAAATGAAAATCTTTTTATAAATAAAAAAATAAACATTTAATTTTTTTGCAAATATCTCAAAAACTAATAAAGAGATTTTAAAAGTTGTTTCTTGTAAATTTTTCAAATTTGAACTTGTCTGCTGAAAATGGCACTCGTTGACCAGACTATCAGTAAAAAATCGTTATTTTATCATTGCAAACCAATTTTATTTTTGTATAGATATTGTGATATCTATTTAATGTATTCAACATTCTTGAAAATAAACCGTCTACGTTGAACTACAATTAGTTCCACAGTTAAACCTGTAAACAGACGATAACCTTAGTTTATTTTAACTTGCTCACACTAAGTTATCTTTAACCGCCATTGGCAGACGCTTATCACAACATTACCAGCATTGTTAACAAACTGAATGACTATCGGCTAATGAGCCAGCACGGAATCGAACCCGCTCCAATGTTGATGCGATACGCTATCGCAGCACCTGTGGTAATTAAAACAAGGCTAAATTGATAATGGGAGCCTTGGCTTTTTAGTTCCCAACAATTGATATTGTAATTTCAATTTGGGTCGCAGTTGATGCGTCGAGTTTATTTGTGTGAGTAGACAGATCATCATCATCACTGCTGAGTTAGGCGTCCTCCAATTAAATGAAGGATAATTAACCTACTGTGCCACACTGGCCAGACGGGCGAAGCCCTGTGTAAGGTTTCGTATCAAGGTTTCCTTCTCATGTTTCCTTTTATCGGTTCCTAAGACACCCTCAGGAAGGTATGGTGTAATAAAAACCCTATAGCCTTCCGTGGTATTTTGTAGACCGGTGCATTTTGACGTGTCAAAAGATTCAAATCAAATCAAATCATCAAATAAGGTAAATACACGAGTATGTATAGCTTAAATACATATAAGGTTCTTGTTTGTTAATTCGCATAAAGCCTTCTAAATAATAATGTCCGTGTGGTGGTGGATTTAGAATAATATGTTTTCACCACCCATTGCGTCCTGAAGCCGAAAAAAGGAAATGACTAGGCTAAAAATTTAGCCGCAAGAGAAGGAAACCCTGTGCCAACCATCTGGCAAAATAGGCTAATTACCCTCTTTGTGATACTCTCTGATACCTCTCTGAGTACCTACTAGTAGAAGTAGTAGTTGCAATTTACATCCAAAACATAAAAATATATTTTATCTCTAAATAAATTTATTAACTTTTAAAATTATTATTTATAAAGGTTTAATGGCCTCCAACGTCCGTACCACTCAATTGCTCGATCTAATCACATATTAACAACTCGACATAGTGAACGAACGCTTCAGTTTATCAGAACGTTTGTATCATTAATTTCTGATGTCGCGTTCCCTTTCGAATAATGTTAACACACACAGCACACACCTACACATGCACACAAATTATTTACGTGTCTAAGTGTGTGCAAGTGGAAAACTGTGTAAAATCTCGCAAGTGCGCGCTCGGATCTCATATTAACTCACACATGAAATATATTCAATCTGCAACTTCGCGATAAGGACCTCCCTGGCCCCCTTCGCCGAATAGGGCCTTCAGGGAGGACCCCCCCTCGAAGTGCTAAGCCGGATGCGAGAATGATTTTTGACGGTCACTGTGTATGTGAACTTTTTATTCTTCATTTTTGTTTCGATACGTTGTAGACTAATGAATATAAGTTTAATTTTCACTAGTATTGAAAACGTACTTGAGGCAAAGGGTCAAAGTGTCAAGAAATTTGGTCGAACTCGAGAAAAAATATAATAATATCAGGGCCTTTTTCAATAGTACAAATAATAAATAATTTCCAGGAAATTCAAACTTTATTATTTAACGGATATATCGTGTGTTATACTGCTGCTCATAAACATGTAAATCACGCACACACATGACACCCAGACTCGGAGCAAGGGTCCCAGGCAAAGACACTTGCCCGACCCCGGAATCGAAGTCCCAGCTGCTATAAGATTATCTATCATTTAATTCCAAAATGAAAAAAAAAAAAAACTAAAACTCTGTCGTGCCATTGTACGCATTTAGAATACATAGTGTAACCACCTTATTCCATGCTGAAGGTGTCGTAACAGCTGACAAAAGGAAACGACAAGGCCGTTAATCTAGCTGTAAGAGAAGGAAAACTTGATACCAAACCCTGTGCCAACCCGTCTGGCTAGCGTTGCCCAGTAGCCTAATGACCCTTCATGTAACTGGAGGAGGCCCGACTCAGCACTGGGTCATATGTGGGCGGAGTAGTAGTATAATGGCTTTTATGTATTCAAAATTCAAAACTCATTTAATCAAGTTGGCTCATTAGAGCTCTTTTGACAAGTCAAACAACAAAATAATATTTAATTTAAAATTTACCATCCACCACCTGTTCGGAATGCAGTTCTACAGAGAAGAGCCGGCAAGAAACTCTGTAGTTGCTCTTTTTAGATCGCCATTTTTAGGTACAAGGCCGTGATAAGACAGTTTGTGAGAGCAAACGCGCGCAATAGTCGCAAAGGGCCAAACCTCAGCCAGATCTAATCAACAATACTATCCTTCTAACGCCCGAGCCAACCGACCCCCAGCAACGGCACCTGTTCACAAGCATGACGCATGCGGCAGCCATCGCTCTCCTCAACCATATTGCAGGGAAGAGAACGACCCGTCGCACGACGCCACCACTGCCATGAGTCTTAAAGTGAGCATGATAACTCGAGCACCAGAAACTCAATATTTAAAAAGTTAGACTAATAAGGCGTTAGTATGCTCTCACATACTGTGTATAAACATCACATTCATCATCATCATCATCATCATCAGCCCACATTAGTCCACTGCTGGACATAGGCCTCCCCTAAAGAGCGTCCTGTCCTCAGCTTGACGCATCCAGCTGCTGCCCGCAACCTTTCGCAGATCGTCGCTCCATGTAGCAGAGGGCCGTCCCACACTACGCTTGCCGATTCGCGGTCTCCACTCAAGAACTCGTCTACCCCAGCGGTTGTCGGTTCTTCTACAGATATGACATTAAAAGAACAATATTTCTAATTACTTTATCAGTATTCTAAAAGTTTCTAAATAAGAGCATCGGACAAGCAACAACACAGATCAGTCATTTCCAAGCATTTTTATCTAAGATATAGTCGTTAACTATTGCTTGAGGATTGCCAAACTTGGCACATAGCTCGCGGCGCTGACGCCAAGAGCGACGACTGCATTTCGGTAGCACAGTGCTGGTTGGCCTGGTTAAGGTCGCCGGAAAACGATGGATGCGGGGCCTCAGAACCAGCCTAGGACTATCCTTGGGTGTCTTTCAACTAAAATGTTGATGATGAGATCTATGTAATCGTGTCTGCTATAAACTAGACCAAACGTGAAATTGATAGTATTTAATTCCAATTGCTAAGATAAGGCGTACTAGTTTTTAATAGTATTCTGTAACGATTATTCATAGATAAGCATACTGTTAGTGATGTATTACTTAAAGACCCACTGATGAGTCAGACCTCCTTCAATTATGGTAAGGTAATTAACCTACTGTGCCGCGCTGGCTAGACGGGTTGGCACATGGCCCGCAGGGTCACGGAGCATGCTCCCGTAATGGGAGTGAATCCCATGGCCCTGGATTGGGCAGTCGAGGATCGCCGTCGGTTTTAGTGGGTAGGTCGGGGCGCAATTCAGCATCTCTACGCGCTCCGGAGTCCCACATACCCCGACCAGTTCCCAACGGCCGGGTATCCATGAGGATCTCCGCCGTAAAACAAAAAAAAAGGTTACGTTTCAAGTTTTCCTTCTCTTTCGGCTAGGCTAGTATTACGGCACCCTCAGGATAGAATGGGGCGGGAACACCGTGTATTCTAAATCCGCCACCAAACGGACCGTAATGTATTGTAAATACATTATTATTTACAGGTGGTAATACCGGGCAAACAATTTTTATTTTTTCGTCGACAATGCATTATGTACTTACATACCGCCGGTCTACCGTTCATTTTACGACTTAATATTGGCAAACTTTTTTTAAAAAACGAACCCTGGGGGCAATTTACAAACTCGTAATTGACGAACACAAATGACAGACTCAGAAGTGCCTCTGGTTTACAAAAAGACACTTGCCCGACCCCGGACTCAAACCGGGATCCAAAGGCGACATATCCAACCAACAAGACAGTCAAACAACTACCAGTATTTTGCGCAATTACTTTCTGCCCCCCGAGAGCCAGTTAGTGGGGCTGGTGGTAATCATTTACATGAAAAAGAGACATATGTCCCGCCAGAAATTTTATTAATAGCTATATTCATTTTAGCCCTTAAATTACCCACTACTGTGTCGGACCTCCCCTAAATTAATGAAGGCTAATTATCAATCATTGTATCAAAAAATCCTTTTCTTGGTTGTCCGATTATTGTTAGATTGCCTATTGCTTTCCTTTAGTAGTGTAGTAGGGTGTCGTAAGTCGCGCTTACGACACCCTCAGGATGGCATGGGTTTCTGATATTATTTATTCTAAATCTATCCGTCTGATAAAAATAAAAACCACGTAATGTCACCACCCCGTTCCATCCTAAGGATGTCGTAAGAGCCGACAATAGGAAACGACAAGGCCGAAAACCTAGCCGCTAGAGAAGGAAAACTTGATACAAAACCCTATGTCAATCTGTGGCCAGCACATTAGGATAATTAGCCTCCATGTAACAGGGGAGGCCCGACTCAGCAGTGGGTAATTTATGGCCCGAGTAGTAGTATCAAGTTTTCTTTCTTTTGTAGTTAGGTGGTAGGACACCCTCAGGATGGTACGGGTTTGTGATATTGTTAATGTTAAATCCGTCATCACGCCGACAGGCTAGGACTGCCTATAATTATGTAACTGCCAATCCAATATTACTAAAACCATAACCGACAGTACGTTTGAACAACGAGGTGGCAGCCCTGGATCGCGATAATAAAATTATTATTATTCGTACTATCAGGGGTGGCACCCGGTGATGTTATCGTGCGCTATCGCACAGCGCCAAGCGACACTCACCCCCTTCTGTACCCAGTAGTGATGGGCAGTAGATTCGCTACACTTAACTATCGATTGTCAATCGCAAAGATAAAAAAATAGTAATCCAAGAAATTATTAAATTGTTTTGGATATAATATCGATAATTGGTTATTTTTGTTATTTTGAAGGGATTGTAGGAGTGAAGAGTTGTGTGTGAAAGGTGTGAATGTAGGTATGACGACTGAGAGGTGTGTGTGGAGACTACCACGTAGTGTGGGACAGGGGCCGTAAGATGATAATGGTGTTTATAAATATGACGATTTATAAGAGTTTTGTGATGAAACCTACGTAAATAAAGTTCCTTTTGAGTTTGAGTTTACTCGTCATCAGGTTCATACATATTAATCACTAACTATGCCACGCTGCCTAGACGATTTGGCACAAGGTTTCGTGTCAGGATTTCCTTCTCTTGCGGCTAGGTTTGTGGCGTTGTCATTTCGTTTTGCCGACACCCCAGAATGGAGTGGGAGTGTGACGCTCTGTATTCCAAATACATATTATATTCACCATCTATGCCAAGCCAATTATTGCTCTATTACGGACTGAGACAATGGCAATTTAATTTATTATTTTAAACTTAAAAATACAACTCGTGAAGCTAGCATCGTTTATCGAATATCGATAGTCTGCCCCTCACTAGGGGTGTAACCTGCCTTACTCCGGATAAGAATAAATACAGTGGCTCTCGCTCGACAGAATGTGCTAATACATCCTTATCGGCCGCGGCGCCCGGCGCACACATACACATTTTGTGTCAGACAGACACACGTAATAACTTTTTGTTTACGAAGCTTGTAGATCTCGGCTATTTGGTCTTTCCAGTTTTCCTTCTCTTGCGGCCAGGCTAGTATTCGGTTTGATCATTCTCACTTACGGCACCCTCAGGATGGAATGGGTTAGTGACTCTGGGTATCCTAAATCCGTCACCACACTGACAGATTATACTACCCAGAGTAAAACTAATCTTCTAGTTACTCTAAGCATTATCTTAAAGAGTAACTCTCAACCGCCAAACGTGTGGTGGAAAACTCTACCAAGAAACTTACCACCACGGAAAGACCTTAATTAAAAAAAGAACTATCAGGAAATTTCACACGACAACGATGAAACTGTGAAGGCAAGTTTACGAGTACCGCAGATAGCAAGAGCGACGAACCGTAGTTTAAAATTATCTGCAGATAACTTCAGCTATGCACGTTTTAAAATTCTAGAATGAGCACGATAGCTCTTTATCAACCGTTAAGCAATGAACATCCAAAACTGAACTGAACTAATTTGCGCGTTATATTGTCTGTTTCCTTGGCTTTTCTCAATTTATTTGGGGTAAGCAACAGTGTAGATTGAACTACCAGTGTTTACACAGAGTGATTGTAGTCTGTTCTCCGCGACTGATTTAGTGTGATAACTGGTTATTAGTGTTGGAATTAAACACTTTTTAACGGATTTATCAGTTGTATTGGCGGTATTCAATTGGTATTCAAATTCAAAACTCAAAACTCATTTAATCAAGTTGGCTCATTAGAGTTCTTTTGACAAGTCAAACTAAAAATTAAAATTATAATTTACCATCTACCACCGGTTCGGAATGCAGTTCGACAGAGAAGAGCCGGCAAGAAACTCTGTAGTTGGTCTTTTTAAATCGCCATTTTTAGGTACAAAGCCGTGATAAGACAGTTTGTGAGAGTAAACCCGCACAATAGTCGCAAAGGGCCAAACAACAGCCAGATCCAATCAACAACACCAACCCTCCAACGCCCGAGCCAACCGACCCCCAGCAACGGCACCTGTTTACAAGCATGACTACGTATATATAGGCAAACCATTTTTTTATCAATTACTTGAATGCCTTTGACCCTAGGCTTGCGTGATGGAAAGCAACGCTAGGGTCTAAGATGGAGCAGGCAATTCAAGGAAATCTCACCGGCTCTCACATACGTACGACGAAACACAGTAAAACTGCTTTGCTTGCTTTGGATGTATGGTTGATAGCTATCCGGGCGGCCTATAAGATCCTACCACCAAGCGTGCTGGGTTTTGTTGACTTTTGCAACACGTGTTTTTTTTTCAAGCGTGCGGTGGTGAATCTTAATATTCTGACCCGTCCCCACACGGGTGACAAAGTAACCATATAATTACCATAATGTTATCTTAGGTTTTCGCGATTATTAGACATTAAAATTAAATCCTTTTTAACCGATTTATCGTGTGTATTTTATATTACACTAGCGACCCGCCCCGGTTTCGCACAGGTGCAATATTGACATATAACCCTTCCTCTTGAATCACTCTATCTATTAAAAAAACCGCTTCAAAATCCGTTGCGTAGTTTTGAAGATTTAAGCATACATAGGGACGGACGGACGAAGCGACTTTGTTTTATACTATGTAGTGATAGTGAAGTGATAGTGATTATTTAATTCCCGACGTTTCGGATGATAATTGTCTGGCCCGGAACCAAACCAGGGACTCCTGATCGTTTCAATGTCAATGTCTCTAAAACCTTATTTGCACCCAGACGACCACTTCTACATGTATCAGTACCTCCACATACCTGTATCACCCATGACGTGGGTGAGTCTTGACACGGGATTTGCGTTTTTACCTTGTTTGTGCGCATTAATTAAAAAGATCGTATCGAGTCTCTGGACGCAGCTGATACGAGGACTATTTATAATTACCGCCTGCAATACGTCACTGTGCCGTAATGAAAAATGATTTATAATGTAATGACACATTTTTATTAAGTAACGGGGTGTGGAAATAATATTAGAAATGGGAAAGTTTTTATGAAGGTAGTATACATATGTAGGTATATGGATGATGACACGGTACAGAGACGTGGTCGCTCATTATGTGTTCTATCAAAAGGCTCAAATTTACCCAAAGGGAAATGGACCTCTAATGGCTATCCTCTTTCCTTGCGAGATCGAATCAGAAATGAGGAGATACGCAGCAGAATCAGAATAACCGACACAGCCCACAGTGTTGCCAAAAAGTCCTCGAGTGGCGACCGCGTTTAGAACCGGCGATCTGGTTAAGGTCGCCGGAATACGATGAATGCAGGCGGCTCAGGGCCGGCCTTCGTGGAAATCCTCGGGGATTACTCGTATGTACTATTTCAGTGGAAACTAATTGTGTTTCTAACACAAGAATGTAAGAAGTGCAAGTGCTTTAGTGCAAGTACGTAGAATAGCTACGCCCTGTGGGGGGTCAGGAGAGTTTCCTGGGAAGGGTTAGCTAAAATCCCTCCATCAATTCAAGGCGACTTCAGCCAACAGTAGTTTATGGGTCATGTTAATTTAAAATAAATTTGCCTCTTTAACAGGCGGCATTATCATCCATGAAACACATTTCATCACTTAAAAATCAATAAAAACAGAACACATAACAGATATTTATCAAGGAAATTACTCAATAATACATCTTAAATCAACACCCGATCTAATATCCACTCTAAAGTAATATCGTTAGAGTCGGTTTTACTGGCACGTGCATGAACTCCGCCTGTTGCGCCAACGGATATTACGCTCTATCACCTCCCAGTGCCCCCCGACGGGAATCACCCTGTAATTCGGCGAATTACCCGTTGGTCTCAGTAATTAAATACTTTTCTACAACAACAAAATGTTAGACGAAGTTTTCAAGGTAATTGTATATTTTTTTTATCTATGACTAGTGACCCGGCCCGGCTTCGCACGGGTGTATTTATGCATGTATTATACATAGAAACCTTCCTCTTGAATCACTCTATCTATTTAAAAAAAACACGTAGTTGCGTAGTTTTAAAGATTTAAGCATACATAGGGACGGACAGACGACAGTGACTTTGTTTTATACTATGTAGTGATAGTGAAGATTGTTACAAGTGTAGGAGACTTTTGAAATACAGAAATTGGAAGTCTGCGTTTAGGTAGAGAAAGTATTCTTTTGTATTCCATTCAAAATGTAAGTAATTTTATACTCCCCTGATCTGCGTCACAGTATTGTACTACAGATGATAGCCTGACAACAACAAATTATAAAAAAAATGTTGGTAAAAAAAACTTTACTTCGAATTCAACTAAATCTTTCACGAAAAAACTACTAAATAGATTTTGAAGACAATTTACAATAATGTAGCATAACATATAGGCTATAGTTTATAAAGATATATGAGTCTAACTAAAACAGATTTTTATATTTTTGGATAAATACCAAAATAAAATTTAAGAACAAACAATTCCTCACTTCATTATGTATGCAATAATGACATTAATCCAATTTTGTTGTTTTAAAATTTGTCAGTAGTAATATCAAATGACTACAAACATTCTTCAGGCCATCAAAAACCGTTACATATCAAAGAAAAACACAAAACATTAAAACCGTCATAACCGAAATCGTCACCGCCAGCTAATAAAAAAGCACAAGTTTAGCATCGTAATTGTTATCTCGATGTAAACAAACAGCGCTAACGTGCCATTCTCACTTTCAGCTGTTATCTTGTGGCTGCAAGAGCCCGCCCTAGCCGTCCGCCCGCCCTGCCGCGCCCTGTCGCGATACACCGATATGAATTTTGATGTACACTGCTGTATGGCTAAGAGCGATATCATTCTAATATGAATGTGGAATTTAGGATAAAGACATTCGATCATAAAAAAAAAACTTTTTATTTGCCATTAAAATGATACGGCGTCACTGCCTGTGAGATCTAGCTAGCTCTTGAATGATAGAACCAGTTTTGATATAGTTTTTTTATATGTATAAAGGTCTGTTAATTGAGTATCATATCCATGTCTTGACGGATTTAGAATACATAGTGTCACCACCCATTCCATCCTGAGGGTGTCGTAAAAGCCGACAAAAGGTCAATGCCGATAACCTAGCCACAAGAGAAGGAACACTTGATACGAAACCTGTGCCAACCGGTATGCTAATTACCCTCAATATAATTGGAGGAGGCCCGACTCAGTAGTGGGTCATTTATGGGCTGAATAGTGGTAGTAGTAAATAGGAATGGTCGTAGTAAAGTCAGTTTTCTTTGTAGTGTCTGTCAATGAGGTGATTATGTTTAACGGGCGCGTATTCCCCGATAACTATTATCGGCAATTTCTTAGCCGTGCTAATCGTTCTGTAAACTTCGCCACCGCGATGTAGATTTTCTGGTTATTCTCGCGTTTCTATACGATATTTTTGACGTTGTTAGCAAGATCAAAAATCTATTTATTCAATTCTCAAATATTACAATTTACCACCGGCTCAGAAGGCTGCTCTACAGAGAAGAGCGGGCGAGAAACTCTTGTTGCTTTTATTAATTTGCCGTTTTTCTATACAAAGACCGATACGACAGATTTAAGAGAGCAAGCCCCGCAATAGTCAGAAAAAGGTCAAACTTTAGTTGTATTTTGTCAGTATTGAGAACTGCATGCCTGTAATGACCTGATTACTTATTATTTGACCGACCCTCAGCATCGGAAGCTGTTCACAAGATTGGCGCTTGTGGCAGCCATCGCCCTTCTCAACCATATTGCAGGGGTGACCTGCCACAAGACGCCACTACTGCCATGAGTCTTTGTTTGAGCATGACTACTCAATCCCATTGAAGTTTGTAGTATCAGAAAAATCACCTACGCTTATATCCAAAGGAACCAAACGAAGTTTCGCTTGGTTCCTTTGGACCGTTTACATATAACTAACTAACTAGTTAGTTTGTTGATTTTTCTGATACTACAAACTTCAATGGGATTGAGTGGTCATGCTCAAACAAAGACTCATGGCGTTTTGTGGCTGCTCATCCCTGCAATATGGTTGAGGAGGGTGAAACTCAGTGCGCTTATCTTTTTATAAACGCAATATAACAATGACCGTTTACATATAACTAGTTAGTTAGTTAGTTATATGTAAGCGGTCATTGTTATATTACGTTTAAAAAAAGATAAGCGCACTGAGTTTCTTCCGCAAGGTCTTCTCGGTTGTTGCCGCGTTCTAACTTGGTAGTAGTGATATAAAATGATGAATCCGTTGACGATTGTGAACGCCATAAATGGTTTAAAGATTAAACCATTCTTCTTTTCTATTCTTTATTATAAAAACGAAACCCTTGCACTGACCTGTATCGCGAAGGCAGTTTACAAACATTCACGAACACAAATGCACCAGACTCAGAGCAATTGCCTCTGGTTTCGACAAAGACACTAACCCGACCCTGGAATCAAACCCGGGACCCGTTGATCCAAAGCCGGTACATCTGAGACCCTAGACCAAGGAGGCAGTCTATTATATCATAACATAGGTTATAAGACATTACGTTGTTAAAAAAATTCTTGCGCCTGGCACCAGAGCGTTTTCCGTACAAAAGCGACGCCATTGAGCCATAAAAACGTGAAAGCCACATAATTTACAAGGAAACACCTTCATAGCTGGTTATCCGTATCACGGCCAATTGGCGGTCTAATGAGACACCACCGCCGGCGGCTCAAGTGCTGGCTTTCTATCTTTTATCGCCATTTTTGTTGTTCAGCGATTTTATGAAGTATCCGATAAGGTTTTCGCGTCATTACTTTATTTTTTGGGTTCTTTAGCATCAATGGGTAAACTTAATTTTTACTTTCACATTCACTGGATCCACGACTGACGGGGCTTTTGACGCTACTACTTCTACTTCTACTCAGCCTGTAGATCACCCATCTATGGACTTCGCAGTAGTAGTAGTACTGATTGAGTCAACTAGACTGACAACTGCGTCGGGCCTTATACGAGTACTACTACTGCAACTACTCAACACATACATAGGTAATCTATAGGCTGAGTAATAGTACTGATCGAGTCAACTAGACTGACAACTGCGTCGGGCCTTATACGAGTACTACTACTGCAACTACTCAACCCATACATAGGTAATCTATAGGCTGAGTAACAGTACTGATTGAGTCAACTAGACTGACAACTGCGTCGGGCCTTATACGAGTACTACTACTGCAACTACTCAACCCATACATAGGTAATCTATAGGCTGAGTAATAGTACTGATTGAGTCAACTAGACTGACAACTGCGTCGGGCCTTATACGAGTACTACTACTGCAACTACTCAACACATACATAGGTAATCTATAGGCTGAGTAATAGTACTGATCGAGTCAACTAGACTGACAACTGCGTCGGGCCTTATACGAGTACTACTACTGCAACTACTCAACCCATACATAGGTAATCTATAGGCTGAGTAATAGTACTGATTGAGTCAACTAGACTGACAACTGCGTCGGGCCTTATACGAGTACTACTACTGCAACTACTCAACACATACATAGGTAATCTATAGGCTGAGTAATAGTACTGATCGAGTCAACTAGACTGACAACTGCGTCGGGCCTTATACGAGTACTACTACTGCAACTACTCAACACATACATAGGTAATCTATAGGCTGAGTAATAGTACTGATCGAGTCAACTAGACTGACAACTGCGTCGGGCCTTATACGAGTACTACTACTGCAACTACTCAACCCATACATAGGTAATCTATAGGCTGAGTAATAGTACTGATTGAGTCAACTAGACTGACAACTGCGTCGGGCCTTATACGAGTACTACTACTGCAACTACTCAACCCATACATAGGTAATCTATAGGCTGAGTAACAGTACTGATTGAGTCAACTAGACTGACAACTGCGTCGGGCCTTATACGAGTACTACTACTAATCAGCCCATACATGGGTGATCTATAGGCTGAATAGTAGTACTGATTGAGTCGAGCACACTGACAACTTTTTTTTTTGTTTTCCCGGCGGAAATGCTTTATGCATACCACCGCCCCCCGGGGAGAGGTCGGTGATTATGTGGGACTCCCGGGACCGAACCCGTATACCCACTAAAACCCCAGCGGTATACCCTCACACGGCACGCTTGGGGCGCCAACGGTTCGCGTAAGCGCAGTCCACGTTGACGCCCCGACGAGGTGCCCGCTATGCGGGCAAGCGACTATCAGAGAGGGCGTCCCGGTAAAGCACACTGACTACTGAGTCGGGCCTACATAAATGACCTACAGCTGGGTCGGGCCTCCTCCAATTTCCTGGAGAGAAATTAGCCTACTGTACCACGCTGGCAAGACGGGTTTGTATCAAGTTTTCCTTCTCTTGGGGCTAGGTGATCTGCCTCTTGCGTTCTTTTAGTCGCCTCTTACGACACCCTAAAGATGGTATGGGTTGGTAACATTGTGTATTCTAAATACGTCACCACATGGACTAAATTACATGAAACTCCTCCAATTACATGAAAGGTTCACAGGGCTTCGGATTAAGTTTTCCTTCTCTCCCGACCACTGTGGTTATTATTGTCTATATTTGTACGGGACCTTTTGTAATTTAATTAGTTGCGCACTTAACATAAATTCGGATGAACTTCATTAAGACGTGACTACAATCGTTGCATACGCCTCCAATATTTATCAGGGCCAATCGCGGCTCTAACTTTAGAAGTGTCTCGTTAATTCAGAAAGGAAAATAATACACATTTTCATAGGTGAGCAACTAGACAGTGAGAAGTTTTTAACCGACTTCAAAAAAAGGTTCTCAATTTGTCTGTTGAATTTTAAACAGTACCCGCTTTTTTACGAAATTTTGAGAGACCTGTATCCATGTGATGGCGAATTTAGAATAAATCGTTTCACCATCCCATTCTATCCGGAGGGTGTAGTAGGGAGACGACAAAATATGACAAGGCCGAAAACCTAGCTGTAAAAGAAGGAAAACTTAATACGAAACCCTTTGTTAAACTGTCTAGCCAGTGCGGCACTGTAGGCTAATTGCCCTCCATTAGTTGGAGGAGGACTGGCTCAGCAGTGGTAGACAAATACGCGAAATGGTTCTTTCAGGTTTGCAAACATCCATATGCGCCTGCAACCACTTACTAGCAGCCCACTGCTAAGTCGGATCTCCTCCCAATCACAGGGAGGATAATTAGCCTACTATACCACGCTGTCCAGCCAGGTTGGCATCAAATTTTCCTTCTCTCTCCTCCACAGTAAAACCTTGGCGTAAGCAAATTTATCTGGTTGTATCAACATAGCGCAGTGATCTTCAGTCATACATCAAAATTCATATCGTCGTATCTCACCGCGACCATCGCGTGGGGGCGGTTTGCAACTCGGAGATAACGCGCCGAACTGAGAATGACAAAACGACAAAGTGTGTATGTGAGAAGCTACGATTATGTGTGTGTGTATCTTCTCGCATATAAAAGAAGCGCTGTGCGGATTTAAATTACACTAGTCTAATCCTCAGGGTGAGAAAATTTGTCAAGTGTATCACGGATAGAAATGAATGATGATGTATTAAACAGTGTCATCAACCCATACCATCCAACTCCATGAGGATCTATATAGAAAATTATGTTGGCTAATTCCCCTCCTATAATTTGGAGGACGGTTATTTAAGAGCGAAAATGATATATATATACAAATGATATATATATGTCGTGGATAACGATATCGTTTTATTAAGTTTCTCAATTGATTGTTGACACAGTAGTGCGGCAAACGCGGTGACGTCAGTTGTTTTGCAATGGCGGCACGTGGACAGAGTCGTAATGGAAAGTGAGGTTGGCTCGATCAGTCAGTCGACGTTGGGACACGGACCGAGACACTTCTCCGTTGCGAACCTGTCGGTTTGTCTATCTAAGTGTGTTAACTGAACATTGTTATTTATACTGTGGTTAATATTGTGAATTATAAAGTTACAAGTAATAAACCTCGTACCAAGTCAAGATGATGACGACTCTATCGCTCAGCCGTCGCTATCTCCGACATCAGAAGTGGTATGTAACTCAGTCAGCCCACGTGGAGAAAACAGTGTAGTGATAATGTGTGTACTTCTGTACGCGATGGAAATAACCGATAATGGCGATTCATTGTCACTATAAAGGAGACATTAAGCTACATGAAGATTGTTCTGAACTGAAGATCACAAGCGGCAGTCATAGTGCGGCGATTAACCAAGTGGGGATCACTTGCTTTCATTGTGATGGACAAGGACACTACGCGTCTAACTGCCCTGAGCGGAGCAGCAGGAAGGCGAGCAACAGTACTGTGGTCAGCCAGGTCAAAGAATAGTGAGTGGATCTGTAGTAAGCGCACCAGCTGCAATTTTACGTCACTCCGGTGAGCAGTTTTCATTTTATTACTCGGGTATATTGTATGGTATACGAATTTACGATAGTGTGATTTTGACCGGTGTAAGAAAATATTATTTGAGGTTCTTTTGCGTGTTTACCTGTTAATTACTTGCGATACGAAGTTTAGATTGCTGTGCTTGTTTAGCTTGACGGTTCATCGGTCTGGCGTCGTATTTTCGCCAGTTTATAGCAAAGTTTTCCAAGATTATGGAGCCATTGTATGCCTTGATTTGCATCGGTAAGGTAGCCTAAACGTGAGGCGATAGGACAGCAGATCCAGATTTCAAGCGATCGGGTTTTCGGTCGGCAACTGTGGAATGTCACAGCTGCGGTGGAATGGGTCACCGAGCATCAAATTGGCGGTGAAAGGCAAGGCAGCTAGTGCTGCCACTGCACACTTCAGCGTCAGGCTCTGCGGGGCCGCGGCCGCGGTCGGACTTAGTCTGTTTCAGGTGCGGCAGCGCCGGACATTTGGCAGCGAGATGTCCACGTGGCAACAACGTGGCAACAGCGGAGGAGCTGGCGCGGCGGTAGGCGCAGGCGGTTCGGAGCGGCGCCTGCGGCGGCGGCGAGTAACGAGATACATGTGGAAGTTTGCTATGTTAGTAATCCCAGCGGTACGCTGATGAACGCTTGTGAGTCGTATCCATTTTATTCTGATTCTGGTGCAGAGTGCTCTCTCATCAAACATTATGTTGCGCCGAAGCCAAGTGGAAAGAGTTATGAGCACCCTCAAAAATATGTTGACTGTTGTAGAAGTTAGTCCAAATAGGTCATGGCAAGATGCGTTAGATGATGTCCAACTTGCTATAAATAGCACGATTCATAGGGTAACTAAGGCAAGTCCATTAGAATTGTTAATAGGTAGAGTAGCTAGGCCACTAAATTTATTAACTATTGACGATCATGAGGTTGAGATAAATTTGAGAGATTAGGGAACAAGCTGACAAATTAATGGAAAATAATGCACAGCTTGATAAATTAAGATTCGATAAAAATAAGGCAAATGTGACTAGATTTTCGGTGGGAGATTATGTTTTAGTCGAAAATCATGAACGGAATCAAACCAAATTGGATCCTAAATATAACGGACCTTATGAAGTCATTGAGGTACTTGACGGTGACAGATATCATAAGAGTTTGAACGCACTTACAAATACTCGAGAGAACGCCAACGTCCACTCCCCCAATCATATGTCCCTACTGGGCTGGATCCATGCTTATTAGATAATAATGACTGTAAGATATTGGGACTAGTTTAATAGTTTCTTTAATTAAAACATCATATGGCTATGTGCTTATGTAACTTCACGCCTTTAATACCTGAGGGTGTGGTCAGCAGCAATTATGCCTCGACACGCTGGATTAATTTTCGAGTCCCAATTGTAATAGGTGGCTCTATGAACTATAAAGGGCGAGGTGGCCAAATATACAGTCAAGGGCGAGGTGGCTCTATGAAGTATAAAGGGCGAGGTGGCCAAATGTACAGGGTTGATCACTATTGGTTCGAGCACATGGCTAAGTGCGTTCGTAAGTTTGTCTATGGTTGTATTACTTGTAAACTATCTCAATCGCAATCAGGTCGCCCACAAGCGGGACTTCATCCAATTCTTAAGATTAGTATCCCGTGGCATACTGTGCACGTTGACTTAACTGGCAAATTAAGTGGAAAAGCGATTGCAAGGAGTACGTCATAGTTTTAATTGATGCGGTCACAAAATTTGTTCCCTTGTATCATACCCTGAGAATAGATTTGGCTAGAACAATTAAATCCCTTAAATTAAGCGTCTTTAGTTGGAGCTCCAGTAAGTAATTGCAGATCTGGGACGATGCTTTGCCAACAAAGAATTCAAAGTTTTTTTGTCAGTTTCATTACGTTTGATAGCTACGGGTTCAAGTCGCGCTAATTGCCAAGTAGAAAGAACAATGAGCGCGTTAAAAAGTATGCTGACCGCGATAGAAGCGTCTGATAGGTCCCGGCATGAAGCGTTAGAAGACGTGCAATTAGTTTTGAATTCCTCTGTCCACCGTGTAATACAAGCGAGTCCACTCGAGTTTCTGATAGGACCTTTAGCTAGACCATTTAACCTATTAACTTTGAATGATTCCGGACCGGCAGTAGACATTAGTAAGAGAGCAAGCGGCCACATACATAGAAAATAGTGCCAGTTACGAAAAAGTAAAATTTGATAAAACTACAAGTTAAAGTGGTAAAGTTTGATGTTGGTAATTTAGTTTAAATTCAGAACGAAGAGAAACCAAACTAAATTAGACGCGAAATACAAGGGACCGTCAAAAATTGTGGAGTTACTTGATGGTGATCGTTATTTGCTGAAATCTTTGACCGGTAATAGAACATAAAAATACGCTCACGACTGTATAAGGAGATTCCACTAAGCAGTGTGCCCGTTGAGTTAAATTTGTCTGATGAAGATGGTGAGGAGGTTGCCTCCAACAGTAAAAAAGAACACATACCTTGGCTAGGTCGCACTACACGCACTAGTCTGTAGTCGTAACTGCAACTCTGGGAGTTGTACAGAGCGCGATGGGCAGCTAGTGGTGTGGCGGGGACCCGGGTCTCGAGAGAGACTATTTGTATGGTCCTGTGTACTGGGAGTCGTGAACTCTAGTTAAAGTGTTGGTCGTATCGCTTGGAGCGATGACGATATGGGTGACATGTGAATTGTCACTAGCTGCTGGGACAGCTGGGCCATGTGTTGTGTAATTATTACTTTAAACCTACTGTTTTAAAGTATCAGTATTGAGATTTAAAGATTATGGGCTTAGAGGAATCTTTCGTGTTAAAGTTGTTAAAATTATTTGTATGCTAACGTGATCTCTGTTAACTTGATTCTTAAGATACGATTACGGAACATTACCGTCAGGTTGGCCGAACGTGAAAATGTGCCTCAGTTGGTTATTTTGTTACAAGTACACACGAGGACGTGTGCTTCGTCAGGCTGGCCGTGTCGTGGATAACGATATCGTTTTATTAAGTTTCTCAATTGATTGTTGACACAGTAGTGCGGCAAACGCGGTGACGTCAGTTGTTTTGCAATGGCGGCACGTGGACAGAGTCGTAATGGAAAGTGAGGTTGGCTCGATCAGTCAGTCGACGTTGGGACACGGACCGAGACACTTCTCCGTTGCGAACCTGTCGGTTTGTCTATCTAAGTGTGTTAACTGAACATTGTTATTTATACTGTGGTTAATATTGTGAATTATAAAGTTACAAGTAATAAACCTCGTACCAAGTCAAGATGATGACGACTCTATCGCTCAGCCGTCGCTATCTCCGACATATATATATATATACATAATCGCGATCTGTGGCGATGCAAGAGCCTTGCTGTGATATCAGGCCAGAAACAAATATGGAATATTGTTATTGATATTTGAAACATCGAAAGAGCCAAGAAAAGGAATAGACAACGCTGAGAACTGAAGATAAAGAGAAAAGAAACCCTGTGCCAACCCGTCTGGGCAGCGTGGCACAGTAGGCTATTTACCCTCTATGTAATTGGTGGAAGCATTAATTAACAGTGGGTCATGTATGGGCTCAGTAGTAACAGTTTCCATGTATATGATACAGATGGCGCTAGTGTGACGGCACGAAAGGTTCCAGCCAATCGTCTGTGATGATAAAGGCCAAATCGCCTTACTATTTAAAACTGGCATGGCCAAAACTGAAAAGGCTGCTTTCATAGAAGTTTATGGGTTGGTAGTAATGATTTTTGGGTAAAGGGTACTTTACTGGTAGGTTCATACTCCCGGAGCAGACCTCATGGATTTGATAACAGAGATTGGTAACACTTCATATACCAAATTTGTACCAGCATTACTTAGTCCAAGCAAAGGTAATTATTTTTCATTATAGCACTGCAATTTCTATGTTATCTAACGTTGTACATTAAGATGTTTGTTAGTCCTTAGTCACTATTGCGCGGGCTTGCACTTACAAATCATACAAAAATGGCAATTAAAAAAAAGTAAATAAAGAGTTTCTTGCCAGCTCTTCTCTGTAGAGCTGCATACCGAACCGGTAGCAGATGATAAATTTTTAATGTTAATTATATTTTATTTATTGTCTTGTCGAAAGAGATCTAATGAGTAAACTTGATTAAATTAGTTTTGATTAGATGATTTAGAATTGATATTGATAGAGGCTTCACGCTGTTTATCATTACGCTGCTACTCAAGGGAGCGGAGCAGCAATCAAAGCAAAGGGTGACTCGAAACCCACACAGACGAGGCTATGGGCAAAACGATAATATTAAGTAACTTTCATTTCATTTAATCAATTTAAAGCAAATCGATTACGCAAGTACAACTAATAGATAAATACCTATTATTTTTACTAAAGCGTTATATTCCGAAGTCTACTCATCGCTATACAGCTGCTCCATCATCACTATCGAGCCCCGCTATCGGTATTACGTTTCGTAGAATACATTGTATCACATATTCATAAGAGATTCATTTACTAGTTTGCTCTCCCTGAGCATGTACGTTTCCATTGACACAGGTCACGACATAATGTTACTATTATTTCATTAAGAAATATATAGAAAAAAAACATTAACAGTTAAATAGAGCAAGAAACGTTTAGCTTAAATAACTCTATATCACATCACCGTGCTAAATTTAAGGTCTATAATTAAGACGAAAGCAAATTCTCAAGGTTGATTGTTGAAGTATCTATTCGGTCCACGAAATACTATCGTAAGGAAACTTTGAATTATTTTCCTGTAACGGTGTGTCATTACGACTCACAGGAAAATACTGAGACATCATTGAATACAACAACTGATAATACTATTAGTACACTCTATGAGGATATTTTAGTTGAAATAGTACTTCCTTATAAATACTAAAGCTAGTCTAAATTAAATTCTAAATCATAAATAATGTGTTTTTCATAATCTAGTTAAATTATGCTAGACTAACATCAATATAAGCATGCATATAAAATGTTTTCTAAAAATAAATCTGAAAACCATATCTTATTATTATTATTAGCACATTTTCCAGTTATAAATTTAATAGTATAACTAGCGACCCGCCCCTGCTTCGCACGGGTGCAATTATATTATACCTATAAACGTTCCTCTTGAATTACTCTATCTATTAAAAAAACCGCTTTCTAAATCCGTTGCGTATTTTTAAAGATTTATGCATACATAAGGACGGACAGAAGAATGTGACATTGTTATAAACTATGTAGTGATTGCGAGTTTGACTACCAAATATGTAGCTCCATCTAAGCCATATGTGGCCGCGCCAAATTTTAATTATTATTTTTTTTCAAGATTTTACGTCATTTTTACCATTGTAAAAATATTTCATATATATTAAGTTTTATTAATCTAAATGTTATTAAATGTTTTGTACTCAGTTCATTCAGGCAAATAAGGTATAGCTTTACGGCTTTATCACCATTCCAAATAATCAACAATTCTATTATAATAAATATGCGCCTTCTTCATTTTTTTAATTCTTCATAAATTTAATCTAATCGGTTTGAACACGTCCAAATGACGTATCGTGCAAGACGTTGGAACTGCACCCTTAGAGGGCTGCTTTCAGAGATAAGTCGCTTTGTTCTGATCACGGAATCTCGGAAGAACGGATCATAGTAAATTATTTATCATTTTTCTGCTCGAGGTGAAAGTTGCTGATCATCATCGCATATTCACCCTTAAGACGTTAAGAGAGAAGTGATAGAAACCCTAGCTAGACGTAATAATTACCACAATAAACATATGGTATTTTACTGCGTATTATAGTATTCTAGGAAGTTTCTCGGACACAAAATAACCTATTATATTTTCCAGTATTCCATCAGGTTTGGATTAACCATAAGGACAAAACGGTTTTTATAATTTTACTCTAGAAACTCCAACAAAGTTCACTAACGTCTTTAAATTTTTATTAATTTCAGCCTCAGTATTATTCACAATCATTATTTAGTTATGTTAATTAATTATCATGATATTACTCAATTATTTATATTTTGACAGTGTTAAGTCCTCATCTGTCATTGACTATACTCTCTGTAACATAGAGATTTGTTTGATCTATTTTTATCACTACGCCTTTAATTGAGAAATGTTTTAATAATTTGTAATTTTAACCTTTTAAACTCTGATTAGCTTTATAATTTGTTTAATTTCTGGTTTCCGGGCTGGAGCTGAAAATCAGTGCTGCAGAACCTCTCAGTATACTTGCAGTGTATGCTGAGCTCCTGCCTTGTAGACACTATATTGTGACCTCAAATATTATTACTGTCTGTATGTGTGTGTCTAATAAAAGTTTTTCTTTCTTTCTTTCTAATTTACACATTCGTTGATTTCCTTAACTAGATTTTGTCCATGCTTCGCGGCCACGTCACATTCAAATTCATCTATCAACTTTCCACGACACTAACATAGAAAATTGTCAAGTACCCCAACTTATCTCAAGTGAAATATCAAAGGAGAATTTCCGACCCAACCACAGCCAAAATCGCTTCAACGAGGTTTTATTTATGAGTGTTCACCCCGTCCCACAGATTAGCGAGCTATCCATCCATCCATCCTTATTCACCTTTTGCAAAGCATCGATATCTTCCGATACAAAGTCCGTCGACACCCACCGCCCTCTATCGGAGCGCGAAATATTTCATACGAGATTACCTCCGTGCGTAGACCAATTAATGTTAAGACACTACGGTCGCTCTGAATACATATTCCGAGCGACCGTTGCGTCTTAATTGTAGCTAGTTAGAATTTTTAAGTTACCTGTATATCACTGCGTTTTTTATCAGGGTTCCTGTGTAATATATATTTGGTAAAAGTCAAGTGAAACCTTAAAAACTGGGTATGGTTTTTATGTCATTAATCTTCACTTTTAGGGGGTGTAATAAAAAAATCTACAGCCATTCGAAGTAAGCTAATCGAAATAAGCTGTTCTATTTTTTCTATTATGAAGTGAGATATCAACGTTATCATCTACACCAGATTTTAATGATAAAGCATGGGTTCTACTGAAAACAATCAACTAGCTGTCGCTATTATAATCTTACAAGCCTAATAATCTGATTCTTGGCTTCTCTGGGCGCATTTCCAGAAATTACATTACATTCACAAAAAGAAACCTAATGTTATCTTCGCACAAATCAAATAATTGTTATACATTCCCAGTGTATTTCTGTGTGAATGTAATCTTTGATAAATCCGATACTAAAGGCCATTGAACTATCTGTAGGTTACATAGTCCTAGACATCGCGGCCCTGCCTGCAGATTGATCATGTGGCTCTTGACGTTATCGGACCTCCACAGATACCTGGGCTTTGTGATCCTTTCCCGTTAAAAGAATACAATACTAATCGTCAGGATACATACATATCTGGGATATTATCCGGGTTTAACAAAGTCCATAGCCAACTGGTTCCCGAATCAAAAAAGGAATTCTGCGTTTCAAATGTTTGTCTACCATGAAGTTCTCCGTGAGTGCGTTATTTCTTGCGTTAAGGTGAATGTTCCAGGGTAGCCCGCGAAATTAAAATTTTCGTACGTTTTAGAACGTATTTACGTAGAATGACTTTGAGCTTGAAAAAGTTTTTCTTGCACCTTTATGAGCTTGGAGGGTTGTATTGATGAGTTTGATGATTATAATTCTATAACTACATACGTCTTACATCCGCAAATAACATTTTAATCAACATATAACCTAGCACTGACCTGCAAATTGAACGAACGAACGTACGAAAATTTGAATTTCGCGGGCTACCCTGGAACATTCACCTTAAGTTATGATACTGTCGATACCAACTGGTGACTTGTTTCAAAAATGTTTTAACCAAACTGTTGATTTAGGAACCATTTGATGGTTAATTCTTAGTGGTAAGTAGTGTGCACGTTTTAATTAAGTGACATTACATAGTAGTGTCAATGTATTTATTTTAAACAGTAAATATAATTAAACGACCTTTAGGCGTTTAGAGTTCCCGAATTGTTTGATTAATAATTTCGAAACAGCAACCGATAGTATCGATTCTATTTGAATTTGTAATCGATCTCCATTGAATGCGAATGTATCGATATCCAATATATTTATTCCACGACTTAATCATAAAATCTAACTGTGAGTTGTATAATGGTTTACTTTGGCGATGCATGAGCCGATAACGAAGTGGTTATCATTGAGTTAGAATGGAGACTATTAATCTTAATAATTGTTAAATCGATTATCTTACGCGTCGTGGTTACTCGTTAACTTTGCTACTCGTATTAGGTACGTCATTATAAAGGCAGAACGATTTTTTATATTATCTATAGTAAAATCATATATCTGTCTCATAGTCTCATATAGTAAAAATTAACATATTTTGTTAAAACCTTTAGAGTGGTCAATTACATAATAACTGTGTGTTATAAACCTTTCACTGCCTCGTTGGTCTAGTGGTCAGATGTGCCGCCTTTGGATCAACGGGTCCCGGGTTCGATTCCGGGGTCGGGCCAGTATCTTTGTCTAAACCAGAGGCACTGGCTCGGAGTCTGGGTGTCATTTCTATCTATAATATGTATGTATTTACAAAAAAAAAAATGTATATAAGTAGTTTATCATCCATCTCGTTACCATAACACAAGCATTAAGTTGCTTAACTTGGGACGAGATGGCGTTGTGTGAAATGTCCAAGGATATTTATTATTATTTATTATTATTGAAGAAAGTGCCTTCCCCAATTTGATGGAGGGAAAAAGCATCTTCTTCTCCAATAATGTGACGATTTTTTTTTTCATGGCAGACTTCTGCAATTTTATATATATTTATACAATATTACCTATATCTAATCAAATCCCATTGCGCGATCTCGGCTACTGGCTGGTAAGAAAAGAATAATTTGAAATTGGTGTTCCTTTTATATTTTAATTTTGTCATTTCTGTAATTGTCAAAATACGGTCAGAAAGGCGCTCAAACCGAACGCACTTTTTTTAAATTGGTCCAGTCAATCTATCGGTTAGGCAATGTCTGGTTCTACTGGATGACCAAAATTTGTATCAGTTGACGTCTTCCGTACTTTGAGGGGTCGTCCTCCGCCGTCATTCGTCACGACTCAGCAGTTGGTCAATTATGGGGAAAAATGATGATGATGATTATATCACTAAACTTTTCCGAGTCATCTCAAAAATCCACCAAACTCCGAACTATTATCTATTACCAGACAATTACACTGATTAGAGATCGTCGGCCCTCCGATAGAGGCAGGGGGTCGATCGCGCCGGGGCGCCGGGGGTCGGGCAGGGGGGTCCTTATCAGCGATTCGCGCGCCATTAACCCCCACGATACAGTCGGCACTCCATGCAGGCGGTAAGTTCCTATCTAATTGATACACCTACAGGTGAAATGTTTTGCGGTCAAATTGATGATGTCTAACTTAGAGGCACTTATAAAGTGTTTCTTTTAAAAAAAGTTATATGTTTAGTATTTTTAAAAGACTATTGATTTCCTTTACCTATTGACTGTCTGTGTGGTGACAGGTTTAGAATGCAAAGCGTCACCACCCCATTCCCTCCTGAGGGAGTCGTGAGAGCCGAGGAAATGACAAGGCCGAGAACACCCACCGAGTACTCGATACGAAACCCTGCGCCAACCCGTCTCGCCAGCGTGGTACGGTAGGCTAATTACCCTCTATGTAACTGGAGGAGGCTTGAATCAGTAGTGGGTTACAAAGCAGATAGCTATAATTTTTTCCCCCCGTGTGGGGACGGGTCAGAATATAAAACTTCCCCACCGCACGCTGGGATATAATGCGTGTTGTAAAAGTCAACAAAACCCAGCACGCTTGGTGGT
Source organism: Clostera curtula (assembly GCA_905475355.2). Taxonomy (NCBI): domain Eukaryota; kingdom Metazoa; phylum Arthropoda; class Insecta; order Lepidoptera; family Notodontidae; genus Clostera; species Clostera curtula. Next base: position 19,630,574 of record FR997796.1, on the reverse strand, counting down.
AGGATCGAACGGTCCGCCCGGCTGGCTACCACCCTCACATTTAAGTCCGACGCCAAGCAGTTTTACTGTGTTCCGTCGTGTGTATGTGAGAGCCGGTGCCCGACAGGGCAATTCCTTGAATTGCCTGCTCCATCATAGACCCTGGCGTAGCTTTCCATGACGCAAGCCTAGGATCAAAGGCATTCAAGTCCCTGATAAAAAAAAAAAAAAAAAAAAAAAATCTATTGGTCAAAAATATAATATACATAGGTAGTCCGTATATAATATAGGTATTTAATAATAAGCTTATTATGTACTGAGGGGGGGGGGGGGAATTCACTAAGCCAAATAGCTCATTAAATAGAGAAATTAGTCGTTTACTTTCTCGTGCAGCTAGGTTTTCGGCCTTGCTATTTCCTATTGTGCCTCGCCGGCGCTTATGACACCCTCAGGGTGAAATGGGGTGGTGTAACTATGTATTCTAAACCCGTCACCACACAGACAGTCAAGGCAATTAATAGTTTTTAAAAAATAGTATACATATAACATCTTTTTAAATAAACTCTTTTAAAAGTGCCTCCTGCCTAAATCCCTGTCGGCTGTTGACTGTTGGCACAATGGAACCATATCCGATTCTACGGTTTCATAAGAGTACATTTTGACTTTACAAATTTAATTGCCTTAGGATGAATGTCTGATCTAGTGAAATCATGTATTCTCAAACCATTACCATTCTATTTTTACGTCGCATTTTTCCAATGCATTGAGGTCAGCACCAGTCCTACCTTATTTGGAGAACTACCGGATTGCCGTCTGCCCTCCACGACCCATCAACTGGGGCAACCGGTAATTATTTGGAACAACAAGTGGTCAGCTTTTCACACTTATATATATCGGCTGTGGGCTGGTCATATCTGTAGAAGAACCGACAACCGCTGGGGTAGACGAGTTCTTGAGTGGAGACCGCGAATCGGCAAGCGTAGTGTGGGACGGCCCTCTGCTAGATGGAGCGACGATCTGCGAAAGGTTGCGGGCAGCAGCTGGATGCGTCAAGCTGAAGACAGGCCGCTATGGCGCTCTTTAGGGGAGGCCTATGTCCAGCAGTGGACTAATGTGGGCTGATGATGATGTATCGACTGCCATGAATGGTAGAATTGCAGCTGGGACCGAATGCTATCAGATGATAAATGATGGACACCCATCTACAATGTCACCAACAGACTTGACTAAAATTGAACTTGAGAATGAAAACTTGATACACACCCTGTACAAACCCGTAGTGCCAGCGTGGCACATTAGGCTAATTTCCCTCCATGAATTTGGTGAAGGTCCGACGCAGTAGTGGGTCATTTATGGGCTGAAAAAACAAAACGACGACCCATCTAACATTTAGATACTTCGAGCACTGCGACGTGTATGTGTGTGTACGATGGCTATCGTTTTTTTTTTGTTCGCCCGAGGTAAAATCCTTTATGGACTTCCTCGCCGGCCACGCGGATGGCCAGCGAGGGGAGTGTGGGACTCTCCCCCATAGTGGGGGCCTACCCACTAAACCTCCCCGGGGTGCTCCAACTCGAGTCCTGTTCCGGCATTGTGGGATCTTGCTACCTTGCGTTATGTTTGTGAACAGGTGCCGATGTTTGGGGTTGGTCGGCTCACTGGATTCAAGTCTTTTCTTTAATCCATTTTTATTTCTCTTATTCAATTTTATTATCATAAAATTCTCAGTCGATCGCTCTCGGCACCAAAGAAAACAATATAGTAATACGTCTAAGTTTATTGTGAAATAGCGTTTAAAAAAAAAGACAAGACCACAGAGTGTTCTGCTACCAGGTTTAAAAAAAAAGATATGAATCCACTGACTACTGTGAACGCCATATTTAGTTTATACCATTTTTCTATATTTACTATTCTATTCATTCAGCATAAGTGTTCAGCAAAATCCAAACGCCGTCTATCGTCACAATACCTCACCTTACAAATAGGTAGAGTTGCTAACAAATCAACTCTTAAAACAAACCTTTAAAGCGATAACAAGAATATATGAGCCACTATCGGGAACATCGACAAGTTTACACTGCGTTGCACAGTTTAGGGAGCGTGCTCTATCGTGCCACCATCGGCACACATTCAATTGTAATGTTGCACTACACTGTAATGCAAGACTTTGAGCAATATGGACCAACCGATAAGGCTTTCATTGGCGCTGATAATGCTGAACAGATTATTTAATAGGTAAGAATACTTTGTTGCAATTGTAAAAATATTATACACCACTATTTTTTTATTACCAGATAAATAATAATATATTATGTGTATGTGTGTGTTACCGTTTCTGTAGTAGAAAAAAACAAAAATCATTTACGGAAAAATAATCCGTAAGAAATAAATCAATTGCCAGGCAATATTGCGGCCATAATTTTATGTCAATATTTCACTCGGTAGAATTTCTTCATTGTTATATTTTTTTAATATTTATGTATTTTAAAGAGTTTATAGACATCTAAATTGTTGTTCCCTGTATTTTCTTTTTGGTAATTGAAAATTGCGCTGTTTACATATTACATCCCTAGTATTAGCAAGGCAAAGGTTTCCTTTTAATAAAAAAAAATAAAGAGCCTGACACCATATTTGTATCAAACTTACCAGATATACACAAGGAGAACATTAAAATCAAGATTCAAGGGATTTTTAATTTGAAACGTCGAAACGTGTACCCACGCCTTTTCTATAACATTCGCTCAACCGTTTAAAAGTCTGTTCCGACGAAGGAAGTTATGTCTGCAATATTGAATAGTTATTTTAATTCAAGTAAATATATTTGAATGCTAATAACAATATACGGAATTTAGAAGATAATATAGGTAATAATAATATAACCAATTTTTATAATCAGTTATTGACTGGACACAAGGAAAAGTGGATTCACTAACACAAGGAAAATTAAACAATTATTTTTCGAAAACACGTCCGGCGTCGCAGCTGGAAAAAATAACGTAATATACTGTAATCACCTACAAGTTATAAGGTTCAATACTTAATTAAAATTGGCTATAGTCACTATATAAATGATAAAATGGTCTGTCTGCTAAACCCTCGCCACAAAACAGAATGCAAGATTAAAATTGGTTTCGCAAAGGACATGATTCAACGTTTATAATAAATTTGAATAATACGCTGATAATTACAATAGTGATATGACACATCAGGATAAACGCGCAGTCAACTTTACATAAAATTTTAATTAACCAAGCTTCAGCTTAGGCTTTCCGTGTGTTGACTGATAGAATACATCACCATCCCATTCCATCTTAAGGTCGTCGTAGAACTAAATAAAATGCCTAATAGAGCAAAAAAGCTAGCCTTAAGACAGGGAAAACTTGATACGAAACCCGTACGGCCAGGTAAATTTCGGCCAGGCAGCCAGACGACAGACACAGCAGTCTCTTGGTCTCTTGGATAGAAAAGAACAATGAAAAAATAATAAGCATAGATTCACAGGTATATCTCTATATTCAAGTGAATCTCAAGTGAATTCAAGTGAAACGCCTGGACTGATGTTGACGGGAATTACACTTGCATATAGGTTTGGTAGTAGATTCTTTTTTAAATTAAGAATTCTGCTTTCCCCTTCAATATACTCGTAGGTGCAGCCACAAAATACGGTAGGTATAAAATAAACGTATAGAACTACAGTTTGTCCTACGTCTTCCAGTGTACATGCAGAACACTCCTTACATCAGTTCAATTAGCACAAATTAACACTTACATCAATTTACATAAGCAATCTTCATTTAACAGCGCCACGTCCTTCCTAACGATGCGAACGAGGGAGAACCAACCGGTTTAATCTCGATATAGTATGTTAAGTATGTACAAGTGCTTAAAGCACAGTGTCATATAATGATTTAAATGGTATTAGATGACAAATTGTATAGGTTTTATAGCTGGGGCAGAGTGAACGGGCTGTATCTACTTGGGAGATTCACTTTAAATTATTTTTTACATTGTACTATGTTATTGAAAAATATATCTAGATCATTTTTTTCACTACCCTATTCCTCCCAAAGGAGCCGACAAAAGATAATGTCAAGGATAACCTAGCCGCAAGAGAAGGAAAACTTCATACGAAACCCTGTACCAACCCGTGTGGCCAGCGTGTGGCCCGTGTTGCCAGCGTGGCATTTAACCTCCATGTAACTGAAGAAGGGCTGATTTAACAGTGAGTGAGTCATCTGTGAGCTGAGTAGTAGTCGTTTGCTATAAGATTGGAAATAAGTGAACACAACCACGTGTTGGCAGGCAAATTTCTTAGACGACTTACTAGTTACACGAGTATTGTTTTATTTATAACATAAACGAAACCCCTTCACTACGTATAACCTGTATCGCGGGGGCAGTTTACAAACATGTAATTCACGAACAGAAAATTACGATATTCAGGATAGAGCTTTGTTATTCTAAAGTTATCTATTGTTTGTTTATTTTCGCTTTTTAAATGCACCATTGTTTTGGAAATCGCCTTAAATATTTTGTTAAAAAGTTATCACTTACTTGAAAACTATTAACACATGAGTACATTAGGCGTAAATCAAGCACCAACTAAATAAAAATACTTATATAAAGGTATTAATCTAAACGATCAATCTCCAATATCGAATGTTCCAAATCTGTGCTGAAATCTCCGCGGCTGGGAATCGAACGGGCAACAAAAGTCGCCGACACCTCCGCCCTTATATTTATTGCAAATTATGACCGTTATCCGAGCCATCTCGACCACTCGATAATGGACTTCATACGATGAAAGGATAATGTGGATAAGCTCTTAGGCTTAATTAATTTACCGACTGTACACTTTACCTTTAATTTAAGTATTTATCTATATTTAATTGTTTTGTGGTTTGCAATAAAGAGAACAATGTCCAAAAACGTTCCCTATGACTTTTAAGGGCTAGAGTCACCTCTCCATGGTAAGTATGGTCGTGATTAAAGAAACATAAATAACTAAGACACGGAAGTCATTACTGGCAGATTTTAAGTCTCAATTGCCATTTTAAAATTAAGAGCGTCAGATAAGGACCAATGATGTTCCATCGACATATTGCATGCCTATGTTATGGGCAATGCACAGTGTCCGTGTGGTGACAGATTAAAATACATGGTGTCACCACCCCAATCCATCCTGAGGGTATCGTAAGAGCCGACAAAGGGAACTGATAACATGTAAGTGTGTAATACTCTTTTTATTGATTTAATTTATTTATACAGAATAATTAAAAAAACCGTTTTGCACTCATTCTCTATATAACCTACTAGCGACCCGCCCCGGCTTCGCACGGATGCAATGATGAACATCTAAATTTATCAGAGATTCTCTACCATATTATGCATGTATTATAGGTACATATAAACCTTCATCTTGAAAAACCGCAAACTCTATTTAATAAAAAACCGCTTCAAAATCCGTTGCGTAGTTTAAGCATACATAGGTAGATTTAAGCATACATAGGGACGGACAGACGACAGTGACTTTGTTTTATAATATGTAGTGATAGTGTTAAGTGTGTGAAATTTCATACTCCTCCGTCCACGCATTTTTTTTTTATAAAAAGGGCTTCAATGTTTTTGTTTCATGTATGACTATACAGATTAATTAAAGTGGTGTATCCCTATGTTGACAGCATTCAGTGCCCACCTCACAGCTATTGACAGAGGCAGGGCTCGTTGATATGGACTGATTTATGCGCCATTACACGCGCCTTAACAGATCGGTAGATCACCAATTTTAAACCGTCGCCTTAACGAACCGCTGAATGGCCGATGAGATTAATATTTCAATGATGCTTTCTTTATTTTTTGGAATTTTTTTACTCTTTTGACACTATCTTTATGTTGGTATGTCTCTAGGTGGCGGCATAACTCGGGAATTGAATTTAAAAACCTATTACAAAAGAGGGTTTTTTTTAATATTTTATTCTATTCAGTTCATATATTCAATATGGACAAACAACTCATACTTATCGATTTATTTTTGTAATGGAGCTTAATCAAGAATGTTATTTGCAAGTGATAACTGAAGATATTTATTCTCACTCATTTGAGGATTAAGACACTTTACAATAGTCAACTAGTCTGAAAAAACATATATTTTGAAAATCATAACTATTCTAATCATGTAGACTCATTAGAGCTCTTTTGACAAGTTAAACAATAAAATAAAACTAACCATTTAAAGTTTTAAATATGCGGAATGCAGCTCTATACGTATGTATGTAGTATGACGCATGTGGCAGCCATCGCCCTCCTCTACAATATTGCATGGAAGAGAAGACCCGCTACGCGTAAAACGCTTTTTTCTCGGATTATGACACTTTATATCTAGTTGATATTTCTTATGTGCCCAATATTTCAAGAAAACTAGCTTTATTTTTCCAGAAATTTAGTACATAGCATATGTTTATTCGGTTATGTATGTGTCATTTTTGTTCCACCCTACATTCATACTACTAATGAGGCCATATATGATCCACTGCTGAGTCAGACCTCCTCCCATTACATAGGGAGTAATTGGCCTACTGTGCCACGCTGACCAGACAGGGTGGTGGCAAAATGTATTCTATATCCGTTACTACACGGACGAGTATGGCTAAATATATTTTTTATCCCGTCTATTCGAAAAGTGTCGTTTTGTTCCTCTTTAAATGGGAGCAAAGTAGCTCTTTTCTCTTCTAGACGTTTTAGCGGGCAGTAATGAGTTTTTAATCCTCTATATGCTCGTAAGTGCGCCGTAATTTACTTTGCCGCGCACTTTTTGATTTTGGAACATCTTATCGACCATCCTGTGACACTATTTGCGGACGACAGTACTATAACTATTCCCTGTAATAATAAAGACCTGTATAAATGTGACATTAAAAATACATTGATAAATACCATACAATGGTTAGATAATAATAATTTAAAAATTAATTTAAGTAAAACTGTAATTATTCATTTTAGCCAGCGTACTTTGACACCATCTAATCTTGACATAACATATGATAATATAACAATTGATACGGTTAATTCAACTAAGTTTCTAGGTCTAATAATTGACCGACATTTAAATTGGAAGGAACACATAGATTCTCTGAGTAAAAGAATTAGTAGTAGTGCCTACGCATTATACTTGCTGTCACAAAAAGTCAAAAGGGAGGCGTTATTAACAGCTTACTATGGTCTGGCTGAATCCGTTCTCAGATATGGTGTTATATTTTGGGGTAACTCGACTAATAGAGAAGTACCATTTAAAGCACAAAAAAGATGCCTTAGAGCGATGTTTCACTTGAAAACTACGGACAGCTGCAAACCCTATTTCATTATGCATAAAATTTTAACATTGCCATCCATATACATTTTTGAAACTGTAATGTTTGTCAGGAACAATCCTAAATTATTTATGCGCAGAGCAGATCAATTTCCCAGGAACAGGCGTGACCAAACCCAATTATATGTACTTCCCTGTAGGACTACACTTATGCGCAAAAGTGTTTTTCATATGGCTACAACTGTCTACAATAAGTTGCCTAAAAGTTGGAAGGAGCTTAATAATATACATTTGAAAAGAAAACTTAAGACATATTTAGTCGGTAAGGCATATTACAACATTAACGAATTCTTAGAGGAAAGATCTGTATTGACATAGTTTTGATTTTGTTATTTATTGTTCTTTGATTAATTTATTGTTATTATAGGAGTTTATATTTTTTTAAATTTATAATTGACATTTGCACGTCACATCAGGTGGCAAACATGTCTGTATACATTAATATTGTTACCATCTTGCATGCATGTCTTTTCTTGTATGTATGTCACATGTTTACGCAAATAAATACTATCTATCTATCTATCTATCTATGTATAAGCTTTTAGTTGTTATATTATTATTTTAATTTTGTTGTTATTATGTTCTATTTAATAATAATATTACAATAAAATATAAGGCGCCTCTTATTTTCTCATAGAGGGTGATGAAAAGTAGAGTTTAACACTCGGCCGCACAATATTTTTTGGCTCGGGCGACGTACTTTGAATCCCTCGCTACGTTCAGGATAAAGAATATTACTTTGCTCCCTTGTGATACAATCTACTATTATTATCATTTGGTACTTTCCAAAGCATGACGACACAACTAATAGGCTTTCACAGTATCACCATTTCATAACATGTTGATAAATATAAATCAAGTCAAAACACGTTATCGCATCGACAACGATTCTCAGAATATTACAAGCAAGAAATTATTGCTATATCTATATTATTGGGTCAATATATTTGTAACTGTTGCAATATAATAATTTTCTTATGACAGGGCGAGAAAGGTATTCTCATTATAGTAGATTATTTATATACCATTTCATACGGTGATCTTCATTTTCCAATTTCAATACCCTAATCACTAATCGACCTATAGCTGACCCACTGCTGAGTCGGGCCTCCTCCATTTACATGAATGGTAATAACCCTACTGTGTCACTCTGGCCAGACGAGCACAGGGTTTCGTGTCAAGTTTTCCTTCACTTGTGGCTAGGTTTGCGGACTTGTCATTTCTTATAGTCGACTGTTATTATTATTATTCTTATTGCACCCGCAGGATGGAATGGGGTGGTGACACTATGTATTCTAAATTGGTCACCACACGTCGAGTACACTAATTACCCTCCATGTAATGGGAGAAGGCCCGACTCAGCAATGGCTAATTTACAGGCTGAGCAGTAGTAATAAGCTTCTATACCCTGTACAAGATAGCATGATCGATTTGACAGACGGGCTAGTGATGGGAAACAGAAAATATCTAGTAGTCCAAAAAATAACGTTTTAAAATACTTGTAACAGTGAAAAGTTGGCGTGGGTGTATTATGTGTGAAATTCTTTATTGCACTAGACATATAAAACATTGGGTAGATAAGCGATGGTGGGTCAATATTCATAATAAGTTCCTATTTAATATTACAGGGTTATTTTTTGACCGTCTGCCAAATATAAATTGGTGGTTCAGACCATGAAAGTAAACAAAAAAGAAAAGAAAATAATAGTTGTAAAAGTGTTAAATTTCAATGCGCTAAAGCCAACGAATTTTATTTCAAAATGAAAATGTTTTTTATCCGAATATTGTCTTATAAAGTTAAGAAAAAGTGTTAAAGAATTTCACACATAATACACCCATACCATCTCGTCACAGTTGCAAGTATTTTAAACCGTTATTTTTTAGACTACTAGTTATTATCTGTTTCCCACCACTATTCGTCATTGCAATTTGTTTCACCCTGTACAATTAACAATCACAAATCTTTCGTAATTCGCCCTGCACGATGATGTCATTTTATACCAACAAGTGACTTTGACTATATCACGTGATTTAAAGAAAGCGAGACAAAAAATGCCGCTATCACAGCCACATGTCACCTTTCTCCAATTAACAGCAGAAGTATTTACAAATAGCTGATAAGAACTTTCGCTGTTATCAACAATAACATGTATCGGGGACAATGCTCTATCTTTGCACTCGATAACACTGCTATCAACGTGATTGAGATGGAAAAAGAATGTGTACATATCTTTCGACCTCTAAAGACATCGCGCACACAGTATACGTCTAAAGAGTAATTGCATTTCACCTGTATGCAACAGACTTCAGATTTAAAGAGGAATTTAAAATTCGATTGTTTGTGTTTAAAATCAAACAACCCAATTTAAAAAGCAACCGTAAACAGTAAATTCTTTTTAATCAAGTGCTAGTTATTTATTAATTTAATAGAAATTTATAGATCTCAGTGTTCAGTAGTTAAATATTAAACTTGAAATAAGTAAAATAAGGGTAACTCTACGTATTTCGACGAATGATTTGCACTAGCCAAGCAGAAACAAAAGAGTGTGTTTGTTTAATTTTATTTTTCAGCCATACCATTCGCAAGATGAAACAACAAACGCTGGTCACACTAAATCCGTGTGCTGGCGGATTGTCGGTCTTACGTACTTATTCTATCCTTACGGCATAAGACGTAACTGATGCGTAGGCCTGGCTTCAATTTAGTGATAAAACTTCTCCTAGAGGCAAAATTTTCTCCAATTTGGAAAAGCAGTGTTATCCACGCAAGCCAGGCTGCACAGAATTTCCTACAATTTTCTTCTTCTTGCGACTACATGCTCTTCTTCACTCTATTCCCAATTCCCCCTGGCGCTGGGCACCAGATTTGGAACCATTAGAACATCAGAACGATTGCAGTCTGCCCTCCGCGACCTGTTTAGTGGGGCAACCGATAATTATATGGTTAGACTTGCTACTTGTACCATAGATGTCACAGTCACGATGAAGGGCTTTAAGTGCCCTCTGAAGCTGTTAGAAGGTCGGATATTACAATTGATGGAGACCAAGACCAGACATGCATCTGCAGACCATTTGCGCACTGTCCGCTAAATGTGTTGCCCTTTTTGTGCAGGCCAACTCCATTGTGGATATCAAGTTTTGTTCTAGAGTCGAGACATATACGTCCCCTATGGTCGCCAAGGGCATGCTCTCCCAGCAGGGAGCGAATCCCGTAGCCATGGTTCGGACACTCGAGGTTCGCCGTCGGGTGGGAAGTTCGGGGAGCAATTTACCATCTCTACGTGCCCCGGAGTTCCACATAATCCATGAGGATCACCGACGTAAAAAAAAAGGTTTGAGAATGTACCAGTGTTTCTTGAAAGCGAATAAAAAGCTGAAAACGTTTTGCAAATAAGCGCTAAGATAACTTTTGCTATCAGCAATAACAAGTGTTGGGGACAATGCTCTATGCAAGTTGCATCGGAGACGGGAGGTTGTAGGGTTGTGTCACTGCAACATACACTGTATATGGAGTTGGAGATGGTACGCAAATAACAATTAGTGGTAGGTTTTAGGAGGTACCCACACACCCCAGCCCGCCCCCCGGCTTGGGACTTATAACATGTTTTCACCACTATAAAAAAGGTTCTATGTCACACACATTGGTTCTATATAAAAACATGCTTTTTTGTGGTAATTGATACCAAAAATGTAAAAAAATACAGCTACTACTACTCAGCCCATAAATAGCCAGTAATAAGCCTACACGCCACGCTGGCCAGACGGGTTGGCACAGGGTTTTGTATCAAGTGTTCCTTCCCCTGCGGCTACGTTAACGGCCTTGTCATGTCATTTGTCGGCTCTGACGATGCCCCCAGAATGGAATGGGGTGGTGACACTATGTATTCTAAATCCTTTACCACACGGAAGTACGTCTAAAGGACAAAAAGAAATGGATGAAAACTAGCGTCCCACTAAAACCAACAGCGTTCCCCGACTGCTTGGCCACGGGTTACGCTCCCCGTTGGGGGAACAAGCTCCGCGAAAATCCGTGACAACCCTAGCAATCGCACAATGTGACTCCGCGATACAGAACTATATCGGCAGACAGATAGCGCGGGCTTCTTGTAAAGTTCCCTTGATGCGACGCCATATTGACAATGTATAAATAATAACACTATATTGTAACATTTAATTTATGCACATTCCCTGTGATGATGGATTTAGACTACATGGTGTCTCCATCCCAATTCTTCCTGGGGGTGTCGTAAGAACCAACAAAAGGAAATGATAAGGCCGAAAACCAACCCGCAAGAGAAGGAAAAGTTGATACGAAACTTTATGCCAACCTTTTATGTATTTGGTGAGGCGTTTAGTAGTAGAAGGTCGCCGTAAAGCGATGGATGCGGGCGGCCTTCGTAGAAATCGTTGGGGGAGGCCTATGTCCAGCAGTGGATGTATTTTGTAGAAGGAGTTTGTGCAAATAGAAGTACTAATTTTTCCACGGCCCTCAATTTGCTTTTTTTATTGACGTGCCACGTGACACAATGCAGTTGAACCATAACCTGCTAAATATAATTTCAGGAAATTTATTCATGCAGGTTTTATCGCAAAACTCTAGTAAATCGTCATGTATAAAAATACCGTCATCATCATTTTCCAACCTTGTACCACGCTTAACGTATCGTTTTTAGTACCGTGCATCCTTAGTAATTTGAGTTCTATAAGCGGGAGTCCATTAATAACGTGAGACATTTTTAAGAATTTATCGCGTCAGATTTGGTCATGGTATTCTAGAAATAATTTTTCACGCAATTTTGCATCGTTATCTGTTAGAAAAAGCATCCCTTAAGTGAGATTTAGAAAAATTTAGATTGATCCCCCTTGAACACCTAACGTATATTAATTAATTAACATCCCGTTATGTAAATAATTTAGTGATCTGAGCTGTTTTCTCAAATTATGACAATTTAAGAACATTTTAAGAAAAAAAGTTATTTATATTTGGCTGAAATTTGCAACTTGCTTTATCAATAGAAATATCAATTCGTTTTGGCTATAGGATTTTTGTTACGTTTTGTAACGACAAGGTGGACGCAGTGGTTGAGCGATCGACTCCTGCGCAGCATGTCGCGGGTTCGATCCCCGCACGGAAGAAATATTTGTACGACCTACAAGTATTTGTTCCGGGTCTGGGTGTTTTCTATCTATACTATGTATGTATTTACAAAAAAAAATTATATAAGTAGTTTATCACCCATCTCGTTACCATAACACAAGCATTAAGTTGCTTATCTTGGGACGAGATGGCGTTGTGTGAAATGGATATAAAAATACAAATAAAAAATGAATTGGGTTAAAATATTCTACGCATAGAAGCTTAAGTGCATTTGATGATACACATAAAACGATCTTCGCCACGAAAAGCTCACACCATAATGTGGCATGGTTCACTTGGCAAGCTTAGCACGTACTTGTGTTAATTTCCCGTAGCGAGGGGTAGGTTTGGGTACGCTCGGACGGCCCGCAAATAGATGATGCACGGACTGACAGGTGGATTTTGTTTTCGTCATTTATTTTGTACTAGCTGCGCCCGCAACTTCGTGCGCGTGGAACAGTGTCTTTGGTTAGCATTTTCATCCGCCCCTTCCAACTCTCTATCCCATTAAAAATTAGCTCATGTCCTTTCTTTGCCTCTGTGTACCACTGTGTGTGTACCAAATGTCATTTAAATTGGTTTAGTAGTTTTGGCGTAAAAGCGCGACAGGCAGATAGACAGCTACTTTCGCATCATCACTCCATGGTATAAAACAAAGTCGCTGTCGTCTGTCCGTCCCTATGTATGCTTAAATCTTTAAAACTACGCAACGGATGTTGAAGCGGTTTGTTTTAATAGATAGAGTGTTTCAAGAAGAAGGTTTACATGTATAATACATGTATAATTACACCCGTGCGAAGCCGGGAGGGGTCGCTAGTTTCAAATATTAAAAATATAATCTTTATTACATAGTATAAAACAAAGTCACTGTCGTCTGTCCGTCCCTATGTATGCTTAAATCTTTATAACTACGCAACGGATTTTGATACGGTTTTTTTTAATAGATAGAGTGATTCAAGAGGAAGGTTTTTAAGTATAACCCCCGCTTTGCACGGGCGAAGCCGGGGCGGGTCGCTAGTTTATATATAAACACGAGTATCTAGGCCGAAAAGCCAGCCGCAAAAGAAGGAAAACTTGATACGAAACCATTTTTACCTGCTAATGGGCTAATGCATAATGTATACCGCTGCCCCTCCTGGTGGTTGGTATGTGGGACTCCGAAACACTCGACTACCCACTGAAACCCCAGCGGTTTACCCACACACGTCTTGTGTAGGTCGCCACATGTCCTCGAGAAAGTAGACTACTCTGGCGCCCCAATGGGGTACGACTTTCGGAGGTCATCCCGGGTAACTGAGCCGCCCTCAGTCAATGTGGCTTGTGACGGTGGCTTGTTCTTTTGGTTGACGCTGGGGAAATACTTTATGCATACCGCCGCTCTTCGGGGGAGAGATCGGCGATTATGTGGGACTCCGAAAACGACTCGTATACCCACTAAAACCCTTCCGAACTTTGTCTTTGTCCGTGTGGTGACGGATTTAGAATACACAATGTCACCAACCCACACTATCCTGAGGGTGTCGTAAGAGGCGACTAAAGGAGCGTAAGATGCAGATCACCTAGCCGTATGAGAAGGAAAACTTAATATAAACCCTGTGCCAACCCGTTTAGCCAGCGTGGCACAGCAGGCTATTTACCCTCCTGTAATCAGAAGAGGCCCGACTCTGCTAAGTGATGTATGGGCTTAATCTTACTATAATATTATAAACGTGAAAGTTTGTAAGTATGGATAGATGGATGGATGGATGGATAGATGGATGGATGGATGGATGGATGTTTGTTACTCTTTCACGTAAAAACTACAGAATGGATTTTAATGAAACTTTACAATAATATAGCTCATACATCAGAATAACACATAGGCTACAAGTTATAAAGATATTATGTGAATTACAACAATATAAACAAGTCGAACAAGTCAACAAAATTTCTAATTGTCAAATTTTCGGCCATATTAAACTAAAGACAACATAACGTTTCGCTGTCAGTTGCGTTTTGTTAAAGTAGGTTTTATACGGACGGGATAAAAATCTCAGGGATCCTATGTCCAACTTTCTTTTTGTTTTAAATATATATAATGCGGAACAAAGTTCGCCGGGTCAGCTAGTAAATAAATAAATATCCTTGGACATTTCACACAACGCCATCTCGTCCCAAGCTAAGCAACTTAATGCTTGTGTTATGGTAACGAGATGGATGATAAACTACTTATATACATATTTTTTTTTTTGTAAATACATACGTATTATAGATAGAAAACACCCAGACCCGAAACAAATACTTGTAGGGCGTACAAATATTTCTTCCGTGCGGGGATCGAACCCGCGACATGCTGCGCAGCAGTCGATCACTCAACCACTGCGCCAACCGTGTGTCGTAATAGTAGTAGTAGATAGCTTTATTTTTGTAATTGAACCCCAATAAATAGAGGCCGCGTCCAGCCGCTTGCTAATAAAAAATACTCCAGTCCCCATTAAAGCCCAACGCAAAACGACTTGAAGTTTCAACTTCCCCCGATAGCCCACTTGAGCAGCTCAGCTTAACTATTGTGGGGCCCGGCGTCGCGCATAATGTGCCTTTTCAATTGTCCCACAGATTAAAAAGTTTGCGAACATGTGAGCTTAACGGCATTCATTCCGTTGTTTTCAGAGCTGTTTGCTAGTTAACAGCTTATAGGTTTCAGCACGAAGTAGGCTTCGATGTTTTGCTTCGTTTCTGTCTCATTCAGTACGTACAAATATGATATCTGCTTGTAAATTACTAGCGACCCGCCCCGGATTCGCACGGGTGCAATGATGAACCTCTAAATTTATCAGTGTTTCTCTACAATATTATGGATTTATTATACATATAAACCTTCCTCTTGAAACCGCTTCTAAATCCGTTGCGTAGTTTTAAAGATTTACGCATACATAGGGACGGACAGACGACAGCGACTTTGTTTTATACTCTCTCTAATTTTCTCTATCTAATTTTAATAGATAAACTTTTTTTCTTAAACAGCTTTTGGATTTTAGATATTTATGTGCAATTTGCCAAAATTACATAGAGTCACCGCCCAGTTGCACCCTGAGGGTGTCGTAAGACCCGACAGAAATAAGGCTGCAATAGTTGTAAAACTTGATACGAAACCCTTTTTTGTTTTTTGTGTCAACCTGTCTGGCCGTTGACTTTTACAACACGCGTTTTTTCCCAGCGTGTGGTTGGGATGTGTAATATTCTGCCCAGTCCCCGCACAGGTGAAAAGTAGTTAATGGCATTGTGTATCCGAAATATGTCGTCACCACATGGTTGATGCTAGGTAAGATATTTTTAAAGATTGTTATTTCACTATCACTACATATTATAAAACAAAGTCGCTGTCGTCTGCCCGTCCTGTATGCTTGAATCTTTAAAACTACGCAACGGTTGTGTTTTTTTTTATAGATAGTGATTCAAGAGGAAGGATATAGGTATAATACATGCATAATATTGTAGAGGAACACTGATAAATTTAGATGTTCATCATTGTACCCGTGCGAAGCCGGGGCGGGTCGCTAGTAAACTATAAGTGTGGGAAATTCCAAACTATAATTCCGCGCATTTTTTTTTAAAAGGGTTACATGCAATGTTTTTACTTTACGTATTTATTTATAGATAAACAATCATTTGAAGTCTCCGACGCTGGATAAATGAATTGTTAAAAAAAAAACTATTCAAAAAGAACATTAACGAGCCTATATTTAAGACGGAGCACATTAGTCATATGGGATTTAGCCAATTAATAAATAAGTAACTAATCGAACTTTAATCTAATACTTACAAACCGATGATAACATTCAATCACAAACAGGGAATTTGGACGCTCCGTAGAAAATTACACGAAACACACTTACCTGTAAAGAAACGGGTAATATTAATCACTATTAAATGTCTCGTTGGTCTAGTGGTTAGATGTGCCGCCTTTGGATCAACGGGTCCCGGGTTCGATTCCGGGGTCGGGCAAGTGTCTTTGTCTAAACCAGAGGCACTGGCTCGGAGTCTGGGTGTCATTTCTATCTATAATATGTATGTATTTACAAAAAAAAATGTATGTAAGTAGTTTATCATCCATCTCGTTACCATAACACAAGCATTAAGTTGCTTAGCTTGGGACGAGATGGCGTTGTGTGAAATGTCCAAAGATATTTATTTATTTTGTGAAATGTTGTAAGTTTGGTGTATAATTCGGTCCCCGATTTAACCACTGTAATTTGTGTTACAAACATGTCATTCACGAACACAAATGACACCCAGACTCAGAGCAAGTGCCTCTGGTTTACACAAAGACACTTGCCCGACCCCGGAATCGAACCGGGTGTGACCCAGAGGCGGCAAATCCAACCTCACCAACAAGGCAAGTCAAATAACTAAAATACTTTACTCAAATAAATACGCAGTTCACCTCATACATTTAAAGGTTTATTAATTTAGACTTAGAATGGTTTTAATTACACAAAGTCGTTACAGAGAGCTCATTTCTAATTGCAAGTTTTTTACTGATGCAGAACATTAGCAGCGAACAGCGAGGCATTTAGCTGTGAATTATAGGGCTCTTACGCGTTTTTCTCAATTAGGTTAATTATATTTTTTTTTTCTTGTTTCCTTTCGCTTGCCATCGTCTTGCCTTAGAAATTACCTCAAGAAATAATATTTTCAGGCAAAGATTTTATCAATCTTAACTTTTCAGGTAAAAATAATTAAAGGAATACAATTAGATATAATCTTATTTAAAATTAACCTCTAGATTAAAATTTAATATACGAATTCTTTTCAATCTTACAGTGAAATTGTAGTATTTACATAAATATTTTAATATAAACTGTATATCATTTCGGTCCGTGTGGTGACGGATTTAGAATACACAGTAACGCCACCCCATTTCATTCTGAGGGTGTCGTAAGACCAGACAAAATAAATATAAATATCCTTGGACATTTCACACAACGCCATCTCGTCCCGAGCTAAGCAACTTAATGCTTGTGTTATGGAAACGTTTGTAAATACATACATATTATAGTTAAAAAACACCCAGACCCGGAACAAATACTTGTTGGTCGTACAAATATTTCTTCCGTGCGGGAATGGAACCCGCGACATGCTGCGCAGCAGTCGATCTCTCAACCACTGCGCCAACCGTGTCTATAAATATGATAAATGTAAATGTAAATGATAAGGCCGAAAACCTAGCCGTAAGAGAAAGAAAACTTGATACGAAACCCTGTGTCAACCCGTCAGGCCGGCGCGGCATAGTAGGCTAATTACCCTGCATGGGAGGCCCGACCCAGCAGCGGGCCATTTATGGGCTGAGTACTAGTAGTCGTACATCATTTCGGTGTTGCCACGTCTTAAACCCAGAATTTTATATTATTAATTTATATTATTTTGAGTATGTATTTAGTTTTCATTCACATTCTTTATAAAATGAACATGTAAATGACACTAAAATGTAAACTCTAAACTTAACATTTTTGTATATCGTCATTGCTTGGCATTTTATATGGGTACAAAATTATTAAATGTGAATAAAGTAAAAAAATATAATTAAAATTAAAAAAACAACCAAAACCACGATAGCCACGTGACGTAGCCAGTATGAAATATGTTCGAAATCATTATCAATCACCAGTTGTTGTGCCCTCTCGCGCCCGAAGATGGGACGTCGAATTTCCGGCGCGGCCTCACCGGAAACACCGCCATGTTTACAAATCTCCCGAGAAACGTCATCGCGAATTTTAAGCAGCCCATGTGATGATAGGGCAAAAAGCTGTTTTTGATAGAGTTCTATTCGTAATACTTAAATAAAAACGTAACTTCACGTACACAGTGTCAAAAAAAGGAAAACAAACGAAAAGCTTGTTGACAGCCCTTTTTTTGGTTTACTAACAAGGCTGTATTTCTGTTTGTTAGTTTTTTGCGGCGAAGTTAATCTTTTATGGACTATTTACATCTGCCTAGGGAAGGCCGCCAATCAATGATATGAACGGCGTCCCCATACCCAGTAAACATCTCCCGGTACGGTGTACATGTGCCCCCAGCCTCGTGGGTCTGTATCTCCACGGAGAAGGATCAGGTTAAGCAACAAACAAAACTCCAGTTTCATGTATGGAAATCAGCATACTATGCCATGCTGTCCAGATGGAAAGGCATAGAGAGGTTCGTATCAGGTTTCCCTTCTCTCTCTTTAAGTCTCACCCTCAGGATAGCACACGACGGTGACACTCTTTGTCTAAACCAGAGGCACTGGCTCGGAGTCTGGGTGTCATTTCTATGTATAATATGTATGTATTTAAAAAAAAATTATATGTGTAGTTTATCATCCATCTCGTTACCATAACACAAGCATTAAGTTGCTTAGCTTGGGACGAGATGGCATTGTGTGAAATGTCCAAGGATATTATTATTATTATAACTCCCAGAAGACTAGACTAGACTTTCTAGACTAGAAGTCTAGAAGGGTTATATGGCTTTCCAAAAATTCCATCCCGAATTGCCCACGCTGTTTCTCGAAGGCCTAGCCCACGGATTGCTCTCCCCAATGATGGAGTATGTTTCATGGCCCGCGCATTCGGCTCGCCTCACTTAGTGATGCCCCAAGCCCCGAAACGGAACACGCTACACTGAGCGGTTTAACCCCCGACAAACACGTGAATTAATAGTAGAACCGTTTTCTTACAGAACCCCATTCACCTCCCCCTTAAAGTGATCAGAAACAGTTCATTATGCGTCAATCGTCTGACATTAACCGACTGTGAAAAATGAAACATTATGTGTAAATCTGTAATTTATATGCGACGCGGCGGCCGGGGGTGAGCGAAGTGGTAGGGTTGGCAATTTTGTTTTATAAGAAATATATTTTAATGTCGTTTTTCGTCTTCAAATTCTCTGCAATAAATAAATAAATAATAATAAATAAATAAATATTCTTGGACATTTCACACAACGCCATCTCGTCCCAAGCTAAGCAACTTAATGCTTGTGTTATGGTAACGAGATGGATGATAAACTACATATATACATTTTTTTTTGTAAATACATACGTATTATAGATAGAAATGACACCCAGACTCCGAGCCAGTGCCTCTGGTTTAGACAAAGACACTTGCCCGACCCCGGAATCGAACGCGGGACCCGTTGATCCAAAGGCGGCACATCTAACCACTAAATTGTAGTATTGTAGTAGTATTATTGAAATATAATACCAATTTTGTAAATTTAGTTATTTCACACAAAAAGAAGCATGGTGCAATAAATTTGAAATCCGTTCCCTAGTGTTACACTTTATAATATTCTAGATATATCACTATCACTACATATTATAAAACAAAGTCGCTGTCGTCTGTCCGTCCCTATGTATACTTAAATCTTTAAAACTACGCAATTGATTTTGAGGCATTTTTTTTAATAGGAAGAATGTTTCAAGAGGAATGTTTATATGTATAATACAGCATAATATTGTAGAGAAACTGATAAATTTGACTGATAAATTTAGATGTTCATGGTTGCACCCGTGCGAAGGTGGGGCGGGTCGCTAGTATAAAATATATTAGATTACAGTGTGGACTGTACATAAACATAAAATAATTTAATTCAATTTTCTAAATGTCACGTCTTTCATGACAGCCTCTTAACTACTACCTTGTTGAATAGCTAATTTTAATATAATTATTTAATACTTTCATTTGCTATCTTAATTTTAGTGCCAAATTTTGATGAAATAGAGTATCAAATTATGTTTCAATATCAACTTTATTCATCTGTGCCAACCCTATGTGCCGCTTCCAATTTATTTCTTAATAAAATCGGAACCGATCGTCGTTCTAATTTGTTTACACTTGGGATCGATCGCCTTTGATTAATGGAAACATGGACTTTAATGGCGGATTAAAATACTTGGTAACCGGATTAGATTTAAAAATGGTACCTATGAAAAGTCTTAACTTTTTAAATTACAATATGCTTCTTTTTATTGTAAGTCTTTTCTGCTTTATAAATCTTGTATGACAGGGGTATTAGATAATGTAGGCATTTAGAATATTTTTGCCAACTTCCGAGCCCACTTTGTGACTTACTTACTATTTAATAATCAGACCGTAAATGACTCACTACTGGGCCGGGCCTCCTCCAGTTACACGGAGGGCAATTAGCCTAATGTGCCACGTGTGTATTGGGGTTTGTTTCAAGTTTTCCTTCCCTAGCGGCTTGGTTACCGGGCTTCTTGTTTCCTTTTTTTCCGCTCTTACACTCACGCTCAGGATGGAATGGGGTGGTGAAACGATGTATTCTAAATCCGTCCAACATCCGTTTTGTTCCGGAACAACTTTTTTCAGTTCAATATATTTCACAAGAATAATCATACGTTAACAATGGCGAATTCCCGCCATTTTTCTCATAGCGGTGACGTCACAAGACGGCCACTAGATGGCGCTGCATAGCCATATTCGGAACCAGTCGGACATCATGGTCCGTGGGAGGAGCTTGCTACGCCACCGCCCTATGCTACGAACTCATGAGTTTACTTTTAACATCTAATGATTGATTTGAAATAGGAACGCACGTTGGTTTTGACTACCGACGAAAAATGAAGTGTTATAAGTGTTTGATTGATATGTTATTCTATTCGACAGTTTACAAAACTATTCTGAACCTTTAGAAAATGCTAGAGATTCAGATGTCACTGGGTTTCTGAATTTCTCCAATTTTGTTTAACTGTCTCTTTAGTAGTTATCAGTTCCGGTGACAGATTTAGAATACAAAATGTCACCCACCCAACCCATACCTGAGGCTGTCGTTAAGCGTGTTACCATCTTGTGCCACAGTAGAGTAAATTAGTGGAGGCCTGGTCGGGAGTGGGTCATTTATGAGGTATAGTGATGAATGTTGTTACGATTATCATAACGCGTGTAATCGTGATAGGTAACGTTGATAGCACAGTCGTTCCACAGTGTGTTTTTTTATACAAAATTAAATTTAATCTTTATTTTGAACAGCTTACGTCACATTTTCGTAGTAGTCTTCTGCCAAGATCTTACCCGTCTCTATATCAAAATGTAAGCCTGTAGAACTCGGCTGACGATACACGTTGTGACGTGTCAGTAGTGAGGATACTGACACCTGGTTTAACCAAATGATTAGAGTTGACCCTCTGGTCACGGGGGGGGGGCAGACTTCCATGCAATACAGCCCCCCCCCTCATAATCGGAGGGGCCCGGGCCCGCCTTGGAGCATGGGGCTCCACTAGCTTTATAAGAGGCGGGCCAAGGCCCCCAGGGCCACGGAGCATGCTCCCGTAATGGGAGTGAATCCCGCGGCCCTGGTTTGGGCAGTCGAGGATCGCCGTCGGTTTTAAGGGGTAGGTCGGGGCGCAATTCACCATCTCTACGCGCCCCGGAGTCCCACATACCCCGGCCTGTTCCCAACGGCCGGGTATCCATGAGGATATCCGACGTAAAAAAAAAAAGGCTGACACCGACACCAAATTGGGAAAGGTCAAAATTTAAGTATAAATTACCAGTTTAGCAATAATCTTAACTTCACAGGTTTTCCATTTGTTTATCGATACAATATATTTGACATTAACGCCATTAAAACCATTGCCATAAAGTTTGATAGTCTTCTTTCTAGCGGCCATAGACTTTTATTGATCCATTTGAATTAATATTATTACACCGTTGCTTTTTGTCAATCACCGAAAATATTTACTACGAATGTTACGAAGAAACAACAATAATTTAAATGATAAACGACAATAACATTATATAATACGATTAGGTTTATATGTTTTAAGCAATACAAACAAATGAAATGAAATTTTATTATTAACTGATAAAGATTCACAAAATAATTACAATAAATTCAGTATGGATTAACTCTAGTAAGGTTAAAACTAATTTTAATACCGAAGCTCCCTGCACTAGGCTCAGCCTGTACTGCGACCTTAGATAAAACGGAATCCTTGCACTAGGTAGAACCTGCACCGCGGGGCAGTTTACAATCATGTAATTCAGAGAAAGTGCCTCTGGTGTACATAGAAACATTTGCCCGACCCCGGAATCAAACCGGGGACCTACGATCCAAAGGCGTTACATCCAACCCCGAGACCAATAAGCCAGTTAACTTTAAGGTACAGTTACACATGCTAGTTAGTAGCACGAAAGCATGCTACTATTGAGCAATTGCTACTTAGTGGTACGTGTGTCGAAACATTGCTAATAATGAGCATGCTAGTTTCGAGTTTGCTCAAAAATCGACGGTCGTGCGATTTTTGCTCATGCTACCTGCAGCGCGGGTGGAAGGGGGCGTGCTTATAGCGTGTGTGAACAGGTTTGCTTATTGAGCATGCTAGTATCGTATTGCAACGCCACCAAAAGAATAATTCTATTCAACTCCATACGAATGGCTGTTTCATTGTCCATGTTTTTGTTTGAACTAACAGAGAGCACGCTATAAAATGGCATGTGTACCGGAGTGTTTGCTTTGAGCATGCTCTTTCAGGAGCATACTTAAAACTAGCATGCTTATATCTAGCAAATGCAGAGCATGTTCGAAACTAGTATGATAATGAGCATACTAAAAAGCATGCTGGTAACTAGCATGTGTAACTGTACCTTTACTTCTGTGTTTAAGAAGTAGGTATCTGTTAAATATCATTGTATTATCAGTACAAAAGACTAACAAACTAATACAAATACATGTTAACATTAATAGTGTGTTACAATTAGGGATGCCAACTATACTGTTTTGAACAGTATTATACTGTTTTTCACTAAATTATACTTTTTACTGTTGAACAAAAATAAAGTATGCAAAATACTGTTTTCAGCATCAAAATGCAAACACATTATTAGGTGTTATACTTAGACGCTCACACATTTTTTTTCATTTTTCCAGTAATGAATGTTAAGTGCAGTTAGGATAGAAATAGAGCATCTATTAATTTAATCAAAATTGAGATGTTTCAAAAAGATTAATAATTAGTAAGTTGTGCGAGAAGCTCTAAAAAAATATGTATTTAAACCAATAAATAAATAAAATACTGTTCATTTTTCTAAAATACTGTTTAATATTCTTTATAAAGCTGAATATACTTTATTTCTTGTAAAAAAAGTTGGCAACCCTAGTTACAATATACGCGTAGGTACCTAATAAGGGTCGGTTGTTATAGACAGTTGGTGAACGTTACATCTTCTACTAAGACTACTCAGCCCGTAGATGACCCACTGCTGAGACGGGCTTCCTCCCATTACAAGGAGGGTAATTCTAATAGTCCACTCCTCCAAGGAGGGTAATCTACTAGAGCTATTATTCCACACTAGTCGGAAGGATTGGCACAAGGTTACGTATCAAGTTTTTCTTCTCTTCCTAGATTGTGCTAATGCTTAAACCACGTCAGGGTCTAAGATAGAGCAGGAAATTCAAAGAAATACACTGCCTGGCAACGGCTCTTACATACACATGACACAGTAAAACTGCTTCAGGCCAAACTTAGGTATGAAGGTGGCTTAGAAGAAGAAAGAGCCTGGCCAACAAATACGGGTATCGAATTTAAGTAAGGTTTCAACACGATTTTAGAGAACTTGACCTGTTATGAATCAAATAGCGCTAATCACTAAAACTACAAACAGTTGAGCAAACATGGCCGCCGATAAAAACAGGAAAAAGGTTCCACTTAATTAACGCTTGGCTTTATAAAATATTTAACGGAAAATTAACATTATCCGCAACAAATACGGCGGTGGTAATGATTTGTGTGGTGTGACGAATTTATACCACATTATAGATTGGCCATGTTGTGACGGATTTAGAATACATAGTGCCACCACCCCATTCCATTTTCAGGGTGTCGTAAGAGCTGACAACAGGAAATGTCAAGGCTGAATGCCTAGCCGCAAGAGAAGGAACCAAAACCCTGAGCCAACCCGCCTTGCCAGCATGGCTCAGTAGGCTAATGAGTATGACCCTCCCTGTGATAGGAGGAGGCACAGCTGAGCAGTGGGTCATAAGCTGAGTAGTAGTAGTGGTTTCTTTTAATGTAAACTAGCGACCCGCCCGGCTTCGCACGGGTGCAATGATAAACCTCTAAATTTATCAGTGTTTCCCTACATTAATATGGATTTATTATACTTAAAAACCTTCCTCTTGAATCACTCTATCTATTTTAAAAAACCGCTTCAAAATCCATAGTTTTGAAGATTTAAGAATACATAGGGACGCCGCGGAAAGCAGCTGTAGTCTATAGATTTCATTATAGGGTCTATCCACGGATCAAATGTAGCCCATATTTCTTCGAAGCCATCAAGCGGCTGAGCATGGACATAAGAAAATAAACCGAACATTGTTCTCGCACATCGGCCGCCGATGAATCTCCCTCGTTATTTAGTTAGCAGATCAGACCATTGTTACTTAGGAGAAACCACGAAAAAAGCATGGGCGGGGCTCTATCACGAGTTGCATCGCGATGAAACATGCTCACAATCCAGATAAATGCCTTCCAACACGACGAAAATACCGCCTCAATTTATAACTTTAGAGCTCCCGAAATAAAGCTCAAATTCCTTGGCGCAGAATCCAAGGAGCTTATTAAAGAAAATTAAATTCGCCGGCACGCGAAATCGAGACGAATACGCGCGACCGAACCATTCGTAACGATTCAAACTATCTTAAGCTTTATTACTTCACTTGCAGTGCCTAACGTAGTTCGTTATTCACGCATATCGATTCGTAGGGTTTTAAAGTCGATATTTGTTTGAAGTTTTTACGGTGGTTAAGTTTTCGTGCGTAGCTTTGCAAATGTTTATATAGTGAAGGATATACAGAATGTAAGAAAAAGGGTATAAGCGTGACAAAGGGTTTGATAATACATACGATAGTAACAAACATCTTGGGCAAAAGCCCCCTGGAGTGATCGCGCTTGACATCAATTGCTTGCTCCTCTAATGAGACAGAAAACTCGACTTCGGCGCAGTCAAAGTTATATTTAGAATGGAATATGAATAAATTTGTAACACATTACACAGCAACATAAAACAGAACAGTATAAAAGAAATATGAAAACAATAATGTTTCAAGTTATTTGCCGGCTAATACACTGATACAAGCTATTAAGTGTAAAGTTATTATGGGGCGACTTTTATTTTAAATACAAAAAATCTAATATCTGGGGAAAGAGAGTATCCACAGTAATAAATAGTCCGATATATTTAATCTATTTATTTTCTGTAACGTATTTTATTACAAACTAGCCGGCCACCCAGGATTCGTGTGGGGATTTTCCAATAAAAAAACTGTTATAGCTAGACATGGTATCACACATCTACATACATATACTCTTTCACGCAAAAACTACTGACTGGATTTTGATGAAACTTTACAATAATATAGCTTACACACCAGAATAACACACAGTCTTTATTATTAATAAAGATACAGTGTAAATTATTCTTTACAGGATGTGTGATACCAATATATACATATGTCTAGCTATAATATTATTATTATATTAGACGGATTGAATTATATATATTTTCTATTCTGGATGTTTATAAACATTCAGGAACACAAATACACTTCCCCGACCCCGGAATCGAACCGGAGACCCGGGTTGGGTCACGGGCACATCCAACCCCTCCCTCATCCAGAGAATGAAGGCTTGCAAGATACTTAAACAATTCACACCTCAAATAGTTTCTTTTCATAAGCCTTTCTTATGATGTATAAAGCCTTTTGGCCTCACTATATACAGAGAGAGGATTATAGATAAGACGTGAACGTATTTTCATTTTATTACCAAATTACCGATGGCGAGATTGTACTGGCGAGCCGATTTTGTTGCCCCCTATCGGGAACATTTGCAAACGTGTATTACTTTTTAATTCTTTGTGGTGACTGATTTAGAATACACAATGTCACCACCCTATACCACCCTGACGGTCTCGCAAGAGGCTACTCTAAAGGAACTAGAGGCTGATCTACTCACCTAGCCAACCCGTCTTGCATAATTATTAGAACTAAGTCTCCACATACGCATCAATAGCTTACAAATGCAGCCTATATAGAAACTCCGTTACTTTGACACACGTCACAATCAACATGCAACCGGTGCCATTAAAAAAAAACATGTCCACTATTTAAATGTACCATCTCTCTATCAGCTATTCCATCGCTCGCTAGTTTAATAACTCGATTCTAATCATTCGAAATGTCACAGTGTGACAGGTTGCTGTTATTATGACAGAAAGAGTGACAGCTGTACAATTTGCTGATTATTTAATCAAGTATAGCCTTTACTGCCTTGCAATATGATCGAGCTTTTTTTACTGGTATACCAAATTAATTTTGCGCGGCCATTAAGCTTTGGTCCAGCATCCGGCGAGCGTTCACCATAACGTCGATTATTCGATAATTTCCGAAGATTGTAATCGGCTTTTTGACAACACTACTTATTTTAAAATACGTTTTGAATAAGTGTTTGTGTAACATTGACGCGTAATCACAATTTGTGAGTTAATTTGACGGATATAATGACATGAGTGACGTAGATTTTTACCTATGATAGCGAATAATTGTAGGGTATTTCGACATTTTTTATTTGCAGTTCCGAAGTCCTCCGCTGAGTATACAGGGTGTAACGAAATCCCTGTGCGAAGTGAGATAGAGCTAATCAATAAAAACAGTACTGCATTTTTTTTAAATCTTGATGTATGATCGAGATATCGATGTTTTTTTAACCAAATTTTTATAATGATATCTTAGGTTTTCACGATCTTTGCACATTGCAGGAAATGATTTCTTGAAGGTTCTGATCGTGTTATTTTATTTTATTCCCAACGTTTCAGACACTTTGCAGTGCAGTTTGCAATCTGCATTTTTTATGACAAACTAGCGACCCGTCCCGGCTTCGCACGGGTGCAATGATGAACATCTAAATTTATCAGTGTTTCTTTACATTATTATGCATGTATTATACATACAAACCTTCCTCTTGAATCACTCTATCTATTAAAAAACCTATTAAAAACCGCACCCAAATCCGTTGCGTAGTTTTAAAGATATAAGCATACATAGGGACGGACAGACGACAGCGACTTTGTTTTATACTATGTAGTGATTATGCGTTCCAGTGAAAACCAATCAAGCTACTTAATTATTATTTTCCTACAAGCTTGGTAATTTTAGTTCCAGAATCCTAAGGTTTATTTACTTTTTTCTCAAGTTATTGCACTTTCGTCATTTGTTTCGTCCGTATGGTGACGGATTTAGAATACATAGTACTGCTGAGTTGAGCCTCTTCCGGTTACATGGAGGGCAATTACTGCGTCACATTGGCCAGACGGATTGGCACAGTGTCTCATAACAAGTTTTCCTTATATTGCGGGTAAGTTTGGCCTTGCCATTTCCTTTCATCGGCTATTACGACACCCCTAGCGTGGAATGGGATGTTGACACTATGTATTCTAAATCTGTCACCACACGAACTACTAGATGGGTTTAAATGGCCGTTACCCTTGGCGGGGTGGAAAATTGAGGAGGAGATTTTTTAAACCCACATTCTCCTGTTTTTTTTCCAAGGTAGCCAACGGAACTAAGTAGATCGAAATCCTAGCCGTAAGGACAGCTCATTAGCAAATGTGCCACGCTGGCCAAGCGGGCTGGCACTGAGTTTCGCTTTAAGTTTTCCTTCTCTTACCGCTAAGTTTTCTACCTTAAAATTTCCTTTAGTCGGCTCCTATGATTCCCTCGTGGTTAAAGTCTGTCGATGAAATTGGAACTCGATCCTAGCCGTATGTACCAACTCCGTCAAACTTTAACTCGGCTTTACCAACCTCCTACGTCTAGTAGTTCTTATATCTTGCAAAAGCAACGTCTGTCCTTATAGAGACAACACTGTACGCTGAAGATAATATCATTACATTCCGCTTAGACAATACTGCGTGGGCGCAGATTAAGGCAAAACTATCCAGTTTCCAATCGGAGCCTGCGCAAATACGCTTCGTTTAAAGGAGGATGTATTTTGCTTGTGCAGGATATATTACTGGCATATTGCTGAGGCTATAAGTCTCAGATGCCAAGTGCATTTAAAAAAGAATCTGAATTCGGATAAAGTTTGAAAATCGAATGTGGTTTTTATTAGAAATTTAGACACATAAAGAAAGTTTTATTTGTAGACATTAAAAGGATAATTTTTCAAGGCTTTTAAAAAAATATTTTTCAATATCGGATGTCGTACATCATTGAAAAAATTACATTCTCTATTACAATACGAAATTGTAAAAAGACATCTGACCTTTTTAATGAATAGCGATTATTGTATATCTTCATCGAACGATTCAAAGAAAACCGATAACTTTAAAAATACAGCACTTCATCCCATTGTGTATAAAGAACAAGGGTATCCCAAGCGAGGTCTAGAATTGCATGTCTTTTTTCATCCTTGCCTCCAAAAACTAAATGTCTCTAGAAGCCGAACGGCCCAAATAACAATCATTAATAGTTGTATAACAAACACGTATATAATTAAACTAAAACATTGTGTTTTCCCTATCTTATCTGGACATCGGGCCATTAACGGTGTTAGACAAAAAAATGTACATAGCCAGCCGGAATCGCTGCCTGTAGCATGTGTAATGTGCTGGTGACATACGGACATAGAGGATGAACAACTTTTTAGATAGATACTCTCTATTGTACACTAATAAAAAAATTGTAACATGGTATCTACTACTACTCATACATGACTAGAGGTCGGAGTAGGTAGATTGATTTAAGGTCGTTGACGTCAAACGTTGAGGATAATATGGATATGCCTCCAAAATACCGGAACGAAATCCCGCACATTATGGATAAAATGGCATGTCCACAGTATAATATCTTGACGCAAGTACATAAAATCAATCTACCTACTCCGACCTCTGTACATAACCCACTGCTGAGTTGGGCCTCCACTAAGCACTTGGAGGTCAATTAGCCTACTATGCCAAGCTGGGTAGACGGGTTGACACAGGGTTTTGTATCAAGTTTTCCTTTCTTGGTTTTCGGTCTTATCATTTCCATTTGTCGGCTCATACGACGCCCTTATGAAGGACTGAGGTGGTGACACTATGTATTCTAAATCCATCACCATACCAAACAACATGCTGTCAGAGAAAGAAAAAAAAAGAAATGAATTATGGGCGGTCTTATTGCACTACGGGATATCTCCCAGACAAATTCTAATTGTAAGATTCAAATTCAAATAATTAGTAGCAACTGCATAGTGTATAGTGTGTGATGATCTAACAATTGGAATACAAAAACAACCTGGCGTTATAAACGTCATCACATAAACGCGACAGACAGACAGTACGACGTAGGTATCAAACTCAAAAAGAACTTTATTTAAGTAGGTTTCATCGCAAAACTCTGCTTAAAACTACCACCATCTTTCTTTCTTTCGTTTCTATCATCGGTTTTACTACGAATGATTCCTGTTTTTTTATTCTGCAATCTTACATACAAGAGAACGTAAATAAATATATCTGGACTTGTATATCGGACAAGTCCCTCAACTCTGGTATCAGTGTGTCCCGCACCATTATCTCTTGATCTAAAACGATCCACACACAATCGCACAATCGTAGTCAACCGTAACCGAACACTGCCTGTCAAAACAAACGAACACTGTCCTTAAACAATAAACCTATAAAAACTATACACCCACGCTCAGAATTCCGTATTCCATACTCTATTTCTGTAAAAATAAGGTTTTAAATGCATCCGACCTTCA
The DNA here is from genome assembly GCA_905475355.2 of Clostera curtula. Taxonomy (NCBI): domain Eukaryota; kingdom Metazoa; phylum Arthropoda; class Insecta; order Lepidoptera; family Notodontidae; genus Clostera; species Clostera curtula. The sequence goes on along the minus strand of FR997796.1, from coordinate 19,600,313 downwards.
TTACAACAGCAGCATCTGTCATACGAAGCGATGTATCGATATCAAATGCAAGTGTCAAAATCATAACCTCAAAAAACAATTGGAAATATTTCAAATTTATTTACGGAATACGAGTCGTATTTTGAACGCATGATCGAAGCCCGGAGCTAGTTGAATCGAATAAAACAATCGAGGGTCTAGTGCGAGAAAATAAGCGACGTAATCGATCGTATCGATTCACGAGAATCGAGAGGTTGTTAACAATTGACGCCTATAATGTAGTTTATGTTTTGAAGAGATGAAATGGATCGGGAGGCCGTAGGTCGAGCCGAACGTAGGTATCAATGTAAAATGTCTCTATTGCGGTGGGGTTACAGGTTAATTTCCCTTGTTTGTCTTATGTTAGAACAATGTACAAGGCTGAGATGAGACAGGTGATTAGGTTACAGAAAGGTTTCGCGTTCGAAGTGAGTGTAGCAAGTTACAACCAATGACGTGCATAGCTCATTAAATTGTTTGTATTGCAAGGCGTTTAAATAACTTCCAGGAATTACAATTATGTTCTGTAGAGCATCACGTAGTTAACCCGGACTTATTTTTTACGAGTTAATCGAAATAAATCCCATATCAATATCGAAAGGATAAAACTACTGATAAAGATTGTGGGGTGGGAAAATTTCAGGCCAAAGTAAGGAACAATTTTTTTTCATATTTTGGTCACCAACTGGCTACAAAGTGTCGTAACTCGAGAAATAACTTAGATTGTCTTATTGGTCCAGGGGTTGGATATGCCGCCTTTGGATCACGGGGTCCCGGGTTCGATTCCGGGGCCGGGCAAGTGTCTTTGTGTTAACCAGAGGCACTTCTTCCAAGTCTGGGTGTCGTTTGTGTTCATATATTTAAAGAGGGTTCATTATTTTTTACACAAAAAAAAACATAAATTTCTGAGGTAAGTAACATAATGGAACACAAATTACTAAGCTTGTAAAATAATAATGATTGTTAGTTGGTTGGTCCCCTGTCTTGTAGTAAACAGGTTTTAGTTCACAAAAACGTCGACCGCTCCTTCATACTTCAACCTAGATAAATATTTTAAACACAGAACTGTTTCTTTTGATTGGCTCAAAGCCCTCTCTTGTGGCTGTAGGATTACTCCATGTACAGGCAATCGTAACAGTAGTATAAAACAACTGCCAATCCACTCAAACTTATAAACAGTGACGATAAGTGGGTCACCCACACTAGCAGGCACTGCCATATCACAAACAATCATATCAGATATTTATGCACGTAACCCGACACGCGGGCTGTGTGGTTTGTTCCCGGTAACCGCGGGTGGGCTAGTCCGTGCGATTGTGGCCATCCGTTGACGAATAAAGCTCGTATTCTGAACGGACTGAGACTCGAGACTGAGACCGAAGCAAGATTCGATTAATAAAGTACTTGAGAGCTCGTAATAAAACACAGTGAAGAGCAACAAAATATTAATAAAAGGGTGATTTAATTATTCTCAAGTTGACTAAATATGTGACAGATTTAGAATACAATAGTGTCACCACCCCATTCCATTATGAGGGCGTCGTAAGAGGCAAATAAATGAACGCAAGAGAAGGAAAATTGACACAAACCCTATGCCAACCCGTCTTGCGGAATACAAGAGGAGGAAACTTGTCAACTAATGCTAATTACCCTCCATAAATTTGGAGAAGTGCCCAACTCAGTAGTGGGTCATTTTACAGTGTGTATTCAAAATATTACAGTGAGCAATTGGTCATCAAGGAGCAACTGTTATGTGTTGGTATTAATTTAAAACTACTTTTTATTTTTTCCTATAATAATAAAGTAACCGGCCTAAATACCGAAACCTTTATTGGAGACCAAATGATTCTAATTTCGGTTCCGGTCTCGTTCGCCGCGTCCTTAGGACCTCCTTGCGATCACACATAACCTTATAATAAACTTGGCACTTTTTGGGTTAGATTTGATATTAAGGTCTGAATGCAACGGAATTCATGATTGTTGTCATTCATTGACTTCAATAATACTTTATGGAGACTCATACCACTCACTGCATCATTCTATCTCCGTCTACAGCCACCCAATAAAAAAGAAACAACGTTATAAAACTCAGTATCGACCGCCAATTAATATACCGAATGAACAACATAACAATTAGAATGAGAATTAGATTTAGTTTATGCCACTATGGAGAGACGGGTTGGCACAGGGATTTATTTCAAGATTTGTATCTCTGGGAACTAGATTTTCTGCCATGTCCATTATCTTTAGTCGGCTCTTACGACACCCTCAAGATGGAGTGGGGTGACATTATGTATTTTAAATAATTATTTATTCTCAAGTGCAAAACCACTATACTAAAACCGTCACTTTTGCTGTACAACACTTTGTGAGCAAAAAATTGAAGTGAAACTGTCTCTCGTACTGTTATAACCAAAACCTAAATGCGTTCTTGTCTATGACTTCGAAATTTCTCTTAAACATAGACAAATAAAAAAGAATTACGAAAAATAAATGACCAGTAACCACCCGTTCTGTAATCAAATCATTTCTAAACATATTTCCCCATTGTCTAACGGCCAGAGATCGCGGCTGATAACCGCCAAAACAAATAGTACTAATTACGTTAGAAGTCGAGTTAACAATCGGCTCCGCAGTGTTGCAAGCTTGATGATCTTTTGGTAGAATTATGAGTTAATATGGTAGAATTAACCGCTAAATAAATGTACCAGATATAGTTTTTCGATCTTAATGCAAATTATTATATACTAGCGACCCACCCCGGCTTCGCACGGGTGCAATGGTGAACATCTAAATTTATCAGTGTTTCTCTACAATATTATGCATGTATTATACTTAAAAACCTTCCTCTTGAATCACTCTGTTATTAAAAAAAAACGCTTCAAAATCCGTTGTGTGTTTTTAAATATTTAAGCATACATAGGGACGGACAGACGACAGTGACTTTGTTTTATACTATGTAATGATGTAGGTAGAGCTACGTAATATTTTCCCCACACACACACACACAATTGCTTGATATTGATGGTACGGTGACGTACATATGTTTGGATAGCAAGAGAAAAAGAAATATGGTATTTACGGGTCCCTAATGTAGTAAATCACCATCGGTAACATAATTATTTCAATTTATTACTTTAAAATAATCTTAGAACTTCAGTCATAGTCAAAGTAATAAATTAAAGTTTAATGACCTCATAAAACACCATTTATCCTAGTATTATCATCATTATTATATGTATTACCTGGCTATTGTGTATTACAAGTGTGAAAGAGAATTTACAATATGTGCACGTATATATTTGAGCAAGTTTTATAGGGATTTTTCTGTATTTTTATATGATAAGTGGCAAATCTAGTAGCTTTGAAATATTTTATAAAATCGGACCGAAGTTAATAAAAAAATCGTAAAAATTAAACAAGATATTGGAAGTACCAGACGATACAAGCCAAGTAACTTTTTGTAAGAGATCAAACTCTCTGGATTTGTGAAAATCGCCCGTAATACAGGGATACACAATGTCTAGTAAAAATAAATTAATATTTCTTACAACTTTATAATTTATTTTGTTGTAAGGACAACAAACAACACTCCACTCACATATATCTCTCTGTGTCACGGACGCTTGACACTTGCACCCACGGCAAGTATCGTTACCTACAAGCTAATCGTACCAATTCTCAATTCAAACAGATTTTTTTATTGTTCCGATCTTCCATGCTTAACCTGGCAGCACTGGCCACATCTCTATCTCGGCGTATAAATTGGGCGCGCATCACTCAGGCGTCCGCCGGACAAATTGTCCGAATTATTTTTTCGATTACGTGGGCATTGTTTAATCACGGCGGGTAATAGGGGCACCGATAACATCTGGTTGGAGTCGCCCATTCCCAGACTGAGGTATTGCGGAGAAATTCGTTGATGTACACGGACATGATGGGAGAAATTCGTTGATGTATACGGACATGATGGGAGTAATTCGATGATACACAGGCAGGATGGGAAAAAATCGTCGATGTACAGAGACATTATGGGAGATCAAAAGAGATGATTTGTAAGAATGAGGAAATGTTTTTGAAAGGTGTGAATGTAGATGGAGTATGTAGAATGTATCGAGACTATCACCAAGCGGTCATAAGATATTGGCAATTGAAATATGACGATTTAAAAGAGTTTTGTGATAAAACCTACATGAGTTTGAGATTGTCATTTTTTTTTTCATAAAGCTTGTGTTATTGTGTAATGTGTTATTTAACCTTGGGGTTACTGATTTTTGTAGTCCCAATTTTAAAGTAGTTTAATATAATATAACATCTGTAGGAGGTTTCGGGAGTTAATATATAGTTAATAAAATATCTATAGACTTATTTTTCATCAAGTTTTTGCAATCGATGTATCTAAGGACGGCCTCCGGAGGCTTGTGTTCTGCTATTATGGTACTACAAGTTCAAAATATGATGATGATGGTGCGGTTTTAATGTTCACTCTTTTGTATGCATTTTATGATAAACTAGTAGCCCGCCCCGGCTTCGCCCGTGCATAGCGGGGGTGGGTTATACATATAAACCTTCCCCTTGAATCACTCTATCTATTAAAAAAACCGCTTTAAAATCCGTTGCGTAGTTTTAAAGATTTATGCATACATAGGGACGGACAGAAGAATGCGACTTTGTTTTATACTATGTAGTGATAGTGATAGTGATATTCCATACACGAATAATGCATAATGCCAAATATGGGAAATACTAGTCAGCCATTCCATTTTATTTATTCTTAAATTCTATGGTTACATTGGAAATATAACTATATCTCTACATAGTATAAAACAAAGTCGCTGTCCGTCCCTATGTATGCTTAAATCGTTAAAACGACGCAACGGATTTTGAAGCGGTTTTCTTTAATAGATAGAGTGATGCAAGAGGAAGGTTTATGTGTATAATAAATACATGCATAATATTGTAGAGAAACACTGATAAATTTAGAGGTTCATCATTGCACCCGTGCGAAGCCGGGGCGGGTCGCTAGTTTTTAATAATTATGGACGAATTTGGACCGCTGGGCGACAACTAGTTAGTAGGAAATGTGTAAAATCAACAATCAAAGACATATTGAGCCTCGATTATGACTCTATTCGATTAGTAAGTTTAGGGCCCAAACATTACGCACGAATGATGCACGCCTAACATCCAGCGTAAGCAGACGTTGCTCAACTTGCTGATCGATTGGTTCTTCGTACCCAACAAAACAATGGCGATCACAAATTGATTCTGACAATTAAATACAAATTTACTATTTGCGTCACCCGTCAAACAGTCCGATCCGTGCCCCATCTGGCAGATAAGCTGCTGATAACGGCTGATAACGCCTAATGGTCTCGTCTGCTGATAAGATATAGTAATGAATCTCTACTGTGTACCATGTTTGTGTATCTAAGATATTCTCTTCACCGACTCCTGATAATATGGGCCAAACAACAAGATATTGACAAGTGACGATCTGTCTATCAGCCACAGACTGCGACCCTAATAAGGTCGCCTGTCCTTTTAGTCGAGATTCGTCCTACACTTCGTCTTCCTTTAACACGGCTGCGGATTTTCTATTGGAGTTTCCATGGAAGAAATCCCTTGGCAGTCTTTCTTTCTTTTTTTATTTTAAACGGAACCCCTGCCATGCCGGGTTTTTACCATATCACTACTACTACTTTGTTGGTCGTTGGTCTAGTGGTTAGATGTGCCGCCTTTGGATCAACGGGTCCCGGGTTCGATTCCGGGGTCGGGCAAGTGTCTTTGTCTAAACCAGAGGCACTGGCTCGGAGTCTGGGTGTCATTTCTATCTATAATATGTATGTATTTACAAAAAAAAAAATGTATATAAGTAGTTTATCATCCATCTCGTTACCATAACACAAGCATTAAGTTGCTTAGCTTGGGACGAGATGGCGTTGTGTGAAATGTCCAAGGATATTTATTAAAAAATATGACCCACTATTGGGTTGGGCATCTTCCAATCAAGTGGAGGGTATTTCGCAGACTGTTAGCACAGGGTTTTATATCAAGTCTTGTGGCGAGGATTTCAGCCTTGTTGTTGCCTTTTGTCAGCTCTTTCGACACCCTCAGAACAGAATAGGGTGGTGACACTATGTGTTCTAAATCCGTCACCACAGAGACTGCTGCCAATTCTTTATCACTACATAGTATAAAACAAAGTCGCTGTCGTCTGTCCGTCCCTATGTATGCTTAAATCTTTAAAACTATGCAACGGATTTTTATGCGGTTTTCTTTAATAGATAGAGTGATTCAAGAGGAAGGTTTTTAAGTATAATACATCAAAGCATAATATTGTAGAGAAATTTAGATGTTCATTATTGCACCCGTGCGAAGCCGGGGCGTTTCGCTAGTTATTTATAATAAACTAGCGACCCGCCCGGATTCGCACAGTAGCAATGATGAACCTCTAAATTTATCAGTATTTCTCTACAATATTATGGATGTATTATACTCGTACATATTCACCTTCCTCTTGAAACACACTATCTATTAAAAAAAAACGCTTCACAAGCCGTTGCGTGGTTTTAAAGATTTAAGCATACATAGGGACGGACAGATCACAGCGACTTTGTTTTATACTATGTAGTGATACCTAATAATATAAGCCTGGCCATACAAAAGGGGAAATGCTGCTAGTATTTTAGACACATTCCACATGGGCCCAATTTATTAAATTAGTTTTATTTTCTTATTATTCTACTTCCCACTGCCGAGTTGAGCCTCCTCCCATTATATAGAGGTTTTTGACCTTGTCATTTTCCTTTTGTCGACACCTCGTACGACATCCTCAGGATGGAATGGTGACCCATGTATTCTTAATCCGCCACCACACGGATATATAATTTGTTAAATATTAATATTTTTTATTATTCACATATATCTCTTTATTTCATACTTTTTTTCATATATTCTTTAAAAAAACATAGTTATTTAAAAAAATATACATAAAAAAATAGAAAAACCGTCGACAACGAGGTCGATGACCTAAGCTACCGACGGTTCAGGGCTCCAGAGAGAGGAACCTCCTCACGATCCTTGCCGAATCCAGGATGACAGCCTTTTGTATCAGGCCCTTAATCCAGAAACTCAGCGAGAGGTTCTTGAGATGTTGGTCGAAACTCTTCGCGATAAGACCATTTACTGAAACGACTATCGGCACAATGATTGTTGAATCAACATGCCACATTGCGGTAACCTCGTGAGCCAAATCGAGATACTTGGTAAGTTTCTCTTTTTCAGCTTTAACAAGGTTCTCGTCATACGGGATAGTGACGTCAACAAGCATTGCCCGGCTCGCCGATCGGTCAATTATCACTATATCAGGCAATATATATATTTTTTATTATTATTATATTTTTTAACTTTAAGACTAATGCATTTTTTATTAAATAGTTTTATTAAGAACTAGCGACCCGCCCCGGCTTCGCACGGGTGTAATAATGAACCTCTAAATTTATCAGTATTTCTCTACAATATTATACAACTATTAAACATACAAACCTTCCTCTTGAATCCCTCTATTTATTAAAAAAAACCGCTTCAAAATCCGTTGCGTAGTTTTAAAGATTTAAGCATACATATGGACGGACAGACGACAGCGACTTTGTTTTATACTATGTAGTGATAGTGAAGTGATTAAGGTGAATGTTCCAGGGTAGCCGGCGAAATTCAAATTTTCTTACGTTTTTGCAATTTGCAGGTCAGTGCTATGTTGTATGTTGATTAAAATGTTATTCGCGGCTGTAAGACGTATGTAGTTATAGAATTATAATCGTCAAAATCATCAATACAACCCTCCAAGCTCATAAAGGTGCAAGTAAAACTTTTTCAAGCTCAAAGTCATTCTTGCACCTATATGAGCTGGAGCATTCACCTTAATCAGGACCGTGTGGTGACGGAGTTAGAAGACACAATGTCACCAACCCATACTATCCCGAGGGTGTCGTAAGAGGCGACTAAGGGAACGGATGAGGCAGATCAGCTAGCAGCAAGAGAAGGAAAACTTGATACAAACCCTGTGCCAACCCGTCTTACTAGCGTGGCACAGTAGGTTATTTTCCTCCATGAAATTGGAAGAGGCCCGACTCAGTAGTGGGTCACGCTTGGCTGAAACGACGATTAAGAATGAATAAAATAAAGAAATAAGCAGACCGACCACACCATACATCCGTATTCTAATTACTATGTAACAATTTTTACCGATAACGTGGCAGATAAGGCGCGTTAAGTAAATGCATGTGGTTTACATCACTTGCTTTGTACCCCGCGATAGAAAACTCTGTGATAAACCACGAACATCTACAATTGGTCTCGGTTACGGTACCGAGATAACAATATGTACATACAAACATTACAAAATATTTCTTTAAATGTAGGCAACGGTCATGTTTTTGGACTTCTTCTCAACCCATAAATGACCCACTGCTGAGTCGGGCCTCCTCCAATTACATGGAGGGTAATTAGCCTACTGTGCCACGATGGCCAGACTGGTTGTCAGGGTTTCATTTCTAGTTTTTCTTCTCTTGCGGCCAGGTTTTCGGCCTTGTCACTTTCTTCTGTCAGTTCTTACGACACCTTTAGGCTGGAATGGGGTGGTGTCGCTATGTATCCTAAATCCGTCACCACACATACTGTTTTTGAATTATTGGAAGTTATTTTGTAAAAATCCCATGGCTTTGCTCGCCTGCAGTTGTTTCATTGTGTTCTATCGACATCCGACATGTGGAAATTAAAATAATATATTAAAAAAAATATGTCAAACGCGTGTGGCAATTGTCAACTGATACTCATCATAATCATCATCAGCCCACATTAGTCCACTGCTGGACATAGGCCTCCCCTAAAGAGCGCCATAGCGCCCTGTCTTCAGCTTGACGCATCCAGCTGCTGCCTCCAACTGCGCTAGATGCTCGTCAAGCCTTAGAGTACGTCCGTTGTACGTAGCCAGGGTCAGGTGTTTCAGGTAGCCAGATGTAACCCGGGGATTCTTCGCACCCCTTGCCCCGCCGTTACCGTGGCCGCTGAATACATACAACTCATACTATAGTATTAGTAAGTTACCAAAACTGTTAAAATTGACAACCAAAAGCCCGTTTTGTAGTTTTGTAATCTACTAATACACAATGTCACCAACCCATACAATCTTGAGGGTGTCGTAAAGTCAGATCACCTATTCCAGCCGTCAGATTCAAACACCTGGTCCAATCTTATAATATATACCTATATCTTCTTCTTCTTTTTCTTCTTATAAATCAAAATGAATTGCTGTTCATTAGTCTCGCTGAAACTCGAGTTTTTTCGTTCTCGAGAACGGCTGGACCGATTTGGCCAATTTTCGGTTCAAAGATATTTATTTCTCTTAAAGACATTTTGTCACTTACATGAGAACAATTACATATCATAATTATTACAATTTTGGTCTTGAAATATTCATTCCACGAAGTCCAGGGAAGGTTTAAAAGGTGAGAAAATACAAATAAATAAGAAACAATTTTATTTATTGATTCTGAGGCGGTACGAACTTTCCCGGGTCAGCTAGTTATAGTATATTAAAGTACACTCTATAAATCTATTAAAAAGGGTTTAATTACAATAAGTAGATAATATAATAGTAAGAAAACATTTATTAAATTTATTAGTTTATAACAAAAGGCTACACAAAGAAAGATAAATATTCAGTGCAATCATAGGCTGAGATACATTCAAAAGTAATTATCAAAAAAGTTAACGACTCGATCATATTTTTCATTTGTTTATATCTTGTTATCTGATGCGCTCCAAAGTTCTTTTCGCATAGTACACACATATTTGTGTCATCGAAAATCTCAGAATTTTCCACGAGGATCAACACGTTCGGTGATATATGTCAACACAATGAGCCAATAACATTGGTAACACATTGATAAAGAAATTATTTCCAATGGCACGTGTGAGCTCGTTGATCCATCACGATTATGAAAGGTATGGCTAGGACCTAGTTGCTAGGCAGTGGCGTAGCTAGGTAACCAAGGGCCCTGGGGCAAATTAAAAAATGGGGCCCCACTGCTATGTAAACTGATTAGGTCTTATCAAATAAAATTATGAAATATACAAATACTTTAAAAATGCTAGTAAGCTACATAGGCTCTTTTTGTGCACTGCAAGGCAGGTAATATAAAAATATTAAACAGTAACAACATAAATTACAATTAATGCTTGGTGTAGGTTTGGCTAATAAAACGCACTTTGAAAGAAGATTCAAGAGTTTATTATATAAAGGTTGTGCCTACCAACCAAGTTTTCGCTAAAGTATCAATGACTTCGTTTAAATCCATGCTTGATGCGGTTTTGTTTTCAATTGCTATTAGCGATAAATGTCGGAGTCGAGTTTGGCCCATATTATTTCTTCAATATTTTTTTATTATTTTTAATTTGCTAAATGACTTTTCAGCTGCTGCAGAGGTGACAGGAATTGTAAAGAATAATAACATTGCTGTATCACTCCATATTTGCTCATTATTTCCTTACATAATTGGTGAACAGTACATGCTTGAGTTAGTTGAGGTAAAACTAGGTGGCAAATATTAATAAATTGAAGTGAAACACTAGGGCCTATTATATCTGAATATTTTCTTTGGAATTCGTCACACTTTTGCAATAAAGTTGCTTCATCAACATGTAATAAAAATGATGGTGTTAGAAAATCGAATAATTAATGACAGACTGCAATGCAGTCATGACAATAAAATGTGTATCTAATTGAGTCATTACTGTGTCTAGTACATTATTAAAAATCTCAATTTTAAATCATTTCAATCAATTCATCAAAATATTTTTTAACTTTTCTTTGCTTTTTTTCTTGAAAATGTATCAATACCTTATTTTCTTGCAGTTTCACTGGCTTTGCACTTGAATAATACGAAATCATTTCAATAAATTAGCAACTTTGCTTTAGGCTCTGCTAAAACTTTACTTGCCTCGTCGAAATTGATGTCGCAATTTGTAAAGTTTTGGATTTTTCAACCAACACTGCAGTTACCCATTATTTGAGTCACTATCAATATAAATATTTTGGCCATGTGTATTTGCAGAAGGTTGAATAAAAAACTTGTCAATTTTAGGCAATTTTTATTTACTATCTTCTTTCTCTCTTTCTTGGCGTTGTTTGCGTTTAAATACACTACTGGGTTTCTTCTTTATAACAATAATTTTAATTTACTAATTTATTTAAACAATACAATATTAGATTGTGCTCGACTATGTAGGTACTCACTGTTCATTGACGACGTTAAAATAAAAGGTAATGATGACAATGATACGCTACAAGTGGGGAAACTCCGGAAAAGAATGATCACCGTTAGTGTTACCACATTTATCGGTGGAGACCATGACCGATCTCCTGCCTGCGGGAATTAACGTATCAACTGCAGGGGACTTGCATTTTTTCACGAGATTTCGCGTTATACAATGAGTTGTAGCTAAAATCTATAGATTTGACACGATTTATTGACCTAATGGACATCAATATGAGTGATAAAATCTAATAAATTTAAACCATTTTAGTGACCAGTACAAAAAAGTTTATTGACATTAGCTTACTTACTCCATAATGATTTCTTAGGTTTTCGCGATTATTACACATTGAAATTAAACACTTTTTTTTTAACGGATTTATCGCGTGTATATTACATTATTTAATTCCCGACGTTTCGAATGCTTTGCAGCAGTCGTGGTCGCGGGAGAGACTAGATGACAGTTGTCTTCAAAAGTACAAAGAAACAGTTAAAATCTACCGCCTATAATTTTGTTTTATTGATAACGTTCCCTGTGCACGCAGAAATCGCTCACGGTGTCCAGAGGTCTTGCAGATGAGTGTGATGTTTATTTAATACACAAACAGAAAAACAAATATGAATAACATTAAAATACTTAAAAACACTAAAGACTAAGAATAAACTAAACCTAAAACTTAAAGATAGAAATAGTTATTGTTGTAAAATAAAATTAAATATAAAATACTTCATCCAGACTGCTTCCCTTGGGGAGGGTGCCTAAAATGCTGGCGACATTGCCCCGCTGTATGGCGAGGCTTATTCGCTGACCGAAGTATGCGCCAGCCTTCCGGTCACCCGTGTGGTCGATTAGTCTAGACGAAACAACGTTAAAAAAATGCTTTGTTTCATCTCCCCATGAGCCTAACGTTTCAACCGCAAAAGGTAAAAATATATAGTCACGACTCAGTGACATATATTTTCGCCTCTTGCGAGTTTGCGCATCAGACGCCGCCGCACCCGCCGCTTCTGAAGTTGCATGTAAATGGGAAGGTGCCAGTGTGTCTACGCATGTTGCATCCCACACTAGACACCTGCCACCTTTCCATGGAACTAACGTCAACCCATCAGGCCTCTTGCCATCATCACGTGCAATACCATTCGGTTCTAAAAGAGCCGGCACGTTGATGGAGACCAGAGCCCGACGGACGACATCATTCAGGGCAGCATGGCGCGACATGCGACCTGCACTCCGCTGGCACGAAAGCCCATGGTGGCCTAGACGATCTACCATCGCCCCACAAGGACAGCAGTGTGGGTGATTCGTATGTAGGCCTAGTCGCAGGCTGACAGCAATAGAGAAAGTTGTGTTATCCAGAAATGTGCCTAAGTTTGGTGACGGCAGGGCATGCAGCCAGAGACCTGATTCCCAGGTTGCTACTGCGAGAAGACGTGCACGCTCTGACGCGTCCGAAGCAGTGCTAATTAGCTTTTGGAAGTTAACACGACAAAGCGGCTCGTCCCAAAGTCGTTGGGAATTCAAAATGGCTGGAAGGGATCCCATACCGCTGGCTTCTTTCCAGGCATCTATAGCTTCCCTATAAAATGAGAATTGTATATTCCCTAGGGATGGGCTAATTATTTTATTGACCAAACCGTTCGTGCTGTGGATGGATGATAGAAATGCTGGAAGAGCTATTGCAGAAGCTTTACGAATGCCAATGCCTCCAAAACGGATAGGCAAGGAAGCTTGCTGCCAAGCTTTATCCGTGATCTGGCAATTTAGAATTTCTGTTAAAATATTTAGAATACACGTGTCGAAAGAGGCTAAAATATTTGGAAATTTCCATATAGGTGAGCATCTCAAAAAGTATGTAAATTTTGGGACAAATAAACAGAACTTAATAATTTGAAAAGCCATGTGAATGTTAATCTTCTCTAAATGATCACTCGAATTTTTAAATTTGAGAACACAGATGAGTGTTTTGCTTGAGATTTGATCAATTTAATGACTGGATCCCAAGCAGGTGGTACTTGCCAACCATCCTCTCTATTGAAATTTGGATGTTTTTTAATCTCAATAGCCTCGCGGATCATTCTTGGAATGTAATAATTTTCCTTGGCAAGGATTTGAGGTCTATCAAAGTGGATGTAGTGGTTGGTCTTGTTGAATGTGTGCTCACAAAAATAATGTAATATACACGCGATAAATCCGTTAAAAAAAAAGTGTTTAATTACTTACTCCATTCCTGATACACAGTGCCGGATTAAGCAAACGCGGGGCCCGTAGTAAATTCTTTCAAAGAGCCCTTGATCTGCTATGGGTGATAGTGGTAAAAATACAATTCAATACTCAATCCGTTTATTTGCTATCTATAAGTTAAAATTTTTCATCTTAATAAGTTTCACTCAAAAAATACGCTCAGGCAGAGATGAGTGGGTTTAAATATGCGGGGCCCCCTTTCGCGCGGGGCCCGTTGCAATTGCTACTCTTGCTACGTGGTTAATCCGGCACTGCTGATACAGCATTAATTTTTAAACCGTTCTCGAAAAATATCTTAACTCGAATTAACAATAAAACGCACATCGATGAATAATAAAACACATATCACTATCCGTCAAATTGACAACACTGCCAACCTACAGAAATTTAAGGGAATTTAGGGGAATCCCTTGGCATAACTTTTGAATTTCTGTCAACTGAGTTGTCATGATTAAAGTGGGGCTGCAACCTGTCATATTTATTTTGAAAATTCGATCGAGATTTCTGATAAGGATTCGAGGGCCCCCTGAGCTTGAGGGCCCCGGGGCACTGCCCCGCCTAGCCCCTTGGTAGCTACGCCACTGTTGCTAGGTCAATTCAATGCCATGAAATTAAAGGCACATTACGAACCTTAGTGCATTACGTGTACTATGGTTCGCTGGTGACATTAATCATATCTGTCTTTCTAAAAACGCCGCCAACCGGCAGATTGCCATAGAAAAAGAAAAAAAACGCTGCCAATAATAGAGTGAATGGTAGGACTGATCCTAAAGGTCTACAAACGAGAGAAAGAACTACCCGTGCGGAAGAGTGAGTCGTTAGTTTATAATAAGTCAGTCGTCATCATTTTTTCATCATTTTCAGCCTAAAGACGTCCACTGCTGGAAATAGGCCTCCCCCAAAGGAGGGGTTTGCCATAATCGCCACGCTTGGCAGGCGGGTTGGCGATCGCAGTATCGGATGGCCGATGTTTGACAGAACGTCGCTGCTGCCCAACGTCTGTTGTCCCTTAGTCGCCTTCTACGACACCCACGGGAACATATGGGGTGGTAGTATTCTTACTCCGCTACCACACAGCAATAAAGACAGTCGTCATACTGTTGTTATTACAGTGTAGCGATGTAGTGCACCCAAAACAGTATTAAAAAATATTTTTTTTATCTAGTGGTTTTTCCCCATACCCAGATACATTTTATCGTTGCTTCTGTACTGATTACAAATATTACAATACGACTAAAACGATGTCAAATTTCCAATTTCTAGATTGAACAGAATTAAAAGTTTGGTATTGATTCTACCACCTATTATACAAGAGACGCTACTGACAGGGTGAAAACTAACAGCTTGTTTAAACCACTTTAAGGGTGGCGGAAAGTATATGGCAATTGCGTTGTTCAAGTGCCGGTAGTTAGCTGAATCTGGTGAGACTTGTGCCAGCCTATTTAAATCGGGAAAATGAGTGGGAGGTGAAGTTATTCGAGAGATGATGATAATAGATAGACCTTACTCTTTTTTGTTGTAATACAAGATGATGGATGGAGCGACGATCTGCGTAAGGTTTCGGGCAGCAGCTGCTCTTTGGGGGAGGCATATGTCCAGCAGTGGACTAATGTGGCCTGATGATAATGATGACAATGATCAAACTCAAAATAACTTTATTTACGTAGGTTTTATCATAAAACTCTCATTTTCAAAACCATCATCATCTTTTGGCGCTAGGGGTTAGTCTTCATACACTCCTATCGGTCGTCAGATCTACATCATGAGACATTCGAAGCAGCGCGTTTTTTATCTTGATCGAGGGTACTGCTGTGTGGTAACGTTGACCACTCCGGTACTTTTGTGTCAATCCCGTTATCCTGAATCATTCCGCTCTTCTCCAAAGACAGTTTGAACATATTTCAGGAAGACTATCAACAAGCCTATGGCTTGGGTATACTTGTCTGAAAAGACTTATTTGTCATTCGCAGATCAAATGTACTTTAGCATTTACTCATATTTCACAGGTTCTACAACTCGAGCTTCTTGTCAGTCCCATTGAATGGCGATGTTGGTTTGTGGCGGAGTGCCTTTTTCCTTAATAGCGTTAACTTTCTTGCGACATTTTTTGAATGACGCAAGAGTTCTTCGAAGACTGGTCCCGTCATATCATGGTAACGTGCCTCCACATCTGATTATCGTAGTGTGGTGTATCTGGGTTCAGAGGTTATCTCCCGCAAGATTAAGAAACTACAGTTAAGGGTCGACCAACAAAATTTCGATACTGAGAAAGCAGTGTGTTTGTGTGTAGAGGAATGTGTAATAAACATAAACTTTCGGAAAGATAGGACGGAGTAATTCTTTGAAGGACCCGCTTCGCTTATAAAAAGTCAATTGAATATTAAATTGTTATTTGTTAATAGTTGGTTGTCGTATTTGGCAAAAAAATCGATTTCAATCTAATGTCTCTGGTAACTAAACCAAATAGAGCAATTTTTTGGGCAAATAAATTATTGTACAGGGTTTTGGCCTGTACAATAATTGCAGCCAATAATGTCAGTCGGTGGTGGTCATCTTAGATTAGGTTTAGACACGAATTTCTGTCACATTTATCGAGTTGAGTCAGCGGTTCAATTCGTCAAACGCTTCGTATGTTCCGAGAAACTTATGGTCAACGTAATCGTCTTAAAGAGGACAGTATTCAAATTATGCTACAAATTTTGTGTAGTAGACGAGTTGGCTCAGGGTGGTTCTGCATCAGATCCCACAATGCCGCAACAGGACGCGAGTTGGAGCACCCCGGGGAGGTTTAGTGGGTAGGCCCTCACTATGGGGGAGAGTCCCACACTCCCCTCCGCTGGCCAACCCCGTGGCCGGCGAGGAAGTCCATAAAGAATTTTACCCCGGGCGAAAAAAAAAAAAAAAAGTCTTTGTATCAAGTTTTCCTTCTGTTACGGCTAGCCGATCTGCCTGACCCAAGGTTGTATTGGGTTGGTAGCATTATTTATTTTAAATCTCTCGCCATACGGATCTCTCATTTACGAATACCTAAATATTTATCGTATAACACGAATACATGAAACTGCCTGAAACCGAATCTATAGAAATATTTTATTTCATAGATTGATTGATTAATTGTGATCGAAGAAACGAATCGATTAGACGACCGCAATCGCGGGTCACAGCTAGCAATCGTATTTAGAGCACGAATCACCAACCATTGTCAACAGATGCGCGTTATCACCGCGATACGCTGGCGGATGCTGTGATAACGATACCAACTCATTATTTTATTTTTTTAATTTCAAAGTTAGCCGATAAGGATGGAGATAGTGGGAGTGAGAGAGACAGGTGACGCGTGATGGCCGCATGAATATCGCGCTGATTATCAAATGAAAAATTAATTGTGAACTTTGCTCTGTGTTATGATAAGGTCCATTGTCTGTTGTTTGATGTTCAACTACTAC
This sequence comes from Clostera curtula, assembly GCA_905475355.2. Classification (NCBI taxonomy): domain Eukaryota; kingdom Metazoa; phylum Arthropoda; class Insecta; order Lepidoptera; family Notodontidae; genus Clostera; species Clostera curtula. Next base: position 19,583,289 of record FR997796.1, on the reverse strand, counting down.
GTTGCTTATTGATAGAGTTTCGGTGAAAGTTCCGAGGAGTTGGTACCATGTATTATCATAGTGTGTGTGCAAGAAGTGTTAACACACAGTGATGTCTATAGTTCAAGTTGGAATTAAACACTTTTTGACGGATTTATCGAGTGTATACATTACATTCGTTAATTCCCGATGTTTGGTCACGGGAGAGACAGATGCAGTAATCTTCAAAAGTACAAAGAACAGTTAAATCTACCGCCTGTAATTGTGCACGCACAAATTGCTCATGGTGTCCGGAATCATGCAGATGAGGGTTGAGCTTGAGATTTGAGAGCTTGTCTTGTTGATAGTCATCTAGTCTCTCCCGTGACCAAGACTGATAAAAAGCATTCGAAACGTCGGGAATTAAATAATGTAATATACACGCGATAAATCCATTATAAAGTGTTAAATTTAAATGTGCAATAGTGCAGGGGTGTCGTTTTATTTAAATAAAAAATATATAACTACATACATATTTATAAGGTTAAGCAATGTTATCTCAATGTTAAGATATTTTTAGATAAAATAAATTAAACAATAGTTGCTTTTTACTATTGTAAGTAACTATACGAGTATAACCTGATGTGTAAGCCTAGATTATATCCAATTATTAGATTAATTGTTTAGTTGCTAGTTGTTGCCTGTTTTGTTGTCCTATCCTATCACTACATAGTATAAAACAAAGTCACTGTCGTTTGTCCGTCCTTATGTATGCTTAAATCTTTAAAACTACGCGGATTTTGAAGCGGTTTTTTTTAATAGATAGAGTAATTCAAAAGGAAGGTTTATATGTATAATATAATTGCATAATTGCACCCGTGCGAAGCCAGGGCGGGTCGCTAGTCTATATAAAAAGATAAAAATGAATTGCTGTTCGTTAGTCTCGCTAAAACTCGAGAGCGGAACTTTGGTCTTGAAATATTCGTGGAAGTCCAGGAAAGGTATAAAAGGTGAGAAAATGAAAAGACATTTGTTTTAATAGTTAAGGTTCGCACATATTTTAATAAAGTTGAAACATTCTGGAATTATCATTCAGATTTTTTATTTATTGATTCTGGGGCGGTACGATGTTTGCCAGGCAGCTAGTAATATATAAATTTAAAATTAGTTTTATGTGCAGTTCTTGGTTAATCGCTATTTAATACTAGGAAACCATTGAAAGTTATCCAAATACCACAATCGCGAACAGCATCGCCACTCCGCTAATATTGGCGCGTTATCGCGAGTAATGGCGGGCGGGATGCGCGCGCGATTGGCGCTTCTCACGCGCGATCGCGCGATATCGCGCGCGCTAATTCGAACCGGGATAGACCCCGGACGCGAAGGACAAAGGTCACGGCACGTGGAATCCTGTTGGTTAAGGTCACGTTCATGTTTCTATGGAAACTTTTACGGCATTTGCATCATTCGATGACGCTTTGTTGGTGTAGGGGTTGCAAGGCTCGCCTTTGATCAGGGGTATTTTAAAAAAGTGTGTTTTTGGCAACCTGTGATATTAGTTGCGGGTCTTTGTACCTTACGAGTATATGTTGTAATAAGTCCCGCGATACAGGTTACACCCGGTGCCGGATTAAGCAAGTGCGGGGCACGTAGCAAATTTTTTCAATATTCTTTCTTTTAATACCTAAATTTCATATAGGTTACAATTTTATGGGTAATTAATACATCAATAAAATAAATATCCTTGGACATTTCACACAACGCCATCTCGTCCCAAGCTAAGCAACTTAATGCTTGTGTTATGGTAACGATATGGATGATAAACTACTTATATACATTTTTTACACATACATACATAATATAGATAGAAAATGACACCCAGACTCCGAGCCAGTGCCTCTGGTTTAGACAAAGACACTTGCCCGACCCCGGAATCGAACCCGGGACCCGTTGATCCAAAGGCGGCACATCTAACCACTAGACATCGTAATAAGTTTCACTCAAAAAACTACCCTCAGGCAGAGACTAGTGGGTTTAAATATGCGGGGCCCCCTTTCGCGCGGGGCAATTGCTACTCTTGCTACGTGGTTAATCCGGCACTGACACCTATCAAATTCTTTTTGGCAAACTGGTGGTATATTCGCTGTAGACACAATCGGTCTTATTACAAAAAGCAGTTTAACTAAAAACCCAGGTTTAAACTTCTATAAACCGTGGTTTACACAAAAATGTTATTACAAATAGTGGTTTAGCGATAAACCATAGACTATATCATGGTCTAACGCTAAACCTCGGCTGCCCCTAGTTTAACAATGGTCTAAATCGTATATGTCAAACTTTCTTCTCTAAGATAAAGCATCTTTTTCGTTGTTGTGTTGTGTTTAACCGAAAATGGATATTAACATGGTCGATTTAATTGATATTGAGGATATTGAAGACGTTGAAATGTTGGAAATGCCACGCCAATTCTCAGATCGTTTTTTCTTTTGTTGGTCCATCACAATAAAATCTATTATTATTAACAAAGACGCAATTGTTATATTATACTTCGTTATCGTAAGAATTCCAAAGCTAAATGTACTTTGTTCAACTTGCGATGGTTTTGTTTAATGTTATGGTTTCATATAACGCGCCAGGTTTTTACGTTTCATTACACGTACGTTCATGTATTATTAGTAATTAATACGACATTAAAAATGTGCTTAAACCTAGATAAAACTGCAACTAATGAAATAACTAATGTTTATATTCGTGCAAAATAATATTCTGAATATTTTTAACACTCCTAAACATCATTTAATCCCTATCGTATAATCAAAACGTTTTCTTTTCTGGGCATAAGGAACGTTGCAATGGAATGATATAATGGTGAATGAATGAGATTTGTATTAATCTGTGGTTGATCTAAAGACCATGGTTCAAATGACGGTACTAAGAAGTCCATGGTTTATTTATGTTTTGTAATACGGACAAAATTTAGACCATGGTTCTGCAGATAAGCCAGGACTTGATAGTACAGGTTTAAACTAAGGTTTATTTAGTTTTTTGTAATGAGACTGAATGTGTAGACACGACATCTACGGTCTTATTACAAAAAGCGGTTTAACTAAAAACCCAGGTTTAAACTTCTATAAACCGTGGTTTACACAAAAATGTTATTACAAATAGTGGTTTAGCGATAAACCATAGACTATATCATGGTCTAACGCTAAACCTCGGCTGCCCCTAGTTTAACAATGGTCTAAATCGTATCTGTCAAACTTTCTTCTCTAAGATAAAGCATCTTTTTCGTTGTTGTGTTGTGTTTAACCGAAAATGGTTATTAACATGGTCGATTTAATTGATATTGAGGATATTGAAGACGTTGAAATGTTGGAAATGCCACGCCGGCATAACCGAAATCGTGTTCGCATCAATCCCTTTAGGGAATTATCCGATGAAGATTTCAGGCAAAAGTATAGGTTCAATAAACGTTTTGCACTGAGAATATTGGACTTATTAAGGGAAGATTTAGCAAGAGATCCTCGAGGATGCCCTGTGTCTCCCGAAATACAAGTGGTTTGCGCATTACGATGCTGGGCTCGACATGAAGTAAGTAGAATTAAAGATTTCAAGTTAATCGAAGTAATTTATGTTTACTTACTTTTTCCTCGGTACTCCAATTCTCAGATCGTTTTTTCTTTTGTTGGTCCATCACAATAAAATCTATTATTATTAACAAAGACGCAATTGTTATATTATACTTCGTTATCGTAAGAATTCCAAAGCTAAATGAACTTTGTTCAACTTGCGATGGTTTTGTTTAATGCTATGGTTTCATATACCGCGCCAGGTTTTTACGTTTCATTACACGTACGTTCATGTATTATTAGTAATTAATACGACATTAAAAAATGTGCTTAAACCTAGATAAAACTGCAACTAATGAAATAACTAATGTTTATATTCGTGCAAAATAATATTCTGAATATTTTTAACAATCCTAAACATCATTTAATCCCTATCGTATAATCAAAACGTTTTCTTTTCTGGGCATAAGGAACGTTGCAATGGAATGATATAATGGTGAATGAATGAGATTTGTATTAATCTGTGGTTGATCTAAAGACCATGGTTCAAATGACGGTACTAAGAAGTCCATGGTTTATTTATGTTTTGTAATACGGACAAAATTTAGACCATGGTTCTGCAGATAAGCCAGGACTTGATAGTACAGGTTTAAACTAAGGTTTATTTAGTTTTTTGTAATGAGACTGCTAGTGTTGGAATTCAAAATATGAGGCGATACAAAATATGTAGGTAGGTATACCACTATACTTCGATTCCGGGGCCAGGCAAGTGTCTTTGGGTAAACCAGAGGCACTTGCTCTGAGTAGATGTCATTTGTATTCGTGAATTTCATGTATGTGAAATGGTGAACTGCCCCCGTGATACACAATACTCAGTGCATAGGTTTCGTTTGAAAAAAAGTCATGTCGCGGGTTCGATTCCCGCACGGAAGAAATATATGTACGACCTACAATTATTTGTTCCGGGTCTGGTATGTATCTATTTACAACAAAATAAATGTATATAAGTAATTTATCATCCTTCTCGTTACTATAACACAAGCATTAAGTTGCTTAGCTTGGCACGAGATGGCATTGTGTGAAATGTCCAAGGATATTATATACCCTTTTGATGATAACAATCTAAAATAATTATTTATAATACATACAAACATAGCGTGGCCACTGTATTCGGTCCTGAGAGTGTCATATAAATGCAACAGACATGCAACAACTTATATTAAAAGTTACTAGATTAAGTTTATATTGAAAAAACTCCATTCATATTTGAGTCGGCATGACTCAGCAGTGGGTCATTGTGAGTACTACTACTACTCAGCCCTTAAATGCCCCACTGCTGAGTCGGGCCTCCTCCAACTGCATGGAGGGTAATTATAAATAATAATAATAAATATCCTTGGACATTTCACACAACGCCATCTCGTCCCAAGCTAAGCAACTTAATGCTTGTGTTATGGTAACGAGATGGATGATAAACTACTTATATATTTTTTTTTTGTAAATACATACATATTATATGTAGAAATGACACCCAGACTCCGAGCCAGTGCCTCTGGTTTAGACAAAGACACTTGCCCGACCCCGGAATCGAACCCGGGACCCGTTGATCCAAAGGCGGGACATCTAACCACTAGACCAATTAACCTACTGTACCTCGCTGGCCAGACAGTATCAAGGTCCCCTTCTCTTACGGCTAGGTTATCGCCCTTGTCATTTCTTTCTGTCTGCTCTTACGACACCCTCAGGATGAAATGTGGTGGTGACTCTATGTACTTTAAATCCGTCACCACACGGATAATTTTGAAGACTAGTAGTACTATTCAGCCCATAGATGTCCCACTGCTGAGTCGGGCCTCCTCCCATTACATGGAGGGTAAATCGTCCCCGTAGAGCGAGAATTAAGTAAGTCTTCATAATTATGTAATTGATTTTCAACCTAAGATATCAGTAACTAAGTTGAAAATAGCCAAACATTTTTTTAAGACTTAGTTACTTCTTCCTCTATCTATCTATCTATCAGCCACAGAAGTCCACTGCTGAACATAGGCCTCCCCCATAGATTTCCACAATGTGCGATCTCGTGCAGACCGCATCCACCGACTCCCAGCGACCTTTACAAGGTCGTCCGTCCACCTAGTTGGGGGTCTTCCCACGCTCCTCTTTCCCATACGTGGACGCCACTCCAAGACTTTTATGCCCCAGCGGCCATCTGTTCTTCGGGCCACGTGGCCTGCCCATTGCCACTTCAACTGTGCAATCCGTCTAACTACGTCGGTCACTCTAGTTCTTCTACGGATGTCCTCATTTCTGATTCTGTCACGTAGAGTAACTCCGAGCATAGCTCTTCTTCCTCTACCGAGACGAAATAGCATACTGTACCACGCTGGCCAGCGGGTTGGCACAAGGTTACGTATCACGTTTTCTTTCTCTTGCGGATTGGTATTGGCCTTGTTTTTTCTTTCTGTCTGCTCTTACGACACCCTCAGAACAGAATGGGGTTCTGAATCCCTCACCACACTGATAATTTTGAAGGCTAAGATGAGTTAATTACCAACTCCAAGCTGCACCCACTCTGCCAACTCACACGTTGCCACTGCTCGCACGGATAAACATTATCAAGATATGTAATGTGTATTTACACTTGTCGTCCATCGCGATAAATAGGCGATAGTATGACTTATCGCTCGATCGCTTGCTACCAAAGTAATCACACCACTTTATTTACATTCGGTACACTTATGGACTCCACATATGGAGGCTACCGCACCACGCTGACCACACGGGTTGGCATAGGGTGTCAAACCAGCTGTACCGGGACCTTTAAGAAAATCCTTTAAGGAGTATCGCCGACCAGAGGCGTGTGGGACTCTCCTCCGCCCCCGTGACCGGCGGAGGCATACGCACTAAACTTCCCCCCGGTGTACCATCCTGCACGAAATCTGTCTCGTGGACCCTGCTTTTCAGGATATTATCAAAATAACCCTTCTAGTCATATCTGTTCACAAAATATTTAGAACTATTGATACCATGCACCCCACGCTTTTTTACAATAAAATCATTTTTTCTGACACTATTTTTAATTCAAATTTATTTTCAATTTTTTAGTAAAAGCGTTTTTTTTTTAGTTTTCTTAAACTATTATTTATTTTAATTTTTTTAGTAATCGAGAAATACGTGATCTGCGCGCCTTGTCACCTGGACACTCCGCGTCTCAGCAATACAAAAATCGCTGATCCTGATTATTATTATCCTAGTAAGGATAACGGGTCAAAATGTTTAAAGTATTGAATTGTCATCGGTCCTTCATAAGTATGCGTATGTTTATATGTATGAGTTAATCCGACGTTTTGAAGGGGGTCAAAAACATGTTCAAAGATTCCGTTACATACTAACATACGTCTGAAGCTAATAAAAGCGTATTAACGACACGGTTAGCGCAGTGGTTGAGCGATCGACTGCTGCGCAGCATGTCGCGGGTTCGATCCCGGCACGGAAGAAATATTTGTACGACCTACAAGTAACTATTAACATCCATCTCGTTACCATAACACAAGCATTAAGTTGCTTAGCTTGGGACGAGATGGCGTTGTGTGAAATGTCCAATGATATTTATTATTATTATTTATTAAAAAAATATGTTTATTTTCGCTTAAAATTCAGCACACCATCTGTTAGCTTCCCATCGTCTTAAACCAAAATCAATGAACGTTAAATTCTATCCGGGCATTCTTTCTAAACTTGCGTGAATGAATTTGTGCAACAAGTTTAAGGTCTCGGTCGTGATTCCATGTCACAGTTACATCGACGCCATCGCCCGATCTGCGTGCCATCTCTTGACAAAGTCACCAAACAAAAATCAACCAACTAGTGATGTCCCAGTCCCACGTTTTCGATATTGAATTCTGTAAATGGTATTTATAAATAGATGGATGATCTTGTAAATGGTATAAATAGATGATTTGTTTAAAATTTATTAATTTACATGGATATTATTATTTGAAGAAACTACTAGGAAATTTTAGGTTTATTTAAGGGATCTAACTATGTATTTATTTATTTTATTGATCCAAAATTGATCACCGTTGGCGTTGTTTAAAGGACTGTTAATATTAAAAGTTAAGAAGAGCTTTACTTATTTTCACTGAAATAAATATTATAATAGGAAAATAAAATATTATATTTATATATATATATAATAAAATATTATATGTCCTAAGGACATTAGAAATACCGGGCACAAAACTGAAAACCAATCTAATTAGAAAAAACTTATTTGCCCTTTTCACAGATGATTAAAACAATTTGCAATCTCTTAAGATAAGATATATATAAGATGGGATGGACTTATGAAAATCTATATTCTTAACCGGTGACGTAATCGGGGTTCTTTTTAAATTTAGCCTTTCAGAAATCCCAAGTACGTCCCTACTCGCAACGTCTTCATCCCACGTCGTGTACACGGTGTTGCGTGTGCGCATAAATCCGATGATAAGATCAAACGGTTTATCAATTCTCACAACAATAAATTAAGCTAATCACAGTTAGCCATCTAACGTTACCTCATTAATTGGTCAAAATTAATATTGAACCCACAATTACTGGCGCTTAAGCAATTACCTTAATGGCTCATTAAAACTTACATCTCTGACAAGCCACTGCTGCGATCTCCTCCAATTTAAGGTAGGGAAAATAACCAAGCGTCGTCCACACGGAATATGATTAAAAAAAAAAGTCCAGCTGCATAACGGGGTCAGTTTACAAACATAACTTTCACGAATACATAATTATGACACCCAGGCTCGTAGGAAGTGCATCTGGTTTACACAAAGACACTTGCCTGGCCCCGGAATCGAACCCGGGACCCCGTGATCCAAAGGCGACACATCCGACACCTAGACCAACGAGGTAGTCAAACTATCTATCATATTTACATTAATTTAACATCCAATTTAGACATACAAAATAATGTTCCACTTGCGCTATCGATTTAACTGTCGATTAATTTTATAAATCATCTCTATCATCATCATCAGCTATTTTCTTTTTATCTTTAATTACGGTCTCTACTATAGCATCTATACCATAAAATATTGTATAGTTAATTACATTTCTAAGTCCCACACCGTATCCATCGAATCTGAAATATCTAAGTATCGATAACAATCGTTATCTTCGTTGGTATCTAGCAATGATCGATCAAATGCGTTATCGATAAATCCCCGGATCAGTAAAGCGATTACGGAGTCCCGATATAGATCAAATTACATGGATGTTGCATGTTATCGAGTGGATTACTTCGCTGACAAATACTCTGAAGTATAGACGCAAGGAATAGACTTATGTTTTTGGTCTTATTTATTCGTTCCAGCTGTTCTTTATCTAGTATTCTAATTTACCAGGATTTACCAAATATTTTAATGTGATAAAATATTTTTTCGTCATCCTCTTAAATTAGTAGTGAACATTATTATCTACTTAAGAATAGCAATCAACAAACCTTTATTATATAAATTATAAAACCTAAAGGAATAAATTAAAAAATCAAATAACTTTTATGTTTTGTTATTTTTTTTTTCATTTTTCTTACTGTTTGTACAGGCAGTAGCTAATCTAACGTTCATTCGTGTGCATATCTATAAGTTTATCGATAGATCACTATCGATATCAACGACGAAGCGATTTTAATCCTACATCGATAACTGCTATCGAATTACTTGTAACTTGCCTAAATGTTTTCAAATCATGATATTCTAGAATTAAATTCAAAATAAATTTTGATGATTCAAGAAATAGTAGGGGTAGATTTGTCTGTTTTGGCGTTTACGCGACTGAGATCATACGCGACGCATTTTCCGTCAGATGTGAACCGACCCTAAAAGATTTCAACGCACAGATGATATGGTTTCATAATATTCAACCCTAGCAAGTATAAAATAAGGTTGAATTATTTATTTTTTTAGTGTTAACTAGAATTAAATTCAAAATAAATTTTGATGATTCAAGAAATAGTAGGAGTAGATTTGTCTGTTTTGGCGTTTACGCGACTGAGATCATACGCGACGCATTTTCCGTCAGATGTGAACCGACCCTAAAAGATTTCAACGCACGATGATATGGTTTAATAATATTCAACCCTAGCAAGTATAAAATAAGGTTGAATTATTTATTTTTTTGGTGTTAATATATTACATAAATATAAAATATTATATTTTGATGACAAACACGAATTTATAAACTTTTGAAATTCTGTATGGTGACGGATTTAGAATGCATAGAGTGTCACAACCTCGTTTCATCCCGAGGGTGTCGTAAGGGCCGACAAAAAATATAAGGCCCTGGCCGCAAAAGATGGAAAACTTGACACGAAACCCTATGCCAACCCGTCTGGCCAGCGTGGTAGTGTAGGCTAATTACCCTCCATGTAGTTGGACGAGGCCCGACTCGGCAGTGGGTCATTTATGGGTTGAGTGAGAAGTAAACTTTCGATAAACAGTCTATTCTTCAGATAAGATTTGAAATCGTTGTTTATTGGTTATTTTTGGCTTTTTAGTGCCGTTTTGGAATTCGATTTACATTTCTTGTTTTTTTTTTTAATTTTTACTACATACTAATTTACTCTTTGTAATTGCAAGATTTGTATTGTATTGTAAAAATACACTAATATATCCCGTATGTTGTTCTCTTATTTGAAGGTTTATAGCGAACCACTGTGATGATGATGATGAAATTTGAAAGTGACGTCATGGATCCGAAGCGCGGTAATTTCAACATTCAGACCCGTTTCATCACTTTTATATGTGTAAAAAACCCGTAGTAGTCCGAGTTTTGGCAGTCACAACTATGTAAAATCTCAGTGAAAGCGCAATAAGTTCGCCAATTTCACTACCCCTTTCTAACTTCATCCCTTCAACTACCCTATAATTGAAATATAGCCCTTTAACGTGTGGCATTTCGTCCCTTCCCTTTATTCTAACGCCATCAACCCCTCAAGTCAAAATGAGACACGCGCTGTGCCGTGGGAACTAAGGGTGAGTAAAAAATGGGCCTAAAGTATATGACTTAACACCTTAACCGGTTCCGTATAAAATATAAATATCCTTGGACATTTCACACAACGCCATCTCGTCCCAAGCTAAGCAACTTAATGCTTGTGTTATGGTAACGAGATGGATGATAAACTACTTATATAAATTTTTTTTTGTAAATACATACATATTATAGATAGAAATGACACCCAGACTCCGAGCCAGTGCCTCTGGTTTAGACAAAGACACTTGCCCGACCCCGGAATCGAACCCGGGACCCGTTGATCCAAAGGCGGCACATCTAACCACTTAGACCAACGAGGCAAACTCACAGTCAAAAGGAACTTTATTTACGTAGGTTTTATCACAAAACTATTATATATCGTCATTTTAAAATTACGATTATCATCTTTCGGCTATTGTCCCACTGGAAGTAGGAAGCCATAGGTCTATTCCACAAAAAAATTGGCTTAAATAATAAATAATTATAATCTATATTATAAAAATGAATCGCAAAATGTGTTAGTAAGCGCATAACTCAACAACGACTGGACCAATTTGGGCAATTCTTTCTTTTAAATGTTCGTTTAAGTTCAGGGATGGTCTTTACGGCGTTGTCGCCGAAAATCGAATAATTGCCGGAGAACCCCTAAAAACAGCATTTTTCTTTTTCCCATACAAACGTGTCCTAACGAAAACGTTGAGACAATTTGAGCTTTATTGCTATCGTATAAAGTTGTCTCCTCCAGTTAAATAGAGGGTAATGGCAAACTGTGCCACGCTGGCCAGACGGATTGGCAAAGGGTTTCGTATCAAGTTTTCCTTCCTTGTGGCTAGGTAATCGGCCTTGGCATTTCCTTTTGTCAGCTCTTACGACACCCTCAGGGTGGAATGGGTGGTGACAATTTTGTAATCTAAATTGTTCACCTCTAAATGTCTGTTCTAAATTCGTCACCAAACGGGCTCGGAAAAAACGAACTAACAAATTAATCGCTCCGAATATATGTAATAAAGACAAGTTCTTTTTTATTAGAAAAATGCTTCCAGTCCAAAAGAACTCATTGATACTATCATCGTAGCTTAAAACTACGTACGTTTTAAGCTACGATCATAGTATTTAGAAAAAAAATTGTACGGTGGAACCCTAAAATCTCTTCAGTTGACTCCCTAACCGCAAACATATGGTCGTAAAGACCCCAGTATTTACGGGATGCGAACAAGCTGGCCATTTCAGAGACAAAAGGCTTGGACCATTCAATTTTTAGAAGAAGAAATATCTTGTCTATGACCAACTAAAATAAAAAATATAAATAATAAATTATTGTTAATGGTCAAAAATACATTTATTATTTACCACCGGTTTGAGGCGCTGCTCCACAGAGAAGATCCAGGTAAAAAACAGATTTGTGTTTATATTCTTATAATTTACACACTACTGGCGTGTATGATTTTGACGGAAATACTTGATGTCGCCACCCGGTTCCATTTTGAGGGTGTCCAGCCGCAATAGAAGGTAATCTTGATAAGAAACCCTGTGCCAATACTTCTACCCAGCGAGGCACAGTAGGCTAATTCACCATATAATCGTAGGAGGCCCGCCTTAGCTGCGGGTCATTTATAGGCTGAGTAGTAAGTAGTATTAGTTGGTTTTATATGGACTATCCCGTTAAATTCAGTCCAGCCGGTTCGGAGATAATCCGATACTGGCATACCGAAAACCAAAACGTTGTACATCGTACAGAAAATCACTGATAATTTAATATTACAAATATACACATGATATTATATTATAGACCAACTACAGAGTTACTTGCCGGCTCTTCTCTGCAGAGGTGCATTCCGAACCGGTGGTAGATGGTAAATAATGAATTTTAAATGGTAAATTTTATTATATCTTATTGTTTGATTTGTCAAAAGAGCTCTAATGAGCCAACTTGATTAAATGAGTTTTGATTTTGATTAATTTATGGACAGTGGCGACCGCGTTCCGGAAGGCGCAATGCTGGTAGGCCTCCCACACGGTGGACCGACGACCTGGTTAAAGTCGCCGGAAAACAATGGATGCGGGCGGCTGAGGACTGGCCTTTGTGGAGATCCTTGGAGGAGGCCTATGTCCAACAGTGGACGTCTATTGGCTGAAAATGATGATGATGATTAATTTATGAGAAGTAACTATGTAAGAAAAAGGGTATGGACTGGAGGAGGTCTGACTCAACAGTGGGGTCACATATTGGCTGAGTAGTAGTCGTTGTAGATAAGTAAGAAAAATCAGAAGGCGGTAAAACATGAAAGTCAGTTAATATACATAATAAATGCAATCGATAGTATATATCGACTATCTATAACTATTTATGTCAAAGTAACTGCCGAATTATTGTAATAGTTTTATGAGTAGAGGTCGCGATAAAATCTTCGTGAATTATATAACTACATCACTACATAGTATAAAACAAAGTCGCTGTCGTCTGTCCGTCCCTATGTATGATTAAATCTTTAAAACTACGTAACGGATTTTGATGCGGTTTATTTTAATAGATAGAGTCATTCAAGAGGAAGGTTTATATGTATATTACATGCAGAATATTGTAGAGAAACACTGATCAATTTAGATGTTCATCATTGCACCCGTGCGAAGCCGGGCGGGTCGCTAGTTAAGTATAATCTGGTATAAGATATATCGACGTTATACACAAACTACTGTCTTAAACATTTTAAGCTATTTGTCTAATTTGATAGATCCAGTTTTTTGCGTCCGTGTGGTGACGGATTTAGAATACATAGTGTCAACACCTCATTCCATCCTGAGGGTGTCGTAAGAGTTGACAAAAGGAAATGACAAACCCGAAAACCTAGCCGCAAGAGAAGGACTTGATACAAAACGCTGTGGCAGCGCGTCTGGCCAGCGTGGCACAGTAAGCTAATTACCCTCCCTGCGATGGGAGGAGGCCTGACTCATTAGTGGGTCATTTATGGGCTGAGTAGTAGTAGTGGTAGTGGATTGTTACGTAGTTGGTCTAAGGGTTGGATGTGCTGCCTTTGGATCAGAGGTACTCGGTTGGATTCCGGGGTCGCGTATGAGGTTTCTCCGATATTTCCACCAACCGAGATGGTCTCTTAGATGTTTTGTCGTAATAGTTTCATTAAGGGATTAAATAAATATAAATAATAAATAAATATCCTTGGACATTTCACACAACGCCATCTCGTCCCAAGCTAAGCAACTTAAGCTTGTGTTATGGTAACGAGATGGATGATAAACTACTCAAATAAATTTTTTTTTGTAAATACATACATATTAAAGATAGAAAAACACCCAGACCCGGAACAAATACTTGTAGGTCTTACAAATATTTCTTCCGTGCGGGGATCGACCCCGCGACATGCTGCGCAGCAGTCGATCGCTCAACCACTGCGCCACCGTGTCGTCAATCAAAACTTTTTCAACGTCAAAGTCATTCTTGCACCTTTATGAGCTTGGAGGGTTGTATTGATGAGTTTGATGATTATAACTCTGTAACTACATACGTCTTACAGCCGCGAATCAAATGTTCATCATCATACAACCTAGCACTGGCCTGCAACCAAATTGCAAAAAACGTAAGAAAATTTGAATTTCACGGGCTGCCCTGGAGCAATCACCTATCCGTGTAACTATTGGATGGCGCAATAAAACGTGCATATTGCGCTATGTTGCGATGTTAGAGGGATATTTGACTCCAGAACTTGCGAGATCGAGAATAGCGAATACGAGGACTTGGTTCCAACAAGATGGATAAGGCGGTTGTGAGACAGATGTTTCCTGCAAGACTAATTTCCAAAAGAGGTGATATCCCTTGGCGCCCACGTAGCCCTGACTTGACGCCTCCTTACTTTTTTTGTGGGATACCTCATACATAAAGTCTACATGAACAATCCGAGGAACATCAGTAAGCTAAAGGAAACTATCCGTGGGGAAATGGCAGCCATATTTATTGACAAGAGTTTTCACAAATCTGCGTTCGCGTTTAGAGGAATGCCTTCTTCGAGAGGGCCGTCATTTAGATGATGTTATTTAAGAAAAATAAACTACATTTAATTACATAATCATTCTATATTTTATTTCAACTATACCTTTTGTATTTATTTTTTTAGCCTAAACTTAATAAACGCACGTTCTATTGCGCCACCCGATATATGTGTATCAATAGGATAATAGGCTCATAATATATGTAAGTATGTTATTTTACAACTGGTTATCTTACCGTAACCCGCCGATAACACTATCACTGTTATCAGATGTGTACTGGGTACTCATAAACCAATAATTTGTGGTACTTGATAAAAAAAAATGTTCCATCTGAAGGATTTGGATTTCATCCAGAGGGTGAAACAAAGGACATGACAAAGCCGAAAACATAACCGCAAGAGAAAGAAAACTTGAAACGAATACCTGTGCCAACCCGTCTGGCCAGCGTGGCACAGTAGGCTAATTATCCGCCCATGAATTTGAGGAGGCCCGACTGAGTGGTGGGTGATTTATGATATATCCTTCACTTGGAGCTAGGTTATCGGCCTTGTCATTTCCTCTCTTACGACACCGTCAGGATGGAATTGGGTGGTGATACTACGTATTCTAAATCCGTCACCAATAATAAACTAATATTTAGCACAGGATTGACATCGCGCGAATGAAACTGCGGTTATTTTTCTTTGAACCACAAACAGATAATGACTAAAACCACAGTTAAACCGAGTGCGTCATTTTAACGCGATAGTTTCAAAGTCACGTGTGGCTTCGGTCCCAGGTTCGATAACCGGAGAAAATTCCCAAAGATGACTGGACGGGCCAATGTGGTTTATGTCACGTCGCACTTAATCATTCCATTCAACAAATAATAATAAAAAATAATATCCTTGGACATTTCACACAACGCCATCTCGTCCAAAGTTAAGCAACTTAATGCTTGTGTTATGGTAACGAGATGGATGATAAACTACTTAGATACATTTTTTTTTTGTAAATACATACTTATAATAGATAGAAATGACACCCAGACTCCGAGCCAGTGCCTCTGGTTTAGACAAAGACACTTGCCCGACCCCGGAATCGAACCCGGGACCCGTTGATCCAAAGGCGGCACATCTAACCACTAGACCAACGAGGCAGTCATTGACTGCCACTACTGAGTCGGGCCACCTCCAAATTCATGGAGGGAAATTAGTCGACTGCCCGACGCTGGCCAGGCGGGTTGACACATGGACTATTTTCAAGTTTTCCTTCTCTTGTGGCTAGGTTTTCGGCCTTGTAATATCTTTGTCGGCTATTACGACACCCTCAGGATGAAATGGTGTGGTACTATGTTTTCTAAATGCATCACCACTTTGATAAGCCACTTTTTTTTTAACTGCCTATACTAGGTATCATTTCCAGGCTCTGTACCAAAAATCAATTAAATTGGAGCAATAGTTTAGCACACGGTGGACCGACGACCTGGTTAAGGTCGCCGGAAAGCAGTGGATGCGGGCGGCCCAGGACCGGCCTTTGTGGAGATCCTTGGGGGAGGCCTATGTCCAGCAGTGGACGTCTTTTGGCTGAAATGATGATGATGATGATGATGAATAGTTTAGACGCAAATGATTTTTAAAATATTTGCCTCGTTGAACATGATGTATCTTTCCTAACACATGTTTATGCCTAACGCATCGTTTATTAACCTTAGGGGCTGTCCATTAATCACGTGATGGTTTTTTTAACATTTTTTAACCCCTCCCTCCC
Organism: Clostera curtula; assembly: GCA_905475355.2. Taxonomy (NCBI): domain Eukaryota; kingdom Metazoa; phylum Arthropoda; class Insecta; order Lepidoptera; family Notodontidae; genus Clostera; species Clostera curtula. The sequence continues at coordinate 19,566,982 of FR997796.1, read as the reverse complement.
CCTTGGTGATACCTGGTGAGGTTGGTGACAAAACACATGTATTTTTTTTGTACCGTTTCGAATTCATACTAATCACATATAGTATACGTAGTGTAATTTAATGCTTAAAAGAACGGGTCAAAAGGTTCAAACCAATAATAAAGCAGGAACCCACTGTCGGCACTCGAACCCGGTACAATAGCGGTTGCCGTTCATTTGCGTACAACTTGACGCACAATGCGCCTTTGATCTTGCCGCTTGCTATAATTTCAAGATGATCGGGTTATACTGTCCATTGCCATCTTGCGGGTATTATATTTAAGATTGTCCCTTATTTGGTAAGCGGCGTAATGAGTGGTGACTTGGTGACCAGATCTATACCCCTATAGCCCATGTACAGGGTGTAAGAGAAAGGCGATATGCATCCCACGCTTAATACAGACTTAATACGACAGTTCCTTGGTGCTCGAGTTATCATGCTCACTTTAAAGACTCATGGCAGTGGTGGTGTCGTGCGGTGGGTCGTTCTCTTCCCTGCAATATGGTTGAGGAGGGCGATGGCTGCCGCATGCGTCATGTTTGTGAACAGGTGCCGTTGTTGGCTCGGGCATTAGAAGGTTAGTATTGTTGACTAGATCTGGCTGATGTTTGGCACTTTGCGACTATTGCGCGAGTTTGCTCTCACAAATCTGTCATACCTATACCTAAAAATGGCGATCTTAAAAGAGCAACTACAGAGTTTCTTGCCGGCTCTTCTCTGTAGAACTGAATTCCAAACAGGTGTTATTTATTTATTTATTTATTACTTTATGCAAAAGTTTACAATGGCGGACTTAATGCCTAGAGGCATTCTCTCCCAGTCAACCTTTGAATGGTGCAGAGAGAGTTAGATGGTAATTAATCAATTTTATATGGTAAATTTTATTTTATTGTTTGACTTTTCAATGGAACTCTAATGAGCCAACTTGTTTAAGTGAGTTTTGATATATTGGCAGAAAAATAATTGTAACATCATAAACGACCATAGAAAGGTCAAAAGAGAGTAACGAAGAATATGCCAAAATTGTACGAGCGGTTTAGGAGCAATACCTTAACAGACAGTTCTCCTTTTGAAGTTAAATAATAGTTGTCATTTCAATAACGCATAATTATAACGAAGGAAATGACAAGGCCGAAAATAGGCTAATTACCCTCCATGTAACTGGAGGAGACCCGACTCAGCAATGGGTCATTATGGGCTGAATAGTAGTAGTATAATGATAACATTCGTTAAAGAAAGAAAGAAAGAAAGAAAGAAACGTGTTTATTTTGTTCTCACATCTGAGCGGTACAAAAGACATGTTACAAATAAGATAAACTACAAAAAAAAAAGGAAAAATACAATATATTTAAGTAACAATAACAAATTTTTAATATCCTGTTTTGTGAGAACAAAAAAGGACCATAGCTCAGCATATGCCACATCATAACAATAAATGACGCAGCGCTGGTATTCTGGTAGGCCCTTAAGCGACTACACGGGCATCGGACAGCTAGGTATCCATACATACAATAAATATAAAAAAGTTGATACAAATCAGAATTATGCTTAAAGTCTTAGTGTCTACTCCATAGAATTTATAAAAAAAAAGAAAAGAAAAGCTGACCAATTTATGATAGGTAATAAGACATTGACAACATGACAAGCCATTAATCTAAGAAGAAGAAGAAGAAGACATTGAGAATTTGACAGCTGACGTAAAATAAGCGCGGGGTTCTCACCAGTTCAAAATTCGAACAATGCATTTCTAGGAATTGTAGGGTTGTAAATTACAAACTGACCTTCAAATCCACCCAAAGATTTTTCACCTTCCACACAGATACAAGTCAACAAACAAACAGATAAGGCAATCGTTTGAAAGTGAACGTATCTGTACTTACAAGTTACGAAGCATTGACATTTGCTTCTATAGATAGCGCATTCTAATTATATGCATCGATAAAAAATTATGAATCGTGATGAAATAATGTGCTCCATCGGAGAACTAGCCCTATGTGGAATGCATGGTATACAGTGTGACGAAGGATTTAGAATACATAGTGTCACCACCCCATTCCATCCTGAGGGTGTCGTTAGAGCCGACAAAAGGAAATGACAAGGCTGAACACCTTTTTTTTTGGTTTGGCGGGAAAAAATGCCCGACCGCACATCCCGCGTCCGGGGAGACTACGGGATAGTGTGGGGTCCTCACCCACTAAAACAACCCGCCGTGCGCCGACATTGCCCTCCCGCGGCGGACCACGGGTACCGCGTACGTTGCTACCGTGGTCCGCAGGCGGCAGCCCCATCGGGCACCCTCTGCTGGTGGTGTTGTGTGTGTCGGGTCCTTCGGTTCCCTAAAATATGGTTGAGCTGGGGGGTGGCTGGCACATACGTCATGCTCGTGATCGGGTGCCGGTCATCTCTTAACTGCTATTGACATACCTACATAGCTTTATATTGATCTCCTGGACACTTCTGTTGTGCAATATTTTACATTGTCCTCACATCTTAGCTTACTATAAATAAACACGAAATCAATGTAACCCAATCAGATGCCTGTAACAGAAAATATGATAAAAAGAGTGTTTCTTGCCTGTTCTTCTCCATAGGATCTACTTTTTGGAACAAACAACTAGATTCCTAACTTCACTTTTGACTTTTCAAAAACACCAGTAAATAGGTTCAATTGAAATAAATGATTTGAGTTTGAGTTGAGTTTGAGTCTCCCGTATATATACGGGCGAACGGTGGGCTATCCCCGACCCAACCGTCCGCAGCCTCGGCTAAGGCGGCATCAGGCGCAGGTGAGCGCGCCCGAAGGCTGAACATCTAGCCCCAAGAGAAGTAAAGCTTTATGCGAATGCCTGTGCCGCTGTTACCCTCCCAGTTATGAGAGGAGGCCCGACTCAGCAATGGGTCATTTAAGGGCTGAGTAGTAGAATGCATGGTACAATCAAATTCTTACATTTTACTTACTTCTCAGACCAGTAAATGACCCACTGCTGAGTCGGGCCTCCTCCAACTGTATGGAGGGTAATTCGCCTACTGCGCCACGTTAGTCAGACGGGTTGGCACAGGGTTTCGTTTCACTTGCGGCTAGGTTTTCAGCCTTGTCATTTCCTTTTGTCGGCTCTTCCGGCACCCTCGGGATGAAATGGGTTGGCGACACTGTGTATTCTAATTCCGTCGTCACACGGTAATTCGATTACCCTGATTTTGATATACCCTGTATGGCGGGGGCATTTTACAAACATGTAATTCTCGAAGCAAGTGCCTCTGGTTAGACAAAGATACTTGCGCCCATCCGATACCTTCATTTTGCTAAATTGTCGCTAGTTCAGTTCCTTTAAACCGTGTGTCGTTAGTTCAGTTCCTCCGAGTTGGTGTCACCGTTTATTCTAAAACCGTCACCGCGTGGACTTATCATACTAGCGACCCGCCCCGGCTTCGCACGGGTGCAATGATGAACATCTAAATTTCCGAATCACTCTATTAAAAACATCCGTTGCGTAGTTTTCAAGCATACGTAGGGACGGACAGACGACATCGACTTTGTTTTATACTATGTAGTGATGATAATGATATGCTTGATTGGTACACAGCCATTTGAATACTAGACACAACATCATTAATGTTGAGTATTGTATTTCTGCATGACCTCAATGAATTGAAATGGGCAAATTATTTTTTGGCCTTCTGGGAAACATGCGTTGACCACGGTCAGTTCTGTATATATGTATTAATTTAATCTGTGTTCAGGTCATGGTTGGTGTTACTCAAAATTTAATACAAGTTTTCTTTTTTTGCTTGCTTGCTTGGCTTGCGTGATGGAAAGCAACGCCAGGGTATAAGATGGAACAGGCAATTCAATGAAATGCCCTGTCGGGCACCGGCTCTCACGTACACACGACGGAACACAGTAAAACTGCTTGGCGCCGGACTTAGATGTGAGGGTGGTACCTAGCCAAGCGGACATAATGTCCACTATAAAACAAAGAAGTAACTGGAGGAGGCCCAACTCAGCAGTGGGTCATATATGGGTTGAAGAGAAGAAGAAGAACCTTTAGACTGTGTAAAAGAAAATGTAAATTTTTCAATTAATTGTTTAGATGGGCCAGTTTTAAGTTACGCAAATGATTTCCGTCTTCGTCCTTAACATTTTCGATATCATTTACATGACATGTTAATTTTAAAACATCATTCTGCTTTTAATTGTCAATAAATAAAGAATACTAAGATTCTTGCAACAGAACAGAAAATGCAACAAGATACAATCACAGACATGTGCTTTTGACATTACTTAGAAGGTTGAGTAGGTTATATTATGTCTATAGTATATTCTGTGTGGTGGTGGATTTAGAATGCATAGTGTCACCCCATTCCATCCTGAGGGTGTCGTAAGAGCCGACAAAAAGAATAGACAAGGCCGAAAAGCCGCAAGAGAAGGAAATCTTAATATGAAACCCTGTGTCAACCCGTCTTGCCAGCGTGGCTATTTACCCTCCCTCTGATGAGAGAAGGGCCAACTAGCAGAGGGTCATATATGGGTTGAGTAGTAGTAGTGCCTGCCTATATGTGCGTTAGTGTGTCAAATACATGGTAGAATATAAGGTTTTTTATTGATTTTATATATTTTTAATGCATAGATATTCACAGCTATACTGGGTGTAGCTAATACTAAGTTCTTTTACTGCATTTTAAAACTTTAAATTAATGTTAATCCAAAGCATAAATATTTATTTCTAAGATAAATCCATTTTATTTTTTTCCATTAAAGGAACCATTATCATCACAAAAATCTTCAAAGAGCCGGCGAATTAGAATTGCAGAATAGATTTATTTATTGCAAAATTATTATTTAATGAAGGTTTATATTATTTCGTATGTAACCGCAAAATGTCTTTAAAGTTTCGATGCGAATAAAAAAGTTTTTTAACGTTCGTTATATTAAAATACAATTTCGTATATTCATATCCTGTGCCAATCCGTCCGACCAGCGTTGCACAGTAGGCCAATTACCCTCCATGTAACTGGAGGAGGCCCGACTCAGCAGTGGGTCATATATGGGCAGATTAGTAGAGTAGTATGCTAGATAGTATATTTCTTCCGCCAGGTCGTCTCGGTTTGTGCCGCGGTCCGATCTGGTAGTAGCCTCGTTAGTCTAGTGGTTAGATGTGCCGCCTTTGGATCAACGGGTCCCGGGTTCGATTCCGGGGTCGGGCAAGTGTCTTTGTCTAAACCAGAGGCACTGGCTCGGAGTCTGGGTGTCATTTCTATCTATAATATGTATGTATTTAAAAAAATGTATATAAGTAGTTTATCATCCATCTCGTTACCATAACACAAGCATTAAGTTGCTTAGCTTGGGACGGGATGGTCTTGTGTGAAATGTCCGAGGATATTTATATTTAAAAAGGATGTATCTGTTGACGATTGTGAACACCATAATTATTTTATACAATAAAGCAATTTTCTATACTATACAGGATTGCCAAACTTAAGTGGCAGTGGGCAGGGCACATAGCGCGCAGGACCGACGCCCGATGGGGCAGAAAAGTCCTCGAGTAGCGACCGCGTTCCGGAAAGCGCAGTGCTGGTAGGCCCTCCACACGGTGGACCGACGCCCTGGTTAAGGTCGCCGGAAAAAGATGGGTGCGGGCGGCCCAGGACCGGCCTTGGAAATCCTTGGGGGAGGCCTATGTCCAGCAGTGGACGTCTTTTGGCTGAAATGATGATGAATGATGACGAACCTAGCCCGTAAATGATACTAGTGAGTCGGGCCTCCTCCAAATTCATGGAGGGAAAATAGCCTACTGTGTCACGCTGGAACGATGAGCAGCGTTTGTGTAATTTCCTTCTCTTGCGGCTAGGTATCCTACCTCGTGTGGATTTCTCACATTGTGGTTTAAACGGGTTATCACACCTTAAGTGGGTCAGTGAGCTGGTCAGACCGGTTGTTTAATTAATGCATCGAAGAATTACAACTACTAAAGTTTTGAGTATGGCATATAGATAGTTACTACTCAGCCTATAAATGACCCACTGCTGAGTCAGCCCTCTCATCACAGGGTAATTAGCCTACTGTGCCACGCTGGCCAGACGGGTTGGCACAGGGTTTCTTAACAAATTTTCCTTCTATTGCTGTTAGTTTTCAGCCTCGTCATTTCCTTTTGTCGGGTCTTACGACACCCTCAGGATGGAATGGGGCGGTGAAACTATGTATTCTATATCCGGCACCACAAGGAATAGGGTTAGCTACATTGAGCCAATAACAAGTCCCCACGTATAGCTATTGTTAAGGAAATTTAGGAGCGAACAGAGTACAATTCCCAATACAGTACAAATACGTACTTGCTAGCTATCGCTATATAGACATATTTTCCGTTAATTTTTTTTAAAGTAGACTTAAGTCCTAAGTTACTATTTTGCTGAGCTAATTGGTACACTAAGGGGGACATTAACTATAGTCTGTAATGATGAGCTAATTGACTGTTCATCCCAGTAAAAGTTACAAAAATAACGATCAAATCTACCGTTGACAGTTGCTCGCTGTTATCGGCTCACTGATAGCGCGGTAACTTTAACCCTACCACTGATAACTACTTTCTACTTGTCTCATAATGACACCTGATTTCTGTTTATTTTGAACGGGTGTGTGTTTTTATTTTTCACAACGAGATCCCTGTACTTTGAAAGTAAACACTTTTTAACGGAATTATCGCGTGTATATTACATAATTTAATTCCCGACCTCTGGAATGCTTTGCAGCAGTCGTGGTCGCAGGAGAGACTAGATGAGATTGGTCTTCAAAAGTACAAAGAAATAGTTAAATCTACCGCCTATAATTTTTTTTTGTTGATAATGTTACCTGTGCACGCAGAAATCGCTCACGGTGTCCAGTGCTCTTGCAGATGTGTATTTTGCTTGAGATTTGATCAATTTAATGACTGGATCCCAAGCAATTAGTACAAATGCCAACCATCCTCTGTATTGAAATTTGCTTGTTTTTTTATCTAAAATAGCCTCGCGGATCATTCTTGGAATGTAATGATTTTCCTTGGCAAGGATTTGAGGTCTATCAAAGTGAATGTAGTGGTTGGTCTTGTTGAATGTGTGCTCACAAACTGCAGACTTGGTGGAGCGTCTGTTTTTCATCAAGTGTCTGAATACACGCGATAAATTTTTTATAAAGTTATAAAATTCGCAGTAATCGCGAAAACTTAAGAAAACATTACCCCCCTGTACCTATTTTACACAAAATTATACTTTGAACTAACTTTAGTGTGGTGACGGATTCTGAATCCTGAGGGTATCTTATGAGGGTAAAGAGATGCAAGAGGCAAATAACCTAACCTACCTTTTTTTTACGTCGGAAATCCTCATGGTTACCCGGCCGTTGGGGACCAGCCGGGGTATGTGGGACTCCGAGACGCATAGAGATGGTGAATTGCGCCCCGACCTACCCACAAAACCGACGGCGATCCTCGACTGCCCAAACCAGGGCCACGGGAAATAATATAATAAGCGGATAATAATTAATTTTATTCCGCAATACGTCGTTTGCCGGGTCATCTAGCTATTTATACTTAACAATAATGTACGCCTAATAATGTTGTGTACTCGGCGCCAACTCCCCTAAATCTATTCCCCTTAGGATAATAACTAAAGTACCAATTGCACCACCTTAAGCCCCTCGTGTTACCGCCGTTCACAGCTAAGTACCAGTTAATTATCTAGACATTTCCACAATTAAACTTATAACTTGAAGTTATCTCGGAGGCGATAACTAAACAATCAAAGAATATATATTAACGCTACTGATAATGGTTTAACGAACTCGACGATCGGTGCGAGGTTACGAACAAAAAATAAAATGTATCACAAATTACCTACTGAACTTATCTCTTGTTTGGCTTTTCTGTGTAGATTCCAATAAGATGATGGTAAGCGATCGCTGTGGCCAATTGACATCAGATGTGTCACTTGAACATCGCGACTCTGTGACAAGTGATAGCGATGTCATTTCAACCTGACATCTTCGAAGCTAATGAAGGGAAATTCCACCACCTACCACGGTACACCTGGCAGAATTTACGGTAGTATGGTAGATATCTATCTATATAAATAAAAATGTTCGTTAGTCTCGCTAAAACTCGAGAACGGCAGAACCGATTTGGCTAATTTTAGTCTTGAAGTATTCGTCCAGCGAAGGTATACCTAAAAGGTGAGAAAATATGAAAAAACATTTCTTTTTAATACGCATTTTTTTTCCAGTTAAGGTTTGAACATATTTTAATAAAGTTGAAACATTCTGGAATGTTAATTCAGGTTTTTTATTTATTGATTCTGAGGCGGTACGAAATTTGCCAGGTCATCTAGTTTATATTAGATACCAAGTAAGCTGATGATGATAACCGGCCAAAACTAATGCTACTAATGTTTTAAACGAGTAATTTTGTATGCGTGGATCTTTTTTAATTTTCAAGTAAACACTACTGATTGCGTGTTAATGAAACTTCACAATAATATACGTCATTTGGAATTTGAATTTTTCGATTTGGAATACATAATGTCACCACCCTATTTCGTCCTGCGGAATGCTGAATTTAAGCTTTTTGTAAGTGTCCATCGTGACCCAAGCAAAATAAATTATTTGAATTTGAATTTTGAGTTTGAATTTAAGAAGCACTAATCCGGGTTGTATCCACACCGATGGCGAGTAGTAGGTACTGCGCCATGCTCGCCAACATATGTTACGGAAAATATTGTACTGTTCAGAATACTTAGCGTCATCACCCCAATCCATTCTGAGTGTATCGTAAGAGCCGACAAAAGGAAATGACTAAGCCGCAAACCTAGTCGCAAAAAAAGGAAAACGAAACTCTGTGCCAACCCGTCTGGCCAGCGTGGCACAGTAGGCTATTAACTATCCACCTAACTGAAAGTAGCTGACTCAGCAGTGGGTCATCTATGGGCTGAATAGTATAAGTAAATTATTGGTTAAGGCGATATTAGTACGTTTATATTAAACTATACATTAAGTACATTATACATTAAGTACCTACAGTATACATTAAGTCCGAAAAGTTGTTATAATTTTTTTACAGCCATAAATGACCCACTACTGAGTAGGGCCTGCTCTAAATTCATGGAGGGAAACTATCCTACTTTGCCACGCTGGCACGACGGGTTGGCACAGGGTTTGTATCAAGTTTTCCTTCTCATACGGCTAGGTGACCTGGCTCTTGCGCTCCACTAGTCGCCTCTTACGACACCCTCAGGATAGTGTGGGTTGGTGACATTGTGTATTCTAAATCCGTCACCAAACGGACAATAATTTGTATAAATGTAGGTAGTTATTCATAAGTATGAAATAAAGTTCAATTTTCCTGTTTACAAGGTGGCTATCCTAGCATGACGAATCGATTTAGCCCGAATGATATTTCAATACAATATTATATTGATATTAATTGAACCACACAAAGTTATGTGATGAGTTGTCAAAACTTATGTTTAGCCCAATCAAATGTAATACATTGTTAACAAATCGATAATTAAAGAGGGCGATAAGAGTGTAATTTGAGTTCGATATTTTAGTGATGTAACAAAGTTTGATAAAACCGACTTAACGTCGACTTTTGAGCAAATAATAAGTGGAAATTACTACTAAAAAACAACATTTCTTATTATGTAAAATATGGTCAAAATGAAGGTGATCAATTTCGTCGTTACAACCATAAAGTACATAAACAATTGAAAACAAAAAAACAAAACAAACTTCAGCAACTGTCAAAACAAAGTTCGAAAGTTCCAAATTTGAAAATCCAATCGTCATTCGCGTGGTACTCACGTTTCAACGGTTTGGGGTTGCTCTGTTTTCTTCGAGACATGACCTAGCACGAGACTCCGTCTGGCAACATGACACACACTGGCACTACACACGACACGAGCGATTGCGGGACGCGCGACGTACTCCGTCCGCGGTCGAGACGCGACTGGCACGGAGGCGGCCGTGGCGGGCCGCTGGCAATTCGCGAGCCATCTCGAGGGCGGTCTGGCGCCGCCCCTTTAGATCTCGCGGCCCCTCGCCCCGCGTAGCGCGTAGCCTCGTAGCACCGTAGATTTTACTTTTTTTAGCTAGTTCCTATTATAATTTGTTTGCACTAACTTTGTTTATTGATGTCAATCACAGTGTCTTGCAACTTTTGTTCGATCAAAAACGAGGCTGAAATATTCAAGACAGCAATTGTAATATCTATAGTTTAAATATATTGATCTACCAAATAGTTTTTTTTTCACAAATACGGTGAGTTTAGCAAAGTATCAATTATGTTTCCTAGATAGGCTAGATATAAAAACTAAAGGAAAGAACAAATTTGGCCAAACATAGGTACATTAAAAACACCATCATAATACAGAAATACCCGAGACTCTTAACTGAAGTTTAAAAGTAATTACTCCTATTTTTGCGGTGGGTAAATCCTTTGTCCGTGTGGTGACGGATATAGAACACATATCGTCACCACCCCAATGTGCCTGAGGGTGTCGTAAGAGCCGACAGAAGGAACTGAGAAGGCCGAAAACCTAGCAGCAAGAGAAGGAAAACTTGAAACAAAACCATGTGCTAACCCATCAGGCCAGCGTGGCACAGTAGGCTAATAACCTTCCATGTAGTTGAAGGCGGCGCGACTCAGCAGTGGATCATGGGCTGCGAAGAAAAAGAAGAAATCCTTTGTGGTCTATTCACACCAGCCTGGGGATAGCCAGTGTGGGACTCGGGTCCTCCAATCAGTGGTATGAACGGCGTCCTCACACCCACTAAACATCCTCCCGGTGCACTATCCCGTTCCACCTGCCTCCTGGGTCCCGACAGTGTCTGCACGGAAGACTAGCCAATGGATGACAAGGCCTCTGAGTTTATTGCCAGTTCGTCTCAGCAGTGGTCGCGTTCCGAACTGGTGGTAACCTAAAATATATTACCCCGGGAGCCTGGGTATACTCACCAAACGTCCCCTGGGTATACCGTCCCACGCTTGTTATCGCTTGGACCCTGCCTGTATCTCCACGGGGTGACTTCTTACCCCTACGATGTCTACGGTAAATATAGCTAACGTGGTTCAAATTGGCACAAGCAGACCAAAGAAGGCCTCATCATTTAAACAGTATTTGCCAGACATCGTTGGGCAGAATGTCTGATCTACTTCTGTCTGACGACACGGTTGGCGCAGTGGTTGAGCGATCGACTGTTGCGCAGCATGCCACGGGTTCGATTCCCGGACGGAAGTAATATTTGTACGACCTACAAGTGTTTGTTCAGGGTCTGGGTGTTTTCAATCTATAATATATATGTATTTACAAAAAAATTAAATAAGTAGTTTATCAACCATCTCGTTACCATAACACAAGCATTTAGTTGCTTAGCTAGGGACGAGATGGCGTTGTGTGAAATGTCCAAGAACATTTATTTATTATTTACTTCATTATTGGTCAGCGACTAAAGTCGTTTGGGGAACGCTACGTGATATAGCCTTATGTCATTTGTCGGTAGGCATGTCCATGCAGTGTGCTCTCCCAACATCTCAAACTCAAAAGGAACTTTATTCACTACTACTACTTAGCCCTATCAATGACCAACTGGTGAGTCCGGCCTCCTCCATACACATGGAGGATATCATGTTTTCCGTCTACATTATAGGCCTTGTCATTTTCTTTTGTCGGTTTCTACGACACCCATAAGGATCAAATGGGATGATGACACTATGTATTCTAAATCCGTCAACTCACGGACGAACTTTATATAAGTAGGTTTTAACAAAACTCTTATTATCTCTCTCTTACTCGTCATATTTAAAATTACCAATACCATCTTGCGGCCCTTGTCCCACGCTAGGCAGTAGTCTCCATACACACCTATCAGTCGTCATATCTTCACGTCATATATTCACACCGTTCATATACAATTCCTCATTCTTACAATCCGTCTATCACCACCCACATTCAAAACTCAAAAGGAACTTTATTTACGTAGGTTTCATCACAAAAATCTTATAAATCGTTATATTTATAAACACCATTATCATCTTACGGCCCCTGTCCCACACTAGGTGGTAGTCTCCACACACACCTATCAGTCGTCATACCTACATTCACACCTTTCACACACAACTCCTCACTCCTACAATCCCTCCATCTCCCCTGATCGCTCACAATCCCTGCGTTCACTCACATTCATGCCGAAACTACCACCTGTTCGGAAGGCTGCTTTACAGAGAAGAGCCGGCAAGAAACTCTGTAGTTGCTTTTTTTTAAATTATTGGTCTTGTTTACAAAAAGCACTAAACAGCATAGTGAGAGCAAGTTCGCAAGATGAGAGAAACACGCTAGGTACACGTTTACGCAATGAATGACGGATAGACCTTGACAGGGCCAATCAAAAAACAAACAAACATTGATGTGGAAGCTACCACCGGTTCGGAATACTGCTCTACAGGGAAGAGCCCGCACTGTAGTGGCCATCCAACCGCACCTGAAATTAAATCCACCATCACCTACATCCAGTGTGACTATTCAAACATTGGCCAATGTCGTAACAAAACATATAGAAAAGAAAACATGTTTTTTTTAAAACAAACATGTTTTCATTTAAAAAATTGTATCAAGCAATATAATCGATACAGTGTATTAGGTACGATCCGCAATATCGATACAAAGCACCTGGATCGATCATCCCTATTTGTGGTTAATGCATCGCAATATTAATTATTAATAAACATGCATTGTTTACTATTTGTAAAACCGTATTTTTAGGTATACCATTGATAATAAACTACAATGGGGCTCACATATATAAAAGCTATTTAATAGACTAAGCTCGGCGGCTTTTGCTGTTAAAAAAATTAGACACCTGACAGATGTTGATACGGCTAGAATAGTTTATTTCAGTTTCTTCCACAGTATCATGACTTACGGGATACTTCTCTGGGGATGCGGTGCAGACCTTAATAGCATATTTATATTATAGAAAAGGGCTATATGAGCTATATACAACCACGCTACTAGAACTTCTCTCAGAGATACATTCAAAGAAATAAATATTCTAACTGTGCCATCTCAATATATATTTGAAAATTTGACGTATGTACATCAAAAAAGCATATTACCGCATTGTTGATTATTTAAACGACCCAGCTGCTTGGGACTATACCCTGTTCACAATAGCTTGATCGATTTGACAGATGTCAATTTTTCTGATCGACATAAAGGTATGATTCCGAACTACGCTGCACGTGCAGAAGTGCTGTCGCGGCACTACTGGTCCCCATACAACCGCTACATTGCTGCCTGGCTCGGAATGTAATCTCATATAAGTTTTTAAAAATATTGTTTGGGGACCAGTAGTGCCGCGACAGCACTGTTGCGGCAGTACTGCTGCGTGCAGTGTAGTTCGGAATCATAAATTTACTTTGCAATGACGAACAGTGATGGGAAACAGATAATATTTACTAGTCCAAAAAATAACATTTTAAAATACTTGTAACTGTGACGGGATGGTGTGGGTGTATTATGTGTGAAATTCTTTATCACTTTTTCTTCTCTTTAAAAGACCATTCGAATAAAAAACATTTTCAGTTTGAAATAAAAATCGTTGGCTTTCGCACATTGAAATTTAACACTTACAATTATTATTTTCTTTTCTTTTTTGTTTACTTTTAGGGTCTGAACCACCTATTTAAATTTGGCGGGAGGTCCAAAACTAACCCTGTAATATGTATTAAATAGGAACTTATTATGTATATTGACCCACCATCGCTTATCTACCCAATGTTTTATATGTCTAGTGCAATAAAGAATTTCACACATAATACACCCACGCCGGGCCACGCCTACTTGTCACAGTTACAAGTATTTAAAATGTTATTTTTTGGAATACTAGATATTTTCCGTTTCCCATCACTAGCCCGTCTGTCAAATCTATCAAGTTATCTTGTACAGGGTATAGGCTGTTCAGTGTCAGTATTTTTTATATTCTATAATTATACTATTAGTCAAATAGGACCGCAATGAAAAACAAAATGACAAGCCCTCTGAGTTTCTTGCCAGTTCTTCTCAGCAGTGGTCGCGTTCCGAACTGGTGGTAGACGGTCGAAATTTTTTTTATTGTATAATATGACAATGTGTTGACTATTTGTAAGTGTCCATCGTGACCCACACAAAATAAATGATTTGAATTTTGTAAGTGTATGTTGACAATTGGTAAGTGTCCATTGTGTCCTATGCAAAATAAATGATTGAACTTTGACTTAACCAATTGTCTAAATATCAGCATACACAGTGTCACCACCCCGTTACATCCTGAGGGTGCCGTAAGGACCGACAAAAGAAAATGACAAGGCCGAAAACCTAGCTGCAAGAAAAGGAGAACTTGAAACGCAACCCATCTGGCCAGCATGGTACAGTAGGCTAATTGCAATAATAGGGAGGGTTCCCTGTGATGGGAGGAGGCCTGACTCAGCAGAGGGTCAGCTATGAGCTGAGTAGTAGTATTAGTGAGTAGTACAGCACTACGAACACATTCATATTAGTTGAAACAGTCAAATTAGTTGTTGTAGGATCCTATTTTAATATACATTCAAATTCGGCATGATTAGTAATGATGATCTATCATCATAATGAATTTAATGTATGTGTGTAGTGTAATATAGCGTTTGCTCTCTTAAACCACCCACAAATTATACCACGGCTCCGCCAAAAACAGTGATTGGTTGTTTTTCACAAGGGTTCCTAGATGCAAAGACAAAAAGACCAAATTTGGTTGAACGTACATAAAAAAAATGCCAAAATAATACAGACATAATACCCAAGACGCTTATCAGATATTTAAGACTTCTTAAACTCAGAAATGGAGTCTACTACTGCTACGATATAACTATATATATTGTAAAAGTAGCTAAAATATGCTACGACATCTGGAAATCGCAAAGTGGAATCGTTGTAGAACATCTTTTAAACATTTTTTTCAATAGTAGGCACGTCTTTGCAACGTGCCCTCCCAACGTTTCTTCTTCTTCTTAAACGAAATCCTCTGTTGCCTAGATCTAGAGAGGCTATCTAAAATCTAAATTATTATTTTTACGTACTATTCAAAGATGAGCCAGGAAACGACAACTTTTCTTTACTGAAATTAACTCGATCCTTGTTTGAACACTTGATTGATCGAACATCCCTAACTAACTAAGTAAGAGAAATTAGAGTAATAGTTGATGTTGTTTGTTAAAGATAGTAGACTCTACCGAGGTAAAGTCACAAAAAATTCAATAAGACTCATTTGAGTGTTCCCCTCCACGGAAATCTTTAGTAAAAGGCGAAAGATTTATACGTTATGAAGGGAAACCAGAGTTGTCTGGCAATTGTCAAACTGGCGGACACAATCAAATACAAAATAATGTTAACAACGGCATTTAGTAAGACTACAAAACTGTATAACGCCATCTATTATACGCCCCAGCAAATTTTATTAGACGATCGATAATTTTAACTGTCAGTGTAGCGACGCGACAGTTTTATATCACAACGTGTCACTAACCCATTCTTTATGGAGGTTGTCATAACGTTTATTAGTGAATGTTGTTATGCACCGTATGTTGTTTTTCCTTCTTTTTTAATGTATGTTCATTTAGGTTAATCTCAACTGTGTCCTTTTAAATACTTGCATTTCCTCGGCCTACTGACAAATACTATATCAATTTCGTGTTGTACAATTAAGATTTTAAACTTCATATTAAAATAATAAAATGTTTGTAAAGGTGTGATGTTGGGCCTGGTGTAGGTAATTAAATGTAATACATTTAATTTTCCTATTGTGACGTTTTAAAAGTGCTTGTTAATCAGGCCTATTTGAAATAAAAAAAATGACTTTGACTTTTGACTTTGACACCGCTGTGTCTTCTATCACCAATTTCGATGGTGTTGGCAACTCAAAAATTATTCTTTGATCTTAGATTCTGCGAATTACAATATGTATGAATGTTATGAAACACAAGTGTTTATTGTATGTAATATGTACTACTACTCAGTCCATAGATGAGCCTTCTCCAGTTACATTGGGAGTAATTAGCCACTGTGGCTTTGTTGTGTCCTGATTGGAACAGGGTTATTTATATGTGAACTATACGCTTTTTATTAATACGATAGTTGTGAGCCAGGATCGTAGCAAGTGGAAGGATGTGATCTCTGCCTACCCCTGCGGGAAAAAGGCGTGACTTTATGTTATGTTATTGATGTTAGTGAATGAAAAATACATGTTTGTCACAACGTAAACATAATTATTACAGCATGTTTAGCTTGAGTAAAAGCAATAATACCATTCGTAACACCCACTATTAAAAATTGTGAGGTCTCTTGAGATATCTGGCTATGATTTTTCTGTTTTTGATACAGTAAAAGGATATTTATAATATTAATAAAAAGATTACTGTTTATTTAAAAATATTTGTATTCAATAAATATAAAAAAATGTATCTCATATTTGCAGTAACTAATAAAAAACGATGTAGCTCAATTAAATAATATACACATTTATTCATTTAATACAGTCGTCGGGTAACAGTCATTTTGGAACATTTTTGTTTTATACACATTGTTTTGTTAATTTTAACTAGATAAAATCGACGGGTGCAATGTAAATGAAGTTATCTACAAAAGGATGATTTTTAGTTTATTGTACAATCGTTTTAATAAAACAGTTCTTTACAATATGACTTTTTTTGCTTAAATCACATTATTTCAATAAATTTTCGTACTTAAACTACGCATGTTCTTTCAAATACTACGAAGTAAATACTACCAAGTAACGTTGGCCGCATTGACACGAGCTCGGCTTTCCCCGTGCATACACAAAGGGGCATCTATCAGTTGACACGCGCTTGTTCTATAGTAGATCTATTTTTAATTAATAAATGTGTTTTTCATTTATATTAAATGTTTCAATAAAATCATAACAGTAAATTTAAGCGAATGCAATTTATACACGAAATTTAAAGTCCCTCGTATATACGACCGACTGGCAGTTGACTTATTTATAATACAATGTAAAGCAATTGCAAAATTTCTTTATATAACAAGAAAAATCGATTCATTAATTTAAAACTTAACACACTTCTTAGATCTTTTCGCTCTCCTGTAAAGTAGCTATTTTGCAGATATCTCTTTTTACTTTGCGCCCGTCGAAATTGTAGTTAGTTAAGTATATTAATTAAAAACGCTGAGTAAAGACATTAAACTACAAGTCCTCTGAGCTTCTTGCCAGTTTTTTCTCAGTATGTCAGCTGTGGTCGCATCCCAAACTGATGGTAAATGTTGGGTGCATTCACTTGCAGTGCAAGTTGATTTTAAGATGCACCTATTCCACTATTACTAGTTTTACTATTATCTGTATTTAATATTACAATACAAAAATATACTACATACATAGTGAATTCTACTCATACTAATAATAACAAATCTACCGAAGTAGAGTTACAAAAAATTGAATAAGACTCATTTAAGTGTTCTCTCTGGTAATTCTTACCTGTATGTAATTATGTATAGATAGGAGCTATGGCTGGCCGTAGGGATGTGAAAAAATTATCGATTTTTATTTTAATCATTTTTTTTTCTCATAATCGATTTTGAATGTCGGTTTTTAAAGTAATATTAATATTTTTTTAATAAATCGATTATATAAATTATTGGTTTAATAGATTTTCAGAAACAGGTCATATCTATGCGACGGATGAAAAATTTAGAATTAATTTCATATGTTTAAGTTGATTAAAAAAAACGGCGACCTCTATAGGCTTTTGTGTATGCGTTTAAAGTAGTTTCAGTGTAGTGGTGAGTAAAATAACATTGTTGCCGTTATTTTTATATAAAAATGTCTCGTAACCGTAAAAAAACCTAAAATGTAACCGTAATGCAAAATAGGACTAGACATTTTCGGCTTTTACTAAAATTGTATCAATAATACTATGTGGTTTCCTAATAGCTAACGTGACATTGTAAAGGAATATTGCCTTTGATTTTTAATTCTCGTTATTAGTTTACTAGCGACCCGCCCCGGCTTCGCACGGGTGCAATGATGAACCTCCAAATGTATCAGTGTTTCTCTCCAATATTATGGATGTATTATACTTAAAAACGTTCCACTTGAATCACTCTATCTATTAAAAAAAACTGCTTCAAAATCCGTTGCGTAGTTTTAAAGATTTAAGCATACATAGGGACGGACAGACGACAACGACTTTGTTTTATACTATGTAGTGAATAGTGATTATTGGAATATGAAAAGCATGATTTTTTTAAACCACAAAAATCGATTGTATTTTAATAAAATCGGTTTTTGAAAAATCGATTAATTCCGAATAAAGCAAAATCGATTTTTATTTAATCGATTATTTTTCATTAATGTCACATCCCTAGATGGCCGTCGTGGGCTCTTCTTGCTAGGGATGTGAAAAAATAATCGATTATTTTTCATAAATGTCACACATCCTTACTTGCAAGACAAGACGTCTTGTCTTGCTCTTAATTAGACAGCATGTAACATATGTTATGTATGTCTATTTCTATTCTATATCTCAATTTATTACGTAGTGATTGTCACCGAATTCGGCGCACTGCGTATCAAAACAATAAAAGTTTTATATCAAGTTTTCCTTACCATTCTCAAAGGCAAATTTGATCCTACTAAATGGACGTAACACAACCATACCGCGTTACAATGTTTTCAATGGCGACATCTATTGAGCAATATTGTAACTATAATCTTGTAAGGCGCAGACTTTCCTATTGCCATCGCTCGCGCGATGATGCATCAGTCCTACGGCAATAGCAATAGGACGGCGCCTAACAAACAATATCCTAAAATACACACCAATTCACCGATTACGGCAAGTTATGTGCTATAGGTACTTTGCTTATCTACAAACGATCACTTGCTTCAGTTACTTCAGCACTACACCTGGTTATCCACTTTAATTTTGTTGTAGATAGTTATTTTTCTGACAGGATAGAAAACTCTTTATTGTACACCAATAATAAAAAGGTTAATAAGGCATCGGCCAAATACAAACCATATTTCTTACTACTTTTTAGCCTTTATATGACCCATTTCTGTGCCGGGCCTCTTCCAACATGGAGGGTTAATGTGCCCCGCTGACCAGACGGTTTGGCGTACGGTTTCGGGTCAAGTTTTAAGTAATATAAAACTTAAATTTTATTTAAGTAATATATAGTATATTTCATTACAAGTGCGGAAAGGCTGTCATTACAACGAGTTCCGACAAATGTCTACCCGAGCCGAGGCGCAGCCGAAGGCGAGGGTTGACCGGAGTTCCACAGGGGTCGGTTCTGGGTCCGACCCTGTGGAACATAGGTTACGACTGGGTGCTACGGGGCGGGCTCCTCCCTAATGTTGGCGTGGTATGCTACGCCGACGACACCCTGGTAACCGCGCGTGGCAAGTCACACAGGGACGCACAAATACTGGCCACTGCGGGCGTGGCCCAAGTCGTGGCCAGAATCCGGCAGCTGGGCCTGTAGGTAGCTTTGGGCAAATCTGAGGCCCTCTTCTTCCACAGGCCTCGGAACGCACCACCTCCAGGCTCCCACATTGTGGTCGGAGGCGTTCGCATCGCCGTAGAGCCCACGATGAAATACCTGGGTCTGGTGCTCGACGGTAGGTGGACCTTCAGGGAGCACCTCCGAAGGTTGGCCCCCAAACTAATGGGCGCAGCGGCCGCACTGTCACGGCTACTGCCCAACCTTGGGGGCCCGAACGTCTCCTGTAGGAGGCTGTACACAGGGGTCGTGCGGTCGATGGCTCTATATGGGTCACCAATATGGGCGGAATCTCTGACGGCCCGTAACGTTGCCCTGCTACGCAGACCGCAGCAGGTGATAGCCGTCAGGGTGATCAGGGGGTACCGCACGACCTCCTTCGAAGCAGCAGGCCTCCTGGCTGGGCTGCCCCCGTGGGAGCTCGAGGCTAAAGCCCTCGCCACCCTGTACAAGTGGCGAGCGGCAGAGGTGGCGCAGGGACGGCGTCCCCTTCCTAGGGATGTAGAGGAGCGACGGACCGAGCTGCGTGCTACGGTCCGCCAGGAGTGGATGGATCGGCTGGCGAGCCCTAGTGCAGGGCATGCCATCGTAGAAGCCATTCGTCCCGTATTGGACGAATGGCTGGAGAGGAGGCATGGCGCACTCTCCTTCCGGCTTACGCAGGTTTTGTCCGGGCACGGGTGTTTTGGAAAGTACCTGTGCCGCATCGGCCGGGAGGAGAACCCGGGGTGTCACCACTGCGCGGATGGTGCTGAGGACTCCGCGCAGCATACCCTGGAGGTGTGCCGTGCGTGGGACAGGCCGCGACGCGACCTTGTCAGCGTCGTGGGGAGCCTCTCGCTGCCGGATCTCGTTAGATCCATGGTCCGGAGCGAGAGGGCTTGGAGGGAGACGGCCTCATTCTGTGAGGTCGTCATGACAGCCAAGGAGGAGGCTGAACGGGCCAGAGAGTTGGCCTCCCAGCGCCCAAACCGCCAGCGCCGCAACAGGCGTCGGAGGGCGCTGGTTGACCTCCGTCCGCCGTAAGTGGGCCTGCGGGCGATTGACCTGGGAAAGTCCGTCGCCTGCGCAAAACAGGCCCCGGGAGGAAGGCGCGCTGCGATTCGCGCGCGCCTCCCAGCGGTGGAATAGGGGAGGGCAATACAGCCCCCCCCCCTCATAATCGGAGGGGCCCGCCTCGGAGCATGGGGCTCCACTATGAGGCGCGCCGAGGCCCCCAGGGACACGGAGCATGCTCTCTGCAATGGGAGTGAATCCCGTGGCCCTGGCTTGGGCAGGTAAGGATCGCCGTCGGTTTTAGTGGGTAGGTCGGGGCGCAATTTACCATCTATACGCGCCCCGGAGTCCCACATACCCCGGCCATTTCCCAAAGGCCGGGTATCCATGAGGATCTCCGAAGTAAAAAAAAAAAAAAAAAAAAAAAGGGTTGACAGTCGGAACAAGTTGCAATGACGGTTCCGCACGTGTACTGAACGACTATTTTTAATACAGTTGCGAAAAAATGAAGCAATTTAATAAAATAATAAAAACACAATAAACTCAACTAACTAATCATTTCTGAAAAATGGCGCCGACCGTAGAATATAAGCAGAGATTTTTTTTTCTTCACCCATTCTGGTAGGCAAAAGGAACAATGCCCATACAGCCAAGTCTTCATTAGAATTTTTTTATTGATACGAAATGAAATTTAATTAGATGAAATGAAACTCATTCAATCAAATCATTAAATCTGATATTGAAAGAAATTAGTACGTAGTTTCTTTTTAGAAATATACGTATTTGCATGAATCATAAAAACTTCTATGATATTTTTTTAGTAAAAACTTCATGGTTGGTTTATCCTTTTATTAGACATTATTTTGACAGTTGGGAAAGAGAACGCACTAATGCAGGAATGGTAAAAAAAAAGCACGCGTGTGTAATAGCCCACTTCCCGAACGCTATACGTCCCTGCAATATATGCATATCGTGACGGTGTTTGTTATCGAACGCGTTGAATCTTGACCGATTTTTAAGGTTGTTTTAGTTATTCGTTCCGAGAATAGACCTAGGACTCCTAGGCGGTAAGCAACATAGAACGACATCCATTTATAGATTCAGTGGGTAATGTTTGTATGGTAATGTATTAACTTTATTGTTTGTTTGGTAACGTTACTAATTAGAATAACTTTATGATAAAGTCAGATTTGGTTCATTCATTCATATCATAAAATAAAATCATCTACTAGCATTTGCAGATAATTTTCTCAAAATTAAGTGAATACTTTTATTTTTGGTCATTACGACCCCACTTTTAAAATAAGAATAGAAAATACATATCTATAGAGCTGCCGCGCACAAAACCATATCGTGTATTTTATTGGCGCAGCGACATCTATTTTGCTCTAGAGGCATGTTTCGGTACCCAATTAAATTGTATTCAATTCTTGTCACGATGGACTCTTACAAATGGTCAACATATTGGGAACTAGTCACCGTTAGAACAATAATTGTGATGAAACACGTTACTTTTACAATCTGAACTGTCCATCGCAATCATTTGAATAAAGTTTATCTAGATGAAGGCGATAATAAAGTAATAATTAGGATTCAAAGAAAATACATTTATTGGCACTAATAATAAACAAAAGTTACAAGAAAAATAAAATAAAAAATAGTGTTAGCGCCAAAGGGCAACCAGCTCAGCATAATGTTAGGGATCAGCTATAAGTGCTAATACCTAACGCTGATTTTCAGCTGCAGCCCAACCGTGCCATACGCTCCAAACTATGACAAATTTTGTACAAATATACACATTCGTACATTGTACACTTAACAGAATATTGATCGAGTTAACTTATCAAATTTTATCATACTAAATAATTAAAACTGTTATATTAATTTATAATACCATTCCATAAATGTTATCAAATAAATCATTTCTACAAAATGTGATTAAAATGAAAAAAAGTGTGTTTTCCTACTTTGCAGCTTTAGACTATTTATTGACAGTGATACTACATGAATAATTATGATTTAAAAGATATATGTACATGAATATTCATGATTAAATTACATTAATATAATTGATAATTAAATATAAATTAAATTATTAATAATTAACAAATAATAATTACTATATAAATTAAATTACCCAAATAATTAAACATTAATTTATATATTTAATAATAACTAATTAGGCATTTAGATGGCCGAAATAGTCGCTTGCTTGAATGCTTTCATATTGCTTCTGGTGCTTCAGTAAAAAATCCTTTAACTTTAGCTTGAAGGTTGATCGACTTGAACATTGTTTTATTGGGGGCGGGATATTGTTCCAACATTTGGTAGCCGCGTACCGAAAACTGCCTCTAAATGCCACCGATCTGTGTCGTGGGATGGAAAGCTGCTGCGAGCACTGTCTTCTCACAGCAAGACAGAGGATCCAAAAATAGGTCAACATCCTGCCAGGGCGGACGATAAGCGGTACCTATGGCTAATTTTGTTTCACCAACACACAGTGTAATCCACATCTGTTCTACTGTACTGTGTTCTGGGTTAATGGGGTGTGAGTGTTTACGGATATTTATCCCATGCTTAATATAAAACCCAACACCACCACCACGACCTCCCTTTACCGTCATGGGACGGGGAATATGTCGTAGCTTATATCCAGGTACGGAAGGCGCACGCCCCTCTTCACCTGTGCGCAACCACGTCTCATTTATAGCTAGTAAATCGACGTCGGATCTAAGCACAGCTGCAACCAACTCATCATGGTTCGTACCCAAAGAACATGCGTTGAAAAAAACAATTTTAAGAAATTTGGTCGACATTATAAGCGTTTTTTGTACTGGTAACAGCTATAAGTATTAAATACCTTAGTAAAAAATGAATAATATTAAGATATTAATAAATATAATGTTAAAAAATAATTGACCGTATACATTAAATAATTAATTAACAGTAAAATAATTTCATTGAAATAATAAACGAGCGCAATAGGCACAAAATAATGTAGTAAATAAAAAAATATTTTAATAAATAAATAACGTCTGATACCGTAGGAGTGGTCTGCAAAAATTAGCATTATTTGATGTCGGAGAACACACACATATAAACTAATAAATTCAACGCTGCAAGTAGTGTGTTTATAATAGTGACAGTATTTTAAAAATATTAGCATGCATGTACAAAAAAATAAAAATGACTGAGTTAAGTTTGGCACACGAAGACTAAAATTTTTCATTACAATTACAAGTGAAAATGTGACATATTTTATACAAACCTTGACGATGATTTGTAATAATAATAAAAATAACAATGAGTCGAACATGAAACAACCAAACTTATTAATTGCCAAAAAAGCGCTTAACGTCTAATTCCGTTCGAATATGCACAGCTCTCGTACCTTCTTCTTTACGGGCAAGAATGCGCCCATCCCTTGTCCAAGCATACTTCCATCCATGGGCAACAGCAGCCTGACGAGTAAGGTGAAACAATTGCCTGTTTGATTTTGTCAAGGGTTCGTTGAGGTAGATGCGGCGCGACGCGCCAGACACCTCTATATCAGCTGTGGTAATATTACGACGGACGCGCGCGGCGTTCAGGAAACCGTCTCGAGTTGCGCGCCTCGCTAGTCTTATTACGAGGATGCGAGGGTGACCTTCTTCACCTTCAGTACGGTCCCGAAGGACATTTCCCACGCGTTTAACATATACGATATCCTGTTTGTCGACTTTAACTCCCAGTTTCGCTGCAAGGGTACTTATTAGCTGAACAGGGTTTTCTCCACTTAGCTCTGCAACGCCCGAAGTACATGGTTTAGCTGTAGTAGAAGTTGTAATATTTACAAATAACATGTGGTATTTTAATTTGCCACTTGTCATTTAATAATTTATTAAACTATTTTTCATAAAATATAAATTACGAATATTTCATTCTCCTTTCTAAATTTTACTTAAAAATCATTATACTTATTGAAATTAAACACTTTTTAACGGATTTATCGCGTGTATATTACATTATTTAATTCCCGACGTTTCGAATGCTTTGCAGCAGTCGTGGTCGCGGGAGAGACTAGATGACAGTTGTCTTCAAAAGTACAAAGAAACAGTTAAAATCCTATAATTTTGTTTTATTGATAACGTTCCCTGTGCATGCAGAAATCGCTCACGGTGTCCAGAGGTCTTGCAGGTGAGTATTTTGCTTGAGATTTGATCAGGTGGTACTTGCCAACCATCCTCCATATTGAAATTTGGATGTTTTTTAATCTCAATAGCCTCGCGGATCATTCTTGGTATGTAATGATTTTCCTTGGCAAGGATTTGAGGTCTATCAAAGTGGATGTAGTGGTTGGTCTTGTTGAATGTGTGCTCACAAACTGCAGACTTGGTCGAGCGTCTGTTTTTCATGTCAGCTATATGTTCTTTTATGCGGATACCGACACTTCTCTTTGTTTGCCCAATGTATGATAATCCACACTCACAGTCAAGTTTATACACACCAGCATCTTGTAGGGGGATGTTAGACTTCACTGGTCTTAAAAGTTGGCTGATCTTCCTGTGTGGCTTGAAATAAGTTAACGTCGGGAATTAAATAATGTAAAATACACGCGATAAATCAGTTAAAAAGTGTTTAATTTCAGTGTGTAATAATCGCGAAAACCTAAGAAATCATCATTATACTTCTTACTAATATTATAAACGTGAAAGTTTGTAAGTATAGATGGATGGATGGATGGATGTTTGTTACTCTTTCACGTAAAAACTACTGAATGGATTTTAATTAAACTTTACAATAATATAACTTATACATCAGAATAACACATAGGCTACAAGTTATAAAGATATTATGTGAATTACAACAATATAAACAAGTCGAATTCAAAATTTCTAATTGTCAAATTTTCGACCATATTAAACTATAGACAACATAACGTTTCGCTGTCAGTTGCGTTTTGTTAAAGTTGGTTTTATACCGACGGGTTAAAAATCTCAGGTATCCTATGTCCAACTTTCTTTTTGTTTTAAATATATATAATGCGGAACAAAGTTCGCCGGGTCAGCTAGTATGTTATAATTCTGACATGTGTATTTTGTACGCACGCACTTTTTTTATTCCAAATCATTTCCAAATAGTTCTTTTTCAGCTTATTTTGACTTATTGTCAAATAAGCACAATAATGTTCAATAGAAATATCTCACTAGTCCGGGATCCCCCGTACATTGATTACTATCAAGCTAATTTTTCGTGAGTAGCTTCATTTTGATGAGACGCCCAACATTTTCTTGTCGTCGTCTTGATTGTGGTAGCTAACAGAGGTAGCAGGATGAAATATATTGATTTTATGATTCTAAAAAAAATATAACTAAAAGGGTGTTTTTTGGTATTCTAAAGATAGTTATCTAAATTATTCGAAAATGTATTTGTCCTACAAAATGTATCTATGGTTTGATCAAAGAGTCCCCCACTTCCAATATGTATCGTTACCGAGGTCATCAAAAATGATTACCAGCTGGTTTGTTTATTTATACTATTTAACCGTCATATTGTCCTACCAATTAAAACTACTGACTGCAAGCTATTTTTAAAATAGTTAAATACCTATTTCACGTGTTTATTGAATTGAAAGACAATTTTTAAACTTTTATTAATCAGTGTTAGTGCGTAAATAAATAAAACTGAACATTATTGTGTTTATTATTTGGATATAACAATTTTCAAAGTGTAAATAATAGAATAGAATACTCTTTATTGTAAACCAATAATATAAAAGGGTAATATAGCAACAGATATATTTACAAAAAAAAAAGTATAATATGTAGTTTACCATCTCGTTACCATAATAACCATTAATGCTTGTGATTAAGTTGCTTAGCTTGGGACGAGATGGCGTTGTGTGAAATGTCCAATGATATTTATTTATTTATGTATTTAATGGGCGGTCTTATCGCAATAGGCGATTTCTTCTTGTGTTTGTGTTTGTGTATAGATAGATCATACGTTATTGTCGTTAATGGATAGTAAAATAGGTAATTATCTTCGTAAAAATCCATACTTATATGGCTCCTAAGAAAATTTTGCGTGGGATAATTTTGTGGATAAAGGAGAAAATAAAGCGGAATGCAATATGTGCAAAGTAATTAGATCATACAAATCTGGAGTGTCAAACCTTACCAAACATGTACAGAAAAAACATATTTCTAATTTAGTAAAAAGCGCGTCAAGAGGTGTCGGAGCACGCTTCACAAAGTACCCACAGACTTAACGACCACGTCCAATACAGCCACTATCTCGGGCAATCTCGGCAATGCTTCGACACGATTGTCACAAAATAAAAAAAGCAAATTGATGGCCATTTGATGAATTCGTTTAGATTGTCTTGCCGCCATTTTCCATAGTGGAAGACAAGGGGTTTCGTGAATTACTAAAGTTTGCTTTCCCAAATTATGTAATACCATCGCGAAAATATTTCACCAATAATTTATTGCCGGGGCTTTATGAAGAGGTTAAAACGAATGCTAAAGTGTGTAACTACCGATATGAGGACGTCGAGAAATAATGACACGTATTTAGCGGTCACGGTCCAATAAATTAATAAAAAATATACATTAAATCAGTACTATAAAATTGCGATTTTGACAACTTTCTAGTTAACGCAGAGCTGCGATTTGTAAAATTTGAATTTCGCGGTAACTGAAGACCCATATAAGTAAGAAGGAAAGATTTCAATTCACGAACAAAAATTTTTTTTAAAAAGTTAAAAATTGTGGCCGTTCGAGTCACGCACTAGTTATTCATAATTCATATATATTGATACATAATAATCTAAGTTTTAAGCTAAGTTAGTCACTAATAAGTTAGCAATAAAGCCATCCATTAAACAGACTTTTTATAATCTTTAAGTAACAGTTATATGCCAAGCTTGTTTAATAAACAGTTAGAGAGAGAATCATCCTATAAAAAGCTACCGTAATACCGCAATATATTGTCGGTTTGGAGTTGCCGAAAGAGATTTCGCATCACGTTGTTTGTCCGCGATGGATTCCTAAACTACTTAACCGATTTTAAACAAATTTGCACACCGTGTGCAGTTTGATCCAACTTGAAGAATAGGCTAGCTTATCATCTCAATTTGTAGTCGCAATATTATTTTATTGCAAATTATTTGGCTATCATTTGACAGTCACAATCAAATTATATGTTAGCTCCAAACAATTCTAACAGATGGCGGTATCTGTTGACTGGATTGAGTAAGTATTTAATAGATGGCGCTATGTTAAATGTTAAACTAATGTATGTTAATTTTAAATGTAATACATATTTTTTAAAAACCATGTCCACAGCAACACGTGGCTGAATCTGCTAGTTATACAGAATAAAACAGTAGGCCAGTAACATTCCTCTATGTGACTGGCTGAGGCCCGACTTATGTGTTGGCTGTGAAAAGGCAATAAAAGACTCAAGGGTTTGTTTAGATAAATTGATTCATTTGCTAATTACTGTACTAGCGTTAAAGAGCCATGAAGAATGTAGTAGAGCTTTTATGTAGAGTTACGATTTTTTTATATAGTATGATAGATTTGGATGTTACAACGTATCTCTCTTTATTTTCACATCTTTATGTTTTTTCCGTGTGGTGATGGATTTACAATGCTTAATGCCAAACCCGCATTACCGTTACCGTGACTGGTGCAAAGAATTTTAGTCGTTGGGAATGAAATAATGTGAACTACACGCGATAAATGCGTTCAAAAGTGTTTAATTTTGAATTAATAATTTCCAATCCACACGGCCAGTGGTAGAGATATTTATGTACACATACAAAACATAGATAGAAAACTTAAATATGTGGCAGGTCGAATACTTCCTTTTGATATGGTTGAGGATATCGATAGCTGTCACATGCGTTATGCTTGTGAACTGGTGCCGCTGTTTTGGGTTGGTCGGCTCATTGGATTCAAGACATATCATTTAATTTTTAATTATTCTACCTTTTTTTAATATAAAATTTATATTTCCGTTGAACTCCTTTCGGAACCAATCGAAACTAGTTAGTTTTAAGAACACTGTAACTGTAATATGGCGTTTATAAAAAGAAAGCCAGGTCTTCTCGGCTGGTCGGCCGATCCGCTGACGATTGTGATCGCCATATTTGGTTTAAACAATTAAGCATTTTTCTATTCTATTCTTATTAATTATATACCATTTGTATAATGTAATAATTAGTAATAGATCGACTCTGCCGAGGTAGAGACATGAAATAATGAGCAAGACTCTTTTGAGTGTTTTCGTCCTCAGAAATTGTTCGTAAAAGGTGAAACATTAAACGATAGCAAGGGTAACCAGTGTTAACAAATTATGACCAACCAGGAAAATGTTAACAACTTTTTTAATTATTTCAAATAAGTTCGATTACATCATACAGACCAAATTATGTAGAACCCTTTTTTAACTGTATGTATTATTGTAGTTAATCACAATAATAAGCATCTGTGCATATTTTACGCGTAAA
The DNA here is from genome assembly GCA_905475355.2 of Clostera curtula. Lineage (NCBI taxonomy): Eukaryota > Metazoa > Arthropoda > Insecta > Lepidoptera > Notodontidae > Clostera > Clostera curtula. The sequence goes on along the minus strand of FR997796.1, from coordinate 19,537,892 downwards.
TAATTATGTTGTAATGACATAATATTGTTCGGAAGTGATTTATTTCAGTAATGGCTTGTTTTTAAGCAGACGAAGATAAATACAAGCAAATTATATTATACTATATTCTTTAAAGTGCGTGTATGTTCAGTTTTAGATTATTTAAATCTGGATTAATTCGAACAAGTTTAATGATAATGATTTCTTAGGTTTTCGGTAATTAAATAATGTAATATACACGCGATAAATCCGTTAAAAAGTGTTTAATTTCAAAGTATATTGATTTTGTTTTTTAAGGTGAATGTTCCAGGGTAGCCCGCGAAATTCATTTTTTTTTTACGTTTTTTGCAATTTGCAGGTCAGTGCTAGGTTGTATGATGATTAATGTTATTCGCGGCTGTAAGACGTATGTAGTTATAGAATTATAATCATCAAAATCATCAATAAGAATAAGAAAATTTACGTAAGAAAATTTGAATTTCGCGGGCTACCCTGGAACATTCATCTTAATGGCAATCTGACGATAAGTTCAGCAATTTTTGTCGGTGTCGTATGATGGCTTCTACGGCTTATAATTTTGTAACGTTTTATGGAGCGATGGCGGCAGCAGGGCGACGTCGATGTATACAAAAGTTTAGCGATAGGTACGAAACGAGCGAGACGGCGGAGCAGGGCGATCGAGTGATGCACGGGCGGCGAGTCGCACTCGCTGCCGCCATCGCTCCGCCGCGCCGCCGTCGCAAGTTTCGTGTCCGCAGCCTCAGATGTCTCATAATTGATTGTCCGTAATTTATTTACTACTTGGTGATGTAGATGGCGCTGTACAGTACCGTTTATTTATTAGCCGCCGCTGTTAATATTATTACGCGTTTGGTCGGGTGCGCCACTTTTTCCGGTTTTGCTAACTCTGGTTTCCCTTCATAACGTATAAATCTTTCGCCTTTTACTAAAGATTTCCGTGGAGGGGAACACTCAAATGAGTCTTACTCTATTTTTTGTAACTCTATTTCGGTAGAGTTAACATACACACACATATGCTTAGCTAGCTTAGCATAATGCATATTATACTTAATTATACGACATATTTAAGTTACGGCATAGGCAGTACTCAGTTATCAGTAGTACGAGCGTTAAGATAACACGTTTAGCTGCCGAGGCCTCCCATCCCACCGAACCTCCGTTTAAACTTTAAATCATTGTAAGTTAACTAAAAGTAATTCGTAACCAGGTAATTCGTGATTTACGTTGTTTGTAGGTGATCTAGAATGCTAACAGCAGCTAAAATACATAATTTTGTACAATATTAGAATTGAGGTAAAACGGTATTTTAATGTTGATATGTAGTTTTTATTTATTTTGAACAGGCTGAACATTTATCAAGGTTCCTTTGCGAGAGCGATATTAGAGCTGAGATAACTGGGCAAAGAGATTAAATAGTGATATATTTATATATATGCAACATTGTATTTTAGGCCAGCTAATCTACCCTTGACATTTTTAGAATATAATAATGTCACCAACCCATTCTCAAAGAACTCAAGAATTAGACAACCAGGCTAGGTTGAGAAGAAAAACTTTATTCTATTACAAACATACATGCACAAGTAGAAGTACCAGATAAATACAAGTTGTGCTTTTTATTATTTATTTAATTTATTGTATTGACTTTAGGTACAGAATAATAAACAAATTTTAAACAGTACAAGCTAACGAGATTCAGAATCTAATTACGGTAGTTATGTTGTTGATAAGAAAAATGGAAAAATACTTTAGGTGCAAAGAAATGATCATCTATAACCAGTTGACCGGTATTTTTGGTCCCCTCATAACTCTAGTCACGGATTTCATAACCATGTGACTAGCTCTGTAAACTTCGCTATCGCGGTGTAGGACTTTTTGGTAGTTTTCACATTTGTAAGCGATATTTCTTGATGTTGATCATTCAGAATTTTTGAGTAAATTGTGTAATGTATGTAGCATGGTCGCTCGCTACAATACTTGAACTTGAATCCATTTTCTATTGCTTTTAGTGACATCTTAAATTACGCATACCTACTTCAAAATGATCCCCAGGTTTAAAAGGCAGCACCGGTGGTAACACAACTCTCTCTATCTCTCTCTCGTTCTCTCTCTCTCTCTCGTTCTCTCTCTCTCGTTCTCTCTCTCTCTCTCTTTGATGAATTGGCATGAAGAGTTGTTCTACATCTCCTGTTAATAGCAGCTAGGTAATCTGCCTAACAACCAACTTGATATAAAATCTTGTTTTTTTGTTGACGCTGGGGAAATGCTCTATGCATACCGCCCCTCGGGGGTGATTACGACTTACGAGACAACTCGTTTACCCACTAAAACCCCAGCGATAAACACATGCTTGTGGGGCCACAGGTTCGCGTGCACGCAGTCTACTGTGAAACTTGATACAAAACCTGTGCCAACCCGGTTGGCCAGTGTGGCACTTGCTTATTTGCCCACAACGAACTTGGAGGAGGCCGATACTTCCTGGGCATACAGAAAAAAAGACAATATTTTGAAACTGCTACGGTGCTCTTCAGGGAAGGCATATGTCCAGCTGATGATGATGATGACGATGAAAGGTTATTTTGTCATGTTGATTATCGATTTTAACTCTATTGTATCAGCAGGGTGAGCCCAGCACGGCTGTGAAATTTCAAAACCCAGTATCTGCATAAAACTAAATTTTATAGGAGAGGCAAAAAACGATTTCATACCTTTGATAGCGTGCCGTTTCAATAATATTAGTCATACATTCTTGGGAGTGATTGTAAAATTTGAGGTACATAACAGGCTTTATAAAAATGTAGTTTTAATGCGTCTATCACAAAACATGTTCGTAGAGAAGCAGTTACTAATAAAATAATTGTTTTCTTAGACCATACTTTTTGAGTGTGACAATTTCAAAACCTAGTAAGATCACTTGCTTTGTTTTCATTTAGGTTTGAATTTACTGAGTATGAACTAAATGCAATTTTATAAACCTAGTAAGAAACAACAGAATAAAGGAACTCAAATATTGGGCAGGAATAAGCAGGTTTAATGAAAAAGATAAAACTCCCTCTGTTCATTGGCATAAGCTGTAATAAAGTTTTTACGATGCCTTCCTTTTTACTATCTTTTCTTTTTCTCTTTTCTTTTTTTTTACTTTGTTTTCATCCATCCTTTTCCTCATATGGCATTTCTTTCATCCACGGTAAATAAATTACAATCCCTTTTACATTTTTCGCTACAACCATTTTGTATGAAAGAGTATTTAGCTTTAATACGAGTTATTCTTTTTTTTTTCAATATTTGCACGAGCAAGACGGACGCTTCTTGTTGATCGTCTCCATCGCTTTCATTATTTATAACTGCAGTGTTGTTGTTATTGCAATTTAATGCTGTGTTTATATAAATGGGTTCTGGATAATTTGCAATAAAATGTACTGTTTTTGCGTACCTTGCTTGTATATGCGATGCAGCAGGTTCCTGATTAGTAAATATAAGTGAATTCGGGTAAGTTGATAAGAATACTGAATGTTGCGGTACGTTACATGGAAGAGCCGGAATGCTATTCGAAATTAAAGGGTTGCAATTAGTATCATCATCAGTTTCACTAGTTTCTTCTATGTACTGTATCTAATATTTAGATACTTTCGAATTGAGAAACTTGGATGCGCTACCAAATCATCACTGCACAAATAATTTGAAATATCTGAAATATTTTTAATAAATTCTTCCATCCTTCCATCACTTTGCTTAGAAGAACATGGTGGCGGATTGTCGTAGATGTTGAATGGGGCATCTTCAGTTACCAAAGAAGTGTTATCAATTGAGCTAGTAAGCGAAATGTTGTTGCAGGGTATATCAGTGAGTGAAAAATTGCTATGCAATGCAATTGAGGTGTTTTCATTAAATCTGAAATGAAATGTTTTATAAAGCCATGCGCCATCACCAAAGCTTTGGTAGTTTGTAGCAATCAAAAAGCAAAGAAAATAGAGATAAATTTACAGAACGTTCGATGTAGCATTAGGTATCCACATGGTGTTTTAGTGTGTGCGTGGTCATATTTATGGGTTATTAGTAAATGTCAATATTATTTCTCCCATCACCTACCCAACACAACCCATAAATATAACTTCAGAATCAACCTATATAATACCAGAGTAAAGACGAAAAGTATTTGTTCTGGGTCTGGGTGTTTTCTATCTATAATATGTATGTATTTACAAAAAAAAAAGTATAACAGGTAGTTTATCATCCATCTCGTTACCATAACACAAGCATTGAGTTGCTTAGCTTGGGACGAGATGGCGTTGTGTGAAATGTCCAAGGATATTTATTATTTATGTGTCGTAGTATGTTGCAGTAGAAATTGTGATTTAATCATTACCCTCGTAGCAGGTAGCAGATTATGGTACATATCATAACTAAAACAGAAATGTTTTGTGCAAAATGAATTGAAATAGAGTATATTTGTGCTTATGCAAGATGTAACATCCAGATTCTAAAAATTCAATATAGTATTCGAATCGATAACGTTATTTTTCTTCTTGGTATCTTTATATACTTTAGTTATTGAAAAAAATCTAACTTGCAAATACCAATCTCAAATTCATTAAAACAAAACACAAAACAAAATCTTGCCAGTTACCAACAATTAATCTTACATGCTTGTGTAATTATTTTGAGTTTAGGCCTTTTATTCATAAAAAACCTTGTAAAACATAAGACCTTGACTATATTATACACTGAAGCGCACTTACATTTCAACATGTTGTTCTTTTAAAGCACTCAAGATCAATTTCGACCTACAAAACTGATTATTATTCATTTTTATAGACAAAAACCCGCACCTGCAACTACTTCTTCTCACTTACTAAAGTTGCGCGAGAGTTTTGACGTTTACTTCAACCATTTCATTGACTTAGTATCTACATGAACCATTTTAAATCCAAGTAACTACAAGCACTTACTAGGTTTTTAAAATGGTTGATGTTAGATACTATGTTTTAATCTTGTAATATTTGCATTTTAAAAACGTTTACTGTAGATACTAGGTTTCCGACATTGTGCAACTTCGTTTTTTACCATATTTTGGGTGTTTTTGCTATCCTAGTATGTGGAGAGTGGTCTACAAGGTCGAAAATTGCAAAAACACACTTTTTTTAAAATTTGTCAGATACTTGGTTTTGAAATTGGACAGCCGAGCAGATCCCACGTTTGATAAGATGGTCGAAGAAAAAGACATCAACGAGACAACCATTTATTAATGTAAGATAGAAATGGGAATATATTTGAAATATGGTCATGTCTCCTTCATGTGTAAAAACTAAGTTCTGCTCACGATTCCGCGGTGTTTGAAAACATCTTAATTACTTGTTGAATAAAGTAGACTAATAATACTATGTATTCTCTGGCAAGGGGAGTGAAACGATACACCAACGGAGGGAACAGATTTAATAACGCAGTTTCATGGGAATGGTAGAGGCTCTTGGCTTCTCATCTCAAAATATCAAAAAGACAAAAAAAAAGATATTATAAATATATGATTTAAAAACGGTTGCTTTATCTTCAGTACTGGTAAACAAGCTTGTACATGTTAAACGAACAGTAGCGCCATCTATGAATTGAGTATTACATCACTGTAACTTGTAGTCAAGTCGGACAGTAGATAACAAAACCAACTGACGATTACCGAAACAGAATGCCCCACGGATGCATAGTTTCGCGTATCCCCCACAGATGGCAGTAAGCTAAACAAAGTAATTGTTTTTTAGCAAATAACGGAAAAATCACCACCATCATCATCACCACAACGAAAAGTTCACTGTAAAATTAATGACATAGTAAGTAATCAAAATGATCAGTTACTACATAATAATAAATAGATTGTTTTGCCAATTTTATGGTGCAGATTACACGAGTATACATTTTAGTGTCGTCATTCAAACTAGATGTCACTTTACGGTATATCAGATTTCCTACCAGTCGATGTCAAAGTATTATTGTATTTGGTCGGGTCCGCCAGTTATCTAATAGATGCTAACTCTGGTTTCCCTTCATAACGTATAAATCTTTCGCCTTTTACTAAAGATTTCCGTGGAGGGGAACACTCAAATGAGTCTTTCTCAATTTATTGTGATTCTACTTCGGTAGAGTTAATATAACATTATGAAATCAAATGCTCATTGAATTTAATTAAATAAATGTATGTGATAAATGATATTTGGTAGAAGGAAAACTTGATACGAAACTCTGCCAAAAATCTGGGTTTCATTCAAACTAATTTACTTGTCTTGCGGCTAGGTTTTCGGCTTTGACATTTGCTTTTGTCGGCTCTTACGACCCCCTCAGGATGGAATAGGGTGGTGACATGACCTTAATAAATAAAAGTATATTAATAGGTATAATAATTTTTATTTGTTTAAGTAATACAGAATACATTCCATGCCCACCATAGACAATATTTTTATTTAGAACCATAAAGAAAACCCGAATACAGTGAAATGTATTCGGGTTTTCGATTGAATACTGCGATTTATGGAACTTTAAAATGGCCATTGCCACTTTTGCGTACCATCTTGATCGTCAAGAACTTTAAAGTCATAGAGGGAAATCGACCAACTTTATCAGCCTATATTCACTCAATACGAACAATGTTGGTCGAATCGCTTATCTCGTACGTCACCGCACAGCGGCCGGCGTGGTTTCCCCAAACAACGCACACACATACACAATACAGGTTTTGTTTACATCACACATTGGATTTGCGGTGTGGTACAAGTCATGAGATAACTTATGTCATAAGATAGTCAACTAGTTTTTCTAGTAACAAATTGATTTTTATTCATTAAAGGAATTGAATCAACAAAATATAAGCCCGCTAGAATTATTTAGTAGTTACTTACTACACCATATAAATGAGAAACGTGTTTTAAGTTTGGTGTTTATATGTGCGAGCGTAGTCTGTAAATGGACGAACCGCATTACTTTTTTTTAATTTGAAACAACATTGTACATATATTATAATATACAACTGCTAAAGAAGTTTATCACTTCATTAGTAGCTATAATTGGAGTCTACTTATTGTTATCAATAAACTAATAAGTTGCTATTACTGTTTTTACAATTCCAATAATTTTTACTGTCTTCTACGTTCCTAAAGTCAATAGCTTTATCTAGAAAATTTGAAATAAACAAAGCATATGGTTTTATACGAAGGGTCAATTTATGTGTTTTGACGAGTTACAATTCAACTTATATTTTTTTCTATTTGTTTATTATTTATCTATTGTCTACTAGCGTCCCGCCCAGGCTTCGCACGGGTGCAATGATGAACCTCTAAATTTATCAGTGTTTCTCTACAATATTATGCATGTATTATGGCCGATACTTCCTGGGCATACAGAAAAAAAGACAATATTTTGAAACTGCTACGGTGCTCTTCAGGGAAGGCATATGTCCAGCTGATGATGATGATGACGATGAAAGGTTATTTTGTCATGTTGATTATCGATTTTAACTCTATTGTATCAGCAGGGTGAGCCCAGCACGGCTGTGAAATTTCAAAACCCAGTATCTGCATAAAACTAAATTTTATAGGAGAGGCAAAAAACGATTTCATACCTTTGATAGCGTGCCGTTTCAATAATATTAGTCATACATTCTTGGGAGTGATTGTAAAATTTGAGGTACATAACAGGCTTTATAAAAATGTAGTTTTAATGCGTCTATCACAAAACATGTTCGTAGAGAAGCAGTTACTAATAAAATAATTGTTTTCTTAGACCATACTTTTTGAGTGTGACAATTTCAAAACCTAGTAAGATCACTTGCTTTGTTTTCATTTAGGTTTGAATTTACTGAGTATGAACTAAATGCAATTTTATAAACCTAGTAAGAAACAACAGAATAAAGGAACTCAAATATTGGGCAGGAATAAGCAGGTTTAATGAAAAAGATAAAACTCCCTCTGTTCATTGGCATAAGCTGTAATAAAGTTTTTACGATGCCTTCCTTTTTACTATCTTTTCTTTTTCTCTTTTCTTTTTTTTTACTTTGTTTTCATCCATCCTTTTCCTCATATGGCATTTCTTTCATCCACGGTAAATAAATTACAATCCCTTTTACATTTTTCGCTACAACCATTTTGTATGAAAGAGTATTTAGCTTTAATACGAGTTATTCTTTTTTTTTTCAATATTTGCACGAGCAAGACGGACGCTTCTTGTTGATCGTCTCCATCGCTTTCATTATTTATAACTGCAGTGTTGTTGTTATTGCAATTTAATGCTGTGTTTATATAAATGGGTTCTGGATAATTTGCAATAAAATGTACTGTTTTTGCGTACCTTGCTTGTATATGCGATGCAGCAGGTTCCTGATTAGTAAATATAAGTGAATTCGGGTAAGTTGATAAGAATACTGAATGTTGCGGTACGTTACATGGAAGAGCCGGAATGCTATTCGAAATTAAAGGGTTGCAATTAGTATCATCATCAGTTTCACTAGTTTCTTCTATGTACTGTATCTAATATTTAGATACTTTCGAATTGAGAAACTTGGATGCGCTACCAAATCATCACTGCACAAATAATTTGAAATATCTGAAATATTTTTAATAAATTCTTCCATCCTTCCATCACTTTGCTTAGAAGAACATGGTGGCGGATTGTCGTAGATGTTGAATGGGGCATCTTCAGTTACCAAAGAAGTGTTATCAATTGAGCTAGTAAGCGAAATGTTGTTGCAGGGTATATCAGTGAGTGAAAAATTGCTATGCAATGCAATTGAGGTGTTTTCATTAAATCTGAAATGAAATGTTTTATAAAGCCATGCGCCATCACCAAAGCTTTGGTAGTTTGTAGCAATCAAAAAGCAAAGAAAATAGAGATAAATTTACAGAACGTTCGATGTAGCATTAGGTATCCACATGGTGTTTTAGTGTGTGCGTGGTCATATTTATGGGTTATTAGTAAATGTCAATATTATTTCTCCCATCACCTACCCAACACAACCCATAAATATAACTTCAGAATCAACCTATATAATACCAGAGTAAAGACGAAAAGTATTTGTTCTGGGTCTGGGTGTTTTCTATCTATAATATGTATGTATTTACAAAAAAAAAAGTATAACAGGTAGTTTATCATCCATCTCGTTACCATAACACAAGCATTGAGTTGCTTAGCTTGGGACGAGATGGCGTTGTGTGAAATGTCCAAGGATATTTATTATTTATGTGTCGTAGTATGTTGCAGTAGAAATTGTGATTTAATCATTACCCTCGTAGCAGGTAGCAGATTATGGTACATATCATAACTAAAACAGAAATGTTTTGTGCAAAATGAATTGAAATAGAGTATATTTGTGCTTATGCAAGATGTAACATCCAGATTCTAAAAATTCAATATAGTATTCGAATCGATAACGTTATTTTTCTTCTTGGTATCTTTATATACTTTAGTTATTGAAAAAAATCTAACTTGCAAATACCAATCTCAAATTCATTAAAACAAAACACAAAACAAAATCTTGCCAGTTACCAACAATTAATCTTACATGCTTGTGTAATTATTTTGAGTTTAGGCCTTTTATTCATAAAAAACCTTGTAAAACATAAGACCTTGACTATATTATACACTGAAGCGCACTTACATTTCAACATGTTGTTCTTTTAAAGCACTCAAGATCAATTTCGACCTACAAAACTGATTATTATTCATTTTTATAGACAAAAACCCGCACCTGCAACTACTTCTTCTCACTTACTAAAGTTGCGCGAGAGTTTTGACGTTTACTTCAACCATTTCATTGACTTAGTATCTACATGAACCATTTTAAATCCAAGTAACTACAAGCACTTACTAGGTTTTTAAAATGGTTGATGTTAGATACTATGTTTTAATCTTGTAATATTTGCATTTTAAAAACGTTTACTGTAGATACTAGGTTTCCGACATTGTGCAACTTCGTTTTTTACCATATTTTGGGTGTTTTTGCTATCCTAGTATGTGGAGAGTGGTCTACAAGGTCGAAAATTGCAAAAACACACTTTTTTTAAAATTTGTCAGATACTTGGTTTTGAAATTGGACAGCCGAGCAGATCCCACGTTTGATAAGATGGTCGAAGAAAAAGACATCAACGAGACAACCATTTATTAATGTAAGATAGAAATGGGAATATATTTGAAATATGGTCATGTCTCCTTCATGTGTAAAAACTAAGTTCTGCTCACGATTCCGCGGTGTTTGAAAACATCTTAATTACTTGTTGAATAAAGTAGACTAATAATACTATGTATTCTCTGGCAAGGGGAGTGAAACGATACACCAACGGAGGGAACAGATTTAATAACGCAGTTTCATGGGAATGGTAGAGGCTCTTGGCTTCTCATCTCAAAATATCAAAAAGACAAAAAAAAAGATATTATAAATATATGATTTAAAAACGGTTGCTTTATCTTCAGTACTGGTAAACAAGCTTGTACATGTTAAACGAACAGTAGCGCCATCTATGAATTGAGTATTACATCACTGTAACTTGTAGTCAAGTCGGACAGTAGATAACAAAACCAACTGACGATTACCGAAACAGAATGCCCCACGGATGCATAGTTTCGCGTATCCCCCACAGATGGCAGTAAGCTAAACAAAGTAATTGTTTTTTAGCAAATAACGGAAAAATCACCACCATCATCATCACCACAACGAAAAGTTCACTGTAAAATTAATGACATAGTAAGTAATCAAAATGATCAGTTACTACATAATAATAAATAGATTGTTTTGCCAATTTTATGGTGCAGATTACACGAGTATACATTTTAGTGTCGTCATTCAAACTAGATGTCACTTTACGGTATATCAGATTTCCTACCAGTCGATGTCAAAGTATTATTGTATTTGGTCGGGTCCGCCAGTTATCTAATAGATGCTAACTCTGGTTTCCCTTCATAACGTATAAATCTTTCGCCTTTTACTAAAGATTTCCGTGGAGGGGAACACTCAAATGAGTCTTTCTCAATTTATTGTGATTCTACTTCGGTAGAGTTAATATAACATTATGAAATCAAATGCTCATTGAATTTAATTAAATAAATGTATGTGATAAATGATATTTGGTAGAAGGAAAACTTGATACGAAACTCTGCCAAAAATCTGGGTTTCATTCAAACTAATTTACTTGTCTTGCGGCTAGGTTTTCGGCTTTGACATTTGCTTTTGTCGGCTCTTACGACCCCCTCAGGATGGAATAGGGTGGTGACATGACCTTAATAAATAAAAGTATATTAATAGGTATAATAATTTTTATTTGTTTAAGTAATACAGAATACATTCCATGCCCACCATAGACAATATTTTTATTTAGAACCATAAAGAAAACCCGAATACAGTGAAATGTATTCGGGTTTTCGATTGAATACTGCGATTTATGGAACTTTAAAATGGCCATTGCCACTTTTGCGTACCATCTTGATCGTCAAGAACTTTAAAGTCATAGAGGGAAATCGACCAACTTTATCAGCCTATATTCACTCAATACGAACAATGTTGGTCGAATCGCTTATCTCGTACGTCACCGCACAGCGGCCGGCGTGGTTTCCCCAAACAACGCACACACATACACAATACAGGTTTTGTTTACATCACACATTGGATTTGCGGTGTGGTACAAGTCATGAGATAACTTATGTCATAAGATAGTCAACTAGTTTTTCTAGTAACAAATTGATTTTTATTCATTAAAGGAATTGAATCAACAAAATATAAGCCCGCTAGAATTATTTAGTAGTTACTTACTACACCATATAAATGAGAAACGTGTTTTAAGTTTGGTGTTTATATGTGCGAGCGTAGTCTGTAAATGGACGAACCGCATTACTTTTTTTTAATTTGAAACAACATTGTACATATATTATAATATACAACTGCTAAAGAAGTTTATCACTTCATTAGTAGCTATAATTGGAGTCTACTTATTGTTATCAATAAACTAATAAGTTGCTATTACTGTTTTTACAATTCCAATAATTTTTACTGTCTTCTACGTTCCTAAAGTCAATAGCTTTATCTAGAAAATTTGAAATAAACAAAGCATATGGTTTTATACGAAGGGTCAATTTATGTGTTTTGACGAGTTACAATTCAACTTATATTTTTTTCTATTTGTTTATTATTTATCTATTGTCTACTAGCGTCCCGCCCAGGCTTCGCACGGGTGCAATGATGAACCTCTAAATTTATCAGTGTTTCTCTACAATATTATGCATGTATTATAATAATAATAAATAATAAAATCTTTATTGTCTCAAATTAACATAAAATTACAAAATTGAGACATCCCCAGTAAGTAATATACAATACTTGTGTAGGGGCTGCCTCAATCATAATTATATACAATCATCAATACAAAGGATGCATTATTGTTACCAATAACAAAACATGTAAACTCTGAGCCCTATTGTATTGCCCATTGGACTCGATGCAATTGCTAGTATTAATCTGCTAAATTCAATATTCTTGCCAAGTGCTTGTGTTGCATGCCAAGCGTGTGGCATACGTCCCGAACTGGCAATGAAGTAATAGTAATTAACCAAAATATCTATTTGTTTGGTGCTGCAAATGGAAATATGTTTGGTTATTTCACAACTGTAATGCCAATTTTAAAGTTTACATCATCACATTATTATCATCCAATAAATTACCAACTACTGAGCGCATACTGGTTTAACTGCACATTTCTGCATGAATATCCCATTGAATATTAATTTTTAATTATGCAAGAATGTTATTGTAAATAAAATATATATTTGCACCGATTAGACTATCTCTCATAACTTGGACAGCGCACAGCTGATCACTCGACGACCGCGTGCACGCCGCTTTCACGAAGGATGCGTCAGCGCGCATTACTCACACATACACATTAATTTCGTATGTGTTTCTTTGTAACCGTTATATTGGAGGTCGGCGACGCTGGCTGCAGATTTTGGTGGCATTGGTAATTCTATATTTAAAAATGAAATAGTTAAATTAGTAATATTTGTTTTATTTTTATTAACCCGTAAAACTCACTAGTAAGTACCTAGTAACTCCTCCAATTACATGCAGATCATGTCACACTGGCCAGCCAGATTGGCACAGGGTTTTGTATCCAGTTTTCCTTGTCTTGCTAAGCTACTACTACCACTAAGCTTCATTATCGTTTTCGTCTTTCGGCTATTACGGCAGCCTCAGGGTGGAATGGCGTGGTGACGCAATGTAGGAATTCTTTAACTGTCACCGCACGTACCAATCTTTATATTTAAATAAGTATTTGGTATTACCGCCAAATTATTCCAAAGGATTTACATTTGAAAATTGATTAAATTTGATCAAAATTGATTAAAATGGAATTTATTCTCAAATACTCTGAATTACACTATTTAGCTTAAAAAGTTAAAATGCTGTTAATATGTGCACAAGCAATATTCTTTCTTCAAAATGGCTACTACACGACATGATGCCGTGGCAACACCTGAAAACTTAAATAAGGAAAACAATGACATTATTGGGTAAGTTACTTATTTTAAAAGCATAATAAACTAATCAGATGCGCTTATCCCCAGGCAATTAGAAATTAATATACAAACATAATCATGATTACTCGTCGTTAGTTAATGACGCGTCGATGATCGTGAAATTCGTTACAATAGACACGTACGCAACCTAAGGCTTATCGCACCACTAGAGAACAAAATTATGAACAAAACGAAAACCTTGCACAACGATAATATTTTCTAAACTAACAATGCATATTAATAATTATACAAACCATTTTTTTTCAAAGCAAACGGCTTCGCCCCTATTAACCTGTCTCAGCTGTCGACTATTAGAAATACCTATTCGAATTAAGAATGTCAAAAAGCGCTCGCTGGTCATCGACCCTGGCGGAACAGTGCTAGGCTAGATGCAGTGTCATTGATGCCGATGCAGGCAAGCAGCGACCTTGTCGCGCCCGCGCCCCTCTACGTCATGCGGGGGCGCGTCGGTGACGTCACGAGGCGACCTCGCGACCACTCGGTGAGCACGTGAACAGCACGCGTCGCCACGCGCCGGCTGCGTGATCACTGGACGCCCATTGGTCGACGCCGCCGCGCCGCTCGCCGCTATTGGTCCGATCCCCTCCCGCACCCCGCCCGCTCTCGGGCCTCGCACCTCGAGCGCTCACAAACCGTTTTATTCCTCCGCCGCTTGCCGACTCGACTACACGTTTCCCAGTCACACAAGCGCGGAGCGAGTACACAAGTTTTGTGAATTAAAAAAAGAAAGTTCGTCGAATGTTAACACCCTAAACCACAATGTCGACGCTACTCGAAGTTTGCGGACCCCTATCCCCGCCGTCAACGCCTCCGTTGATGGAAAACAAAGTGAGTGTTTTGCATCGAAAAAAGTTTGCGAAATTCTCATAAAAAAACATTATTAAATTAAGCAAAATTTTGAACCCGTCCCAAACGATACTTTCAGTGCCGTTTGTGCAATCGAAAGTACGACGCGCGGCGCGCGATCACGCAGGCCGCGCGTGCTCACGAGCGACCGTTCACTTACGAGCCCGTCTTTGTCCCGCAGGTGGAGTTGCCCCTAAAGAAAGCCGCGGCGAAGCGCGCGAGGGCGTCGCCGCCCGCCGGGCTCGTCACGCCGCAGCCCTCCGACTCCGAGGGCGAGGACGAGTGCGGCAAGCGAGCGCGCTGCGAGCTGGCGCGTCTGCTGCTGGCCACCCCGCCGCCCGAGCCGCCCGCCGGCCGCCCCTCCGTCATCATGCGGGCGCACAAGGACGGCACCTGCAGCCCCGAGCCGCTGCCGCCTCCGCCCGCCGACATGAACATCCTCAAAACCCTCAAGTTCAAGATGAACCGAGGCCACAGCTACTCGCAAGCGAAGTACATCGCCGCGCGGGCCCAGGCCGCCCCGGCCCCGGCGCCCGCGCCCGAGCCGGCGAGTCCTCCACCCACGGTCGAGGCCCGCGTGCCCGCGCCGCACCCGCAACACCCTCCCAAGGAGCGGTCGCCCCCGGCCCCACCCACGGCCGCGACGCCGGGCTGGGTCCCGCTGGCCCCGCGTCCGGCGCCCGCGGTGCTAGTCCCGGGCACGCTCCTCCCCACCGCGGCGCTGTGGCTGGTGGCCCCCGCGCCGGCCGCCCGCCGCCGCCTCTACGAGTGCTCGTACCCGGGCTGCGGCAAGAACTACTTCAAGTCGTCGCACCTGAAGGCGCACGCCCGCACCCACACCGGCGAGCGTCCGTTCCGCTGCGCGTGGCCCGGCTGCGAGCGCCGCTTCTCGCGCTCCGACGAGCTCTCCCGGCACAAGCGCACTCACACGGGGGAGAAGAAGTTCGGCTGCCGCGTGTGCAGCCGCCGCTTCATGCGCTCCGACCACCTGGCCAAGCACATCAAGCGCCACGCGAAGGAGCGCTCCACCCCGGCTCCCATCCTCAAGCTGCTTCCCTCCCCGCCGGTCACCCTCCAGCCCGCCCCGCAGGCCCACTGAGCCCGCACACCGACTGTGATCCAGATCTCATGATCGTTACCTAGTTCTACTCATCTCTAAGACTGTCCTTAATGACTACTTAAGTAGTATAGATTTAAGAAATTATGTTACCGGATAAAAGTATCCGTAAAGTTAAAAAAGTAAAGAGAGTTTTATACAAGTCCTGTCTTTGATTTACACACCACTGTCTCACTACACTGGCACTCGAGCACCGCAATCCAACGCGAAGTGAGGAGCACTCGACGTTATCCCGCTGAGAAATGATTGCCAAAATGCCACCTGATTGACTGAGGGGGCGAGCGCGGCAGCAACTTGGTTTCCAAGCAATGTCCCCTGGTGTGGAGGCCGGCGGGCGACTGGCGCGTTCGCCGCCGGCGCATGTTACGCGGTACCTGATAACAGCCTCACACACACATGCATACCAATTACCGAAAGATATCGTGAAGGCTAAAGCTCAAATCATTTTGGCCGCAATTATTAAGCTAATTGTGTGTTGATAACCAAATAATAGGAACTAACTTGAGGTATAATTAGTGTTACGCGAGAGGTCATCTGACTCACTGACCTATCTGGATATGCAACGTTGTATCTCGTTGCCGGGAAAGAGGAAAATGATGAAATTACGAAAATGATTATCAACAAACATGCTACGCAAAAGTGCTCCTGTTAACATCATTTCGTTGCAATGTAAATCGGTACAAGTTTGTAAGTAAGTAAGCAACAATTAGTAAGTCACATTTTGCTTGGCAACCTACCTCGCAAATATTCCCGGAAAGACCTCGAACAAGTTGCACAATTCAGAAACAATTGAAGCAGATATATTGCATCATTAAATTCCAAATGTCAGCTACATTACCGATATTTTCAACAAGATACTCCTTTACAATTACAAAAATATGATGAAGTTTCAATGTCAAAAAAAGCAACAAATGCTGAATGACTTTTAGGCACAATGCAATTCTGTTAACATGCCTTTACTCTCTATCCTCAGCCAATAATTGACCCACTGCTTAATCGGGCCTCCTCCAACTACATAGTGGGTAATTTATTTTTTGGTCTCGGGGTTGGATGCGCAGCCCTTGGATCACGGGGTCCCGGGTTCGATTCCGGGGCCGGCAAGTGTCTGTGTACAGAGGCACTTGCTCCGAGTCTGGATGTCATTGGTGTTCAGTGTACAGTATATACGCAGTGCAGAGGTTTCGTTAAAAAAAATTGCCTACTGTGCCATACTGACACGCTGGCCAGACGAGTTGGCACAGAGTTTCGTATCAAATTTTCTCTCTTGCGGCTAGGTTTTCGGCCTTATCATTTCGTTGTGGCGGTTCTTACGACACCCTCAGGAGGAATTGGGATACACCATGTATTCTAAATCCGTCACCACACCACCCAGCCTAGCCACTGGTTGGTGAAAATCCGTCACCACGTGGGTCCACGTTCATTTGCCTACTTTAACCACACTTTAACTTAAACAAGCCGTGGTGATTCATTTTATCGCCTCGTTACTATCCAAGCGTATTCTAGAAAAATCATTTAAAGTTGTCACTGAAGCTGGTAAATATTTTCATAGATAAATCTTGTTAAATATGTTTTTCTTTTGATGACTTATCGTTTGTTCATTCAGTTGCTAATGGCAGTGATATCAATTATGAGTACTATTTTGTCACTGTAATGATATTGCTTTGTCCAGATATATTGGGTGTACCAGTGACGGATACTTATCCACAATTAGGAATACATTGTGCCACCACCCCATTCTATCCTGAGGGTGTCGTAAGAGCCGAATAAAGGAAATGACAAGGCCAATAACCTAGCCGCAAGATAAGGAAAACTTGAAACAAAACCCTTCTTTTTTTTTTTTTTTTTTCGCCCGGGGTAAAATTCTTTATGGACTTCCTCGCCGGCCACGGGGATGGCCAGCGAGGGGAGTGTGGGACTCTCCCCCATAGTGGGGGCCTACCCACTAAACCTCCCCGGGGTGCTCCAACTCGCGTCCTGTTGCGGCATTGTGGGATCTGATGCAGAACCACGCCTGAAACGAAACCCTGTGCCAACCCGTCTGGCCAGCGTGGAACAGTAGGCTAATTACCTCTATGTGACTGGAGGAGACCCGTCTCAACAGTCATATATGGGCTCTCTGTTCCCCCAGCTCAGACTGACCCTGTTGTGGACCGATACAGTAGGGACACATGGGTCAGTTAGCGCGGGACTGTACACCGGGGGATTTTTTATTGATGGAAGGAAATATTTGATGCATGCGCCATCTCTCGGGTGTTTGGTCTGCGGTGATGTGGTACCTGACACCGGGCTATCCACCAAACCTTTTGGGCTGTTTTTTTTATTGATATAGAAAACCTAGAGCTAGATTAAACATTAAATAGTAGACGAAGGATATTAACAAGTTTTCACATGTACACAAATGAAAGGCTAGACAAAAAAGAAGAAGAAAGGAAACATTTGGAGAAACCACATTCAAGACAGGTCCATTGAGATTTCCCGACGATTATTGCGGCTTTTTTCTGTCTTGTAATTTCTCTAGTCGTCACCAAACCGATGTATAGACGCTTCTGGAAAACTTAAAGGAAAGTTGCCAACTTTACGTCATGATAGCGACATGACGTTAGCTTCACGCCTTCGTCACATGCAACGCTGCATCATGATTGCCATGAATCAGTCTGGTCATGTTCTGTCCGAATAAGGCAAAGACAGAATTTTTTTGTACATGTTCCTCTACCATGACATTTGTTGTTTATTATTATCATTAAAACATAATACCATTACCTTTTACTTTAGTAATGTATGTCTCTTTAATGAAATTAATGAGTTTGACGGGACTTTCACTGGCAGATAGCTGTTGTAACAAGGAGTAGCTTAGGCTACTTTTATTGACCCCCCCCCCCATATCTTTATAGCCATGGTAGCCCATATTTTCCACATGTTTGTAGCAAAATATGCTGGAATTAATAAGTAATCGTAAACTCCGCGAACTGAGCAACAACTTTTTTGTTTAATCCCAACAGGTAACGGTAGCAGCGTGGAACAACTAGTATTTTTATAAAAAAACAAAGTGCCGACAAAAGCCGTCGAAAACGAGGTCGATGACCTAAGCTACCGATGGTTCAGGGCGGATCCAGGATGACAGCCTTTTGTATCAGGCCCTTATCGGGTTCTCGTCATGCGGGATGGTGAATTCAACAAGTATTGC
Organism: Clostera curtula; assembly: GCA_905475355.2. Classification (NCBI taxonomy): domain Eukaryota; kingdom Metazoa; phylum Arthropoda; class Insecta; order Lepidoptera; family Notodontidae; genus Clostera; species Clostera curtula. The sequence goes on along the minus strand of FR997796.1, from coordinate 19,519,185 downwards.
GACTCGCCAATCAATTAATTATCACTTTAACAGGCGTATTAGCGGGACTAGTCCTGTCAGTGATAATCGGTCGATCCCAGTATAGCGTGACATGACCATTGTTGAAAACTGGCGCAGGATGGTATTGGTATACGGCACTTCAGTATCCACAAGACTATATTTGGATCAACGGATCCCGGGTTCGATTCCGGGGTCGGGCAAGTGTCTTTGTTTAGACCAGAGGCACTTGCTCGGAGTCTGAGTGTCATTTGTGTTCGTGAATTACATGTTTGTAAACTGCCCCCGCGATACAGGTTATACCTAGTGCAGGGGTGCGATTATTTAAAAAAAAAATGTTGTTGATGGACTATCATGGCCGCTTAGTAATGTAATTAATTGTCTTTTAGTGAATTTTCCCAGCTAGTCTCTTTGTGTAAGCCGTGAAATATATGTTAAGTGTCCCAGAAAATATATGTTAACATACAATGTGCTCCGTGTAGTGACGGATTTAGAAATACATTGTGTCATCACCCCTTTTCATCCTAAGGGTGTCGTAAGAGTCGACAATGGGAAATGACAAGGCTGAAAATCTAGCCGCAAGAGAAGGAAAACTTGATACTAACACCTGTGCCTACTGTACATGTCTGGCCAGCGTGGCACAGTGGGGCAATCGGTAGGCCCGACTCAGCAGTGGGTAATTTATGGGCTATTTATTATGTCTCCCTAATCTATCTATTGCCAAACTTAAGTGGCAGTGGGCAGGGCACATAGCTCGCAGGACCGACGCCCGATGGGGCAGAAAAGTCCTCGAGTGGCGACCGCGTTCCGGAAGGCGCAGTGCTGGTAGGCCTCCCACACGGTGGACCGACGACCTGGTTAAGATCGCCGGAAAGCAGTGGATGCGGGCGGCCCAGGACCGGCCTTTGTGGAAATCCTTGGGGGAGGCCTATGTCCAGCAGTGGACGTCTTTCGGCTGAAATGATGATGATGATGATGATGAATCTATCTATCTTCTATCTATCTATCTATATAAAAAAATAATTGCTGTTCGTTAGTCTCGCTAATGCTCGAGAACGGCTGGACCGATCTTGAAATATTCGTGGAAGTCCAGGAAAGGTTTAAAAGGAAATAGGACAAAACATTTTTTTTGTTCTAGGTAAGGTTTGCACATATTTTAATAAAGTTGAAACATTCCGGAATAATCATTCAGGTTTTTTATTTATTGATTCGGAGGCGGTACGACAAATCTTACTTTTATTTCAACGTTAAAAATGTTTTACGTCACGGGTCACGCATATTGCGCGTGCACGCTGCGTGAGCGCAACGCCGGGGGAGCGTGTCGTAGATTACGCGACGAAAATTTGGCGCATCTGGCGTCACAGATAACGTTTGTTATTAAGGGGTTTGTTGTGAGCGAAATGATTATCACGTACTGTTTTGTTTGGTGGTCGTGAAGATGATTTGTGCTTTTGAACAGCTATACAACTCTCAAATTTCTATAACGAATCAAACATCGTTAAAGAAAGTGGTAAAAAAAGAAAGTGGAAAATAAAAAGTCTAGGTTATTTATTGGTCTTCTTTTAAGTTCAACTATTGGATTTAGAATAGATAACATATTGTCACCAGCCTATTTCACTGTGAATCAGTGGTGTCGTAACAGCCGACAAAGGAAACCCTAGCCGCAAGATAAGGAAAACTTGGACTATTATCATCAGCCTATCTCAGTCCACTGCTGGACGTAGGCCTCCCCCATGGCTCGCCACTGAACCCGGTCTTCGGTTCTATGCATCCAGTTGCTGCCGGCTGCCCGTCGCAGATCGTCGCTCCATCTAGCAGGGGGACTACCCTTCATGTAATGAGAGGAGCCTGACTGAGCAGTGTGTCGGGTCATTTACGGGCTGAGAAGTATTAGTGAAAGATTGGATGTTTGTTACCTCTGAACGCTAAAACGGGAGCACGGAACGGTGTGACACTTGGTGGCCTTTAATAAATAATAAAATAAATATATCCTTGGACATTTCACACAACGCCATCTCGTCCCAAGCTAAGCAATTTAATGCTTGTGTTATGGTAACGAGATGGATGATAAACTACTTATACATATACAATTTTTTTTTGTAAATACATACATATTATAGATAGAAAACACCCAGACCCGGAACAAATACTTGTAGGTCGTACAAATATTTCTTCCGTGCGGGAATCGAACCCGCGACATGCTGCGGAGCAGTCGATCGCTCAACCACTGCGCCAACCGTGTCATCAAACATAGGTGTATACTGACTAAAATATAACATTCTTAGTAGATGCCCAAATTCTTGCAACAGCTATTTCTGTTCAATGTTAAAAAAGTTTAAAGATTTTTTAATCGTAGAAATAAATAAATACATTAAAAATAGGTTGACGACAGGAGCCAACTAATGCTGGAGTGCATAACATGGACATCATCATCACCCATTTAATGATAATCAACACAATGTTGCCAGTGTAGCACAGTTGGCAAATTTCCCTCCATGAATTTGGAGGGGGGCCGACTGAGTAGTGGGTAATATATGGCCTGAAATGATGACGATTAACACAGAGTGTAGAGCAAGAGGATTGTTATGCCCAAGGTCGCGGAGCATCCTCCTTCATATCTGGAGGAGTAAAACCCGCAGCACTGGAATTTTCAAGAAGAATGTCCTGTGGTGTTTTACGTCAATGAAATAAGGGAAGGGAAGACCACGCAGTCATTTATAAGATGATGATATTGTTGAGCGATCGACTGCTGCGCAGCATGTCGCGGGTTCGATTCCCCGCACGGAAGAAATATTTGTACGACCTACAAGTATTTGTTCCAGGTCTGGGTGTTTTCTATGTATAATATGTATGTATATACAAAAAATGTATTTAAGTAGTTTATCATCCATCTCGTTACCATAACACAAGCATTAAGTTGCTTAGCTTGGGACGAGATGGCGTTGTGTGAAATGTCCAATGATATTTATATTATATTATATTTTTTATTAAAATATCTTTAATTAATAAGTACCTCCCTAATACCAAGTACCAGTAGGCTAACTTCCCTCCATGAATTTGGAGGAGGCCCGACCCAGTAGTGGGTCATTTATGGGCTGATAATGATGATGAAGCAAGTACCCCTCTGATAAAAAGCGTATACCGTCGCCCTTGCACATTGCTCTGTTGTGGCCTCTATACTGCGGTTTCGGTCATGCATTATGACCTTCGTAAAACCAATCTGACTCGTTATTCCTTCCCTTTAAATTTTGATTCTATTGCATTCTAAGTAAGGTTCAAAATGCAATATTTGTGCAATCGTGGTTGACAGTTTTTTATGGACACGTGTGTTTATTTAGCACCTTGAATTGTATCTAGTTTAGACTGGATATTTTTGACAGGTAAACGTAACATCTAAGATGTTCTAAGAGGTCGGACGCGCGAGGTTAAAATATTTTTTGTTTATTTCTAACCGTCTTCAAAGAAGGAGGTTCTCAATTGGACTGTATGTTATTTTTTATGTGTACGCAACTTTTTTTTCCATTGGTATTACCTCCAGATCCTACAGAAATTTGATCGAAATCGGTGCAGTAATTTAGTAGAAAAGTTGGATTAATTGATCAACAAAACAAAGTAAGATATTTTTAAATATAGTTTTTCAATACAGATATTTATTATAATATGACCATATTTTGATTAATTAATTTCCAAACTAAATCTGCTTCTTCTTAAGACCCCGCAAAACACCCACTTTTGAGTAGGGCCTCCAATTAAAGGAACTCTGCTCACTATCACTACCAGCCCATAAATGACCCACTGCCGAGTCTGGCCAATTACATAGAGGGTAATTTGCCTACAGAGCCACGCGGGGTTGGCAAAAGGTTTCGTATCAAGTTTTCCTTCTCTTGTGGCATGAGTCATTTGGTGCGATTCCACGATAGTATTAGGGTGGTTATCGACCCCTTCAAATCAAATTTATCAATTCGTGCGTAATCGTGTTAATGAAATCAAGGAAAGCACCTTCGGACACACGTGGAGCCACAAGAGAAGGAAACATTATTGGTTATTGGCCTGGCCATTTCCTTTTGTCGGCTCTTACGACACCCTCGGGATGGAAAGGGGTGGTTTGCCATCCCGTCTGGGCCGCGTTGCACAGTAGACAAAATGCCCTACATGTCATGTATAGGCTAGGCTGTAATAGACTCGGTTTTTGTCTGAACTTTGTCAAATACTTTTCATTTATCTTTGAAAACCTTTCGTAACCAGATCACGCGCGTCCGCTGTTGTAAAATTAACACAATTTTTGTGCACGCAATAATAAACATTACGCACATTATCACACGACCGCTAATTGGGTGTACAAGTAAATAGTTTACGGATCCTCATACTAAGTCTGGAAACTTCCTTGGACCGTGGTCGCAAACCAGGTATCTACTTCTAGACTTCTTTAAACAACTCAAGCATTTAGTCCGCTTGTGACTCGTGAGAATCTGTAAAACATGAAAGCCTTTTTTTATAGTGGGGGAAACCTTTAATAGGTCCCCAGGCGGGGCACGGGGAGACCCGGTCGCGATAAGATGGTGATTGAATAGAATAGAATAGAAAAATGCTTTATTGTATAAACCAATTATGGTGTTCACAATCGTCAACGGATACATAAGTTTTAGAACACTACTACCAGGTCGGAACCCGGCACCAACCGAGAAGACCTGGCGGAAGAAACTCGGAGGGCTTGTCTTTTTTTTTAAACGCCATATTACAATGGCCTTGTGCATAAAACTTTTCGTTTCGTTCGGTACCGAAAGGCGCTCAACGGAAATATGAATTTTATAATAAGAAAAAATATATATAGAATTTATAGAATAATAAAAAACTAAAATTACAAGTCTTGAATCCAGTGAGCCGACCAACCCCAAACAGCGGCACCTGTTCACAAGCATAACGCGTGTGGCAGCCATCAATCTCCTCAACCATATCAAAGGGAAGTGGTCGACCCGCCACACGTCGCTACCACTGTCCGAAGTATTTTAGTGAGCATGACAACTCACAGGATTGACGTCCAAGAATTAATGAAGTTAAATTCATATATTAATTTCCAGTAGGTAAGCTTGCCGTTTTGAATCCAAACTAGCAAAAGTACATGTTTTTCCAAGATATATTTGATAACATGAGCATTGCGACCGGTTTACCCACTAAAATTTACCACTATTTGTCTGCGCGGCTGTCGTTTGGGAAAATCGTGAAAACCTGACGCTAAAATAACCTTACATAGTGAAAATTGGGTTCTTTCCAACCAACCTTTAATTCTGGGCATTGGCTGCTGTATCCTGTATGTATATTCCGTGTGGTGACGGATTTAGAATACACAATGTCACCAACTCATACCGTCTTTAGGGTGTCGTAAGAATATAATAGAAAAATGCTTTATTGTATAAACCAACTAGCTTTTGCGCGCGGCTTCGCCCGCGTGGGCTTCGAACCCGTGCATATTTTTTATGAACATAAAATCGGTTATTGTGACTAAACTATGATAGTTAGATATGTGCTCTCGCGGACTTTTTTGTAGATCTTTATAAGACCTACAAACTCGTAGTACCTACATCATTTTGTTCTATTGTCAATAGTTTTTGCTACTTACTCGCAATTAATGTTTAATAGTATTCAAAGTCAACTAGCCGTCAGACAGACTTCAAGGGCTTACAAGAACATTCGAGTAACAAACATACATGTGAGGCAGAGGACACTCCCACCGCTGCGCTGGCGCCGCAGTGACGCGCCAGCGCACACGCAGCCGATGCGTGCTCAGGGCTACCAGCTGTTATATTTAACCTTGAATATCTCCAGAATCGTTGTTTTGTGATTGACAGACCTTCTACTATTAATTTTCAGTTATAATTGACCCACTGCTGAGTCGAGCCTCCTCCAGCTACATGGAGGGTAATAAGCCTATAGAGCCACGCTGACCAGACGGGTTGGCACGGGGTTTCGTATTAAGTATAAATTCTATTGCTGCTATATTTTCGGCCTTGTCATTCCCTATTGTCGACTCTTACAACACTGTCAGGATATTAATTGGGTGGTGACACTGTGTATTCTTAATCCGTCACCACAGGAAAAAGCTCTTGGCTACGCAGAACACTTCATAATCTGAGAAATGTTTTACTATCGCACCGCTCGTCATCGGCGTGAGGTTCATCCCCATATTCTAGTACCAAAATGTGCCATAATTCTGCTACGAATCGCTTCATGCTTCTTTGATGTTGGGTTATACATCATCATCCCATGACAAGACCTAAGTTTCTTGGCCGTTCTTTTCAGCAGTGTTCGCGTACCAAATTGGTGGTAAACTGAAATAGTTATTATTTATTACCCCTATTACACCCCATCGTATATTTCATTTTAAATAAATAATAGTGTCTCTTCGTCTGTGTTTAGGTAGATTAAAATCTATCCAAACACAGATGAAGAGAGGCTGATGTCAAAGACAAAGTCAATTCAAATAATTTATTTTGCAGACACAATAAACACTTTCAAATTGTCAACATATTAATAAAATGTAAACAAAGCAAAGTAATATAACTAATACCTAATTATTAATCCCCTACATTTAATAGTGCTTGTGTCTAAAGTGTGTCAAAAGCGTCTCGAACGGACACTACAGTCTTAGTAAGTTATCAAAAGTGTTAAAATCGACAATCAATAGCGTGTTGATTGTCGATTTTGACTATTGAATTACGAAGTTTCAGACCCTGGTCGCGTACTGTGCGGTTGGAGAGAAACTCTCTCCCACGTACGAGGTTTTTCCACGAGCCTACAATATAAGGTAACGAGCTGCGCCGCGCGGTTTCGGCCGCATGACATTATCGTTCTATTTTGGTTAATTCTCAGTATATCTTTATAAATTATAGCCCATGTATTATTCTGATGTGTAACCTCATCATCATCATTTCAGCCACAATAGATGTCCACTGCTGGACATAGGCCTCCCCCAAAGATCTCCACAAAGGTCTTTCTAACGAAGCGTGAAGAGGCATCTTGCGGGCCGGCAGGGTGAGGATGGCTAATGCTATACTTACAGTTTAGCACTAGGTATCCCCACTTCTGGACGGCATTTCCACTTAACATCAGGCAGAATGCAGTCATCTGCCTGCTCTTACATAAAAAAAAAGGTCATCGGTCCCGCGTGTTGGAGGCCTACCCGCACTGCGCTTTCCAGAACGCGGTCGCCACTCGAGGACTTTTCTGTCCCAACGGTCGTCGGTACTGCGAGCTGCCCTGCCCACTGCCACTTAAATTTGGCAATCCTGTGGGCTATGTCGGTGACTCTGGTTTGCCTGCGTCATTTCTGATTCGATCTAATTCTAATTCAATTTTTTTTTCAAATTCAAATCACACTGGACTCTTACAAAAAGTCAACACAGTCATAGTGATATTATACATATAATAAAAAAGGTCTACCGTATACCACCAGTTCGGAACGCGACCACTGCTGAGAAGAACTGGCAAGAAACTCAGAGGGCTTGTAATTTTTTTTTCATTGCGGTCCTATTTCTTATGTTTATGTACAATAACATAAAATACTGGCACTGAACTGAGCTTAGAATCTCGCAGGGTAACTCCGAGCATAACCCTCTCCATTGCCCTTTGGGTGACTGTGAGCGGTCTGATGAAGCCCGCGTATTTTATATTATTGTAGTTTCATTAAAATCCATTAGCTTTTGCGTGAAAGAGTGACAAATATACATTCTTACAAACTGTCGCGTTAAATATTAGTAGAATTAAAAAAAGTGTCCAATGGTTTCTGCAGTGTCGGCGACGCGCGACTTACTCATCGGGTGTTGCAATCGTCCACCGGCGACAGCACTCGCGTACCATCAGACTCCCTTAAGCGCCACTCTAGTGCTATAAAAAAAGCCAGTGCAATACATCGTTGGTCTAGTGGTTAGATATGCCGCCTTTGGATCAACGGGTCCCGGGTTCGATTCCGGGGTCGGGCAAGTGTCTTTGTCTAAACCAGAGGCACTGGCTCGGAGTCTGGGTGTCATTTCTATCTATAATATGTATATGTACCATAACATAAGCATTAAGTTGCTTAGCTTGGGACGAGATGGCGTTGTGTGAAATGTCCAAGGATATTTATTTATTTATTATTTATCGAACATCCAGCTGACACAAACGATGCTCAAGCTGCACTGTTGACTACTGTACCCCGATGAAGATATTTGTGTTTATATTAGTTAGAAGAAAAGCGGGGATCACTATTTTAAAAAGCATAAGGACTGTTTTTTGGTAACAACGTATATTCCGGTATTCCGTGTGGCTGGTTTCCACCAAAGCAGATAGGAGAGGAGACGAGAGGAGATGTGTTTTGACTAACCAATCAGGTTTCGTTATTTCCACATCTCCTCTCCGCTTAGCTAAGGTGTAAATAAAATAACGAAACCTGATTGGGGGCTGTCCATTAATCACGTGATTTTTTTTTAAATTTTATTAACCCCTCCCTCCCCCTTGGTAATACGTGGTGAGGTTTATGACTAAGCCCCCACCCCCGCCATTACGTGTATTTTTTAGTCGTTCGTCGTTTCAGCCCATGAATGACTCACTACTGAGTCGGGCCGCCTCCAAATTCATGGAGGGAAATTTGCCTACGGTGCCACGCTGGCAAGACGGGTTGGCACAGGGTTTGCATCAAGGTTTCCTTCTCTTGCGGCTAGGTGATTTGTATTTTTTAGTACCTACAAAGAATCTAACACTCAAATGTCACTTCATGCCGCTTTTCAGTTTAGAAATCAAGCGTTTGATGAAAAAATAAATACGCGTGATATTTTACTATACCACCACCCACCTTGTGATAATTCGTGATTTTTGCCGAACCCCTCTCCCACCCTTTCGAACCTCACGTGATTAATGGACAGCCCCTTGTTTAATCAAAACACATCTCCTCTCGTCTCCTCTCCTCTCTGCTTTGGTGGAAAACGGGCCTTAATGATTTTAACGCTTTTATCATTTCTTTCAATCAACAGCTGTTGTTGTGTACAAATAAGCCGGAGCCCAGTTCCCTTGGTTCATTGGCGTGGTGACGTCATCCTGCCACGCCCTACTCCTAAAACAGCGGTGCCTATTTATAGCAGTCGGCTAAATGGGTGCTCAATTCACGCAATGGGGTTTGGTGTAAAGTTTTACTCAATTGAACGTGAACAAAGACCTTTAAATAGAATGTTCTAGGAGTTAGATATGCTCATAATCGGAGGGGCTCGCCTCGGAGCATGGGGCTCCACTAGCTTTATAAGAGGCGTGCCAAGGCCCCCAGGGCCACGGAGCATGCTCCCGCAATGGGAGTGAGTCCCGTGGCCCTGGTCGGTTTTAGTGGGTAGGTCGGGGTGCAATTTACCATCTGTACGCGCCCCGGAGTCCTACATACCCCGGCCAGTCCCCAATGGCCGGCGGTACAAAAAAAAATGAAAAAAAGGAGACGAAAAAAGCCGCCAATGGATCATGGTACCGCGGTTCGCTTCCGGGGTCGGGCAAGGCAATTGCTATGCGTCTGGGGGTCATTTGAATTTCATGTTAGTAAGCTGTTTTTTGCCACTTACGAAGTTTTCCAAACGACAGATGGATGGCCCGCGTAGACAATTGTGGTAGGTTTTAGTGGGTAAGCCGGTCGCAATCACCATCTCATCGCGACCGGGGCTATTGCCTCCCCCATGAGGTTGGGAGGAACAATATTCCCTCTGCTCACAGCGTAAGGCTTTCAATAACCACGGCTGTTTTAGTCCAGATCTACAGGTGATGGTAACCACTTAAACGCATTCTTGAGCGGATTTACATAAATGATGATGATGATTCATTCGTTTTACATTTGGTGCACTTTACGTAAACAAAGTTATCGCATCCTGCGGGGCTGGGTGAGTAAGCAAGTACCTGTTTTATCGCGACAACTGCGGGCGCGCAGGTTTCTGCGGCGATCCGTGGGTTTTACATCATCATCAGTGTCTCTTTGTCTGTGTTTAGTTACATTGATTATCCGTGCGGTGACGGACTTAGAATACATATTGTCACCACCCCGTTCCATCCTGAGGGTGTTGTAAGAGCCGACAAAAGGAAATAACCAGGCCGATAACCAAGCCGCACGGCGTTAGTGCACCGCAGCGGTCCAGGACTCGCGGGGCAACTCTGAGGACAGAGGAGTCCCTGGAGCCCCAGTCCACTGCGGCGTTGGGTGCCGCTTTTCGTCTCACCTCTCCCCGTGGGCCCGCCCGGCATGGGAGTCCCTGGCCGGTATGGCCCCACGGATCATTGATGCACTCAAGCCCCCTCACCACGACAAGGTGGCAGCACAGTCGAGGGGGTTGATATGAAACCCTGTGTCAAGCGGTCAGCGTGGCAAGGGTCAGCGTGTCATTACCCTCCTTGTAACTGGAGGAGGCGCAACTTAGCGGTAGGTCATTTATTGGCTGAGTAGTAGTAGTAGATAGATCTTGCATACGAAGTATATAGCCTTAACGAAAGGACCGACAGTACTACTGATAAACATATTGTGTGCAAAATTCGCCTAAATTGCACCTTTCTTTTGCTAACGCGACACAGATTCTACCACTGGGAAGTCATTCAGTTCAAGTTGTTGCGTGGGGACGGAGCAGAATATTACACTTCCCCACTGCACGCTGGGAAACAGCGCTTGTTGTAAAAGCCAACAAAACCCAACGCTTGGTGGTAGGATCTAATGGTCTGCCCGGCTAGCTACCACCCTCACATCTACATCTACACAGTTTTACTGTGTTTCGTCGTATGTATGTGAGAGCCGGAGCTCGACAGGGCATATCTTGAATTGCCTGCTCCGTCTGAAACCCTGCTTTCCATCACACAAGCCAAGGGTCAAAGGTCAAAGGCATTCAAGTCACTAATTAAGAAAAACGTCCTCCTGGAGACACGAGGCAGAGGCGGCGCGGGACTGTCCATTGCACCGCGTTGATGTTTAGTGGGTATCGCGCGGCGCCGTTCATATCACTTATTGGCGGACCAGAGTCCCATTCGCCCCTCACTGACCTTTCCCCAGGCGGATGTGAACAATCCACAAGGGTTTTACCCGCAACAAACAAAATAACTGGGCATCGAACGTGTTAAACGCTCTTCTTCTTCTAATTTCAAAAACCTTAAAAAATACTGCTGATGTATTAGACATTATCATTTTGGTCACCCATCCCCTTTACTTATTTTTTTTTGTTGACGCTGGGTAAATGCTATAAGCATACCGCCGCCCCTCGGGGGTGGGACCCCGGAAACTACACGTTACTTAAACCTCACTTAAACCCCAGCAGCCCTCACACGACACGCTTGGGGCGCCAGAGGTTCGCGTAAACGCATTCCACTGTGACGCCTCGACGAGGTGCCCGCTACGCGAGCAAGCCTCGGAGGGCGTCCCGGGCAATTGCGACGCCCTCAGTCAGTGAGGCTTCAGTCGGTGGCTGGTGGTCACCCAGCCCCTGCTAAGCCTTACTTAACCTGCAGATCAATTGCATTCCACACTATCCACTGGACTACGACCTCAGCCGATAGAGCTTCATAAACAAGATGGCGCACCTATATTCCGCGAATATATTTGATACCGTGCCTCTTGTGGTGCCGTGGGCGTGATCGGAGCGCCACGCATCATGCGCGTGCGACGGGCGTGCGTGTGACGTCATCGGCGCGCCCGCGTCTCAGAACATTGACATACAAACGCAACATTGCACGGATTTTGCCTCAAACGTGTTTCGGGGGTTTGGCAAGACGGCGAGGAATCCGAAAGATTAGTCTATAGCAGTATATTTACATTTGCGATGGCTGTTCTCCCTCCGAAGCCCAACTAGAGGAGCAATCCTGCGAATATTATAAACGTGAATATTTATGGGAACGTATGGAATGGATGAATTTTACAATAATATAGCTTACACGTCAGAATAACGCATAAGCTATAATTTATAAAGATATAGTAATAGATAAATAAATATCCTTGGACATTTCACACAACGCCATCTCGTCCTATGCTAAGCAACTTAATGCTTGTGTTATGGTAACGAGATGGATAATAAAGTACTTAAATACATTGTTTTTTGTAAATAAATAAATAAATAAATATCCTTGAACATTTCACACAACGCCATCTCGTCCCAAGTTAAGCAACTTAATGCTTGTGTTATGGTAACGAGATGGATGATAAACTACTTATATACATATTTTTTTTTGTAAATACATACTTATTATAGATAGAAATGACACCCAGACTCCGAGCCAGTGCCTCTGGTTTAGACAAAGACACTGGCCCGACCCCGGAATCGAACCCGGGACCCGTTGATCCAAAGGCGGAACAAATACTTGTAGGTCGTACAAATATTTCTTCCGTGCGGGGATCGAACCCGCGACATGCTGCGCAGCAGTCGATCGGTCAACCAAAATTGTACAATAAGTAGGATAAAAATCTGACGAAAATATAAAATACTTTCAAAAGGAAATTACAAGGCCGATAACCTGGCCGTAAGATGAGGAAAACTTGAAACAAAACCCTTTTTTTTTTTTTTTGGTTTCGCTGTGTAAATGCTTTACGCATACCACCGCCCCCCGGGGGAGAGGTCGGTGATTATGTGGGACTCCCGGGACAGAACCCGTATACCCACTAAAACCCCAGCGGTATACCCTCACACGGCACGCTTGGGGCGCCAACGGTTCGCGCGAGCGCAGTCAACGTTGACGCCCCAACGAGGTGCCCGCTACGCGGGCAAGCGACTATCAGAGAGAGCGTCCCGGTACACTGGGACGCCCTCAGTCATCGAGGCTTTCGTCGGTGGCGGGTCACTTGAAACAAAACCCTGTGCCAAACCGTCTGGTACACCATAGGCTAATTACCCTGTGATAGGAGGAGGCCCGGCTCAGCAGTGGATCATTTATGGGCTGTATAGTAGTAGAAGCGTGTCATTAGTCTGGCTTTACAGCTTTAGTTATCTGTTTGTATAGCAACACTTTTGGGTGACTTTAAAAATTGTTTAACAGTGACTTTCCCTTCCCTTTGGCCTACGGTCAAAGGCATTCCCTTTGACCGTAGGCTTGCGTGTTGGAAAGCGACCCCAGGGTCTAAGATGGAGCAGGCAATTCAAGGAAATGCCCTGTCGGCACCGGCTCTCACATACACACGACGGAACACAGTAAAACTGCTTGGCGCCGAACTTAGATGCGAGGGTGGTAGCCAGCCGGCCGGACCATTCGATCCTACCACCAAGCGTGCTGGGTTTTGTTGACTTGTGTTATTAGTTATTTTTTTATTGCCCTTAGAGGCAAACGAGCTAGCGGCCCACCTGATGGTAAGTGTAAACCGCCGCCCATGGACTTTGGCAGTGCCAGGGGCACAGCCAAGCCGTTGCCTACCGTGAAGTGAGTGCTCTTTTTAAACCTCGTTTAAAGGAGGACATGTCGTAGCGCTCGGGAAACACCGCCGCAGGTAATTTATTCCAGAGTCTGCACGTGCGTGGTAGGAATAATCGCTGGAAGCGTACCGTGCTATATAATCTTTTAACTACTTGAAAGCATTTTTTTTTAAACCCCTGGACTAGGTATAACCTGTGTTGCGGGGGCAGTTTCCAAACATGTAATTCACGAGCACAAATGACACCCAGACCCCGAGCCAGTGCCTCTGGTTTAGACAAAGACACTTGCCCGACCCCGGAATCGAACCCAGGACCCGTTGATCCAAAGGCGGCACAATTTAACTCATTATGATGTTGATTACCGACGTATAAAAAAGGTTGTTCGCTACCCTGATGTGTGAGATACAAAAACTACTTGTGGAGTTCATTCTCGATGTACTCGACGATTTGGCCTACGATCAAAAGCGAAGAAAGTCTTGGCATCGATTCCGGCTTATTCGAATGATTTCTTGCAATTACATCACATTTATTCACCCGTGGCAACTCATTCAACATCGTCCTAGTAAAATTTTCCACTAAAACGATGTGGCAGTAAAACCACGGCCCGTTCTTTTTTAACAACAACACGAAGGTCGGTGAACGGTTTTGCACGATTGAAACTTTTTTAACAAATATTTGCCTGTAATATTATTACGAGTATATGTATAATCATCATCATTTTAGTCCACAAATGACCCACTACTGAGTCGGGCATCGTCCAAATTCGTGGAGGGAAATTATCCTATTGTGCTTCGCTGGCAAGATAGGATTGACACAGGATACCCAGCGGTGAAATAGGGGAGGGCAATACAGTCCCCACATAATCACCGACCTCTCCCCCGGGGGGCGGTGGTATGCATAAAGCATTTCCCCAGCGACAAAAAAAAGGGTAGGGCAATACAGTCCCCCCTCACAATCGGAGAAGGCCGCCTCGGAGCATGGGGCTCCACTAGCTTTAAAAAAGGCGGGCCAATGTCTGGCCCTGGTATCCCTGGTAGTCGAGGATAGGCGTCGGTTTTAGTGGGCAGGTCGGGGCGCAATTTACCATCTCTACGCGCCCCGGTGCGGCTGGGTATCCATGAGGATCTCCGAGGTAAAAAAAAACAAACAGGGTTGGCATAGGATTTGTATCAAATCCTTTTTCCTTCTCTTGCGGCTAAGTTCCTCTTCCGTTCCTTTAGTCACCTATCAAGCAAGACACCCACGGGATGGTGGGCGTTAGTGACATTGTGTAGTCTAAATCCATCACCGCACGGATTACTACTGCGAGTACATACCTGTTCTAAAACGGTTTCTAGAAAGCGTCGTCTGTCGGTAAGTATGCATGATAGCGATAAACTTAAACGGTACCAAAAATTGCTAATGCAGTAGGTAGAGGCATAAGTCATAATCGACAGTCAATGTGCCTTTGATTGTCGATTTTGGTAACCGCTACTCAGTCCATAAATGACCCACTGCTGAGTCGGGCCTCCTCCAACTACATGGAGGGTAATTATACTACTATGCCACGCTTTTTCTTGCTTTTTCGGCCTTATCATTTCCTTTTGTCGGCTCTTACGACACCCTCAGGATGAAAGGGGTGGTGGGGCATCACCCCATTTCTCGTCACCACACGGTCAATATAATATTATAAACGCGAAAATTTGTAAGCAATAATAGCTTATAAGAAATGTCTGTTACTGTGTCCAAAAACTACTGAGTAAATTTTGATAAAACTTTTCATTAATATAGCTTGCAGATTTGAATCACACATAGGCTATATTTTTTTATAGGTAATTATAAAAGGTTTTTAATGTTTTTGTTAACACTTGTTTTCTCATAAAAAAGCAAACAATTGAGTAGTTATTAATTATTTTAAATCACATAACTAAATAACTTTAGAGAAATAGTTATTCCGTTATGCAAATACGTGCAATAACAGTTTCGATTGTAATGTTGTTTGTTTAGTAAATATTAAATAGCTGCGGAGTTTGTGGAATGCGTAAATTATGTTTCTAGACGAATCTAAATCTAGTATAGTTGGCATTTAGAATTAGTACTATGTATGTACCGTGTGGTGACGGATTTAGAATACACAGTGTAATCAACCCATACCATCCCGAGGGTGTCGTAAGAGGCGACTAAGGGAAAGCAAGAGGCAAATTACCTAGCCGCAAGAGAAGGAAAACTTGATACAAACCCTGTGCCAACCCGTCTTGCCCACGTAGCACCGTAGGCTAATGTCCTTCCTTGGATTTGGAGGAGGCCCTAGTTCAGCAGTGGGTCATTTATGGGCTGAAACGACGACTCCTTCAAACCTAAATTATGTTTGAACAAGGTTTCCCCATGCTAAGTTATCTAGGAAATATGGCATAGGCTCATTTATTGTGATAACAATGAATGATAAATGAAATTATAACATAAAGTAGATCGTTATTCTATTTTCAAACATCATTATTATCGTTAGTCTTTTAGAACCACGGTGAAGATTCTTTTTTCAAATATTATGGGGTTCAAGAGTTTCTTAATCCTCATTCAATCGATCCATTCATGTTTTATTCTATGATGCATTACTATTATTTGTTTACTATAACTCATCTCAGACTGATGTAGTGCAAGATATATCAAACGAGACACCTAGCAACGGGAGTGTGTCCGATTTTAATCAACATTATCTGTTTACGTTATTAGCTATTTCTTAACTCGATTCCTGAGGATATTCCTCGAATAATTTCTGAATCACCAGTTATGCATATCTAAGTTATAATATAAAGTTTACTTTGACAGTTTGAGTTAAACAAATATGTATACAATACACATTTATTTACAATGCGTTTCACCGATACTAATGAACATGAATGAATTCAACAGCAGTTGTATGTTGCAAGCGAGCTGGCTTCCTAGATGTTTTTAGTGTGCCCGTGCGATCCGCACTGGGCGTAGAGCGTGTGTGACATCGTCTTTTATACCCTCGGTACGTACTGATAAGACGTTATTATTTACACAGATAACAGTCGTTCGTATTACTGTTTCTGTTCTTAATAGTCAACTTGTACATCGCTAAATTCTAAATTCGAATATTGTTTTTTTTTCCAAATGTATCTTCCGATTTCAAACACGGATTTCTAGCGCGACTGACGTGATGACGTAAGCGAGGCGTGCTGGCCGAAAAAAAATACTACACGTATTACGCAAAGGTGAACGGAAAACTACAGTGCATTGGTACAACAAAAGGAGGATACTTTCCTTATTGCGTGAGGTTTAAAGTTGAGAATCGCGTGTGATCCGCGTCGTGTTTTGACGGAGCATGACGCGAATGACGTCAGGTGCACGCGTCGGCCGCATGATCGAGGCCTGCCTGACGCGCCCACCTCGCATGACTCGACCACTAAACTCGATGCCCGGTGATAAAGGTAGTGTGGAGGCTCACGGAACCAGTTTTGCTAATGGGCGTGTTATAATGAATCATATCGACATTTTCGTGACCGTAATAAATATTGTGTACATTAAATATGTATGTTGTATTATACTTTGCACTGACGCTTTAATCAGTCGGGCGAACTTCTCGTAAAGTTCGTACAGTACAGAACGTACGTACAGAAAAATAAACCAGGCGTAAATACTTTCGGTTTACACTCAAACATGCCACGGAACAAGAGAGGCTAAGCTTGAGTGTAAGTAAACCGATATGTGATGATTCTTTATGTTAAAAAACAAATTAGAGTGACTATAAAACAACTTCAAAAATTAATACATATGTACGTTTAAGAGACATTTATATTGTTCTTTGAGCAAAAATCTCACGAGATCACGAACCATAAACTAATATATGGCACAAAAAAACCTAATGAAAATATACATGGAACAGTTTTTATATGTAAATATTATTACCATTATATAATATTTTTACAGCACGAAGCCGCATAGCTAATTCCTTGTAGTTTATTTGCAAGAAAATGTTCAGCGACTCCCACACTAAAGTTATTTGTGCCTTTGCCTCGATCCAGTATAGCAACAATGTATGCAATCGCGTTTCGTTAGCAAAGTTTCGAACTGGTTTTGAAAAGGCTTTCGAGCAAAACATTGATAATACAATCCAATATCTATATGATATCAGAATACTAATATCATTATCAGTTGTACCGCCATTTCGGCTTTGCAATGTATGTTTTTGTGGCTATTGAAAATCTTATGATAACTGTGCGTTCACGCTATCTAAGCGATGAAACGGAACGCAACGAAAATCTTCACTTCAATCTTAGATTCACTTCACTCACGCATTTTTCGACCGCTAACATATGTCATGTTCATTATATGTATTTTTAAAATTATTTCGAAGCTGTATTATCTACCTAGATTAAACACACAGTCAAGAAAACTGCATCTTAGCATTTATCCATCTGAGTCCTCACATATGAATTGCTACACTTCACTACAAGCCTGACATGACTGCTAAGTCTTCCAGTAACATGGAGGGTAATTAGCCTACTATGCAGCGCTGGCCAGATGGGTTGGCACAAGGCTTCGTATCAAGTTTTCCTTCTCTTGCAGCCAGGTTATTGGTCTTGTCATTTCCTTTTGTCGGGTCTTACGACACTCTCAAGATAGAATGGGGTGGTGGTGACACAATGAATTCTTATTATATGATTAAACATTTTACCGTTTATCACCAGTTCGGAAAGCGATTACTGCCGAGACGAACTGGCAAGAATCTCAGAGGGCTTGTCTTTTTTTCCTTGCGATCCTATTTCATAGTATGTACATTGTGTTGTATGTTGTATTGTATTGTACATTGTATTGTATGTTATTGTTGAAAGCAGTGGATGCGGGCGGCCCAGGACCGGCCTTTGTGGAGATCCTTGGGGGAGGCCTATGTCCAGCAGTGGACTTATTTAAAATGATGATGACAAGAACTTTTTTTTTCCGATTTTATCTGCCATCGACTCTTGAGTCTTTATCAGATGGTTTAATTGATTTGGTTCTAGTATTTTTATTGAGTCACTATCCATTGAGTCATTCTCATGGTTTCTGGTTAGGTTTTGGTTTTTAGGATCTCTCATCGAGGGTGAGAATGTGCCATCTCTTTAATCTTCTTGTGCGATTATTGTCAAGCTGTAGCAGGTCTTTTCCAAGTTTGTTTATGTGTTCTTTTAGGCTCTCTTTATAGTTTTTGGAGTATCTGCAGATCTCTTCTTTAATTGTACCCAAGTATTCATGGATTTCAGTATTTTTAGTGTAGTTGCACCAGATACGTCTCTTAGCACTTTGTTTTGGAAGCGTTGCAATATTTCTAAGTTGGAGTTACTCGCAGAGCCCCAAAGCTCAATTCCATAAGTCCAGATTGGTTTGATTATGCATGTATAGACAAGTAATTTATTGTTAAGTGATAAAGGAGAATTTCTTCCCAAGATGACAAGAACATAAATAAAGAATATAGGACATTGACACTGAACGGCTTAGGCCCAGGCAGCTGGGTCGTTTACATTATCGGCAATGCGGCAATACGCTGTTTTGTAAAGTTTTGTCTAGACCGTCTTTTTAAAGGCATTGCGAGGCAATGCTTCAAGTTTGTAAAAAGGTATACATTGAATTTGTAGATAACATCGAGTTCATAGATATGAAACTTGAATTAAAACCGAATCCGGGTTAACCTTAACAATAGCGGGGCAAAGATTACTTTTACTGAAATATCAATTCTATCAAAAGAAGATAGAGGCGATATTCGGTCGCCGGTTTTCCACTCCGCCAAAAAATAAGGAAATTGGATCCAATCGTAAAGGACATAGAGCTCCGAATAGGTTGCGAGTGTTTTTGTTAAAATTTATGTTTACAAGAAAACGGCGGGAAAACTTCCGTGTTAAGGAGTCTTCCCACTACACCATCGTACACTATGACTTTGTTAGGACATTGTTGTTGTTTCTTATATGTATATATTAACCTCCAAAAATAGCTGTCACTACTTATATGGAAGTTAAAAAAATATGTCTATCGCGGTCATTGGAAAAACAAACGAAAGGGACAAATATAATACACATTTGAGTTATCAAAGGATTTTTAAACTATTTTAAGAAAGGTCGCATCTCGGGCGCTGTAAGGACCGACTAAAGGAAATGATATCGCAGACAACAAGGAAAAGTAGGAAGCAAGAGGAAATCTTTATAGGAAACATTTTTCCTACTAGTCTGACCAGCTAGCTCACTCCATGTCATTATAGGAGGTGCAGTCTTTCAAAAGGTCCTACGTCGAGCTCAAATGAATTGCGACCCAGGTAAGACCAAGAAGACTCGTCGACGATGTAATGGACAGACTGCACAATTCGTACAGAATAATGGAAGTGAACGAGGCCAAAGTCCAAGGCACGCACGTGTACAGTGGGCGCCGATTAATATTGGTGATGATTATTTATAAATCCAACAGTTGCCAGCAAATGTAACGTATTTCCCAACAAAGTAGGTGACGTCTCGCTGGTTTCTCTGTACTATGGAATCAGCCAACGATTGCGTAGTTGAGCCACATAAACCGACTTTGAGGAAAGATGGGACTTTGCACCTCTAAATCTATCACTACATATTATAAAACAAAGTCGCTGTCGTCTGTCCGTCCCTATGTTTGCTTAATCTTTAAAACTACGCAGCGGATTTTGAAGCGGTTTTTTTTAATAGATAGAGTGATTCAAGAGAAATGCTTTTATTGTTATAATACATGCATAATTTCACACGTGCGAAGCAGGGGCTATTTATAACTCAAGAACGGCTGAACCGATTTGGCTGAAAATTGGTGGGGAGGTAGCTTAGGACCAGGAGACGCACATAGGATACCTGAAATGCTAAAAAATATTTTTTATTTATATTTATTATCCTAATTAAAAAATAAAATTAATAAAATCCAAATTCTGCTCATTTAATGCCAATAAGGCGGAGCAATGTTCGCCGGGTCAGCTAATACATACTAAAACAATACTTACTAAAACCAAAGGCGTCCCTCAACTGCACCAAACAGGGCCACGGGTTTCACTTCACAGTGGGAGAACATGCTCCGCAACCCTGGTGGGCATGTTAGCGGGTCCCGCGCTTAGATGCGGGGCCCTGGAAGCTCCTCAACTTTGCCCCGTGATCCAGTGTAGCGCTTAACTGCTACTTACATTGGCATCCCCTCCGCTTCCGTCACTGACTGCCTCGTTGGTCTCGGATCCCAGGTTTAATTCCAGGGTCAGGCAAGTGTCTTTGTCTAAACCAGAGCACTTCAGAGTCAATTACATGTTTGTAAACTGACCCCTGGATATAGGCTATAACTATTGCAGGTTTCCGTTCCTAGGTTTCCGTTCCTTCCTAAGGCTATGTAGTTTCCCGTACGGCAGAATGACACGTAGGACAACAGTGGTAGGGTTTAGTGGGTAAACCGGTACGCAACTCACCATCTCCACGCGACCGAGACTCTCACATACCCCAGCCCCGTCCCACCGGCTGGGGACCGCACCGCACTTCGGCGGACCATCACTTACGTCGATTCTGAGTATTTATATACTAGTATCTTTAAGTTTCCTTGACACGACCCGGATAAGGTCGCCTGGTTTCCCACAATAAAAAAAAAAGGTTTCCGTTCCTTTAAAAAATAAATATGTCCCAAGGCACCTTTGAGGACAGAGGAAAACCGCCCTGGGAGCCTGGGAGCCAAACCGCGACACCGTGAACCGCTTGACGCCCCTGCCGCCCGTGGGCGCTACTCTGAGCCGGTATGGCCCCAATGGATCCCAGAGGCACGCAAACCCCCCAACGCAATGTCGAGGGGGATTTTCGACGACGTCAACTTTACATTGGCGAATTTTAATTTGAGACGGAATTGATGTAATTTATGCGCGTTGTCCATGATCCGCATGACACGTCCAAGCAGTGACTCACTGCAATGAATCCACCAGCCTTTGTTGTGTGTCGATAATTGTGTGGTAATTAGATACACTAACGTGACGGGGCGTGTTCTTTTTTTTTAATTACGTGTAGTAAGCGATCACCTGCCTAGCCCCAAGAGAAGGAAAACTTGATACAAACCCTGTGTCAACCCGTCCTGCCAGCGTGGCACAGTAGGCTAGACTCCCTCCATTAATTTGGAGGAGACCCCACCCAGTAGTGGGTCATTTATGGGCTGAGTAGTAGTATGAATTTTAAAACCACTTTCACAAAATTTTACGCAGTATCGTTACGTCTCGTATTGAAATAACAACAAAATACTATGACCAGGATACACAGGCGTACAGACAGTGGCGGAGTATGTTCCCCATTCAAGTCTACTGTGCCACGCTGGCCAGATGGGTTGGCGGCTAGCTCTTCGGCCTTGTCGTTTCCTTTTGTCGGCTCTTACGACAACCTCAGGCTGGAATGGGGTGGTGACAATAAGTATTCTAAATCCGTCACCACACGGAATAAAAACTGTTAAAATACACGTATTGCTAACTCAGCGAATTTTACTACATTCTCTCTTTAAATTTTTGCCTTTTTAAATCTCCTACAAATATTTTGAAACCAAAATGAGCCTATTCGGTCAAATAGTTCTCGTGTTTTGTGAGAGTATCAAACGTCAATGTATTTTAGTATTTATGTTTAAATTGTGTTCCAGATCATTCTACGCAAGTACTTTTAAAATGATTCACACTATAGGTGATATAAAGTATACACTCAAAGCCGTTTCGAGGTCACATTAAACATTTATTGCGCACATGCATTCAAGGACTGCGTATGCGTAAATAGAAACAAACTGGCATTCCTTACTCAAATGTGGCACGTTAAAATCCTCCTTGATACGCAACCTGCGGGGTTAATATTTTTTTTGTACCAAAACGCCTGGCAACGCTAAAGAAACCTGGTATGAGTAGGTACTATAATATTATTCAAATTCTCGCATCTCAAGGCTATCATCATTTCATCCCATAGATTACCCACTACTGAGACGGGCCTCCTCCAAATTTATGGAAGGATAGCCTGTGTAATTAGCAACTGTGCCATGTGGGCAGGACGGGTTGGCACCTTAGGATTTTTTTTTAAACGAACCTGCACTAGGTATAACCTGGTCGCGGGAGCAGTTTACAAACATGTAATTCACGAGCACAAATGCCACCGAGACTCCGAGCCAGTGCCTCTGGTTTAGACAAAGACACTTGCCCGACCCCG
Source organism: Clostera curtula (assembly GCA_905475355.2). NCBI lineage: Eukaryota > Metazoa > Arthropoda > Insecta > Lepidoptera > Notodontidae > Clostera > Clostera curtula. Next base: position 19,496,633 of record FR997796.1, on the reverse strand, counting down.
GAATCGAACCCGGGACCCGTTGATCCAACGGCGGCACAACTAACCACTAGACCAATCAGATAGTGTGGATTGGTGACATTGTGTATTCTAAATACGTCTTCCATCGCTGCCAGTAAATACTCATAATTTGCTAATTTTGCTCCTGGTAGAGGTAAAAAATATACTTAAAAATATGCAACGGAACACCATTAGTATTATATATGTGTAGGCTAATTCAAGTAGAGGAATCAATTGATAAACAGATAAGCAGATACAAAGTACGCACATGAACTTGTAATCAGTTAAACATTAACGCAGCCACTGATAAATAATGTGGGAAAATAATCTGTGATGATGGGACTTATTGAGGTATATTATTAGGTATTATTAGAGCTTCATCAACGTGTTCTATAAAATTAAAAAGTAATTTAGACATAGACGAATGGGGCATAGTGGGCATAGACAACGTTTCGAATTTAAAAGCCATAAAATTCTAATTTCGAATTTTATTCAAAGAAAACAATGAAGGTCATGCACTCTACTAAATTAAATAAGTTTTTCAGATGGTGTAATGGATTTAAAAATAAACAGTTGCATCATTCACATTGTGATACGATTAAACGAACTACGGAGCAGAAAATCTAGGTGCAAGAAGAAAAAATGTTGTGAAACTCTTTGTCAACTTTTCTCTATACATTTGCTGGAGGCACGTCTCAGCAGTGGGTCATTTTGAGAGACTAATAGATCATGACCGCGCCAAAATACTTCAGTTCAAATGATGCCAAGAATTTCAATTTGGAACGCGAGTAGCATCACATCAGTAGGGCGTGGTCCTTAGCCGAGTTAAAACTCTGAACCGCGAAATTACCACCTCAGTTGGACCCATTATCGTACATGGAATATCCCCTCTTTTACCGTAACATCAACACTGAAAGAAAAGCGGGGTAGTTCAAGTTATATTGGTAGGTGCAAGAGCAACATATTCTATTTTTAAAACGGTCGTGCGACTTCAGCCACGCGCTGCCCGCGTGGCTTTGTTTTGCTCAGATAATCAGTTGTAGAGCTACTTGAAATCGTACGACACGACTATTCTGTTCGAAAGTCGTGTCGGACAATGACGTCTGTTACAAATTAAGCCCGTCACAATATTGTTTTGATGAACATTCAAATATGATCGTGTCGTTTAAACAACATTTTTGAATAATGATACACGTTTTTCACGTATTTACATCGTGCAAGGCATATTTTATTGTCGGCGTTATCAGTCTCTGTCACTATGCATTTGCTTTCCGTTTATGGTATCGCAGTTGTAAACTTTAATTGGAGTAGCTGTTAATTAAGATAAAAATAAACTGTGGGTGTTGTTTTTTTAATCTATCACTCTGTTCTCACGATGTCGAAAGTTCATATTGTGAGGAAGCGAGCCGGATCTGGTTATCTTTTTACAAAAGTAATATACTTTTTACTTGTCTTGCAATATCTTACATCATAATGTTCATTATTGCATTAAATAATGTATACCTAGTAAATATTACAGTCTAAGTTTTAGCAAGTAAACTACTACTCCCATAAATTACCCACTGCTGACCTTCTTCCATTACTTGGAGGGTGATTAGCCTACTGTACAATGCTGGTTGGCGTGGGGTTTGGTTTCAAGTTTTCCTTAAACTGTATGGTAGTGAGTAAGGGAAATTAAGGAAGGTACTTCGAAATAGATGTTCAATATTTAGTCATATTAGACTGAACAAGACAGTCTATAAAACGACGGTGCATCATCGCACCTACACTAAATTATTTTTAAGAATTTTGTTCAATAATTTTATTAATCTTTGCCCACACGTCTGGCGTCGGCGACGATCCGTCACCGACTGACGACGTGAGAACTACCCACGCCCCACGTAACCTACTTCAGTGATAGCAAAAACCAGTAGTTGTAGAGCTGCATATCCCTGCCGTCCAATTCTACAAACAGACGCAAACGGGGGATTGTACCTCTATCGTAGGTATCAAGTAACGTTGGTTCGTGTAACATGCATTATCTCGCTTACGCAAATGCCTCCTGGTAGATTGGCAAGTGTCAACGTTGATAGTGATACGTGGGCCACAGTTGCGGGTCATGGCCTTGTTTGTGTTTTGTTTTCTTTTATTATTGTAATCATTCGATTTTTGATTCGTACACGGGTATGAATGAGACAATCGTATGTGTCCGTGTGGTGATTTAGTATTAATACCTATATCACCAGTCTATTCTATGCTGAGCCTGTCGTTAGAGGCTTTTATTAACATCGTAAGCCATGGGCTGTGGGGCGGGGATAATTCGCCCATGTCTTCAATAAATCGTGTAGCGTACATATCTGTCGAGTGTCGTATCGCCGCCTCTTACCTAGAAATGGCGATCTAAAAAAGCAACTACAGAATTTCTTGCCGCCCTTGCCAGCGCTTCTCTGAAAATCGGGAGAATATAGAAAATTATCATTTTTTTTTAATTTGTGTGTAAATTTTCTATACTATTTTATTGTTTGAAACACATTTTATCGTTTCTTTCGATTTCTGTGTGCACAGGGAACAGGGAACGTTAAGAATAAAACAAAATTAAAGGCGGTAGATTAAACTGTTTCTTTATACTTTTTAAGACAACTGTCATCTGGTATGTCCAGTGACCACGGCTGCTGCAAAGCATTCGAATCTTTGGGAATTAAATAGATACTTACATAATATAATATTGATAGATCCGTTCTACATATGTATAAGGTTTATTTTATTATTATGTGAATTCACATAGTCGACATTAGTCTAGGGGTTGGATGCGCCGCCTTTGGATCACAGGGTCCCGGGTTCGATTCTTGATCGATCTCAAGTGTCTTTGTGTAAACCAGAGGCACTTGCTCGGAGTCTGGGTGTCATTTGTGTTCGTGAATTTTATGTTTGTAAACTGCCTCCACGATACAGGTTATACCTAGTGCAGGGCTTAAGTTTTTTATAAATAATAAAAAAAGTTAGGTTTGCAATTTAAGGCAAAAAAACTGTATTCAAAAAACAGCTACTTGTATGTACGATTTGTATGGAAAAATGTGTTTGGTACCTTTATCGATTCGAGTGGCTGAGTTGGTTACAGATACTACTAAATTGTAATTGACAGCTGAATTCACTCCCAGACTTGATTTTAATTTCAAAATTCTTATCCCTCTAAAAATATCTAATATTTTCTAACGTCAAAATGAGATTTAATAAAATGCGTAGATGCTTTTAGTATTGTACTTCTATATTAAATGTATTATTTATAGTTTCAACTATACTGTGCGTGTAGTATGCACCAAATATCTTTCACGTGCCGTGATAAAAGAAACTTCAAGGAGGAACCATTAGCAAAAATATTTAAAAATAAGAAATAATAATCAGGTCTACGATAACCTCGGCGATATCAAACATTGTATTGTCGCACTGTAGAAACGTGATATGGAAGTGGGCTGTTCCGAATTCAAATGCGCATTTTTTTAAACTAACCTAGTGTTTTCTTTGTGGTTTTTACATTTGGCATGGATATCCACCATCACCATTATCACTATCACTACATATTATAAAACAAAATCGCTGTCGTCTGTCCGTCCCTATATATGTATGCTTAAATCTATAAAACCAAGCAACGGATTTTGAATCGTTTTTTTTAATAGATAGAGTGATTCAAGAGGAACGTTTTAATTTAAAATTCATCCATAATATTGTATAGAAACACTGATAAATTCAGAGGTTCATCATGCACCCGTGCGAAGTCGTGGCTTATTTATTATTGAATTTATTATAGACAATTCTGCAACATCTATCGATAACGTTCCAATTCGTCGGGAAAGTTTTACTTACTTATACGACGAGGATATCACACTAATATGAGATAGTATGAAATGAGAAATAGTATGAGATGAGATAGTTTAATTTAAAATAGATTGCATTTAGATTGTATGATTTTTGATAATATGTATTGTGTTTTATAAAAATGTTACAAGTACTGGATGTCCTAAATAAATAATTTCGCTACTGAAATTAATTCAAACAAACTTACATCCTCATCTTATGGCGGATGCTCCAGGGTAGCCCGCGAAATTCAAATTTAATAATAATTAAGCTTTGAATTCGCTCGAAAGCTAACAATATTATATGGGAATAATTTTACACCGACAGTCAACAGGCCCATTAGCTCAGTTGGTTAGAGCGTCGTGCTAATAACGCGAAGGTCGCGGGTTCGATCCCCTCATGGGCCAATTCCTTTTTTTTCTATTGCTGTGTTAAAAAATAGAACAAACGGTACAATCTCCCTATATCTCCAAGAAATATACAAAAAAATGACAAATATTTCTTGCATATTGTTATCGTTTGATAGGTTACTTTTTATACTATTTGATAGGTACTTTCTTGTTCATAATTTATCGCTATACTATAGTGTTATGTCGTAACACTTTATCGGAGAATAAAAAACGTATTATTTATTTTCACACAACACATTTTCATACAACTTCCTAAATAGAGTTTGACCGTATAACAAGTCTCTGTTCGAAACTTAAAAAGTTTAAACTGATCAAACCACAATTAAAAATATAATATTCCATAGAGCAAATTAATATTTATAAAAAAAGCATTATTTATTTTTGCCACATTTTGCAATCATTTGGCAAGATTGCCGCGTAGAGACACCCATCTAGTGCAAACCGGTCTATTATCAGTAGCCAACCCCTTTGACCTTTGGTCTGGCCACAGCCAATATAAATAAGCTTGTAACATATTGCGTATTGTATGAATAATATGTCTCCTGCGAAGAGTAGCTGTCAGCTAAGAAAAATAAAGAAAAAGATATAGATTTTTTTTTAACTTTCAGACGTTTGTTTATTTTAGTTTAGTTTTTTCGCTCTATTACCACGCACAAATCGACGAAGACCTCAGCAATGTACTATATATTGGCTATGTACTATATAAGCCTATTTAGACAAATATACCTATTTAGATAGAAAGCAAAAACCCAAAGGTAATCATTCAATCAAATCAAATAGAAATAGAGTAATTGGCACAAAATTAACTATGATGGTGTAATTGTGGATGAATTAATATGCGTGTAAAATCTTTTTTTAAACGAAATCTCTGCACTATCGCCTGTTACAGACATGTAATTCACCAACACAAATGAAACCCAGATTAAAACGTCTCTGGTGAGTATAAACCATGCTACTGACTGCATAAATTTAGAAGAAGAGGTTATTGCAATTTGCATTAATGTGTTTGAAAGAAAGGCTGCGGGCAGCAGCTGGATGCGTCAAGCTGAAGACAGGGCGCTATGGTGCTCTTTAGGGGAGGCCTATGTCCAGCAGTGGACTAATGTGGGCTGATGATGATAATGATGAAAGAATTTTATTAAAATGATGGTTAGAATTTCAAACTCGGAATGTTGACAGAATAATTTCAGTAACCTTATTTGGCTACCACTACTACTCACACCAAAAATGAACTAACTGCTGTTTTGGGCCTCCAATTACATGGAAAGTATTTAGCCTACTGTGGCACTTTGGTCAGATTGGTTGGCACAGGGTTTCGTATCTAAACTCAGAGTTTGAGTCCGAGTCCTCGAGTTTCTCTCCCCCGGTATGGTAAGTCGTGACCAAAAGTAGTATAACAGGTATGTGAAACATATGTGAATTGCCACTTCAAGTATTACAACATAGTACAATTAGTTTATTTACATATAATACTGAATCCACTACTAAAATCAGTACAAGGACTTCATTGCCACAACTCATTGAATATGCTACTTTAGTAGTAAGATACTTTAGATTATCAATATCACTCAATATCAAGGCTTCTACTTGACTTGCAAGTTAATGACGTAGACTTATATTGCAATTATCTGACCAACTTAAACCGCAACATTTTCTTGTAGTTGACAAAAATAAATCCTCAACCTTTATGGACGGACATTGGAGGCGGGAGCGTAGGAAAGACCGCACAATACGGAACGTCATAATTGCATCAATCCCATAAATGACCGTCTGCTACATTTTTAAAATTTCCTTCTCTTTTCACCGCCTCTTATCGCCTCTTATGACACCTTCAGGATGGAATGGGGTGGTGACACAATGTATTCTAAATCCGTCACCAAACAGACTGAATATCGGCAAAAATATGTTTTGTTCCTTCCGTATGACATAGTTCCCTACCCTCGTCTATAAGGGGTAGCCGGACAAAAATAAATTGTGAAGCAAAAATATCGAGGTCGACTGACACGGTCAGAGTGAGGTGACCTTTTGGCATTTCCAGGACAAACGAGACATTTTCGGCAACAAGTCCCACATTAATATTGTACCATTTTTGTGAGGTTTTCTCAATCGAAGATTTGTGATACGTGTATTAATAGATTAAGTGATTTAGAATATACAGTGTCACCACCCTATTCCGTCCTGAGGGTACCGAAAAAAGGAAATTACTAGGCCGAAAACCTAGCTGCAAGAGAAGGAAAACTACCCCCCATGTAAGCGCCGATGCTGCCTTTGGAACAACAGATCCCTGGTTCGATTCCGGGGTCCGGGGGGTAAGTGTCTTTGTCTAAACCAGAGGCACTTGCTCGGAGTCTGGGTGTCATTTGTGTTGGTGAATTACATGTTTGTAAACTGCCTCCGCGATGCCTCCGTTATACTTTGTGCATAGGACTCGTCTATAAAAAAAAAGGAAAAAATGAAGACTTTTTCGGTAGGAAAAAACTATTTACTTTTATATCAGTCTTTAAGTAGGCCAATAGATACGTTGCCCGAATATAGTTCCATGAGTCAGCTTCGGTGTAATAATCTCTAATCGCTACTAGGGCAAACAATTATCGTTTTGTTTACATTACCAAATGTTCTAGGCGGTTTAATACCTTGTTTGACTAGCACATACTTCCCTACCTACTTGGTACTCGAATTACCATGCTCACTTTAAGTCTTTCCTGCGATATGGTTGAGGAGGTAGAAGGCTGCCCCATGCGTCACTTGTCAACAGGTCAGGCATTTAAAGGTTACTATTGTTGACTAGATTTTCCTGATATTTGGCCCTTTCCGAGTTTGCTCTCACAAATCTGACTTATGCCCTGTACATGAAAATGGCGATCTTAAAAAAGCTACTACAGAGTTTCTTGCTGGCAGTTCTCAGTAGAGCTGCATTCAAACCGGTGGTAGTTGATAAATTCTTAACATTTAATTTTAAATGATAAAATTATTTTATTGTTTGACTGGTCAAGAGAGCTTTAATGAGCCAACTTGATTAAATGAGTTTTATTTTGAGACCAAACTAAACACTAGGTGAGACCCCCCATGTGGCAAGCTAAGTAAGTAAGTAAGCTAGTTTAATAACATATTTAACTTTACTACCACTATCAGTAACGATATACATATTATTATGTAAACTAGTGCATCTAAAAATAGTGTTATCAAAAGCAAATATGAGAATACGGCGCGTAGTCACAACAATACATGACGACGATTTATTTGTACTGTCGCGTGATGGATTGTCAACGACTCATCTTATCCTGAGGGTGTTGAGCAGAGCGCGAAGGAGTTACATAAGACGTCTAGATCCCCCTCGACCGTGCTGCCACCTTGGTGTGGTGAGGGGGCTTGCGTGCCTTTATGATCCGTTGGGGCCATACTGGCAAAGGGTCACCCATGCCGGGCGGGCCCACGGGGAGAGGCCAGACGAAGATCTGCACACGGAGTCGTGGTGGGTTTTGGCTCTGGGTCTCCTCTGTCCTCAGAGTTGCCTCGGAAGCCTTAACCTGCCGCGACACACGGTGTGGTCATGCAGTGGAGGGCGGCCAGGTGTTAAGGCCAGGACTGCCACCACTAGCAGCGGAACTTGAACCGCGTAATGGCGCGCTGGCAAACGTATGGACACTATTGGCCGAGTGCGCGCGTGCGCCTTTGATCTGTGCAGAAAAACCGACAGCGCTCTGAAGTGCGGCAAGTGGTCGTGAGCGAGCGCGAGTGGTGACCAGCTATGCCAAAAGAGTTCTATACACGTTGCCGCTTGCCTTTACTCGGCCAACTAGGCGAGCGACACCGAGCGATGGCCAGACAATGCAAATATACCGTCTATACGTTGGTATTGGCGTTCACTCGGCAATGCTGGGCCAGCGTATATTGCTGGCTTTACGGTCAAGTTTTCTGCCTTGTCATTTCTCATATAGGAATACCAGATAAATTGGAGTGGTGGACTTGATGTACAATGCTTTATTGGAACCAAGAGATGTGTTTTTGGATGATTAACTACAGAGTTTCTTGTCAGCTCTTCTCTATAGAGCAATATTTCCAACCGTTGTTAATTCCATGGCCAAGTATTTAAAAAATAACGTTAAGTATTCACAAACTTAAATGAATCCATTTTTACTTGGAATTTGTCGTAAGCGAATTTCCATACGTAAAGATTGGAGAGGCCCAGTGCCGGATTAACCACGTAGCAAGAGTAGCAATTGATACGGGCCCCGCGCGAAAGTGGGCCCCGTATAAATATAAACCCACTCACTCATCTTTGACTGAGCATAATTTTATGAGTGTAACTTAATAAGATGTGGTACCTATGTAGTTATATTAATAACCTACAAAATTGTAACCTTTAAATAGCAAATAAACGTATTGAGTATTGAATTGTATTATTACCACTTTATACTTAAGAACCCATAGCAGATCAAGGACTATTTGAAAGAATTTGCTAAGGGCCCCGCGCTTGCTTAATCCGGCACTGGAGAGGCCTAACCCAAAAGTAATGGTGTAAACGATAGTGATCTGCACCCTTGGTACGGTTAAACCATTATCACACAGCTGATAAGAAGTTGATCCCGATAAGAACGACCACGTGACGACAATTACCTAACGAATATTTATCTGTGCACGATAGCGATGCGTGTTGGAAAAGTACGATATCATCATACCTCTAAGTGTAGAGAGGGTAGGCAAACATGTCCTCAAGATGGAGATCATATGATAGGCTGCGCACATTTCGTGGGATCGTACTCACGATTTTAAACATTACACCAAAGGTAACCGAAACATAAAAAGCTCAAATAATAGATTTAAATGTGCTACAGATCCGCGGACAAAAAAAATCGACGTTCTGAAATAAAATTGGTTACAATTTTTATAGATTAAGTACTTTAGAATAGGATAGAATATTCTTTCTTGAGTGGAGACCGTGAAACGGCAACATAAGGTCAAGCTCAAGCTTAAAACAGGGCTCTATGGTGGCCTATGTCCAGTGGACTAGAGTGAGCTGATTATGATGATTATGACCCTTTAATGTAAAATATAACAGTCAAAATAATAAAAGTAGTTAATTACAGCCTCAGGTTATTATGCGCTGAATGTAGGCTGAATATACTTAGTAGTAGTAAGAAAAACGCGAGGATAGACTAATCCCCCATGACTGGGCATCCATGACGAGTTTCAATGTAAAAGAATGGTAAAAAAACTACTATACGGACTTGCGGGGTTATGCGGACTCCGGGATGCACCCACACAGTGTGAACATGCTCCGCGATATCCCTTATTCATGATCATTCTCATTGCAGACCCGATACAACTTACAAATTAAGTTTTAGATAAATAATAATTAAATAAATAATAATATCCTTGGACATTTCACACAACGCCATCTCGTCCCAAGCTAAGCAAACTTAATGCTTGTGTTATGGTAACGAGATGGATGATAAACTACTTTATACATTTTTTTTTGTAAATACATACTTTTTATAGATAGAAATGACACCCAGACTCCGAGCCAGTGCCTCTGGTTTAGACAAAGACACTTGCCCGACCCCGGAATCGAACCCGGGACCCGTTGATCCAAAGGCGGCACATCTAACCACTAGACCTTAACAATCTTAGTTATTAGTTAATTAGTATTTTTAAGTGTTTTAATGCATGTCATTTATGTTTGATTATATAAATAAACTAGCGACCCGTCCCGACTTTGCACGGCTGCAATGATGAACATCTAAATTTATTCGTGTTTCTCTACAATATTATGCATGTATTATACAATATATACCTTCCTCTTGAATCACTCTATCTTTTAGAAAAAACCGCTTCAAAGTCCGTTGCGTAGTTTTAAAGATTTAAGCATACATAGGGACGGACAGATGACAGCGACTTTGTTTTATACTATGTAGTGATAGTGATACTTACAAATTAATTTACGATGAAAGAATCTGGTACTATATTTGGTAGGCCTTTTGAAGTGCAATAAAAGAATTGTGGTTACTCTCTCTTCTACTTATCATATTTTTAGTCGTAAGCGCTTTGCAGCAGTCGTGGTCACGGGTGTTCAAAGTACAAAGAAACAGTTAAATCTACCGCCCCTAATTTTGTTTCATTCTAAACATCTCACCGTAGGGGCGTGCAATGAATTTATCTATTGATATATCAATCGCACACTCCAATCAAACACGTATTTCTAGAAACTAACGCAAATCAATCAATTATGTTAAGTGCTTTGCCGTGAACACTTTGACGTCAGTGCCCGTTACAGTTTTTTTGTCATTATCCCTGCGCATACGCATCGCGCATTGGTTATGTCACGTAGACGTACACGCGTAGGGCGTGTGCTAGCTAGCTCTTGAGAGCATGGTGCCACAAAATAATTAGGTACAGAAATCCACCTCATACCTACACTAGGCGGTTGCCTATTGCGGTGGCTTTGCCAAAATACTATCAATACTATACGCATAGTATCGAACATTTCAAAGTATGTCCCGTCATAAAATCATAAACAATGCGAGCGCGAGTGGCATAGCTGCTTTGAACACGCGTCTTGTGATATTTTTTAATGCAAATATGGAGCAACTAAAAGATATTATAACTTTTCAGTATGTATGTTTTATTCATAAATCTCCGCGTGACCAAAACTGCCACAAAGCATACGAAACGTCGGAAATAAAGAAACATAAAATTGATGCGATAAATCTGTCAAAAACTGTTTAATTTCAATGTAGTTATGAAAACCTCATGAAGAGTTTAACTTCTGTTCCTAATTACCTTGTGGTTGAGTGATGACCTGCTCTATCTAAAAAAGAAACATTGTAATCGGCATTTTCATTAAACTCATGGATTATAATTGAAAGATAACATATTCAGCCATTGATACAAAACACGTCTTATCTTTTCACAGTAGTTGTTTTATACAAATGAAATGTTGACATTGATAACATTGTGTTCATTTATAAGTACTTTAGTATTTTTAATCAATATAAAAATCTGGTCTGGTCTGATTTGCATATGACTAGTTTGCAATCGCAGGTCGCGGAGTATGTTCCCCATTGGGGGGCGCAAACTCGACCCTGAAGCGGGAGGGTCATCTTTCCACGCCCCGGAGTCCGAAATACCCCGGCTAGCCCCCGACGGCCGGGTATCCATGAGGATTTCCAACGAGAAAAAAAAGGCTTGCTTAAATTAATCATTTACAAAATTATTCACAGTTCAAAATAGAGAATGGTAGATAACTAGTGGTGACGGGTTTAAAATGCATGGCGTCACTACCCCATACCTTCCCGAGGGTGACGTAAGAGGTGACAAAAGGACAAGACAAGGCCGAAAACCTAGTAGCAAGAGAAGGGAATCATAAAACAAAACGCTGTGCCAACCCGTCTCGTGTGACATAGACACTATGTATTCTAAATCAAAGGGCAATGGAGAGGGCTATGCTCGGAGTTTCCCTGCGAGTCAGAAATGAGGAGATACACAGGAAAACCAGGGTCACCGACATAGCCCACCGGATTGCCAAACTTAAGTGGCAGTGGCCAGGGCACATAGCTCGCAGGACCGACGCCCGATGGGGCAAAAAAGTCCTCGAGTGGCGACCGCGTTCCGGAAGGCGCAGTGCTGGTAGGCCTCCCACACGGTGGACCGACGACCTGGTTAAGGTCGCCGGAAAGCAGTGGATGCGGGCGGCCCAGGACCGGCCTTTGTGGAGATCCTTGGGGGAGGCCTATGTCCAGCAGTGAACGTCTTTTGGCTGAAATGATGATGATGTTTGGAATGCTCTGGAGTGTCGGCAATATACAATTGGTGTTAGTTATTACAGCAAATTAAACTCCTTTGCATTATGTGTAATCTGTATCGCGGAGCACTTTACCGACATATAATTCACGACCACAAATTACACTTAAACTCAGAACAACTATATGTTTTTTGGATATTAGACTTTAAATCTTCTGAGTCGGACACTTAAAGTCACCAATTACGAGTAATAGCTCTCTTTTAGGTATCTTAGTTATAGAAGATTCAAGTTGACGATAAAAGTCTTCTATTTCCTCGTCCTTAGCAGAACTAGTAGGAGCATACACTTGAATAATGTTAAGTGGGGTTGGTGATGCGCTAAGTTTAATTGAGATAATTCTATCATTAATAGGGTGGTAGCCAAGCACAGAGTTTTTCCATAATTTAGGGATCGCAATAGCCACTCCTGAAAAGCTACTTTTATCATTGCCTGAGAAATAGATAGTGTGTTTCTCTGCGTCAAAGTGGCCGCTATCTTTCCAATGTGTCTCGCTGATTCCTGTGATAGTTAGCTTGCATCGCTCAAGTTCTTGTTCTAGAATATGAAGCTTTCCATCTTCAAGAAGCCCTCGCACGTTCCATGTGCCTATGCGATGGTGTTTTCTTAAATTGTAGTTATTTCTTCCAGTAGCATTTTTTCCACCAGATGCCTGGTTGCCTGCATCGTGATGGCCGGTAGCCCATTTCACACCCTTAGTCCCGGATAACTCTGGGCGCCGGTCGCTACGCGGATCGCTAGGCGGTCGTACACTCTCTATATGTTTACTCATCATTGCAACTCTCATGGGATAATAATGTAGTAGGTTCCCGTTACTTTCTACATCGCGGTACTAGAACCTCAGTGGCTAAAGTAATCCAAGAGTGAACCGGTTCAGAGCATATGGTTCATTCGCTTCACTTTGGTACTGATGGTTACCGCTGCCCTCCATCAGGTTCCAGGTTTTACGCCCCTGTAGCTTGCCTCCTCCGCTGGTTTGTCCGTACCGACAACTGTTGTCTCCGCCTTCCCCACCGTTGAGGTCTTCACCCGTGACCCTGGGCAAGGGTTCTGCGTTATACCCCACAGTACTGGGTCCCTGCTGAACTTCGCCATCTTTACATTCCGGCCTACTAGAATGCAAGATGCCCACTCCCGCGACGTGGACGCGCCAGACAGGAGTCGCCCAAGTGAAGAGTAGAGAAGGTGACTCTATTCTCCCAGGGGCCGAGTTAATGGACGTGTGTAGCCCCACGCCCAAAAGCGTGACTTTAAATCAGATAAATGTAAATGTTGTAAGCGTTTGAGGTATTTTACCAAAACACCAATTCAAAAAACGTTGATAACTTTCTCTGTGGATTACGTAAAGTACAGTAGTTTCAAGGAAAACTCCGAATGAATCCGAGGATACCCGAATAGACGCGATATCCTTTTCAGAACATTCCTATACGTTCGGCGAATATCTAGAAAGCAAAAAGCTTTATACTAAATGTTACGTGACGTTGTGGTAACCGATTTTAAATACACAGTCACCAACCCATTCCAACCTAAGGCTGACGACTGGAGATGTTGTATAGGAAATCTATCTGTACGTGAGATTTAAGTAGCGATCGTAGCACAGAGTACCTACTAATAGTTAAGTTCCACAGTGGACTAATCAATTAACATACGATGTAAAACATACTTCATACATAAAAACATAATGTTTGTGGTACACAGAAAAAGTGTCTATTTTCTTTAAACTTCGTTCGCGTGGTATTTAACAAAATTAAAAATTTAAATAAACCCCCGTCCCAAGGACCTAAGTTCCCTGTAAAAAGGAAAAAAGAATACATCGCCTTGGGGGACCGCTCCTACTTATTTATTACCTGACTCCTGGTCCCCCAACGAGATGTATTTTTTTTATTTTTTCCTTTTTACAGGGAATTTAGGTTCTTGGGTCGGGGGTTTATTTAATTTTTTAATTTAATTTTTATTTTCTGCTTTTTATAGGTACACGCTTATTATGATCGATTTATTATAACCGATTTTCATCAAACATGTCTAAGAACACTCGCCCGTAACTCACCTGTCATACAAAAAAAACTGTGTTGAAATCGCTTCATCCGTTCGAGAGCTACGGAGCCACAGACAGACAGACACGTCAAACTTATAATACCCCTCTTTTTGCGTCGGGGGTTAAAAAAACTTTATTATAGACTCCTAAAAAGTGCGTTAGATTGTGAATAAAAGTTGCCAATCCAACGCACTTTTTAAGTGTTATGAGTACTCCTTGTTAAATCAGGTATCTGCCAGTAAAAGTCCCGTGTAAATCGGTCCAGTTATTTCAGAGATTAGCCGAAACAAACAGACAGTCAGACAAAAGTAGTAAAAATATTTCTTTTGTATATGTACTGTTTACATGTACTTAGTAAAAAGCAGTTATTTTAATATTACAAACATATACTCAATTTTTTTAATTTGTTTATTTATAAATAAAAATACTGTAACATTGCTACATCATAGCCTACGCCGTAGCCGTAGTAGTTTGCTACGAATCAGTAGAACATTGTATGTTGTGAATTACTTCAAGAAAACCAATTTGATGCCTGTTCTAGAATGTCTTGTCAGATAGAGATCATAAGGAACAAACGTTTTTTTTATCTCAGGCTTTCAATGACCCACAGAGTCAGGTCTCCTCGGTTTTGATTGGGTAAATGACTTGGAGGCTGGTCGGGTTGGCATGGGATTTCATAACATTACCCTTGGGTGGTGATGTGTTCTGAGCATGGCATTGGCAGTGGAAGGAACTCTATGTTCCGTTTGATCTGATTGCATCATCATGCTTTCAATTTCAACAGGGCGTATATGACATATCTGATGATGCAAACTTTGCAGACCATCACCGTTTACCAGTTTTCTCAGCCCATAAATGACCCACTGCTGAGTCGAGCCTACTCCAGTTACATGGAGGGTAATTAGACTACTGTGCCACGCTGACCAGACGGGTTGGCACAGGGTTTCGTATCAAGTTTTCCTCCTCTTGCTTGGTTTCGGCCTTACCATTTCCTTTTGTAGACTCTTACGACACTCTCATTATGAAATGGGGTGGCGACACAATGTGTTCTTATTTCACACGGAACGTCCTTTGATGACACCCACAAAGACTGTTGGTGACACTGCCTATTAAAAAACCGTCACCACACGGTATAATGTTTACAATAAAATGACAGAGGGGACTCTCCGTTAGCCGTGAACGCCAGTGCGGCACCGTTCAAGTGCAGGGTTGGGATCGATGCAGCAGGTTCAAGGCCCCACCTTCCCCCACCACTGCGGGCTCCCTACCCCGTGACGTCAGAGCCATTCATGCCCGCGCCGGTCGATAGCTTTCAACGAAACTTGCGCTCCTACAATGCATAATAGACTGTAAACTCTAGGTAAAAGAGTAGATTTCCTTATAAAGGAATGGATATGAAGATTGGCGCTATAATATTCATTTGGGTTAGAAGATTTTGCTGATAGGCACCATCCATATTATTCGAATGTAAAAAATCATTGTCTTCTGATAAGCAGACGGTTTCATTGTGAAGGTATATCAATCAATAAATCATTTATTGCGCACAATGTAATGACTTCGTCCGCGTGATATTTAACATTGTGAAACTCAATAAAAGTAGCCTATGTTACATCAGCTATCTGCCAGTAAAAGTCCCGTCAAAAAAGGTCCACCCATATCAGAGAATAGCCGAAATGAAAAAATAGACACAAAAAAATATGTTTCGGTATGTGTACCGTGAATACATCCAAATGGACTTAGTAAAAAGTGGTGATTTTAATTTAATTGTATAGAGTATAAGAGGTCACTGCATCCAGCAAAATTCCACCTTACAGCATGCATTTTTTTTTAATGTATTAAAACTATGAAATACAAGATAAATAAATACCCAATAACACACATGGTGTGATACAAAATAAAACAATTATGTCAAATATTATATTGAAACATCATTTTGAAATTGTGTAACGAATTAATAACAATTTTGTACAAGAGAACTTGATCAGCTTATTTTTAACCGTGGGTTCGATTTTGTAAGTCAGTCGGTAATTTGTTAAAGATTACTGGACAAAGAACGGATTTAGAATACACAATGTCACCAACCAATACCAACCTGAAGGTGTCGTAAGAGGCGACTAAATAACGCAAAAGGCAGATCACCTAGCCGCAAAAGAAGGAAAACTTGATACAAACGCTGGGCCAACCTGTCTTGTCAGCGTATTCCCTCCATGACTTTGGAGGAGGCCCGACTCTGAAGTGGGTTGTTTATCGGCTGAAACGACGGTACAAAGAATCTTCTGTTGCATTAGTGCAGTTTCTTGTGTCGTGTAATGTGGAAAATAGAACCTTAATTTTCCGAAAAATGTACACACTTCTAAAATAAGTATAGATGGGAAGGTTTCATATTGCTCTGTAATAATCCTTATTATTCCGTGTGGTGACGGATTTAGAATATGTCGCCCCCTCCATTCCATCCTGAGTGTGTCGTAAGAGCCGTCAAAATGAAATGATAAGGCCGAAAACCTAGCGGCAAGAGAAGGAAAACTTATTACGAGCCCCTACTCCAACCCGTCTGGCCAACTTGGTACAGTAGGTTTTTTTTGTTTCGTTGGAAATTCTCATTGGATACCCGGTCGTTGTGGAGAAGCCGGGGTATGTGGGACTCCGGGGCGCGGAAAGATGGTAATAAGCACCCCCGCCTACCCACTAAAACCAACGACGTTCAACGACTGCTCGCTTCAGGGCCGGGGGTTGGGCACCCCAATGGGGAACACACACGGTGCAGCGGTGTCAGTCGGAGAGAGAGGCTAGCAAAGGACCGCTCGAGCCACTCCTCTAAAACTGGCCGCGCCTCTATTTCATCCCGAAGTAGGCTAATTACCCTCCATGTACTGGCTCAACAATTATGGCTGAGTAGTAGAACTAGCCAATCAGGTTACCATAATTATGCGGACATCGTTTTCAGATAGTTCAAACTCAAACTGAAAAGTATTTTTATCACAACGATCTTATTAATCGTTTTGGTACAACCAACCGTAATGGTTACCTTAATTATTCCGACATCATTCTCAAATTGTTCAAACTAAAGGCTAAAGGCATTTAAGTAAAAAAAAAAAATATGTTACAACACTCTTACAAATTGTCTTGTTAAAAAAACACCATAATCTTTCGGCTCTTGTTCCCAGCTAGGTGGTAGTCTCCATACACTCCTATCGTTGTGGAATCTACGGTCATACCTTTCATACGCATGTCCTTATTCACACAATCCATCCATCTCTGTACCCTTACGTCCATCCACATTCATATGAAAACTACCACCGAATGCTGCTCCACTGAAGCCTTATACTGAAGTAAATCTGTATTTGCTTTTATAAATTAAATATCTGTCTCGTTTACTAAAAGTGTCCGACTGTGAATAAACATATCTTTGAAGTCAAAAGTATTTTAAATGTCGAATGCTGTAGAATCTAAACGTATTGCACAGACATACATATTTACGTATTAGATGTCTATTTCATCATCATCATCATCAGCCCACATTAGTCCACTGCTGGACATAGGCCTCCCCTAAAGAGCGCCATAGCGCCGTCTTCAGCTTGACGCATACAGCTACTGCCCGCAACCTTTCGCAGATCGTCGCTCCATCTAGCAGAGGGCCGTCCTACACTACGCTTGCCGATTCGCGGTCTCCACTCAAGAACTCGTCTACCCCAGCGGTTGTCGGTTCTTCTACAGATGTGACCAGCCCACTGCCACTTCAGTCTGCATATTACTATTTGTTACATATCATAAAATATGCGACAAACCCATCAATCTAATTGGTTTCAAATCAATTATTTTAATAGGTTTGTCGCATTCGTTCAAAATCAAGGATTACGCGAGCAAGAGCTAGCTTGTTCTGTAAAACAGAAGAATCTCGATGAACCTAAATAAATGGACTTTGGAAAACAGCGCAAACACATAAGTTGGATCGGCACCGTCCTAACTCCTATTGTACGAAGTCAGCCAGAATTCCCACGACCGCCAACGCTCCCACGGGCAACCCTAAGTAACCAGTCAAAGCGATAAAATATATCTACTGCTACTGTTTCTCAGTCCACTGCTGAGGCGGGCCTTATTTTTTGGTTTCGCTGGGGAAATCCTTTATGAATACCTTCGCATCAATATTTTTGTCGCATAACATACGTTATTTATTTCTATACTAGCGGACCCCACAGACTTCGTCCTGTCAAAAAGATAGCGGCAATAAAGTGCAATTTGACTCTTTGACGTTAGGAACACACCTACATTGCTTAGACAACAGTGACTGGTTATAATTTAATAAGAACTTTATACAATAGCAATAAAGCTCAAATTGTCTCTACGATTTAGTTAGAAAACATTTGTATGGGAAAAAGAAAAAGGCTGTTTTAGGGGCTTTCCGGCAATTATTCGAATTTTTCTCGCCGTAAAAACCATACTTTAACTTCAGCGAACATTCTAAAAAAAGAATTGGCCAAATTGGTCCAGGCCTTGTTGAGTTATGCGCTAACTAACACATTTTGCGATATATATTCTAGAAGATCATTATCGCAGGAATATTTATCCAAAGGACATCCCACACAGTTAACTATAATGCACAGATTCGGTGGTCAGACTAAATAAAAAACTACTCATAATCTTTTAGAAACAACCAATAGTCAAACATAATATATGAAACATTATGCTGATTAATAAGGCGCCGTTCAAAGAAGTTTGGGCTAACAATAAACCCTGTCCGCGCCGCGGTTCGCAGTTAAGTCGGGTCGGCGATTAAGGGGAACTCCGGAACCTACTCGTCTACCTACTAAAACCCCAGCAGTATACCCTGACATGTCACGCGTGGGCGCCACGGGTTCGTGTAAAGCCATTCCACTGTGACGCAAGCGACTATCGGAGGGCGTCCCGCAATTCAATAAGGTCAGGGCCGGATTTAGGGGTCCAGAGGCCTCGGGGCAACAAAGGAGTGGAGGCCCCAAATTGCAAAAAATGCGTGGTAAAATCAAGGGTCATGTTACATTTCGGGGGGGGGGGGGGGGGCGAGTGAGCGGATAATTAAGATTAATATAATCAAATAATCATGTATTTCTAAAGTACTTTAGGCTGTAGGTAAAAGCGAAAAAAATATCAAAGGAAAAGATGTTTACTAGGTTTACTAGTTGAAATTTGAAAGAATTTTTTTTCCGATATCTCTATTGTGGAGGCCCCCTGCTTGTGGAGGCCCCGGGGCTTTCGCCCCGGTTGGCCCCCCCTAAATCCGGCCCTGAATAAGGCTTACGTCGGTGGCTGGTCCTCCGATTCACCACTGGCCTCTAAGGCGGAGGCAGGAGGTGACCGTAGAATCGCCTACTCCCCGGCCTCCGCTTGCGGCATGAGTCAGCTACAGCATCCTCCTTTCTGATCCGCTCCAGCGCCTCTTTCGGCGACATAACGTCCTCGCAGAAGGGAGTCAGCTTCTGATTCGGGCGTGCTGTAGCTATTTTTTTTTTTTTTTGCCCGGGGTAAAATCCTTTATGGACTATCCCTGCCAGCCTGGAGATGGCCAACAGGGGGTGTGTGGGAGTCCCCTCCGCCTCCGTCAGGAGACGGAGTCATATCCACTAACCGTCCCCGGGGTGTACCGTCCCGCGCTTGCTGCCCCGTGGGCCCTGACTGTATCTCCACGGGGACAGCGTGCGCTGGGGGAACGTGCTGTAGTAAATACACATGACACCCAGACTCCGAGCAAATGCCTCTAATTTACATAAAGATTTGCTCGACCCCGAAATCGAACTAGGGAGCCGTGATCCAAAGGCGATAATAGTCTATTATAAGTAGTACTGGACGCTAAAGGCAGATCGACAAATTATAGTATTGTTAACGATTAGTTCTACATCTTCACTTCACTGGTGAAAGGTCTCTCTTGCATTGAAACCGCATAATTATGTGCGCAATGACTCGGTGTAGATCGACTACGCGCGTAGCGCTCGTAGCGTTTCGTAGGCCAACGTTTCGTTCGATTTAAATTCAGAACTTCATTGTAACTAGACCAACGAGCCAGTGCCTCGTTGGTCTAGTGGTTAGATGTGCCGCCTTTGGATCAACGGGTCCCGGGTTCGATTCCGGGGTCGGGCAAGTGTCTTTGTCTAAACCAGAGGCACTGGCTCGGAGTCTGGGTGTCATTTCTATCTATAATAAGTATGTATTTACAAAAAAAAATTTATATAAGTAGTTTATCATCCATCTCGTTACCATAACACAAGCATTAAGTTGCTTAGCTTGGGACGAGATGGCGTTGTGTGAAATGTCCAAGGATATTTATTATTTATTTATTTTATTTGTATTCAGTCCATGTGGTGACGGCTTTAGAATACATAGTGTCACCACCTCATTCCATACTGAGAGTGTCGTAAGAGCCAACAAAAGGAAATTATAAGGCCGACAACCTAGCGGCAAGAGTAGGAAAACTTAATACGTAACCCTATACAAACCCGCCTGGCCAACTTGGTACATTCAATTACTTTTTTGTCTTCTTTGGAATATGACAAAGCTGTAAAACTTGATACGATACCCAGTGCGGCCCCGTCTGGGTGCCATTCAGCAGTGAGTCGCGTACGGGCAACGGTTTTGTATGTAACTTTATAAACCTTACACATTAAAATCATATAATGTGTGTAATATACACACTCACACATTATATCGAAAATAATGTGTGAGTGTGTATATTACACCATTCTCTCTTCCCATTGTCTGTTAGATGGTACGAAGTTTGCAGGAATTTAGTAGAATAGCGACTCTTCATCTACGCTACAGTCATAGCTACACGCCCTGCCGGGGGCAGAGCGTGGGCGTCTGACGTCATCATCCCCCTTCCCACACCACCGCCCCCTTCAACTTGACATTCGCAAGGCTCTATCGATTGGCGAACCCCCGCAATGCCGAGGACAGCTCTGTTTACATTTTCATACGCCTTTGTGAATGAAACTCCGACGCTTAGTCGATGTATATTGTACAAGTTATTTTTAATGTTGCTTTGTTTTTTATATTTTCCTTATGTCGACGGATTTACAATATATTGGGTTACCACCCCATTCCATCTTCCGGGTGTCGTAAGAGTCGACGTAAAAAATGACAAAGCCATAAAGGTTAGGCTAGGCAAGGAGTACAGATCCCACAATGCCGCAACAAGGACGCGAGTTAGAGCAACCCGGGGAGGTTTAGTGGGTAGGCCCCCACTCTGGGGGAGAGTCCCACACGCCCCCCCTCGACCATCCCCGTGGCCGACGGGGATAGTCCAAAACGGATTTTACCCGGGCGAACAAAAAAAAAAAAAAAGGCAAGAGAAGGGAAAAATCGAAACGAAACCCTGTGCCAACCCGTTGGACCAGCTTTCCACACCCTCAGGATAAAATGAGTGGCAACACTACTACTATGATTCAGCCCATAAATAACCCAGTGCTGAGTCGGTCCTCCTCCCATCACAGGGAGGTTAATTAGCCTACTGTGCCACGCTGGCCAGACGGGTTAGCGCAGGGTTTCGTCATCATCAATCAAGTTTTCTTTCTCCTACGGCTAGGTTATCGGCCTTGTCATTTCCTTTAGTCGGCTCCTACGACACCCTTAGCCCCTGTACGCACTAGTGGCAGGCCGCCTAGTCGGCTAGCCGCTAATGCGTACAGGGGCTTAGGATCTGGGGAATCTATTGCTCGAAAAATTATGGTAATCAAGTATATATTTTTTTTAAATTATTTTGATATAAATTCAAACTGAATAATATTATACACTAAAGAATACCGTATAGTAGTCATTATTATTTTGTAAAATAATTATCATCTTAAACACTGACCTCCAATACTAAGTACGAAACTTTTAATATATCAATTGTTTCTAAACTATAGAAGTTTGAGATTAAAAATAAAAAACGTTTTATAGCAAATGTTAACACCTTTGTCGAGTCCTTTTTATTTCGAAAGTATATCTTGTGTTCTTAAAAAGTTATTGCAATTTTAAAAGTGTGATATGTACTTAGTTTTGCAGCCCAGTGTATTAATTTTTTTCTATCCAAATAACTCGGGACAGGACACATTTATCCTGAATACCAGGCTACCTAACAGGAATTTCTGTTTTAACACAAACGTGACCTTCACGAGCGACCTCGCCCCTCCAGGGGTCCTGTGACGTCAGAACGCTGACCTTAATAATACACCGCAAGGTCGAGTCTTGACGCTAACGTAGTTTTCCTTAAAGTAATGAAGAACATTGAGATATATTTTTAAGATTTTTTAAAAGATAGTAAGGTTATTTGTAGTATTCTCCATAACACAAGTTAATATAACACAATAATCAGCTAAATCTGTAGCTTCGTAGTTATTTAGACTGACGTGTTTTTTTTCTTTTGTTTTTTTTACTCATACCGAGTCAATTTCTCAAATATGTATGGTAACATCGAACAACGCCAAAAGGTGTCGCGTGCCTGAGTTGGAGGGTATTATTTTTATTTTAGTTTTCTTATATATTCAGGACATATTACATTATTTCTCCTTCTGCTCGTCATAGTTGCTGTATTTATTTATTAAGCAAACATACAATGTGTATGTAGAAAGAAAGAAAGAAAAGGAAGAAAAATATCTTTATTCCCACAGGACACACAAGAAAGACATTAACAATATAACTTAAATAAAAAAATATAAAAAAAACAGTTCTGTTTTTTTTTTTAAACAGGGTCTTTACAACAATAATACGAGATTTCAAAACGTCACCAACGTGGCATGTTAGGCTAATTTCCCTTCATAAATTTGGAGGAGACTCAGCATTGGGTCATTTATGGGCTGAAACGACGATTCTTCTCAGCCTCTTAATAACTGCTGCTGAGTTGGTTGCTTCGATAGAGAGAAATTATTCTGCAATCTCACATTGACAATTTGCGTGGCTATGTGTAGATCGCACATGAGTTACTAAGTTAAGCCTTGCTGAGAGTGGTTAAAACGAAATCTAACAGTTATTACAAATGTAACAAAACACTCCTAAGAGGTCATTCGAAAACGAAATCTATCTTCACTACATATTATAAAACCAAGTCGCTGTTGTCTGTCCGTCCATATGTATGCTTAAATCTTTAAAACTACGCAACGGATTTTGAAGCGGTTTTTTTTATAAGATAGAGTGCTTCAAGAGGAAGGTTTTTAAGTATAGTACATGCATAATTGCACGCGTGCGAAGCCGGGCGGGTTGCTAGTTATAAATAAAAATGATTGCTGTTCGTTAGTATCGCTAAAAATCGAGAACGACTGGACCGATTTGGCAAATTTTGGTCTTAAAATATTCGTGGAAGACAACCTTCCCTGGGAAATCACTTTTTTAATACGCATTATTTTTGTTACAGTTAAGGGTTTGGACATATTTTAATGAAGTTGACACATTCTGGTATTATCATTCAGGTTTTTTATTTATTGATTCTGAGGCGGTACGAAGTTTGCCGGGTCAGCTAGTTTTTTTATATAAAAAATTCGTCTATAATAACTGATATGAAAAACAATACGATTGCAACAAAACTCCTGACTGTGCCACACACTCGTGTAGGCGTCACCGTACAGATATTTCCAACATTAAATATAGACTCTGGGTTACCCTATGAAATTATTATCATTTAAAAAAATAAAGAATGTGTACACATTTTATCGTTAACCATGTAGCTGGTATTAAATTTTTAGGTAGCTACTTTTTTTAGGAATTTAAGTTTTTTTTTCCTTTTTATATATGTTATTCAGCACATTTAGCAATTAGCAAAGGATAGAGAGAAGTGGGCATCATTGGAGGAGGCCTTTACACAACCTGTCGACCTTGCTAGTAATTAAACATAGTGTTAGATAAGAAGAAATGTAGCAGGATCAAATAAAGGTTTTTTATTCTATTTATTATATATGTTAATTTATATGTTTATTTGATGAAACACAGTTAAACAAATGTAACAATGGTGATTTGTGACTTTTTGTACAAGACAGATCATTTTAAAATAGCTAGCTTCTACAGATTTTCTTGCCAGCTCTTCTCTGTGGAGCGGCATTCCGAACCGGTGGCAGTTTCAGATGAATGTAGATATGACGCCGATAGGTAGTGTATGGAGACTACCACTTAGCGTGGGCAAGGGTCAAATGATGAAAATAGTGGTTTTAAAAATAATATAAGAGTTTTGTTATAAAACCTACGTAAATAAAGTTCCTTTTGAGTTTTAGAGGCAATAAACTGTTATTATGTTTATGAAATTCCATTGAATTAATTCAAGTGGCTTAACGGAGAAGTCGCACGCAGCCGTGACGCAAGTCCCAGTATAAAATTCACGTGGCAGTAGTCAACCGCACCTGATCGTCTCGTGGTTTTAGCGTGATCGTTGACGTCATCATAACAATTTCGATATAGGTACGTAGTGTCCGCACGGAACTACGAAAGCTATAAATTTTGTGTTAGTCCAGTTATCTATTATTTCGTGTGGGGTGTGGGTAGATCACCTAGCCGCGAGGGAAGGTAAGCTTGATACAAACCCCTTTCTTTTTTGGTGACGGAGGGGAAATGCTTTAAGCATACCGCCGCACCTCTAGGGTGGGGTCGGCGATTATATGGGGCTACTCGTCTACCCACTAAATATGCTTGGGGCGCCACAGGTTCGCGTAAACGCACTCCACTGTGACGCCCCGACGACGTGCCCGCTACACGAGCAAGCGGCTATCGGAGGGCGTCCTAGGAAATTGGTGTCTTACCAGCGTGACACAGTAGGCTACTTTCCATCCATGAATTTGGAGGAGGGCCGACTCAGTAGTGGGGCATTATTGGACTGAAATCACGACGAGTGATTTGTATTAAGACAGTAACAAGCATCAAATACGTTATTACGTATGTACAATTTATTTGCCACCCCCTGCAAGTTAAGCAGTGTCGAAATGAATTCATTATTCATTTTATCTATTCATTTACAATTTGCTTTAGCTCGCATTGTTACTCGCGTTGATTTGGAAATCCGATAATTTGATATCTAAAAAAGGTATACGTGTAGTGTGCGACCTTATTTAGAATACTTCAAATGTTAAGTCCAAACCACTTCTGTATTGATTTTAAAGTCGGTTTACATTTTATAGTTTAAAGATATTTAGATAAATATTAATGTGCGGATAGATCCTACTATCCTACTAATATTATAAACGTGAAAGTTTGTAAGTATGGATGGATGGATGGATGACAGTGAAACCTTATGTTGTCTATATTTAAATATGGCTGTAAATTTGACAATAAGAAATATGAATTTAACTGAATATCTCTATAAATTTACACACAATATCTTTAGGTATCAATTGTAGCCTATGTGTTATTCTGATGTATAAGCTATATTATTGTAAAGTTTCATTAAAATCCATTCAGTAGTTTTTACGTGAAAGAGTAACAAACATCCATCCATTCATCCATCCATACTTACAAACTTTCACGTTTATATTATTAGTAGGAAGTAGGCATGGAAGTAGGATATCTATTCGGCGCGGAGACGGATTCCAGCATCGCTAACGCCATCTATGTACAGTCAGTGTAATCTAGCAGCGATTAGTGTATTCGAATATGTACGTCCATGGATTAGGTATTTAAATTCCTCAACATAGTAAATTAAACTTTTAACTTCCTATAAAGTAAGCAATTATTTATTACAAAACAATCAGGCCAACATACCAAAACAATAACAACAACACACCCATATGACGCAATTCGCGCTATCGACGAGCATGTGCTTGCTTTATTACGTAAATGCTTAGTACAAGTAAATGATAATTTCAACAAAGCGTCTAACAGGCCCATTAGCTCAGTTGGTTAGAGCGTCGTGCTAATAACGCGAAGGTCGCGGGTTCGATCCCCTCATGGGCCACGATTCTTTTTTTGTTTTTTGATTAACATTTTACATTCGTTTTATAGATTGATATGCGTATTCATTGTGAGAATTCTTATTTTGTTATAATATCTCTAATTACACCGCGAAGATATTCGAGGCTCGATCTGATAATTATTATCCAGCTTTTACTACTACTACTACTCTGCCCAGACATGACCCACTGCTGAGTCGGGCCTCCTCCAGGGCAGGTACATGATAGGTGCCACGCTCGCCAGACTTGTTGGACAGGGTTTCGTTCAGGTTTTCCTTCTCTTGCGGCTAGGTTATCGGCTTGTCGGCTCTTACGATACGTTCAGGAAGGAATGGGGTGGTAGCTCTATGTATTCTAAATATATTACCATAAGGAAGTAAATAATAATTTAAATATAATTATAATTAAATATTGACTAAGTTAATACTCTTAGATAGCATTTTAGCTATTTAGTATGAAAAAAAACACCGCATAAATCCTTCAACATTTTTTAAATATTAGCAGTCACGAGTTTAAGGATTTTTTTTGGTGCAATAAAAAGGTAGTGTGTTTACATAACTTATTACTTATACCAGACAGCGTTGTGTTAGAACTCTCGTGTTCGCTCCTAAGCAGTGCTAATAGACTCGACACGAAACCATGATCAGTATCTGACTAAAACTGGTTTGAACTTGAACAAAAAATGCAATAATTTTCCAGAATCCCTGTGAGATAGAATTACAAAAAGAATAGAGGTGGCATTTTTATTTATTTTTTACGCATGCGATAACGAGAGGAATAGAATATAAAATAGCTAATTGAAAACGAAAGTTTTATTGGGAGCCCCTAAGAACTGCGTGGCCAATTTTGAGAAACCCAGAACCTGAAGTGGTAATTAACGACATCTTTCAAACTACAAAAAAGAACTAAATTCCCACTGCTGAGTCAGGCCTTGTCCAATTACATTAAGGTTAATTAGCCCACTGCGCCACGCTGGTCAGTTGGGTTGACACAGAGTTTCGCATCAAGTCTTCCTTCTATTGACAGACTGGGTTTTCTGCCTTGTTTTTTCCTTTAGTCCGATCTTATGACATCTTCAGAATGGAATGGTGCGGTTACATTACATATTCTAAATCCGTGACCAATTGCTAAAACACCCATACAACAATTGCTTGCACCTTGTACAGGTGGGCCGAACCGCTACCGGTTAGAACCGGTCATTGCCAAGTCTATTGTTCTAAGTCACAGTGGTTATTCACCTTGACTTTGATACCATACTTGAATAAATAAATTATTAGAGGAAGTCTGTTGCTTTGTATGTATAAAAAATACTATTTCGAAGTAAATAGTTACTTTAACTTTTAAGCAAAACCGGTTGGCGCCAAAGAGAACAATCTAATATATAAAATTCTCGTGTCACAGTTTTAGATGCCAAACTCCTCCGAAACGGCTTGACCGATTTTGATGAAAATTTGTGAGCATATTGGGTAGGTATGAGAATAGGACAACATCTATTTTTCATCCCCCTAAATTTTAAGGGGGGGGGGGGGGGGAAAAAAATAATATATTTATTTTTAGAGAAAATTTTTTGCTTTTATGTTTTTAAGATTCAGCATAAAAAAATACAAACAACCCTAAATTTTCACCCCTCTACGATCAACCCCTATTTAATTACATGGCAAAACAACGTTTGCGATAGGAGATGTTGTATAGATAGATTGAGTCATCACGATATCTCTGGAACCATAAGACCTAGAGGGATGCGCGGGGTGGGGGTTGCGCGTGGTGGGGGTTGCGCGGGGTGGGGGTTGCGCGGATAGGGGGTTGCGCGGGGGATGGTTAATTATTTGGCAAAACAACGTTTGCCGGGACAGCTAGTTTTATTATAAAAAAACAAAATACCATTGCCCGTTGCTTAAATTGTTGGTGGAGAGCGTTACAATTCCAATTTTGAAAATGAATAAATACTGATTTCATTTTCCAACACTGTGATATCTATCACAGTCACACTTAATATGTATTAAGTACAAGTTATAGACTGTAGCTTAGCGCGCAGGTATCAACATCTGTATTGCCGAATTGTATATGAGTGATGATAGTCTAAGAGATGCCCAACCAATGATTCCCGATAGCCACACTCGCAGCAGAAACCTATGTTCCGTTCGCCACTGGACTATATCTTGCGTTCTAGGCGTCCAATTCTTGCCCACGATCTAAGTAGAACAAATCATCGCTACTTCTAGCAGGATTACCCCTGCACTACGTGGTATCCACTCCAGAACCAAGCCCACTACCATTTGAGTGTGCTTATTACTTGGGCTATTTCGTAAACGACATAGCTTGAATCCTTGAATGATTTAAATGTACTAAAAAATAATTAATTGAATTTACAATCCTTTTATTTCTCTACATTTATTTCCATTAAAACATTTGAGGATAAAACATTTTCACATACAATTGTTTATAATCTTGTTATTAATGTTTGTAATCATAGATACAATTGTTTATAAAATTCTGGCAACTCGCTTTCAATGCAAATCTTTATCGATTTATGAAGGTTCAGTATAAAATTGTACCCTTTAATATTATTTCCACAATAAAAACGGTAGATGTCACTATTATATATATCATTCTTAGATCATACAAATATTCTGTTACATAAACCAAATACTTCTAAAAACTGAATAATTTATGGTTATTCAAAATCTAATACATTTTACCATTATAAGAATTGAGTTAAGGTACAGGATAGTTTCTTTGAGCTTTGTAATTCCCGCATCCCGAACTAGAGGTAAAAAATGTAGAAAGTGTCTTAAAATACAATTTGATCAAGTTTTCTAAAAATGAAATTGGATCATTTACATTATGAAAATTAATAACAGCAATAATCTCATTATTGTAACATCAAGGCACTTAGAAAACCGAACTACAAAATAGTGCGACGGGCAACCAATTAATAAATAGTTCAGTAAAAACATATATTTTAACAATGCTTTTAAATAATTTCTACACAATTTTATTGTGTTTATGTTTGGCTAGAGATGTTGATGTATTAATAAAAATGGATGTCTATGTATATTATTTATTGCTCAATGTTTTTGTATTACTTTTGTACAATTCCCTAACTGCTGCAGCGACGGTCGTAAGATTTTCAGACATAAACTTACAACTAATTGCGAAGGATGGTCGAAACAATAGAAACATCTATAGTATGATACTAAAATTAGTCGATAGTATAATAATTCTAAAATATGTATAACAACACAAAAATATTTCAGTTCCATACCCTTGGGATTCAATAACAAAAAGCAACCATAATATATTAACTAAATAATGACTTATATAACTAGTTATTATACATAATTATATACAGAAAAGGTTATGTGCAGATCTAAGGAAATATATAATATATACTGCGGTCGGTATGATCAAATCCACATAAAAAATACCTTTTAATCCAATTCGGTTTACAAAAATATTATTAACGTATTATGCAATGAATTTTTAATATATTTTTTTTTATATATTTATTGTGACATACATAGTTTTGTGTTCTTGTCTATTAGGTGACGGATTTATGATATAGTGTCACCATTCCAACGCGCGTGTTATTTTATAATTCACAGTAATTTACAACTCGCTATTTAAGTCCTATTTATTGAGATGCATCGATAATCGAGTGATCGAAATAATCGTATAATTTCACCAATAAATTATTGTATTGCTTTAAAGAAGTAATAGATCGATACATCTCTACTGTATTTTCTTTCCTGTAAGGAATAAATATCATTATTCAGACGAGTTTGACTTTTCATCCATGCCAATTGCACTGCAAATACTGCTAGCGCGATTCGGACTTTGGTTTGTCTGGCTTTAGGCGGATGAGCACTACTACTACTCAGCCATAAATGACCCACTGTTGAGTCAGGCCTCCTCTCGTCGGAGGCCTATAATGCCACGCTGGCCAGACGGGTTGGCACAGGGTTTCGTATCAAGTTTTCCTTCTCTTGCGGCTAGGTTTTCAGCCTTGTCATATCCTTTTGTCGGATCTTACGACACCCTCAGGACGGAATGGGGTGGCGACACTATGTATTCTAAATCCGTCACCACACGGACGGACAGATGATCATATTTCGAATAAATCAATAGTGTTTACACGTGGCCGTTGTCGAATTCCCTTCCTCCCCACCCTGATACCTGACTTTGTGTTGTGCGCAGCGTAATGCCGCAACATTCAGAGCGGCCATAAAGATTGGCGGGTACTGTACGTGCCCTTCGTTGCACAGAGGTCAGATATTATCAATGATGGCAACCCACCCAGCATCTAGCAGAGCTAGAATATCACGATCGATTGGTTTCACAGTCGTCTGCAGATTTTGAAATCTTATCAACTAGATATAGTGTCAAATGTTCTTAGCTGTCGATGACCAGCCATCGGTGCTTGCTGTTTTCAACCTGAGGCTGAAGAAGCGGTGTACGCACTCGTAACTTCACCTCCAGAGATCCCCCGGCAGGGCGCCGCCCGTCCATTAACTGTGGACATATTATAACAGCATATATTACAAGAAGAATAGAAAAATGTTTTATTGTATTAACCAATTAAGAGGTTCACAATCGTCAACGGATACATCAATTTTATAACACTACTTACTACCAGGTCGGAACGCGGCACCAACCAAAAAGACCTGGCGGAAGAAACTCGGTGGGCTTTTTTTTTAAACGCCACATTACAATGATCGTCTACTAACTAACTAGTTTTGTTTGGTTTCGAAAGGCGCTCAACTGAAATACGAATTTTATAATTTAAAAAAGATAGAATAATTAAAAATTACTTTACAAGTATTGAATCCAGAACAATTTCAACACTGAACAAAGATTTATGTATATCATAGGGCGGAGCTGCTGTCGTGTAAACTTTCCGATTTCAAATAGTTTTTTTAATGGTTCGGTTTATTAAAATCTTGCATTTGAGCAAAGAGTCTTCTAGTAGTAGTACTCAGAGCCAAATCTAGATAAATTTTTTCAATTTCAACACCATTATAATGTAATTATTTCTTGGCGGTTCTGATAGTGTTCTTATAAATCCTAAGACTCACCATCTTAATGAACCGATGTCTTAGGTTTTCGCGATTATAACACATTGAAATTAAACACTAACGAATTTATCGCGTGTATTTTACATTATTTAATTCCCGACGGCGCTCTCGTAACCATGACTGCTGAAAAGCATTCGAAACTTAGGGAATTTATTAATGTAAAATACGAGAGAATTTCATTTTAAGAATTTCAATGTGAAATGAAAGATTTTACCTAAAACATTTCTATGGGTTACTATAGTTACAAAATTTTCTGCTTGGATTCCTGACTGAGAATACTGAGTTCGTTTTAGTTTTCATCAAAATCGGGCGCTATACTATTTTAAGCGATTTTAATTGGCTTAAACTAGTAGTAAATATAAATAACATCGATTTCTTATATTTTTTATTCATGTATTTCATTGAAAGTCAACTCAAACACAAAAGATCTTTATTTACATAAGTTTTATCACAAAACTCTTAGAAATCGTCATATTTAAAACTACCATTCCCCAACTCTCGTTCCTTGTCACGATACCCAAGTAGCTATCGTCATTATCATCCTGTAAATACACTTCCCGAGCTTTCGGCCTCCCAAGACATTAGCTCAACAGGTACTCACCGGAAACGAGTCGTGTAACGTGACGGCAGTCTCCAGTGGCGCCAACTTGACGGTGACTGTTCCAATGAGAGAGTCCCGCCGGAACCAGCCGCTGCAACATCCGGCACTACAGCAGCTGCCCCAACACGCACACACTACACTACACGCCCCACCATATGGCACATGCTTGTCGGTAAGGTGAAAGAGGATGACGAAAGGAACAAATCGCACACTTTAAACACTGCATTAACTAAAAGTTTACAAACATGTAATTCACGAACACAAATGACACCCAGACTCAGAGCAAGTGCTTCTGGTTTAGACAAAGACACTTGCCCGACCCTGGAATCGAACCCGGGACCCCGTTGATCCAAAAGCGGCACATCTAACACCTAGACCAACGAGACACTCACTGGTCTTTCTAGACGGGTCTCGAATGGCAGACAACGATTGCCCATGTAAATATCGGTAGACAGACTGTTCAGTCTGTTGAGGTAAGACTGCCGTCGACTCAAGGACACTCCCTCGCTCTTTATATATTGAGAAAGAGAACAGTATGTGTAGCCAATTAGATTGATACTAATTAGGCAGTGTGCATTGATGGGAGCTAAGCTCAGATTACCTTTGATTGATAGGATACAAGCCCAGATGCCTAAGTCCGATGTGTAATGTGAACTTATTTTGGCTGTAATGATGATGACAATAGTATAGACGTTGAAATGCGTGGATGATCAAAGAAAACGGACAGTGCTTAAAGGATGAGCAGTGTTAAATGGTGTTTTACATGAAGATATCAGAATGTAAGTCGGGTGTTCGGAACGTTTTATGGCTATATTTCAAGCGTGAAATAAAGATGTATAAGCGTCAAGTTAGTTCAAGTTAAAAGATACCTGCATTAGGTCAAAAGCTTATAAAATGTCAACGACACAAGCCACACAGAAGGCACAAAAATTCCCATAACAAGTTAGTATTTTACAAAAAGTAGTATGTACACTCATTAAAAAGCAATTAACATAATCTCACATAGCAAAATAATTACAATATATATATTTTACAACCTATTTATCAACATACCTATTTATATATAATATTTATACCTATTTATCAACATAAAGTTCTAAAGTACAAGTAACATTGAAAGTAAAATTCATTCTACAAGAACTTTCTTCAAGATACAAAAGAATATCGATTTTAAAATGTGTTGTGGCGATATCTATTTCCTAACCAGTGTTTAAATAATAACAAGTTAACTTACCCTTCTGAATAAACCTCCAATTTTATCGCGTGGCGCTTAAATACCCGCAAACAAGGGCGAGCGCCCCTTTCTATCGCAAGTGGAAATACAGCATTGTACTCTGGGCTATTTGTATTCTTTACAACATATGTTCTGTCAGAGACTGGTGCCACCTAAAATGTATAAATTACTACACTACCTCAAGGCTTATAAAATTAATTACATTTTCAAAGAATAGGTCCAAAAACAGTACCCTGTGGAAACCCACATATATTTGGCTGATAGTTACGTACAAGAATTTGATTTCAGACCCATACATTAAGAAGAACGCCTAAACACATCATACCTAAAGAAACAATAAGAATGCAAAACTACCAGGGTTTATAAAGACTGTAAAACTTCTTATAACGTCATGTAATTAGCTGACGTGAATTCTAAATTAATTAATTGAACCAGTATAGGGATCACCATAAAAATATCACTAACCTGCGGATACGGAAATTCAAATTTAACGTAAGTGTCTATTTCTTTTGGGTTCGGCACGTTGTAGGCGATACCTCGAACGATTGTCAATTCTAAGTCGTTCTCATTAAGATCTGTATTGCATTGCACCACAGAAAACTGGCGGGTTTCGTAGTGGAATTTGGGTGGATTCTGGCCCAGGCTGAAAAAGGTAGATTTTTTAAAAGGTATGTTAGCTTCATTAATTTAATTTTTTATCAGTTACTGTAATGCCTTTGGCCCTAGGCTTGTGTGATGGAAAGCAACGCCAGGGTCAAAGATGGGGCAGGCAATTCAAGGAAATGTCGTCGAAACAGAGTAAAACAGCTTGACTTAGATGTGAGGGACCTATCACCAAGCATGCTGGGTTTTGTTGACAATTGCATTTACAACAGAGATAACTGTGTTCTATTAGCATATGTAATTGTTAAACCTAATAAACTTATAAAACCATTAACATTCTAAAAGAAATAATTTGTGTTTCATAAAGCATTATTTAGAAACTTACCCCTTAGCAACAACAACCACATCTAAATCTTGCTTCACATTTACAGCTAAATGCTCAAATCTATTAGCCTCAGCGATATTTCCCATGCTTTTATTATGATCTCTATTGGACAGACACAATTTCAATTGGTTGTTTAATTGTTGATGAAGTCTAGATAGAACATCTTCATCGTTGCCCCCTGCGTCTATCGGTGTGTTCGCGTCTTCTGGGGGACCGCAGTCTTCTGTAGATACTACATCGAAACTGGAAGATAACATAATTAAATCAATAGGATACATTCAACTCATAAAATACATATTCCTCAGTGTGTCTACTCCACATGAATATATACAAATAAATATAATTGGAGTGTCTGTTTGTAATAATATAATATCCAGTTTTTACTAAATGCGATAGTATGTATACACAGTACATAGACCAAAATAAAATATTTTTTTAATTTTCGTCTGTCTGTCTATTGCGGCTGGACCGATTTTGACGGGACTTTCACTGATAGGTAGCTGATGATATAAGGAGTAACTTAGGCTAGCTTCGCCCCGCGTCGTCACCCTCGGGTAACATCGCACCCGTGCGAAGACGGGACGGGTCGCTAGTAATAACTAATTTTAAACCCGATGTTAAAATAGCTAAATATATAGCTGAATATGTAGGAATGGGTTCTTGTTTGGTCATGTAGCGACCAGCATACATACTTTACACAATTTACCCGAAAATTTTGGACCATGAACATCAAGAAATATCGCGTACAAGAAGTCCTACACCGCGATAGCATTAAGCTACTCTAATCACAATAATTTTCTTAGGATATAAAACATGATTTGCTTCGTGATCTGTGATGACGATAAATGTGTTAATAAGTATGTACTGTTGTAATACTACTCAGCCCATAACTGACCCACTTCCGAGTCGGCCCTCCTCCCATTACTTAGGCCTGGTTTCCACCAAAGCAGAGAGGTGAGGAGACGAGAGGAGATGTGTTTTGAATAACCAATCAGGGTTCGTTATTTCCACATCTCCTCTCCGCTTAGCTTCGGTGGAAATAGAATAACGAATTGGTTATTCAAAACACATCTCTCGTCTCTTCACCTATCTGCTTTGGTGGAAACCAGGCATTAAGGGCAATTAGCCTACTGTGCGACGCTGGCCAGACGGGTTGACACAGGGTTTCGTATCAAGTTTACCTTCGAGTCGCGCGCGGGACGCTGTGACAAGCGCACGTAGTTTCGTTCGATAATTTTGCTTGCGAAGCGAGTTATTATTTTTTGCGTATACCCTCGTAAAATAATAAATGAGTGACGAGAGTAAAAATTATGAGGATAAAAGTGATGAAGATAAAAGCGACACAGGGAAAAGTGATGATGAATTCTTAAACGAATGCGAAAGAGAATTAGAGGAAACTGAAACGAGGAAGAATGAGAAAAGACAACGTGAGAGCGAAAGTAGTGAAGAAGGATTTATAAGTGTATCAAATCGAAGAATAAGAAGACCAAAAAAGGTACTGAAAAATACCCCTGTAAGAGGAATTAGTAATTGTGAGAGAAATAGTATTATGGAGGAAAACATGGATGTTGAAGAAAAATATGAAGTCTGCCTATCATCTTTAAAAGCTCTGCCAAAATTGCTGGCCTTAGCCAAACTGTTCCGAGGGGAAAGGATTGAAATTAAAAATACAATTAAGTATAAGAGTCCATACAGAGCGTTTATCCAGTTTGAAAATAGGATGCAAGCCGAAAAATTAGTAAATAATAAAAGATTGCAAGATTTAGATATAAGAGCGCAATTTTCCGATCAAAACAAGATGTCATACGGTATTGTCAAAGGGATAGATTTAGATATGGATGAAAAAGAATTGTTGGAAGTTTTAGAAGCGTCATGTGAGATCCAATCTATTAAGAGGATGAGAAGAATGAATTCAGATCGAGAGTGGGAGGATAGCGAGACTATTCGTCTATGTTTTGAAAACCCCACCCCCCCTACCTTTATCAGTGCTTATGGGTGTAGATTTGCCGTTGAAAAATATGTATTTCCTGTAACCCAGTGTTCGTTGTGCTGGAAATTCGGACATATAAAAAGGTTCTGCATGAGGAATAAGATAGTATGTCCTAAATGTGGCAAGGGACATAGTAACTGTGAGACTCAAGTATACACGTGTCCCAATTGTAATGGGCCTCATATGGCTTTAAATAAGTCCTGTCCATATTTTACGAAAGAGAAGAAAATCCGTTTCATTATGAGTGAGCAGAGCGTGGTATATAGTAAAGCTTTAGAAATTTATCTAAAAAGTAAACACCAAAAAGAAAAAACAATAGAAGTAGAATACATGAATGCTGAAACCACAAACTCTAATAATTTGATGAGTCAGCATAATATAGATAGGACATATAGTAACGTCGTAAAAACAACCGCCGTTGTTCACAACGTTTCAAACAACAACAAGGCAATAGAAAAGAACTCAAACTCAGAGTCGATACAAAAACAAATCAGCACTAAACAGAAGGAAACAAACCAACGGTATGACCAACAAATAATAGAAATGGAACAGGAAGTGGTAAACACAGAAAATCCAGAAATACAAAAGATGCAAGCTAGAGAAGAGAATACCGGGAAAAACTCTGAAAGACAAAAAGAAAGAAAATTTGATATTTGGAATTTACTTCTTAAAATTAAAAATATTGTAATGTCAAAAAATAATAGTGAAGAAAAATGTACATTAGTGTTGAAGGCAATCGTTCAAGAATGTAAATCATGGATTAAGGAATTATTTTCGGCTGTTGGGATATCTGAATTTTTTTTAAACTTATTTAATGGATAGAAGTTTTAACATTTGTCAGTGGAACTCACAGAGCCTAAGACCAAAGTTAGTAGATTTTGAGGCATTATTATTTAAGGAAAAAATTCACATAGCTCTCATCAGTGAAACATGGCTAGATGCAGATTTTGACCCATACATTAGTGGGTATAACATTTATAGGAAGGATAGATGCGATTCCTACGGAGGCGTGGCGGTAATTGTTCACAAATCTTTACAGTCACAGGTTTGTTCCACCGGAGCGATAAATCCAGGTATAGAAGCTATTTATATTAAGGTATTAAACTGTACATTTTTAGAAAACATAATCTCGATATACTGTCCGTCCTCAGTTCGCACGACACAGTCTGACTGGGAAAAGGTCTTTAGTTTATCTAATAGCAAGACGCTGTTAGCAGGCGACTTTAACGGCCACCATACGAATTGGTCTTATAAAAATGATCAGAGAGGCATACAATTGCTCGATTCGGCCCTAGAGTACGGGTTTATGTCGCTCAATAACGGAGACGCTACAAGAGTTAAATTAGTAAATAATGTGTTACAAAAATCATCACCTGATATATCCTTTGCTTCAACGGATATTGCTATCAATTTTAGATGGAAAATTCTTAATGAAAACCTAGGTAGTGACCATCTTGTCATAAAAATTTCAGTAGACATGGCGGACTTTGCAGAATATAAGAAGAAACGATTTTTTTTGAATGCGAATTGGCCTAAATACTGAGAGGATCTTTTAAATTCTTTTTTTCATGTTGATAGTGAGACGTGTCTTAGCAAAGATATTCAAGATTATTATGATTATTTTTTAGATGTAATTAACATATCAGCAGATAAAAATATTCCTTTAATCAAATTAGCTTCCGGCCCTACTAAGAAATTTAAACCTAAAAGTTATTGGACTCCATCTCTGTCTAAAATTATTGCAGAACGTAGATTGGCTTTAACTTCTTTTAGAAAAAATCCTACAACAGTGAATTTAGAAAAATTGGAAGAAAAGATCGCGGAAGCTAGAAGGCAAATACGTCAGGCTAAATCCTTAAGTTGGCGAAAGTTTTGTGGAAGTATTGACGAATGTACATCTGTGACTGAAATGTGGCACAGAATGCGGTGGTTCAAGGGCTATCGTCAAACACGCTTCACTCCGTCAGAGGAAAAACAGAAAGAAATGCTTCACGCTCTGGCACCTGACTCCGTTTCAAATTGTCCACCTTTGTTCACCTCAAAAAATGTTTTACTTGAGTCTGCTTTTACCATGCCAGAGTTAGAAGCCTGTATAAAGAAAAAGGATACTGCTCCTGGCAACG
The DNA here is from genome assembly GCA_905475355.2 of Clostera curtula. Classification (NCBI taxonomy): domain Eukaryota; kingdom Metazoa; phylum Arthropoda; class Insecta; order Lepidoptera; family Notodontidae; genus Clostera; species Clostera curtula. Next base: position 19,458,678 of record FR997796.1, on the reverse strand, counting down.
ACGGAATTACCTATTCCATGATTTTTAATCTACCCTTGACTGGTAAACAATTTCTTTTAAATGTTTATAATGCCCTCTTCAGATTAGGTGTTGTTCCAAGTCAGTGGCGTATAGTGCTAATTGTCCCTATTCCAAAAGCAGGAACCGGAAGTAACTCGGAAGTTAAACTTAGACCGATTTCGCTTATATCATGCATATGCAAAATTTTCCACCAAATGATAGCAAAAAGAATGGAATGGTTTGTCGAAAAGCATCTTATTCTAGCAGATTCTACCTGTGGCTTTAGAAGAGCTCAATCTTGCTTAGATTGCTTAACGAGACTTATTAGCTATATCCAATTGGGTTTTGCCAAAAATTGTCCTACTGTAGCTTGTTTTCTGGACATAGAAAATGCATATAATAACATATTGATTGATAAAGTTGTGAGAACATTGGACGAATTGAATGTTGGTCAAAAAATATGCCAATATCTCTGGAGTTATCTCAATGATAGGCGACTTATGACTTGTTACGGTTTAGACAACCAAAACTCTGAAATTCGATACACAAATAGGGGCTTAGCTCAGGGAGACCCAATCTCGCCACTGCTTTTTAACATTACTACATTTAAAATATGTCATGAGATTACGAATGTTTTAGTGTCCCAGTACGCGGATGATTTCGTATTATATGTTTGTCATAAGGATCTTGAATACTGTGAAACTCAGTTACAAATTTCGTTAAATGCACTTATATCTATGTTAGACGACATAGGTCTACAGTTATCTCCAAATAAATCAAAAATATGTATTTTTAGTAGAGGACGTAGACGCAAACAGGTTAGATTAGATATTCAAAATACTTGCATTCCATTAGATATTACAGTTAAATACTTAGGTTTATGGCTTGATGCGTCACTACGATGGAGTAAACATGTGAACGAGACTGCCGGAAAAGTTGCAAAATTTTTGAATTTACTTAAAGTTCTAGCAGGCCCAGGTTGGGGCATTCACCCCAATCATTTAAGGACATTATTTATATCCTTAATAAGAAGTAGGATAGATTTTGGTTGCTTTCTATATGACACTAGTGCAAAGAATAGTTTAAGTAAATTGGATAAGATTCAGAACCAAGCATTACGTATAATAGGAGGCTATATAAAAAGTACGCCGATTCATGTAATGGAGTCGGAACTATGTCTACCACCATTATTTTTAAGGAGATTATATCTTGCTTACAAATTTTGTATCAAAAGTATGTATTGGACAAATAGTTTAACAATAAACCTTTTAACAGATCTCAGTTCCAACAATTATGATAGATATTGGCAAAGAATTAAAAAACCTTTACTTTTGTCGGTATATAATGAATGCAAAGAGTGTAATATACATGCCTCAAATCCTTTACAATTATTTAATTTAGATATATGGGTCAGTTATATAGACATAAGCACAACTATTGATATTGAATTAGAATCAGTTAAGGGACCAAAAAGCTCTCATGACGTGAATTCTCTTAAATATAATATTAATAAAGAACTTAATTTTAAATACTCAGGCTGGACCAAACTATTTACTGACGGATCCAAAAGTAAGAATGGCCATGGAGCTGCATTTTGTGACATTTCCAAAAATATGTCTGCTATTTTTCGAATCCATGCTCGAGTATCAATTATGACCTTGGAACTCATTGCAATCTCAGAAGCTTTGAATTTTATTAGAAATCAGAATGATAGTAGGAATTTTGTTATACTTACGGACAGTAAAAGCGCTTTACAGCATTTGACTCGATGCGCCTCTGGACATAGCAGAGGTGTACCGATAGTCTACAATATCTTAAGAGTGATACACGAATTAAAAACTATGTGTAATATAAATCTGAGATTGCAATGGGTTCCGTCACATATAGGTTTGAAGGGCAACGAGGAGGCTGACCGATTATCAAAAGTAGCAGCTACAGAAGGTATATCCATTTTCATCTTGCCACATTACACGGAAGGACTTGTTAAGTTTAAAGAGAATTGTTATTCTAAATTTAAAGAATACTTTGATGAAAGAAGTAAAGAAAAAGGTATATGGTTCAAAACAATTCAGTGTCAGCCTCCTAAAATACCTTGGTTTTATAATAGTAAGTCTAGTAGATCATATATTGTAGCATTAAATAGATTACGATCTGGACATTATCCATCGAAAAAGTTTGGATTTTTAATGAAGAAGATTGATTCTCCCAATTGTGATACGTGTGATAAGGTTGATGATGTCCAACACATTCTTGTGGAATGTATTAAATATCAGAGGGCGAGAGAAACATTGATGCAAAATTTCCACATAAATAGATATGATCAGGGAGCCTTTTTAAGTATATTAGCGAGACCATCATCTGATGTTGCAAAATTTTTAATAGATAATATGATTTTGCATCAATGATTCCTGATATTCCTAGTACCTAAATAAATTGTATTTAATAGTTAGTAAGGGTAACGCTGGGGCTGACTTATCCAATGGGAGATAAGCCCCTAAACAAATAAAGAGAAAAAAAAAAAAAAAAAAAAAGTTTACCTTCTCTTGTGGCTAGGTTATTGGCCTTGCCTACACGGACAGTATGTTTCTTTTCCCTTTTTTGTTTGTTTTTTGTCTGCGTGATGATAATGTACTTACGTGTCTTCCAGATCTTTTTGTGCCTTAGGTGGTAGCGGCAACGACTTGAGGTCTACTGCAAGTCCTCCCTGGGCTGCCTCAATCACAGTATCAAACCCTTTCGCTGCCCGAAGATATTCCTTCGCCTTATCTATATCGCCTGTTGGAATAACAATATAAATTCTCCAGTACAAAACTAACTGTAGCCCTAGGTTTGACCTAAATCGCACCATCATATACGCATTCTTCATACAAAAGGTCCGTGAGATACTTAGTATCACCTTCCCATTCCATCCTGAGGGCATCGTAAGAGCCGACAGGAAATGAGAATGCTGAAAACCTAGCGGCAAAAGAGAAGGAAAACTTGATACGAAACCCTGTGCCAACCCGTCTGGCCAGCGTGGTGCAGTAGGCTAACTATCCCCCATATAATTGGAAGAGGCCCAACTCAGCAGTATAGCATACGGGCTGAGTAGTAGTTACAAAAGGTATGCAAATGGATCGTTTTAAGATATTTTTTTCTTTACTTTCCATAAAACGAAACCCCCTTTTTATAGTGGGGGAAACCTTTTATAGGTCCCACTTATGGCCGCTTGGCGACACGTTAGTGACCCCTCCAGTTACAAAGCTCGAGTGATAAAAAAATCACTTACCGTTCTTCTTAGCAGCAAGAGCGGCCTCTTTAAACTGTTTCTGCCTCAGTAAGAGATAGGCCAATTGCTTGTCGTGTCGACTGCTTGGGCGAGGGGCAGCGCGAGGGGTGGGCATTGGAGACGGGGCTGGCTTTGAAGGGGCCGCTGCAGCAGATGTACCCTACAAGTGTGTACAACAGCTATTAAGTACCAATGAACCGGTCATATCATAAGGTTATGGTACTTTTTTTTTTGGTTTCGCTGGGGAAATGAAATGTTTCGCTTTTTCCGCGCTACAACATGGGGCTCTTCAAAAGAGGTGTATACAGGCGTCTTAAAGGCCGGCAACGCATCTTCTCCCATTAGGTTGCAGATGTCCTGGACCACTTTGACTTGACCGTGACCACTTTCCATCAGGTGTACCACCTGCTCGTGTGTCGGCCTATAATATATATAAAAAAAATGCTTACCGCCGTCCCACGGGGGTGGCGTCGGCGAATATGTGGGACTCCGTAAACGACTCGTGTACCCACTAAAACCCCAGCGATATACCCTCACACGACACGCTTGGGGCGCCACAAGGTCCGCGTAAACGCATTCCACCGTGACGCCGCGTCGTGGTGCCCGCTACACGGGCAAGTTTACATTTTTTAGATCACGAGTCCCTGGTTCGATTCCGGTGCCGGACAAGTGTCTTTGTTAAACCAGAGGCACTTGCTCAGAGTTTGGGTGTCATTTGTGTTCGTGAATTACATGTTCGTAAACTGCCCCCAACCTTATGGTATAAAAAGATAGCTCGTTCAACTCACCCCAGCGGTGGGGAGTGGGCCGTGACCCGCGGGCGTGGGCAATTCATCATAGTCCAGCGGTTTCCCAGCTGAGTGTAGTTTGATGGCGTCTTGGTACTGCTTCACGATGCGACCCATCCGCCGGGCTTTGGACGAGTTACCCTCCTCCTTAGCTTTGTTTTCTTGTTGCTAAGTTTAAAACTAACTTTTTAACTAAAAACCGACTTCAAAGCAATAATAAAGCGAACAATAACCACTAAACAATCATTTGAAGGCGTCTTTAGTATACCTGTGTATTACTTTGCTTAGTATATTTTTTATTGATGTGTTGATTGTGTCCTATACAAAATGAATGATTTGACTTTATGAAAACACAGTGAGATTATTTTTTAAAGTTTAATGCATATAACGGTAGGCTTTGTATATATGTGTATGTATAATGTGCTCAATCATAACGGCACAACACTGGCGTATACTAAGCTCAAATAATATAATAATCACTATAATTTAAACAATAAGTTTAGGAAAGTATGTGGCAATATCGCACGCATATTCCCATAAACGGAATCCACCTATTATCCTATATAGGGTTCCATGTCTAGTTTTCCTGGGTTATCGGCCTTGACCTTGTAAGGTAAGGTTACTTACCTTACCTTACGACACCCTCAGCATGGAAGGGGGTGGTGACACTATGTATTCTAATTCCGTCACCACACGGACAGCACCTACACGTAGTCAGTAGCGTGAAAACTGACTGCTGGTCAAACCAATAATTACCGCGTTGTCCCACTAGATGAGTCAGGGAAGGCAGACGAGAGAAACTCCGTGTAAATACTGGTAGTCAGCCAAGTCAGGCCAGACTTAGCTGACTACCAGTCACCCAATGGAATTGGGAGAATGGTGTGGAAGAAATATGCATCGCTCATATCATACCTGAAAGGCTGCTAATCGCTGCTTCAGGCCATCTGCTACCGAGGAATAGGTTACTGGTCCAGAATCTTCTTGAACGGGTGGTGGTGGTGCTTCTAAATTTAATTATAATAAAATTAATTTTTTCTTTTAAGTAATTTACATATCCCCTTTTTTTGTTTTCGCTGGGGAAATGCTTTAGGCATAACGCTGCACCTCGGGGGTGGGGTTAGCGGTAATGTGGGACTCGGGAAAACTAGACTGCCCACTGAAACCAGCGGTATACCCTCGCACGTCTTGTTTGAGACGCCCCAGGTTCGCAAAAACGCAAGCCAAGGGCTGGCGTGGCTTCCTTCTGCGAGGCCGTTATGTCGCGGCGGGGGAGCTACAGCGGACCCGCGCCGCGGATGGAGGCCGAGGCCCCCCTTCTACCCTGCCCTTAGAGGCCGGTGGTGGGTCAGGGGACCCGCCACCGACGAAGGCCTCAATGTTTGAGTACACCAACCGTCAAGAAATCGTTTCCTGCCATGTACAAAGATCGTAAAAACCTAAGACATCTTAGGGTCAGCGCCGACCAACGGAGTGGCGGCGAAGAGAATAATTCAGTAACAATTTAAATTCAACTTAAAACGCTTCAGAATACAACTGTATTTGGTACAACGAAATACAATGACTAACGAGGGTCTTCTAAATACAGTTCTATTCCGAAGCGTTTAAGGATATATAAAAATAAATCTGCTGGTTATTAATCATTTTTTATGACCTCGTTATCCATACATATTGGAAGTGGAGGACTCTTTGATCAAACCATACATTTTGTAGGACATACATTTTCGAATAATTTAGATAAATATCAACAGATATACCAAAAATCACCCAGTTAGTAATAATTTTTTTAGAATCATATAATCAACATATTTCATCCTTGCTACCTCTGTTAGCTACCACAATCAAGAGTTGTCGACAAGAAAATGTTGGGCGTCTCATCAAAATGAAGTTACTCTCGAAAAATTAGCTTGATAGTAATCAAGTGAAAACAATGTACGGGGGATCCCGGACTAGAATTAGTCTCTTCGCCACCACTCCGTTGGTCGGCGCTGTCCCTTATGGACTGACAGTTTAAGAGAACAAAAATTGCTTTACTTTTCCTGAAATTTAGCAAACATCATGTATCATCAGACCCTTATGGGCATACGGTTTTTCCTACGCCCTGTATAGAATCTTCTTAGCTACTCCACACAGTACCTGTAGATTTCTGCGTCTGCTCCTCAGTCTTCTGCGACCTGAACGCCGCAGCGACAGCCTCCGGTGTCGGCAGCTCATTCAAGTCCATCTCCTGCCCACTCTTATACGCATCCACGACCATATCGAACTGCTTCGCCACCTTCAGGTACTCCAGCGCGATGGTTTTTTCCCCAGCATGCTTGGCAGCTAACGCCGCGGCTTTGAATTCTTCTTTACGTTCTGAATCAAACGAAAGATTTTTTGTTTTAGAAAACCCATTTTTTTTTGTTTTTTTTTTTTTGTAGTGGGGGAAACCTTTTATAGGTCCCCAACCGGTGGGACGGGGCTGGGGTATGTGGGAGTCCCGGTCGCGTTGAGATGATGAGTTGCGAACCGGTTTACCCACAAAAACCTACCACTGTTGTCACCGCGTGTCAATTTGCCGTACGGGAAACTACATAGCCTATCCGTGTGAACCCCTACCTTAGTTATAACCTGTATCGAGGGGGCTGTTTGTAATTCACTAACAGAAATGACACTCAGACTCAGAGCACGTGTCTTTGGTTTAGACAAAGACACTTGCCCGACCCAGGAAGCGAACACGGGTCCCGTTGATCCAAAGGCAGCACATCCAACCCGTAGACCAACGAGGCAGGCCCGGATCAACCTAGATAATTTAGATTTACAGATTCCATTGCATCTTGAGGGTGACACCGAAACACTACGCCAGCCCGTCTGACCAGCGTGGCAGGTGACTAATATCCCTCCATGTAGATGTTGAAGGCCAACGCAGCAGTGGGTCTTTTAAGGGCACTGCTGATGGTGAAGATGGTTTTAGAGGTATCAACAGATAACCTCCGAAAATAAATACTAACCGCCTTGGTCTAGGCGCTGAAAGGATTTGCCGCCTTTGGGTCACGGGTACGCGGTTCGGTTCCGGGGTCAAGCAAGTGTCTTTGCGGAAACCAGAGGCTCCGAGTCTGGGTGCCATTTATGTTTGTAAATCACATATTCGTAAACATGCCCCGCGATACCAATAAAGGAGTTTCGTTTTAAAAAATGCTTGTTACTTACTCAAGATCATCTGCAGTCCTTGCTGCCGATCAGGACTCATAGCTGACTCCAACCTTGGAGGTGGAGGTGGCGGGTCTACCGGCTCAGGTTTGCTGGGCTCTTCGGGACTCAGGTCTATCAACTGCTCGGATGGCGGTTCGGCTCTAGGGGAAGGCTCAGCCGATGGGGGGACTTCGGAGGGGGGCGTTGGCTTCCCAGTGCTGACTGGAGGGGGAATTTCTTCTTCATTGATTGGCTTGCCCGCTCTCGCTTGCTTAAGGAGGTCATTTAACGTTTTGATGCCTCGGCCAAACCTGTAAGAATCATCATCCGTCAACATTTCAACCGCTCATCAATGACCCGCTACTGAATCGGACGTCCTCCAAATTTAAGGAGGGAAATTAACCTACTGTGCCAAACACGGATTGGCACAGGGTTTGTATCAAGTTTTCCTTCTCTAGCGGTTAGGTGATCAACCTATTTCGTTTTTTTAATCGCCTCTAGTCCGTGTGGTCACCACACCATTTAGTATACATGGTGTCACCACCCCCATTCCATCCGGTGGGTGTCATAAGAGTCGACAAAAGGAAATGACAAAGCCGAAAACCTAGCCGTAATAGAAGGGAAATTTGAAACGAAACCCTGTGCCAACCTGTCTGGCCAGCGTGGCACAGTAGGCGAATGGGATCGTTTGTGGGCTGAGTAATAGTAGTAGTAGTAATCGCCTCTTGCGACACCCTCAGGACGGTATGGGATGGTGACATTCTCTTTTCAAAATCCGTCACAACACAAACTTATGTAAGACGATACTCTTTCTAGAGTCTAGGTAAAGTCGCGAGCATAATCTGCTCGACTGCCTCGTTGGTCTAGTGGTTAGATGTGCCGCCTTTGGATCAACGGGTCCCGGGTTCGATTCCGGGGTCGGGCAAGTGTCTTTGTCTAAACCAGAGGCACTGGCTCGGAGTCTGGGTGTCATTTCTATCTATAATATGTAAGTATTTACAAAAAAAATATGTATTTAAGTAGTTTATCATCCATCTCGTTACCATAACACAAGCATTAAGTTGCTTAGCTTGGGACGAGATGGCGTCGTGTGAAATGTCCAAGGATATTTATTTATTTATTTATAATCTATAAGCATATGAGCACTGTCTGGTGTGCCAACAACTCATCATCCACTCATCACAATGAACCAGTTGTCTCAACGAAACAAAATGAAATGAATCATCGCTAGGTCACGTAACAGTAACAAATGGGAAATTTGCACACTGAATTATCAACTTTGCATCAATGTACGCTTACACGCAACACACAGAACAGACGCGAGTCGAGATAACTCGGTATATACTACTCTCATGGGCGGATCGTGAATTTGTGGGCACTGGGCTGAAACAATTTAGGGGCCTACCAAATTACTGAAAAACTTTTGTCAAAAAACCTGTTTTCGATAATGATGTAGATAGGTACTTTACCCATAAAGAAAAAATAGGACAATAAAATAATCTGACACATTAGCAAAGTTAAAAAAATCTTTAAGATGGTATAGCAATTTGGGAAAACAGCCCCTTGTTGGGCTGGGGGCCCTTTGTATCCACGGTGCCCTGGGCTACAGCCCAAAAAGCCCTTAGGTAGATCCGCCTCTGCTACTATTACTACCCAGCCCACAGATAATCCAATGTAAAGTCGGGCCTTCATTTAAATTTACTGGGCTGGCACAGGGTTTCATAGCAAGTTGTCTCTCTCTTGCGACTAATTTATCGGCCTTGTCATTTCCTTTTGTCGAGTCTTACGACACCCTCAGAAAGGAATTAGACGGTGACACTGCGTATTTTAAATCCGTCGTCCTACGGTGTTAGCTATATGATTCTAATGAAATTGTGCGTCTCCATCTCTTAAGAACAACTATATTTCGCACCTTCTCTTAATCTTTATGTAAGCCACTGTGCAGTAGATTTCTAATATGGGAAGAATTAGTCTGCTAACCAGAATGGTTAGGACGCGCCATTGCGCAAATTTGCTAATTATTGCCTCAAAATTTAAAAAAAGAGATCTGAATCGACTACTATACATACATCTACAATAAATATTCATGTGCGGATACATCTATACAAATAAATAAAATTGGATTGTCTGTTTGTGATAATAAAATAACAACTTTTTACTAAATGCTAATTTTTGTGTGTCTGTCCTTCCGTCTGTCTGTCTGTTCCGGCTAATCTCTGGAACGACTGGACCGATTTTGACGGGAGTTTACGGGAGTCACTGTTTAGACTAGCTTCGCCCCACGACGTCACTCGCGGTACGACAATAAGTTAGCGCGGGTGTAACCGCGGGGCGCAGCTAGTCAAAAAATAAATATAAAATAAATAAAATCCGAAATAAACTTTTTTTTTAGCTTACTATTCTATGTAAGATAAAAAAAAGTCCAGCAGGGGATTGGATAACTAGTAGGTACATAAAGTCACAGAAATTATTTAAGTTCGCGAAAAAAGGAGAATCTGGTAGTTTCATATATCGCCTTTTACGAAAATCTCAGAAAAAAAAATGTTGTGTGCCTTCAGTTCGTATTGGGCTTCGCCCGACCCGCTTGACCGCCGTGTGCGTAGTCCTAATATTATTATAATGGGAGCCGGGGTCAACTACCTATGATTAGTTCACATTACAAAATATTTTTTTTTGTGGACACCTTTTTCTTCTACACTGACTAAAAAGCTTGTTATAAGTACTTTTAAATTAATAGGATGCCAAATAAAACCACATTTTTATCGACACAATGTCGGAGTCGAACCGGCCAGCACGGCTTTGAGTGTCATGGGTCATTGTTGACAACAACAAAAAACAGTGGTGTCACATGTTAACATATCTCTGTGGCATCATAGCTTCTGAACAGATGAACAGGATTTTTGTTGTGGTGTTTTCTTGCCACCGTCCATTTCACAATCACATAGTGTACAATAAGTGATACACAATATTCCGTATGGTGACTGATTTAGACATAGTGTCGCCGCCTCATTTCAACCTGAGGGTGTCGTAAAAGCCGACATAACGAAATGATAAGGCCGATAACTTAGCTCCCAGAGAAAGAAAACATGATAGAAAACCATATAGAATGGCATAGGGTTTACCCATCTAGTGTTACCCTGAACGTAATTGGAGGAAATCCAACGAAGCAGTGGGTTATTTATAGGCTGAGAAGGAGCAATGTCACAAACCCATACCATACTGAGCGTGTCGTAAACGACGACTAAAGGAACGCAACATCAGATCATGCATCTAGTCTGGCTGGAGATGGAAGACTTGATACAAACCTTGTGCCAGCCCATCTTGCCAGCGTGTCATGGTATGTTAATTTCCCTCCGTTGGAGGAGGCCAGTAATGGGTCTGAAACGACAATAAGAGTGCATCTATCTATCTTACCGTCTAGCGCGACTGGTTTCTCCGCTGTCTTTAGCCGCTTTCTCAGCAGCCATATAGTTTGATATCCTCTCTTGGATAAGAACCACAGTGGCGTTTCCATTGCCCCCGGCAGATGGCGGTGGCGGCGCGGGACGGGATGTTCGGGGAGTGGGGGGAGGGGCTTCTTCATCATCTAAACCTAGTTCTTTCAGCTCATTCAACAAATCAGGGTCATCTTCATCTCCTACAGTGTCATGAAAAAAGTACAGTGAATGTAGGTAACCCCATTGGTAAGTAAGAGAGATGATGAATGCGAGAAAGATATTGTACCTATGAAGAATGAAAGTGTGAGACCTACCGGGTTTTCAGCCTTGTTATTGCTTTATTGCCCTAAGGACGTAATGGGGTGGCAACACTATGTATTCTAAATCCATACATACAACAAATACATATTTCTACAACGAGGTAACTCATCATCATCCATCATCATTTCAGCCAAAAGACGTCCACTGCTGGACATAGGCCTCCCCCAAGGATTTCCACAAAGGCCGGTCTTGGACCGCCCGCATCCACTGCTTTCCGGCGACCTTAGCCAGGTCGTCGGTCCACCGTGTGTGAGGCCTACCAGTACTGCGCCATCCGGAACGCGGTCGCCGCTCGAGGACTTTTCTGCCCCATCGGGCGTCGGTCCTGCGAGCTATGTGCCCTACCCACTGCCACTTAAGTTTGGCAATTCGGTGGGCTATGTCGGTGACCCTGGTTTTCCTGCGTATCTCCTCATTTCTGATTAGAGGAAACTCCGAGCATAGCCCTCTCCATTGCCCTTTACGAGGTAACTGCGAGGAAACAACTCAGGGAATGAAAAACACTGCTGTAGACTGACCATGAAGTGAATGAATTATTATAAATATCAACAGTCATAACTGTATGCCCACTTTAGCCCACTGCTGACTAGGCATCTCCTAATGACCCCCTTCCCATAATATTTTTTTGTAAGCACCTGAAACATCTTCATCAGACGGCACATCTTTCAAGCTATCAGCAATCATAGAGCCTAGGTTGGCAGCAAGCACTGCTGCTGGTTTACGTGGCTTCGGTCTGCTACTGCCACCACTAATTGCTGCCAGTTCCGCTTCCAAATCCATGTCATCATCAGACTGATCCAGAGGCTCATCACCATCATCTAGGTCCGGGATTAGGCCAAACTGTTGATATACACAATTTACATTAATCATGTGATTTTTTTTGCTGGGTATATAAGTGGTATGTATAATATAAGTAAAAAAAATGGACTAGTGAAGTATCTGCCTGGACCCCACGGTTTAACACTAAGAGGAGAATAGGAACATGATCTGAAACTCATTGCTGGACCACTATGGCAAAGGATAAAGTAAAATGGAAATTGCTGGAGGACGCCTTTGTATCAAAGATATGCTGATTGGAGGACTGACCTGTACCACCTAATTTAAAAATGTATATATATGGTATCATGTAAAGACACTGTACTCTCTTCAGTAAATAAAGGCTTTGAAATTGAATATAAGTGGTATGGTAAAAGAAACAAAAATACCTATTTCACCTAACGTTACATATGAACTGGATATTTAATTTTCAATGAATTCAACATAAATTTATTGCATTGTTAATAAGAATTGAAACTAAATCAAGTATGTTATGGAAATAATTCAAAGGAAATATTTTTTCTATCAATTCATTCAATGTGATTGTATATGATTATACATATTAAATTTTAGATTGAACAAAGAACATATTAACATAGTTATTAAAGATGTATATAAACGAAGGTGAAAGACAAACAATTAAGCATTTAAACTTTTTTATGACACACAGCACTTGCACAATATCCGTTATCACTACATAGTATAAAACAAAGTCGCATTCTTCTGTCCGTCCCTATGTATGCATAAATCTTTAAAACTACGCAACGGATTTTGAAGCGGTTTTTTTTAATAGATAGAGTGATTCAAGGGTAAGGTTTTTATGTATAACCCACCCCCGCTTTGCACGGGCGAAGCCGGGGCGGGCCACTAGTGTATTACAAATTTAAACTTATTTCACACTGTGTAACAACGGAATACTTACATTGAACTGTTATACCGATAATTATCGCACCTATTACGAGGATATTTAGCAAAAACAAATTTGTATTGAAAGTCAATACAAAATGTCATACCACAACATTCCTACCCCTTTGTTTACAAAATGGCATCAGCTGTTAACAAGCAGGACATGCAAGTCGTTCTAATGTTTTTAATAGCATGATAAAAGCTATGACATCATCTTAATAATAGTATATCATTAAAAGTAACCACATTAAGACCTTAAGATTGAGCAAATAAGCATTATATCTAGTATGACTCACCTGCGGTAAACTGCGTTTATTACCGGAACTAGGCTTTTTAAACATTTTTCCGAATATCTAGTAATTCAGAAGGTAACGGGGCTAGCACTTTTAAATAACTAATAACGATATTGTAACTATACAGTGAGAATTTACACTCCTTCAATATCAAATTTTCAGTTTTTGTTATTCACAATTTCACATCACAGATGACTGCGGTTAAATGTCAAATTAACTAGAGGCGATCACATTTGTGTTACTGTATTTATTCGACTAACGTTTAACATAGTCTTTTACATACGTTAAGTTAGTGTGAATAGTTGTCGCTAATGTGACGAAGCCTTTATATATTACACTAGCGACCCGCCCCGGCTTCGCACGGGTAATAAACCTTCCTCATGAATCACTCTATCTATTAAAAAAAACGCTTCAAAATCCGTTGCATAGTTTTAAAGATTTAAGCATACATAGGGACGGACAGATGACAGTGATAGTGATGGTACAAGATTTACTATTAAAAATCTAATCACTATTTAATTAACAAATTTAATTTAACTTTATATTCCTAGTTTAGGAAGTATCTGATCCTTGTTTCATTTGAATAAGTCGGCATTTTTCTACCCATACAATATTTGCCATCTAAGTAGTTCTCTATTTTTGAAATGTCGCAACACCACCATCATCGCGAGAGTGACGTATGAACGGCAGAAGAAACGAAAACGAAAAAAAGCCTTTCTGTGCCGTTGTTATCTTCTACCATACCTGAAGAATGGAGACAAACGGCCAGGCTAATGGGCTTAAATCTAAAAAGAAAGAAAATGGAGACGTCAAGGACAACCTATGGTAACGGTTCACTGTTAATTTTACGGGTAACATGCACTTCCCATATAGGGCTCCAATGTGTCACACCTACGTGATGTCAAGTAACGAAGCTGAGAAATATGTGACCTAGCTGCGCTGACTTACCTTTGTATGCAAAATAACAGTGAGACATTTTCACATGGTCCCGAATAAGTGCATTTCACTTTGCTTTCTCGACACTCACGCGAGTGATGACAACGTCAATGCTTGCAAAATTTCAGGTCTTCAATTCTAGAGGAGGTCCAAAATCAGGGGAATACAAAACTACCTTCAAATAAAAATGTTCTAGTTCTTGGTGACAATGAGACTGGAAAAACGACTCTAGTAGCTAAGTTACAGGGTGTAGAGGACCCTAAGAAAGGGTCAGCTCTTGAATATGCCTACATAGATGTTAGAGATGAATATAGAGATGGTAAGTACATAAAACATCATTTATTCACCCAATATATTACATACAAAAGTCTTCCCGATTTGTTATTTTAACCTATGCAAATAATGTTTTGTGTATATTAATTGCCTGATCTGTTTGTTTTTTGACCTATCAAATTTATTACATAAAGAGTGTCTTTTTGGGCTCTTATAAGAATCTGTTTATGTCATCTTTATGAATATTTCTCTGCCTATGAGTTTATGTGAGTGAGAACTAAGTTTTTATATAACATTTAAGTCTGATCCATGAATGTGGCTGAGTGCTTTAGATTTTTAAATACATGTAACTAGCTGCCCACCCCGGCTTTGCTTTGGTGGACTTTCTTTTGTAATAATATTCGTAGCTTATGTTAATGAGGAATCTTATCCCTTAGATAATAAGATTCTGTGTGGTGACGGAGTATTCTGTGTGGTGACGGAGCATTCTGTGTGGTGACGGAGTAAGAATATCACCACCCCATATCTTCCCGTGGGTGTCGTAGAAGGCGACTAAGGGATAACAGACGTTGGGCAGCAGCAACGCTCTGATACAAAGTCACCTTATTACTGCGATCGCCAACCCGCCTGCCCAGCGTGGCGATTAGGGCAAATTCCCCCCATGGATAAAAAAACCAAACAACGGCCCCCAGTCTCCGGTAGCTCCAACGCCCCTGATTACGGACCCCCGACTAGGTGGACGGACGATCTTGTGAAGGTCGCTGGGAGTCGGTGGATGCGGTCAGCACGAGATCGTGCATTGTGGAAATCTATGGGGGAGGCCTATGTTCAGCAGTGGACTTCTGTGGCTGACAGATAGATAATAAGATAACAAATTGGCATTATATTGGAGAACATATTTTTCTAATTAGTCCAGTAGTTTGAGAGCCTGTAGAATGCGAGCAAACAATCAAATATTTCCTCTTATAATATTAGTTTAGATATACTTAAAATAGTTTAGAAAGTATAATGTCAATAGAATAATGGTATTACAAAATACTTTGATAAACTTCCTGTACCATCAACTAATACTGCTCAATATTTATGAACAAATTATATTATTAGCCCTAAACACAATTTAGGAATAACTATATCTCACCAATAGTTGAAATCTAGTGTTGTATTTGGAATGAATTTTACACAATTCACTGTCGATACTAATTGGTATTTCAGAATTCTCTTGTGTAAGCATCCACCTCCCATAATATAGACATTTACACATCTCCTGATGTTTGAAAATCTTAAAAACATGTTTCTTGTCTTGCAGATCAAACACGTCTCAGTGTATGGGTGCTGGACGGCGATCCAGGTCATACAAACCTACTCAAGTTTGCCCTCAGCGAAGAGACATTCCCTCACACACTGGTCATCCTCACAGTTGCCATGACAACGCCGTGGGGTATACTAGACCAGTTGCAAAGCTGGGCTTCAGTGCTTGGTGACCACATAGACAAATTAGATCTCACACCTGGTCAGTACCATCCATTATATACATATAGAATAGTAGCAATTAAAAAAGCAACCATAGACATAATTTGCATCATTATTTGAGCCCATAAATGACCCACTGCAGAGTTGGGCATCCTCAAACTTGGTGGGTAGGTGGTCTACCTTTTGTGTACCTTCAGTTGCCTCTTACCACACCCTCAGGATTGTATGGGTTGGTGACATTGTGGATTCTAAATCTTTCACCACACCAATTTCCTATATCACTACATAGTATAAAACAAAGTCGCATTCTTCTGTCCGTCCCTATGTATGCATAAATCTTTAAAACTACGCAACGGATTTTGAAGCGGTTTTTTTTAATAGATAGAGTGATTCAAGGGGAAGGTTTATATGTATAACCCACCCCCGCTTTGCACGGGCGAAGCCGGGGTGGGCCACTAGTTATGTATAATATATCCATAATATTGTAGAGAAACACTGATTTAGGTTTCTGATTTAGATGAAATTTAGGGGTTCATCATTGCCCCCGTGCGAAGCGGGGGCGGGTCGCTAGTTACAACTATATAATACCATTTTATATTTTAATTTATTATGTCTCATCATCATTCCCATCCAACAATAACCCACTACTGAGTTGGGTCTTCAGATTCATGAAGGAGGCCAACTATGGCTGGTATTTTGGTTGTTTGCTTATATGAGATGCATTTTTCTTTGCACTTATTTTTATTTATTTAATTACTATTCGGGAATCTTACAGCTAGTACATATTTAAATACAACTTATAAAAATAATGTTGGCCATTTATAAGTTCCACTGATAAAACATTAGTTCAATACAGTGAAAAGGTCAATCAACACAAAGTGATTTTATAAAAAGTAAGCTTTCGTTAACGCATGTTTAAGCTTGGAAATTATGCACCTAAACAATTGCTAGTATTGTACAGTCTGCGTCAAATAGCTTGAGCAATGCGCAATAGTCGATTTTTGCCGCACTGGCGGTGATTGTCGATTACGGGACGTGTAGTGTAACGCACACGATTCGTTGATGACATGTGTGTAGACGGTAGTTAGCGCCAGTGTTTGTCAAACGTCATTTGTCTGGCCCATGACACACCAAATATTTCTATTAAGTAGATAACTTTTATACAATCCTATGGTCTCTGCGTACCCCTACGGGAAAGGAACCAAAATTAAAAATTTAGTTTTTTAAGTAACGCTGCATCACTATTGGAAGAAGGTAATCAAACAAAAATGTTACATGACCCATGACCAGAAGAGGTTGACAAACATAGGGTTGCCCATTCCGATAGTAAAGTTGTTTTCGATCTATTGGTACAACTAGTTCAGCTGTATCATACTTAGATGTTCAATATACTGCAAGATAAACTCTCATTACAGTATTAAAAATGAACATTTAAATCTCTGCTAGATACCTAATGCTAAACAATGTACTGTGAATTCAAAATTGCGTGAATGCCATTATCTTGCGTAGTAAGAATGACTCACAGTGCATGTGCATCCTCATTATACGCAGACGCCAAGGACTGCAGTAAAATTACTCTTCTTATCTATGCGCGTTAAGGTGAATGTTCCAGGGAGCCCGCGAAATTCAAATTTTCGTACGTTTTTTGCAATTTGCAGGTCAGTGCTAGGTTGTATGTTGATTAAAATGTTATTCGCGGCTGTAAGACGTATGTAGTTATAGAATTATAATCATCAAACTCATCCAAGCTCATAAAGGTGCAAGAATGACTTTGAGCTTGAAAAAGTTTTTCTTGCACCTTTATGCAACTTTACCCTGCAAATTGCAAAAAACGTAAAAAAATTTGAATTTCGCGGGCTACCCTGGAACATTCACCTTAAGTAACTTGATTGAGTGAATGAACTTACGAATCAAAGCGTTATCAGTCTTAATGCAATTTAACCGAAGGTAGTCATGTTTATTTATACTCAGCCCACTCATGACCCTTTGTTGAGTCGGGCCTCCTCCACTTAGATAGAGGGTAATAAGCCTACTGTACGCTGGCCAGACGGGTTCGTATCAAGTTTTCCTTCTTTTGCTAGGTTATCGGCCTTTTCATTTCCTATTGTCGGCTCTACGACACCCTCAGAGTGAAATGGGGGTGGTGACATTATGTGTTCCAATCAATTGACAGAATCGGTTGATTCGTCTGGATGTACATCATTTGTAGTATCTGATCTCCTCCATCCTTCAGACGGATGTAAAGGTGTAAAGAAAATTCGCAGACCTTGGAATACCACAGAGACTTCATTCAGGAAAACATAATTAGCTTTACACTAATCTCTAAAACAATGCGAGCGAAGTTTGTGAAATTGACCATTTAGAAGACATAGGTTTCACCACCTATTTTACCATAGAATTGGCGATAGGTGTTATTCGAATTATCTGTTTATTACACATGCATAGGAAACTAGTTATTGTATAGGCAATCCCTACTAGTATCCTACTAGGAACTCCTACTAGTACTTGATACGAAGTTATGTTTAATTGTTCTCTCCGTTTAGTTAGTCGTCAGTTTGTTAAAATAATGTAGACGATTTTTTTTCATTAATGTTACTGCATTGGTCTGGTTTTTTGTCATCAAAGCCTCATTGATATGTATTCCTCGAACATCGTTCTCATGTATAAGTGTTCTTGTTTGGTTAAAATAACATTCGAACCCGTAACACGGTCGGCCGCTAATCAAAACCATTATTAGGAAACTACTAGCTATTACCTGTTACCTGCGACTTCGTCCGCTGTAATCATGGATTTCTGGAAATCTCAGTAAAATAAAAGTAGCCTAAGTTACTCCTTATTTGGCGCAAAAAGTATTTTACACCTCGTCAAAATAAAGTGATCTGCCTCTATCGTTGCTATAGTCGCAAGTTTCGACACTCTCAGGATGGGGTTTGGGTTGGTGACATTGTATAGTATATATTGAAGAAAGAAGTAATAGTATTTTAATATACATATTACAGTCTGGGGTAACCCTTAGGTACATATTTAACTTACAACAGGACACACCATAATATTCTGTTGTAAGTTATTATTATTCAGTCTATAATACTGGGTAACAGTACTGTTATCTCTCAATTAAGATCATAATTTAAGTCGTGTCGATCGAAATCTTCCCTTGACTTCTTTCTTAATGGCTTGCCATGTTACAACGACATGACTCTGCCAATGTGACGTTGTACAGGGAAATACAAAAAAGACTAAAAGTTTCACCTAGGATTAATGGATAAATTAATGTCGCGGTTCACCCGCGCTCACTTGACGCTTATCGTTTTATTTTGGATAATTCACACTATATCTTTATCAATTACGAGTATAGCCTTTGTGTTCATTCAATTTTGGTTTTTGCGTGAAAGAGTAACAAACACTTTAACCTACATTTTACAAAGTTTCGCGTTTATTTATTTATTTACTGACGCCAACAACATACTATGACATTACAATTACATTAATTAATTACACAGGTTTAAGCCTAATATGCATGCCAGATATAGGCATGCACAGTATTGGAAAATTTTGGCAACAGTTAATAAATTTACACATATTCAACAAAATAGTACAGAGGAAAACGTCGCCAGATCTACGCGCGAGCATTTTAAAATTTTAATAATATTTACGTAAATGATTCCAGAAAATTATTTTTAAAATTATAATATGAGTAGGATACATGTTAAAGGTGAAATCATTTATAACTTTTTAAAACTCACTGTCCATGAACTGATATAGGATAGGGAAACAAAACAGTAATAAATATCAAACTAGATATTGTTTGATTTTGTAATAAAAGTTTCACTAATAACAGATTGAGATCTTATAAGAATATTGATAAACTTGACAATGTCTATTTTTCGATCGTGACTCATTAATTACGTCAGTGCAGCGGTTAGTCCGCACGTCTTGAATACAGAGTGACTGTACGCGTATCGTGTCTAGTTATATCGTACGAGACGACATCGTGAGGGGTCAGGTATTATGTGGAAACTATGCGACAAAACATATCATTTAGTTTGCCATTAACAGATATTCTATTAATAATTTCTAATACCTATAATCTATATTCTATACATATAATAGGCCGAAAACCTGGCCGTAAGAGATGGCAATTCCAGGAAAAAAATTTGCCGTCTCTTACTACAGCCTCAGGATGAAATGGTGTGGCGACATTAAGTATTCTAAATCCGTCACCATACATAATTATCTTAGAGGTAAATCTATTTTTGTCCAGTCTAACATAAAATTCCCCTATCTCCTAAAAGGAATGTGTATGTTTTCAGTATTATTATATGTACCTACCTAATATCGTGACGTCGTTAAATCATATCGTCAAATGTAATTTGCTTTCAATTCGTAGCTTTTGCCGTGTTTATTACAAGTTTTATAGATTACGACACCTTAATACCGCACCTGTACCGGTTTGCATGTTTACATAATAAAATCATTACGTATTATGGTTATGCCCTCTAGACCTTGTTCCTGAATAAGCATCTTTGAAATGCATATAAAACCTCCTACGTTATAAACATATATCCTGTAGTCCGTTTTTGTTTTCGCTAATAAATGAAAATCTATTGTTTTTTTCAATAATAGAAAACTTTTTATGAATGTCTCATAACCACGATTGCTGCGACGCATTTTAAGTTTATAGATTTGTCAATCCGCCTCCGTGTGATTACGGATTTAGAATACATAGTGTCACCACCCCATTCCATCCTGAAAGTGTCGTAATTGCCGACAAACTCTAAATCCGTCGCCACACACAAGTTTTTACACAATTAATATGTTGAAGATAAATGTTAATCGCGTTGGAAGTTTTATTTGTGTCACTCTGGAATTTCGTGGTGTTGCTCAATCGATAGACAAGGCCGCAAACATACGTTGACTCCGAGATATCTGTGTTCACATTGGCCGGTCTATCGACAGTTGTAAATATATCGAAACATTGTACATATTATAATTTATACTAGCTGCGCGTGGTGACGGAATTACTTAATTGACACTTATTGTTATATTTCGGATAATTCACACAGTATCTTTGTAAATTGTAGCTGTGTGTGTGTGTTATTCGGATGTATATGCTATATTATTGTAAAGTTACATTAAAATCCATTCATGAAATTGGTTATTCTTAAGGTGAATGTTCCAGTGTAGCCCGCGAAATTCAAATTTTCTTATGTTTTTTGCAATTTGCAGGTCAGTGCTAGGTTGTATGATGATGAACATTTGATTCGCGGCTGTAAGACGTATTTAGTTACAGAGTTTTATTCATCAAACTCTGTCGGACCAAAAGCTCAAAAAGGTGCAAGAATGACTTTGACGTTGAAAAAGTTTTTCTTGCACCTTTATGAGCTTGGAGGGTTGTATTGATGATTTTGATGATTATAATTCTATAAATACATACGTCTTACAGCCGCGAATAACATTTTAATCAACATACAACCTAGCACTGACCTGCAAATTGCAAAAAACGTAAGAAAATTTGAATTTCGCGGGCTACCCTGGAACATTCACCTTAAGTATTATCTCTGGAATAGTAAAAAACAGTTTGTTTTTATTGTCGGCCAGTCGGGATTTTGTTTCAACTTGTCCATTTATTGCGGTAGGTTTTCTGCCATTCCTTCTAACGAACCTCCACTCTAACGATAATTTCAGGATGGAATAGGGTGGACTTTAATAATGTTGTTACCTATATAAAAATATCATTTTGCGGGCGGCCCTGAACCGGCCATTGTGGAGGTCCTTGGGGGAGGCCTATGTCCAGCAGTCGAAACTATCCTACTCGGCATTTTGAGTCACAAGTCGATTGCAACGACACCCTCAAGATGGAATAGGGTGGTGACAATTACACCAGCCGGTTTATTATCACCACAATTACAATTGATGGCTTAATCTCTTAATTGAATTCTTTTCTCAGTTTTTGTGGACCATCGGAATCTTAATGATCGTTTGCGCGTCATCGTACATGCATTTTGGTTGAAAGTGTGTTACTTTCTTATTTGTTCATTAAAAAGTATAATCTTTCGCACTTCATATAAACCGCCTTTTGTTTAACTGTTTAAATTATATTGTGGCAATGTAAATGATAAATTCAGCGTTATGGAAATAGTAAAGTGATCAATTGTTGTTTTATAGAAATGTGAATGATTTTTCCAATGACTTTTAAAAAAAAATTGTCGCCGCTTTATTTGTCATGTGTCAATCAATCGATTCGAGTAAAGAAATATTCGATTAGCATTTCATCATCATCATCATCATTTCAGCCAAAAGACGTCCACTGCTGGACATAGGCCTCCCCCAAGGATCTCCACAAAGGCTGGTCCTGGGCCGCCCGCATCCACTGCTTTCCGGCGACCTTAACCAGGTCGTCGGTCCACCGTGTGGGAGGCGTACCAGATTAGCATTTATCCTATATTTATTATTTAGGATCTAGTTTAGTCCCACATCAATCTTATCAAAATGCGTTCTGTAGTTTCGCAGAAAACTAGATACGTTGTTATCAAAAATATTTTAGCAAGACAAGTTTTGTAGTATTTCTACGACATAATTATTCAAGTCCTTTGCAAAGCATACGTTTATTTACACTAAAATCGATTTTAACAACAAATGTAGACCCGACTTGGAAGTAGGCACAAAAAGCCCTAAACAACTATTTGAAGTCAGTGTCAAATTAATATGTATCCTTATCGCAATTAGCTTTGCTTTTTTTAATTTATATCTATACCCAGTCTAACTCTATGGTTAGAGTCGATTGGAATATTTTAATCTGACTTGACAAGTCATTCATGGGAGAAAGTAGGAAAGAAAATGTTTATTAGAAAAAATAAAAGAATAAAACAGAAGTTGGCAAACACTAGTATACTTTGATGTGTCTAAATGGCTGCATCTTAGCATTATTCTACAGTTTCCTGTAGAACTGATTTTCAGCTACAGACAAAGTAGTCTGCGTTTATTTCAAAACAAAAATAAATTAATAACAATAAATCGGTGATCATGCTTTAACACACGTACAGCCGAACATAGAATCTCTTCCCATCTTCAAATCAGTTAAAACGTGATAGGACCAATGTATCCCTGCAAACGCTGAGCTCCCAATGCAAATCCACGCGTGTAGACTCGCATGTGGAAGGTGCACATGTGTTATTGCGCATAAACACATACCAATATTGACAATTAATTCAGGCCGTCATTGCCAATTGGCTGAATGCCGTATCGCGTTGTACAGTTTAAGTATAAGTACATAGTGTGCATTTCGTACCTCTACTTTAATTTTAATGTTATAATAATACTCTTAGGGCCCCCGCGCATTTAGGCGGCCAGGCCACGCGGCCAGTCGCGCGGCCTGGCCGCATAATGCGCGGATTGGTCGCGGCGGCCAATAGGCCGCGTATATGACGCGATGTTTTTCGTTGGCCGCGCGGCCTGGCCGCGTAATGCGCGCAGCTATATACATCGTAGAAGCATTAGTTGGCCGCAGCGACTTGGCCGCGAGGCCTGGCCGCATAATGCGCGGAGGCCCTTAATATAACATTAAATTATTATGTATAGAATAGAATACTCTTAAATGTACCTTATGAAAAGAACAACACATCAGGCTACGGACGATTGTTTTTTTTTAAATTTAAATCAGCTCGTATGCACGTTACTGACTGTAATGTGATGAATCTCTACTGCTAGTACTCAGCCCATAAATAATTGACCCACTGCTGACTAATTAGCCTACTGTACCACGCTGGCCGGTTGGGTTGGGTTTCGTTTCAAGATTTCCCTCACTTGCGGTGTTGTGTTTCGCCCTTTTGTTGCCTGTTACACCCTCAGGATGGAAAGGGATGGCGAAACAATGTATTTTAAATTCGTCACCACACGGAAGTATGAATCTCTATTGTGCCCCTTCTAAGGGTGGCAGGCATTCAACAATCCCCGTTCCCTTGTTACAGAACAAAGGTTACAAAGTAAAAAGCAGCAAGTGCAGAAATGGCAGAGGTACACAGAGCCCGGAGACGAACTGGAGCCAGCGGCTTCGTCGCCCATGAAGCGGTCGTCGCGCAACCTCGCCGACGAACTGGACGACGAGGATGACGATGGCCCTCTGCCAGAAGGCGTGCTAACCACCAACTTGGGACTCGACATTGTAGTCGTGGCCACTAAGGTAATAAATAAATATAATGCTAGCTGACCCGGCAATCTTGGTACCGCTTCAGAATCAATAAATAAAAAACCTGAATGATAATTCCGGAATGTTTCAACTTTATTATAATATGTGCAAATCTTAAACTTTCCCTGGACTCACGCGAATATTTCAAGACCAAAATTAGCCAAATCGCTCCAGCTGTTCTCGAGTTTTAGCGAGACTAACGAACAGCAATTCATTTTTATACATAAGACTAGTGACCCGCCCCAGCTTCGCAAGGGTTTAATGATGAACCTCTAAATTTATCAGCGTTTCTCCACAATATCATGGATTTATTATATTTAAAAAACCTTGCTCTTGAATCACTATCTATTAAATAAAACCGCTTCGAAATCCGTTGCGTAGTTTTAATGATTTAAGCATACATAGGGACGGACAGACGACAGCGACTTTGTTTTATACTATGTAGTGAAGATAGATAGAATTGATAACCACCTTCTTTTTTAAGATCGGTTAAAACTGAGATTCAGTTGTGTACACTTAGTTTCTTAATTACAATTGGCTCTTAAGCTGTTTCCAGACACCACTATACATTTGTCCAGAGGTGAGAGAATCTTATATTCCGTTGCAGACTGACTACATGACCACGTTGGAGAAAGAACTCGATTATCGCGACGAGAACTTTGACTTCATGCAGCAGTGGATTCGGCGGTTCTGTCTACAAGTAAGTATACTATTAGTTCAAGCTTGGGCAGATAACGTGATGAAGGTCTAGTGAAACCAAATCGAAAATAGAAGTTGACTCACTTGAGCTCTTTTGACACGTCACTATGCAAGTTTAGGAAATGAAATGGCTGGTTTGGAAGGATGCTTTACAGAAAAGAACCACAGATTTGAAGGTTCTTTCATAGCTGTGTCGGTTTATTTATATTTTGAAGTGGAAACTACTTTAGAGGCCTTGAGCCTTGAGCACTCGCGTCAGGACACGTGACCTGATCGAAAATTCGTAAGGCGGTAGGAGAGTAGACCGCCGGTGCGATGCGTGTGCAAGTACATAATGCATTTATTAATGAAAAAAGTGACGAAATAGTGAAGAAAATGAGTGAGTACTATATAAAAATATACCTACCCTTCCGTAACTCGGGCTAGTGAGGGGATGCCCGCATGTCTAATTTTATTTTATATATTGACAAATTTATAAGGGTCAGTATTGTAAACTTTTCGGAAAATGTATATTTTTTTATCTGCCCTCAAACGTCAGTGCCTTGTATAACTCGCTAATTAAGCCATATTATTTCAGTACGGGGCGGCACTGTTCTACACGAGTGCGAAAGAAGACAAGAACTGCGATCTGCTGTACAAATATCTCACACACAGGATATACGGACTGCCGTTCCGGACGCCCGCACTCATCGTGGAGAAGGATGCCGTATTGATGTGAGTTTGCTTGTTCTGATAGCATTTGGTCTTTTAGACCCGGTTGCTTTAAACGATGGAGTAATGTGTACCTACGTCAATAATAACGATTCTTTTAACTAGTACTAAGCACGCTGGTGTCTCTTTTCTCTCTCCCGTTCCCACACTCTCTCCCTTCTCCTCTTATCTATCGCTCTCCCCTTCCCATGTCCTCTATAGAGAGGTTCCTTCCCTTTCCCACTCCGTCCCTTCCCTTTTCCCCTCTTCTCTCTACTATACTTCTGTTATATCTCACACTCTATAGAGAGAACACGCTATGTACACTTCTCTCTTACTTTCCTTAACTTCTTTATTACTACCTATCTCTTCTCATTCTGTTCATTTCTTCCGGCTTCGTGTGTATTTAATTTACCCTTATTAGGTTGATATCTTCATGATTTATGTTCACTACTAATGTACTAAGTTGAGTTGTTTTATTCATGCATGATGTGATTTCCTATGCTTGATTGTACACTTTGAGTACACACACTATAGAATTCGATATTTATATTTGTGTGTACTTTGTTGGAAGCCCTTATAATAAATAAGATTCTATCTCTCTCATCAGTAAGTAATGTGGTCTTTTGTCGTCTTCCCGCAGACCCGCTGGCTGGGACAGCATGAAGAAGATTAGTATACTGTACGAGAACATTCAGACTTGCAAACCGGACGATTATTACAGAGACGTCATCGTTCAACCGGCTATACGGAAAGTGAGTATGACGCACTTTCAATCTTAACACCAAGTGCAAAGCGAACTCTTTTATGCTGGCACTTCTCTTAGCCATTCTTAGGCGCCACTCTGTGTTTCGCATGACTTTTGACGACCGTTCCATAGACACATCGCCATTATTGTAAAATATGACAGATTAGATTAGACAGAATGACCGTGTGTTAGTGGTTTTTTTTTTATCCTTGGACATTTCCCACAACGCCATCTCGTCCCAAGCTAAGCAACTTAATGCTTGTGTTATGGTAACGAGATGGATGATAAACTACTTATATACATTTTTTTTTTGTAAATACATACATATTATAGATAGAAATGACACCCAGACTCCGAGCCAGTGCCTCTGGTTTAGACAAAGACACTTGCCCGACCCCGGAATCGAACCCGGGACCCGTTGATCCAAAGGCGGCACATCTAACCACTAGGCCAACGAGGCATAGTGTCATCACCCTGTTCCATCCTGTGTGTGGTGGGTGTTGTAGGAGCGGACAAACGGTAATGACAAGGCGGATAATGGCCGTAAGAGAAGGAAAACTTTATACGAAACTCTGTGCCAACCCCATTTTGGCTATTGGACATAGTAATACATACCCTCTCTGGTTCAGAGTTATTTTATACCGTACGAGCGGCCCAAACAAAAAAAAAGTCATCAATAAAGAAACACAATAATTCACACTATACATTCATGAATTATGTATTATTCCTATTATTTATAAAGCCTATGTGCCATTCTGTGTAAGCTGTATTATTGTGAAGTTTCATCAAAATCCATTCAATAGTTTTGCATGAAAGAGTATGAATGACATATTTGACGTCATAATTATATCAAATTAAGATTACGTTTTTTGTTATTGTAGTGATATGGGTATGCTGTGCATATCTGTAATTGATATACATACGACGTTTGAGTGTGTGTACTTTGTTTATGTTATTCCACATGTGCATTGTTCATATGTCTAATAAAATAAAAATACATTCCTACAAATTGTTATTTTTAAACTTTCGCGATTTGAACACATAATTAAAAACTTATCGGGACTTATCGCGCACAGAATTAATACCTGTTTTTGCTCGACGTTTCAACCATGTTACAATGGCCGTGGTCGCGAGCTGACTGCAGACCGCAAGTTTTTTCGGTGGGAAGTGATGGTACTTTGGTCTCCTACCCTCACTTGGTTTTGCACACACGTAGGGTTGTCACTACGGCACACCACACTGACTGTATCGGTTGAAAACTTAGTACCTATACCGCGAACTACACATTTGCATATAACGGGGTTCCACGATGCCGCCAACTTGAATCCATCTTCTCGGTTGAAATTACGATGTTTTCTGATTACAAACAAACTTTCGCGTTTATAATATTAGTAGGATTGTTCTATGTGACTCTGAATAAAAATGTATTGTTCTAATATGGAAGCCTCTAGAAGTTGGCTAGTGACACAGTCTAGTCAACAAAAAAAAATCTAACTGTTACAGAGCGGAGCCAATCGTGAGGCGGAGGTGCAAGCAGAGGATGAACAGGCGTTCCTCCAGAGGCAGTTAGCGGCCCTCCAAGCGGGGACCCCTGCGCCACGGGCTGACTCTCCGCTAAGGGCCACGCAGCGAGCCACTGCTCAGGTGAGATTGCTAGTTTTGGCATATGGCACTTTTTTTCAACCCTGCACTAGGTATGCATCGCAGGAGCATATTACAAACGTGTAATTAACGAAGTCCGTGTGGTAACGGATGAAGAATACAAGGTGTCACCATCCCATTCCATCCTGAGGGTGTCGTAAGAGTCGACAGAAGGAAATGACGAGGCCGAGAACCTAGCTGTAAGAGAAGGAAAACTTGACACGTAACCCTGTGCTAACCCGTCTGACCAGCGTGGCACGGTAGGCTAATTACCCTCCATGTAGTTGGAGGAGGCCCGACTCAGCGGTGGGTCATTTATGGGCTGGGAAGTAGTAGTAGTAATTAACGAAAACAAATGATACACAGACTCGGAGCAAGTGCCTCTGGTTTACAAAAAGACACTTGGAGTGGTTGCTTTGGGTGAAGACTGCCGCAATTCTTGGTTCTCTTATTTCTCAAAAAACAAAATCCTTGTCGGAACAAATTCCTATTTAAAACAAATATATTTTGCAGTTGGACGGCGCGAAAATTGGCATGGGTCCCGGGACGCCCGGCAACGAGGGGGTCTTGGCGAACTTCTTCAACTCGCTGCTGTACAAGAAGAGTGGGTCCCCGGCGGGGCGAGTGGACGGGGCCCCTGCCGCGGCGGTTGCGCGGTCTGACGCGGCCGCGGAGCTGGACCGCCTCACGCGCGCCAAACCACGGACCTCCCAGCCTGCGGGGCCCCCGCCCCTCGACCTCAATTCCTCCTCCGAGTGTTAGCTACGCGCGGTAAGTGCTTTTATTATATCCAGCCCTCACGCTCCGGTATCTGCAACACTTAAATAGAGCCGGCCGAAAACCTAATCGCAAGTGAAGGAAAACTTGAAACGAAACCCTGTGCCAGCCCATCTGGCCAGCGTGGCATTGGCCCGACTCTAGTAGTAGGTAGGTGAGTCTATGTGTAAATCTAAATCGTTGACATATTTTCGACTTCAGGTACTCAGCAGTGCGGGCACACACAGAGGCATTCGGAAGCGACGCTTGCGCACCGCGCTACACTCGCACGTTGCTTACCGCGGCTCATGTCGGGCGGAGCCGCGCGGCAGCGGTAAGCGAACCATTAACGGCCTCGGGCCTCACCACGCGGCTTGTACGGCGCTGTGCGTCTTCGGTCTATACTTAATGGAACGTCACGTGTCGCACGTGACGTCACAACCCGCTATTTGGAAGGTTGACGGTTATAGGTTATCTCGATTGCGTAGATACGTGGAGATGGTTCATACGCGCGTGTATTCAGGAAATAATTAAAAATATTTTGTTGTTATTTTAAAAATTCAATTTCTAAATCTGACTAGCTGTCGCTATGGCCCAAGGTATATATTGATAGTAGTTAACAAGCATCTTCAGCCAAAATCTGTCCTGCGATACAGACTATTTTTGTATCTCTAGCGGTGATTGGTGGATAAGAGAGGCGTAATCGATACGATTGGTTGCTGACAAGCGCAAACTTTCCCCCACCAGGGCGCTTTTGGTTCAAGATGTTTTTCAACTAATATCGCTAATTTGGGCATCAACTCGCGAACCCTTAAATAGATCTAGATGCAACATGCGGCTTGGATCAGCGCTACGCATCTTCAGTCTATACTTAAATGGTACGTCACGTGTCGTATGTGACGTCACGACCCGCTATTTGAAAGGTTGACGGTTGTAATATATTCACAATGCGCTAGTTTTTAACTTTGGATGGTTCATACGCGTGATAATTCGGTATTATTGTCTCGATTTTAAAGATTGTATTGGTCAGTAAGCATATTATTATTATTATAATATCACGAGATACGTTACGCCATAGTTCGCTATTCAAATTAACATTTTGTTCCGTTTGGCAAAAACGTACTAGGCAACATTGAAAATAACTGCTTGAAAAGTAGTCCGTTATTTTTATGTGGTGTAATACTTTTATTTTTGTATCTAGTCTAGGCAGCTGTCTGACGTTCAACCTTTCAAATATCGAATTGTGGTTTGAAAATGTTTTTTTATCGTTTCTTTATCCGTGGCTTGGGCATCAGGGGTATTGACGCAAAATTCACATGAATTATTAATTCTGTAAAGTAAATGTGACTCGCTCGATAATATTCTGACTTAATACCGACACAAAGCTTGGTGGTATCGCCATCGTCATTTCACCCAAAACAAGTCCAGTGTTGTTGGTATACTGACAAGAAAATCGTCAATATTTCAAATTTAAGCAATATACCATTTTTTGAGATTGTTTTACTTATCGTTTTGTCATTAATTGAAAGTCTAAGTCCAATCAAATTTCTATTATTATTTGTTTCTTGTTTTAATTGCAATTAAAAAATAAGAGTATATTTGGTCCAATTGTTCAGTATTTTATCGAGAGAGCATTAATGATAGGAGTTTTGTGTATTGAGACAACTATAAGTTTAAGTATTCGACAGTGACTTTGGAAAGGTATTTTTAATAATATTCTGTAAAACTGTATAATCTGTAAAGTAAGGAGGTCATAACATAACCTAGTGAATAGTACTGACTACAATTGATCGGCAACTTAAATAGTGTAAAGCCGAGCGCACATTATCGGACACGTCCGATGAGTTTGTAAAACATACTTTTACAGAAACGGTATTCAACATCGGATGTCGCCGTAATGGGCTAGTCATCACCTAGGTAAATTTTAAATTATCAACCGCAGTCGTAGGATGTTAATACTATTATTACTACTCAGCCCATAGATGACCCACTGTTGAGTCGGGCCTCCTCCAGTCACATGGAGGGTAATTAGCCTACTGTGCCACGCTGGCCAGACGGGATGGCACAGGGTTTCGTATCAAGTCTTCCATCTCTTGCGACTAGGTTATCGGCCATGTTATTTCCTTTTGTCGACTCGTGCGACACCCACGGAATGGAATGGGGACATACATACATACATAGTACATAGTGTCTCCACACTATGTACTATGTATGTATGTACGGAATCCGCCACCACACGGAATATTTTGATTTGTTACATGACGGATTGTTACATGTATATCTAATGCTCAATAGTATTCTTACTTCAGCGTTTGCTGAAGCCCTCTAAAACGGAATAAACTTATCGGACGCGTCCTACAATGTGCGTTAACCCTATGAGACCATCAATTTTGAGATCTGAATTCTTTTCAAGCCTAGCATAGAGGCTGTTATATATTTGTTGACCATCCAACACCCGGCTGAGCCAGACGTTCTTTCACCCATGACAGTTAGAGTCAAATCGGTTTATTAGGAGCTTTGTTGAAATACCCCTAACTTCAAAATTTAATAATAATTTCTAACACCGTGCGCGAGTTGTTACTTTCCTATTAATTAAACGCAATTGTAATATTGTTTATGATATTTAATTGTAAGTATTTATTTAGATAATACGGGAAATGGTGCGGAAATATACGGGACAAATTTGTTTAGTCCGTAAAATCTAAGTTATTTTGTGGTTACAATTATTTTCAATCTTATGTGTGTGTACATAAGTTGGTTATTCCATGTTGATGGTTTAGCAGATGGTGTAAATCACAAAGATATTTGTTCTGGCTTGGAATTTCACTTGTCAATGATACGTGTGTTTCTGCAGACAGTGAAAAAAGATTTTTTTCGAAATTTCTAGAACAGACATTCAGTATACTTTTGCATAAGTCTTTAAATGGATAGTATTAATAATAATACAACATTTTTGTATGCTATTTGTCTCGTATAACTCGGCACCATTTTTTACAACGACAAGATAACGTTATAACTAAGTGGACGGCTTTGTATCATCTGAGATTATAAGATCCTTATTTATGATCTTCTGTGAAGACTGGCGGTGCAGTGGTTTGACATGTGAAGTCACTATTTGCATAAAAATCTAGTACTGGATGTGATGTGCAATCAGCCTCAAGTCGAATAACTTCATCACTCGAAAATAAACTTTATCATCATCGAGCAAAAATCCTAATTGCTCGCGACGTGTGGTCGCTTGTTCAATGTATTGTATCATCATACCAGCTTATAAACATTAACAGTTTTGAACTGCCCCCAATGTATTGTATACCTTGACCAAAAGTAAATAAAAGAAATACCGAATTAGATACTTTGTTGTACTGTAAATAGAGTTGCGTTCGAAAATGTAATGTTCAACATTCCGAGGTCAAATATTCACCTGACAATTTTTGACATACATGTTCTGTAATTGTCTAACTTTACGTTAAGAAACCGTGAAATATATTGAAATGAAATTGAAGTCATCCATCCCATCACCCAAGGCGAATTGTAAAACAATATTCTCGAGAATATTCACTTGGTATCTACATATTCGACATTGAACGCGGCCTGTCTTTTATTTTTGTTTATGGTCAAGATATTTTTTTTGCTCAGCGTATTCTATACCATTTTATATGTTCGTTTTACACCTTATTACTGTAAATGGATCCTGATGGTGACCTTTATTGTGTTGTGATAACCGAATTTACTTGTCAATAAACTTTATACAGTTTTTTTTTTTACATTGTAACTATAATTTAGAAATTGAACTTATAAATGGTGCAATACTGAACATTCCAAACGTCGTTTGGTGCTTTATAATAGTAAAAATATTGGTAAAATATTTGCAGTTTTATTTAACGTCTCTTGCCCACGGCTCTCTTTTAAATTCTATTATTAAAAATAAAAAGTTTGCTTTAAAGGTCACTATTTTGGCTCCCAAACTCAGCAACCAAAAAGTTTCTATGGCATTAATAAATAGTGTTGTTAATGCATGATATGTCATATCGTAGAGTACTTAAATTCAATACAAAATAAAGTTATAGATATGAATACAAACATACAGAAAGCATAGCTTCACCTAACCTTAAGTATTTATATCGATTTAATTAATATTAAAGTTAATCTTTCAGTTGTAACTTATTAACGCGAAATAGCTTAGGTATTATTTAATTTTAGCTAATTGATATTTTGCCAAACTTATTTGTGGTGGTAGTGGTATTTTAAATATTACCCAACGGCAGCTCAAAGTTTCCACTCGTTTTGTCCTGTTCAAATGTAAATTTATTTTGATGATGTTTTCAAAAGATTTTCTAGCTTTTTTTTAATACTCTTGTACATATCACTCCCGGATTTTTATAAGTTTGACAAGAAATCAACAAAAACTCACTTGTATATTAGTGGTGAGGTATTGGCAGGTTTTGATAAATTTGTACAAGTGATTGTAGTTGGAAAGTAAACAAGCTGGATTATTGTCTATTTTTATAAAAGGGGAATTAAATGTTAGGTGGCTAAATTGCATAATAAGTATTAAAAAAACATTAGACTTATTCGGATCGCGACGTGACGGAAATTATTTAAAAAAGTATTCTTTAAGCCTAATTGGCAGCATTCACAAGACCATTCGTAGGCGGTACAAAGGGTGCGTTCCACTTAGCACTCACAACGACCACGGTTTTCGCCGTTCCACTTGGTTCTGGGCGTCACAAATAGTCACAATCATTTACTCAAGTGGAAAGGATTTTGGAGCGTTTTGGGCGTTCATTTAAATAATAAAAATGGCGCGTTTAAAAAAACTAAACAAAAGGTTGATGAGGTTATATTACAATTTGTAATTGGTATCAATAAGTTCCATTACATATTGGTTAAGATGATTTATTAAAAAAAAGTATATACTTTAATTTTCAAGGAGTATTTAACTAATTTATGATCGTATTTAATAAAAATGACTATATCGGCGGCAGTTTAAAATTAGTTGGTGCGTCAAAATAAAAGTACTAGTTCGTCCAGCTCAGATAAAGAAAGAAATAGAATTTTACAAATCTTTGATCGTGAAAAACGAAAAGTTTGACCACATAATATTGTTTTGATAATGTCTTGTCCGATCTTGTTCGGTACAAAAGAACGATATTGTTATTGTCGCCATGTTTCTGCTTTTAGTTTTTAAAATTGGATCTCAAAACGCTCACAACGACCCACCTTTTGAGATGGGGCGTTGGAGGCTTGGCGTGAGCATAAGTAATGACTTCATCAATGACGTTTTCGCCGCGACCACAACGATCGTGGTCGCCATGTGGAACGCCTGAATGAACATTTTAGGCGTTGTGAACGCCAAGTGGAACGTACCCTAAGTGAGAGTGACACACACACTCTTAATAAATTATTTTGACAAATGTTCCATTCCATTTCCCCCTAATGTCAAATATGACAGATATGCACATGCGAATATCCAAGTGAAGTGCCACCATAAATGGAATGCTGACGCCAATTCTATACGTATGATATTTATAATGAATAATAATCGAATATTTTTGTATACGTTAACAGAATATAGCGCTTGAAACTAGGCGTATAATTTTCATAAAAAATATATGTATAATCATCTTGTTTTGCTCACTTATATTTAACATTTATGACTAGTCATACTATCAGTTTTGTGTTAATGTAACGGCTACCTATTTACATCTCTTTCTGTGATAATTATTTTATGTTGAACAAAATGTTTTCTTTTCATTCAACGAATGTATTAGCCACATAACATCCTCATAATATGTTTTGTTTTAACTGTTACTAAAAGACGTATCAGTACTTTCCATAGTCCATTTTCTGACTTGTGTAGCTATTAATGAAAATATAATAATATTTATTATTTTTAAATAGACGATACAAATTGGCTGTTTGAATAAAACAATGCCATTTCGGTTGTAATACAGTTAAAGCTATAAGGCATAGTGATTTATTATTAGATTCTCAAAATGGTTTTGTTACGCTTTCCAATAGGCTAGATTCCAATATTTATAGTGAAAAGCGTTTAGTTTAAAGTATATATTATTAAAAATAATAATCTAGTAACCGGTGACCCCGCGGCAGAATTCGAACGATCGATTGAATTACCTATATTCATTGTATAAAAAGAATTATTTAATATTGAATTTTTAAAATGAAATAAAAGGCAGACAGTGGGCATCCATTATGTACTGGTAACATCTTGGTTATGTTTTCCATCTCACTATTTGGGTGTTATTTTCTCTAAACATGGTTTGAAGGCTGAATTCTTTCAAATATTTTATTAAAGTTTGTATCTACGATGGATCCATCTTAACCCATAAACGGCGCACTGCAATATACCAGGCCAGGGCATGATTTATTTTATTCTAACGACAATTTCAGATCACTCAAACGCGGGAAGTTATCAGATGTCAGTTATTTAAGCCATGATTATTATCAATCCTGCCATAGCACACCCTGTATTATAGCTTGACGCTTCCAGCTACTATCCGCAGTCTCGCTGGTCGTCGGTCCATATAAGAGACAATTTTTGATGCAATTCAGTCTACAAACCTTGGATGATCGCACACTCGTCTCTGTAAAATTATTCTCTTTACAGAGCTAATGCAGTGACCCATGAACCTTTGATATTTGTAGCCAGTTGTTTTTTGTAAGCTTATAGGCGATACTGTACATAATAATATGAATAAACTAGCACGGAAACTGTTCTGATCAATTGGTGTGTTTTATTACCTGTAATGTTGAGAATAATGAGGAAAGAAGTCCCATTATACACACGTGTATACCTAATGGGATTTCTGTGAAAAGATTGTCTGAATTTTAGACTCTAGTGTTCGAACATTTTTTTATTGAGGAATTTATGAAAGAAGGGATCGCGGCTAAATTTGTAAGGCCGGTTTAAAACCAATACGTTTAAAACAAAAAAGCCAGTCAAAACCGAAATCAATAATATTTTTTTTTCTGAATAAAACGGTTGGTTTTGATGACTATTTTTCATAGATACAACTACATTTTCTTAATTTCACCGAGGTAGTTAAATTGGAGTACATATAAAGTGTGTAAAGATTTTTTTATGGTGTTACTGATAATAATATACCTACTCATTTGGTTCTCATTTCATTATCATTTCAGCCAAAAGACGTCCAATGCTGGACGTTATTGATGTTTTTAATCTAGTTTGTGTAATATAATTTATTAAATAATTATTTTTAAAGTATATCTACAAACTTATGTAGGCGAATTTTCAACCGTTTAAAACGGTTTATCATCATCATCATCAGCCCACATTAGTCCACTGCTGGACATAGGCCTCCCCTAAAGAGCGCCATAGAGCCCTGTCTTATATGGGGTTTAAACCCGCAACATTTGGTTTA
This sequence comes from Clostera curtula, assembly GCA_905475355.2. Lineage (NCBI taxonomy): Eukaryota > Metazoa > Arthropoda > Insecta > Lepidoptera > Notodontidae > Clostera > Clostera curtula. The sequence continues at coordinate 19,422,880 of FR997796.1, read as the reverse complement.
AAACGTTTTAAATCGGTTGGTCGTCACAGCCTTATAATTTTTTATGTTGGAAATAGTTGAGCGAACAACGTCACGGTATATTGGCGACGGTCGTATCATGGATTTCGAAGCTTGACAAATATCAAACTTCCAATTTATACAAATTAAAACTTGACCTATCAAGCTTTAACAGCCATGCCTAATTTGATTATAAAATAATCTGACGCTAAGCATGGTTCCGATAAATAGTTTGTCTCTTCCTGTAAATACGATCGCTGATTAACCGATGATTTTCGTCCTATGGAGTGGAGACGGGATTTTTGAATAATTTGTAGGAGCAGAGACAACTTATTCATATTTTATAAAAAGCAAGTATATTTAATCACGTGCCAACAAAAGTCCGAAGCATTTCATGTTGTGTGAATCGGAACTTCATGTGCCGTCAAGTGTCAAATAGTGTCATGATGTCGTCAATTTTTTTTTTATAAATTTGATTTGATTTCATTGTTGCGATTTTACTGATGACGAGGAGTTGTACATAACCATTTTTTGGAACAAAGATTGGAAACCAGAAATAAGATACCGAGTTACGCTAAATAACTTTTGTGATTTCAGTGTTACTTTAAATAACTTCCCAACGTACATGCAGTTTTCGTGTAATATAATAGTGTTAACTTAGTGTAACGTAACAGTCTCCAAATAGTATTATTTGCTAGTAGAGAAATTTAAAAAAAAGTGCTGCTATGTTTATTCAATAATTCCAAAGTGGCGGGTGTCGATATGGGGCAGAGTCCGAGCTCTGTGCGGAGCAAGAGCAGGCGTCATGATTCCTTCCGCAGGTTCGTTAGGCGGAGTAAACTGAACAAATCCAATTTGAGTCATACATTCAGTTTGCCGCCTTCGGAAGACCACCAGGAGCTGATGAACGTGAACATAGTGACGGAAGAACAGCTCATGACCCTGCCAGGGGTTAACAGGCAATTGGCGCGGGAAATTGTTCGCCATCGACAGATGATAGGCCGTTTCAAAAGAGTTGATGACCTTGCTCTCGTATCAGGTTTGCATTTTGTTGACAACCCTTTCTACACTTTTATTTTAATTTTATGATAGTAAATAGTTGTCTATGATACATATTGTTAAACTGCTAAAATTATAAGTATGTCGGGTTTGGCCCCAGGCAGACATCAGAAGTAAAAGTCAGATATGGCAACATACAAATTTATTTCAGTCGAACATAGTCACTTTAATTTAATCTAGAAATGAAATCAAATTAATTAAATAACTAGCATAGCAACGTGACAGTGAGAGCAGTACTGACTGTCAGAGACAGGGTTCCACGCACCCACCGCAATAAGGACAGTACTAATTGTCTGACAACGTTCCACGTCCAATAACCGGGCTTAACTGACTGTCGAAAGACAGTGATCCGTGCACCGCGACGCATCCGATAGAAATGCGTACCGACTCAACCGCGACTCCTTATAAAGGCAATCACTTGGCGGAAACGTTACAATATTTTACTGTCTGCATCCGGTGCACGTTCCACTAGCGCCATCTAGCCGCCGTCTCTCACAGCTGTTAAATAATATGGCTTCCGACACGGCCATTCTGACAAATCACTCGGCCTCGAGTGTATTAATCTAAAAAGAAAAGGACTCATTAAGTTCAAAAATGCTGGTCTGAATCGTCGCCCACTAAAGCAGGCGAGACACAACTGGACTAGGTCGCTATACTTGCGACCCCTTCAGTATAAACCACTAATGCTGGACTAAGTCATCCACCCACATAAGCAGGCGAGACCCCTTCAGCGTATCACAGATCGTCTCCCACAACAGCAGAAGAGACCATACTAATTGACCACTCCAAAGATTCTATTACAGCTTCGGAATTATCTACACTTAATGTTGCAGAGCTAAGAGATAAAGTTTCCTCAGAATTATTTGCACTTAAGGTGCAAAAGATTACGTAAAGTGTTTCCTCTGAATCACCTACAGTCAATGCTCGAGAGCTTACAGTAAGAGGTTTTCCGAATCTGTGGTGACATTACTATTGTCTATAGGCACAACAGGTATACTGAATTCATTATCTGCCGTCATGGTTCGTTAAGTTAAGTTCGCTAGTTCATCCTGCCAGGTATTATTTGTTACATTCTATTAAAGTAAGGATATTTTTCAAAGTTCGCATGACCCTCTCCACCTGCCCATTGGCACGACTGGATCCTGTAGCACTGCAGTCCATCACTCCATGAACACTCTTGGAGTTCACGTTGACTTCCTTGAACCCCGCCGCCGGCTGCTCCTTTGTGCCATCGGTCCTCGTGGGGCAGCTGGAGACCACGTGGCCCGGTTCGCGGCACACGTAGCATTTGACTTTGAGGCTTCTGATTGAGGAGTTTGTCTGGAACACTAACTCAAAAGGAACTTACTAACGTAGGTTATCACAAAACTCATAAATCGCCACATTTAAGATCACCATTATCATCTTCGCAAGATGCAGATCACCAAGCCGCAAAAGAAGGAAAACTTGAATCAAATCCTGTGCCAACCCGTCTTGCCAGCGTGACACAGTAGGCCAATTTCCCCCTGTGAACTTGGAGGAGGCCTGACTCAGTAGCGAGTCAGTTATGGGCTGAAATGATGATGATGATTATCATCTTACGGCCCCTGTCCCACGCTAGGTGGTAGTGTCCACACACACCTATCAGTTTGTCATACCTCACACAATTCCTCACTCCTACAATCCATCCATCTCCCTCGTACTTGGGTCGAGGGTTTTCTTTTTTTTCTCGAAGCTCGGTTTTTACATGAATTATTGCAGTTTCCACAGAAACTAACTACTCCGAGGACGTTTTGGGTCAAATTCAAGATGATCAGAAGACTCGTTTTTCGTTTTAAAGAAATTCCTCGCAATACACAAAAAAGTTGTTTTATGGCATATGACAGTGGAATTTTACTTATGACGATTTATTACATCGGATTGTTATAAAACAGAGATTGCAAGACAGTTCTGTTATACTTTTTCGGGTAAATTAGCATCGGCTTTTTTTTATATACTGCCATTATTAGATCATCCAGTTTTAATTTCTTATTTTCAACTATAATCTCTGATAGCTGACACCAACCCCTATATCCGAGTTGGGATCGTCTGGATCGAATGACACTAATTGTGCGGGAGCTAGATGACATGATGAATTTAAAGTGATCCTGAATCAGCACAAGACGAGAGAACTGAGCTTTCAAAATCTCCTGCACATCTTCCCATTGCTATTGACTGGGAGGTATTTTGATCAATAACGTGGCTGCACGGCCTCGTAGACAATGGTACAGCGTCATGATTAAATCGACACCTTACAAATTTTTGTTAGTAATTATGACATCTGACAGGCGACACCATCTCTCGGTCAGAATTCGGGTCATCAGAATCAAACTGCATCAATACCATGAAAGGATGTGGTGGTGCGCGAGAACCGGGGTAGTAAAGCATCAGTTAATTTCGAAAAACAAAATGCTTCTACACTATTTGAGGGTAGCGGAATATTTTCCTGCACATTTTGTGATGGAGTGCCCCAGTGGTGGGCGGAAAATCCGATCCCAATCTACCTTACCGATGCCAATCAAGGCATATAATGGTGCCATAATCTTGGAAAACTTTGCTATAAACTGGCGAAAATATGACGCTAGACCGATGAACTGTCAAGCCTAACGCTAAAACATCCCGTCCAATCTAAATTTCTAATCGCAAGTAATTAACAGGTAAAACATGTAAAAGAATTTCAATTAATAGTTTATCAATTCAACAGTGACCAAAATTTATGAAGTTGACGTGATAGAAGTTTGTCTTATACCGGTCAAAGTCACACTAACGCAAAATCTTATACCATACAATTTACCCGAGTAAATAAATGGAAACTGCTCACCGGAGTGACGTAAAATTCCAGCTGGTGCGCTTACTACAGATCCAATCACTATTCTTTGACCTGGCTGACCGCAGTACTGTTGCTCGCCTTCCTGCTGCTCCGCTCAGGGAAGTTAGACGCGCAGTGTCCTTGTCCATGACAATGGAAACAAGTGATCCCGTTCACTTGGTTAATCTCCACACTGACTGCCGCTTGTGGAAACTGTAAACCTGGAAACCTCACGGAATTGCTGAAAGACGACGTTTGCATTGCCTGTATAATGGCTAGAAAGTTACGGTTCTATTGCTCTAGTCGAAGTCGCTATTATCCGTCACTTCCATCGCGTTCAGAAGAACACACATTATCCCTACACTGTTTCTCGTTAGCTTCACTGTTTTCTCCACATGGGCTGACTGAGTTACAATCCCACTTCTGATGTCGGGTTTGGCCCCAGGCAGACATCAGAAGTAAAAGTCAGATATGGCAACATACAAATTTATTTCAGTCGAACATAGTCACTTTAATTTAATCTAGAAATGAAATCAAATTAATTAAATAACTAGCATAGCAACGTGACAGTGAGAGCAGTACTGACTGTCAGAGACAGGGTTCCACGCACCCACCGCAATAAGGACAGTACTAATTGTCTGACAACGTTCCACGTCCAATAACCGGGCTTAACTGACTGTCGAAAGACAGTGATCCGTGCACCGCGACGCATCCGATAGAAATGCGTACCGACTCAACCGCGCGACTCCTTATAAAGGCAATCACTTGGCGGAAACGTTACAATATTTTACTGTCTGCATCCGGTGCACGTTCCACTAGCGCCATCTAGCCGCCGTCTCTCACAGCTGTTAAATAATATGGCTTCCGACAAGTATTTATTTTGTTTTATTTATTACAAAACAATAAAGGATACTTAGGAATTTACTATGCCAACCTATCTGGCCAGTATGGCACAGTAGGCTAATTACCTTCTATGTAGTTGGAGGAGGCCCGACTGAGACGTATCGGAGGACTGAGAAATAGTAGGAATTTACTTGCTGTACTACCCACAATAATGTTCACTGTTTACTATCATTATTTTATGGGAGTATCTTAGGTGCAACACTTGAACATAGCCAAGTAAGAATAGTTGGTTTGGTAATATATTTTGTGTAAGGTTGTTTTGCCATTTACCCCTATTAAAAAATAGGGGTTGATCATAGAGGGGTGAAAATTTAGGGCTGTATGTATTATTGTATGCCTAAAAATAAAAACCAAAAAATTTATAAAGTATATTGAGGAGTGGACCACCCTTAACAATTAGGGAGATGAAAAATAGATATTGTCTGACTCGCAGACCTAACTGACATGCACACAAAATTTCACAAAAATCGGTTGAGCCATTCGGAGGACTTCAATAACAAACATCGTGACACAAGAATTTTTTATATTGGATAAAAAAGCTTCCTCATTCTTGAAACATCATCATCATTTCAGCCAAATGACAATTTCCACAAAGCCAGTCCAGAGCCTGTAACCATCGCTTTCAATTTTGAAACATATATGATGCTAAATATGTCTATCAATGGGATTTACAGTGGCACAACCCCAATCCAATTTTAGGGAAATGTCCCTCCATGTTTTTGGTGGAGGCTGACTCGGCAGTGCTTAAGGATAGAGATGGTGATGATGAAGTTTACCATTTGAATTGTCTTACCATATTAACAATAGCAAAGATGCAGTACCATGAAAGCATGTCAAGGCTCCTAGTCAAGCATGCACAATACTGGTTTTGCCAATAATGTTTACTAATCGGCATGGAATCACTAGATAGTTTGATTTGCAGAGTTGTGGCCAAGTGTATTTTCTTTAGATTATTGTGTAAAAACTATATCTCCTTAGCTAGATTACACTGTTGTGTCGTCATCTTCATATCTCGGAAAACCCTGCCATTTGTTCAGACTTACAATTTAACTCACTACCCGAGGGACCAGAACTGTAATTATAAATGTGATAAAAGTCGAGATAAGCACGGGTTGCGAGTGATATACCATATACTTTGTTGTACAGCGCAACTGTGTAGCCTGCAGTTGCACTGATGACTTCCTGTATTCTTAACGCGAACGAACCATAGTCCGTATCATTTTATATTTGTATTGGTGCTATTCCTGCACCAATACAAATAATCAAAACCTGTAATCAAAAGTTTGACCCGTAGTGGTCAAACCGCGACGGTACTTGTGTGGTCATTAACAGGAAATCCTTTAAGTAGATAAAGGCTATCTACATAAATTGAAGTTTGATTTCACAAATCATTACCGAATTTAGCCTTATTTGTCCATCCACACCTTACATCCTCACAGGAAGTTTTTTAACTTTTTTTTATTTCGTAATCAAGAACTTCAACATTTTAAAATACCAGTAGCTAGATTTTCTGCCTTGTCATTTTAATTAGTCGACGCTTAGAATCGGACCTCCGGATATAATGTTTAAATTGTATTGAAAATCCGTCATCACACGGCTAATAATAAAGAACTGTTTATGCTATAGGTTTGACATTTATATTCTGGAAAACTTAACCAGTTTTAACCGGTAGGTTACGGGAAATGACGTTTACGTACATGACTTGTTACGCTTACGATGTTCTTTCGGAAAAGACTTGTGCCCTGGATCGGAAACGCGTGATAATACCGCCTTACCGGGGCCACTCACATGCACGCAAACATTCGTACATTGTACGCGAAGGTTCGTGGTTCGCGCGCTTTGATGTGCGTTAAAAAACGGACACCGCTTGGAAAAGCACGAATGCGGTAAAAACTTCGCATAACCATTTGCGAATGTCGTGCTACACTTGTGGGTTCGCGTATTCGTGCGAATGTGAGTGACCGGCTTTAGATCAACAAGACGTTTATTTATATTATTTAAAATTGTTTTAGGTATAGGAGCAGAGAAATTGGAATTGTTAAGGCCAGAAATATGCACTAGCACACGAAAGCAATTATCGAGAGCAAGTTCCCGGACACAATCGTTAGACAGTGTAAGATTAGCTTCTGAAAGTAGACTCTGCTCCGTAAATTCCTCTAGTGTATTCCAATTACAGTGTGTACCTGGTCTTAATCAAGAGATAGCAGCCAATATAGTGGATTATCGCAACAAGAAAGGACCTTTTAAATCTCTCGATGATTTGATCAAAGTGCGGGGGATGGATATTATAAGGTTAAGCACGGTTAAGCATCATCTAAGTCTCGAACCAAGGAAATGTGAGAGTGTGCAACACCTCACTAATGGCTACGTAAACGGGTGGGCAGACACAAGTGATGTGATACCGAATGGAGTATCTAGTACACCAAAGACACCGCATAAGAAGAGCTTGTCTATGCCAACAAATACAAAGTTTCCGATGACGTTGCCAAACGGTTTTGCCACAGTGCCGGTGAACGATATACTTGATTTACTTTCGGCGTACTCCCATCGGCCAATAGTTGAGGAAGTGTTCACGTACGAGAGGGACGGTGTGAAATGTTGTCGTCTCGCTTCGTGGAATTTGCATCAGCTGAGCGTGGAGAAGGTCACGAATCCCGGAGTAAGGGAAGTTGTCTGCAGGACTATCTTGGAGAACAAGTGAGTGATAGTTTTAGTCTCTACCTCTAAATAATATTATTGATACTTTTTTAAGTTAATTTATGTATTCACTGGAGGGGAATTTCCTAAAGTAATTTCACCAAAAGATATTTCCATATTTTTTATCTGACTGATTTATTCCCGAATCTTTTTTCTCATCTGGCAAACTTGCTCTCACTATTCTGTATAGTGCTGTTTAGCAAACAAGAAATTATCATTTATAGAACGCAACTACGAGTTTTTTTCCTGCTCTTCTCTGTAGAGCAGCATTCCGAACTGGTGGTAGTTTCAATATGAATGTGGACGGATGTAAGGATTGCGGATAAAGAGGTGGATGGATTGTGAGGATGAGTTTAAGCGTATGTAAGTAGATATGACGCCCATAGGCAATGTATGGAGATCACCTAGCTTGGGAAAAGGGCCGAATGAGGATGGTAGTAGATTTAAACATGACGTTTTAAAAGATTTGTGATTAAACTTACATGAATAAAATTTTAATTTGTAACATTCATAATCTGTGTGAATACACGATACATCCAGGTTGGTGGAAAAATCACTAAACTCGCATTTATGCTCGTGTTTTCTAAACCACCTATTTATTCTACCTTTGGATTCCTCTAGTGCATAGGTATGCTGTTAGTAGGTGCAGGTAGATTTTCATAATAAGATTATTATATTCTCTCGATCTCTGATTTCTGTGCCGCCTACAATTTGATGACGAGAAAATGTACTGTATGTAAGGCCTAGCTAGATGTATCAAGTGGTCTCCTCGTATCTGCCTTTTGTCGGCCTCATATCGTCTCTGTAGAGGAAGAAGTAACTAAGTCTTAAAAAATTGTTTGGCCATTTTCAACTTAAGGTGCTGATATCTTAGGTTGAAAATTAATTACATAATTATGAAGACTTACTTGATTCTCGCTCGACGCATGCACTGCTCAGTCGGGACATACTAGCTAGAGAGGTTGGCACAGAGTTTCGTATAAAGAACGCGTCCTCGCGAACCTGTGGCGTCTCAAAAAAGACCACTGGGGTTTTAGTGGGTAGTCCCGGAGTCCCCCGTATCCGCTGACCCCACCCCCGAAGGGCAGCAATATGCATTAAGCATTTCCTCAGCGAAAAAAAAGTGAGTATAGATAGAAAGGCTTTCGGCATTGTCATTTCCTTTATAATACGCTTTTATTAGCTTCGCTTGTATGTATGTATGTAACGGAATCTTTGAACATAATTTTGACCCAGTTAAAAAGGTCGGATTAACACGAAATTTGGCATACTTATTAAGGACCGATGACAATTCAATATTTTAAACATTTTGACCCGTTTTCATTAATAGAATAATAATAATAACGGTGATCAAGGTGCTCTTCGATGCAATAGCTAATAGAGATGTAAATATCATAAAGCTATTGCTATATTCTTAGTGATTTTTTAGCAATAGCTTTATGATATTAAACTAAAAAATAAAAAATAAATAATAGTTTAACAAAAACTAAAAAAAATACGCTTTTATAGAAAATCGGACTAATAAATAGAAAATAAATTTGAATTAAAAAGTGTCAGAAAAAATGATTTTATTGTAAAAGCGTGGGGTGCTTTTCAGGATATTATCAAAATAACCCTTCTAGTCATATCTGTTCATAAAATATTTTGAACTATTGATACCATGCACCCCACGCTTTTTCGCCCACGCTTCTGACACTTTTTTTAATTCAAATTTATTTTCTATTTTTAGTCCGATTTTCTATAAAAGCGTATTTTTTTTAGTTTTTTTTTAAACTATTACTTATTTCAGCTCAGAATGGGATGGTGACACTATGTATTCTAAATTCGCTACTATGTGTGTACCTTTTTGTGTGACTATCAAGCGTGAAATGGATTAGTGATTTTGTGTATTTTAATTCCATCGCTACATGAACAATACTAACAGCATTACTGATTTAAACAAGCTTTGTAGTACGTAGTTCTGTCGTAATTTACGATCTCAAATTTCAAAGTAAATCGTGTACAAATATACTTTAAATGAGTTTGCTACAAATGCTATGCAAAATTAGAATAATGTGACACAATGATCCATTTTGAGTCAGCTTACGAAACCCGAAGCAATTGGTCACGTGGATCGTGTTATATGTATCCATATATTGTAGTAATGCTGTTACTTCAGATAGCTATGTGTATTCGGTATTCCGTGTGGTGACGGATTTAGAATACACCGTTTCACCACCCCATTTAATCCTGAGGGTGTCGTAAGGCGACTAATGGAACGTAAGAGGCCCGTCCCAAGAGAAGGAAAACTTGACACAAACCCTGTGCCAACCCGTCTAGCCAGCGTGGCACTGTAGGCTAATTACCCTCCGTGTGATTGGAGGAGGCCCGACTCAGCAGTGGGTCTTTTTTGGGCTGAGTAGAATTAGTAATTCAGTATTCGTGTTTGTTATTTGTATACCTCTTTATTGACAAATTTTCCATCCACACATTAATAAGCTGTTTTGTTTTTTAAATCTCTGTTGTTGTAATTAAGTAGAGATTTATGCTACAGTAAATTAGTTCTGGAAGACGCAGTGCTGATAGGCGTCCCACACGGTGGATCGACGACCTGGTTAAGGTCACTGGAAACGATGGATGCGGGCGGGCCAGGACCGGCCTTTGTGGAGATCCTTGAGGGAGGTCTATGTCCAGCAGTGGACGTCTATTGGCTCACATGATGATGAAATTAGTTCCAAAACCAATAATATCGACAAAATATCAATAAGTTACAGATAATAGCTCATTATGTATGTATGTACAGATGCATATCTTATCACAACAAAATGATAAGAACACACCTGTGTGATTTACTAAAAGGTCAATGCTACCAGGATTTAATATAACATGTTGAAGGCTAATTGAAATCTCGAGTCGCTACCAAGTAAATACCTAAATAGCAGTAATCGCACTGTTTTTTTCCTGTTAGGATCGTTGTTGCATATTTAAAACCTATCCGTAAAAAGAACCTCCAATGATATAAAAACAAAACCGGTTTCATATTTGCAATAATTAGCAGGTCATCGAGAGGAATGCTTCTCAACTCATAATATAATAGTTCTATGTGATCAGAACAAACCTTGGGTCTTTCTTTAACCCGTTAACTGGGGCGTACCATGTTCTACTGAGGTCCCAGCAAATATTACCCCACTCGGGACAAGTGTAACATAACCCGTAGCTCACTAAATGCAAACTGAGGGGTTCCGTGGGTAGTTTGGGCAAATCTTGATTTCGATCGATTTAGTTCTCACTGGATTCGTCCACTGTCCCTATCAACATTTTAGCTTATAATTTACCCACTTCTGAGTCGGGCATCCTTCAATTACAAGAGGGAAATTACCCTACTGTGCTATTTGTAAGTTCTTTTCTTCGGATCTTACGACAGAATTGTGGTGACTTTATGTATTCTAATTCTGTCACCACATATGTGTATAGGTAAAAATATTTATCTCTATCTCCCTAATTGGTAATCGTTAAAGCCTCGCTCTCTTTGGTGTCGTTATAAAGCAATTCTTATCGTTGTGTCCGTATATTATATCTGTTACTATCCCTTTCGTTTAGCTGTTCAATGATAAGGTCAGAAATATTTAGGAAGGCTTCAATAAAATTATAGCTATTAAAAATTTGCCAGTTAGATATATGTATGTTATGTTTTGCCGAAACCCTTCCTGCTAAGGAAACACATCTAATATGAGACCTTGTGCCCAACAATCTTTCAATAGTGCATCAGTATATGTCCCCTATATAAAATTGTCCAGAATCCCGACACCGCAGTCTGTCATTCGTGGACTGAGATTACGATTATTCTGTCGTGACGTCGCCCAGGATATACCTGTCACAATTGTTTACGAATCTCCCTTCATTATTCTGCCTAGAATATTCTCTGAAGGGCTACTCTATCTTTTTCTTAATAAGCACCATTTATGCCGTTCACGGAATTCCCACACATCTTTCACTAAGTTTAATGAATATATCGTTGCAATAAATTAATACTACTCGGCCCATCACGCATGTGACGCCACTATTATACTACTGCTAATAAGCCCATACATGACCCACGTCTGTTACGGGCCCCCTCCAATTACATGGAGGGTAATTAGCCTACTGTGTCACTGGCCAAACGGGTTGGCACAGGGTTTCGTATCAAGATTTCCTTTTGCGGTTAAGTTCTCGGCCTTGTTATTTCCTATTGTCGGGTCTTACGACAGCCTCAGGACGGAATGGCGTGGTGACACTATGTATTCTAAATCCGTCACCACACGGTTGCCGTACATCTGACCACAATTGCGTAGCGCAACCACTAATAACGCAAGGCGTTTCATATTTTGGTAATCAATAACTTTGACTTCTGGTATTGGTAAGAATTTTATGTGAATCAGCCTAATTTCTACCTTGAATACACCAACTTAAAGCACAACTTTACATAAGCTGCGTATGTCCCTGAACTGATAGACGACGTTCTCCATCAGGTTATCATTAATAGCAGTACAAGATGTTCTCGAAGAGGCGTCACTGAAGATGCTCTGCGAGGAGTTGAACTCGCCAACGCTGAGGAGGGTGCGGGAATGGCGGTGCAACTCACACAGATGGGAGTACTGCTTGTCAGAACGAATCGACAGGTGAGTTTATCAACATAGGGGGACTAAGGCCCATACCACACGGCGTATTTTAAACGCGCAGTCGACGCAAAGATGACACGCATATGCGCGCTGCCAACGAGATTTGAATCTCGAAACGCGGTGATCGTGAAGCGCGCGTCTATTGCGCGTGTACGCCCAGATACAGCGATACAGACGCGTTGTAGTCGCTCGTAGCTTCTACGTTCTGATCACATCAGTCTCTCCTTTACCCCTCCTACATCCCTTCGTACGCGCTTCAAACGAATAGCAAACGTCCTTCACACGCGCGCTTGTATCGCGTTTTACGCGTGTTTGAATCTATACAAACGCAAAAATAGGCGTCTACGGCGCAGACGACGCGCGTTCCTGAAACACGCGTCGTCTGGGCGTTTTAAATACGCCGTGTGCTAGGGACCTAAATGTTAATTTATCCTTGATTGTACTAGTGTTTTGAATCCGGTAGTTAACCGCGTGGTGATTCAGAATACATAGTGTCACCACTCCATTCCACACTGAGCGTGTCGTAAGAGCCGACAAAAGGAAATAAAAAACCCTGTGCTGACCCGTCTGGCCAGCGTCTCACAATAGGCTAATTACCCTCCATGTAATTGGAAGAGGTCTGACTTAGCAGTGGGTCTTTTATGGGTTGAGTTTTTGAGTTTGAGTTAAACCAAGAGTCTTATTCGTCAGGCAACCGAGTATTCTTTGCCGTACTACATATTTGTGTTATAAATATTGTAATATCGATCTTACTAATTTGATACGCTCAAACAGTCAATTGGGGTAAATAGCTTGGACGTAGTCTGTGATTTATTTTAAGCCTTGTGTTTTTTTTTCACCGATGATTAATACTCGTTGGTCAGGGGTCTACAACTGGGGTCAGAACTAATATTATCTGGTTTCTAGCAGTTTTATTCATATGTAATGTGATGATTCCGGCGAATTACCAATTTGCAGTTGAGGCTTAGGCCTCGCTTCTGTACGCTGCATGAGTTGTAAACTGCTACCCATATCGTCTTGAGGGTGTCGTAAGAGGCGACTAAAAGAAGCAAGAGGCAGATCACCTAGCCGAAAGAGAAGGAAAACTTGATACAAACCCTGTGCCAACCCTTCTTGCCAGCGTGGCACCGTAGGCTAATTTCCCTCCATGAGTTGAGTAGTGGTATTGGCCGGACTCAGTAGTGGGTCATTTAAGGGCTGAAACGACGACCCAAATCTTCGCTCGCGTAGACCCGAACTCAATGAGTTGAAAGTAAGCTGAAATGACGATAACTGTTGCAGCTTGCCACCACCCAATTACATCCTGAGGGTGTCGTAAGAGCCGATAAAAGGAAATGACAAGGCCGATAAACTAGCCGTAAGAGAAGGAAAGCTTGATATAAAACCCTGTGCCAACCCGTCAGGCCAGCGTGGCACAGTAGGGTCATTACACAATGTTCAAATAGCTAACCTGTAATAAAAAAGTCGGCCAGGAGTGCTAAAGCCGCACAGCGCTGGGGGGGGGGGGGGGGCAATGGAGCCCGCTCATATGAGGCCACACGGGAAATGATTCGGGCGGGGATGAAGCTCGACTCAACAGTGGGTCATCTATGGGCTGAATAGTAGTGTGTTTGACTAAAGCTGCCCAGGTTTATTGCAAAATTAGTATTTTTTGTCCCACTGTGACAACGCAAGTTTCATTGTCAACATTACCAATAGACGCGGCCTCGGTGGCGTGTGCGGCCACGTGTCCGTTCTCGACCCGTGTCGAATCGTTTTCGCCCGTTGTGTATTTGATCGTTGATGCTCTGGCCATTTTTGTAAAGGTACGTCTACACCTTGGTAGAGATAAAGAATAAAGAGAAGATAAAGTAATTACTTTCAATCTTTTCTAATGAACTTACGTTTATATTATTATTATTAAATATTATTATTAGTGTAGTGACAGATTTCACCATAAAGTATCACTATGTCACACTTTCCGTGTGGTGACGGATTTAGAATACATAGTGTCACCACCCCTTTCCATTCTGTTGGTGTCGTAAGAACCTACTAAAGGAAAAATACTTGTTTGCTGTAAGCCTCAAAACACGAAATGTTCAGCAGAGCCAAAAAAAACATTTCTAAAATTAGAAAAAAAATCATTACTCAAAAACTATACATCGTAGGAACATGATTTTAAAAACGTATTTTTTTTTTTGTTTTACATGTTACGCTTAAATATATCCTTCTGAGTCAATGAATACCAGTGTTTTTGTGGCTTACAGCAAACAAGTTTTTTTTTATATATCTATAAAACGCTGTAACCATGAAGAATTTTCTATGGCAACAAAACATTTATATAATGTTTAGAACTTTTATGTGGTGTAAATGGCATACATATTTTTTTAAGTAAAACTAAATAGATGTGAGCCGCAGTGAAGAATTTATATTATTATTTACGACGTCATTAGAACGTGTAAGTGTTGGTATGGTATTACAAAAATCTCATCCTGCCAAAATGGCGTAAGTATCTGTCTGGAGAATGGCGTAAGCAACAAATGCATCAAATAGACTGGTTTATGATAGACTTACAGCCAAGACCACACCAATATTTTTCAAAAGACGTGCAGCGTAAGTGATTTTTTTTCGTCGTTATAATTATGAGAGTCTGATCAATCGACGTAATTTTTTTTCTGATCAAAATGACGTAAAAAACGATTTTTCGTTTTTTCGAGGCTTACAGAAAATACGTTTTCCTACGTCGATATACATATATATATATATATAATTGGAATCTCGGAATCCGCTCCAACGATTTTCATGAAATTTAGTATATAGGGGTATTCGGGGGCGATAAATCGATCTAGCTAGGAATCATTTTTAGAAAATGTCATTTTATTAGGGTTTAGGGGGGGATAAATCGATCTAGCTAGGAATCCTGACATCTATTGGCGAATAATGGCAACAGCAGATGGCGTTGTTAAGTAACACGAAGTCAATGAGTGTTTGCTTTGAGGTAAGACTTAATTCCTGACATCTATTGGCGAATAATAATACTACTTTTTTGTGAGCACAACAGCAGATGGCGTTGTTAAGTAACACGAAGTCAATGATTGTTTGCGTAATTCGTACTTAAATATAATTTCCAAAAAACACAATTTATAAAAAAAAAATCGGTCATCCAGATATTTCAAAATTAATCTTTAAAATATAAAAATCAATGCCAGTTTTCGTTGTAAGTTTATAACTCAAAAACAGCTGAACCGATTTGAATGTTTTTTTTTTTGTATACGTTTGGGTGGCACCGAGGATGGTTTAGTTAGATTCACAAATCAACCCGACAGATGACGCTGCAGTCGGTAAACGAATATCATGCAGGACAACGTCTGTCCGGTCAGCTAGTAATTTATAATATAGGTACTTAAATGTGTTTTAAAAACTGCTTAAAGCCTGCGCTCTAAAATACCTGTACATTTTCACTACAATAATGGCAATTTAATACTTAAATAGCGCACGTACCTTACGTATGTAAACATCAATCCAAAAATTGCTAGGTGCGGACGCTCCATAAAAAGGGTATAGAAATAGCTTACTCTGCCTAACGCTGACAACAATTGAGCGCGCCGTGTTGCTAAAGCAAATCAACATCACAGTTTCTACGAAATTCGACTTTAATTGTTGTGGCTTAAAGTAAATTATTCAATATTCACGCGTCCTTGATACCTTACTGCTGGATTTGTTTTTATTGTTGTCAACCATGAACCTACTGGGTGCAATGACTGACCTTAAAAAAGAAAAAAATGCATTCGGCAAGACGTCTGGCATGGATCTCTATTTGTTTTTATTAGCTTACAATTTTGTTCTGACTGCGTTGGAACGTATTTAAATACATGAAACCTTTTTATTCTGTGGTAGACGTTGAGATCACGGTATGCTTAAGGGGCGCTTAATAGGCTTGGCCTGGCTCACAAACTTGCTTCATGCCCATCCAGCGCGATGTAATCTTCTAATAATTGAACGGCCCATAAATGACCAACTGCTGGGCGGGGCTCCTCCAACTACAAGGAGGTTGGCGCAGGGTTTCTTATCAAGTTTTCCTTCTCTTGCGGCTAGGTTTTCGGTATTATTATTTCCTTAAGTCGGCTCTTACGCGACACCCTTAGGATGAAATGAGGTGGAGACACAATGTCTTCTAAATCCGCCAAAAAATACAAAAGATATCAAACAGCTGGAGTGGATTTTAGTATTTTCTGTTACTTAATATTTATGTTTCTCCCTGTTAAACCTTCCCTCAACTTCCACAAATATTTAAAGATAAAAATTAGCTAAATCGGTCCAGCCTTTCTCGAGTCGACCTAGTTAAGGTAAAGCGGTCATTGTAAAACTCCTTGGGGGAGGCCTATGTCCAGCAGTGGAAGTCTGTTGGCTAAAATGATGATGATAAGTCAGTTGGTTAAGCTTGCCAATGCTTCTCCAACATAAAAAGATTGAGGTGGCGCTACAGACTTGTTAAATCGATAACGATTTTCTCGTTTCATCACAAGGAGCGCTTGAAATATTTATCACGTGGCTCGACAGAAACGGCGTCACCATTTTTGGCTATTTTCATCAAATTTGTTCGATGAATTGTTAACGCGATTCTCGCCAGCCTTGTCGTTTATTTAAGAGGGCTTTATCGTTGGACCAAAGCCATCAGCTGATTTCGTGATATGATATGGATGACATCATTCTGATTGACGATGGTCAAATCGTCACACGTGAAAGTCACGTGTGTCATTCACGAATACAAATGCAATGGTAGCACGTAAAGCGTCTCGTCCACGATAGATTAAAATTACGGAAAGCGAATGTCATAGGGCAATCTACGACGTGTACACATTAGCGAGACTACCCTAGCTAATGTGTCACTACAGTCTACGTAGACAGGCTCGGGTACTTTCGGAAACGTGTACGTAGAAATTAGAGTATAGATTAGATTAGTTGTCAAGCTGTCTAGCTCTATTCTCTCTGCGTGGACGGCGCGCCTAATACACCTCGTATTAAATTATAGCTAAGTTATTTTATACTTTTTGTAGTCGGTTTTTTAAAACATGAACATTACTACACTGAGACGCTCAACCGTAAAAAAAGATAATTAAGATAAATGAATTAAGCAATAATAAAGACATTACCGTCCATGTGGTGACAAATTTGGTATAAATTGTGTCACCACCGCATTACATCCTGTGGGTGTCTTAGGATTCGACAATAGGAAATAAATAACAAGGCCGATAACCTTGCCGCAAGAGACGGAAAACTTGAAAAGTGACCTTGTACAAACCCGTCTGGCCATCATGGGACAATAGGCAATAATAACCCTCCGTGTAATGGAGGAGGCCCGACTTAGCAGTGGGTCGTTAAATCGGTCGTATAATCATTATAGCTATTACGAGACCGGCACGTGCGATAAAATACCGTAAATAACAGATACATTATATTCTATTCAATACGCGCACTTTGACATCAACCACAGTCATAGTTCGAACAAAAACATTTGTTATAATTATGATAAGACGCAATGATGTGACTGTTTTATTATAATAATAATGGTTGCTCCCTTTGTTGACTGGCTTAAGGTCACAATTGTAGAATAAAATAGTATATCTACTGCTGCTACTACACAGCCCCTATATGAGCATTTATCAAATGTAATAGATAAAAAGTAAAATCTCCTCCTTTGTTTACATTTTAGTATAAATAAATAAGTAATTACAAAGAGTATTTTATTTTTAACTGTTGTTTGAAATAGTTGGACCGTTCTGAGACACCCTGTACTACATTGTCCTTATATCTTAGCATACTATAATTAAACACGAAATTAATGTAACCCAATCAGATATGTATGTGTAACAGAAAATATGATAAAAAGAGTGTCCATGGAGTTTCTTGAATGTTCTTCTCCATAGGATCAACGGAATTTGGAACAAGCAACTAGATTCCTAACGTCACATTCGACATTTCAAAAATACCTGTAATTAGGTTCAATTGAAATATGTAAATAATTTGAGTTTTTTTTAAATGCCGTCCAATCATAATACCAAAGAGAATTATAGCTTTCGCCTTGTTCCAGTCAGCAACTGGGCTTCCTATATGACTCGGCGACGAAGGGCATCACCATAGAAGACATCGACCTGGACCAAGTGTGCCTGCTGACGGAGGCGGCGGACGCTCGGCGATTGGTCAGCGACCTGACCACGATACGAAGCGATGCCTACCTGGCTGCGCCGCAGGGTGAGTGTTCACCACACTTAAAGCTCTTCTTCGACTTTTCCATGTGGTGCATCGAATAATAAGAGTTGGAGTGCTATAATATCCACTTTATTTAAATAACTATGCCCAGAATTTTTAGTGCGTCCGTTACTACCAACTGACGTTAGAGCGAGATGGCGATGTTCGCTATCTTCGCGAACTTTATAGTATAATTACTAAACCTCTGATTCATGATAATATTTTCCGTCATGAACAGTGATTTATCAGATGCCTTTTAACTCTTAGAGTTGACCTCCATTTACCGGATCAGGACCAGACTAGCTCTTTGCTCAGTTGGCGGTGGCATACAGCATTTTTGAGACGCAGTCACAGCGTTCTACATGTAAAAATGTTTGGTTTTGCCCGAATGACTTAAGGCCACAGAGTGTAGGAGAGATTGATAGAACATCGCTTTTGTGTCTTGGTAAAAAAGCCAATTTATTAAGTGACAGGCTTCGATTGTAAATTTGTGATAGATTATTTTAATGAGATTAGTAGTATTATTACTAGTTGGCCTCCCTGCCTCTTTCTTCTTCTTTTTCAACCCTTCACCACCCAATGCTGAGTGTAGGTCTCTTCCAATGCACGCCATTCTTCCCGGTTAATCATTAGTCTCGATTTTTCTGGTAATAGTGAACTCGTATTATGACTGCAGCATTGTTACAATCTAGCCTAGGCTGATAAGTAATTTGTATCTGTCATATATTTTTTTCTTTAAAAAAACCGAATCCCCTGCCCCAGGTATAACCTGTATCGCGGGGGCAGTTTATAAACATGAAATTCACGAACACAAATGACACCCAGACTCAGAGCAAGTGCCTCTGGTTTCACTCTTGCCCGGCCCCGGAATCGAACCCGGGACCCCGTGATCCAAATGACTAGCATCTTATTGTCTCTAGAAATAATAAAGCTCGATTAGATCAGTCAACTTCCTTAAGAAATAACGCAGAAATAAAACCCCTGTAAAATCAAACGCTGAAGCTCAAATTCTACGTATAAGTAACTAGTACCCAAGTTAAATATGTACAGCTGAAAATGACAACATTTGCATATTCGAACAATAAATCACTTTCAAAATTGCAACGAATGAATGACGATACGAATGTGACCTTATTAATAAAACTTGCGGTGTCAAAGTATCATGAATGAACATAATATATCTGCATAATTCAATTATAGGTCTGCACTGATAAACGAACTCTTTTAATACTTATCACTTTTTAAATGTTAACCTCAAACTTCGTCTCATGTATTCAAATCTATACCGGGCTCAAGGTTGGTACCTAGTCTTTGTGATTTAATGGGTTGCTAAATCGGTTGGATGGATTACGTAATTAGGTAGACTTATGTATGTATAGCTGTACGCCTATATTATGTCCGTGTGGTGACGAATTCAGAATATACTCAGTCAAAACCATTATATTCTGACGGTGTAGTAGGTACAACTAAACTAGATTGATCAATCTAGCTGCAAGAGACGGAAATCTTGATAAGAAACTGTTGCAAATCGTACGGTTGATGTAGCACAGTAGAATGCCTCGTTGGTCTAGTGGTTAGATGTGCCGCCTTTGGATACACGGGTCCCGCGTTCGATTCCGGGGTTGGGCGAGTGTCTTTGTCTAAACCAGAGGCACTGGCTCGGAGTCTGGGTGTCATTTCTATCTATAATATGTATGTATTTACAAAAAAAAATATGTATATAAGTAGTATATCATCCATCTCGTTACCATAACACAGGCATTAAGTTGCTTAGCTTGGGACGAGATGGCGTTGTGTGAAATGTCCAAGGATATTTATTTATTATTTATTTAATTTCCTTCTATGACAGTAGAGTTTTATTTGATAAAACTGCTGTGAGGTTTTTATTTGATCAAAAAATATTATTAACAAACTATGATATCAAATTTACGATATTAGGCTCATACTTGAATATTTATTATCTTAGAGAACTGTTATCGTTGTGTTTTAGCCATGATCGATAATAGTGGTATAAAAAATAGAAAATTAACCATGCATTCTTCGAAATTTCTTTCGAAACAACTTTACTACATACGTTCGTAGTACTTATAAAATGTATGCGACGTTTTATCAATGACGATGTAATATTATCTAACTGGTCCCAATAATCTCCCCTGCGGTAGGCCCGAGATTCCTAGCAATTGTTCAGCTATATTTTTTGTAAACATTCACCAATCGTCAGTCACATGGATGCCAAGGCTCGTAATAAACTCGCGACGTATTCAAAACATCGTGACGAACAAACAATCATAAGAAAGAAAGAAAGAAAGAAAATAATTTTATCGTAGCTCACAAATGACATGAAGTGGATAGTATCTCAAACTTCTGTACAATTAAAATAATTACTTACTAACTAGGCTAATATTATTGTTGTTTTTACTTAATACATAATGTACTTATAACAGTGGCGTTGTAAAATAATCAGCCTAAAACTTAACTACAAGAGAAGGAAAACCAGCCCAAATTTGCTTCCCAAATAGTAAATTAACTAGCCTTTAATCTGTAGGCAGCATGACAGCAGCGGTTATTATTTCTTGAGATGTTCATATGTTTTTCTTACTTGGTTATGTCTCACTGGCTGACGTTACTCAGCCGCGCTAACAATAAACAATGCGACACCATTCCGTCTCAAATTTGCATAATTGGCTCAATTCATGTAGACACCGCGTTAATAGATTACTTCACCTCTGATTTTGCCTTTTCACATGTTAATTGTAATTGTGCGATACCTCACTGTTTTGCATAAACACTGCTTCTTTGTGAAACTGTTGTCAGTGTATATATAATGCCTAGTTTGTTGTATTGCACATACAGTCACGAGTGTAAATTGTGGCCATCTATTCGCCAATGGATGTTAGTGGTTCATAAATTACGGAACTTGACATTAAACCTCGACGTGTGGTGACGGGTTTAGCATTAATAGTGTCACCACCCCATTCCATCCTGAGGGTGAAGTAAGAGCCGACAAAAGGAAATGATTAGGCTGAATACCGAGCCGCAAGAGAAGGAAAACTTCAAACGAAACCCTGTGCCAGCCCGTCCGGCCCGCGTGTCGTTTTAATGCGACAAATTACCCAGAACATTGAGCATCTTAAATGGAGCTAAGTAATATGTACACGAATATCAAGAACAAAGGCCTTTGTTGACAATCTTAATGAAACAATAATCTATTACAAATAGAACATGATCTTAGCAGCGTAAAAGGTATTAAGATATGAAATGTATGACAAGAAGATCAAATTAAACATCGGAAGGGTTATTTTCAATTACAGTCCTCCCCAATGTTTATGGCCGCTCTGAATGTAGCCGTGGGTACGATCATGCGCATCGTACATTTCATAACCAATACGAACATAGGTCACTAACACTAAAGGTCTGGGCAAACAGCGGACGGGGCGGGACGGCGACGCGACGCTGGCGGGACGTGAAGAGTTGTAATGTATTAGTTAATGTAGAATATGTCACACAGAGCCGACGCGACGCGACCGCTACTCTCGCGCCGAGCGCGACGGCTCTATGTGACCTATTCTACATTAACTAATACATTACAACTCTTCACGTCCCGCCAGCGTCGCGTCGCCGTCCCGCCCCGTCCGCTGTTTGCCCAGACCTTTACACGTAGTGAAAAACGGCGCGTGCCCTGCCTCCCCGCCCCGCGTACGTCTGGCTGATACCTGATTTTGTGTTGTGCGCAGCGTAATGCGGCTACATTCAGAGCGGCAATAAAGATTGGCGCGGACTGTATCTTTAGCACGGTTTCTTACATGGGCTTAGGCAATTACTTAAGTATCATCGTCATCAACCCAGCACATAAATAATCCACTGAGTATTCATGCTTCTGCAATTGCCTGCCTTGTTGGTCTAGGGGTTAGATGTGCTGCCTTTGGATCACGGGTCCCTGGATGGATTCCGGGGTCGGGCGAGTGTCTTTGTGTAAACCAGAGGAAAGTCTGGCCGTGTCATTTGTGTTCGTGAATGATTTCATGTTTGTAAACTGCCCCTGCTATAGAGGTTTCACAACGCGCAGAGATTTCGTTTAAAAAAAATGAAGTAGGGTTTTTTTATCAGTTTCTTGAATGCTATTGACCCTAGGCTTGCGTGAATTAAAGCAACGCCAGGGTCTAAGATGGAGTAGGCAATTCAAGGAAATGCCCTGTCGGGCACCGGCTCTCACATACACACGACGATACACAGTAAAACTGCTTGGCGCCGGACATAGATGTGAGGAGGGAGCTAGCCGGGCTACCACCCTCACATCCTACCACCAAGCGTGCCGGGTTTTGTTGACTTTTACAACAAAGCCCAGCACGCTTATCCTTATCTCAGAGCTAGTTTTTCTATTGTCTATCCTTAACGAACGTATTGGTGAAACTTCCTTCTTTAAACTTGTCAGCGCCAGGTTACATAGTAAACAATATTTCATATCGTGTACACCTTGTAGAACCTATAAACCGATAACCTCAATTATCGTAACTAGATGCTTTATCGTCTATAATTTCAGTTGGAAACATTCAATTTCTCTGATAATAACCGTTGGTACAAACAGCGATTGTGTTATAGCATTATCGACGTTGATATCGTGCAATATTTCTGTTACTGCAAGGTCGCCGGTAACTATGACGACATAAATGCTTTTCTTATTTGACATCTACGGCTGTGCGGAGATTTAAGAAACTATAAGTCATAATTATTCAAGACTGTTATCTTATAACTGGAGACACTTGGAAGTTTAATTAGAAATTCAAGGTACTGTAATAGTATACAGGAGTCAAGTACTCCAACGCTTCATCCGACACTTCGAATTGAGCTCAACATTTCAAATCGTTATTGTCTTTACGAGTGCAAGACCTGCCGCGTTGTGAAACGTTCAAAATTGTCATGTAAAGTACAATTCATTTTGACCGTCTTAAGTAGGACAATAGCGGTGCTCAAAATTGCATTCACCGCCCAACCAGTTTTGTCTTACCCCGTCCTAGTTCTTATCTCCTTGTCGCTCATCATCGCATAATTGGCTACATTCAAGCCAATAGTTTAAGTTATAATAGGACGGATTTTCAGTTCTATATGAACAAAGATGTCCTCTGTGGTGACGGATTTAGAATACATGGTGTCACTACCCCAAACCATTCTAAGGGTGTTGTAAAAGCCGACAAAAGAAAATGACAAGGCCGATAACCTAGACGCAAGAGAAGGAAAACTTGATACAAACTTTTTTTTACGTCGGATATCCTCATGGATACCCGGCCGTTGGGGACTGGCCGGGGTATGTGGGACTCCGGGGCGCGTAGAGATGGTGAATTGCGCCCCGACCTACCCACAAAAACCGACGGCGATCCTTGACTGCCCAAACCAGGGCCACGGGATTCACTCCCATTACGGGAGCATGCTCCGTGACCCTGGGGGCCTTGGCCGGCCTCTTATAAAGCTAGTGGATCCCCATCCTGCAAGGCTCCCTCCGATTATGAGGGGGGGGGGGGGGGTGTATTGCCCTCCCCCATTCTACCGCTGGGGGCGCACGCGAATCGCGGCGCCCCCAGCGGCCTGTTTTGTGCAGGCGACGGACTTCCCAGGTCAATCGCCCGCAGGCTGTGCCAATTTTTTGGTCAGTCTGGCACAGTAGCCTAATTACGTTCCGTGTATTAGGAGGATGCCCAACTCAACAGTAGGTTATTTATGGGCTGAATAGTTTACCTCAGTCATGCTGTTTCATTGATAGCCAGCATGTAAATATACCTTATCTGCGGATAATATGTAAGTTTTGCACAGGAAATGTGATGTCATTAACCAGCTTAGTATTTTCCCGCTCACTCACTGAATCTAATTTTCCTTAATACGGTAGATTACAATCTGTGTATGCATGCAACTTATTTATGACTAGCTGAACTATTTGTTACCCGCGACTTCTTTTGCATGGTATTTAACAATGTAGAAAACTCAATAAGTATGGGCCTCTTGAAAGGGGAGGGGGTCAATAAAAGTAGCGTAAGTTACTCCATGTTACGTCAGCCATCTGCCAATGAAAGTTCCGTAAAAATTGGACCAACCACATCAGAGATTAGCAGAAATAAACAGACCCAAAAATAAAAAAATAAATAACTTGGTATATGTTGGAAAGAAAATAATTTTTTTGCAGCTCACAAGTGACTTGAAGTAGATAGCATCTCAATCTTCTATAAAACTAAAATACTGTATCATGTCCATTTCCAAATGCACATAGTAAAGAATGGTTGATTTAACAATTTTATTTATTTGTATAAACTAGTTGTCGCACAGATTATTGATATGTTTTTTGATATCCCATACTCTAGGGTTTTATTATATTGTCGACGGCGCGGGCGGGGGGCTCCAATCCCCCGCCGAGCGCGATCACTGCGTGACGGGATGACGCCCGCCACACCACCTTCACACGGTGGAAGCCCACCGTCCGCCGCTATAGCCTACCGCGAAGGTGTGACGTCCAAGTGCGCGGGACGTCGCACGGGATAGGGTGCCCGAAGGGGCTGTCGCCTGCGGACCACGGTAGCAACGTACGCGGTACCCGTGGTCCGCGCGTGAGGGCGGGTGTCGGCGCACGGCCGGTTATTTTAGTGGATGAGGGCCCCACACTACCCCGTAGTCTCTCCGGACGCGGGATGTGCGGTCAGGCATTTTTTCCCGCCAAACCAAAAAAAAAAGAAGGGTTTTATTATATAAAAATAATACAAATATCCTTCAAATATTATAACATTTGAACAGCTAGTAAACGGAAAGTTTCGTTAATAAATACGAGTCATTCAAACCAATCTTTCTTATTTAAAGCTAAGAAAATGTGACGCGTTATCTTTTACGTAAGGGTATTTTAGCATTAATAAATAGTATTTTAGTTAAACCAACAAAAGAAAATTGTACTATATATCGATGTAATCCTGTGTCAGGTCAGGTTATAACTAAAACAAATATAAATAACCTTGGACATTTCACACAACGCCATCTCGTCCCAAGCTGCTTAACTTAATGCTTGTGTTATGGTAACGAGATGGATGATAAACTACTTAATATACATTTTTTTTGTAAATACATACATATTATAGATAGAAATGACACCCAGACTCCGAGCCAGTGCATCTGGTTTAGACAAAGACACTTTCCCGACCCGGGAATCGAACCCGGGACCCGTTGATCCAAAGGCGGCACATCTAACCACTAGACCAACGAGGCAGTCAAATGTATACTACTTCTACATCTCAACCCATAAATTACCCACTGCTGAGTCGGGCTTCCTGCACTGGCCAGATGGGTCTTCACAGTGATTCGTGTCAAGTTTTCCATCTGCAGTTTTCTCTCTTGCCATTTCCCTTATTCATTTCCCTCATTTCCATTACCCTCAATTAATACGGTGTTGCCACTATGTCTTGTAAATCTGCCACAACAGTCAACATATCTAGTTGCCATATATTCCAACTGCTGAAACCAACGCTGGGTCTCTGGCCATTTCATTGTGAACCTTTAAAACCGGATCGATATGAGCCAGTTGTAAAATTGTTAACCTTACCCAAGTGACACAGTTAATTTGGAATACACCGTATCAGGTAAAGGGCACGTGGCACCCTATTAAGCTACGAGCATAGTGCACGACCAAATCCAGCGTCGAGCGGAGCGTGTGCCTTGAATCTACTTCATCCTCGCCTTTATCCCAACTTCATTGGACTCGGCACCAGTCTAACCCAGTTGAGCGTAGAGCCAGGTTTATGTTATATAGTACTAGCTGTCCGGCAAACGTTGTTTTGCCAAATAATTAACCATCCCCGCGCAACCCCCATCCCGCGCAACCCTCTAGGTCTTATGGTTCCAGAGATATCGTGATGGCTCAATCTATCTAGTTGTTTTGCCATGTAATTAAATAGGGGTTGATCGTAGAGGGGTGAAAATTTAGGGTTGTTTGTATTTTTGTATGCAGAATCTTAAAAAAATAAAAGCAAAAAAATGTCTCTAAAAAATAAACCATTATTTTTGTTTTGGATCCCCCCCCCCCCCTTAAAATGTAGGGGGATGAATAATAGATGTTGTCCTATTCTCAGACCTACTCAATATGCTCACAAAAATTCATCAAAATCGGTCAAGCCATTTCGGAGGAGTTTGGCATCTAAAACTGTGACACGAGAATTTTATATATTAGATTTGGCAGACTAATGATATACTGGTAGACAACGGTAGAAGAAATATAATCCTGTGGTATGCATAAAAGTTGGTGGAGGTGATGGGAAGAGAGAATGGTAGCACCATATTTTCATACATAAAATACTATTTTTTTTTAATTTAAAGTTGATAAAGTCTAGAAGCCAAAATAATAAAATATCTTAAAATATATATATACAAAAAATTTACCACTATTGTTCCGGTCTTGAGTGCCCCGTTGCAACCCGTGTAGCCAGCGTGGCACAATAGCCTAAGTTCCTCTAGACTTACAACTAAAGGAAACCTGATTCAGCGTTGGGGCACGTGTGGGCTAATCTCTGCATATAACATATAGTACGGGGGCTTTTGCGGCATTACACGCCCCTCTCGTCAACGCATCCGAAACCTAATAGTGTTTACTGAACGCGACATTGACATGGCCTTAGGGGCACATACGCGGTCGCGGTCATGCTATGACCAAACACGGGCATGTATTATTACCGTCGAATAGCGAATGAGCATGCAATTTTCTCGACGATGGAATTATCACACGGTAGTAGTAAGAATCTAAATCCGTCACCACACTGACGTGAGGTTGCTATGATTTAGAATACATAGTGTCACCATCCCATACTATCCTGAGGGTGTGGTGAGAGCCGACAGTAGGATATTACGGCTGATAGATAACCTAGCCTGAAGAGAAGGAAAACTTAATACGAAACCTTTTTTTTTTTGTTCACCCGGCGTATAATCCTTCCTGGACTTCCTCGCCGGCCACGGGGATGGCCAGCGAGGGGAGTGTGGGGCTCTCCCCCACAGTGGGGCCCACCCACTAAACCTCCCCGGGGTGCTCCAACTCGCGTCCTGTTGCGGCATTGTGGGATCTGATGCAGAACCACGCCGCCGCAGACGAGGAGGGGCCAACCCGGCTGGCCAGCGGAGGACAATAGGCCAAATACCCATCATGTGAGTGTAGGAGGCCCGACTCAGCAGTGGGCCATATATGGGCTGATTAGTAGTAGTAAGAAGGCGAAAGAGAAGGAAAAAGCCGACAAAAGAAAATAACAAGACCGAATACCTAGCAGAGAAGGGATACTTGATACAAAACTGTGTTTTTGAAACAGTCTAAATAACATTTGAGCTCAATTGCTGCAGAATTTATTGAGTTTTTGAAGCGTACACAAACCAACCTAACAAATTGTAGGAGTGAAGAGTTGTGTGTGAAAGGTGTGAATGTAGGTATGACGACTGAGAGGTGTGTGTGGAGACTACCACCTAGTGTGGGACAAAGGCCGTAAGATGATAATGGTGTTTATAAATATGACGATTTATAAGAGTTTTGTGATGAAACCTACTTAAATAAAGTTCCTTAAAAAAAATTAGATGTAGATTAGATCAAATGCCAACCTACGGGAGGCTTGATTCAGCAGTGGGTCACGTTTGGGTTGAGTAGTAGATATGATATAGCCAAGATTGAAAATGCTAACCCTGATATGAATAAATCAGAGTTATCATTTGCAAACGGCTGAGCAGATTTTCTCCAAACAAGGTTAAGAACATTATATGTATTTTGTCACGCTTTTTAAACAACAAAATAACTAAGTTGATATCGCTTTATCATACAAGCTATGCCACATACAGAGAGACAGTCAAACTGATGGATCCCCATTTTTTTAGAGGGTGAAAATACATCTGTCAGGATCTTCTTTTATTATGAAGACTCAAAATGTACTTGCGTTGCTATTCGGGCAAGTCTACACTGGGCTGCAAAACTAAGTATCACACTTTTAAAATTGCAATAACTTTTTAAGTAGGTACACAAGATATACATTCGAAATAAAAAGGACTCGGAAAAAAGTTTGTAGAGTTTGCTATAGTTACATAGAAAGCTGATAACATATGCTATAAAACTTTTTTTATTTTAAATCTCTAACTTCTACAGTTTAGAAAAAAAATTATATATTAAAAGTGTAGTACTTAGTATTGCAGGCCAGTGTATAATAGCTGTTATAAACCTATACTACTACTACGCAGCCCATACATAACCCACTACTGAGTCGGGCCTCCTCCAATTACATGGAGGGCAATTAGCGTACTGTGCCACGCTAGCCAAACAGGTTGGCACGGGGTTTCGTTTCAAGTTGTCCTTCTCTTGCGGCTAGCTCTTCGGCCTTGTCCTTTAGTGAGCTCTTATGACACCCTCAGGCTGGAATGGGGTGTTGGCAATGTGTATTCTAAATATTTACTAAAACTTGCTTCGGAGGGAAAGTCGCTCCAGGCTGGACGTCACCGGCCCCAGCATTCTACCATCGATGGCAGTCGTTACGGGTAAACGGCTGGTCTAACCATATAATCTAACCATTAAATACTGATAATTAGCCAAATCAGGTTAGACCAATGACGACCCTAATGGATGGGTTGTAAGAATGAGGAATTGTGTATGAAAGGCGTGACTGTAGATATGTCGGACGACTGATAGGTGTGTATGGAGACTAGCACCTAGCGTGGGACAAGGGTCGTACGATGATAATAGTAATTATTAAATATGACGATTTATAAGTGTTTTGTGATAAAACCTACGTAAATAAAGTTCCTTTTGAGTTTGAGAATGAAATTGAGAAACAGATGGTATTGTACGCCTTGAAATTTCAATTTACATACAACCCTATGCCATTTCTACTACACAACTAATGACGCAGTGTATAAATAGTTTCGCGACACAAAAACTACCAATTTCGTAATGGAACTAACTACATCTACGTGACTTGTTTAATGAAATGGCTGTCGCGTAAATGGTATAATTCCACTAATTTTGTTACGTAAATTTGTCAGAAATAGACCGAATATTAAAAAGCCACAGCAGATACACAAACAGTATACTCACTTGACACAGACAATTTGTAAACACAAATAAAGTAGGCATTTGCACAGTGCGGAATTCTACACATCTTGTCTTTGACAGCTGATGGCTTGTGGACATAATTTAAAATACACGATTTTACCAACTCTTGCTTTGAGCCGGGTGTCGCACAAGGTTGAATTTAGGAAATAGCCAAACAGACAGTATAGCTACCGATGTGAGGAAACCTTACCTTTATTGGTGTTTGATGCTGCGTCCCGACTCGGTAGTGAGACATTTACTCACTCGGCTGATGTCGTCTGACGGCAATGGCCGTTAAGACATGGTGTTTTTAAAAGCTTAGTCTAATGCACTGATTACTTAGTTTGTTATACGGAATTTGTTGGGGAAATAAATTTTATAGCTATGCAAAATAGGACAAAGTAATAAAAAGTATAAAAACACATGTGTTATCAATGTGTTGTAAATTTGTAAGTATCCATTGTGTCTTATACAAAATAAATGATTTATTTGACTTTGAATTGGATTCATTTTGGCTAGCCGAGCATTGAAACGATTGTTAACCCTACTGATATTGTAATACCGATAGTGACTGATCATTCAATCCGTGTTATGAAGCATTTAGTAAATAGTTATACGTTGCTGTTACAATTTTTAACACGATATAACTAATCCAATCTTAGGTCCAACGCAGACGACGTCGCGGCAAACAGCTTGTCTTATAACAGTTGAACATAAAACCCAAACATTTCATAATTTTAATAATCTCTTGCCAACTAAAATTTTTCATCATAGCTAACCTACTGCTTTAGCCAAATCTATTGTGGCGACGTTTCTGGTCGCGCAACTGCTTTAAGAATTATTTGATTTTTGGCTCCGGGCCCTTATTGGCTGTGACTAATGGACGTAAAAGCATTATGTACGAATTTTATAGCGTTTTTTGGCGTAAAGACATTTGGCAAAGTCGCATTGTTGCCAAGGCCGGAGAAAGTGCCAACGCGCTATTATATTAATGCACTAGATATGTCGACTAAATCAATAAACTTCACGAAGTCAGCCCACAATGGACCCACTGCTGAGTCGAGTTATTTGGTGTAGCTCTGAGTACTGAACTATTTTGGCTAGATTGATTTTCTTTGATTTTCTTTGTCTTAGTTACTATTTTATTGACTAAGATGAGTTAAGATAACAATAACCAATATACCTTGTATGTCGTACTTTTCCATACACAAATAAAAACATTCAAAAACAAATCGTCGATAATTTCGATCTTATCGCTCACGTGCTCGCGAGGCTGTCGCGTCACCGTGGTGAAGTGAATGTTGGATCGCTCCTTCAATATAATTGCAGTATTGTGTTTTTTGTAATAAGGTTCATTTCCGAACATTACTAAAGAGTGCTGGCCAGTGCCGCCTTATATGCGCGTGGATGAACGGCATTTGGGCTAATTATGGTATTAGTAGTACGGTCTGCATGTTAATGGCATATCTTATTGAAATTTCTGTGATAATAGCAACCTAAATAGGTTCGTATTTAGTTCCAAAAATAAAGTCTCTGTTCATCTTTAGGCTTTCGTGCATTAACCAATATGTTTAAACTTAAGCGTAATCCAGAAATTTGGAAAAATACTACAGAAAATCTTGCTTAAACGATAAAAAATACCTACATACTCGTATGTTACGGCTGAATTATACCAACCGTCTTCACTGGCTCGCCGTGTTACTCAAGAAATCGTGTAGTATTTTTAAAACCAATTTTGGTATAAAATTGTTGTAAAATTAAAGTGAATGTTAAGCTTATTGGTATTCTTAAGTGAAGTCCTTGTGGATTTTTAATAGCTTAACATAATTGTATTAAAACAGACGCTATAAGTAGCCATTGAGTAAGTAATAACACAGTGCCTTAAATAAGTCTCAAGCGCCTTTGATTTGTTATACGACCTCATATCGCATTGTCAAGATAACAGTGTGAAATACCAATAAAACAGTGAGTCTGTGCAAATATTAATCCAGACAGATCTAGTCAATTAGACTGAATGGTTATAAAATTACTGATAACAACTGTAAACAAGGACAAAATATGTTCTTTATTGATGTTGAATTTTGTTTATGAATCATCTACTACTATCGAATTGGGACGGAAAGAGCTGAGGCGACACCCAGACTCAAAGCAAGTGTGTCTGATTTACACAAAGCCGACCCCGGAATCGAATCGTGGACTCGTGATTTAAAGGAGGTGCTTCCAATCCCTAGACCAACAAGGCAGTCAAAACTCAAATACTGAATACTTATCGTACCACACTAATATATCTCATTGAAGAAGTTTGGATGCCAATCCATTCATTCATTCTTGTGTCTCTACTCAATAGTGGGTCATAAATGGGTGGAGTAGTAGTACATATATGTAATGATATTAGTATATTATACGGTATTTATGTAGGGAGATTTTACTTTATATTATTATTCCTTTTTTGTATCTTATATTTTATGTCTACGGTAGAGAATGCCGCTAGACATTATGTCCGCCTTACTTACCGTTACTGTACATGAAGAATAAATATGTATACGAATTGAAAGTGTTATTAGCAAAGAAAAAAAATGTTTCGCAGATTGAAAACTATAAACATAATTAATATTGTTACAGCGTTCCTTCTATGCGGTCGACCGATGATTGTCGTGAATGTCCTGTGCAAAGAGCCTTTGAATGAGGAAGACTCCAAGATGTTGGCGTCAGTGACTGACCTGGCGCTGAAGAGCGGCATCCAGCTTGTCTTCCTGGGAGACTTCAGAAGTAGAAGTAACATCCAGGGTGAGTAACCATTTCGGCCAAAAGAACTCCGCCGCTGAATGTAGGCCTCGTCCACGAATTTCCACAAAGGCCTTTTCTCAACCGCCCGCATCGGTTATGCTGAGGGTGTTGGACAAAGCGATTACCGGAAGTAGATAGATAGTTATAGTGACATAGGTGACGGATTTAGAATAGATACATACTGTCACCACCCCATTCAGATCTGCGGGCGTCGTAAGAGCCGAGAAAAAAATCATGCAACGGGCCAAGAGTACAGTTTGTAAATCCTACTAATATTAAAAACGCGAAAGTTTGTAGTATGGATGGATGGATAGATGTCACGTGCGTTTGTTACACTTTCACGTAAAAACTACTGAATTCAATTTAATGAAACTTTACAATAATATAGCTTATACATCAGAGTAACACATATGGTACAATTTATAAAGCTGTTGTGTGAATTGTCCAAAATATAACAAGAAGTGGAATAAAAATTCCATCACCACTCGGGTAAAACCGAGGGGCGCAGCTAGTTATAAGTATTAGAACTCCGTGTCCCAACCAGCATTCTACCATTTAAATAGTAGACATTTATAGCTGATACAGACAACACCGTACTCATTAGATAGTATAATCAAAGGAACGAACGTTACGTTTCAAACTTAACAATGTAATCTATACTAATACTCGTATATAAAGCTGCAGAGTTTGTTTGTTTGTTTATTTGTTTGTTTGAACGCGCTAATCTCAGGAACTACTGGTCCGATTTCAAAAAATCTTTCAGTGTTAGATAGTCCATTTATCGAGGAAGGTTATAGGCTATATTTTAATTTCAAAAGAATTAGGGATCCGTATGAAAATTGCGATTTTGTAAACCAAGGTGTAAAATCGAAAACCTATTTATGCGTGCGCTGCAAAAACGATTGACAATAGAACAAAATGAAGTACTACGAGTTTGTAGGTCTTATTAAAATCTACAAAAAAGTCCGCGAGAGCACATACATATCTAACTATCATAGTTTAGCCACAATAACCACTTTTATATTCATAAAAAAAAATGCATAGAGATAAGCACGGGTTCGAAGTCCACGCGAGCGAAGCCGCGCCCAAAAGCTAGTTAAAGTATAATCCGCGGCCACTATCAACAACCTTGTCGAAGATATGTGTTGTCGTGTTGAAAATATGTGCTGACCGGACTTCGAAGCGGTCGGTGGAATTGATTGGTATATGATAAGAGCCATGTTTGTTAATTGCTTTATTAATTAATAACTGGCGGCGGCATTGGTCGTGTCAATTGTATTTTCGAAGGTTACAATAACAACCCTTGAGATTTATGAGATGCTAGTTCCTATTCTGTGCTGAAGTCATCTTCGAGTCATATTTATGACAAAATTCCGATATTATTAGGATATTCCGTGTGGTGACGGATTTAGAATACATAGTGTCCCCACCATCCTGAGGGTGTCGTAAGAGCCGACAAAAGGAAATGACAAGGCCAAAAACCTAGACGCAAGGGATGGAAAACTTGATACGAAACCCCGTGCCAACCCGGCACGACGGGCTGGCACTGTATTCTAAATTCCACACTGCAGACAGCGCCATCTAGTTATACATGCTGAAGAGAATGCAGCGCCATCTAGACCGCAAAAAACACTTCTTATAAGATCTATCATTTATTTTTCAGCGTTCAATACCTGTGAAACGCTGCTAAGCGAGGACATCGTCACCACAATAGACGTCACAGCGACTGGCCTTAGCAACATTCTTTGTCCCGGAAACGTCGACAAGAGCTATTTCAATGGTCGCTCCGGGGCAATCAAGTCTGGTTTGAGTCACCTGGCTATACCCAGGGGGTGGTCCTGGGGTGGACCAGCATCCCCTTACTGCCCAATATGGGCCGAAATCAAGGTACCAGATTGACGAAGGTCTGTCAAAGGTATAGCTAATTTAGTCAGTTCTGCTGTCGTTTTGTTGTTGCAGTGTGTTTTAATTATGTTACTACAGTGTTATTTTAACTGACTCAGCGAGAGATTTGTGTTTTTTTCTGTTTGTAAGGATGATCCGATTTAGTTTTGTGTAATCATTTTTTCGCTGTACCCTGCAGCTTTATGGTATATTTTAAATTGTGTGAAATTATGTAAAAATTAAATAATGTTCGCAAATCGATTTGTGAGGTAATAATATTTCAATCATTCCAAAATTGTACTGACTTTATTAAAAGTTCCTTTTTACATGTTTGGACAGAGCACTGATCAGAAAAGGGATATATCGTGGAAAACTACTAATATCAATATTAGTTATTGATTGTGATTTCAGTCAACTTCTTATATTCGATAATAATACTGACTCCGATTAGCGGGTAACATATAAATAATGAGCACAGTTGTATCGATATCGGTTACATCTCAATTCATTTACAGATTCTATAAATCATTTAAAAATATGCAGAAACGTATTTTCCTTAATATTTTTGATGTTATTTTCGGACCGAGACAAATATCATATTTCTTCGCAATTTTTTTCCCTTTCAAATGATTGTATATGGTATAATGTCATTGACATTATAGCATTATAATTCCTATTTATTTTGAATTTTTATATCATTATTGACGACTAATTATGTTGAATACTATTAAAAAATATAGCTAAACAATTTATTATTAAAATATTCTTGTAAATAACTGTCTTTGCGGGGCATAGACTGAATTGAGAGTTTTTATTTGAATGAATATCCTTAGAACGTTCTAGATTTATAATAAACTTATTTCCCGATTCATGCCTATGAATCTTTTCTAATAAAAATAATCGTGAAATATTTTAGGTTAGATTTATCATGTGTTTGTAGTCATAGCTCGTTTTCTAATATTTCAAATGCGCCTTCTCCATTCCTTAAATCATAATTTGTATAAAATTGATTAACGGATAAAATTCACCATAAATTAACTACGGCGCGATTTGCCTTTTATTAGTAAAGAGTTATCCTTTGATTAAAGGGCCTTTGACTGTTTGAGAATATAGATGATTTTAAGTCTGCCGTAATTCTTCCTAAACTGATACATGATATAGTCTTATTCCAGCTATAAAATGCTTCCTGTATTTTTATCATTTAACTTTACAAACTTGTATTCTATTAGATATCACTCCATCTATTATTTCACAGTGCAAATATAAACTTCCGACTTTGTCCATAAAATGCAAGATTGTATTCAAATGCGCATTTTAGGATTAAAACAGTAATATAATATATTTCCCTTGTTCATGAATACATTTCTTTTAATAAACACATTGAAATATGTATTATATCAATGGAATAGCTCGGCGACTGTCACAAGCGGCAAGAGGTCTTTGAAGTGCACGAAGAAACGGACAGGGGCATTGAGCTTGGGCTGTATCAGACAGCTGATACTTTTTTATCGAAAGAAAAGCCTGTACTAATAATATTTGCGAATTTTCATATTAATAAAATACTTTATCATCATCATCATTTCAGCCAAAATAAGGCCACTGCTGGACATAGGCCAAGGATTTCCAGAAAATATGTTACTGATGATACAGAGATTCATTATTCTTTTTTTTTCACATGTTCATGCAGTTTCTTTTGTGGGTCGCAGTGTATAGTAAATATAGGATCTTCTGAGTTGTGATTGGAATTTTAGGAGCTAACATATTAGCTATGTAAGAAAAAACCAACTAAATGTAAAATATGGATTATCGCATGACATTTTCAATGATACAACAGCTATACATTATTTGCACATCGGAATAAAACATGGTGTTTTACGATCGGAATTGCCTTTTACTAGATTCGGGAGTAGATTATGGTTATAAAATTATGGAATTAAATATTTGATTGTGTAACACCTTGTTGATTACGCAATAAAAATACGACAAATATTATAATCTATTATAAAAATGCTACTTACTATTTTTATATTAAACGATTTGATCTCGCCTTAGTGAAATATGTCTAATCGTAGAAATTGTCCAAATTGTATAAGTATTGTTAAAATGTCCGATTCTAATATTACAGTGGAACCAGGTTTGAAGCGCTTGTGCACTAGATCCGAACGCGGAACGTCTATAAAATGTCTTGGTTTCTTTATATATATTCAGAATTCAGATATCATCCTGAGACAAAATCCAAAATACGTAGCCGGACATGATATGCAATCGTGTATCAATGCATCTGGCTAGAGTCACTTAAAACAATTTTCTCTCTAATCAAATTGAGGCCATCTAAAGGTTAAAATTATGCGGATTCTCTGTAACAACAATTGTGGTCATGTGGCATGTTTGTAGCCCGTAAATGACGTATTGTTGCGTCGGACCTCCTTGTTGCGTAAATATTGTAGAAGTCTTAATACAAAATTTGGTGATGACATTACAAAAATATTTGGCCCTTCTAGTATCTATTTTATAAATGGTTTACATACCATTTCCGCTATCTAATTAAAGGAGGCCCGACTCATCAGTGTGCCTTATTGCTTAAGATGATGATAAAAACATCGAAAACCCATTATCTTAATAACGTGATAGGTGCGGTGCAAAAGTGCTTCAAATTTGGCGCCCATTAACGCATTGCTAAATTTTGTCTTATATCTATGAAAAGCAATATTTATTAACAAATAGTAGTATAGTTATAAGGATATTGTGTTATGTATATTATTTATCATTAGGGCCCAATTATACTCAAGTCAAAGATTTATTAATGTACTAAGTAAATAAATCTAGTATTTTTTAATCAGCCTCCAACATTGATGTGGTTTTGTGATGCTTGAAGTAGGTACTGTATTTTGTTCTTCCTATCTTACTCCAAGGAATTACAATTGAAAACATACTGATGTTGACCATGGATCGCCATCTTTATAAAAACGCGTAACTTGCGATCTAGTTGGATCAAACATTCTCCACTCGACGTCAAAGTTCGGTGTGTTTTCTATCTTATTCCTTCTGTCTTCTAGTTTAATGATTGGAAGAAATCTTGTGCATGGGCTACTATATCAACTTGTCATCATATCGATTGCACGTCGTCTTGTAGTATAATAACATGAAAGTTAGGGTGGGTAACTACACCCTTTATGAAGATTTGTTTAATGATTTTATAAAAATACAAAAAAAACTTTTTTAATTCAAAATGTAGCAAACCTTATCTTTCTATAAGGTTTGCTACATTTTGAATTAAAAAAGTAATCCGAAGTGATATTTTGGTGGGATAAAGTAGATCGATATTATCTTGGCCCAATACAAATAAAACGTACTTTCCCATTGTTAGTTGCTAATTGTTAGTTGAAAAGTGTTAACGTTCCTTAAAACTTGGGTCCAATATGATTCAATCCCATCTTTTTTAGAAATAAATCGCTGTTGGTCAATGTTACCCCCTCTTTGATTGTTATTACTTGAAAGTAGTTTGACAATTTATTAACGGCGACGGTATTTTGTCGTGTGAGTGGATATGTATGCTGTATGTACCTATCGTCAATACCAAGTAACAATGAGATTCCAATATTGTCCAAATTTTATCGATTTGTGATAGTAAGAATATTTAATTTTATGGGTTGTATAGTTTCAAAATGTTTATTACACGGTGTAAATTATATTGAATTTTTAAATAAATTATTTAAATTATATATTTCTGGTTTTACTTTCTTTGTTGTTTGTGCACTCGTATTCTATTATTGGCCTACTCTGTTTGCTGGTGACTGACCCGTCAATCTGTTCCACTCAAGACCACCAAGCAGTCCGCCAGACAAACCAATGCTTTCCTATAAACATCTGTTTCACACATCGATTTGCATCATCTTCATCATTGGTCTCTGTCAGATACATCAGATTCTGGCGACCTTAGCCAAGTCATTGGAACATCTATTTATATCTCACAAACAACTGATTCGTCAATGTTATATGTCCCTGTAGTGAAACAACTAACGTTTGTCGTCGTTTCAACCCATAGATAATAACTACTGAATCGAGCCTCCTCCAAAATCATGGAGGGAAATTATCTTCCTATTGTGCCACGACGGGTTGGCACAGTGTTTTATCAAGTTTTCCTTCTCTTCCGTACTTTTAGTAGCCTCTTACGACACCCTCTAGATGGTATGGGTTGCTAACATTGTCAGGAGGGTATGAGTTGGTGACATTTTTGCTTGAGATTAGCGGAATTCTTTGTAATAGATAGAACCACAAATTTAAGATAAGAAGAATAATCTAGTAAGTATTGTAAAACTATTTAGTTTTATTTATGTAATGTCATTTTGACTGATATGTAAATATAAACAGAAGTCGCGATTTCTTACCGAAATTGTCCACTACCAATAAATAGAAGTATTTAATTCAATCGAAAGAATAATAATTTTGTCGGAAATTTATAGACTCGTTTAGAAACTGACCTTAAACATGTCGAACCATAAATCCAGGCTCGAAAGCATGTTGTTCGAGTACGGAACGACGTACAAAACTAATTATCGAGGCGGTGATCTTGCCCCGGAGGTGTACACCAGCTACAAAGAGAAGGAGAAATGTTTGTACATAAGGCCGCCCCATTTACCCAATATCCATACGCTAGCATCTTGGAAAACGGCTCCGGTACCATTTAGCTTGCTGCACCGGAGAAAGGCAATAGTCAATGAAGATCCGAAAGTGATTCCTGATCACATTGTAAGTGCCGCCGAAACCTAAGCCGCCAGTATCCATCCGGGTTCTGCGGATGAAACCTCCAGCTGGAAGGGTAGAACAATCACAAGAACATTTAATTTAGAACACATTGTGTCACCGCGTCATTCCATTCTGAGGATGTCGTAAGAATATCGGCAATAGGA
Source organism: Clostera curtula (assembly GCA_905475355.2). Classification (NCBI taxonomy): domain Eukaryota; kingdom Metazoa; phylum Arthropoda; class Insecta; order Lepidoptera; family Notodontidae; genus Clostera; species Clostera curtula. The sequence continues at coordinate 19,383,877 of FR997796.1, read as the reverse complement.
AATGAACAAGACCGATTACCTAGCCGCAAGAGAAAGAAAACATAAAACGAATCCCTGTGCCAACCCAGCGTGGCATAGTGAGCTCCATGTAATTGGAGGAGGTCTGACTCAGCAGTGGGTCATGTATGGGCTGTGCATTATCACAAAGGAGTAAAGTAGGTAATATTTGTAGGCGACGATATTATTTAAATCCAGAGTATAGCGAGGTATTTTTACGTATTACTTTTCATTGAGTAGAATCCTCATGCCAACGAGGCATTCAAAGTAGGTACATCACCCGAGTACGTCACATATTGAAGATTAATTTGACTGCCTCGTTGGTCTAGTGGTTAGATGTGCCGCCTTTGGATCAACGGGTCCCGGGTTCGATTCCGGGGTCGGGCCAGTGTCTTTGTCTAAACCAGAGGCACTGGCTCGGAGTCTGGGTGTCATTTCTATCTATAATATGTATGTATTTACAAAAAAAAAAAAAAATGTATATAAGTAGTTTATCATCCATCTCGTTACCATAACACAAGCATTAAGTTGCTTAGCTTGGGACGAGATGGCGTTGTGTGAATTGTCCAAGGATATTTATTTATTTATTAATACCTACCTACATTTATTGATTATTATCATATCATATCATCACTACTTGACGAAAGCACAAGCACAGTTTATTATAAAAAAAAAGTATCAGTACATAGCAAATTATGAACAGAACAGAAAAAAAAAAAAGCGTTTTGGTTGTTCACATATTTTTTAATTTGGTTCGCGCGCTTTCCGCACATCCAGTTACTTCTTCTTTCTTACATTCATGGCAATCGTCAAATAACTGCGCCATTTGAACCAGCGTCAATTTTTACAAATAAGTTGGTGTTATGACACGGCAGGTAAAATGGATAAGCAATATCTACATTATTAAGGATATATTATGAAAGGATAAGATTTTTTGAAGGGTTAATGTATATAAATTACATATTAGGTACTAAATGACAGGACAGAGATGAGGTTACTGGGGAGAGGAGCTATTATATTACGAGACTACTAGTCTCAGACTAGACATTTTTATAAAAAGAGAAAGAATAATAATTATTAGACCAGTTATATAGAGTATGGAGTAAGATATCCAATTTCCGAACCACTTTTTAAACTATTTTCTTTAATAGTTTAATTACATGATTCAAGAAAAAATGCATCGATCACGGAAAGGACGAGGCCCAGAGGACGCGACCTCGGCTATCCATGACCCCAGCAGTGGCGATGGATGACATTTCTGATCCCAACGCCCGGAAGATACTCATCAAGGACATGTATACCACCAGCATGACGAGAGCGTATCGTCAGTCTGCGTTGGAGAAGACTAGGATTGCTGCGCCGTTCCCTGGTTTACCAGCACCTGCCAACCCTGTAAGCATCAGCATTTCAGTCAAAAGAAGTCCACTCCTGGAGACGCTTAAAAAATATGTTTTATTTTGTCGAAACCCTGCACTGGGCATCGCCTGTATCGTGAGGGCTGTTTATAGACATGTAATTCACAAACATAAATTACATCCAGATTCAGAGCAATTGCATCTGGATTACACAAAGAAACTTCCCGACCCCAGAATCAAACACCCAGACCAACAAGGCAGTCAAAGTAAATAGCTCGCAGACTTTCAGTGGTGACCACCCACCACCCACACACATAACACAGGATGCGTTCATTTTTTTAATTTCTTTTATTTTTTCTAAAATCAGGTTTAGTTTTCATTAAAATCGGTTTGAGAGCTCTTATAATTTTATTTTTTTTATTCTTTGTAGGTTGTATCCACGCACTTTTGAAAAAAATAATTGTATATAGATATTCTTTTGGCTGAAATAATGATGATGATTTATAAATATATTTCGTGTTACTGTATTATAATTATAAAATCATTTCAATTTTTTGTATGCTACATTTCTACTTTACGCAAATATCTGGACTATCAACACGAAAAAATATAGCATAGAAACGCGAGATTCGCCTAAAAATACTACATCGCGATAGCGAAGTTTACAGAGCAATTCGCACGAGATTTAAGTAAGATGCCTCCTTCCAGATCGTACTGCCGAAACTTCAACCACACGTTGTGGCACCGGAATGGCGTAAAGAGACCATCACGTGGGATTCCAAACAATTGCGAGCTTACTGCGATTCCTCTAAAGAGTTTTGGTTGAAACATAAGACGAGGTAGTATGCACTTCTAACCATTTTCCCAACTTCCTTGGCCTTCCTTCCTTCGGCGAACTCTAACCTGTTATTAGTAACTAAAAGTATTTCCAAAGAGCGGTTGCCGTCTGCTCTCCGCGACTCATCTAATGCGATAAACGGGTAATCAAATCATGTAGTTAGACCTAGTCAGTTTTTACGCTACTGACTACGAGTAAGGTAACGACAGCCATAGATTTTTTAAAAAAAATTATGATTAATATAATATTAATCCAGAGATAGGATTTCATGTTTTTACTATTGTATTGATGCGCCACTTAACCTATCATGGATTGATTGCATTTATTGCTTTGCCATAGATAGTAGAATGGAAGCTGGCGACCATATAAACACGGAAGAGGTCAGATTGCAGAAATAATGACCATTCAACAAAAATCCTGTATCTGCCTAAAGCATGCTCCGGAAGGATGTATTCCAGTATTAATTAAATTTTTAAAAAAAGAGCATCGTAGATAATGATGCGGATTTATATAGAAAGCAGGATTTCTATTCGTTTCATTGTTTTCAGGGGGCCTAGCCAATTAGCTTTCAAAACGCATGTTTTGGTTGAATACAAAGCAAATGTATGGGTTTTACACGTGACCTGGCCATCCCATACATTTATAAATATATGCTACTTGGATACAATGCCAGTCCATCTAGTTCTTAGCCCCCCCTTAGAACTAGATGGACTGGCCTTGTATCCAAGTAGCTTATATTATATTTTTTTAGGAATTTGACACGTGACCTGGCCATCCCATACATTTATAAATATAAGCTACTTGGATACAATGCCAGTCCATCTAGTTCTAAGCCCCCCCTTAGAACTAGATGGACTGGCCTTAAATGTATGGGATGGCCAGGTCACGTGGCAAATTCCTAAAAAAATTCCGGATTGGTTATTAATTCAAAGTTGAGAGCGAGCATTCTTAGCTGTTTGAGAAGAATAGCTGGTCAGCCATTTGTTAGTTGCTATGTTGGGATATTTATAAAAGTGTTTTCAATTTCTTTCAAACGTCTCCTGTGAACATTGCTGCAAAGCATTCGGAACTTTGGGAATTAAACAATGTAAATTACCCGCGAAAATTCCGTTAATGTTTAAATTCAATGTGTACTTATTATCGCAAACGCCTAATCATTGTTTCATTCAGTTGCAGACCGTGTGAAGAAACTATAATGGTTACGCAACGAAGAAAACAGTTTCTTTGATTATGGAGACTCACCTTTCCCGCCATAAAATATCAACACACTGTGGCAACGAAGAATTTATAATTTTAAGTTTTTATTCATAATTACGCTATGTAGCAAATAACTCTTATTTATACGTTTACATTTAGGCTATTAACTATAATAATTGGATACATCGCCCTTTAGGGTTATAGTATCATAATTTATTTTTGTTTTGTAAGTTTGTAAGCTGTTGTCTAAAAGTGATACATTATTTTCTTAAGATTTTTTTTCTAAATAATAAAATGTGTAATGAACTTTATCTTATTCTTGGTTGGTACCCATGTATACGTAAGTAGGATACAAATTCTATCTTAACATGTAAGGTGGATTCTGCAGTACATAGCTTAAACAGCGTAGAAAGAATAGGAGTTTATCTAAAGTCGACGATTTTAGAGTAAGTACCCATTTCTACTCGCCCGGCGAACTACTGAGTCGGGCCTCCTCCAATTTCTTTTCCTTCTTGCAAGTAGGTTTTCGACTTTGTCTTTTTTTTCGGCTACGACACTTAGGCGGTTTCCACTAAAGCAGAGAGGAGAGGAGACGAGAGGAGATGTGTTTTGAATAACCAATCAGGTTTCGTTGCTTCCACATCTCTTCTCCGCTTAGTTTCGGTGGATTTGATTGGTTATTCAAAACACATCTCCTCTCGTCTCCTGTCCTCTCTGCTTTGGTAGAAACCGGGCCTAAATCTGAATCCGTCATCACACGGACTTTTTTTTAAACAATGTAAAATAAAAACCCATTGCGTTCTGCAACCTCCTGCCCCCAGGTTTAAGTTGTTCGTTCAAATTATGTAATTCCTATTTAAAATTCGAAGGATCTAGAAATGCGCTGATAACATAATCTCTATATATAAAAATGAATAGCTGTTCGTTAGTCTCGCTAAAACTCGAAAACGGCTGGAGCGATTTGGCTAATTTTGGTCTTGAAATATTCGTGTGAGTCCAGGGAAGGTTTAAGAGTCTAGAGAAAACATTGGTATTGTAAGTAAAATTATAAAAACAACAATTTTATTTTCCCATACAAACTGTTACCTGTCAAACATTTGACGTTCGTCCCGCCGGTTCGCTATTTTTGGCATAATTACTTTTTTTAGAATCGATAAGAAAAGGCGGTATATTAATTTATTATTAATTATTCCAATTCGAATTCAATAAGTATTCATAGTTCAGACAGGACAACGTCTGTCGGGTCAGCTAGTCACAAAATAAAAGTCACAGTTCTTTTTTATCTCTATAGACATTTCAGTTCAGAGACAATAAGAACATAGTATAATTATTTTCTTTTAGAAATACCTAAAATAATATTTATAGACTTGATAGTGGCGAAATTCTTTTGATAAGAAAAGGAAGAACCTTGTGCACAAAAACAAACTTGATTCCTTAGATCCATTTTAAAATTTTAAACCGATATTTTATAAAGTCGTTATGTCTCAGAAAAGTCAACGTTATGAGCGTCTTCTCTTCAATTATGAATCTACTTTGAGAACAGATTTCCGCGATGGAGAGATAAAAAAACTGGTACAAACCGCCTACCAGCCGAAACCAGTCCGTACTAGACCCAAGTACCATCCGATCAAAGATTTGCACTCACTAAACCCTTGGAAGAATCCCATTGTTCCTTTCGATTTGTACCATAAACCCAAAGAAGCCGTTCGTACCAACCCTAGAGATGTTCAGCAACCCTATGTGAGTAAATTTTTAATTTAACATTTCTGAACCAAAATACGATTTGAGTGGAACTTAACGTCCTCTGAGTCCGTTTGAGGGGTTGCGCCTGCGTTTCTTGTCGAGATTTTTACTTGCGGGTCGTTCTTTGGGTCAGTTCTAGTTCCATAAGTTGATAAAATTGGTTGGAGATAATCTATAGGTATTTTACATCTATACTAATACTTTAGAGAGAAAATATTTATTCTTTTAATATGTTTGTAATATCGCAATAACTGGACTGGACAGATTTCAAAAATCTTTCACCATTTGTATGCATTATTATGCCAGCGTAACATTGGCTCTAAGCGAAGCCGAGATACAGCACACATGGGTGCGAATCCGCGCGCTTGAACACGTACCATAATAATAAATAAAATTGAGTGGCTGTTTTTAATATTAAAATAACCGCTTTTTATTAGGTAAGTGCATCCGGGTGCTTAAACCAAGTACCGTGTATACATCCAAAAATAAAGAAACAATTTTTTTTTTAATTAGTTTGTAGTATGTCTTTGTTTCGGGTAATCTCTGAAATGGTTGCACCGATTTTGACGGGACCCTAAATTGGCAGATAGGCGAATGTAACAAGGAGTAACATAAGCTACTTTTATTGACACCCCCCGCTTTTCAGGAGCCCATAGTTACTGAGGTTTCCACATTATTGTGGTAAAATTAGCCGGTTTTTCCATTTTGGTGGGGATTCGCGCGAAGTATTGAATTAATAAGCTATCGTGAACTCTGCGGACTGCAATAACGTTTTTGCTAAATACCTAGTATTACATAATACAAGGGCGCTATGGCGCTCTTTAGGGGAGGCCTATGTCCAGCAGTGGACTAATGTGGGCTGATGATGACATAATACATAATCTTAACAGCTAGTATTACATATAAATTGTTACCTTAACCAACGAGCTTTAGAGCTGAGAATTGACTCGTAGGTTTAGCCATAATATTACCCAGCCGAGTCGGCTCTTCTCCAATTTTAAGGAGGAACATTGTACGCTATTAATTAAATATTGCTAATCATCAATAAGCTCCAGCTGTAATATATTTACACCGCCGAATATTTGTACAGGCAAAACCAGTAGATGATATTCGTGAACAAGTTCAGAAGACTCGCCCGAGACTCGTTATGACGCCAGCAATATTCCTCGACGACGTAGAGGACCCAGTGTACGTCCTTCTTTATTTATCATCACCGACATGCCAAGACACAATATGCCAGTTATATATGTATCAAATGAATCAAGCAATTGCAAGCGCTGTTGAACTTGGCACGTCGCATTAGACCACCATAGACAAAAATTACGGTGGGTGCATGCCGCATGGTACCATAACATCCTGAGGATGTCGTACGACTAAAGGAACGCAAGAGACAGACGACCTAGTCGCAAGAGAAGGAACCAGTCAACCACCTAACCAGCGGGGCACATTTGGTTCGTATTCCTGTATAAAATTAGAGGAGGCCCGGATCAGCAATGGATTATCTGTGGGCTGGGATGCCGATGAGCAAATTTGATACATCGTGTATACGCCATAACGTGCATAGTCGTATCGAAGGTGTGGTTGGATACAGAGTCGGTTAATCTTTTCTGTACCCCTGACTATTTTGTAGTTTGTAAATCCTCACGGGGTATCCAATGGCCGTTGGGGGCTAACCGGGTTATAAGCGACTCCGAGGCGCGGCAAGATGAAAATTAGCTCCCAACCTACACTAAAACAAACGGCGTTCCTAGACTGCCCGAACCAGGGCTACGGGTTATGATCCCCAATGGGGAACAAGCCTATCCCTATATAACCTACAACAACAAATAAAATGTTCAACCGGCCCCAGTATGCAGCAGTATTTTTAGGCGCAAAGGGATGATACAACTAGACGAGGTGGCAGTGGGCCGCGGCGCCTATCCACTGCTCTGTAAACTTCGCTATCGCGGTTTAGGACTATTTGGTAATTCTCACACTTGTTGTCGATCCTTCTTGATTTTGTTAGGTTAGATTTTTCGTGCAAGTTGTGTAAAGAAATTAGCATGCTGGTCGCTACTTATTATTAAATTGGACAACGCTCGAACAATAATGTCTATTTTCAAGAATTCAATACCGCAATTGTTCAACTTCAGAAAAAGGCAGATAATCTTGGATGCGGTCTATACAACAAGGAACCAGTTGACAATGCAAAAAACCGCGACAGACGTCGGTGTGAAGGCACCTTTTGCTGAGCGACCAGCCCTCGCAACACCAGTAAGTGCCTATAACTTAGTGATAAAGCGTTAAAAATTGAAGCAGCGATATCTATAAGCATAAAATCAATTAACCCAAATTTAATTTAACGTGAAATAGCTTACAAACAACTTGAACCAAAACATATCCCGCGTGAACCCGCGTGATAGTCGATTTTTCCATTCCCCCACTACGGCGCTTTTGGTTCAGCTTCAGCCACTATAACAGCTAGTACCTAAGTACGTAATATCATCCCAGAATATTTGAAATCTACTTTGATCCATATTGCTTTTAATTATTGGATACTTAATGTCGAAATGAATAAGTTAGCTTGCGATAATATCATGTTATTTTATGGAAACACGATCGGATTTTGTGGAAAGCCTTGGGGGAGGCCTATTTAGTATTATGTCCAGCATTGGACATCTTTTGGATGAAATTATTATGATGTTATTTGTAACCTTAAAACACGTTCGGTCCCTGTACCAAAAAGGTAGTTGAATTTTTCTTGTTTCTCTTTTCGTTATTAGATATACCTTGAAAAATTACAACCGCCGGTCGTGTCTCCGGAATGGCGCATGGATTCTGTTTCATGGGATAGTAGGCAAGATCGAGCATATTGTGACAGTACGAAGGAATTCTGGCTCAGATTTAACCCCGAGTAAGAGATTGTTCTATTATCTAGTTATAATGATAGTAAATAGTTTGAAATTGGATTGAAAATAGCGAAGTTATCACACGCTATACGTTACAACAACTTTGCATGTTAATATTGGCAGTTTGTTTTCAAAAGACATAGATTATAAACTAACAGTATTCACAATATAAGGGCGCTCCCTCACCCGGAGCGTTCGAGTGTAATGTGACGTTACAGAGCGGAGCATTACATCAGTGAGGGAGGAGAACTGAGCATTACAGTTCGACTTTGAGCATTACATTACAATGCTAACTCCCTCACCGACGAGCGTTCGCGTGTAATGTAACATTATAGATTCGAGCATTAAATCAGTGAGGGAGGAGAACTGAGCATTACAGTTCGACTTTGAGCATTACATTACAATACTAACTCCCTCACCGACGAGCGTTCGCGTGTAATGTAACATTTAGTACATAGAGATTAGAATTTGCGAGGATTCTGATTTAGTTGTTTCCGTAATGTCAGACAAAGCGGTCATTGTGCTGAGTGCGGCAATATTAATTCGACATTGTTATATAGGTACGTGAAATAAAAGAAAAGAAACGCTATTGGTGCCATGAATTATTTCAAAACCAGCGAAACGGTCGTATGGACGGGTTGGTACAGGGTTTCGTATCAAGTTTTATTTCTCTTGCGACAACGTTTTCGGTCTTGTCCTTCTGTCGGGTCTTACGACACCCTCGGTAGAATCGGGAATCGGGGAATAACACTATTTATTCTTAATCCGTCACCACACGGACTTGGCTTAGGTTCAGTCTATATATTTGTTATAGTGTAATTCTGTTGAAATTATAGAAGACAGCCTTAACCATTCACTAATTAAATTAAGAACCTACATTATGCCCCGCCGCACATGCTCACACTCGCATTGGCTGTCACCCGCCGCGTGCGAGGCGCAGTACCAAACTCCGCATGTACGCGTGTGCGACGACACGTCAGAGCAAATGCGGAGCTTGGTACTGCGCCATAGGTATTAAATACTGCCACTCCCACGCGACTCGTGACAGCCATTGCGAGTCTGAGCATGTGCGGCGGGGCTATAAGTGGCCATATATTGGTCGGAGAATTAGCAAACTGAATTGGCAGTGGGCTGAACATATCTGTAGAACTGACAATCACTGGGGTAGCTTTTAATTGGAGACCGCAACTCGACAAGGGTATTGTAGGGTGCCTGTCTGCTAGATGGACCGGAGGAGCTAGATACTTCAAGCTATGGGTCTCATTAAAAGAGACCTATGACCATGAACAGACTAAAAGTGGGATGATGATTGTGATTTAACCTGTTTTTCAGACCCAACCGATGTGGAACCTACCATTTTACGTAAACCACAGGATTACTTCCAACAAGCTTTAATGTGTAACTTAAACTAAATAGGGTACATGAAACAGATACAACAATAAATACAATTATTATAGAACAGATTAGAAAACGGTAAAATTTGATTCAAGAAGGACTTCATGAAAACGTTTTTATAGATATATTTTATTATAATTGAAGAAATATTCAATATTTTATAACACTTATGTGTATTTGTCTGATTAATATTTGCGAACAATAATAAAATTTATTCATATACAATCTCAACATATTTATTTTTCTTAACCACTAAGTTTTCTTGTAACATAAGTATAGAAAGGCACACAAAAATAAAACAAAAGCTGTAACTAAAGCAATATCACATTGTATATACTGACTATCTAAACAAATATATTGCCAAAATAACACATCACGAGATCATATTTAGTACATGTTAGAACCATATTTTTATATTGACAGTTTTCTTGGTTCCCAAGTCATATGGACTACTTCATCATAAGGCAGGAACAACAGTCATTTTTCATTTTTATTTGGAATGGTTCAACTATAAAGAGACAGAAATTTGAGGTCGAAGGAATTTTAAGGAATGTTGACGTAATGTGCCAGTGTGAGTCGAGAATTACATTACTGATCGCACACTTCTATCTCTGTGTATGCTCAATTAATTAATAAGGAAGTAATTTTACGATTTTTTCAATCAAATATACAATTATTATATTAAGTCTCGTACTATTCAGTACACAAGATAATAACTCGATCTTAAAAATAAAAGCAAGGAAACGATAACATGCTCTAACGTCTAACGATCGGGTGCAGTGTATACTCGACCGCTTCCTCGAAGCAAGCGAGCGGTCTATAAGTATAATACTGGCAATTCACATGGCTGTTCGGTATTTCTATTCGTTATTTTTAATGTTCCATCCACACATAGGGCTTAATGTGATATATGGCAAATAAGCGAATACAAATAGTGAAATACTATACATATTAATCATTCGAGATGTTATTCATACAATAACTACCTCTCTTACTTAAATATAATGTATTGACGCAATATATAACCGATACTACAATTTCAAGTTATCTCCAACTATAATATTAAGCACAACAAGGCACACACAATAACATATTATCGTTAGCTTAAATTGATGACAGAGCCTATGATAAAATTGCGGCAGTTTTTTTTTTATACTGTCAAAAGGTCAATTTTAAAATAATAACGTATAAAATGCAATATATTGTAATTCGAATGCAAAACGTTTGAATAATAGAAATTCCTTTATAATATTATTTATTAATCAAACTCAAAGTCAACAAACTTTTTTATTATCGATACAATGTTTTAAAAAGTAATTTCTTTTAATCTTATATTTCCTCACTACCATATCATATCAGTACCTGTTCCGACTTAGAACGTCTATTTGGCCTAAATTAGTCTTTAATTCAACGATGAAAATATAATGCATGGCTTAATATTAAATATAGCTTCTACATAATTAGCAAAATCAAAATTGTTAGATTGTTCAAATAAATATTGAAGTATTTATATTTAATACACCATTATAAGGCTTTATATTTAAGTACCATTAGTTCATTCACTTTAATTCCTTTATTATTTCATTCGAATAGAAGTTAGCAAACTTATTTATTATACCACATACATAGATATAAGGTACGAATGCCATCACTATCCAAAATTAAAACTATTATCAAGTTTATTCCTTCATAGCGTGTGATTGCATGTTCCGCAACACTGCATACATAGTGTAACAAATACCCCATATGACTAACGACATAATTATTATTCCTACTGGTATAGATACTATTTGCAAAATGACAGAAAAGAATAGCATTTATTTCTTAAAATGCCTTGAACTGGTGACAAAGGTATTGGAACTCATTACTAAAGGAGTAAGCACAGAGAGCTCAATTGATCCAATAGTCACGTGAAGACAATTTATAAGTCACTATTGCAGCCCAACCTCTTAACTCTATGACTATCATAAGGGGTTTGGGTCAGATATAGACTCTGAAGCTAAGCACTATATGTATTAGCGAAATCTGAAGCGATGAAAATTAGTCTTAGGGCTTATTTATCTGTAATACAAACCAAAACTATAATATAATTATAGGTTGTTTCAGAAAAACACTTCACTTTCGCCCACTACTGAGACAATGACCTTCTTGGGAGGAACTTGAGATAGAAAAACAATTCGTAAACTACTTGTTCAAGGAGCAGTTCTGTGTATAAATTTCTTTTTGCCCCTGTTAACACTTATGCCGCTTCGTTTCACCTTGTAGTTATATATTTTCAACGCGTTTACAATGCCACGTACAGCCCCCACCAATCTTTATGGCCGCTTTGAATGTAGCCGTGGGTACGAACTTGCGCATCGTACATTTTATAACCAATACGAACGTAGCTTAATCACACTAAAGCATGGACGGCGAGGACGCTTGCGGGTGGAAGACGGCTGATACCTGATTGTGTGTTGTGCGCAGCGTAATGCTACATTCAGAGCGGCCATAAAGATTGGCGGGGACTGTATCTATAATGTTTATCTCGGATCCAACAATTAAAGGTACTTATAAGCCTTACCTCGTGGATCTTTCAATTCGATGACCACAATTCGGTGCTTGGGTCACATATCTAGCGCTGAGACTAAGCACACATTGGCGAGCGCCATGGCAGCGTTCTGCCGTACCAACGAATTTCCGTCTTTAACTAGCTGCAGTAGGCGGCTCCGGGCGTTACGTGTCACGTCGGGGTCCAATTCTGTCTCTTCCGGGTACTTCTCACGAATACGGTACAACTCAGCGTAGAGTAGCCCTGGAATAGATTTGAAAGGTGGAATGGACTATCTCAGTATTTATTTAGTTTTAGTACAGATTAACAGCATCACGTTTTTTTTTCTTCTTTCCGCGGAAAGCAGCGTTCCCATGCAGTTGTAGTTTCACACTTGAGAATTTAAAAGGGCTTGGCAAGAAAGTCCTGCTTAAATAAATATTATTTATCTATTGTAAAGAATATATAGGGTAACAGTAGGTAAGGTAAGACATAGGTACCTTACCTACTGTTACCCTACTGTTACTGTTACAGAAGTGAATACATAGGTATTTATGACCTCTCACTATCAAGGTACATTGCAATCACAAGTCTTGCTTATTACTTCAACATTTCCTTAATTGTCTCGGTGCTCACGCGCGGTCTATTATGCACTTGACAATCCTCTACAAGTACAAAGAACAGATATCTAATCTGTGGAGTAGCAAAAAAACTAAACTTACCCAAAAGTAAAGGTGGATGCGGCTTCATATCCTCCCTGGCACAATGCAAATAATTGACCGCTGTCTCCAAGCACTTTGCTATGCTACTGGGCATCTCATCAGCTAGCTGTCTGAGTAGTGCCGACAGGAATTCGTCGAGGTATAATCGACCTTCATCCAGAAGGTGTGTCTGGACTAGGTCATTGGACTTCTTGACGTTGAAGATTATGAACACTTGTTTCAAAGTGAATTTACTAGCCTGTAGTTAAGAAAAAATATATTAGTAACCTAGGCCTGTAATTGAAGCTACTTCATATTTAGATTGGATCTACAACTTCTAAACAGACTAACAGACAATTTTCTAGGATCTTAGTCGGCCTTTCAGCCCCTAAATGACCCACTACTAATTCGGGCTTCATCCAAAATTAGCCTACAGTGCCACGCTGGCAAGACAGCACTGGCCGGCACAGAGTTTGTATCAAGTTTTCCTTTTCTTGCGGCTAGGTAAACTGATCTACCTCTTGTCCCTTTAGTCCCCTCATACGACACCCTCAGCATGGTCGGAGTTGATGATATGGAAAGAAAAAGAATAAGTTCTAATAATTTTATTATTTCTTAACTTACCCTGACCACAGCTGAGTTATTGTCGCACAGATGGATCAAGAAACATGACAGTGAACTGACTGCCTGTTCCGCTAAAGCATCACTCTCTACCCTCGCCGCAATTATGCCAAACAGCCTGATGGAATGTTCCCTCAGTTGAGCGCATTCTGTATTCATGAATGGCCGTATCTTCTGCGATATGGACAGCAACTCCCGGTCGAACTCACTGTCCAGTTTGTCGGATTCTATCAGTAGCCGGCTAAGGCCTTGGATGGCGGCTAGAGGCACATTGTCTGATGGCGACCTGAGGAAGTCATCAATAACTAAGTTTCAGAAGTGGGATCGACAACAACAAACAAGTTTCAGAAGTAGGATAAAAAAGAAAATAACATCGATTTTGATTACATTAACAGTAAGCGTTTGCTTTATAAATGCATAAAAAAGGGAAAATCAATGTTATGTATATAAAATGTTTGCAAGTTTTCATTTAAGGATCATAATTAACAATATTTACTGCGTTGTGTGTGCGTCGACCCCCTGACTAAGAGCAGCGAGGGCCATGGGCAGGGCAGGGCCCCTCTGAGCTGGCCGAAGCTGAGCCACGTTGGCAGCCCCCCTAAGGCAGGTGGCTCTCACTCGAGGGTGTTCGTCCTTCCATCCGGAGCTCAGTGTCGCTAGTACCGTTTCTATCAGCACCGGGTTGTCATTACATCTATAAAAGCGATATCAAATACATAATTTAAAAAGGTAATATGCGTATCTAATCACAAGTGTCATAACAAATGTAAAAATAATACAACAGTCATCATAACTAGTCGGCCGATTACTAATGGAACACACGTTAGTAAAATCTATTTCATAAAGACGTCAATATCCTCAAACATCAACATTGAAAGCATTTTAAACCTAGATCTGCTTCTTTTAGGTAGCTCTACGTTCTCGCTTCTGGTGTACATACAGTTTTATTCACATCCAGATCAGAGTACCAACATTCGAGTTCTACATTTACAACATACAAATGTATTAAAATATATGGTGACAGATTTAGAATACTGCGGGACATAGGTCTCCCCCACGGATCTCGACAAATGCCGCCCGCATCCATTGCTTTTCTATGTCCAGCAGTGGTCTTTTGGCTGAAATGATGATGATGATATTTGGAATACAAAGTATCTCCACCCCATTCCATCCCGAGGGTGAAAATGATGAAAACGATAAGTCATGAATCGCCGAAGGGCGATAATGAGTATTAAACCCTGTGTCAACCCGTCCGGACAGCGGGACACAGTAGGCTCATTACACAGAGTTTAAATAGCTCAAAACTCCATCAAATCCATCAAAGCAGTAAGAGGAAAAACATCTACCTCGGAGCTGAGTACAATCAGGAGTCAAGATGGGAGCATTATAAAAGGAGAAGAATGTGTGCTAAAGAGATGGAAAGAGTATTTTGAAAGTTTGTCTGAAAGAGAGGAAGTGCAGGTACAACATCCGGCACCTTCCATGGAAACTAGTATAAATGGTGATGAAAGAGAGATAAGCATGGATGAAATAGTGGAAGCGTTGAAAAGTATGAGATTAGGCAAGGCTGCAGGGTATGACAGGATTACCGTCGAGATGCTGAGGGCTGGACAGGGCATAGTGGCTAGCCAGCTGTACCGCCTTTTCAATTTGTGCTGGTGAAATGGGCAAGTACCGGGAGACTGGTGCAAAGCCGTAATAGTGCCATTATATAAGGGAAAAGGGTCACGGCAAGAGTGCATAAATTACCGCGGTATAAGCCTTCTCAGCGTCGTCGGTAAATTGTACGCGAAAGTGTTAATTGAAAGGGTTGTGAATGAAACAGATGAAAAAGTGCAGGATGCACAAGCGGGATTTAGAAAGGGAATGGGATGTACGGATCAGGTCTTTTCCTTGCGATGCATAGCCAAAAAGTGTTTGGCTAAAACCAAGAAGGTCTATTGCGCGTTCGTGGATCTAGAAAAGGCCTATGATAGAGTGGTGCGGAATGAATTGTGGTCAGCATTATCCGTGAACGGTGTGAGCAGTATCCTTATACGAGCATTGCAATCTCTTTATGGAGGGACTCCAGTGCTTGTGTAAGGATACACGGGGCATACACTGAATTGTTTAATATCGAAAAGGGTGTTAGACAGGGATGTGTAGCGTCACCGTGGCTGTTTAATCTGTTCATGAACAATTGCTTGACAGATTTAAAAGAGAATGAATGTGGGTTGAGAATGAATGAGTTACTCGTCAAATGTTTTCTCTATGCTGATGACCAAGTATTACTTGCGTCTTCGGCCGAGGAGTTGCAGGAGATGGTAACTGCTATGAGTGGAGCTTTTGCTAGAAAGGGAATGAAGATGAATGTTAAGAAGACGAAAGTGATGGTGTTTGAAAGAGATGAGGCAGTGACAGTCTGCAATATCATGATTGGAGATGAACAAGTTGAACAGGTGAATGAGTTTGTGTATCTGGGTTCAAAGTTTACAAGAGATGGAAAGTATGAGAGTGATATCGAAAGAAGAGTGAATGCAGGGAACATGGTGAACGGAGCTTTGCACTCCTTTATGAGCAGTCGGAAGGTGTCTAACAAGGCTCGTCTGGCTGTGCATGAGGGAGTGTTGGTTCCGACACTCATGTATGGAAGTGAAAGTTGGGTATGGCAGAAGAAACATGAAAGCAGAATAAATGCAGTTGAGATGAGAGCGTTAAGAAGTATGATAGGAGTTAAACTGAGTGACAGGATAAGAAATAGTGATATAAGGAAGCGTTGTGGTCTGAAAGAAGATGTAGTGACAAAAATTGAGAAAGGTATGCTGAGATGGTTTGGCCATGTCGAGAGAATGAATGAAGAACGATTGACGAAAAAAGTGTATAAGGCGAGTGTGAATGAAAGTGTTGGAAGGGGAAGACCTAGGCGGACGTTTCAAGACCGAATCAGGGACGTCTTGAAAAAAGGCCAGGTCAAGAGTACCCTAAACCGAAGAGCATGTATGAAGGGAATAATGAAAGTGGACGAAGCGAAACAAGTATGTATGGATCGTAGCAAGTAGAAAGAAGTGATCTCTGCCTACCCCTACGGGAAAGAGGCGTGATTATATGTATGTATGTAAATAGCTCTAAACTAACCTGTAATTAAGAAAGTCGGCCAGGAGGGCTAAAGCCGCACAGCGCTGTGGCGGCAATGGGGACCGCCCATACGAGGCCACACGGGACACGAGCCGCGCCAGATGCTGGGGACAATCGCGGGCGAGGGACCCCCCTAGTATTGGAGCTAGCTCGAGCAATGTCGTTGATGAGTCCCCATGCTCTATGCTCAGGCAGAGAGAACACGCTTCCTTTACCTGTAAAGGTACACAAATAGTCATCTAATTATTAATTTTGCAAAAAGTAGAGGACCCACACATGAGTCGGACCTTTTCCAAACTTTCTATAGTCGCCTCTTATCTTTTCGATCCTTTCGTTACGACTATAGGGATTTTGTTACACGCGTGTGGTGCCGGATTTAGAATACCTTGTGTCACCACCCCATTCAATCCTGAGTGTATCGTAAGTAGACAAATAGCACAATAGACAATGACAAGGCCGATAGCCGCAAGAGACTGAAAACTTTATAAGAAACCCTGTGCCGACCCGTTTGGCCAGCGTGGCACTGTAGGCTAATAATACCTTCCATCTAATTGGAGGCTGCCCAACTCAGCAGTGGGTCAAGTGTGGGCTAAGTAGTGGGTGTTTTGTTTTTTTAACGGCGAATTTCCTGCCTGCTTAATTGGTACCTTGTATTTTGGGGGCAATTTGCAAACTGATAGTTCACGAACACAAACACGCAGGGCAAGTATCTCGGGTCCAAACACACTTGCCCGACCTCAGAACCGAACCAGGGCTTCGTGATCTAATGGCGGCGCAGGCAACCCCTAGACTAATAAGGCGTGTAGACCCAATCGTTGTTAAACCCTAAAACACGAACAACATTTAAAAACAAATACCTTATGGCAGTCAGCCTGTTCCAGAAACGCGTTGAAAGTGGCCACAGTGATCCTCGACGGAGACAGTCGAATGGCCTCTCTATTCGGGATGAACCCGAACCTCTCTTGTGTCTTATTGGAGGGCGGGGAGTAAGCCGGGGCCTCCGCCTCAAGGTAGCAAGCCAACGTCGTGTATAGCACGGCGAACAACTCCGGGAACTTGGCCACGCAGATCGGTTTCATAGCGGGCTCTTGGAGCATTTCTTCTAAAGCACTTATCAGCTGTGGAAGGTGTTGTACACGATGTCAAAAGTCAACGTCAGGCTCTGCAAATGTTTAAATTTAACTAAATCTTATTAAACTAATCACCTCCACTAGGTATAACCTGCATCTGTATCCCAAGGGCAGTTTATAATGCAATTCACGAACGACAATGACACCCGGACTCGGAGCAAGTGCCTCTCGGAATCAGCGGAATCGAACCCTGGACCTCGTGATCCAAAGGAATAAATACTACGGAGGCTGGGAAGCAGTTTAAAATACTCTATAAATTATTATTTATTTTTTTATAAGAATATTGATATTTTTTTTTTACAGTGACAGTGAGGATTGATATAAAAATTCACCCTCAGTTAGTCATGAAAGATTAATTATTTAAAAGTATGTTTGATAAATCGTTTCCACTTACAGTCAAAGGTTGAAGCGCAGCGATGTGGTTTTCAGTTATATGGTAAGGATCCTCGTATAGCTCCACAGAGGACATTAGCCTCAAAAAATTATCGGTGATGGCCGGAGCTAGACTTTCGTCTTGTGCTAGGTAGCGCCAGCATGCCAACACGCTCCTGGAAGCCAAAATTTGTTGAACTGGGCTCAAAGAGGTTGGGAAGACACAACGCACAACTTTATTTATGACCTGCCAAAATGAAAGGTATTGTTTTTTTAATCCGCTAATATTGGAGTTACAAACTAAGCTAAACTAGCACCATACTCTTAGATTGAGTAACAAATTTGTGAAACTGTAAGACTGTATTAGCTACTTACGGTTTCAATGGCAATCTCTGCGACAGCAACACAGCGGTGACCGCATTCGAGTGGTGACGCGTCAGTGACGTTATTGGCTTCATCAACCTCCACTGCGCCTCGGCATCAACTTCGTCCATCGTCCCCAACATAATCTCAATTATTCTCTCCACACTTTGATACAAATCTTGACCCTTTTTGGCAAATAACGCGTCTAGAACCGAACTAATTCCGACGCTCCTTAACTCTTGGCTGTCATAACCCTCTAGTAAACTTTCAATAAACTGCATGTTGTGATGGTGCGGGATTTTTGGAGATATAGTGTCACACAGAGCCATGCAGTAATCACTGACCATGTTAAGATCATTAGACAGAATATTATTCTGAAGCTGAACCAGGCTTAACATGCATTCATCATCAGATTCCACTATATGGCCTTCATATAAGTCTTGTACCTGTATTATCAATTTAATACAATCAACGCTAGTCAATCGGACTGAGAAGTTTGTATCAGCTACTCCGGGAACTATAAGTCCTAAGAGATAACCCATTTGGCCGAATTTACTCGGCGTTTCGTAATTCAGTTTCACATTCTTGATGTAAGTGTCGAAAATCACTTGAAGAATCATTACAGAAGCTGTTCTGATTTCGTCGTTCTCGTGTCTGATCCATTCGATCAATAGACCGATCAAGTCATCTATTGTGCTGAGGCATGTCGATTGGATAACGAGCTCCTTGATTAGCTGGTGCAGGAGCATCAAACTGTCGTTAAGAGTCTTTGCCAACGTGTCATTTTTGTTGCCGTTCCCCTCGACCTCATATTTACGTTTAAAGGATGACAATTCTCCAAAAATACTGTTGAACAACACTCTCAATATTGTATTCCTTTCCTCTGGTAGTATTCCTTTTTGGAGCTTAGTAAGAGCTTTGGATGCTTTTACGATGATCGGGTACAAATCGACGTTACGTTTATCAAGATTAGAATTGTATATCTGCTCTAGAACAGCATTAAGTAATTGCCAACGATTCCTTAAGACCACATTGTGGTGTGCCGCTGGATGCAAAGCTTTACTTATTTCGTACAACGTAGTTACACTGGCTTTACACAATTCAAATGGTGGATTGGATTTAAGGATGTCGTACAGGATCGCTGTAACATTATCTCCTAATCTTGCCAGAACATGTTCGTCCAAGCAGTCGACGGCTACTTTACCGTAGCAAATAATCACTGCATACCTAACAACACCTAATTCAGCGTCGGTTCTGGAATGTTTTGAAGAAAGAAAATTTAAAAATTTACTGCTTCTTTTTGATTCGATTTCTTTATAGATAGCATCAAGTTCGTTCAGAATGAACTCTCCGTGTTGCCTTGACGCAATCCCTATTGCTTTGCTAACATATTCACTGTTTTCCATAGGTATAGATTTTAAGGCAAGTAGAATAATTTTCAGCACCTTTTCAACAACAGCAGCATTGGACATGTGACATGACAATGTGGCCAAGAATTGAAGTGATACGCCCTTTATCATCGGCGTCTGCTTTTTAGAAAGAATCTGCTGTGATATCAATGTCGCAATGAACTCTACCCATTTATTACTGTTCACTTGTTCGATAGCAGATACGAGTAGATCAAGCAACATACTATGCCAATGCTCTTTAGACTCACAATCTCCCACGAACTTCAGCAGTCTCTGTATTTCCACCGTCCATGAATTTTTAAGATTTTTATGGACATCCCCAGAGTATTCTTCAAGGAAGACCAATATATTTTTATTTCTTTCAACTTGGTCTGGTTCCACAACATGCATGAGGCATCTTACAAACACTAGATCGGGTGAACACTTCATTTCAATTTCTTTATCAGATTGCCCTTCTGCGATTACCTCGGAATTATTCTGAAGTAGCGAAGTCAAACAATGGCATACTGTCGTCATTGATGAAGTGAATTCTTCGACAGTCAAAGACGTCAGTAAAAGATTACGCAGCTGAGATCTGATACTAGTAACAGTGTTGCACATTAAGATCAAGGAGCTTTTGCAAGTATCGTGGAGTTCCAAAATTTCGTATTTGGACGCGTTCGTACTTTCATAACCGCAATGTTTAACTATAAACTCTACCATGGCAAAATCTTCGGGAGTTGTTATACAATTCCTGTACACCAGCCCCACTATAGCTTTCACAAGAAGTTTCTTCATTTTCACAGACTGTTCCATAGCCGTCATGACTTTTAACAAAGCAATGAATTTACCAGCATAGTTCTCAACGAACACTTGAGAAGAAGTCGTGAGATGGGTCAATACAATAACAGCTTTCATCCTATCTTTCTCCTGGTTATTTTTGCATTGATGAAGGAGACTTTCGATCGTCTGATCAGTGAATTGTCCAGCCATATGATCGAAGCATCGAAGAACTTCGAAATGATTCTTAACCGTATGAGGTTGATCGTAGTCCGGTTCTACTAGCACCAGGTTGAATAACACATGGTTTATTGAGTTGACGACGCTATCGCTCAATGTCAGTTTGGGATTAAGTGGGGACGGAGACAGTAGGTACGATATACATTGGCTTATATAATAAAAGTTAATGGTCGGTTTTCGGTACAGAGACAGCAACGATAGCACAAATTTGTTCACAGTCTCATTGAACTGTCGTTCGGGAATCAATCTTGTTATCGGTCCTAGAGCTTCTAGCACTGACTCTGACACTTTAGGTTCATTGGAAGGCAGCCACTGATTGTATAGGACATCAAATATTATTGAGAACTCTGTTACAAAGTTTTCTTTGATAGATGTTATGTTGTCGTTCTCGACGTTGTCGCCTATCTGTTCTGATACGGCTACGGCGAAGTGTCCGAAGGCTGAAAAGGTATTAGGAATACATACTTACATATAAATTACAATGAGTGTTATGTTTGTAAAACTGCCTACTGTACTGGTAGCGCGTGAATTTAAGTGATTGCACATTTGAACGCACCGAACGAAACAAAGTTAAGCACTGTCGCTGCTAGCACACGATAAGGGCGCTTAGACGCGGACAGGTATGCGAGGTTTTATAAGATGTACCAAGATGTAGATCACCTTTAATTACCACTTTTTCAATAGAGTTTGATTGGTGAATGAATTTAATAACTACAATGATTTTTTTATATTTCTTTTGTCATCATAGTATAGAAAAAAAGACCAGTGAAATTTCTTAACGTAATACGCTATTTAAAGACTGTATTATCGCCAAAGCTGTAAGTCAAATGTAAAAGTCAATTAGTGACTCACAAGATAGCAAAATGTTTGATTCATAATGAGTAAGTAGCCTTGGGAGTTGGGATTAAAATTTCTGCAGAGAACAGTATAGGCTCTATTTGTAACGGACAGTGAATTTGGCTAACTTTTTAACATGTTATCAATTTGGTTCCTATCTCGCAGCTACAATGCTACATTGTCCGTAATTTAAGTGCTACATTTGACTCTTTTGAAATGTAATGGCCAGATAACCAAACTCAAAAGGAACTTTATTTACGTAGGTTTTATAACAAATCTCGGATAATTCGTCATATTTAAAATTACCATTATCATCTTTGGTAGTCTCCATACACACCTATCAGTCGTCTTATCTACAGTCACACCTTTCATACACAATTCCTCATTCTTACAATCCATCCATCTCTTTGACTAGTTACAAACAACCAAAACTATTTACGCACTTACGGCAGTATTCTTCCACTTCTGCGAGAGGTATTATTTATTTATTTATTTATATACTTTATTGCACAGGCAAACAAAATTATCACTATCATTATGAAACATATATGAGTATTTGTATAATGGGCGGCCTTGAGGCTTAAATAGGTATCGTAGTAGCTCTCCTTTAGATCGTTAGAGAAGTAAAACACAGTAGCCTAATTCAAAATTGGTGGAGAGTGAATCGGTAGCAGGTCATTATGGGCAGACTAGTACCTTATAAACATCTTGAATCAAAAGCGCTGCGGTGGGGCAAAGTTGGTGTATGTCGTCAACCAATCGCTTGCAATCGATCGATTTTGCCTCAAGATATTTGTAAAGCACTATAATAATAGGCCTTAACAGTACGGGTTCGGAAACCAGATCCAACTCAATCCTGATATCGGACACGTGAGTCAGAACATTCAAGTTTTATCAACGTACATAACTATAAATTGTTAGGTTTATATCGTGAACCAATACCTATATTGTCTGGCTTACTCTGGCGACCGTTTATCAAGGTATAAATATAGCGTAAAATGTAGACTATTAAAACATGAAAACAACAAAATGTGATTCAAGTATTGGCAACAATAATCCGTAATAATTAATTAATCCGTGTGGTGACGGATTTAGAATAGCCAGTGTCACCACCCCATTCCATCTCGAGGGTGTCGTAAGAACCGACAAAATCACTTAATCTAAAAAAACACATATTCGGTTGAGTAGTTTCATGATTATCTTGAACAGAATTTTCGTACAATTGATAACGTTACCGATTTTATTATTCCGGCCATGTGTTATTCAACCATTGATTAATTAATTACTACTACTCAGCCTATAAATGACCCACAGCTGGGTCGGTCCTCCCATTACATAGAGGGTAGCCTTCTGTGCCACGCTTGCTAGGCGGGTTGGCCTAGTTTTTCGTATCAAGTTTTCCTTCTCTTGCGGCTAGGCTAGCCTTGCTTTTTACCTTTCGTCACTCTTACAACACCTGAAGGATATATGTGGTGGTACCACAATGTATTCGAAATCGGTCACCACACAGACAACACTTACAACTAGTATAGTGTTCATATACAACTTACCATAAGCAAAAGCCTGCTTCAGTCCATCAGCTTTAACGAGAGACAGAAGTGGCAGCATTTTGCTCAGAATCTCCTTAATGTGGGGCACCACACCGTGAGTGTTGACCGCAGCCAGAGTGCCCAGCGTATGTGCTATAGTGTAGTGTGGCACTGACGCTGGAGACAGCTGGTTTATCAGTGATCTCAGAACCTATGGACACAGTTTGGCAATTTATATTCCCTTCTTCTTCACGTATTTCCGAATTCTGGATCAGCACCAGTCTATTTTTTTTTAAACAAAAGCCCTGCACTAGGTATAACCTGTATCGCAGAGGCAGCTTACAAACATGTAATTCACTAACAAAAATGACACCCAGACTCAGAGCAAGTGCCTCTGGTTTAGACAAAGACACTTGCCCGACCCCGGAATCGAACCCGGGACCCGTTGATCCAAAGGCGGCACACCTCGCCCCTAGACCAACGAGGCAGTGAAAAATTTGGCTTCTACTCAGTCCGTGCAAGACCCGATTACGAGTTGGGCCGCCTCCAATTAAATGGAGGGAAATTAGCCTCCGGTGGCAAGCTGGCTGACGGGTTTCGAATCAAGTTTTTTTTTCTTGCGGCTAGGTTTTCGGCCTTGTAGTTCTCAGGGTTGATTGTGGTGGTAACACCATGTATTCTTAAAGGATCCACATTATTACATAACCTAAACCTCATCATCATTTCAAACTAACCACCAAGGAACCAAGAAACCAAGGATTTCCACAAAGGCCGGTCCTGGGCGTAATCTAAACCTATAATATATATATACTTTAAAATTTCAGAATGTGTTGTTTATCCAAAATCTCTAAAATTATTCTCTTTTCATCCAATTTGATTAACCTGGCAAGATTACTGGCAGCTTACCTTATTTTAAGTACAGTCTTTGGACACATACAACATCCTTAGGATAGAAAGGATTCATGACGCGAACACTGTCTGTTACATGTTTACAATGAAATAGCACAATAAAAATATTAAAAGAAGTTAGGAATTAATTGTAAAAAAGAAACGCCTTTGGTATTCTAAAATGTGCTGTGATAAAATTCGTCCCAATATCATGACATAGTTTGCACACTAGGCAAATTAGAATTGAGACTAATGAATATGGCTGGCGCAAACCAGTTACACTACTTATAAATAAATCTCTCATTTACATAAACTTCTATGTTATGTAAGAAAACCTGTAACAAGCTTCATTTTGCAAAGTAGTGAATTTAAATATTCATCAAAGTATCACAATAATGCTGTTGCCGACAGGCGATGCAACCGTTTTATATTATTACTAGCGACCCGCCCCGACTTCGCGCGGGCGGGTTCAATGATGAACATCTAAATTTATCAGTGTTTCTCTACAATTTTATGCATGTACTAGCTGACCCGACAGACGTTGTCCTGTCTGAATTATGAATATTGAATTCGAATTGGAATAATTAATAATAAATTAATATACCGCCTTTTCTTATCGATTCCAATCCCTTATTTAATGTAATTAAAAAAGAAAAAAAGTAATTATGCCAAAAATAGCGAACCGCCGGGACGAACGTCAAATGTTTGACAGGTAACAGTTTGTATGGGAAAATAAAATTGTTGTTTTTATTATTTTACTTACAATATCAATGTTTTCTCTAGACTCTTAAACCTTCCCTGGACTCACACGAATATTTCAAGACCAAAATTAGCCAAATCGCTCCAGCCGTTTTCGAGTTTTAGCGAGACTAACGAACAGCTATTCATTTTTATATATAGAGATTATACTTATAAACCTTCCTGTTGAATACCTCAATCTATTAAAGAAAACCGATTCAAAATCCGTTGCCCAGTTTTAAAGAATTAAGCATACATACGGATGGACACATACATTATAATATGTATGTGTCATGTATGTGTAATGATAAGAATATTATTCCTTTTTAGTCGGGCCTCTTATCATAACAGGGACGGCAATTAGCCTACTGTGCCACGGTGGCCAGATGGATTGGCACAGGGTTTTTTTACAAGTTCTCCTTCTTTTGCTGCTAGGTTTTGGCATTATTTATTTATTTATTTATTTACTCTTTATGTACTACAAACTCGGTACACAAGGCGGACTTAATGCCATGCGGCATTCTCTGCCAGTCAACCTTCGGGTTAAAAGGAAAGAGCATATGGGGTACAAAAGGAATACCAGACATATATATATATGTATATACACACACATAAATATATATAAATACATACAAATTTAATGAATACATACTATAATACTATAAATTTTTACAATATACGTAATATATATAAAAAATACAATTTCAACGTGACGAAGATTAATCAAGTCTGAGGCAGTGTTAGAAAATAGTGTTGCTTAACTTTGCGCTTAAATGTAAGTTTGGTCTGAGCTTTTCTAATGTCAAGAGGGAGCGCGTTCCAGAGCTTGATCGCCGTAACAGCGAAAGAATTAGAAATGAAATTGGTACGATGCAAAGGAATCTCAAGGAGTAAATTGTCAGCAGAACGAAGATTTAGGCAATGAGAGCCACCCAAGACTAGAAAATAACTTTTGAGATATTCCGGAGTACAAGGATCGTTCATGACAGAATAAAGCATACAGATATCTGAGAGATCGTCTCTGTCGGATAGGAAGCCATTTAAGCTGAGCACGAAAAGAGGAAATATGATCATACTTACGCAGACCAAAAATGAAA
Organism: Clostera curtula; assembly: GCA_905475355.2. NCBI lineage: Eukaryota > Metazoa > Arthropoda > Insecta > Lepidoptera > Notodontidae > Clostera > Clostera curtula. Next base: position 19,358,136 of record FR997796.1, on the reverse strand, counting down.
CGTATAGAGTTGTTGAGAAGTCGATCCAATTTGTTTAGAAGTTCTTGTGATAGGTCTGAGCTACAAACATCTGCATAATCAATAATGGGGAGAACGAGGGCATGAACAAGCAGGGATTTAATTTTGGATGGGAGGAAATTTTTAAATCTATAGAGAGAACGTAATATTGACGTGACATTTTGACTAACATTAGATACGTATTTGTTCCAACTTAAACTGTCATCAATGTATAGACCCAGATCTTTAACATGAGATGTTAGATTAATTTGTGCATTATTAAACACTATATGTGGAAGTTGACTGGAGTCTATGTTACGAAGTTGGAAAACACTACCGATAAGGATAGCGTGACATTTAGAAACATTAACACTAATACCGAATTTTTGAGACCACTCCGAGATGGCAGTAAGATCCGCGTTTATTTTATTTATGCAGTCATTTATTCCACTAATATCCGCTTGACAGTATAATTGCAGATCATCAGCGTACAGATGGTAAGAGCCTTTGAGTGATTTGGTAATGGAGTTTATAAATAGCGAAAACAAAATTGGAGAGAGTATACCGCCTTGTGGAACACCAGATGCTAAGCTGCAGCAATCCGAGAATGTCAAGCCAACACGTATCGCTTGCTGGCGACCACGAAGGTATGAGGAAAACCAATCTTGCGAATATGACGAGATTCCAATTTGTGACAGAAGGGCAAGGAGGACATCGTGGTCAACAGCGTTGAAAGCGTTGGAGAAGTCGATTAATACCAGCACTGTCAACTTGGAGTCCTCCATGCCGGCCCTGACGTCTTCTATAATTTTTAGCAGAGCTGTACAAGTACTATGCCCTGGCCGAAAGCCGGACTGATAGGGAGAGAGAAGCGTATTGCTGTGCACAAATGCAGAAATTTGCTTGAAAGCTATTGATTCAAGAACTTTGGACTGAAATGGAAGGATAGAAATTGGCCTGTAGTGATTGACAAGACTGGGATTAGCGATTTTTGGAAGTGGGATGATAAAAGCCTTACGCCAGAAAAAAGGGAACGCCCCAGTCTGCAGAGAAAAATTGATTATATGAGTAAATATAGGAAGTATAGCATCCAGAATGAGGGATATCATTATCCTGCTAATGCCGTCACAACCAACAGCTTTTGACTTAATGGATTTAAACGCATTGAGGACCTCGTCATTACTCACAGGAGAAAAAGCAAAAGAATTGGGAGGCAATATTGGACCGGAAGTTATCTTATGTATTGTCTCTGCTTTTACTGACAGAGGCAGACGTGTTGATGAGGCAAAATGAACGTTAAGGTCGTTCAAAGTAAAATTAGTGGGAATTATATTAACGGGAGATTTGCAAACTCCAAGAGTTTTGAGAAACTTCCATATATCGGCCGTAGAAGAATCGGAAACATTTTCATAGATATATCGGCGTTTTGCAACTCTTACCATCTGGTTACAGCGATTTCGGGCTAATTTATACATGCACCAGTGCTCCTCGCAGCGGTCTCGCCTAAATCTACGAAACGCTCTGTCCCCACGCCGCATAGCCATTCGTACACCCAAGGTAATCCAAGGTGCTGGCGGGCGTTTTAATCGAACAGCTCTTAGAGGGGCGTGTGTATCATATAATTTTAATATGTTTTCATTAAAGATAGTCACTTTCTCGTCAATCGTGGGTGCCTGTAGTAGATTAGTCCAGTCCAATTTTAGTGCGTCTGAGGTTAATTTCCCATTGTCTAATTTTGCAAAGCAACGTAGAGGGACAACGGCAGGCCGCAGTTTTGGTGGCTTAATTTTATAACTTAAATAAACCAAGTCGTGTCGAGAAAGACCTGGGACCGCCATCTGACCATGGTTGTCAACAAAGCCAACAGAGGACACCAGAATAAGATCAAGCCACGAGTCATCAGCTTCCGTGTTATGATGAGTGGGATTTAATGCGAGCGGTAACAAGCTAGCCGACTCGAGGGTTGATCCCAACCGACGTGATCTAGGGGTATTCCTTGCCAGGTCCGTGTTGAAGTCGCCCATAATTATGAGATGTTTGTAGTCAGTAGAAACAGACTCGAAGAGGGTGTCCAGGTTGGAGAAATAGTCGATAGTGGGTGGACAATAGATGACTCCGAGAACGGCATTAACCCCCTTGACATTTATTTCAAGGAATAAGTATTCAGGATTTCCACTATAAGAGGACGGCGAAGAAAATAAAATTTTGTGGGGAATGTTGCTCCGAAGGTAGATAGCAACACCCCCGGCTCTTTTCCCTGTGCGGTCGTTGCGAATAAGGATAAAGCCTGGTAGACTAAAAGACGTAGAAGGAAGTTCGGGTTTGAGCCAACTCTCAGACACAAGAATAGCGTGAACTGATACATTGTTAAACAAATCCAACATCTCGGAATGATGCTGAGGTATGCTTTGCGCGTTCACGTGGCAAACACTAAAATGATGCGGGAAACGTTGAAACTCATACGAGTATGTTAGGAAACTATTAGCAGTAAAAGAATTTTCAGTACTTGCAAAAGAATCATCACATGCCGAATAAAAAGAATCTTCGTCAGACATAACAACAAAAATAATAATAAATAAGTATAATTATAAAATATTATAATAAATATGAATATAGAATATAGCAACTTCGACTACAAAAATAATAAAAGAAAAGACTGATTATAAATTCAACAATATAACCTGCCGGCCGACTGGAGAAACAAAAAATAAAACAAGACGTATTTCCGAACGTGAAGTTGGCTGTCAATGTCATGCAGGGTTTGTGACACCTGACAGTTAGTGATATAATGTCAACAGATGTGTGTGTGTTTCCTTTTGTCGGCTCTTACGACACCCTCAGATAATGGGTGGCGATACTGTGTATATGGCACAGTTTCAGTCAGACAAAAAAAATTTCCACTTTGGATTTGAATAAAAACACTATCAGATTCAAATTTATAATATTTAGGTCATGGGAGATGAGATGACATTTCAATGCTACATAAATATATAGATAGTTCTCAGCATGTTTTTAATATAAATACTACTAAACCAAGCAACACACAGAATATCTACTCACAAGGTCCAAATTTTCATGTCCCACAGCAACAAGCACTGCAGATGCTCCCATTTGTACCACTGGCTCGTAACCTGAATTTTCCATCATAGCTCGAAGCATAGCGCTTACAAGGTTGGTCGCTGAGGTTGGCTCTAATTTCTTCACTTGGTTCACACATGTTAGCTCCAAGACTCTAACAAAACCATCATTGTGATGAGATATCAAAACTACTGTATAATAATAATAATAATAAATAAATAAATATCCTTGGACATTTCACACAACGCCATCTCGTCCCAAGTTAAGCAACTTAATGCTTGTGTTATGGTAACGAGATGGATGATAAACTACTTATATACATTTTTTTTTTGTTAATACATACATATTATACATAGAAATGACACCCAGACTCCGAGCCAGTGCCTCTGGTTTAGACAAAGACACTGGCCCGACCCCGGAATCGAACCCGGGACCCATTGATCCAAAGGCGGCACATCTGACCACTAGACCAATGAGGCAGTCATCATAATATCATCATCATCATCATTTCACCCCATAAATGATCCACCACTGAGTTGGGCCTCCTCCAAATTAATGAAGGGAAATTAACTTTTTGTGCACTGCTAGCAAGAAGGGCTGCAGCTAGGTGATCTACATCTTGTGTTCCTTTAGTCATAATAGGGTGTGTTGGTGACATTGCATATACTAAATATGGGTTAGCCACCAGTGGAGTGGCGGCGAAGAGGCTATTTCAGTAACAATTTAATTTCAACCTAAAGCGCTTCAGAATACAACTGTATTTGGCACAACGAAATACAATGATGGCGAGCGACCCACGGCAAGCGTATTCTGAATACAGATGTATTCTGAAGTGTTTTAGGTTGAATTTAAATTGTTACTGAAATAGCCCCTTTGCCGCCACTCCGCCCGTCGGTGCTGACCCTTAATCACCACAAGGACAAGACTATATTGTATACTCAGTACTATGCTGGATAACCAAAAATAAAGAAGATACAATCAAATATAATACCTTCATGGTACAGAACGAGATATGGACTTATAGCTAATTAGAATTAAACAGTACAAACACAATGAAAATTCTTTTAAGAAAGCTTTTATTTTTTAGGAACATCATCATTGTCATTTCAGGCCATAAATGACCCACTACTGAGTTGGGCCTCCTCCAAGTTCGTGAAGGGAAATAAGCATAGGGTTAGCACAGGATTTGCTTCAAGTTTTCCTTCTTTTGCAAATAGCTAATCTGCCTCTTGCATACCACCAGTTGCCTCTTACAACACCCTCAGGATGGTTTGGGTTGGTGACATTTTGTAATCTAAATCTAATAATAATTGTGATAGTTAATAGATAAACAAAAATAATTCATTAGCCGTTAGACACAGTCCAATTTGTGGAAAACCTAACCAACTCTGCATGTTAAGCTTATGGCAGCCTATGTTAATTCCTAATCTACCCATAAATGTCCCACTGCTTAGTCAGGCCTCCTTCAGTTACATGGAGGGTAATTAGCCTACTGTGTCACGCTGACCAGACGGATTGGCACAGGGTCTATTATCAAGATTTTCTGCTCTTTCCTTTTGACGGCTCTTACGATTGGGTGGCGCCACTATGTAGGTATTCTAAACCAGTCACCACTGAATACAGCAGGATAATATTAACCCTATTAAACTGCAAAGTCAACAAACCCTAAGTCATACTGTAAATCCAAACTTAAACGTAAACTTATTAAATGGTATCAATACAATACTCACTTTACAATGTTACCCAGTTGTGTTGGGTTGACTTTGACGGTATTTTTGTAAAACTCACAAAATATTTCGATGACCTCATTAGGATAAATGTTCGCGATTTTAGTCAACGACTTTATAACAACGTTGTTTACAGAGTTTTCACTATCTCCACTAGCATTAATTAACACTGTAACAGTATCTGCAAATGAAACACATCAACTTGTTTTAAACCTAAAACTTGTGACAACAATAATAACTATTATTAGCGTGAAATATAAACAAGGATGTTGTGCAAATTACCTTTGAGGCTATCTGCTTTTGTCGAAGACATGTTTATATTATGTGCATGTCCTTGATTAAAAAATTACATCTGTTTTCATACTTCAAACTAAAGAAAACAACATGCATGACACAGCTGTCCGTCCGTCCTGTGGTAAATGATTAAATGACATTTAAAAATGAGGTGTTACAAGGATTAAAAATTCAATTATGTCCGTGGTAAAATATGGAGAACTCTTGCTAAACTGAAATGTCAAACACATATTTAGTACTCTTTTACACTCAAGAGATATTTCCTAAGACAAACAGTGCTAGCTGTATAGCACTACCTCTAATATCAAAAAAATGTAGGGCAAATTTGGATGAAGTGCAATTCACAAGCCTATACGGTTTATACAGTTGTTTTTATTACTATTATAGGCGCGCGAGTTTATGTCCATCGGGGCCTAATTAAATGAACAGGTAATGCCCTGACGTGTACAGGCTCTCACATATACTCGACGAAACACAGTAAGACTGCTTGGCGCCGGACTTAGCTGTGATGGTGGTAGCTAGATGGGCGAACCATTATATCCACCAAGCGTGCTGGGTTTTGTTGACATTTACAACACGCGTTTTTTCCCAGCGTGCGGTCGGGGAGTGTAATATTCTGACCTATCCTGATCCATTACTATTTCGACATCGGACTCCAGAGAAACCGTCTAACAAATCTGTACCATCCTTCGTCTCATCAACCTGATAGAGACGAGACGAACTTAACAAGCCAGAAGTCAGCCTTTAACGTGGCCACGTCACTTGGCTGGATGGTACAAAATGTACATATTTGTACTTCAGACCCGTGTCCCTTACGTCAAAAGGTGTATCTCGTTTTTGGCTGTCTTTTATAAATGTCTTTAGGAAAAACACGAACAGATATATTCAAATAGTTCAACTAAAAAGTAGTCCGCTACTTTAGGGTTGTTAGTTATTATGAACCATAAAAAATGACATTAATGAAACTGGGTTGTCAGCAGTAAAAACTGTTTTGTAACAGATCAAAAAACTAAATATGATTATGGTATTTGACAGAGCCGACACTAGGTATTAAATGATTGAGGTAGTTACGACGACACAGCGATAATACCTGTGGCTGTATGGCGTTTCTATCAGTTTTACCCCAAGCTCTGTGTTATATCGTATTTATTGCTTGTTTAATGTAATTTTTGTTACCAAAGTCTTACAGTTTTTTGCAAATCAACTTATAGTAGATCTTTTTAATATACCATATCTACACGTTTCCTTGGAGTCATCATTTCAGCTAAAAGACGTCCACTGCTGGACATAGACCTCCCCCAAGTACTTGGAGTAACAATATGAATAATATAATAAATAACTGCACGAAACTAGTAGTTAATTAACTTAAATAAATTTTAAGTTTATGCATTCTAAGTTTATCAATAATGCACATAAGATAGGAAACCAAAAAACAACATGTTTGTTTTTTCATTTATTCTGAGCTGTTTAATATATTGCAAAATCATATTTAAATTTTAATTAAATTGGAAATGAGTACAATTTATTCGTTATTTAGAATACCTGAAATTCTGTTCTGTATATATTTTAATCTATGCTCTCCTAGTTGGAAAGCCCGTCGGGCGTGCGTATGAAGATTCAAGATTGCAGGAATAATCGGTGTTACTACCAATAATTACTTTATCTTCGCGCAAATTGTGAATTCTGCAAACGTGTGATTCAATACAATCGGGGATTTTCCGATCTAACAAGCGAACTATACCTGAACTTAGACCATTTTTCCTATACTCGCGTCATTACGAAAACGAACTTTCACCAGATACATCGAATAATTTGAATAAACAAAATCAAGGGGCCCGCGGAATAACCCATTCATACTATCAGTTTAATCCGTAATGTATCCGTGCGTTTGCTCATTTTCTCATCTATATTTGTGATGTACTGTGAGCGTTTAAGTGACAAAGCAAAGCGTTGGCTCCCATTCGAGACTATTATCCTATTCGTGTTCGGGCCGGGAACTCGCCACTTGGTTTAGTCGTCGCGGGGACTCCAAAGCGGTAAATACGGAGGCGCACATCCTGATTCACATCATTTATCGTCAGGATTGCGGTGAGTACGGTACAGAGCCGACAAAACTACACCTCGTCTCAGTAATTTCGGCTCGAAGATTTCGTATTTGGCATCTGACATTGAAAGCCCGATCAGGTGCCCACTGTCTTAAAATAGCTATAAAATGTCAAGTCTGGGCTGGCACAGAGGCGATCAGCTGATCCGTAGAGCAATTATATTGAATTAGGTAACCAATTGTTTGTTCAGACACGCGAAGATTTAGGTGTCAGGGCGCACGTAATCGGTTAATTATTTTACAAAGATAACAATTATATCTATTTAGATATCAAATATAAGTACAGTCATATCACAATTCCTGTGATTTGAAACTAGTACCTTTTTGCAGATTTGAAAATGGTGCAGCAAGATTTGACCTAGGCTCCCTGGACTTGTAACAAGTTTGAATCAGGAATGGCTCGAGGAAGCTCATCAGTGTGAGCTCTGACGAGCTAGGGACAGGACAAGTGAGTCAAGTGTAGTGTTGTGCAGTGTCTAGTCAAAGTGTGTGTGAGTGTGACGGTAAATCCGGGATGCCTTCCGTGATGTTGTCAGCAGTGCTTGAAGAGGAGCCTGACCTGTATGAGGCATTTCCACCTCATGTTGATCCCACTGGCATCACCATCCTCACTGATAGCCCTCCAGGTAATATATTTTTTTTAATTTTACATTATAATTATAAGTGATGTGCCTGCCAGTGTTAATTAAAATATGCACAGCAATGCATAATTTAGTTTTTCAGTAGTGAGCAACAAACCAATCATTTCTAATAATAAATAATTAGCACAATAACAATTTCTTGTTAGTATGTCTTTAAAATGAGTTATATTGTGGTCCTATTTTCTATCTCTGCCATTTCTTTTTTTGCTGTTAATGTTTATTAAATATCTTGTATTAAAAATAGTCACCATCACTAAATACTGCCAACTGTTTGTTAGTATAACAATGTTAATTTTATTTGTACTGATAAAACATTTGCATAATTTTCTTTGAACAATCCCAGGCTGACTGAGTAGGTTTCTCTAAATTGGTAATTTTTTTCAGTTTGTTGTTGTAATTTCTTATCTGTTATCATGATGTTTCTGTACTCACTATTTTGTTGTACTTCTGTTTAAATAATTATATTTACAGTGTGATGTACCACTGTATATTTGTTGTTACTTTTTTATGTGCAGATCTTGTTTATTATGGCAAAAATCTATAAAAAAAGGTGAGATTACCAACTTGAAGAATAAAAAATACTATGGAGTATTTATTAGATTAGAATGATTAATAAATTATAGCACAACTATTAAATAGCACTCTTTTGTATTGTAAGAGAGGAACAGATTATTTAAGAGTGTAGTTGACAGTAAGAGTTGTTTCTTTATTAAATATGCAATTACTGCAAAAATGGTGTAATAGACCAAATATATATGCTTATATAAATTTTATGAAGTTTCATGGGGATTTGTTGATTATTTAATTTAGATAACTGTTTCAATATTTAAGACAATCTAGAGTCCCTTCTGGATATTTCCATACATATTAATTTATTTTTGAAACCAGATGGCTTCCTATTCATTTATACCCATTAGTGTCTAGTCCATAACCAATGTTGTATGTTTAATCTGTCCTTTTTGCATACCATTGATAATTTATGAGACATGAATTGTTAGCCATAAACCTAACATCTTATTGTGTCTATGGCCTCCAACTGTGAGTCCAGTTAGTTAACATTGATTACGAAAAATAAATGTTATTGTCAGCTTACTAATGACTCAAATTTACTGTAGTACAAAAAACTGCAATAGCATTTTAACATATAAAAAATATCGAATATCTTGCATTTCTACCAATACCGTCGGCAAATAGTTAATGTAGATATTCCATACATATAATTTTTTCCAATGATATAAAAAACTACTAGCGAAATTGTCTAAAATATTCCTTAGCCACAAGCCAGGTACCCAGAAAAAAATAAAGCTTCGTTTTGCTCAAAGGACTCGTTATACATTACGTGATTCAAAATTTCGAATGTGACATGTGATTTATTTGATATCACAAATTGCTAAACTCGAACACGAAACCTGGATTGCGGTCATAATAGGCCGATTTAGGATAGCGTCCGAGTTAGTATAACTCCAAAACTAAATCAATCGTGTAGAAGTAGCCTAGAAGTAGAACTGAGCAAGCCAGCGGCTGCCTGTGGCGTTTGTCTAGTCGAGACACTAAACTATCCTACCAAGTGCCCCAGAGTCCTACATAACCTGACCACGCCCTTCATTGCGCGAACAGGCGTGGCATCAAAAAAGTTATCCGTAACATGTGAACGAGTATTCTCGAAAGCTGGGAATACTATTATTGACCTCTGTAGTAGATTTAAACATACATACAGTCTACGCTAAATAACCAATGTGCAAAAGTCGATTTTTGTGTAGGACTGGTGGTGATTGACGACACGAGCGAACTTTCCGCCACTACGGCACTTTGTGCTCAACTTATTTGCCGTAGACAGTAATCTTCTACCACAGTAATTAGACAAAACCATAGGATTGGCAGAGAACTCGTTTTGCAAAATACTACAGGATTTCTTGCGTAACACCAAATAGGCAAATGTGAAATTTACCATGTTATTGCGTCCTGACTGGACTGCATGTAGGTATATGCAGTCTACTACTGCTACTCAGCCCATAAATGACCCACTGCTCAGTTGGGCCTCCTCCAGTACTGCATCATCATCATCATCATCAGCCCACATTAGTCCACTGCTGGACATAGGCCTCCCCTAAAGAGCGCCATAGCTCCCTGTCTTCAGCTTGACGCATTCAGCTGCTGCCCGCAACCTTTCGCAGACCGTCGCTCCATCTAGCAGTACTGCATATAGTTCGTCATATATTGACTCCTAGCTTTCCTAGCTTTACCATGATAAATTATGTACAATTTACCGTGATATATTACCAAATAAGCCACGGTGGCTGCAATGATGGTTACTGAAGAGTTAGGCTCTGCTCCGATAAACATTGATATTGCAATTTATTGTATCGGTTGGATTTTTCGCCGTTTAATCTTACCAGATGCGTTCTCAACATAATAACTTATCAAGTGGTCGCTAAGTCCGTTGCCGTTGTTCGCAGTTGGTGATTTTCCCTGAACAAGTGCCTCCGCTGGTTTGTTTATGAAACTCGGATACCTGTTGTGAATTGCAGTATCTAAACAGTGCTAGGGTAACAATAGGCGCTTTAACATTACCGACAAGATTTGCGTGTCGTGTCGGTCCCGTGGCGGTAATTTTTCCCAATTTCATTAGCGTCGGTACCGGTCTAACCTGTTTTGGATACTAGTACCATCGGTAGATATATGGTTAGACCAGCTGTCCGTTTTCACGCTTTTGGTTACGTGTGACGATTGCCATAGATGGTACAATGGCAGCCAGGATCAAAGTGCCCTATGAGCCGCGGAGGCGGTCAGATATTACCCACAAATGAAGAACACGCATCAAACATCTGGTACAGTCAGACGTCGCTTAACCTGCAGATCGATTGCGTTAAGCCGGCTCTACACTCGCGCCGCGTACAGCCCCGATTGCCCGCGACAACTGCGAATCACGAGTGTAGATGTTGTTCACGCCTTCTCGTTCGCGCTTCGCACAGTGTCGGTTTTTTGGCCCGCGTCAAAGGATTTGCTTTAGAATCCGCGTCATCGTCCATCATAGTCGCGAACACGCGGATCACGGCGTTTATTCACGGCGTGAATTCTCGGCGTGACGTCACGCGTGAGTGTAGAGGCGGCATAACATACTGTCTACTACGCTACGACTCTTGCTTTTATATTACATAGAAATACTGCCGTGCTAATGATAAGAGCGGCAAGTGCATGACAGTAAGTTCCTAGAAAATGGCGTTTAAAGTTTTAAATTATTTAACTTTTTATAGTAACTGCGCTTATAACAATCAAAAATGTAATCATACTAGCACTTTTTTTATAAACTGTCAAAGACAAAATTATAGATCTCGATATGGCGATTCCGAATATGTAACTAACTCTATTTGGTAAAAAATGTTGGTTACGGCGGTTATAATAAGCGCGGCAGAATAGTCAACGATACATATACAGATGTAGTCCGTGTGGTGACGGATTTAGGATACATAGCGTCACCACCCCATTCCAGCCTAACGGTTTCGTAAGAGCCGACAGAAGGAAGTGACAATGCAGAAAACCTGCTAACTTGATACGAAACCCTGTGTACCACGCTTGCCAGACGGGTGGGCACAGGGTTTCGTATCAAGTTATCCTTCTCTTGCGGCTAGGTTTTCGGCCTTGTCATTTGCCCTCCCCACACTCTCAGGATGGAATGGGATGGTGACACTAAGTATTCTAAATCCGTCACCACACGGACCACCACCATCCAATAATAATAAATAAAAATAAAATAATAAATAAATAAATGACAGAATGAATCTGAGAGATCTTAAGTATACCCAGTTTTGTATTGTGCCTGTTTAATTCTGACCACTTACGTCATTTAATTAAATGAATGAATCACAATTTAATACTAGATCAACAATTCGTTCGTGTTTCTTGCAGATGTACGGAGAGAAAGTTTTTGCTAATGAATAATATTTGCTCGCTGCGTAGTAGATTTACAATTAATGTAATTTATGCCACAATCGGACTTGCAGGAAGAAAGTGAATGTGCATATTGTTGTTATAATATCTACCTATAGTCTTTTACGCCGTAATTGTATTTTTTTATAACGATTATCAATTAAATATTATAATAACTGCAAGAAATCGATCACTACCAACTACTCGGCTCATAGATGACCCACTGTTGTGTCGGGTGTCCTCCAGTTATATGGAACCCACCATTTTGCCTACTATGCCACGCTGGCGAAAATCTCTGCCAACAAGTATTTGTTGGCAGAGATTTTCGGCCTTGTCATTTCCTTCTGTCGGCTCTTACGACACCCTCAGGATGGATGGTGACACTGTGTAGCCTAAGTCCGTCACCGCACGGATGAAAATTGCGAATAACGCCAAATAACTTTACCATGGCGATGTCTCTGTTCTCATTTGTGGTGGTTCTGCTAGTTCACTAAATCTTCTACGTGCTTCGTACGCAAAGCCACCGTTCCCAGATATCACTCTATGACAGTCGACTACGATTAATTTTCCATAGGTATCCGGCATCCGGCTCCGTGTGGTGATGGATTTAGAATACGCAGTGTCAACAACCCATACCATCCCGAGGGTGTCCTAAGAGGAGAATAAGGGAACTCAAGAGGCAAATCACCTAGCCGCAAGAGAAGGAAAACTTGATACAAACCCGTCTTGCCAGCGTGGCACTGTAGGCTAATTTCCCTCCATGAATTTTGGGGAGGCCCGACTCAATAGTGGGTCATTTATGGGCTCAAACGAAATCGGCAGACAGCAAGGTTAGGTAGATTGAGGGCTAAATTGAATATCCGTCGGGTAATGTTCGATGCATGGCGTGCGAATCTCGATACTGGGATCTTGATGATTGAATTTAGATTGTATCCATCGGGTTGGAGACCACATGGTCTCCTGCCTCTTCGACTTTACTTTACTGATTGGAACATGTAATCATGTTTACGGTTAACGTGTCCCAAGAATGTGAGAAATTTTGCATGGATAGTCTTTGCTTAATATATATATATATATATATATATATATATATATATATATATATATTATATATGTCTACGTTAGATTGTGTCTCTGAAACTTTATACATATTCTGTTAAAAAAAACCATAGAGAAAAATCTTATCTAAACATAAATGTGAAGAGCAATCATATTTTCTTGTCTCGATTTTGCGACGCAGTACTATTATCAAGTTATTGAAAGGGGTGCTTTTACTATGTAAACCGTTTTGGTAACATACAGTATTACCCTGCTTGACATACTTGGCTATCAAAGCAACAGACAAACGGTCTTCATCTCAACTGATGAGTATTATCAGTGGAAATCTCAGCTGTGCCGATAAGGTATCTCGAGTGCCACACAACATGCTGATAAGAACCTCTTTAGACCTCACTTAGAAATTACTATCTTAACTGTTTGTAAACACACGTGGTAGTTTGTTTCAGATTGGTGCATTTTTTATTCTCTTGGGTATAATTATACAGTGAGACTTTAGATAGATTATATCTATTGCTAGCTGCTAGGCTTTGACAGAGACGACCGATTACAAGGTTCAATTTGGAGCACATACCTGGATGATCAGCCAAACATCAGTGGATAGTGTAAAATAGAATAAGTATTTAGCTAGGGCGAAGTTAGTTAAGGTTGTCGGTGCGGCGTCTGTTGTCCAGTTCATAACCGTTTGGGGACAAATTTGTAGAAGGATTGTAGATTTTATGCCAGCTATACACGTTGGCCGAGCTTAGGCCAACGCGAGCGTAGGCAATTTAATACAAGGCAAGCCTACACGTTGGGCAAGTGTATTCAAACCAACTAGGCGAGCGACACCGAGCGATGGCCAGACAATGCTAATATACCGCCTATACGTTGGTATTGGCGTTCACTCGGCAATGCTAGGCCAACATAAATTGCTGGCTTTAAATGCAGATAAATGATCAATGCATAATTTAAATTCAGTAAAATATTTCAATACAGAACAATTATATTACACATTATAATTATTGTTTACAAGAAGTGAAAAGACAAATTTATATATTTTTTAATAATTCGTATCGCGACGCGGATGTTTTATGCCTACAAGTCTACTACATGTATGGATAAGAATCTGCTAAAATTCAGCAAAAGCAAGATTCCTTGTCGTTCTGGGCCACTTACATTTTTCCAACAAGATTTATTATTGTCGAGGTTGTCTGTAAGAAATCGCATTCAGCGATAAGACCGCTCCTTGTACAAAATGTTGCATAATACTGTGTTTTGTCTATTTCTCTCTTGTACATTAAAGAGTGTATCTATCTATCTATTATCAGCTAAGTCGTTTATTAGAACCATTTTAACACTGATTTAGGATTTCACTTTATGCTTATAGTATGAAATAAAATCTTGTACTTGTTCATCTCTGTGTCCTTTACCGGTTATTTTCCTGTATATTGAAAATAACTTAAAGACTGAAACTTGATTCGGCATTATTCAAATTTCAAAGATAAGGACATAGACGCCTCGTACGTTTCCTCAGAACTTGGTGATAAGGCTTGAAAACGTGGGAAACGGGCTACAAATTGTTCTCTGCTAATTTGCAAAAGACTTATCAACTTGGAAACCGTTCCTTCTGAGAACATATAATCTTATCTCTCCTTCTTGTCTGCATTTATTTAAATATATTGCCTAAGTGAACGCGCTAATATTGGATAAATATTGTGGTGCGGAGATACTGCAGAGTATAGGAAAAAATATGGATTTGTGTGAAAATTCATCGGGTAATGTTAAATTGCCTATTTAGTAATTGATCGATTTAGTGTCATCTCTTCTTTCTCGCCTTTTCTAGTTAATAATACATAGTGGCACTGCCCTATGCCTTCCTGAGGGTGTCATAAGAGACGACAAAATAAAATGACAACGCCGATAACCTAGCCGCAATATGTATAAGGAAAACTAGATACAGAACCCATCCGGCCAGCGTAGCGGAGACTTATTACACTGTACATGTAACTAGAGGAGGCCCGACTCAGCAGTGGATCATCTATGTGCTGAGAAGTAGTAACTATGGCTGCCTTGTTGGATGCGTTGCCTTTGGATTACGGGGTCTCGGGTTCGATTCCGGGGCCGGACAAGTGTCTGTGTAAGGCAGAGGCATTTGCTCTGAGTTGTGTGTATTGGAGGACGTACTAGTTGCCCGAGACGCCCTCAAATAGTCGCTTGGCGGCGTAGCCACGTCGAGGTGTCACAGTGGAATGCGTTTACGCGAACCTGTGGCGCACCAAGTGTGTCGTGTGAGGGTATACGCTGGAATTTTAGTGGGTAGACGAGTAGTTTCCGGAGTCCCACATAACCGCTGCCCCACCCCGAGGGGCGGTAGGATGCATAAAACATTTCTTCAGCGAAACTAAAAAAAAATAAAAAAGTTATCCTGGACGACCCACGCCGCGGACTGAGGCGAATCCGGTAAGTGGACGTGATGTTACGCCTCCAGTTACATAGAGGGTAATCAGCCTACTGTGCCAGGCTGGCCAGATGGGTTGGCACAGGGTTTCGTATCCTATTTTTTACTACACCTATAGAAAATGTTTCACAAAATTATATACTGACCATCTTGGCAAGATTCAGCTTCAAGTTAATGTGAGGGAAAGCTACAACATTGCATGTCTACCACAGACTCTAAAGTACTTTCATAAAAAGGCTTATATATAAACGGTACACATTATAGCCATAGCAATTACAATAATTGCTATTATTTACAGCAGTTTCTTTCTATAGTGTGATATGTTACCAAATTGAAAATATATTTGGAACAATGACAATTAATGTTTCTTTTTGTGAATCGTCCGATAGACTAATACAACCGAGTCTTCTATGTAGATAAGAACTGCCTTTTCAACGGCTTTTATTTCCCACTAGCTTTGTGACTGCGGTGAAGCAGTCTTCGATCTCGTCTGCGGTGAAATAAATTAAGTTAGTTCCTTTACCTGGCTACCCGAGACTTGTGACCGAAAAAGAATAGGCAACCTAACATTTGCATATTCTATGGGCTTCATACTTTCGATTGGTATAGAATTTGCCTAATAAACAAACCAGGATGGCCAGGATTTTATTCATGCAACCCATTTTTTATAATTTTTAACATACTAAATCACTATCATCACTATCACTACATAGTATAAACCAAAGTCGATGTCGTCTGTCCGTCCCTATGTATGCTTAAATCCTTAAAACTACGCAACGGTTATTGAAGCGTTTAGATAGAGTGAATCATGAGGAAGGTTTATATGTATAATACATGCATAATTGCACCCGTACGAAGCCGGGGCGGGTCGCTAGTTTTTTTATATTTTTTAACATACTAAATGTCTATTCTAATAAAATAATTTTTCATCCATTAAACATTATCGGTGAATGTTGTTTCATAGCGGGATCCTATACAATATCAGATTAGTGAGTGTTTTGGAAAATACAATTTTTTTCGCGAAATGTTAGATAATACCGTGTTTTAGCGAAAATTTGTCCAATATGAGAAATTGGCAGCAAACTTGTTCGTAATGCACCACAATAAAACACTAACAAACGACCATTGACTTGCCAAATGCTAGAACGAGAATAAACCGCTTTGCTACGTGACCAAATCCAATGTATCCAAACGCCCAATTCCAAAAACATTTATACTTAGGGTTCCCACCCTCCCAGCGGAGTTTACTGGCTCTCGCGAGTTGGAACACATGGGAGTTTTAGAGGACAGAGCTGGTGCACATCTCCTTACAAGTCTTCAATCAATTGCTTGAGATGCGAGTCGCTGGATTCTATCAGCCGTAAACACGTACTCGCCGAAAGGATTCGAAAAAATAGTATGTATCTTGGGTTTACGTAAGGCTATTATTGTCTGACCAGTCTGTCAGTCTGTGTGGTGACGGAATTATACACTAGTCGCACGGGTGCATTTATGCATATATTATACCTATAAACCTTCCTCTTGAATAACTCACTCTATTAAAAAAAACCGCTTCAAAATCCGTTGCGTAGTTTTAAAGATGTATGCATACATAGGGAAGGATAGAAAAATGCGACTTTGTTTTATACTATGTAGTGAAGTGATAGTGACTAGTGACCCGCCCCGGCTTCGCTCGGGTGCAATAATGAACCTCTAAATGTATAAGTGTTTCTCTGCAATATTATGGATGTATTATACTTAAAAACCTTCCTCTTGAGTCACTCTATCTATTAAAAAAACTCGCTTCAAAATCCGTTGAGTAGTTTTAAAGATTTAAGCATACATAGGGACGGACAGACGATAGCGACTTTGTTTTATAATATGTAGTGATGATGTAGTGAAGCATACATAGGGACGGACAGACGACAGCGACTTTGGTTTTATAATATGTAGTGATGATGATAGTGTCACCACCCCATTGCATCCTGAGGGCGTCGTAAGAGCCAAAAGGAAATTACAAGGCCGAAAACCTGGCTGCATGAGAAGGAAAACTCGATTAGCAACCCGGTGCCAACCCGTCCGACCAGCGTGGCACAGAAATCCCGACTCAGTAGTGGGTCATGTATGGGCTATTAGTAGTAGACTATTTACAAATTGCTGCTTAAGACTGAATGACTAGTTGTTTAGCCACTTTCAGAGTTATAATATTAGTTGGATGGCATAGGTAGGAACCCTACACGTACACTGTACTTAACAAAAATAAAATAAAGCTATTTATTCGCACGATCAGCAGTATACAACATGGTGCGATGATGGGCTGATGCCGTGCGCTTGCGCATTGGTGGGGGAAACACGCCACCTGGCGAAAGTAAGGCTTTCCGACCCTAATTGGGGCAATTTTTACGTATTCGTGCACATGTTGGCTGGCCTTGAGCGTTTTAGCCATTATGCAATGGTCTTCTGCAGCTTCTCTGATTGTTATTGAAAAGCTATTGCCAATAGTTCTAGTTAAACCAGTCTGCTATATGTATTTTAGTAGTATACATCTATAGATATAAAAATAGATGCCTCGTTAAATCGGCATGGTAGTAAACAATTTTTTTTTGCAATACTATACCCTGCGCAATAATCGATTTTTGGATATCTTTGGCGGTGATTGACGGAGAAGGGAGGTGTAAAACTTTCCTCCACCCGGGTGCTTTGGTTCAAAATATTTCCAAGCTACTATATCTGGTAGAACTTCGCTTTATAGTGCCTCCCCAACTAGAGAAGGTGGTAGCTAGGCATATTTTTCTCGGTCTTTGGGAGGTTGAACACAACAGGCTGCACTTGTAACACCGGTAGTTCCCCTTAGTTTCACAGACATGTTTTAAGCACGCAACCCCTGGCTAGATATAACCTGTATCGCGGCGTTTGTTTACAAACATGTAATTCACGAACACAAATGACACCCAGACTCCGAACAAATGCCTCTAGTGTACACAAAGTCACTTGCCCTACCCCGGAATTGAACCGGGGCCCAACAAGGCAGTTAATTTCCTGCGCCCAACAGGTCTTCCGACCGCTTTGCCTGTGATTATGTACTTTAGGGAATAATGCTGCATATAACCATTTATTGGTACACCGTACAGAGTATATTATCAAAAGTGAATTTGTGTCGTTGGTCTAGTGGTTAGATGTGCCGCCTTTGGATCAACGGCTCCTGGGTTCGATTCCGGGGCCGGCAAGTGTCTTTGTCTAAACTAGAGGCACTGGCTCGGAGTCTGGGTGTCATTTGTGCTCGTGAATTACATGTTTGTATACTGCCCCCGCGACACAGGTTACAAGTAGAAAGTGCAAGGGTTTCGTTAAAAAAAAAACGCTCACTTGTTAACCGTAATTTAATATCGTAAATAATATCAGGTTGGCATTAGAAATAAATGCAAATAATAATAACGAATTTTGTTAGTACGTAGAACTTCGCGGAAGAACATTTCAATCGCAAAAATCTAAAAGGTGAATTAGTTATAAATTATTTTAGTAAAACAAAAACAAATGTTAGCACGGTCCCGAAAGCCCGTGTGCGAAACCACGGGCGGAACTAAATTGAGATAAAAATGAAATGTTCCCAATTCTCATAAATGCTTAATGTTTCTGGGAAGATATTCATGGAACAAGATGATTTCTGCAGTCTCGCGGGATTCCCAATTCGCGTGTCTGGTCTACGTGACTTTAATCACAATGTACAAGAATCACCTCGTTGTAAAGATCTGTTCTATAAAAAAGTTAACAATTGAATTTACCTGAACCAAAAAGAGAGAAAAAGCCCGTGTTGCCCTCCGTCCATCTCAAGTGATGACGTTATTATTGGAGCGATTTTATCAGGGGTTGCTTAATGTTGTGTAATTAGATGTGGAATCTTGAAGGATTAAGTGACTATGTGAAAATTAAAGTGGTAATTTCCTTTTTTAAATCAATTATAGAAAATTATATAACGTCTATTAATAGTCTATTAATAGTTCAGTTTTTTACGGATGCAAACTGCAGTGTAGTTTATTGTATAATTATCTGTAAGTCGCAATTTAATCAACAAGTTTCGTTAAGCTTTGCTTAATTATGGCTTCATTCCAATATTCTCTATTTTAAGTAATAATTATGTTATAATTGCTTTTATAATTTTTACATGAGATTGCATCAAAGGTTCCATTTAGTCAATCCTACGCAATGGGGATAGTTTCTGACGCCATTCTTGGTTTTAAAAGTCATTCGCATCTTAGCTAAGCTTAGTAATCCCTGACCACTTGCGTGACAGCCACGTGTAGAAAGATATTCAGTAAAAGCGTTGGAAATATTTTCGGATAAAGTTATTGTCCTTAAAGTATGTGCTAATTTTGATGGTGCAATTTGGGAATCTCTAAAAATTACAACCGTGTTAATTGTTTTATGAGTGTCATCATATTTCTTGGCCAACGTAGAAGTATGAGTAATGTTACTTTTAGTGTTACGATAAAAAGTGATTTATTGTATGGTGTGGTAAATAACTGCGCGCCGGCAAAATGCTTTGATAGAGAAGATGTGACTATTTTGGTGGACTTTTTGATGAATGAATAAGCAATGGAACTAGTGCAGTGGAAGTATAGTAAGTATTGCCAGTAGTAGATCAAGAGGCTATTTATCTGCTATTGCATCTAGAACTAGTTGAATCTGTTGATGGTAGGTTATAGAAGATTTTGTCTTGTTTTTTTTTTGCTCCGAACAAAAAAACACATTTGTGTAATGTTTTTCCTTCAAATTTATTAAAGAGGCTAAGTAACTCGCGCAGGGTTCAGGTAGTTAAATATAAAGTCAACTAGCAGTACCAGCTTTATTAGTGTAATGTTTCCTTACAGGCTAGTAGAGTGCCCATGCCTTAGCAAGTTTATTCTATTGACTATCATCATTTGTGTATTTTTCAGTTCCAAAGAATCATAACAAGAAATTTATTTGTTACTAATAGAACGGTTACAGACACGAACATGTTGCTATTGACCTTCATTAACAACTGGTTTGAATATAAAAAACGCATGGTACGAGTGGTTGTTCCAGAGTATGTGTTCAAACAACATATTTATTTTATTAGTGTAGCTTATTAATTCGTTTCATTTGAAAATAAGTCATCACTACTCTCTCAACATTGTCATTGAATCTGGTATGTCGGTTATTCGTGTGAGTCGCTATTGGACGCGTGACAACAATCAAAGAACTTCGTGCCCCAGAAACACCGTACAGAGAATCCAACGGATTTTCCTCCATAAATCTCTCCAATGATAAGTTTATTGATGCGAATTAGTGAATGAAACTGCGTCGACAGCTGATATTTGACGTCAGAAACGCGCTATATAGTTTTCCTTAATAATGCGTACGTCATTTACAACGTATACCTGTAATGGCTTATTTTTACGACATCGTGAGAACGAACTGTGTTGAGTGGCTTGGAATTTCACTAACCTGTTATAGGGGAGACGTGGCAGTATGTTAACTGCTCTTACACCTAGCTACATCTAAGTCCAAAGATTGGGTTACATACAACACCACGGGGGCTACATAATAATAATGCTATATTATGTAGTCATTGACAAATAGTAGTGTAGCGACCAGCTTTCTACATACTTTACACAATTTACCAGAAAAATGTGAACTATCAACATCAAGATATAGCGCAAATGCGAGAATGACCAAAAAGTCCTACACCGCGATAGCAATTCGCACTGTTATGAAATCCCTGACTACGTTTATCGGAGGGCAGCGGGGGGGATAGGCGCTGCAACCCTCTGCCCTTTACACCACCTCGTCTGGCTGGATGATCATAGTTTCGCGCCGAAAGTAGTATGGCGAGCATCGTTAATGCAATGGTTCGCTCCGGTGAAGAGATCGTTCCAAAATCTCGCAACCCCGATGCTCATATTCAAGTCACAATAAAACAAGGTTTTATTATAAAGTTTATTATTATGTATTACTAGCTGACCCGGCGAACTTTGTTCCGCATTATAAATATTTAAAACAAAAAGAAAGTTGGACATAGGATACCTGAGATTTTTATTCCGTCCGTATTAAACCTACTTTAACAAAACGCAACTGACAGCGAAACGTTATGTTGTCTATAGTTTAATATGGCCGAAAATTTGACAATTAGAAATTTTGAATTCGACTTGTTTATATTGTTGTAATTCACATAATATCTTTATAACTTGTAGCCTATGTGTTATTCTGATGTATAAGCTATATTATTGTAAAGTTTCATTAAAATCCATTCAGTAGTTTTTACGTGAAAGAGTAACAAACATCCATCCATCTATCCATACTTACAAACTTTCACGTTTATAATATTAGTAAGATAAAGTTAACTAATCTTATGCGCAGTTTATCATGTTGCATGTAAAAAGCCGTCTATACAAGTTTAGATATGGGAAAATATTTGGCAACCTCTATAGATTTTTTGGAAACTACAAATAATCCTAGTATTTGTTTTTCGACACTATCTCGGTCTTGGAATATGCAATGCTACACAGGTGTTACCAGCAACCTCTTATCTTCTGTCTTTTACGTGAGTCATTCATTGCTCTTATGTATTTTTATACAGCTATGTTACGATTATCCATAAACGCGAAGTGTTATGATTGGTGGAGACCTACCCGAACCTAAACCGCCCAATACATATTTTGCAAAATATGTATATACATGCTGTTACTTCTCATTTGTGCGTATAGTGCATATCATTCAGGTCGCAGGGTAACTCTGAGGATAGAAGAGTCCCTGCGCCGATATGACCCCCAACGGATCTTGAAGGGAGACCCCCCCCCATGCCTTACCAAGGTCAGGTAGGTAGCTAGTAATGCCGTGAACTACTCTCATCGTTCGTTGAGTCGGGCCTCCTCCAAATTCATGGAGGGAATTAAACCTTCTGTTGGGTTCGTATCAAGTTTCCTTTCTCTTACGGCTAGGTGATTTGCCTCTTGCGTTTCCTTAGTCGCCTCTTACGACACCCTCGGGAGGGTATGGGTTGGTGATATGCTCTCATGGATAATGCATAGCATAGCCTCCTTGTTGTTAGCCATTTCATTAGTTTCACCGAGCTATTTAACTTGTCTTCTGAGGTAGTTTTTTGACTCGCTCTTTCGTATATCGCTGATTCAGTTATCAAACATGCTGCCTCATCGTGCTGTAAATAAATCTTTATCTTCCCTGTCACTTCAAATGAGTCATTCTAGGCACAGAAAATAAATCACCTGTACTCTGAATTATTGATGGCGCAAGGTGTGATTAGTTTTGTGTTAGTATTGGAAGTAGTGCAGATTATTAGTAACGTGAATTTTACTCTACAATTGCACAGCACGTCTGCTTCGTATTAAGAACTAGCGACCCGCCCCGGCTTCGCATGGGTGCAATGATGAACATCTAAATTTATCTGTGTTTCTCTACAATATTATGCATGTATTATACATTATAAACCATCCTCTGGAATCACTCTATCTTTTACCTGTATTGCGGGGGCTTTTGCAAATACAATTCAGGACAAAGACATTTCCTCGACCCCGGAACCGCTTGTACCACCTAGATATTAAGCCTGTTCTATACATATACCAATTTTCTTATAAATAATGTGATTAAAAATTGTATCCCTTATTCCTCTAGGATAGTATTTATTTATTTATTATTTATTTTAGTACTAGCTGACCCGGCGAACTTTGTTCCGCATTATATATATTTAAAACAAAAAGAAAGTTGGACATAGGATACCTGAGATTTTTATCCCGTCCGTATAAAACCTACTTTAACAAAACGCAACTGACAGCGAAAAGTTATGTTGTCTATAGTTTAATATGGTCGAAAATTTGACAATAAGAAATTTTGAATTCGACTTGTTTATATTGTTGTAATTCGCATAATATCTTTATAACTTGTAGCCTATGTGTTATTCTGATATATAAGCTATATTATTGTAAAGTTTCATTAAAACCCATTCAGTAGTTTTTACGTGAAAGAGTTACAAACATCCATCCATCCATCCATCCATCCATCCATCCATCCATCCATCTATCCATCCATCCATCCATACTTACAAACTTTCACGTTTATAATATTAGTAAGATGTTGAAGATATAACCTTCTTGAAGGAAGGAATCATGTTGCTCTATAAATTATAATTTAGCCCGCGGTTGTGATAGCGTAACAGACACCCAGGCAAAGTTACTTTTGGTACCACAGATCTGTTAGAAATTGGTGAGATTCGTTTTCCGCGATGTAGCACCATCTAACGAACAAACAACTCGTTTGTAAACAGACGCCCCGGTTTGCACAATCTCACAGATATAAATACACCATGTGCCGACGGACCACTCGGTTTGCACGGATACTGTGTAAAAACATATGCACTGTTTCGTCATCATATCGGCCGACGTGCGTTGGGATTGGCTGAATGCTGGACCAATGCTTTCCCAAATGAACGATTCTTGTTGCCTTCATCCAACGGCAGAGGGCAACCTTCAAAATAGGGTTCATTGTGTTAGCGGATCCGTGCGTTGGTTGCGCTGAAACTTACTACCTTTCAGGGATCAGTAGGCGAAGTCTCGGAGTTTTCTAAGATATACAATCGAAAATGAAATCTGTAGTATGAAACCCTTTACTAGGCAAGGCAGCAAAGCCCATTTTGGAACGCTACAAGACCTGAAAGTAGACTGGGAGTAAATACCATAATGCAATACATTCGCCACTGCCTAAAGATTCTAGAAGCCTTATATTTTTTTTAAATTAAGATGGTCCACCTTGTCTATAACCTTAGCCATTTATAAATAGGTATTGAACGATTAATTGTCAATTGAATGCACACGTGACTGCGAATTGGCCAAAAACAGAAGTCTGCCGAATCGATTATTTAAAGCAATTGACCAATTGTACGACGATTAAACTGTTATGACATCAATCCTAAACTGGTTAACTTCAGCTCGTGCTAATGCTGATCAATCGTTGAGTTCCTCTAATTAAAAGATGTGCTGACATTTGCTAAATTGCAAGGATAGAAAGCACTTAATCTATAGCCGTTTTATAAGATCCTATCACTGCTATCAAAAATTAAGTTCAAAATCGGCTGATAACTCTATCACCTACTGATCGATTTAGAAAATGTCCTATCTTGTGTCACGAACCTATCCCATCCTGCGGGTGTCGTATGGAACATAATGGGCAAATCTAGAGAAGGAAAGCTTGATACGAATCTTATGTAAACTGACCGACTGGCTGGAGGGGTTTCACTCCATCAAATCTAGTTAAAGATCAAATTTCTTGGCAATAGACAAATTGCGGTGCTTATTATTTCCAAGACATCGCCATTTCACGGTCAGACGCAGTCTTACAAAAAGACCAAAGAAAACGCCTATGTCTGGCACAAGTACGTGTCTTGTAAAAAAAGTGTGACAATCTGAGTGCTCAGTCGGCGACTGCAGACGCAGATAACCTCACCTTATCACCGTTGTTTACTTAACACGTTTACGTGTTGTCTTGGTATAATGTACCTAGCTACTTGATTGTCCAAGAAAAAACAATCATCATTTGCAACGAGACTGTTTGGATGTTGTGTCACAATTTTGGCAGTTGTTACCTGCCTGTTATGAACGAGAAAGTGATTTAAAGCTACTATCGGCACAGCACGCCAATCGAACTTCTACCAGAATTTTATTATAAGCTAATTAGGCACATCGAGCGTCACTTTACGCATTTCTATTTAAATTATCACTTCATCATCGTCATCATTTCAGCCAAAAGACGTCCATTGCCGGACATAGGCCTTCCGCAAGGATCTTAACAAAGGCCGCTCCTGGGCCGCCCGCATCCATCGTTTTCCGGCGACCTTAACCGACGACCTGGTTCCACCGTGTGGGAAGGCTACCAGCACTGCGCCAATTATCGCTTAAAACTTCTAAAATATTATAATATGTTATCGAGATCCATTTAGAACAACTTTGCAATTTGCAATTTTAAATAGCAAATTTTAATATCCAAAAAAAAAATTGCTGTTTAAATATGCCGCACCAGTGTCGCAAGGTTAATTAATACAACACACTGTAGATCTATTTGTCACTTCCTTAAATACTACATTGTCATGGAACTTCAATTACTATTCAGTAACTTCGTTAATTACTTTGCTCACTTAGGGTATATAATATCAAAATAAGGTCGGTTCGGTAGTTTGACTGCTATTTATTTTTGTTCCATGTTTAAGAATTCCTACCCTATCAGCACTACAATTTTGGTGTAGATATTAGTAATTTGAGGTAACGGTGCTGGTGATACAATGAGGTTATTCTAAGTTTAGATACTTTTAAGTTGATAGTCTACTGTATTCACTGCTTGATAACTCTAATAATAACAATTTAGTAGTATTATAAAATATGGTTATTATTATGATATAGGGTTTTTATTAAATACACATAAAAAATAAAATCAGAAAATGTTGTGTAAAAATAAAATATTTTTTTTAGGGTGGAACACCCTTAGCATTAAGGGGTATAAAAAATTTATGCTGTCCGAATCGCAGACCTAACTGATATGCATACAAAATTTCATGAAAATCGGTTTAGCCATTTCGGAGTAGTATATTAACAAACACCGTGACATGAGTTTTGGTAAGGTTTGGTAAATGGTAACTAATTCTAATAGTTTTATATCCATAATTACTTTGTTCACTTGTACTTGTACAATATCGTTAGCTACAATAATGTCAATCCTTATTCGATGTGGGTATCTGATTATAAATCGATAGATATACATTTTTAATACTGAGTCATTGCCCGCCTAACGATTTTCACAATCGTTTTCGATCATGGTGTGTGTTGTTGGACTAAAGTAGTTGTAACTGACTATTTTTCTATGAAAACTGTAATGTAATTGTATCGTTACTTAATTATATTGGTACATCAATCAGTCTATGAAATCGGTCTGGTAAATAGATTATTTTTATGCAGGTTTTATTGAGATCCCCACATGCATATTTTGATATTATTGGTGAGCATAAATATGCTGTTTGAATATAGGTCACATACCTATATCAACGCGTTAAGTATGATACTGAAGCCCACGTCCACAGCCTACGTTAAACCTATTCAATTGTGTACCTCGAACAAAATCCATGCAAATATGCACCTAATTATACGGCACCTGCTGATGCAAAAAGCAATTAGTTCATTAGCAACAGAATATTAATGTCGGTTCGTGGAATTAACGTACTCTACCTGTCTTTCGTTTACCGAAAGTAATATAGAGACAAGATATGTAACTGGCAAAGGGCGTTCGTATACCCGGAGATGTTTTCGTTTTGCTCTCGGTCGACCTACGATTACGTATGCTCTACGAAATTTTCATTTATTGGCGCACCTCCAAGAGCTGCGTTATGCTTTGATTCGCGGACTATTTATACTGTTCGTGATATTATCGTATGATATCTACTTTGTTTACGTGATAAATGTACTTAGTGATCCAGGCAGGTTCCCTTGTGAAGTTTTGGTGATAAATTAGATTAGGGCCAATGTAAACAGCTCACCGGCATCGCGTACTCGCGTCAGAGAAAGGTCGGTCATGTTGACGGTTATTTTTAAACGGATAATGACGCATATTCGATGCAACATGTTCTATGAATTTTAGCAATTAAAAAGCTATTTGTTTGTAGTCGGTCGATGCGACCGCGGCGCGCGTCACACGGTCAAATAAACAATCGAAGTGTGACAGTGTTGGGGCGCGCTATCGGAGGCTGGCGACCATGCCGCTGCGCGGAGGCGGCTTCAGTGCTGCCGGCGCGCGCGCACAGGAAGCATGTGCCCCGCGCCACCAGAGCGATGTACATAGAACCCGCCGCGTTCCGCGCACCCAGCGCAGAGTCCCTCGCCGTCTCCGAACCCGAAACACCCGTTTGGACGCAGTGCTTACCCTCTCCGTTATTCGCAGGCAAGAAAGCGCCCCTCAAAACTTTCGAAGAGATCCAGCCACTCATCCAGCAGGGCCGCAAGCGTGAGCTCAAGCTGATCATCAGAGAAAACTCCTGGCCTATCAACAGCCCCGTCCGTGCGTCCCTCTGGCCGGCTCTCTGCCGACAACATCAACATGGAAAGTCTATGCTCGACGGATTCTACTGGGACATGGTTACACAGGTCAGTGCTCTTTCAA
Source organism: Clostera curtula (assembly GCA_905475355.2). Taxonomy (NCBI): domain Eukaryota; kingdom Metazoa; phylum Arthropoda; class Insecta; order Lepidoptera; family Notodontidae; genus Clostera; species Clostera curtula. Next base: position 19,330,722 of record FR997796.1, on the reverse strand, counting down.
ATTACGCAACGCGACAAGCGCGATCGGTTTTTTCCTCCAAGGTGTGCGAGTTACCTGTCGCGCATATAAAGAAATTCGTATTTAAATACGCAAGGTGACGACCATACAACGCGTTATCTCGCGAAACTGGCGAACACTCATGTTCCGAAGGTCGCGTCTATTTACCTTTCGCAATGTTGACTCAATGTTAGGAATGTGCCCTTAATTTGAAATGCACCTGTACGGAGCTCTGATTTCTTAAGTTGTGTTCTAAAATTCGCCAGCGAGGCAAAACTAGCTGTTTCAAATTCAAGTCACGTGTCTGTTTGTTGACCACAATGCGCACGTCGATGTGTCCTTGCGTCTGAAAAGTGCGCAGCCGTTACACAAAACCTATTCATCTAGCTTGGTTCCAAATTTACAGCCATGTTTGAAATCACGTACGCCTTTTAATAGAAAAGGACGATCTTAATTGCACGCTGCGACGTCTTTATCATTTTATTGCGTGATGTTTTCGGACCGGTACTAGTTCATAGACAGTCTTCTCATGACAGTCGTCACTTATGTACAGTTTCGTGTCACTGGGAATTGGGACTTATTGCTAATATTGTTATATTCAATGTATTTTGCTACTTTCATGGAGGTGACTGAAGGAACTTGATAGTTCAAAAATATACACAGTACAAACTGTCGAGCCTAAATATTAGACTTCTCTCAGGACCAACCACAAACAGAAATAGTGTTTGTGGTTGGTCGGCTCACTGAATTCAAGACTTACTTTTCCATTTTTATTCCTCCAATTTTAATTTTATTATAATGTCATTCCTTAAGACATGTAAGAATAGCTTTTACCTTGTACGTAAGCCCTTCATTATCTCCTTTCCATCATTTCCGCTCCTTATTATCCGTATCGTCCTTTAGGGGTTCACACTATGTTTTTTTTGTATCTCATATTAACCCTCTAAATCTGCTTAAAGCCAAGATACGTCCCATATTTCTCTTGAGCTTACTGCAAGGTTCCCATTATATATGTCTTAATAGTACCTATGTCCATAAATGGTCTTCATCCAGATTTTGTTGAAATCCAAACGTTATGATTAAAATCGAATCCACGATTTGCAACATATTACAACTATCGTGAATTAGCAGTACATCTTTTTAATGATCACAGTCACCTGTCGCATAATTAGTTTAGCATTGTTAACTGGGCGGACGGCTAATTAAGATGCGAACGGTCTCTATTGTGTCGCAGTGGATGCGCGCGCGCACGTTGATGTCGAATACAAGGACTCACTCCAGTGATTGGCGGATTGGTGGTTGTCTATGTAATAGCCACAATTCATCTGTTGCTGATGAATTTGGATTATATCTTGTTTTATTGCGTTATAAGGGAATTCTCTTAAAATAGCCTTTATGTAGTAGGTACATTATTGTATTAAATGGGGTAGTGTTAATTTTGTTACTCCTGGTTTCCCTAAATTTATAAGGTTTATTTTTATTGTTCATTTAGTATTTGCGCCAATTGGTGGTAGGTCGTTACATATAATATTTTGGTCTATTCGATCTCGGTTTGGAATTTTGTTTCTCCTTTATCTCTCTTTCTCTCTTTATAATATCACCTCATTTGGTCGTAAAACCATCGGAAACACACACTGAGACAATTCTTTTCGTAAAATATAGTGTCGAATTGCGAGAGCTAATTTTGGTAAAACCCAAAAGGGCCGTTTTATTTTTGGCTCAAACAAATGTTGGTGTAGTGCTAAATGCATGAACGGTATTGTATCTGCGTAAGCGATTGGCACAACGTCAACTGGGCCCGCTCACCTTCGAGCGGCGCACGCGCTCCAAAACTACATATTTTAGCACATACACACACTGTGTATGTCATTATGTCTTCGGAGCGTGTGTGCCGTTTTACGAGCACTTTCTAGATTGCTAGTACAATCTTCGCCCTAAGGTACATAAGTCAAGAATTATTGTATTACTCAAAACGTTGATGGTACATTTATGTGCGTCACCATTGAAATTTTGTTTGAATATTTGAGCATATTTTTTTCAATATGCGTTTTTTTGTTTCTTATCACTACTGCCTCGTTGGTCTAGTGGTCAGATGTGCCGCCTTTGGATCAACGGGTCCCGGGTTCGATTCCGGGGTCGGGCCAGTGTCTTTGTCTAAACCAGAGGCACTGGCTCGGAGTCTGGGTGTCATTTCTATCTATAATATGTATATAAGTAGTTTATCATCCATCTCGTTACCATAACACAAGCATTAAGTTGCTTAACTTGGGACGAGATGGCGTTGTGTGAAATGTCCAAGGATGTTGTTTATTATACATATTTTCTTGGTGTCAAGTTAATTTCCGGGCGTGATTATGACTTTCTTTTCAATTTAGATTAATTGTCAATTCGACATGATTGTCATCTTCAACCCGACTCATAAGAACCCACTGCAATGGCCAGCTACTCAGCTAGGTTTTCAGTATTTCAATTTCAACAGCTGCTGTCAATTTTTCCTATATCACAACTATTACTTGACTTGTCACATCGCTATTATCACTTCCATTATAATTGTGTTGTTTATCACGTTAAAATATGATTCCAATGTTTATAGTATGTCTCAATACATAACAATTGATTACCCTTTCTTTCGGTTCTTTGTTCGGTTTAAACGTGGTTAAGATATTAAGTAAATGTACACGAGGATATGCGTCATATTTTTTAAATCTGGTTATTTCTTCTAAGCCACAAAATCAATCAAAAATCTTATAATTCTAGCTGGCTTTAAAATGTACTTCTTTTGTACATAATGTACAACGACATGTATCAAGAAAAAAAACATTGTGCGGCCTTAAATAGCATTTTTTCAATTCGCGTCACGATGATTTTAAAAACGTGAGGAGACGGGAGGCGTAGTCCACGCGTTTGGTTGATCACATGCGCGAACTTTCCCCTAAGACGTTGTTGGTTCAAGATGTTTTTAAGCTAATATACTAAATGATAATGTACGTTAGGTTAGGGCTATTATCCTTAGTCCCAACTGCCCGCGATTCTTGTGCTAGTATTTTCCCTTTTAAATGAGTGTAACGTTTTAATTGGCAACTTCTGTGTTTGCCAGAAATTCCCTGAACGCCTTCACTGTTATTCTCGCGAGTATCATCACTGGAATGCCAAATGTCGGTAATCAGGATGATTCAAGCTTTCGGGATGCGTGTCGCGTGCCCTCAAGGTGAGCAGGAAAGCCAAGCCAACTATTCCGGTTTGTTTTCTCTGAATCAAACGGGAACGAATGCTAACCTGAACACGTGCTCGACCAGTTGTTGATTTGTCATTAGTTCTGAATCAGAGATGTTATGAATAAAGCATATCTGATATATGGTATCTACAAGGTTTTATGTAGTTAATATTATGAAGGTTTACATTTCTAATGTAAAGATTTTATAGCCCGCCCATGCTAAAAGAGACCCTTTTCATAACGAGTGTCCCGTTTAGACCCCTTAACTATTTGTAGCTCAAAATGTATAATAGGCGTTACGTTAAAATAATAAATAAATAATAAATAAATATCCGTGGACATTTCACACAACGCCATCTCGTCCCAAGAATAAAAAAAAAACAAATTAAAACTGTGACAATACATTTTCATAATTGCGAAAATGTCTAGAATGTAAATATAAGTTTTATGTTGTTTTATTATTAGATACTATTTAATTGTTACTACATCATATGTTTTATTGAATAATAATATTACAATAAAATATATGGCGCCTTTTATTTTTCCGTAGAGGGTGATGAAAAGTTGAGTGTATCACTCGGGCGGAAAATATTTTTTTGGCTCGGGCGACGTACTTTGAATCCCTCGCCGTAAAATATTACTTTGCTCCCTTGTGATACAATCTACTATTTCCTGGTATTCAATTTTTTACAAACATCAGGCAGTATTTACAGTTTTATTACAATGGCGATACATATATATGTGATGTTCAACCATCAAGAGTATAATCACCGTGTGACTAACAAAGCTAAGTGCACTTAAAATTAGCCAAAAGAAACCATTACAAAGGATGCTTTTATTTTTAAACAAATTTCATTGCCCGTTTATGAAATCATTTCGGATAACGAAGTGTTATTGCCAAGACATCTTTCGTCAGGAGCTCCATCGTTAATGCGTGCTCATGCAAAGACTAGGTCATGTTGGATGACATCACAGCCAAGACGCTTGGATAACTTTCCTCTCCGCTTTCGCCGTCTTCGCGAGTTCCTATTCGTATGACAAACGGCAGTACTATATTGGTATTTGTTTGAAGTGCGCGGCCGGTGAGTGACAGCGTGTGACGGACGACGAGGTCAAGGCGCTTGTGTCGTTGGCACTGCACCAGGGTTCAGCCAGAGTTCCCCTCGACCTGAACTAATTCTATAGAAGCTAGAATAGAGGTTTCATCAATTATTTATCTTTACTCTCGCGTAGATTTCTCTACTCCCAAATATTATAGAATTTACAATCTACAATTATCCCACTGCCTTGTTGGGTTCTGATGCGCCGCCTTTAGATCAGTGGGTCCTGGATTCGATTCCGGGGCCGGGCAAATGTCTTTTTGTAAACCAGAGGTACTTGTCTGGGTGTCATTTGTATTCGTGAATTTCATGTTTGTAAAATACAGGTTATGCCTAGTGCAGGGATTTTCGTTAAAAAATACACAATAGCAGCGCCATCTGCATGAGTTGCAAATGTTTCCAACAACTGTAGGTATTTACTTACACTTATTTAGACTTTATGCACGTAAAGCCTACAATCACCCCCAGTCAACCTATAGGTGACACAGAGCACCAGAAGATAGATGTACTGTAGAGATGATCTCTGCAAATAAATGAGATTATATGGATTAAAATAGTAGCATGTGTATAACCTTTTGTTTGTTGTTTGATTGAGCGTTCTGCAAATAAAAATAATTAGCCTACTTAATTATTACTGGCTAGACTCTTCGGTATACGTTTCTACACCTGCGACTTTCTAACCTAACAATAGAAATTATTGTCTATGACACTCGCGATATAAAAGAGGAATCTATAGAGTTTTCTAAATATGCTTGGTTGTACAAAATTGTTTATTTGGTCGTCCTATTTTGTAAACATCTCTTTTGCAATAATACACTGTATCTTTATAATCCGACTCGCACTTGGCTAAATTTAGGATAGGTGTGACCAAAACCGTTTTTGAGGCTAGATCGGCGCCTGGTACTCGTATGTATATGACGTAGATAATCGAACATGACTAAAACGCCTTTCAGACGCCCTTCCCAGGCCGTACCATAATCTTATTAGATAAAAGCCGATTATAACGGATGGAGGCCTGACATCCCGCTGTTTCATATTAAAAGGAAAGGCTAATTAAATCTCTGGAAGTCGCCCCTGGCTTATTTGCCACACAATGGTGTAGAACCAATTTATTTGAGACTAGACTTTACTCGCGGAATCTCACGCCTGAAAGTAAACACAAAAGAAAATCTATTGCCCATCATTCGTTTGTTCTTTCGCAAGTTCGTATTTTGAATTGTATCAGTATAATGTTTTGGTAGTTGACGAAAACCATAACAATCGAGTCAGATGTACCGGAAGTGAGCTGAAGGCCAACCAGGCCGACCAAATTGTGTTATTGTTTTAGCCAAAGTTAAGCTGAACGACTGCTACTAAAATCGATTGTTGGTCTACAGAAATATTTTTTCGTCTGCATTTATTCGATTCTGCAATAAGAAAATAAGTAGAATAAATTTGGGGTTTAACACAATTACAATTCAAAAAAGCACCAATTCATACTAACGCGTATTGATATGATTTAAGAAACCAAATATTATTTCGACATTGCAAACGGTATTTTCCATTTTTTTTTATTGTATCCAAGCTAAAGGGACTCGTAAGTATAATCCTTAGGAAATTTCAAGGCATGTTCGGAAACTTTTTGATTTGTGAATTTATCAAGTAAAGCCTCTGCGTATTTGAAATGAAACCTGAGTTGATTGTCCTTTGTTTCAATCCGTTCTTTCTATACAGGGCTGGTACAGCTCATTTTTCAAAGGTCGAAAAATAGACATCTATTTCGTTTACCTAATTAGGCCAAACGGTTGCTTTATTGTTGTCTTAAGTTATTCTCATTGTGTACATATGGGTGGAGTCACCTCTTGTAAATTGTTCGTCGTTTCAAAAAAAAAAAACTCGCATTTCATTTCCATAATTTTCACGCAGATCTCTGTCTGTTTCGTAATGTATCTCCATAGTGACTCACATATTTTCAGGTGCTTGAATGCTAGCTGTATTGGTTCTGTAAATATAAAATGTGGTCATTAAAATTCCAATCGCTCACCGTGACATAAAAATCATTTCATCCTGATAATTGATATACTTACATAGGTAAACCTGAGTGCGCGGTGGCCGGGAGCCAATTCCCAAAATAGCTCACCACCATTTTGTTTCTCACCTTCTGCTACTTGCATTGTGGTCACGTGAATAGAACATAAAATTTTTATTCAACATTATATTACCGCCATTACATTTTCTATACGAGTCTGTCGACGTCTTATAAGTTCGTAACACGCTTTTCATAAACAACTCTTTCCACCTTTGAAGAATATCTATAAGTAATAGTCTGTATATTATTTCAATAGACGCAATCGATTTTACAAAGCAACCGAAGATTACCTGAAAATAAGACCGCTTTTTACGCTTCGTAAGTTGCGTCCACGTCATCGAGTCACCTGATCAGATTAAAATGAGCATTGACATTTTCCCCGGTTATGACTAAGCACGTGAAGTGAAGCGAGCACAGGAAGTCGATAAAGGAGCAGAATGTCTGATAGAATCTACTTCCGGTATTGGAAAGACATCGCACGCGCTCATAGCGACCTTGACTAATTTCCTCCATTCATTCAGCATCATTTCTTGCTACTGTGGATCGTAAATGAAACGTTCGTTATTTAATCAGACTGTTTATTTATTTTTTTCAATTAATTAGTCTTGTTACAACTGCTTTTCAACATAAAGTTATTTTTATGCTTAAGGTCTGATTTAAAATTTGTCTTGGATATACAAATAGAAAATTGACATCAGGCATCATTAAGATTATTTTCATTGAACGTGCCTGGCCTAAATATACAAGACATAATTTTATAACCGTTATTCACGCGTAACGTTTACTAATGTATAGTAAAAAGTAGTGCAGTATTCGATAGAAAACAATCAACTCTGGTATTCGGTTAAATCTTTAATCTGAGTTAAAGGTATCATAATCTAATACAAATCTATAGAAATTCGCTATATCCATCGTAAAATTCCTCAAAGGAAAAGGTGTTTCCAACTACAGAGATGTGCATACCGCTTAACCGCATAAACTGAGTGCGCCGAACCGCATGCCTATGGCCCCGTCTAATCAAATTGCGTAATTGATGCCAATTAATCGGTGAACCTGTTACCATCGCGTTCTCATGCCTTCACCGGTTTACTCGGGGCTCAGGTGGCCAATGCAGGTGGTCTGATTATCTAGTCGACTTCTGTTAATGTTTGGCATATGGTGTTATTATGTCTCAAACTCTGTGGCAAAATGATAAAATTGAAAATGTACGCGTTTTGTTGCCCCAAAAAGAACGATCCAGAAGTTTTGTAAAGTTAGAGTTGCCAATGACATATTAAAGAAGGTAGGAAAAAAAACAAAATATTTACCATCACGTGTCATCGAATAAAACTCTACAACAAGGATTGCAGTATCCGGCAGTTATTACAATTATGACTGACATGATTTTCAATAACACTCCTAAGCAGAGCGAGGGAAACCGTGCCTTATCTTTTAGTTTAGTTTCGTAACCAGTCCATAGACATAACATGCAGTAGCTTCTGCGAGTCCATCTGCGTGGTTCAGCGTGTCCAAGATGACATGGCTACTGGACAGCTTATTACGATGAAATATGGATACCCAATTCTGCGACTTTACTCAAGATATAAATCTATTTTTTTTCAAGTTGTTTTGCCAGATAAAAATTACATTTACTCTGTAGTTCCTTTTTTGTAGATCGCCACTTTTAGTTATGAGGACAGGGATAAGACGGATTTGTAAAAGCAAACGCAATAATCACAAAGGGCCCATAAAGTATTTAAAACATTGCATTTGTACCAATATTGGCTACATAGACATCTAGTTATAGTATATTTACTCTATAGTACTTAGTACTAAGGTACATTCGATTTTCTGATAGTAAAGCGGCGTCGTCCACGCAGAGAGAATAGAGCTTGACATTTAGCGCAGTGGTTGAGCGATCGACTGCTGCGCAGCATGTCACGGGTTCGATCCCCGCACGGAAGAAATATTTGTACGACCTACAAGTATTTGTTCCGGGTCGGGGTGTTTTTCTTACTATAATATGTATGTATTTACAAAAAAAAAAGTATATAAGTAGTTTATCATCCATCTCGTTACCATAACACAAGCAATAAGTTGCTTAACTTGGGACGAGATGGCGTTGAGTGAAATGTGCAAGGATATTTTATTTATTTATAATTTATACTCTAATTTGTACGTACATGTAGAGATCAATAAAGCGCCCTATTGCAGTTTTTTTGCCCAATCGTAGGGTAGCTCTAACTTAGTGACTTTTTGCCTGCGTACACTACACTACTCGTAGACTAGATATCACTACATAGTATAAAACAAAGTCGCATTTTTCTGTCCGTCCCTATGTATGCATAAATCTTTCAAACTACGCAACGGATTTTGAAGCGGTTTTTTTTGATAGATAGAGTAATTCAAGAGGAAGGTTTATAAGTATAATATAATTGCACCCGTGCGAAGCCGGGGTGGGTCGCTAGTTTATATATAAACAGTGAACATCAGTTGATTACGTCTAATTAAAAATACGACTATAGCTAGACTGATCTATGACATGTAGATAATTCGAGAGCTCTCTATTCGCATCGCTTGTCTCGCTGTCGTATCTGCGTCCATGACCCCTTCCGAGAGTAGCCGAGCCTGTCTACTTAGACTGTTTTGACACATTAGCTAGGGTAGTCTCGCTAATGTGTACACGTCGCAGATTGCCCTATGACAGTCGCGCTCCGTAATTTTAATCTATCGTGGACGAGGCGCTTAATGGTTGTTCACCGTTGCAAGGGACCTTTTAGACAATAATTCTAATAATATCTCACATACATATTAAGCTAACAATCGGAGCTATCAGACGGCCTTCAATTGCATTGTAGAAGTAGCTGATAAACACATAAGGCACAACGATTATAACCGACCTAACCCAATTGCATTCTTCTAACGCATACCGTCGCTATTAATGCAAACATAACCTGCTCTATCGCGATCTGAGTTGTAGATATGCATTTAACATACATTGTTTAGTTGCCCTTGATTAGTTCTATGAGTTGAATGTTCGTTGATTATAAATGTACGAGAAACTATTAGCGTAGGAGTTTCTACATAAATTAGTAGATACAGGTTAAACTGATGATGGCTTCAGCATTCATAGCATTGTATTAATGGTTTGACCAGTGAAACATCAATATTGTATTATTATAGAATGTGTGGTGACGGATCTAGAATACATAGTGTCACCACCCCATTTCATCCTAATGGTGTCGGGTGTCGACAATAGGAAATGACAAGGCCGAAAACCTAGCCGCAAAACAAGGAAAACTTGATACGAAACCCTTTGCCAAGCCTCCTCGTAGTTGGGGGAGGCCCGTCTCAGCAGTGGGTCACTTATGGGCTGAGAAGAAGAAGATAGAATCATCAGTCGCTCTGTGTTTTCGACTATTAACGACTAATGTAATGTTTATGTACAGGCTCTTCACTAACACCTGAACTTCAGCACTAACATCTGTATATATACCTTACAAGAAACCGGGACTCACCTCGCGACTTGTGATCCGTAACCAACGCCTGTAAAAACACTGGACTAACGAATTAATCAATCAAGTTATGCGTAGAACTTGAAGTATCACCTTTTCTAGTGCTTTCCCAACGGCCCATACTATAAACATGTCACTTGTTGATAAAATTAAAACGTAGTAACTGAGAAATTATTGCATTCGAACTTTGAGTTTCATTGTTACCTTATCACTTATGTACGCAACGTTCATCGGCACCAAGATGTTTACTTCTGATTCAATTAATAAATTGAAGTTATCGGGTCCATTAACCCCAGTAGATCCAGTGTTTTAGATTTTGTCTGAGGCTATTGCAACGATGTAGTGTATAATATGTATAGCATGTTTGTTTACTATCACTTTGTCGTATCACTATCACAATATCTAAACTCTATCAAATTTGACTTCGGTATTCAATATATCTATCCCCGGCATCCAGTTCTGGGCAAAGCTCTTCCATCTGCTCCCAAGGTCCAAAACTATATGGATTAAATCGGTTAATTCATGAATAAGATGCTCTAAATTACTGTGATTGTGACAATTGTGCCTGTACGAAATATTATTAACAAGGGTGGCTTCAGATTTAGTTATTTTAAGAAACCTAATCATGGCAATGAGTATTTTATGTTAAGTAACATTCCATGTTATGGTGGCACTTCACTTCGCTGTACATATGCGCGTATTTGTCATATTTGACGTTAAGGGAATGTGAGGATGCAATATTTGTCAAAAAAGATATACAAAACATCTGGCGCACAGAAATACCGCAAACGAATAGCAAACACGAACGGCCATGCCAGTATTATGCGAATGTACAAAGTAGTCCGTTTTAGTTGTAGAAACCCAAACAAAGGGTAAGGCAGGTGTAGCATGAAAATTTATTCTAATAGCAAGTATTGTGTAACTATCGTAGCGGCGCATTCGCTGTGCTCCGGAGTGGATGTTGCGTAATGGAGGCGCACAGTCGTTTCCTATTTATTAGGTCGATCTATTTCAGTGGCCTTATCGCCATGAGCACTGCCAATATTTATGATATCGTGCTCAAAGAAATATTATGAAGAAAAAATAGCATCGTAAACACTTTCACGTTTTTTATTGCATTTTCCTATATTTGTTTATTTAGTTAAAATTGGAACCTTACCCTTTAAAACTGGAATTAGGTAAATTATTTTATTTCATTACCCGATGATTTGTATGATTGATTGGTTCATGAAATCTCCCGAAGATTGGTTTATGTTTCACCGGTTATTCAGTTAATAGTTAACAGATGCCATCTAGGTTTACTCTCAGTTAGCGCTACAAATACAGACAGACGGCTTCACGGCAACTGTGTAATCAGATGGTCTACAATTATTGTGTAATATTTTAATACAACTCAATAACATTGTGAAATATCCATATTTTAGTAATTATTGTTTATTTCTTAATCTCTCGCACCCCTCAAATCACGTTAAAACAGTTGAAGGGATTTGGTTGAAAACAAAATTTTAGATTTTATATCTGCAATACATTAGATACTTTTTAGCCTCGAAAATGTGGGATAGATTGATGACCCGAAATTCGAGCGAGTGAAGCCGCGGGCTGAAGCAGTGGCATTGTTGATGTTACTGGTGACGCACTCTGACTACTGTAACATAAGCTGTAGCTTCTACAATCAATTGTGTATACCATACCTATGTTAAGCTTCATACGTTTGTATAGAAATTGTGATAAACTATCTGAAATGATTCTGCTAACGCTTCACTTGAACATAATTTTGCGGAGATAACCCCTAGGTCGTCTTGCTGCTATCACATTATCAATCAAACTAGGTACTGTAAACAGACTTGACATGCTGGGGTTATCAAAATTATGTTTATAAGCAATGCAAAACTAATAGATAATGTACGGAAACTGTCTTCTAGCACATTTGTCTCTGTTTGTTGTTGTGTAATGAGGTACTGAAATAGGACAGTGGAATTTGCCTACTACTTGTCTACTAGTAGACAACTCGGCAAATTCCATTGTCCTATACTACTAGAAATAGACTTAATTTATGATTTTATTATCTTGAGTACCACTTGTGTGATCTAAAGTTATTTGTTTTGTGGTGTTGGTAATTACTTGCAAAACACACATATACACACCTAAATCGTGAATGTTATTTAATATCAAGTGTTTTTTTTACAAATATACATACATATGCCACAATATACCCGTAATTAATCTCGTTCAGATATTCAAGACTACACGCACGTCGCGATTTTTTTTGTATCAGATGTTACTCTTTGTGTTTATGCAAATCAATCTCTTCAACCCTACTCTATTCATGTGTCATTTATATGCGGCTCGCGATGTGAATGTTGTTTCAGTATCTTTGCTTCATGATTGTTTATGGTCTCTCTAACCGAGCGTCTGTCTCGTTACTTTTGTTTTTCTTCTGAGCCATGTTGTTATTCCTGTATCATTACCTTAAATTATACCATCTGCTCTAAGTGTTCAAATGTCGTTTCCACTCGAGTATTCAACCTCGTAGATATCGGGAGTGTTTTTCACAATCGACTCATTGCTTTGAAAGATTTACAGTTGCGTACAGAGCCATGGTAAAACACGAAGTTATTTCCGACGGAATCCGCCTTGTGGATTTGCTCCACCCAAAATAGCATCATCGATCTTATTTGCAAGAGAGAATAACAGTGGCCACATTTATTTATACAGCCACAAATAGGAAAACTTTTGCCTTATTCTCGAACTAAATTTACTTATTCATGTCTCTGAGGTGTTTCAGTCTGACCTTATACTTATCATACTCGGATCTATACATTTCCATTACAATGTATGAATGCGGCTACCTACACCATGTGCAGTTTTTAAAATTAGCTACGGTTTCGCAAGTACTGATTTTTAAAGGCAGAGGAACTGTTGCTTTTTCCTCAAATAAAACTATTATGAAATGATCCATGCTGCGCCAATCACTTGAAATTGAGAGCAGGTGATCTATGTATAAAAACATGCACTATTTTCTGATGTGGTGTAAAATCGTCGTTTAAGGTTAATCCTTGATAATTCTAGAGATGATTGTGATGACGCGTTTAATAAGATAAAGCGCATCAAACTCACAATTTGGCTCATGTCGGCCACTTTACTCAATTAGGCGTTGATTGTTAGTGGCAGGAGGTCGCGTCGGGGTTGTGGCTGTATTAATTAGGGCCTATGCGACGCCTTGCCCACGTCTTTACCTAATCAAACCAGTGCACTGTACACCTTGATGTTAATAATCTTCCAATTTATCAAGAGCCTGAGTTGTTCTAGAAGAATGCTTATAGAATAGAAATACATTGCGAATATTACTTGGTCTGTAGAGCTAGTTGAATGAAACATATATTTGCTTTACGAGTTAGTACTCCGATTTCAAATATGTTTGTGCTTAGAAATTTATTTTTGGATCTCATCTAACCCTGTAGGCGATATTTTCTTGATGTTTGCCAACAGTATATTCGTTAGTTGCAATCAGAGGGTGTGTTGAAAGCTCTCAATGATTCATGTCATCATGTGTGATTTCAAGGTACAATGCAAATTTGATGTATGAAAGCCAAGGAAACAAGATAGCAATATAGCGGTGCGTTACAATATAGCGATTATGTAACAGAATTCATTGGTTCGATGAGGCAGGCATTTTTTCTTATGAGTAAGTAGCAAGAGTTTTATAATTTACTAGCGGCTCGCCTCGGATTAGCACTGGTGTTTAACAAAAAAAAATACAGAAATCTGTTATAGTTAGATAGATATATCTTTATAAAGTATAGCCTAAGCGTTATTCTGATGTTTATTAAGCTATATTATGGTAAAGTTTCAGCAAAATCCATACAGTAGATTTTGCGTGAAAGAGTAACATACATTCTGCCGAACTGTCACGTTTAGTTTTAATGAATCCTACTACTATTATAATAAATGCATTGTAGTTAAAAGTTTTCTTAAATAAAGAATCTTCGATATTCTTTGTACACTTTATGATTTTGCCTCCCACATTAAAGATTCGGAAAATTAAGTTAGCTGTAGATACAGCTGGCATTTGGTAGAGAAGTTATATGGTGTATGTATGGAGTTAATTGTTATATGAGGGTTAATTAGAAAAATCTGATGTAACTATGCTACAACTACTTCTATTTTTTATTCTAACTGAGAATATAAGTTACCGTGTTTACATTGATGTCCGAAAAAGACTAAAACATGAGCTAACTGCCGTTTTCACGGTCCATGTGATCACGTGCGAAAGGTTGCGAAACGGGTTTGGAGGCTCCGTTTATAAACAACAGGCAGATATCAGGTTTAAGCGCGTTAGTACGAAGCGCGTGGGCGGCCTTGACTGAGTGAAGGACGGCCGGGTGTAGCGAAAGATCGTGCGCTCGCGCCGGGGGCGTGGCAACGGTGGCACACACGCAAGCAGCATGTAGACTACGACTTCATTACTCTTTTTAACACAAGTTAAGAGCATTAGTAATTCGTTGCACTGGCCTTGTTGTAAATGTTTATTCGTATTTCTTTTGTCATGTGACGTAAACAAACTAGCCAATGCAAAAGGATTTAGATTGAAGGCAACATATTTGCTTTGGATGAATCTTGATGACATTATACGGTTCATGTTCCAATGCCTTATAATATAATTTAAAAAAGTAATGCTGGGCTTATTTGTTCTATTTAGTTGAAGTACTGTTTCGTGTGGTGACGGATTTAAAATACCGGTATCGTAAGAGCGGACAAAATAAAATTATAAGGTCGAACACCTAATCGCAAGATAAGGAAAACTTAATGCCAAGTCCTCTCCTATCTGGCCAGCGCAGCGTGGCACAGTAGCCTAATTACCCTCCGTATAACTGGACGAGACCTGACTAAGCAGTGGACTATTTATGGGATGAGAAGTAGTAGTAGTTATTCCTTTTGTTGTGTAAAATATTATAAAATTTCCAAAGACTACAAAATATCCATGTAGATGACATGGACTAAGTACATTATGGCAGCTTTCAGTCGCTTTAGTAACGTAAGGCGTACATGCTAGTAAAAGACATAAATAATTGCCAAGTGCGTGTCCCCCATAGTGCAAATCAACAAAAACTGGTTGAAGTACTGCGCGCCGTTCATTATTCAGTAGTCCCGGACGTGGGGGACGTGACTCAAATAATAAATGTAAACTCGTGCTATGGGGATCTTTGTACTTTCGGGCTTTTCAGAGCTTCCTATAATAGTATTTCGCACACCAAATGGCTGTTTGACCTTGACGTGGTAATATTTAGTCAACATTCTGTATGCAGTCTCAACAAAAGAGATATTGATTTTATTAATAACTAGCGACCCGCCCCGGCTTCGCGCGGGTGCAATGATGAATATCTAAATTTATCAGTGTTTCTCTACAATATTATGCTTCTTTACATAGTATAAAACAAAGTCGCTGTTTCTGTCCGTCCCTATGTATGCTTAAATCTTTAAAACTACGCAACGGATTTTGATACGGTTTTTTTTAATAGATAGAGTGATTCAAGAGGAAGGTTTATATGTATAACCCACGCCCGCTTTGCACGGGCGAAGCCGGGGCGGGCCACTAGTGTAATATAAACCTTCCTCTTCAATCACTCTATCTATTAAAAAAACCGCATCAAAATCTGTAGCGTTTAAAGATTTAAGCATACATAGGGACGGACAGACGACAGCGGCTTTGTTTTATAATACGTAGTGATAGTGAAGAAAATACTCCGCGGACTATTATATTTTAATTCGCATGTGACACAGTTTATTTAGCTTCAATCTGGAAAGACGCCGCTTTATTTTTGATACGAATATGATCTTTCATTGCGAATGCTCGAGCTTTGTTGATATCTAATTATAGACAGGCAACGTCATTTGCCAGGCCGGCTGTTGTGGTTGTGACAAATGTATATCGGCTGTATTCGTTTTATTTATCGGATACGTTGATATACAAACACAAACAGCGGATTCGGTCGTTGATCTTAACGCAACCACTTCTACCTAAAATGTTTTATCAACGTTGTTCTTATCCGATTGGAATTTTAGGTAATTCAGTAAATGGCGCCAGGTGAATTTGAGGTAGTATGTTCAAATGCTGCCGAAACTGGTATTCAGTATGTCAGAAAAAGTAATCTTGCGAAAATTCGAGGATACCCTCCGATATTACACCAGAAATTATACGTATCTTCATTATGTACACATACTGTTCGCGCCGATACTGAGGCGAACGACAGCAGCCGAAGATAGCCGAGGAGCGCGGAGTGAACCCCCTCCGGCCGACAGACGACCATTTAAGGCCGTAGCACAGGCTCGCGGCCTTTTTCTATTCGCCGATACTTCGCCGAGGCAAGACGTCCGCCAATCACAATGGAAGAACCGAAGATGGACGCCGCGCGAGGGAAGCGACCCCCTCCGGCTGGCAAGCAGCCATATATAAGGCGAGACGCAGCCACGCCGCCGAGCTCGATCGTCGTCGTCAAACCCAAGCGCCTATAATTACACGCGCTTAACAAAGAAATGTAAATCCGGATTTTTATTTAAAATATACTTTGTAAAACTTCCCATTCGTTTCAATGTTCTAGACATTGAAAAGTGGCGCTCGAACAGAAACAATTTTGGAAAAAGAAGCAAGGAAGAACGGATCCTCAAGCCGGTCAACCTACCGTCGTTAAGAAAAATCAATCTACGGCAACTGGAGAAGCGAAACGGGATGGTCAAAAACCAATAAGTAACTGGATCGGAGTAAGATCATTCCATTTACCCTACAACCCATTCGCCCTATAATCCAGGTGCCCAAAATCCTATCACACGCCTAAATCCACGCGCCTATATTTCACGCGCCTATATTTCACGCGCCTATATTTCACGCGCCTATAACCCACGTGTCTATAATCCACGTGCTACTTGTGTGAAAACCCACGCGCCTATAACCCACGTGTCTATATCCACGTGCTACTTTGTGTGAACAACGTTTCTTGCTTCCTATTACAGTCCCTAATTAAATTTATTGCTATAAAATAAATTTATAGGACAAAAGGCGCGGGTGAAATGAAAATACCCCACAATCGCCGATAAATGTTAATGGATTCCCTTTAGCCTATTTGAACCAATGTTAACGGATTCCCTTTAACCTATTTTCAACTTTGCAGTATGTCCTGCCAAGCGAAGCTTCGTTTGGCCTAGTGGACGAGCAACAAGCGATTTCGGGAGTCTTCAATCTACCTACCTGCGCGCCGAGTGATCATCGCAGTCACGGGTGATCGTTACCACATTTTAAGGTCAGATTATTCCGTGTTGCTTTGCCTAGTTTGTGTTAATCGCACCTAATTATAATCGACATGTCTCAACCCGAGTTAAAGTTCAGTGCAAATGAGGAAGGCGGTCTAAAAGAATTGATTAAGAGGAGAAGTGTAATGCGAGGACGCCTGACGCGTTTTAAAGATTACATAAATAATTATGAGAAAATGGATCGTTCAAAGATATCAGAATTAAACGTTAACGAATTGTCTATGCGTATAACGGCGATCCGAGAATTACTCGTCAAATTTGATAGCTTACAGACTGATATTGAATCTCTGTCCGATGATATCGATCAACAATTAACAGAACGGGATGCTACCGAATCTTTGTTCTACTCCCTCCTTTGCAATGCACAACAATTTGTCGATTCTGTCCCGGCACATCACAAAGAACCAATTAATGATAGTGTCGAGTCAAATAAGTCGCAATTTAATTCTATAAAATTGCCTATAATTACATTACCTCATTTTGACGGTAACTACCTAAGATGGCTCGAGTTTAAGGATACCTTTGACTCTTTAATAAATAGTAATGATGCAATTCCGAACATAAATAAATTCCATTATCTTAGATCCTCATTGGAAGGTTCGGCCAGTGTCGTAATAAAGTCGATCGAGTTTACATCTGAAAATTATGGGGTTGCCTGGAAAATTCTATGTGAAAGATTTGATAACAAAACATTATTAATTAACAATCATTTAAAGGCCCTATTTAGCCTTGAACCAGTTTCCAGAGAATCCTATAAAGCGTTGCGTTTTATCATAGATCATATTTCAAAAAATTTGCGCGCTCTCAATACTTTGGGTCAACCGACCGACAAGTGGGACACTCTAATCATTTATATGGTCTCCACAAAGTTAGACTCCCAAACGAGTCGCAAATGGGAAGAATATAAGAATAGTTTAAGCGAGTTACCCACTTTAGACGAATTTTATAGTTTTCTCCGTAACAGCGCAAATGTATTGGAAACTACAGAGAATTTTAAAATAGAAAGTAAACCCGTAGCTTCATTCAGGTCATCAAATCAACGACCTAAGGCGTTTGTTGTTTCTACATTAAATAACAGGTGTCACATTTGTAATCAAAATCATTTAGTCTACGAATGTTCTAAATTTAAAAACATGAGTATCAATGATCGAATTAAGCACGTAAATAAGCTATCGTTGTGCGAGATTTGCCTTCGCACCGGTCATTTGCCTGCTCAGTGCAGACTACGTGGCTCCTGCCGTACCTGCAAAGGGAGGCATAACACGCTAGTACATAGGGACGATAGACCTGTCCATAGTTCTATACCTAGCGACGTACAGTCCGCATTGCCGGTGGCGCTGCCAGCTGTGCGCGCCGGACAGGTTTTGTTATGCACAGCTATAGTTAATATCATAATCGGAACGCGCACTTACCGCGCGCGCGCGCTGTTAGATTCAGGTAGTCAAACGTCATTTATCACACAAGGTCTGCAACGAAAATTAAACCTTGTGCCTATTAACACTAAGCCTATAAATATTTCCGGTATTAATAATGCAACTTTAAATATTTCCAAGCGTTGCACGGTCGAGTTAGTTTCACGAGTAAGGGAGTTTACCGTTAAAACCGTATGCTTGATTGTGCCTACCATCACTAATTATCTACCTAACTTGCCTATTGAACAAGAAATTGATATTCCGGGGAACGTTGAATTAGCGGATCCGACATTTAGATCTCCCTCTGAGATCGATTTACTTTTGGGAGCTGATGTGTACTGGGATATTTTAGGTACGGATAAAATAAGGCTAGGTTTACATAAGCCGATTTTACACGACTCAATGTTTGGGTGGTTAGTGGTAGGACCAATCGGGGAAGCTAGGAATGAGTCACTGTGTTGTAATTTCGTTAGGGAAGTAGACGAGGTTGATAATTTGTTAAGAAAGTTTTGGGAAATAGACGAAATGCATTGCAGTAAAAAATCGTATTCTCTCGAAGAAAATCTTTGCGAAAAACACTTTTTGGAAAATACACGCCGCTTATCTAACGGTCGGTTTTCGGTGAAGATGCCATTTAAGGAAAACCCAGAGGAAGCGTTAGGCGATTCGTACCTTATTGCAAAGAAACGATTTTTGAATTTGGAAAGCAAACTGAGTAAAGATCCTTTCGTTAAAGAAAAATATTGTCAATTCATAAAGGAATATAAAGATTTAGGTCATTTAACGGAAACCCAGCGTCCTAGATTTGGTTGCTATCTACCCCATCACGCGGTAATGCGGGAAAGAAGCGACACTACGAAACTTAGAACCGTGTTTGATGCGAGCTCCAAGACGTCTTCTGGGAAATCCTTAAATGACATACAGTTGGTTGGGCCAGTCGTACAAAGCGATTTGCTATCTATCTTGTTACGTTTTCGCACTTATAAATATGTTCTTACCGGAGATATTGAGAAAATGTACAGACAGATCCTTATCGATGAGTCACAAAGACACCTACAAATAATATTGTGGCGAGAGAATCCAGATGAATATTTAAAGCTATATCAATTAAATACGGTGACCTATGGCACCGCGTCCGCTCCCCTTTTAAGTACTCGGTGCTTAGTACAGTTGGCAGAAGACTGTACCGACAGCAAAATCGCAAATATAATAAAGAACGACTTTTATATGGATGATATGAATACTGGAGCGGATAGTATAGATGAATTAAAATCCATTTATACGAAAATTACGGAAACCCTAGATTCAGCCTGTTTTCCCTTAAGGAAATTTCGTACTAATTGTTTAAATTTTAATGATAATCTTTGCATTTCGGATTCTCTCGACTTAAACAAAGACTCCACTATTTTGGGCCTGAACTGGTTACCACAAGTAGATATATTACATTTTCCAAATAGTATCGATACGTCTTTACAAGTGACAAAGAGAAATATTATATCTATAACTTCTAAAATATTCGATCCTTTAGGTTTATTATGTGCATGCATTATAAGAGGAAAGATTTTATTACAAAGGCTGTGGAATGCAAAATTAAACTGGGATGATATCGTCCCACCTGAATTTATCAAAATATGGACTCATTTTATTAATAACTTACCTTATTTATCTAACATAAAAATACCTAGATATGTATTAAGTAATAATTTACCGTACAGCGTCGTCGAAATACACTGTTTCGTCGATGCTTCACAAGAGGCCTTCGCTGGCTGTTTATACATACGTTGCGTAGATATGGATAGCAACGTTACCGTGCGGTTGCTATGTGCTAAAGCCCGAGTTGCGCCGATCAAGCCATGTACAATTCCCCGCTTAGAACTATGCGGTGCATTGTTAGGTGCGCGCCTATGTAATAAGGTTTTTGACTCGCTCCGTTGTAATATTACAAACAAATATATTTGGACCGATTCTACGGTGGTTCTAGGTTGGATTAAGATGCCGCCTAGGAATTTAAAGGCGTTCGTTTGTAACCGAGTAAATGAAATTAACGACTTAACTTGTAATTTTAAATGGAGACATGTACCTACCGGTTTAAATCCAGCTGATTTAGCTTCGAGAGGTGTCGACCCACTACAACTAGTTAATTGTTCTCTGTGGTGGGAAGGGCCTCCCTTTTTGAAGTTGGAAATGTCTGAATGGCCGCATTATTCTCACTCAGGTTCTAGCGAAATTCTTCCAGAATTGAAGGTGCATGTCACAGTAGAAACCTTTACAAATTTTATTGATTGCGAAAGGTTCTCAAATATTATACGATTAAAACGGTGTGTTGCGTATGTCTTAAGATTTATTTATAATTTAAGAAATGATATAAAATTGTGTGGGGCTCTTACGGTTGATGAGTTAAATAATGCTACAAATATTATAATAAAGGCCAGTCAAATGGAATCATTCGGTAGCGATATAAAGGTTCTCAATAAAGGGGGGCAGCTACACTATAAATCGAAACTTATTTCTCTTCACCCGTTTATTGACCCTAGTGGTATTTTAAGGGTAGGAGGACGCTTACAAAACTCAAATTTTGAATATAACAAAAAACATCCAATAGTCTTAGATTCGAATCATCATTTTGCTAAACTAATGATGCGAAACGAGCATCTTAAATTGTTTCATACCGGTCCGCAGCACTTATTGGCTTCAGTTCGGGAGAAATACTGGCCAATTGGGGGCAGATACCTAGCCAGGAAAACCGTGAGGGCATGCGTGACTTGTACAAGATTAAGGGGTAAATCTACTCAGCCTATAATGGGTAACTTACCTTCTGTAAGAACTGCAGAGGGATTCGCCTTCGAGTCCTGCGGGATTGACCTGGCCGGACCGTTCCTGGTGACTAGTCGGACTGGCCGCGGTAGTCGCCAGTCTAAATGTTATTTATGTTTGTTTATATGTCTCGCAACTAAGGCGGTTCACCTAGAGGTCGTTAGCGCACTGAGTACAGAAGCATTTTTATTAGCACTGCGTCGTTTTGTAGCACGAAGAGGTAAACCGATCTCGATCTATTGCGACAATGGCACTAATTTTGTAGGTGCGAATGCGGAATTGGGCAGAGTGATACGGTCTAGTCGTCATTCTGTGTATGATTACTCGGCTAACGAAGGTATCAAATTTGTTTTCAGCCCCGCATATTCCCCTCACTTTGGAGGAATATGGGAGGCTGGCATAAAATCCGCCAAAACCCATTTAAAGCGAGTAGCTAGTAATAGTTCACTGACGTTTGAGGAGCTAACGACCTTGTTCACGCAAATTGAAAGCATATTAAATTCCCGACCGTTATCTCCTCTCTCGTCCGACCCAACTGATCTATCTCCATTGACTCCAGGACACTTCTTGGTCGGACGGCCGCTAACCTCCGTTCCGTCTACACCTGTAACGTGCTCTAGACCTAACAGGTATCAAAGAGTAGAGCTATTGAGACAGCAGTTCTGGGAGAGGTGGCGCCGAGAATACATAGCTGAGCTGCAACAGCGAACGAAGTGGCGCACCCATCAGCGAGGTCTACGCGTTGGAGATCTCGTCTACATAAAGGAAGAAAACCTACCACCGCTGAGATGGCGCCTGGGGCGCGTCTCGCGGCTTTACCCGGGCTCGGATGGCACGGCTCGAGTGGCTGACGTCACTACGGCGAAGGGCGTGGTGAAGAGGGCATACAACAGACTCTGCATTATTCCGTCCATGGCGGAAACTAAGGAGGAAGAAGACGTCAGGCTTGAAAGCGGGTGCTTTCAAGGGGGGCAGGATGTTCGCGCCGATACTGAGGCGAACGACAGCAGCCGAAGATAGCCGAGGAGCGCGGAGTGAACCCCCTCCGGCCGACAGACGACCATTTAAGGCCGTAGCACAGGCTCGCGGCCTTTTTCTATTCGCCGATACTTCGCCGAGGCAAGACGTCCGCCAATCACAATGGAAGAACCGAAGATGGACGCCGCGCGAGGGAAGCGACCCCCTCCGGCTGGCAAGCAGCCATATATAAGGCGAGACGCAGCCACGCCGCCGAGCTCGATCGTCGTCGTCAAACCCAAGCGCCTATAATTACACGCGCTTAACAAAGAAATGTAAATCCGGATTTTTATTTAAAATATACTTTGTAAAACTTCCCATTCGTTTCAATGTTCTAGACACATACCGTGCAAAATATTTACTCAAAAAATGTTTAACTAACCCGATAACAAACGCGGTTTTGCTTTTGTTTATGAACCAGTCACAGAAATGAAGAGACTGAATTAATGAACTGCAGGTGTTTACATTGATGATGTGTTGCTAAAACGATTCGGTTGTTTGTTACTTGTTATGAAACTAAAAGTATAGCTAGTAAGTATTTGAGATAAAGAAGATTATGTAATCACATTTAAAATTAAGTTTGTTGTTAGGTTGAAACTTTGGAACTGAGCGACTCGTCCTTAGCGTCAAATTAGATGATCACGACTTTCAGGAGACGCGTCCGATGTATTGGGCAAAACATTTATATATTATATATAACTACTAATTTGGAATGTTAACATTTTTAAACGACCAGCATAATATTTGTACAAACAATTTAACGCATTAACGTAATTCAAGGATTACCTATGTTTATAACAACTTTTGCTATTTTATAAAAAACTGGAGTATGTTGAAGAGCTTATTTGTAAAGAGCCTTATGTAACTTAAATGAGTTACAATTGGATTGGACTCAGTAGCATAATTATGTAACAATATTTTTTTTCTAAATTGTCTGAATACTATGGGGCTGTAATTACTACACAGGTATACTGAATAATTAGGACGGCCGTATTCAGAATAAAGACAATTTAAATTTCTTGTGTCACCTACTCAAACCAACCCGAGCGTGTCGTAACAGGCGACTAAAGCAACGCAAGAGGCATGCCATCTAGCCGCAAGAGAAGGCTTGATAAAAACACCGCTGTGGCAACCGATTTTGCCAGCGTGGCACAGTAGGCTAAATTCCGTCCATGAATTTGGAGAAGGTTCGTCTCACTAGTGGGTCATTTATAAGCTGAAACGACGTCGGCGAAAATGTTGTCTACAATAAAAAAACTTATTTAGCTAGTCGTAATGTATTCCTTTATTAATGACATGACATAGAGCTTGGTATTTTTCCTTTCGAGCGAAAAAAATATTCAAACCACGCTTTGAATAGTTTTCAGTGAGCGTGATCAATAATTTGCTTTTCCTTTCTACAGGTTTTCGGTACAGTTGAGCTTCCCGACAAACCGATCATGTTGCCGCCCTTCGTCGAGGCGACCCACTGCCTCGGCTACCACCTGACTCGCAAGGGCCGTGCCGTCGCCGACAGAGTGGTCTCCGTCCTTGGCTACGCTTGCCCTGACATCACCTACAGCCCTAGTCTCTATCCCATCACCGCTGCATTACTGCATTTCATGCCTGGTGAGTACGCGAACTATGATCACTATAAAATTTGTTCAATTTTATTTAGCTCCGGATTATTTCGTGTGTCGATTGTGGTTTTTAGTGTTTTTGATTTTACATTTTACAACCAATAATAATCCCCCTGGTTTTAATTTAAGTCCTTTATTTTATTTCTGACTAGTGGCCTGCCCCGGCTTCGCCCGTGCAAAGCGGGGTTTGGTTATACACAAAAACCTTCCTCTTGAATCACTATATCTATTAAAAAAAACCGTATCAAAATCCGTTGCGTAGTTTTAAAGATATAAGCACACATAGGGACGGACAGACGACAGCGACTTTGTTTTATACTATGTAGTGATTAGAAAGAAAGAAATGGTTAATTTTGTTAATTATTATTGTTTAAATCAGTTAGTGAGAAAACAACTTCTTTATTGAGTTTGAAGCTATTAACGCAAATATTAACCCTATATTCTTGGCCGGGTTCTGTCTGTTTGTTAGCAGACTTCATATAAGGAGAAAGTTCGCCATACGGCTGCGTCTCACAGCTTAATTCCGTCATTTTTAAATGGAATTTGGAAAATTCTATTGACCCTCAGAGTGGTCCCACAACAAAAAGACGCAAGGGGTTCACTAGTTAGGTATAAAGCTTGAAGTAAGTGAATAAAAAAATGCCTTATTATAATATATATGTTGTAGTGATATAAAAATAAAAAAGCGAAAATTATCCAAAAATCATTTGAAATCGCTGCCAACTTAAATCGACACCGCCCCTAGGACAATTAGGATATAAGTATGCCCAAGGCGCCTTTACAACCACTTAAAAGGTTGTTTATAGGTTATATCAGTAGTATGGATTTCCTCTTAACGTCAGTGTAGCAACAACAATTACTTTATCAAAAAGAACTTAGTTATTTTACTGACTTGATTCAACAATGTCAGGTAACAACCGGTTACACAAAGTACTCTCAATTCTAGAGCAGAGGCGTCACAAATTTTACAGTTGGACTCGCCTTAATACAGTAATGAGTGCGGGGGGCGATAATTGAACTCGGCAATAGGCAAATTGCCGGAGCAGTCTCTCCCGTCTATTCCTCGATTACCCTTCGCTATTTCAACAAATAGATACTTAACTGCTTTGTGTTAAGAACCACAATGCTGTGCTCCTAAACTATAACCTTCATCGTTCTTATCAACATCTAAACTGAACTCTCTTGCTTTCAGAACAGAGTCTTTTATTTAATGGATTTAAATGAGTTGACGTGATCACACGACAAATTGAAGTCGCCGGCACGCCGCAGATTTCCATTGCGTCCGTCCTGCTGTCAATTTCATACGTCTCATTTCCTTCGTAGCACGTTTCCATATAATTGGCTGGAATGTACACAAATGTGTTACGATCGATAATTTCGAGATAGCAGTATTTACATCGATTTGAAAATAATTCGGCCGCAGCCAATGATTTATGTTCGTGTTTTCGATATAAAATGTAACTAGACGCTCACGGTTTCACGTGAATATTAGTTAATAACCATTTATCACTGGTTAGATCATTTGCGTCGTGAGAAGACGGTTCTAGAAGCTGTGGTGTCAATTTAGCTGCCGGACGCCTCTGAAAGTGACTATTTCCTTCATTGTCAGTGACACATTTGTTGTTCAACTTAATATTCGTAGACGTAATAACAGGACTATTTTTTGCTGTAATAGTGTTATTACGGTCGAAGTAATGTATGCTACCCAACAAATGAAGCAAACTACAGATAAAGACAATGTGGTCTCAGTGGGACTGTAATTGAATTGTGTCATTTGGGAGTTGTATTGAAAATCGATCGCCGATGCTTCACAATAGACCATACTTGTGATCGACCTTAGATAATTCTGATAGTATCTATCAATTTTAGTTAGGTACTCAAATTAAACACTTTTTAACAGATTTATCGCAATCGTTTTTAAATATTTAATTCACCACGTTTCGAATACTTTGCAGCAGCTGTGCTCAAATGACAGTTGCCTCCAAATTACAAAGAAACGTTTAAATCAACCGCCTAAAATTTGGTTTTATTTATAAAGTTCCCTGTGCACGCAGAAATCGTTCACGCTGTCCAGAGGTCTTGCAGATGAGTGTTGAGCTTGAGATTTGATCAAACCCCAAGACACCTTTACTTAGGTACTGACAAATTTAGCTCTCGAGCAAATTTATTAAAACATCCAAATTATTTAACTTTCATATCTATCGGTGCCGTTTGTTTGATTATTATTTGTTATCACTATGATGGTCGCGTGTGACACAGGCTCTTTCGGTATTATCATGTCACTGGCCACTCTGGTTCCCACCAGATAGCATTCTAGATATTTATATGGAAGTATAAGCCTGTCCGTGTGGTTACAAATTTAGAATATGTCTACTGCGCATACCCTCAGGGTGAAATGGGGTGGAGACAATATGTATTCTAAATCCGTCACCACACGGATACCTTTGTACAATCTATATAGTTGTGTACTGTTGTAACATTTTGGTATTGAGCAAATGCAGCGTGGGCGAAAAAAAGGCATGACCTCATATAGATATTTATATAAAAATAAATAAAGTTAATGGCTGTAAGCCGCTCTACAGCGTCGACATAAAACTCGGCGTGCCGTGTTTTAGTGGTTGGCTTCCCGCCAGTGGCCCGTATTGATCTGGCAGCGCTCAGCCGAACCGACAACAGCGAACAATGTGACCGTCAGGAAATCTTGTGCTGCCACGGCCACTCGTCCTTATCTTCACGTATTTTATCAATGGCCGCGATAAGCATGTTTGCTTCCATAATATCACCACGACCAATCTTGATACTTATACCTAGTGAACAGGCATAGAACAGATTTGCGGTTCGTTATTCGTTTGTACTCCTTGTGTGAAGCCCATTCCCTATCGCGAAGGTCAGAAGAGCTTACAAAAAGCCTGAATAAAACCTCATTACACTTTTCTGTGTTCGTTGAGGCAGAAAGTTTCCTTTTCCGTCCTCACAATACGCTAAGGTTTAATGTCACGCACGAGACGCATAGATCAGAAGTAGTAAAGGTTTCATAAGATTTTCAGCCTAAGTATTTTAACCATGTTTCAACGAACATCTAAACCTTAAATGTTGGGAGGAAGATAAAACAACTGCAGTCTTATTATTCCAAAGTAATAAAAAAAAAACCTACGTACTTCAATCACGCTTCTGTGATATACCCATTTTTCATTCACGAAGGGTGTTTCGTGTACGGAACCTCCGACTTAGCCTTTTGTTACACATATGAATCGATGTAATGAATAAACTGATATCAACACAATTTTATTTCCCAAGTTTTTGTGTGTTTTCACTACAGCGAGTATACGAATTTGGCCTATAGCTAGATTAATTGCCTTAGATACAATCAAAGCTTATGGCCCTCCAATGCCAAGTAATGGTGTCCATAAAAGACGTCGTATACTTATGTAAAGGTCCGAAAGTAATAATCCTTTATAAAAAATAATCTTGATGTTTTGGCCGTCAACACTGTTTTGTAGTTGATAAAGTAGAGGCTGGGAAAGCAGTGTAATCTATTGGATTGGACGCTTAAATGCTGTCACCAAACAATCTGTTTTTAAATGTTCTATAGACTTTGATATAGATAACGCGTTATTAGTATAACTTTTGAAATGTTCAATTCCTTGGTGCTCGAGTTATCATGCTCACTTTAAGACTCATGGCAGTGGTGGCGTCGTGCGGCGGGTCGTTCTCTTCCCTGCAATATGGTTGAGGAGGGCGATGGCTGCCGCATGCGTCATGCTTGTGAACAGGTGCCGTTGCTGTGGGTCGGTTGGCTTGGGCATTACAAGGTTACTATTGTCGACTAGATCTGGCTGATGTTTGGCCCTTTGGAGCTATTGCGCGAGTTTGCTCTCACAAATCTGTCTTATAAACAGTCTTGTACCCAAATGGCGATCTAAAAAGAGCAACTACAGAGTTTCTTGCCGGCTCTTCTCTGTAGAGGTGCATTCCGAACCGGTGGTAGATGGTAAATTTTAAATTTTTTTTTTTTGACCTGTCAAAAGAGCTCTAATGAGCCAACTTGATTAAATGACTTTTGATTTTGATGACATACGGTAGTACCTACTTGATTCATGTTATTCAGAATTTCGTTAGATTAGTATTCGCATTTCCTTAAATGTATTATGCGCCGTACAATGGCAATGAGCTTCTTTAACTTATAGAAAGTAATATTCTACCAATTCAGAGAATCTCCGTATATTTAGATCAAGACTGTAATTGGTTCGAACAAGAGTCGTGTCACAAACGTTAAAAGATTGGTGCCAAATTATGCGCAATTTTCTGCGGAGTCCGGTGGGTAATCAACAATTTGTCCTTGTTTGATGCTGCAAGTGAAATTAAAATCTTTAAAACAAATTGTTAAAATGGGTTTAGAACATGGTGAATCAGTGGAATGGTCATGAGATTCATAAATAATAATCAAGGGCTTAAAATAAAGATCTTTGACAAATGTCGAGTAAATTACTTACATATTTAATGTCTTAAGTTTTCGCGATTATTACACATTGAAATTAGTGTGTGTTTAATTTCAATGTTAGTATTGATTTTCGGAATTCAATAACATATGTTTATATTTAGACATATAGGAAATTTATCCTAGTTCATCCTTGCATATTTATTTTTGTAAGATTAAACATTGTATAAAATAGATTTAGTCGCACCACCCAAAAGTTGACTGAAAGATAATGCCTTTTGGCATAAAGTCCGCCTATATATTGCATAAATACTTTAAAATGAAGCCATATACCAATTCACCTACCAAATCAAGCGTACGAAAGTGTAATGGTTCTCTGTAAAAATTGAGGAGACAATAGGAATCACCAATACGTCTTTTATATGCTAAGTAGTGACAATGATCGATTGCATAGTGTTGCTTCTATTTATTCTATTACCACGTTTTATCTATTCGTCTCTAGAGTACTTGAATGCTTTTGAATGCTAAAGCGTTCGTTCACTCTGAGCTCTCCGAATGTGGGTCGAGTTATTGTGTCGACCCGGAGCTTGCCTACGAATATTTCGCACTCAGCAATTTTCTAGACTCACTTTATCCATTCGTTCCGTTATATTAAACATCGTTAACTGACTTACTATTGGCTCGTTAGTGGTCAAATTTTTTTCGTCTCCACAAATCGGTTTAGTAATACCTTTCTTTTAGTTAACAGTGTAAAGTAGATATCAGATATCTTGTGAAGTATCTTCATAATAAATAGGTTGTATGTAACTAGTCAATGAATGCGCGTATGTTTTTTAAATTAGCGCTAATGTTCGATTTATCTTAACGTCTCTTTATTTACTAGAAAGTTTTCAACAGCTCTAGGTAATACGATTTTGTATTTGCAAACATTCGCAGTAATGCTTACCAATCTTAGTATTCACTTTAGCTCTCAATGGATTTAGTAGTTTGTTGCCAGTACCAGTGTGCGACTTGGCTCTAAAGTGGTGTGACCTCAATCCTGACAGAGCATCGTTAAGGGAATATAGGTCACGAACCCTCCCTCCACTTAGATGAAACGCTTTATATTCTTATTTGTAGATTCTACATACATGGTCCAGCCGTTCTCGAGAGACTTATCGTACGGCATTTCATTTTTATGAAATACATATAGATAAGATAATAAGAGTCACTGCCTCTGCCTGGCTTAAAAAACGAACATAGACACCACAATCTGGAATCAGCTAAAATTAGTGTAACCGATGGTGTAGATGATATGATACAAGAAATGGTTGGAGATTTATATAAAAGCAATAATTATACACAAAATGTTGTATAGTGGATTTCCCACTCCCTTGTTAGTTGGTGAAATAGCGATTTAATTTATATCTGTCGAGTTAAATCCGTTTTTGATTAATGACCCAGGAAGCGGAATGCGTTAAAAATCGCATTAAAATTATATCGAAATTCAAGAATTCCAGTTGAACGCGATAATATAAACAAAATCGGCGCCATACGCGATGCCAGCCGACGGCGATACATCAAAGCGATGTCTTTTACGACCATCGTCTGAACCACGAATTGCAGCCACGTTCACCGTATGTATATAGACCACTTAAATTGTTCAATTACAGATAAACATCCATTAATTCCACCAATTATTATGTTTTCTTCTGCTCATAAATAACGGTAAATGAATTTGTCATCTAGATCGTAGATACTATGGAAATTAATAGATCAATAAAAATAGTCGTTTGTGGTTTATTGTTAATAAAGAAATTGAAAGCCATTAAAACTAATTGCTTCCTACCAATATTTATTTTTACTACTATTAATCTCAAACTTTTGAGTTTTCAATTATTCATCAAGATCAAACGCTACCACCAGGACAAGTAATGTATAGACTCGACTTGCGAGTACATTTGCGTTTTTAAATACCGAAGTCACAAATCACCGTACTGAAAGTCCGACTTCATTCGAACAGTTAGCGTTTCCTTATATCGTGACACAATTAAAAAGATTATTGACATTGACGCTAATCACACCGTACCATTTAAATCGTGTTTATTGTGAGTCATAGATACTCATGTGATATTATTCTTATTGAAATCGCATAGGTGGTCGGCCTTAACTAGCAGTGCTTGTAATAGTGCAAGGACTCTCACTTCCAACGGTCTTTGTATTATTGAAATTATTGCTGTGTATAACTGTGTCAATGATATACGTTTCTTGTTCCTTTATTGTCTGGCCTCAGAATTTTCCTCCTTTGTGATAATTGCGGATCCTGTATCACCATTTCATCTCTTTACATACATTTCCTTTAAACATTCAAATATCTGTAGAGCTCGGTGGCTCCTTTTGACATCTCGTAGGTACTAGTTATCAGATTCGTCGAATTCGAGGTCATATTATGTTCTATTTTCTTTCTTCAGCTTGACGTTGGTTTTCAGTCGGGTTCTACCTGAGAAATATCTTTGTCTTCTTAAAGTGACGTATGCCGCCTAAACATTGATGAACGGTGTTTATGTTTTCTGCGATCGTCACATCGTCTAACGATTTATTGGTCCGCGTAATTTAGTGAAAAAATAGATTAGTTTATTAATTTACTGCTA
This sequence comes from Clostera curtula, assembly GCA_905475355.2. Lineage (NCBI taxonomy): Eukaryota > Metazoa > Arthropoda > Insecta > Lepidoptera > Notodontidae > Clostera > Clostera curtula. Next base: position 19,299,614 of record FR997796.1, on the reverse strand, counting down.
TAATTATTACCATACATTTAGTCTTTGTAATCACAGAAAGTGTCAAGTCGTTGGCAGATGTCAACGTAAACCTTTTGAACATGTTCGTTCTGACAATCTCACTACGCATTGTTTACTATTTCTAAAAACGTAAACGATTCGATATAGTTGATTATCTTACATTTGTTATGGATGGGAAACATTAGTGGATTTGGCGTTCAATAAACAGAAGCTGTTCATTTTGGAATGGGTAAACGTAAGAAAGAATAAGTGTGGACCAAATCTTACGTGCTATTAGGTTCAAAGCATTGTGTGGAGTTCTGATATTTTGTGAGTGGAAGAAAGAGAGAGAAAAATGCATTATTTTGGCACTCGCACTGGCATTATCGAATCTTGCTAATTGAATAATGTATCTTTAAAGTATGTAGTTGAGCATGTACGTCATCATGTTGACGATTTTACTGCTCGTACAAGTATAGAAAACTGTATTAATTTAAACAAAGCAATTGTATTTTGTGTACTATAAAATATAGGTTGTTGTACACGATATCATCATTGCTAATATTAAAATCATAATTATTGCAAGAGGCTGATACGTCCAATAAAAATCTGAATTCATTCTACACCGACATAAATGACATAGTTGTACATGTATATTCATTTGATAAAGCATTTGGTGATCTGCCTGTTTGTCGGTGTTTGGTGTAGCTAAAATATTAGTTGCTTTTGAAACATACACGTTTCATATTGTATTACGGTCGACATAAATTCGGCTTCAAGCGTTGAGAGTGTAATCTCGCCCGTAAATATACGTTAACGTAATAGGATTTGCGCTACGAAATTCAATCAAGAAGCTTAATTTTGGCAGCGTAGAGCCTTGCTCTACCCGTCGTGTTAGTTTGCGCGATTCTGATGAGTTACCAACTTTATGGAGCTTAGTGCCCTTTATAATACTTGGTAAATTCAACGTAAACTGAAATGAGTTCTATTAAATTCTGATTATTATGTTATAGGAGATATTAAAACATTATAAATATTGCTTTCAATCGGTGTGGTAGTTTCGCTTTAGCTTCTTCTTTGATGATGTTGTTGCTCTTTATGATATTATTATGCAAACACTTTCCGGCTCATCTCTGTAGAACAGCATTCCAAACCACACAGGGGTGCTGGGCGGGATATATTTTTTTTTTCAAAATACGCTCCGAAATTTATATCGTCTTCCATACGTATTCCAAAAATACAACGAAACTGTCTCGACGCCGCTCCCCCCTCAGATGTCTATGTGTCAACTTCAATCCTGACGAATCCTAAGAGCTTTGTGAAAATCCTATACATACATACATATGTATAGTTACTTTTGAGTTTGATTATCAATCAATCATTACACGGCAATTCAAACACGGGAATTGCCGATGATTGCTTGTGAAACGTACGTCCAACAGTCAATTTCTTTCTTAAATTATGTAAATTAACAGCTTCTCTCAGCCCACATTGGGCAACGAACTCCTGACGTCCTTGCTAAGAGCTACTACGATACAAATCTATCGATTAGATTTAGAATTGGACCTGGATAATCTCAATGATAATGATGTTTATCGTGCTACATATATTCGAGTACACAGAATCATTGAAGATAAAACAAGAATAACCGAGAAATCGTGCTCTTTGCGGTATACTAAAATAATGTGCAACTATTTACTTATAATTTATTATTGAAGTGAAACTTCTAATGCAAGTCGCTTTAGAAGTTTTACTTCAATAATAAATTTATAAGTAAATAGTTGCGTTAAACGTTTAACGCGCAAGAGGGAGGGAGAAAGAAAGATACACAAAGTTAGATACATAGTAGGAGAGAGAAAGAGAGTGAGTCATACATTTGGATATTTCTCCACTCGAAAATGATAATTAAAAGATGCTATCAATTATAATTCACCTAGAATAAAGAATATAATAAAATAGTTTTTTTTTTCGAATGTGAAAAAAGCTAGATAAGAGAAGTACTTTAATTTCATTTATTCAATATAGTCTAGATGAAATTCCGTTAGGTTGAATGTTAAATCCGGGCCTGATCCTATTAGCTCTCGGGTCGACGAATCGAAATGTTTCTTCAAAGGTTCGCGTAAGGCGGTTTGATATTCGCTTTCGGTTCGCGTATTACTCTGATATGATTGCCTCTATTATTTATTTGCTTTGTAATAAGCATAAGCAATAAGTAATGGAAACATTTGAAATAAATTGAACTATACCTGAAATGCATTAGAAGAATTTGAAGAAGTCTATTAATGATATCGCCCTTATCATTAGGCATACTATTTCTATAATAATAATTATTCCAGACACTACTAGTTTTTCCCGAGGGAAATCACTTTTATGCTGATAAAAAAGGATTATGGAAGGATTCGTGTTATATTATAATGTAATGGCGGTTTCTATTTATTTTGTCTGTATAACATCCTTCTTCAAATAGTCTATCTTCTATTTGGCGCCTCTCGAATGTATCTTCAAGGGCCGTACCCTCTCAATCTTTGTCTAAAATGTCAACGTTTATTTATTCAGTTATCCCCAGGAAGATTCAATTAACTGTAGTACTCTATAGAAGGCACGGAAACATTGCTCCCGGGAGGTTGCCTAATAGACTAAGCCCCACTTGTTCTACTAGTGAGGTCTACTGATAAAATAATTGAGTTACCTACAATTTTCTACAATACATTTTGTAGACACATTTTTTTTTATAAAATGTGTGCTCTATCTATATCTTTTATTTAGAATTCGTTATGTATATGATATAATTATGTCAATTATTCAAGCTCGTATCATTGTTTACGATTTTTTAAATATTTTCACCCTTGGTGTGTTATATTAATTCAGTCATTTGGAATCAGGTATATCACTCATACACCAATAAGTGGTTTAAAAAGAGGTATAATCAGTTTGAACTATGATGTCTGTACTTTTACTGAACCGATCCTACGTCATTTTGTCTTATCACTTGGCTCAGATAACATTTTCGTAAAAGCAAGATATCTTTTGATATCATTATGTTTTTCAGATGTGCCTCTTCACAACCATAATCAACCGTTAACTCGAAACAACACCATTCTTTTGTATTTATTATTCTTCTCATTATTTATCTGAATGAGCTAATTTGTAATTGAATGTTTTGTCAGAGCAGCAAACTAGAAAAGTTTTTATACATATACTGAGTCAGCTTGTATGTATCTAGCTAATCTTTTTATGATTAAGAAACAATTTTGTAATAGAATATTTGTAAACCATGACACGAGATATGGTAAGATATGGTATTTAAACTTTCAATAATGTGAGAATACGTCAACATTGATCATCTGTGGTACCTGTGGTATGATTGTAACGTAATAACCATCGTTAATTATCGTGCCGTACTAAAGACTAAAGTAGATGCGGATACATCGATACTAATTCATATACGTTTCTATACAGCACTACGTTTAACAATATACCCGTAAGTAATGTTGAACTGGATTGTTTACTCTCTGACTATTGAAGTCAGACCAAAGCAAATAATTATTCCCGAGAAGAGTGTGTAAATTAACATTTGTGTAAACTTGAGGTTGGGAGCATCTGAAAGATTGACGGAATGTGCATGTAAACCGAGTACCGAGTAGTACAGAATATCATTGCAGAAAATTCTGTTTGAAAAAAGGTAGTAAGTAAGTACTGTAGTTAGATGTACCGCCTTTGGATCCACGGGTCCCGGGTTCGATTCCGGGGTCGTGCAAGTGTCTTTGTCTAAACCAGAGGCACTGGCTCGGAGTCTGGGTGTCATTTGTGCTCGTGAATTACATGTTTGTAAACTGCCCCCGCGAATACCTAATGGAGGGGTTTTGTTTCAAAAAAAAAAAAAGATAAGATAAGATGTGTCAAACTAATAGATACACGATTTCGATAAGATATGTATATTCTTAGGCAAGGTTCAACTTGCTAATGAAAGATGTACCTATACGATCGGAACAGTTTACCTGGACTCCTATATTTGGTGATTACAAATAAGAACAAAGTTAACTAATATTATTGTATTTTATGTATAGATGATTAATGTAAGGCATGGACTAGATAAGATTCCGTACGACTGATTCGCTGGGCATCGTCATTTTCTTTACCACATCCCATTATTTTGTGATGTCGGTCCGATTTGTCTTTCATCTCATTTTGTGTGCATATCGGTTAAGTCTGCGAATCGGACAACATCCATTTTTAACCCACTAAATGTTAAGGGTGCTCCAAGCCAATTTATTGTTTTGTATTTTTGTTGTTTTTATTTTTTTATGATACAGCATATAATGTTACATACAACCCTAAATTTTTAATAGTGATATTTATTTGGCAAAACAACGTATTCTGGGTCAGCTAGTTTATATATAAATTTCTTGCACTAAGCTTAACCGTAACTGTCCGTGTGGTGAAGGATTTAGAATACAAAGTGTCACCATCCCACACCATCCTGAGGGTGTCGTAAGAGCCGACACAAGGAAATGACTGCTGATAACCTAGCCACAAAAGAAGGAAAACTTGATACGAAACCCTGTGCGAATCCGTCTGGCCACGTGGCACAGTAGGCCAATTTCCTCCATGTAACTGGAGGAGTCCCGTCTCAGCAGTGGGTCATATATTGGCTGATAAGCAGCAAGCTAATTAAGCATATAAGCAGTATGCTCAACATCATTGCACAACATTTCAAGTAATTTCATCAACAGCTCATTTATCTACACTGTGGTTCATAAGCCTTTTCTACTGAAAATTATAACACTGAGCGAAATTAAATGATTTATTTCGATTTCGGAGGATGATTATAATTAAATAACTTTACGTAATACAACAATAAACTCAAAAAAGAGACTTCAATATTAACTAGCGTAATATTGAAATGTTAAAACTACAAAAAATTCTTTATTGTATATTTAATGTATTGTAATTTTTGTATTTGTCGTACTTGAAAGGCCATAAAGCGACAAAACGTCACGTAAGTTAATATTAATTGAAAAAAAGGAAAAATTTCTTTGCAAAACTACTTATACAATATTACTGATAAGAGCAGTTTACCTTTAATTAACGAACATTCAATACTCAATAATAAATGCAAAACACATAAATTATATTTCCAGAGATACGTGATTTGACGCAGGTTAGCGTAGTAAGTAGTACATTAGAATTAGCATGTGAATTATTTGCTATCTTTACGTCATATAAGGGGTTTAACGTATCACGAGTCACGATCGGAATTGATAAACACAAAATTATATACGACATTGTCATACACTGTCTCCACGCTTGTTTGAGCATGGTGTCACACTTATTGGGAAATCCGCCGTATTTTTCAATGTTTTAAATTGATACCTTTATCTTATTGATGACATGTTCATTATTATTTAGTTTACTTTGAGCACATCAACATGCAAGCAAATGTTATAGTATAATTGATGGTAATCTCTCCACCAAAGGGAAACATTTTTCTCTCAGTATTAATTGCTACTCCCACCTAAATAAATGTCTATTGGAAAACATTAACGTATCGCACTCCACGTGCTTTGATAAAAATACAACTCGACGTCATACTCCAAAGCAATAAGTCCCCGCAAAACAGCTGATAAGCATTCGGATGTGTCTCCCTGACTTAACAATTTGTTCGTGTGGATTATCGCGCCTGAGTCATTATTTCAACGTTGGTTTTGTCACTTTAGAGGTCGTTGCGCGGCCAAAGGCCAATTCAGTTGTTATGAATGGACATTCTTTAGACATTTTAAAATACGCGATAAAGTGTGATTGATACGCTCTATGCTTTGTACGTTTATGCTTCGATAATGGCTTAGTCGGTGCACTATTTTTAGACAATTTCAGTATTTTGTGCATCGGTTTTTGTTTTCGATTGTTTCTACATGCGATTGTCTTGAGGATTCCGTAAATTAATTTGTCTCTCTACGTCATAACCTGATTAGTATTCTTGTTTTTTTATTGTATCATTGAGTTATGTTTTTATTATATTGTTGTACTAGCGACCAACCGCTGTGCTTCATATATCTGTAACTAACTGTCAATCGGTTTTATTACTTAATAAAATCCCATAATGTAATATGTTAATCCAAATATACATAACAAGGTCGCATATGTTACAGTGCCGGAAAGTTCTTACACATGTTTTATCGCTACGAATATTTTTATACTATTGTAATTTCTATTTGAACACTATAAACCTAATTCGTTCAGCCTTCTTATTGTTTCTTGTCTCGTGATTACGATATTTTGTCTTTTCACTGGTTCTACCCCTTCGTTTTTTTCCCGACGTATAGAATATCCAACCAAAGGATAGTATTCCAACTGATATATCCCAATGTATTACTTTTTCATCTATTGGTCTAGTCTATTACAGTAAAAGTATATGTATTTTAAATTATTTTAAATTCTTTAATGTGTGAAAGGACATTTATGATCAGAGAAAGCTCTTGATACACATTTGTCGATAATCTAGTGATAGTTTGCTATTAACTCAAGAAAGTTTGCTACTAACTGTTTTATTCTATCATTATCCTGTTTATTAATTTTGATAGCCATTTGGTTAGTGATCTAGGAGCATACTAACTACAAGCTATTTCTTTTTGGAAACACGACCAGATGGATTGCTCCGCTGACTCGCAATTTGCAGAAAAGCAGCTGGAATCAAATGACATAGATAATTGTCATAGTATGATGGTAAAGTATTGCAGGCTCTCCAGAGGTGCCAAGTCGACTATCGGTACATCGAAATGTTGAAGTGCTTGTATGAAAACGCCACCATGTCAGTCCGACTCCAGGACCAGACCTCGAAACCGATCCAGTTGCAGCGAGGTGTTAGACAGGGAGATGTTATCTCTCCGAAACTGTTCTCCGCTGCACTGGAAGATGTTTTCAAGGTTCTGGACTGGAAAGGGCTGGGCATTAACGTGAACGGCGAGTACATCACTCACCTTCGATTTGCTGACGATATAGTCGTAATGGCTGAGACCATGGAGGGCCTCAATACGATGCTCGATGGCCTCTGTCGAGCCTCCGAACGAGTCGGCCTTAAGATGAACATGGAGAAGACGAAAATCATGTCTAATATCCATGTCCAAGCCACTCCTGTTAACATCGGAGGTTCTACTCTCGAAGTTGTTGACCATTACATTTACCTGGGACACACTGTCCAGTTAGGTAAGTCCAACTTCGAGAAAGAGGTCAATCGTCGGATCCAACTCGGCTGGGCAGCGTTCGGGAAGCTGCGAAAGATCTTCTCGTCCACAATACCGCAGTGTCTGAAGACAAAAGTCTTCAACCAATGTGTGTTGCCAGTGATGACATATGGAACAGAGACGTGGTCGCTCACTATGGGCTCCATCAGAAGGCTCAAAGTCACCCAAAGGGCAATGGAGAGGGCTATGCTCGGAGTTTCCCTGCGAGATCGAATCAGAAATGAGGAGATACGCAGGAAAACCAGGGTCACCGACATAGCCCACCGGATTGCCAAACTTAAGTGGCAGTGGGCAGGGCACATAGCTCGCAGGACCGACGCCCGATGGGGCAGAAAAGTCCTCGAGTGGCGACCGCGTTCCGGAAGGCGCAGTGCTGGTAGGCCTCCCACACGCTGGACCGACGACCTGGTTAAGGTCGCCGGAAAGCAGTGGATGCGGGCGGCCCAGGACCGGCCTTTGTGGAGATCCTTGGGGGAGGCCTATGTCCAGCAGTGGACGTCTTTTGGCTGAAATGATGATGAAAAATGATGGTAAAGAATTTGGCTTACCAGTGAAGCATACATGCTTTGATGAGCTATAGTTAGTGTAATATTCCCTTTGCATTGCGACCGAACGTTTTATTGCAGAATCGTTAACGTTTTTATGATTGTCATCAAATTGAACTATGCGGGAGCGTGTGGGGCATTATGCGGCTGTATTGTAGCGCTGCGGCTAGGCAGGGTCGCCCACGTGAATATGATTCTTAGAGGAACAATTTATTATCCTTCTTTTGCGATGTTCTACTGACGGACACATAGTTCAGCCCATAAATGACCCACTGCTTGACTGCCTCGTTGGTCTAGTGGTTAGATGTGCCGCCTTTGGATCAACGGGTCCCGGGTTCGATTCCGGGGTCAGGCAAGTGTCTTTGTCTAAACCAGAGGCACTGGCTCGGAGTCTGGGTGTCATTTCTATCTATAATATGTATGTATTTACAAAAAAAAAGTATATAAGTAGTTTATCATCCATCTCGTTACCATAACACAAGCATTAAGTTGCTTAGCTTGGGACGAGATGGCGTTGTGTGAAATGTCCAAGGATATTTACTGCTGAGTCGGGCCTCCTCTAAATTCATGGAGGGAAATCAGCCTCCTGTGCCACAATGGCATGATGACGATTGCTTCACGAAAACTATAATCAATAAATTGTCTCCAAAAATTGGAGTAAGTTTCTTCCATACGACTAAGAAGATGCTTAAGCATACGGGCGGTCTGATGGTAAGCGGCTGCCGTCGCCTAAGAATATTTGCGACACCGGACGTGTTACTCACTTCTCGCTGAGACAGTAAACAGTGTTACCATGACGCCGGTAGTAAAGAGTGCCCATGGGTGATGTTCTTTGTCCCGCGGTATTATGTCATCACATATGCCTTTTTTGTGGGGGACTCCTTTTATATGTCGTAAGATGCGACCGGTGTACCCACTAACCTACCACTGTTTTTGACTCGAGTACTCTCACGTACGGGTATCTTTCTTGACTATATTTTGACTAGGCTTCCGCCTATTCTCTGTTTGGACTAGGATATGTTTGTTAAGTCGAAGGAGCTCATGTTAGTGGTTTCAAATTATTAAAACGATAACCCGGTCAAACAAGTCTTGTGATAATTAAATGTGCTATCATCCATCTGTTCGTTGAAAATAATTTATTGGCAAGCTGCAAGTTAATAAGGAAACAACATTGGGATGGCAAGGACAGGTAAATTTAAAACTAGGCTTATCTCGCAACGTGTTTAATTGTGCGGCCCTTAAACTCAACATTGTCTGTATGCATTACAATTTATATGTGCAGCTATAAAAGAAGTTGCAATGGGTTATGAGTTAAATCTTCGAGTTATAATTTTGCTTGTCGCACGCTTGTGAAAATTAATATACTAATATTATAGTTCTGAAAGTATCCATTCCGAATTTTAAACTACTATTTCTCGATTCACTGATACGGGCCTCCTCTAACTACATGGATGGTAATAAGCCTACTGTGCCACGCTGGCCAGAAGAGTTGGCCTCGTTGGTCTAGTGGTTAGATGTGCCGCCTTTGGATCAACGGGTCCCGGGTTCGATTCTGGGGTCGGGCAAGTGTCTTTGTCTAAACCAGAGGCACTGGCTCGGAGTCTGGGTGTCATTTCTATGTATAATATGTATGTATTTACAAAAAAAAATGTATATAAGTAGTTTATCATCCATCTCGTTACCATAACACAAGCATTAAGTTGCTTAGCTTGGGACGAGATGTGGTTGTGTGCAATGTCAAAAAAAAAAAATTTTTCGTGTCAAGTTTTCCTTCTCTTGCGTTACGGTTACTTACTTGGTTACGGTTACGGCCTTGTGCTATGGCCACTCTTACGACACCCTCAGGATGAAATGGGGAGGTGACACTATGTGTTCTAAATTCGTCGCCAAACGGAAAATATAGTAAATTGTAAATTTATTAAAAATTGCAGCACGCAAATTAACCTCAACTCAGACGAAGTCGCGGATAAAAGCTAGTACATAATTTATAAAACACAAAAATAAAACACTGCACATAAATGAAGCATAGAATCCTTCATTGACGTTACTTATAGCGCAACAAATAAGATTTGTCATACTGTTGGGGTATAAATACAAGTTTCATATTGTCTTACATATTGTAATTACTATCGATTATGATCGCAGAAATCGTCGCGCGTGTAATGACGCGGTTCACCAACTCATTCTATTGCCTGGATGTCTTAGGGGACAGGGAAAGGAAATTTGCTTTGAAACACTAGGCGAGAGTAGCTCTGTAGAATTAGCCTCCATAATAGTTTCAATCTGTTCCAACCCGTTTGGCCAGCGTGGTACAGTAGGCTTATTACCCTCCAGTAATTGGAGGAGTCCCGACTCAAGAGTGGGTCATCTATGGCCTAAGTAGTATAGTTTCATTATCATCATCATCATCATTTCAGCCAAAAGACGTCCACTGCTGGACATAGGCCTCCCCCAAAGATTTCCACAAAGGCCGGTCCTGGGCCGCCCGCATCCATCGTTTTCCGGCGACCTTAACCAGGTCGTCGGTCCACCGGGTGGGAGGCGCAGTCTTCCGGAACGCGGTCGCCATTCGAGGACTTTTCTGCCCCATCGGGCGTCGGTCCTGCGCGCTATGTGCCCTGCCCACTGCCACTTAAGTTTGGCAATCCTGTGGGCTATGTCGGTGACCTTGGTTTTCCTGCGTATCTCCTCATTTCTGATTCGATCTCGCAGGGAAACTCCGAGCATAGCCCTCTCCATTGCCCTTTGGGTGACTTTGAGCCTTCTGATGGAGCCCATAGTGAGCGACCACGTATCAACAAGTATAGTTTCAGTATGTCTCAATCTATCCGTATGGTGACCGGTTTAGAATACACAATGTCACCACCCCATTTCATCCTAAGGGTCGACAAAAATAAATGTCAAGGCCAGAAACCTAGCCGCCAGAGATGGAAAATGTGAAACGAGACCCGGTCTGAGCATCGGTCCCGTCTGGCCAGCGCGGCATAGTAAGCTAAATACCCTCCATTTTAGGGGAGGAGACCCGACTCAGCAGTGGGTCATTTATGGGCTGAGTAGTGGTAGTGGGTCTCAATCAGTTACGAGCCATTCATCTACTAATCTTCGAGTATCATTGTCATGCGAGGCGCGTAATTAATGTTAACCTAAAAGCGTTTTTCATCACTAAGCGTAGAAAACAAACTCCTCATTTATAAATCCATTATAGAGCCAGTTTGGACATATGGCATACAGGTATGGGGATCAGCAAGCCACTCAAACATAGAAATCCTCCAGCGTTTCCAGAACAAAGCACTAAAGATTGTGACCAGTGCCCCATGGTTTATACGAAACGCTGAAGTGCATGAGTATCTTAATTAGCACAATACGAGAAGAAATAGAAAGGGCTTGCAAAGCCTATAAACAAAGACTTGGGCTACACGTTAATCACCTCGCGGCGTCGCTATTGAACACCAGCGACTGCGTTTTCCGGCTTAAAAGATCGCGACTGGCTACAATCTAGCCATTTTAATATGAGATGACACATCATTGGATGTGCATATCTCCAAAACAAAACAAATACAAACAACAAATCTGATTATAGCTACAGGCTGATTGCAGATAGAAGAGAGAAAAAAAAACCTAAAAGCGTTTTTGGCAAAAGCATCAAATAGCAACAGGCTCAGTGTTAATGTGTAAGATGACTTGATTTAATTAGTGAACTAGCATGTTGGCGGCTCTAATTATTATGGTCGTGTGTCCAGCTTGCGTACTGAAGTTGCGTCATCGGAGGCGTGAGCTATGACTTCATTTTAAGACACGATGCTACTAATGAGATGTGAAAACCACTGACACAGCACGTCAATGGAAAGAGATGTTATTTGAACGTTTTAGTTGGAGAGATTGTATTTTTTACGTATCAGTCACTATCTTGCCGCGTGGTGACGTGTTTAGAATAGCTAGTGTCATTACCCCATTCCATCTTGAGGGTGTCGTAAGAGCCGGTAAAGATAAGGCCGATAAAAAACTTGATATGAAAGCCTTTGCCAATCCGTCTGATCAGTGTGACACAGTTACCCTCCATGTAACTGGAGGAGGCCCGACTCAGCAGTGGGTCATTTATGGGCCGAGTATTAGTAGTAGTAGCCACTGAGTTCCACAGCCGATGTGTGTTCTCTCTTCTAACTTCACATCATCAAACATACCAAGAAATCAATAATATATGTATTTAAGTAGTTTATTACCCATCTCGTTACCATAACACAAGCATTGGCGGAGTGGTTGACACGGTTGGCGCAGTGGTTGAGCAATCGGCTGCTGCGCAGCATGTCGCGGGTTCGATCCCCGCACGGAAGAAATATTTGTACGACCTACAAGTATTTGTTCCGGGTCTGGGTGTTTTCTATCTATAATATGTATGTATTTACAAAAAAATAATGTAGGTAAGTAGTTTATCATCCATCTCGTTACCATAACACAAGCATTAAGTTGCTTAGCTTGGGACGAGATGGCGTTGTGTGAAATGTCAAAAACAAAAAAAAGTTAAAATGAATGAAAAAGAATGAAATGTCCAAGGATATTTATATTTTATGCTCGGAAACGAATTCAGGGATTTACTTTTATTTGTTTGTTAGATAGAAACTACAGACCGATCCGATGGCGACCCAATAAACCTATTGAAGACTCATAAAAACTACATCGTGTCTATTGCGATGCATAAAACAGCTGGACGTTTATGACCACGCCCAGGACATATATTACTTGTTTGCCCTGAAAAGGTATTCGGAATGGTGACAATTGTGTTGGTCTACTTTTGTAATTTTCGTGTGGTGACGAATTAAGAATACATAGCGTCGGCACCCCATTTCATCCTGAGGGAGCAGACAAAAGATCATGATAAGGCTAATAACCTAACCGCATGATAAGGAAAACTTGATACGAAACCATGTGCCACCCTGTCTGGTCAACGTGGCACAGTAGACCCTGCTTGTAGTTGGAGGAGGCCCGACTCAGCAGTGAGTCATCTATGGGCTGAGAAGAAGAAGAAGAATTGTAAATGGTGAGGGTTGTTTATTCGCAAGTATGCTTGGTCTTTTAAGTCCAAGGATAACTAATTAAGTGTTAAAACTTAGGCATTGATTAGATTCCAGAGAAGTCTGGAGTTGTTTAGGAGTTGTTTATCTAATTAGCGCCGCTGTGTCTAAACTAATATTTGGCCAAATGTTGAACACGGAAAGTTTGTCGTTGTTAGCATAGTTCTACTAATATTATAATTGTGAACGTCAGCGGATAATCATCATCGTCTTATTTCGTAGGGTACATAATACCGGCTCGTCCTCCCAATTCCACCATCTATGTCAGTCGGCACTAGCAGTGGTTGGCACTGGTTTATCGGGTTAAATTGGTACCGAGCCTATTCATCATAGAAATACGTCACAGTAATTGAAAAACAAAAATTCGAGAAAATTTACTTTCCAGATGCATCACAAATTCTATCACAAATTAATTACAAAAGATATGTTTTAATAAGTTCTCTTTCAACATTTAGAGCCCCCGCGCATTAGGCGGCCAGTCGCGCGGCCTGGCCGCATAATGCGTGGGATGGCCGCGGCGCGGCGGCCAATTGGCCGCGTATGTTTCGCGATGTTTTTCGTTGGCCGCCTAATGCGCGCATCTACATACATCGTAGAAGAATTTGCCGCGCGGCCTGGCCGGCTAATGCGCGGAGGCCCTTAATCTTACTACCAAATATTAAAGACAAATAGAGAAACTTCCAGAAAACCCTGCGACTGACATTTGTGTTTCGTCCTATACCTAGTGTATATACAGGCTAAGGTAGTAAAAATGCTGTAAAAGTCAAAGTTAACAATCGTAAGGTTCACCATAAACCTGTGATGGTACATTGGCACGAATACTGCGTAAAAATACTTTTAGCTATGAGGCTGTAATAAAAATTATGCTAATTTGAACAAAATTAAAGTGTGTTGTACTCTTTAAAGGTCAAAGACTAAACCATATTTAGGAGATAACAAAATCCCTCTCGTTCGGTGAATTGTCTACGGGCAAAAAACACAGTTTGTTTCGAAATGAACATAAAAAAACAATATTGTTGGATGAAATTGTTTATAATGCCTCGTTGGTCTAGTGGTTAGATGTGCTGCCTTTGGATCAACGGGTCCCGGGTTCGATTCCCGGGTCGGGCAAGTGTCTTTGTCTAAACCAGAGGCACTGGCTCGGAGTCTGGGTATCATTTCTATCTATAATATGTATGTATTTACAAAAAAAAATGTATATAAGTAGTTTATCATCCATCTCGTTACCATAACACAAGCATTAAGTTGCTTAGCTTGGGACGAGATGGCGTTGTGTGAAATGTCCAAGGTATTTATTTATAAATACACAAATTCGCTATAAGTGCTAATGAAATACAGCAGTGCTCTTTATCACACATGTACTCGTACATACGCTGTCATAGGTATATGGATTGTTACTTCTTAATAACATTTTCTACAGCGTGGTTTCAGGGATCGAAAATATTGGATGTTAGTCCTATAAAATCTATTAAAAAGAAGAACGTAAACATTGCGATTGACTACGTACTAATGAGTGTTTACTCAATCGCAATTACTCACTATATTAGTGTTTAGTTACTTAAATAACCCGTGTTATGGTACCCCTGGAAAGTACTACTAGATAGTCTCAAGCTTAGCAAAAACTAGAAATCTGCTCTTCCGCTCAGAGCTATGATACGTTAAATTAATAACACTTCTCTATATCCTCGGTGGGTAAAAATCGTATACAAAGCAATGGGCATCTTATTATTGACTGCCTTGTTGGTCTAGGGGTGAATGCGCCGCCAGGCAAGGGTCTTTGTGTAAGCCACAGGCACTTGCTCTGAGTCTGGGTGTCATTCGTATTCGTGAATTTCATGTTTGTAAACTGCCCCGCGATACAGGATACAGGTACTTATACGATAATTTTGAAAATGACTTAACTATTCGTTCCATCTTATGCAGTAATAGAAGTGCCATATATTTGCAAAAAAGGAATTGACCCAGTATAAAGTCAAACTACATGACGATGACAAGAAAGAAATAAAATAAATTTTATTTGTCGCATGACCTATTAAATCGTTACAAAGAAAGCAAAAGAAACCGTTAAGTAGTAGCTTCGTACTAAAGAGGCTTGGCGCTGGTTTTCCAGCAGACGACTGTGGGTAACAGATAGCGAGATAATATTCGGTTCCTTCTGAACAGCATGGAATAAGAATGGGAGTGGTGATCACGGGGTGAATGTTCCGAAACGAGGCGTATCGCCAGTGCTGTTACTTTATTCATGAAGTTCTAAACCGCTGGTGGTCGGACGTCGGCTGGACATAGCATGTAGGCCGGATATTGATTAGGTAAACGGGCTATCTTAATAGAACTGAATATGTACAACATTACCTCATGTAGCGGGATTTGTTGTATTGTTTGCAAGAGGATTACAGTTTTTTTTATTGAACCAACGAAAGGTCAGTATTTGAATACGTAGCATAACGGAATGTGCGTGCCGCAGTCAATCTGCAGGTTAAGCAACGTCTGGCCCTGCTGGATGTTGGACGAGTGTTTATGATGTTCATCATTTGCGTGTAATATATAACTTGTTAGCGACCCGCCCCGGCTTCGCACGGGTTGATGAACATCTAAATTTATCAGTGTTTCTCTACAATATTATGGATGTATTATAGATATAAACCTTATTCTTGAAACACTTTACCTATTAGAAAAAAAAACCGCTTAAAAATCCGTTGCGTAGTTTTAAAGAATTAAGCATACATAGGGACGGACAGACGACAGCGATTTTGTTTTTTAATATGTAGTGATGATGATGACTCCGTGCTTCGGAGGTAACGTAAAGCCGCCGGTCTCGGCTGCCATTCTACCATCTATGGCAGTCATTACACGTAGTTAGTAGCGTAAAAACTAACAGCTGGTCTAAGCAGGTAATTACCGGTGGTAACACTACTCGTATATGGGTCGCGCAGATCATAAGGCAAACACTCGCTCCGTGTAACTAGTAGTTAGGTAAAACAGGTCAGCCCGCTGCCGATCCCAATAAAATTGGGAAAGGGCACGTATATATACCGCTTTAGACAACACACATCCTCTAAGACTTTAAGCCTTTTACTACTTTGGTGTACAAGTTTCGTTAAAGTGGTATAATTACATCTTCTGTTTTTGAATTAGTATTTGTGTTCAATGCGCGTGTCTGGAATAGGTACCTTCGGGATATTCCATTGTATTTTCATCGTAGCTCCGGGGTTCCTTATTAATCAAACGCTATATAACTCGGTACAATGCCAGTCCCTTCCCTAGATGCGGTGTATTTGTATGTTATAGCGCCGTCTATTCCAAACTTCCGGACCCGACGAGTGCCGGAATTATTTACTTATAGTCTGTTAATTGATAACGTAAAAGTAATATTAATTGGCCGTGTGGTGACGGATATAGAATACATTGTGTCACCACCCCATTTCATCCAACGCGTGAAACAGTAACAAATATCCACCTTTAAACATACGGACAACCCTTATGGTTGGTATAGCTTTCACGTTCGTAATATAAGTATGTTTGTTAGAAGGAAGTAGGATTAATCAAATACCAATTATGATTATAATATATCTAGCAATATATTTACGCATATCAATATTATACGGAATCTTTCGTTTCTGTTAGAGGGCGGCGTCCTAAATTTATTCGAATTTCTGTACTTAACAAATATTTGTCTTTGGATGGTGTAATTTATATAATTAAAAAAAATCCTCGAATCCATTACTCACCAACGTAAATACTAAGTTCGAAGTTTGTCTTAGCTCTAACAACATTGAATTCCCTTTTCTAAGTTAATTCCGGTAAGCTAGCTTTTCCCGTCGCTCCAGTTAATGCTTTTACTCCGCAAGGCGTTTTGCAGAAGTTTGGCGCTGGTAACCGTTAACTGTGTTACCCTGTTGGATATTAAAAGCTTTCCACTGTATTCATTATTCTGATATAGCCCTAACATTGAATGTCTGAACGTAGTCGACACACCATAAAGGATGACTCACGCTAGACCGTGTCGGGTCCGAGCCGAGTGTCGGCCGTAGCACGGTCAACTAATATTACATATATTTTGTATGAACACACTCACGTTATACCGAGCGGCAACCGAGTGCAACCGAGCAACGGACAACGCTCGGAAACAACAACAGTTACAACACTGATTTTTCTCGGACGAGTATACTGTATCACAGCGCAACGATGATTGCCCGGTCGAGGCCCGTCTTAGTAATTTCAGACACGGAACCGGCTCGGTGACCGTGCTACGGCCGACACTCGGCTCGGACCCGACACGGTCTAGCGTGAGTCATCCTTTAAGCCTACATTTCAGCACTAGCAATATTATAATTGCCTTTTGACATGCTTTTGACGTTTATTACAAATCTTGCTTCAATATCCTTTACGTTCTTAAGAGCTGTATCATCTGAAGTAACATCTTAACTTTATAGTGAAAATTGGATACTAATTCCTAAAACACTGATGAAGTCTTTGTAATGATGCTGCGTTACAAAAAAGCCAAATAGGATACATCGTATGCGAAAATAATTGTTTTAAGATTAGTGGTGTACTTGTTACACTCGATATTGATGATAATTGAGCTAGAGACAAATATTTGATATGAAACAGTAGGTAGATATGAAACAGTAGGTAGTGATAGATAATATCAATTAAAATGAAGAATTAAAAAAACGCTCATTTACTTAGTATTACACAATTATCTAAATAATCAACATCTATGTCCTGGCCCACTCTAGTCCACTGTTAGACATTTGCCTCCCCTAAAGAGCGCCATGGTGTCTACAGTTTGAATCTTTATTAACTTAATAAATAAATCGTACATTTCACTTGTAACATTTACTCGGAATTGCAAATTATGTTGTGCTTGTTTGCTCATCTCTATCTATAAGTAAGATTACTTTAAATGAAGACTTGTTTTTGACTATCAGTCAACTAGTTCAGAGTTATTTAGGTTTTTAAAGCTTTTCAGTCTTCCATGACCCAAATAAAGATAAAATCTATACAAATAAATAAAATTGCAGTGTCTGTTTGTAATAATGAAATAACAACGTTTTACTAAATGCGTAAGTATTTAAACACAGTACATAGACCAAAATAACATTTTTTGAAATTTTTGTCTGTCTGTCTGTTCCAGCTAATCTCTGGAACGGCTGGACCGATTTTGACGGGACTTTCACTGATAGGTAGCTGATGATATAAGGAGTAACTTAGGCTTTTTTTAGACTAGCTTCGCCCCGCGGCGTCACCCGCGGATAACATCACACCCGTGCGAAGCCGGGACGGGCCAAGCGTGATATAAAAATGATTAATATAATTCATGTAGGTATAGAAATTTCTTACTTTAGAAAAGGAAATAAAAAGGACGTAACATAACCTTAATGACAACAATAGGCTGATGTTGATAAATTGAAAAATAGTGACGAAGCATAATATTGGTGTTAATCTGGTGTAATGAAATGAAAGTTATATTCAAGGGATTCTAAACTACAGTGCTGTTATATGTTAGGTATATAAATAAATAAAATATATCCTTGGACATTTCACACAACGCCATCTCGTCCCAAGCTAAGCAACTTAATGCTTGTGTTATGGTAACGAGATGGATGATAAACTATATACATTTTTTTTTGTAAATACATACATATTATAGATAGAAATGACACCCAGACTCCGAGCCAGTGCCTCTGGTTTAGACAAAGACACTTGCCCGACCCGGGAATCGAACCCGGGACCCGTTGATCCAAAGGCGGCACATCTAACCACTAGACCAACGAGGGCCAATAGACTAAAGGCAGAATGATCAAGTAAGGATCTACAGGATGTAACATAAAGCATAATTTAAGAAAACGTTTTAGACACAGAATTGCTTTTATTGATTACCTCTAGGCCCTCACTTCGGATGGCTATACATACATGTTTTTTTACACTCTGTATAGTGTGATTGGAGTAATACCAAATACTTCTGTACTTACTACCATCAGGTGAAGTGATATTTGATGAATTCTATATTTGAAAATATTTGTGTTAATGCCTAAGTTGCACAACGTCTAACGGGCATAATTACTGGTGTAAGAATCCATCGATCAACAGCGCTGACAGCACTAGCGATGTTTCATCCAGTTGGCTCAAGGTTGGCACAATGTTTGTATTAAGTTTTCCTTCTCTTGCGGCAAGGTGGTCTGCCTCTTGCGTTCCTATAGTCGCCTCTTACGACACGCTGAGGATGGTATGGGTTGGTGACCAAATGTATTTTAACATGTGGTGAGGCCACGTCGAAACGTGTTAATATTTCATAAAGACGTCGAAAAAAAAACCCTCACGCTGGCCAGACTGGCCAGACAGACGGCTAGGTTATTAGCCTTGGTTTTTCTTTAGCCGGCTCTTACGACACCCGCAGTATAGAATGGGATAGCGACACGATGTGTTCTAAATCCGCCACCACACAACTCACCCGTCTCCGGATAAAGTAATCGTATTTACTTTTCGTACAGTCCTCGCCAATCTTTATGGCCGCTCTGAATGTAGCATTATGCTGCGCACAACACAAAATCGGGTATCAGCGGGACGTACGCGGGGTGGGGAGGTAGGGCACGCCCGCTCGCGCCGTTTTTCACCCGCAAGCGTCCTCGCCGCCCGCGTTATATTGTGAGTGAGCTACGTTCGTGTCACTATCACTACATACATATTAAAAAAACAAAGTCGCTGTCATCTGTCCGTCCCTATGTATGCTTAAATCTTTAAAACTACGCAACGGATTTTGAAGCGGTTTTTTAATAGATATAGTGATATCATGATTCAAGAGGAAGGTTTTTAAGTACATATAATACATTGATAATATTTTAGAGAAACACTCATAAATTTAGAGGTTCATCATTGCACCCGTGCGAAGCCGGGGTGGGTCGCTAGTTGCTAGTTGTTATAAAATGTACGATGCGCAAGAGCCATAAAGATTGGCGAGGACTGTACGTATGTAACGTTGACCAACCATTTAAAACAACCGTCATGTAAGGTTTGAACTTACAGTTGGGAGGCGAGGTCCTGAAATTGATAAGTGAGATGACCAATATTTATGAAACTATTCGAGATATGGCCATTTTAAGGTCGCAGCAATTTTAACAACATGCCAGATATCGTGGCATTATTAATCAAGCTGAAGTATCATTTACAGCTGTCGTGTAAGTACCTATCGGTTATTGGAACCCCATCCGGCCATGTCCGATGGCTATTCCCGGGGGCAGTGTATTGCAAATTGGATGCCTCTCCAATTTGTCGCGGCCAGACAACCGCGCTGGGTACTAGTGTTGCTGCGTAGAATATAGCCAAACAACTTAATTATAAATGTTTTTTTTATCTTTTATTCGTTTTCTAATTATCAACTTTAGCGTCGCATGGTGCTAACGATGGAGCACCTTCTTGTTAAATCAGCTATCTGCCAGAGAAAGTCTCGTCAAAATCGGTGCAGCTATTTCAGAGATTAACAGAAACAGACAAAAGTTGAAAACATATTGTGGTTATTTTAATAATACACACAGACTCCAATTTTATTTATTTGTATTTTCCGAGATAAGCCGAATACAAAGACAAACAGGCATAAAAATAAAAATAAAATATTTTTTTGGTATATATGTGCCGTGTACCAAATACTAAATATGTGCATTTAGTAAAAAGCGATTATTTTTATAATACCAACAGACACTCCTATTTTATTTATTTGTATAGATTAGATGGTAACACCGCGTGGTTTTTAGGGGCGTACCGGGACTTAATTTTGCCAAGTCCATATTAAAAAAAAATCCAGACTAATTGAGAACCTCTTCCTTTTTTGAAGTCAAGGTTAAAAATACGGTTACTCTTACCACTCGAAGAGAAGGAATACTTTGTATGAAATCCTGTGTCCATCTGGCCAGCGTGTCAAGGTACACTTTATTGACATCATTTCAGGGTTTAAATGACCTACTACTCAGTAGGGCCTCCTCCAAACTCATGAATGGATATTGGCCTATTGTGCGCGACACGCTGGCATCAGGGTTTGTATGCAGTATTCCTTCTCATGCGGCTAGGTGAAATGCCTATTGCGTTATTCTAGTCGCCTCTTACGACACCCTCAGGATTATATATATTGGTGACATTGTGTATTTTGTATCCGTCACCACGTGGGAAAAGGGCCCAACTCAGGTATGTCAGCAAACAATTAGTTTGTCATTTATTGTTTTAGCTCCGATATACGTGCTGTATCATTTACTGAAGCTGTGTACACTCGTAATATTACGCTATCTTTATAGCGAGTCATCTCACAATGACACGTATAGCTTTGTCTCAAGAATTAACTAAATTACTTGTTTTATTTTTTTATTTATTTATTATAGTGGCCCGCCCCGGCTTCGCCCGTGCAAAGCGGGGGTGGGTTATACATATAAACCATCCCCTTGAATCACTCTATCTATTAAAAAAACCCGCTTCAAAATCCGTTGCGTAGTTTTAAAGATTTATGCATACATAGGGACGGACAGAAGAATGCGACTTTATATATTTATGATTTATTGCCCTGGGTCATGGCGACTTTGCTATCTTTTACGATTTGAATGATTACGTAATGCATTATTTTTATAACCCTACGTGATAGTTATTATTTTGTGTTTGCCGTTGCCTGTGAAAATTAAGTCAAGTTCAAACATTGATCTTTTCGTCCACAATACCGCAACCAACCAATGTGTTGCCAGTGATGACATATTATTCGTGGTCGCTCGCTATGGAATCCATCGGAAGGCTCAAAGTCAGCCAAAGTGCAATAGAGAGGGCTATTATCCTGCGAGATCTAATAAATAATAAGGAGATACGCAGGCAAACCAGGGTCACCGACATAGCCCCCAGGATTGCTAAACATAAGTCGCAGTGGGCAGGGCAAATAGCGCGCAGGACCGACGCCCGATGGGGCAGAAAAGTCCTCGCGATACGACCGCGTTCCGAAAAGTGCAGTGTTGGTAAGCCTCCCACACGGTGGACCAACGACCTGGTTAAGGTCGCCGGAAAGCGATGGATGCGGACGGCTCAGGGCCGGCCTGCGTGGAAATCCTTGTGGGAGGCTTATGTCCAGCAGTGTACGTCTATTGGCTGAAATTATAATGATGATGATGATGAACCAACATTGAATATCTCAAACGACCCCCGATACAACTAGAAATAACCTTGAAACGGCTGAACGGATTTTGATAAGACATGTCTAAGAACCACCGCTAGTAAATCTGCTTCACTACATAGTATAAAACAAAGTCGCTGTCGTTTGTCCGTCCCTATGTATGCTTAAATTGGATTTTGAAGCGTTTTTTTTTAATAGATAGTGTGATTCAAGAGGAAGGTTTATATGTATAAAACATCCATAATATTGTAGACAAACACTGATAAATTTAGAGGTTCATCATTGCACCCGTGCGAAGCGGGGGCGGGTCGCTAGTTCAAATCGTCGTTCAGTCGTCGTCTAGCAATAGCAAGCGACACACGTCACGCAGTCACAAATCTTTCTACCTATTTTCGAAATACCCTAACATGGCAAAGTGCGATAAGTGTAATAAAAATATTACGAAATCTACACCAGGGTTGGAATGCAGCAAATGTGAAAAAGTTGTGCACCTTAACACCAAGTGTAATGGATTAACGAACAAGCAAATAACAGCATTAAAAGCAGCACCAAGCTTGGAGTGGACATGTCCAGAATGTCAGCATGAAACTCCAAGACGAAGGTCTTCAATTATTATACCAGAAGAAGAAACTGATGATGAGGACGATCATCCGGCCCAAATTCAGACCAAAAAATTACTGGCCAACATATCCAAAGAAGTTGAAAAAGCTATTTCAAGAGAAATGTCTCAACTGAACGACTCCCTTCAGTTCCACAGCAATAAGCTAGATGAAGCCATAGAGTGTATCGAGGCCTTCAAAAAAACCATAAAGGCCCTGGAGCGTAAGAACACGGAGCTAACTGGTGAAAATAACAACCTCAAAACCCGTGTTGGAGCTTTAGAGCAACGGCTGCATGAATATGAACAGGAAAAGCTATCCAAATCAATTGAGATTGCAAATGTACCGAACCAAAACATTGAGGAAGCTACCTTCGTTATAGAAAAAGTGGCATCCAATATAAATCAGCCTAAGTCTGATGTAATAGGTGCACGTAGAGTGTATGGAAGAAAAGATATACCGGCAAGCATTATAGTAGACCTAAAAGATGTTGATGTACAGGAAAAATGGCTGGCGGCGGCCAAAAATATTAAAATATCTGTAGCAGATGTACACCCTAAAGAAAAAGCCAATAGCAATTCCGTGTACATTCGAGAAGCAATGACGAAAATGAACAAGCAAATTCTGTGGAACGCCAAGCAAGAACTAAAAATGAAACAAGACTACAAGTATGTATGGTTCAAACGAGGAATGGTCAAAGCTCGTAAAGATGAAGGGGAAAAAACAGCCAACATCAGGTCACTGGACGATATTTATGCTATTGTCAACAATAAAGCTAAGCGTATTAATCACCTAAGACTATAGGTAATTACCCACTAATTGTTATTCATAACCTTAAACTCGCAAAATGATTGATTTCGATGATATTAAGGAGATAACGAACTGCACAAACATTAATGATTTTTTAGAAAGTGTACCTAACATTAAATTGAACCTTTTATGCATGCATGTAAATATACGGTCTATACTAAAAAACTTTGCATCTCTAGAACAATATATTTACACATCGAAAAAGTCTATTGATATTATCATACTAACAGAAGTTAATATATCAGACAGTATCAGTTGTTTGTTTCATCTAAATGGCTATCAAATGTACACAGCACTACGTGAAAAACGAAGGGGGGGAGGGATTATACTATACATCAAAAACAAACACAAATGTAGTATCAAAACCACTAGGACATATTACTACGAAAGTATAGTGTGTACAATAACTACGTCATCTAACTACTCAGCAAAGTTAATCGCAATATACCGTCCACCCAGCAATAGCAAAAGCCTGTTTATTAACGAACTTCAAAACACACTCAATAAGTTCACTAAACACTCGGAATTATACCTACTAGGAGATATCAATATAGATTTAAAAGCAGACAATCCTATAAAACATAAATACATAAACATGTTGCACGGCCTGGGCCTTATGGGTGGGATCACTGATTACACAAGAATTGAGATTTCTAACGATAAAATAACCAAAACATGTATCGATCATATTTTTGTCCGATCCCGCTCACAAGACCTATACACCGCGGTAGTCGGCACTGCACTGGCCGATCACCGCGTGACAGTAATCGCTTGCGCTGGCGCTGTGGTGAACATGACACAGGATGTTACAAAATATAAAACTTGTATAAACAATAAAAAACTCATTGACTCATTAAATGAAGTTAACTGGGAAGAAAGTAAAAACATTAAATGCCCTTTATCACTATACAACTATATACACACCAAATTCAAAGAATGCTATAAACAATCAGAATACAAAAAAATTATTAAACACAGTCATGCCCGTAACAACAATAATTGGATTAACCAAAGAGTCATCAAGGCATGTGACTACAGGGATAAGCTTTATACTAAATGGATAAAAGATCCAAATAACTTAATACTAAAACAAAATTACAACAAATCTAGAAATTATGCCAACATACAAATCCGTAAAGCTAAAAATAATACTATAAAACATGAAATTGTAACAAATAAAAGTAACATAAGACACATATGGCAAATCCTGAATCAAATTACTGGACGAATAAAGCAGTCCATAGACAAAGTGTTAGAAAACTCATTCTTAAAAAATAACAATACTTGTATGGACATTGCTAATAACTTTGCAGAAACATTTGATAAAAGTTTAAAACAAATCATTCCTCAATGTACCACACCTTTACTTAATACACAAACATACAAAAACCAGGCTAATGTCACCATGCGCTTTAAACAAGCTGATGCAAGTTCCGTGGAAAAGATAATAAAATCATTAAATTACAAAAAAAACCCTGGAATAGACGGTATAAGAACGATAGACATAAGAAGGATATGTACAAAAATAAAATCGGTTATTGCAAATCTAATAAATGCTAGTATTAACGCCAGCAAATATCCAAATTTACTTAAAACGGGTATAGTAAGACCAATACATAAAAAGGGAAGTAAAGTGGACTACGAAAATTACAGGCCGATAACAATATTACCAACCATAGATAAAATAACGGAAAAATATATAAGTAAACAGATATACGACTTTTACGAAAAAAACAACATTTTAACTAACAAACAATACGGCTTCCAACCACACAAAAATTCTACACAATTGTTATCAACATTTACAGATAGCATATACAAACATTTAGACGAAAGAAAGCACGTTCTGGTAGTGTTTATAGACTACAGTAAGGCGTTTGACACTCTTAGACACTGCACATTGCTAGAGAGCCTAAACGAGAGTGGAATTAGGGGAAACCTACTTAAATGGTGTGGGGACTATCTTAAGGATAGAAAGTACGTAGTCAGAATAAATGATGCGGACAGTGCTTCTGTACGGGTGACTGAGGGCACAGCACAAGGTTCCGTCATAGGCCCGTTACATTACCTCACTTATGTTAACAGCTTAGCAAACAATATTAAAAAATGTGAAATCTATCAATTCGCCGATGACACATGTCTGGTAGCCGTTGGTCGTAGTGTGGGTGAAGCTTTGGAATTGCTACAACACGATTTTGATATGTTAACTAAATGGTCACATGATAACGGTTTAGTATTAAACGCAAATAAAACTAAATTAATGTATATCAGTTCAAATCAGAACAGAAGCGTTACAACACCCATACTAAAAGCTTTATGTCATGAATGCCTGCACAATACCAAAAATACAATGCAGCCCCTATCTTGTTTGTGTAAGATCATAGAAGTCGTCGAAAAACACACTTATCTAGGACTGACAATAGACAACCGACTCTGCTGGAAAGAGCATATTAATAACGTAAGCAATAAATTAAGAATTATTTTGGCTAAATTTTCTATAATTAAATACAAACTACCGTACCGAACACTTTTACTACTTTACAAATCACTAGCAGAGTCTGTAATATCCTATGGTCTATCTAGTTATGGTAGAACATATAAAACCTACCTTGACCAAATATATTCACTTCAATTACGAATTTTAAAAACCCTTGTTCCAAATAATATTAAAAAGAAATATGAAAATAACTACCACCATTTATTCAATTTTTGCAACATCATTCCGATACATGATAAGGTTAATATGACACTTCTAAAAGAAGAATTTTTCAATTCCAACTTAAAGCAAACAAAAATACCGAGTCTCAATCAAAGAAGCACTCGTACAATCACTAGCGGTAAACTAATTCTACCAAAATACAGAAATTTATATGGAAAAAGAACACTGATATATCTCATACCCTGGCTCATTAATCAATTACCAACTTCATTAAAAGACAAAATTACACAAACAAACATTAAAAATACTTTAAAGAAATATTATTTACAAAAAAATCGTACTTCATAATTAATCAGCATAACATGCAAAAGATTTGGGAGCAACCTGTATTCTTTTTATTACACACAAATTCGCAAGACTTTTATCGAATATACTACCCACCATTAATATAATATTTTGTAATTCTGTTTAGTTTTTAAGTACCTTCATATTGTAAGAAAACTATTGCGTGATTACTTTGTGAGAAGATCTAGTTTTAAACGACGATACTAGCGCACAGAAAAGCTCGAATGAGTTTATGTTGCGCTATTCCACTCAATGTAACCAATCTATGTATTTGCTACGAATAAATAAATAAATAAAAATAAATAATAAAATAAGTTGAAACTTTTTTAACATAAAATGTAAACTACTACTACTATTCAGCGCAAATATGACCCACTGTTGCCTCACAGTAGGCTAATTACCATGTAACCGGAGCAGGCTGGCTAGATGGGTTTTGTATCAAGTTTTCCTTCTCTTTTGGCTAGGTTATCGGCCTTGATATATCCTTTTGTCAGCTCTTATGACACCCCCAGGATGGAATGAGGTGGTAATTTCACCATAAATTACCCACTACTAAGTCGGGCATCCTCCAAATTCACGGAGGGAGATTAGGCTATTGTGCCACGCTGCACTACGAGTTGGCGCAGGGTTTTTATCGATTTTTCCTTTTCTTGCGGCTAGGTGATCCGCCTCTAGCGTTCCTATAGTCGCCTCTTACGACATCCTCGGGACGGTATGGGGTGATGACACGATGTATTATAATTCGGTCAGCACACGGACTACGTTCGTTTTTAATGCATATTTTTTACACTAGCTATTGTGCGCGGCTTCGCCCGCGTGGGCTTCGAACCCGTGCTTATCTCTGTGAATATTTTTTATGAACATAAAAGCGGTTATTGTGACTAAACTATGATAGTTAGATATGTGCTCTCGTGGACTTTTTGTAGATCTTTATAAGACCTACAAACCCGTAGTACATCATTTTGTTCTATTGTCAATAGTTTTTGCAGCGCATGCATAAATAGGTTTTCGATTTTACACCTTGGTTTACAAAATCGCAATTTTCATACGTATCCCTAATTCTTATGAAAATAAAATTTCTAACACTGAAAGATTTTTTGAAATCGGACCAGTAGTTCCTGAGATTAGCGCGTTCAAACAAACAAACAAACTCTGCAGCTTTATATATTAGTATAGTAGGTACAGATAACTCGACCATCACGTGCCTAGTTGTTTTTATCCTTATCAGTTTTATGACTGTTTTATGTTTATTTGAGTGGCAATTAAGTTTTCATATTTGCCGTCTTATTCATTGATATTCTTTTATTTGTGGGTCAACAATACTATCCTGAAGATATCGTAAGAGGCGACTAAAGGAACGCAAGAAGCATATCACCTAGCCCCAAGAGATGTACAATTTGATATCAATCCGCCTGACCAGCGGGGCACAGTCCGTTTGTCGTGTGTTTCTCTCATCTGGCGAACTTGCTCTCACTATGCTGTTTAGTACTTTTTGTAAACAAACCCATTGATTTGAAAAAAAGCAACAACAGAGTTTCTTGCCGGCTCTTCTCTGTAGAGCAGCATTCCGAACCAGTGGTAGTTTCAGCATGAATTAATCTCAAAAACTCAAAATTAACTTTATTTTACGTAGTTTTTAACCCCCGACGCAAAAAGAGGGGTGTTATAAGTTTGACGTGTCTGTCTGTCTGTCTGTCTGTGGCGTCGTAGCTCGCGAACGGATGAAGCGATTTCAATATAGTTTTTTTTTATGAAAGGTGAGTTACGGGCGAGTGTTCTTAGAATCATCATGTTTGATGAAAATCGGGTGAGCTGTTTATAAGTTATGAGGGGAGAAAGTGGGGAAGAATAACCGAATGTCTGCAAATATAATCGAGTGGGGTCCCAAATGAAAGCGCATCACGTGCAATTTAACAAAATCTAAATTATAATAAGTGTGTACCTATAAAAAGTATAAAATAAAAATTAAATTAAAAATTTTAATCAACCCCCGACACAATAACCTTTAAAAAGTAAAAAATAAAAATAAATACTTCGCGTTGGGGGACCAGGGGTCAGGTAATAAATAAGTCGGGGGTTTATTAAAATTTTTAATTTAATTTTTTTATCACAAAACTCTTATACATTGTCATATTTACAGTTACCATTATCATCATCTTACGACCCTAAATGTGGGTGGACGTAAGGGTTGTGGAAGATCAAGAGAGATGGATAGATTGTAAGCATGAGAAATTGTGTATGAAAGGTGTGACTGTAGATATGACGGCTGATAGGCGTGTATGGAGACTACCACCTAGCGTGGGACAGGGGTCGTAAGATGATGATAATGGTAACTGTAAATATGACGATTTATAAGAGTTTGTGATAAAACCTACGTAAATAAAGTTAATTTTGAGTTTGAGTTTGGTTGTGTTTTATTTATTGGCTGAAACGATGATTATGAATGTCTTAAGCATTGTAAGCAAACACTATTGGCAGTAATCGTAGATATAAAGCCGTAGTGCGTGCAAATAAATGTTGAAGCAATACGTTATTTCGGTCCCGATTTGTGTGTGTCGAGAATTTTCCGACATCACTAACCGCTTTACGTCCGTAGAAACGGATCGGTATTGTTTCTGCTGCTTCGTTTTATTTTCGTAGTAATTGCTCCAGATTAATTGAATTTTAGGCTTGGAATTCGGCCTACTATCCTCAGCCTCCATTCCGAGGAGAAAGAAAAATGTTGATAGGGATTGTATTAACTGGAATGTCTCTGCGTACTTTTTTCAGGATTTATTTAACGCGTTTCCAATACTGATTTTTCTGGTTTATTATCAACTTGCTATACCCTGAGCGCATTGTTACGCCACTGACTAATATAAATTTGAAGAAAAGACATTACATATATATATTGTCCAGAAACGTTCGTGGGATCATGCCCAACACTTTGCTGAAGATCATCACATGATCAGATGCATAGTTTACAATTCTCTTTAAGACATGCAGACAAACATATTTATATATACGAGAAGAACATTACATTGTGGAAATGTGGGAGATGTAGCTTTAAATGGTCGTATAGGTTTCTGTAGCAGTATTTACATACTTAGTACATAGTATACGATTGCTTTGTTATAAGCAAAGCAATCGTTTATACTTTTTTATGATCCTTGCCTTGTATATTTATTGTGTGATGGCCTATTGATATGATAATTTAAACACTAAAGTACATTAAAGATAACATGCCAAATTTATGGAAATTGTCTTACACGAAGTCTCTAGGGAATTTCTAGAGTAGAGAGGATAACATAGCAGCTTAAATTGGAGATGAGGCCGAAAACCGAAGCCAAATAATACCATCCTTGGCTGGTGTTGTGCTCGTGGGTAAGGTCGCAGAGTTCCTTTTGCTGCCAGCGTTATCTTACCGTCCCTTAAGCCACGTGTTCCATTACGTCCAGCTTTTATAAAAAGAATATAGTTGATAAATTAATTAATAAACTCTAACCGACGCAGTGAATTAGATATGTTTTTTTTCTCTAAAGGGTGATTACCATGTTTTGGATATACAGCATTATAGTAGTACTTTTTTTTAGTATTTATGGGTGCATTGTAGTATAGTATAAGCTAGTACTACTACATACTAAACGACTGGATTGAGTGTATGGGGTCTACGACCGACCGTGAGACAAAGGCCGATATATGATGATCGTAGTTTTGAACATGACGATTTCTAAGAGTTTTGTGATAAAACCTAATATATATAAGTATTGTAGTTAATATATTGTTCATCTGGTTATGGATCACATAAAAACAGTAAAACACTGATAATGCGTTGGAAATTGCGAGTATCAGTGCAATTAACAAAGGTATATTAAAAAGTCGCTCACCAGATTTTTATCTTTCCTTCTAGTAACGCTAGATCTAAACTGAGACTAATGATACTGGCATAGTTTTCAGTTTTTTAAGTTTCTGGAGGCTTTCTCTCACTTAAATTGATCCAATAATACCCCGACATTCACCTCCATTAACACTCAAAAAACCGAGGAGCTTGAACCGTTCTTTATCCACTTTGGAGTTCTCGGAAAGTGTCTTATCGGGCTTTAACGCTTAAGAGGGCTTTTCTTGAATTTGTGAAGATAAGTACTTCAAAGGCGTCTATATCTTTTATGCTTTAGTTATTAGGATGTGGTTTTGTTTACGTTACGGGTGCTTAAGGAAAAATAGTGATTAACGAAAGGTGATTCTCTTCTCGTGGTTTCTTTTTCGGAAGATAATATTCTAAAAGAGTTGTTGCCTTGCCTAGCACAACTTTTTTATCATCCCTTAGTGCTTATTGTTTGCTAAAACTCTGTTACACCTATCGATGTGACTCTAGAAACGTACGCTTTGGTAGAATATAAAGAAATGTATAGGATTGACATTGACAGGGCGTGTCCGATCTCGTTCATTTGTTTTTCTATTCTACCAAAGCTTGCGATACGAAAGCCACTTGGCTACAGGCCCAGAATATTGTATGTATTCGAATAGGATTTTTCTGGCACCAGAAAATTGACGACATGTTCGTTAGACACTTAACTTTAATAATTTTAGAGAATTCACTTATTACATACATACATACCAGACCTTTCTAATTGTGCATGGCGCGGCGACGTTTACCTATTGGGTTCAGTGAACGCCCAAGACTGGTCTGGTTTTTCATAGGATGCCTATTCCCTACAGCCCTATAGGACCAGTGCGTATATTTGTAATTTAACCACAGGCTCTTTTGTTCAACAGAGGAGGAGTGCTACCACTGCATGGCGAGCTTGGTGGCGTCCAAGGAGAAAATGTTCATCACACAGACCAAGCTGCACAACGAGGTCACCTGGAAGACTGTTATGCAGATCGCCAAGAAACATGCCGTAAGCACCCTTTTATGCAGACCTGTCGTCTTCTGCACCTTTTCTCAATTTTATTGGGCTCGGTACCAGTCTAATCAGGTTTGGCTACCTACAAGTATTTACACTGAGGAGCAATTGCCGTGATCTATGACCCTGCATGTGGGACCGGCTTTTGATGCCGTTTGAAGCAGATCGGATGTTATAAATGATTGAACACCCAGCAGGCTTTGTTAGCTAGCTGGTAGCTTTTATCACAAAACTCTTATAAATCGTCATATTTACAGTTACCATTATCATCATCTTACGACCCCTGTCCCACGCTAGGTGGTAGTCTCCATACACACCTATCAGTCGTCATATCTACAGTCACACCTTTCATACACAATTTCTCATGTTTACAATCCATCCATCCATCTCTCTTGATCTTCAACAAACCTTACGTCCATCCACATTCATGCTGAAACTACCACCTGTTCGGAATGCTGCTCTACAGAGAAGAGCCGGCAAGAAACTCTGTAGTTGCTTTTTTCAAATCAATGGGTTTATTTACAAAAAGCACTAAACAGCATTAAACACTAAACAGTTCGGGCAGACGAGAATCGACGTCGGTTTTAGTGGGTAGGTCGTGGCCCAATTTACGTTCTCTACGCGCCTCTACGAGTCCCACATAACCTGGCTAGGATCTCCGACGTAAAAAAAAAAGTTCTATATATTCAATTTTCATGTCGTCAATTTCGCCGTATTTTAACGTAAATTTATTTATCGGAAGTAAGTTAAGCCCCTCGCCCATCGTTGTTAGTAGTTCACTAATAAAATACGCAAGTACTTGTAAGTAAACACGCTTATCGGGATGTCGCGTGTTCTGACCTTTTTACAATCGCGGCAATAAATTGGAATTTTAAATCGACCCTTAAGGTGCTTACAAAAGTTTTTTAAACTGATGTTTCGTTAAGGCTGTCCATCACCTTAGCCGATAAAACTACTACCTTACACCTTCTCATTTTCATGGAGGGACATTACGAAGACATAACATTTTTTTATTTAGCGGCTATTTCATCTGCCTGGCTATGTAGTTCCTTTTATCGTCTCGTCGAAAAATAAAGGGATACATTGGGTTTGTAACACTATGTAACCTATGTCAGACAACACCCATATAAGATACTACCTAATAGTCACCGCATAATGCATGAATTTATGTATACAATTCCAACTATACTTTGTTGTCGTGCCGTCCAAGTTAGGTCAAATCCACTTCCAAGAAGCATTTCTACAACTTTCTATTGTACTCGTATGTGTGGTATATATCTTTAAACTAAACCCCTTCACTGGGTAAAACCTATATCGCGGAGGCTGTTCGCAATCATGTAATTAATAAAAACACCCAGTCTCGGAGCAAGTGCCTCTCGTTTACACAAAGACATTTGCCGGACCCCGGAATCGAACCGGGGATCCGTGATCCAATAGCGGTACATCCAAGCCCAAAAACCAACTGCTTCATCTATTTATTTATAATCCCTCAGGAACCTAAAGTTTTAAACCTTGAACAACCTATTGTACAAATCTTCTATATGTGTATACTGTAAGAACTTACTTGTTAAATGTGCACTATAGAGTTATCTATCTATCAAATGTCAAACAAGCCAATTCACATATTTTTTTTAAAAAACCTAACTTTTGTTGTCATACCCTTAAGCGGTCGCGTGACATGTGACCACAAGACATAACATTGTGTCACGCAATGCTACTAGTACAGTTAAAGTATTTTTTTGTAAAGAAAAAAACTAGCCACGTTTTTCTTCTTTTTTATTAATGTAGGTATGGTAAGTAAGTAGGTATGGTATATTTTTATAAATGTAGGTATGTAGGTACGACTGATAGGTGTGTGTGGAGACTACCATCTATAGTGGCACATGGGCCATAAGACGGTAATGGTATTTAGAAATATGACGATTTATAAGAGGTTTGTGATAACACCTACGTAAATAAAGTTCCTTTTGAGTCGAGTTATTTGTCATCTAAAACTGTGTCGTTCTTTTGTCAGTCTTTCTTTGAGACGCTTCGCGCCTTTTACTCCGTGTCGTGCCGGATTTAGAATACATAGTGGCACACCACCCTATGCGATTCTGAGGATGTCGTAAGAGCCAACAGAAGGAAATGATCTGGCTGTAAGTCAGGGAAATCTTGATACGAAACCTAGCCACAGTAGGCTAATTACCCTCCATGTAATTAGAGGAGGTCTGACTCAGAAGACTCATGTATGGGCTCACGGGTTTTGATCATAACCGGTGTAGAGCTCTCATAAGAAGTGGTTACTTCAGTCTGGCAAACCGTCAGTTTTGGGCAGTATTCACCGCATACCAAGCCTCGACAGTCCCAGTCCATATAACCTTTTTTTATAACGCTAAATATAATGGCGGTCCGTGTGGTGTGGATTTAGAATACACAATGCTACCAACCCATACCGTCTTGAGGGTGTCGACTAAAATAACGCAAGATCACCTAGCCGAAAAAGATGGAAAACATGATACCAACCCTGTGCCTGTTGCCAGCGTGGCACAGTA
The DNA here is from genome assembly GCA_905475355.2 of Clostera curtula. Classification (NCBI taxonomy): domain Eukaryota; kingdom Metazoa; phylum Arthropoda; class Insecta; order Lepidoptera; family Notodontidae; genus Clostera; species Clostera curtula. The sequence goes on along the minus strand of FR997796.1, from coordinate 19,265,808 downwards.
GGCTAATTCCCTCCATGAATTTGGTGGTGGCCCGACTCAGTAGTGGGTCATTTATGGGCTGAAACGAAATAGAAAGGCATCAGTATTTACCAAGAACTTTCTAAATTTTATACGTCAATTAAATTTAAATAAGCGCTCACTTTCAAGACAGTCGTTGCTTGGTATACCAGCATGAATTTGTGCATCACACAAGAATAACAAGAATAAATACAAAGTATGCAGATGCTAAAGGATATAATAGAAAAGAAAATGGCTTTATTGTTTCAACGAAATCTAGCGTTTACAATGGTCACCGGATAATTATTCCCTGTTCTGACTTTTCTGTTTGGTAATCTTAAATTTATATAACACATTAAAACTAGCTCTCTGTCCTACCAAATCTTAAACACTTCGTAACCCTACCGTTGAGCAACGTTATCTTACAATAAATTTTCTATAACAATATTGTAAAAGGCTGGATGGCAACCCAAAAGTTAACGATATCATACCTACTGATGTTTAAGATGTAGTGACCTTGAATGGATACGTAGCGAAGGCGTTAATTTAGAAGAAGGCTTCTCCGAATTTTATTCCTTTTTAATAAAGACTGTCCTATTTATTTCATTCCATAACTAGCGACCCGCCCCGGCTTCGCACGGGTGCAATGATGAACATCTAAATTTATCAGTGTTTCTTTAAATATTATGCATGCATTAACATAAAAACTTTTCACTCTAACTATTAAAAAGTACCTCTTCAAAATCCGTTGCGTAGTTTTAAAGATTTAAGCATACGTAGGGACGGACAGACGACAGCGACTTTGTTTTTTTTTATGTAGTGATACACGTACAAAGGGTTTAGAATACACACCAGCTCATTAAATTCTGAGAAAGGGATCAAATCGGTAGAAATTCTGGTCGCAGCTAGAGTGAAATGTTATTGCCAGTAACTGATGGCGACTGACCAGCATGACACAGTAGGCTAAGATTTTTTCCATCAAAATTATGTACACCTGACTAAACTGCTCACTGCTCACTGGATTCAAGACGTGTAATTTCAGTTTTTAATTATTCTATAAATTCTATTTTTTTTTCTTATTATAAAATTCATACTTATTTCAGTTGAGCGCCTTTCGGAACCGAACGAAACTAGTTAGTTTTATGTACAAGGTCATTGTAATATGGCGTTTAAAAAAGACAAGCCCTCCGAGTTTCTTCCGCCAGGTCTTCTCGGTTGGTGCCGCGTTCCGACCAGGTAGTAGTGTTATAAATCTGATGAATCCGTTGACGATTGTGAACGCCATAATTGGTTTATACAATAAAGCATTTTTCTATTCTATTCTAAACATAGGGTCATGAACCGACTTCATTCTTCGTCACTTTATGATCTCTAAAATAATACTTAAAAGATATGAGTAAGCTGGTACTGATTTTTATTATAGTGTTTAGCTTGTAATTAAATATTTTTTATTGGAAATATTTAGTTATCCTAAAACTAAGGTTACTACAACCAATATTCCAACGCTGTACGTACGTAATATGGCCGTTAAACGCCTTAAAAGTTGAGGTACATATCAAATAGGCAGTAAAGATAGTAACCCCGCCACATTCCTTTCGGTTGCACTTTAGTCGATAAACATTCTCGTATCGATATGATACGCGTTAATAAGCGCAGTTTCTGTGCCAATGATTGCATCAGTGAAGTGTACGTGGACGATGACTCAGTGTTTTTAAACGGCTATTTGTGTAAGGTAACGAATCCAAAGGAATAATGATGAGAAAATATTATTGCAGATTGTTTGACTGGGCGTGATACCGATGTTTTGACGTTTTCCGAAGTTGTTGTGGACAAGAATACTTGAAACGTTGTGATTAATACTCTTAAATATACGAAACACCCTCGCTATGTATAATCGCGAGGGCTGTTTACAAACATGTAATTCACGAACACAAAATTAAATGACACCCAGTCTCGGAGCAAGTGCCTCTGGTTTACACAAAGACACTTTGCCCGACCCCGGAATCGAATCGGAGCCCGAGATCCAAAGGCGGCACATCCAACCGGTAGACCAACAAGACAACCAAACTTTTAATATTTACTGGTAGAACTATATCAAATTGGAAATAAAAAGAAAGGCTAATTAGATTTTGTTGCTGTTGTATGGTACAAGTTGTTCTACGCAATAAGCAACATATATTATTTTACCAAAAAAAAAGTTGCTAGTAATGGTCTCTTCACGGTTATGATCGTTTAATTTTATTTTATTCCCAACGTTTCAGACACTTTGCAGTGACCGCAGCGACAACTGCCATCCAGTCGTCCCGCGACCACGGACACTGCAAAGTGTCTGAAACGTTGGGAATAAAATAAAATAAAACGATCATAACCGTGAAGAGACCATTTCCTGCAATGTGTAAAGATCGTGAAAACCTAAGACATCAAAAAGTTGCTAATTAAAAAAGATCTCACTCTGCTCGTCTTGGCGTAATATAGTCCAGTACAATGTAAATTATGAGCGCCTCAACTTGTTAGATTTATCTGATCCTCTTTTGGAGTGTGAAGCTGAACGTCCACCACCAGCTAAAATAAGTTAGTTTAGTTTACCTTGCATAGTTGAGTCAGTTTCTCGTACATGTGCGTTCACCGACGGTGAACTAACATGTATGAAAAATTGGCTTAACTATGCAAGCTAAACTAAACTAACTTATTTTAGCTGGCGATGGACGTTCGGCTTAAATGTGTTCACTTTCCATTTACGACAGCTAAAATCAATATTATTAATGTTCATCGCTGACTAATTTACCATCTCATTCACATACCTAATCTTATCGATGATTTCGTCACACGCCTATAGGTGTCTCGTTTTCAATCGCCTCCAAACAACGCAATGAAATGTTTCGGTTTGTTATTCGAATTCGGGAGTGCTTGCCAAAACAATACAGTGGCAGTGTTCCAGCTTCAATAAAAAATGTGATTCACGTTTTACAATCGTTGCGTTATCATTTTAATTAGTAAAGACACATTTGTTATGTTTTTAATATTAGCATTAGTCATTGGAAATGTTTATAAATAAAAATTAATTGCTGTTCGTTATTCTAAAACTCGAGAACGGGTGGACCGATTTAGCTCATTTTGGTCTTGAAATATCCGTGAAAGTCCAGGGAAGAAAAATGAAAATCTGGCATTATAATTCAGCTTTTTTATTGATTGTTTTTGAGGCGGTACGAAGTATGCCGCGTCAGCTAGTATGTAATGAAAAAAAATGGTTCTTGCAACTTCACCCGCTTTTTGTATCTTTAAAGCCTATAAAGCTTTAATCTGGGGAGTCAGTGAGTTGTGAAACTGAGATCATCTTGCAGTGAAACGCAAGTGACTGTCTTGTTCGTCTAGCTAGGGGTTTAGCCGCCTAGAAACTGTTGTCTGTAACCATGGGGCTCCACTAAACGAGGTGGGCCAAGGTTCCCGGGTCGCGGAGGATGCTCCTCCAATGGGAGAGCGAAACCTGTGGCCCTACCTAGTACAGGCAACCGAGAATCGCCGTCGGTGTTGCCGTCTCCACGCGCTCCGGAATTCCACATAGCCTGGTCGGACCCCAACGGCATTTGCTCTCAGTCTGGGTGTCATTTATATTCGAGAATTTCATGTTTTTAAATTTGCTCCGCGATACGTTAAGCATAGTGCTCTGAACGGGGTTAAGACACCATGTGTTTTATGTCCATCACCACACGTCTTTCTACTACTATTCAGCCTATAACTAAATACTTAATAAGCCAACAAGTCAAAAATTTTATCATTGCTTAACCTGCAGACTGAACATAAGCACAGACCTTCTCCTAGTAGGTGCTAGGAGTCACAGATTCCGACACTGCCGTTAATGTTTGCAGAAGTCGGCAGCCCAGTACCTGTCGCGACTGTCGGGCGCAATAGGCCCCGAGAGGATCTACGCGGACTGGCAATGGTGGATCCTGGCTGCGCTGCCCTTCCCCCACCTCGTCAGGGTGCTCGACTGCTTCTTCCATGAGGGCATCAAGGTGAGTCACTGACATTGTGAAGTCCAATAAACTCCTCTCTATTCGTCTTGGATACGATAGAATCTAACTGCAGCATATTTAGGTGATATTAGTTGTCTGCTTTTGCAGTGTAACCCTTATCGAAGATTAGTGCGACTAATCTTTATTAGTTTCGTTACTCATATTCAGAATATAATCGCTTTGCCACAAGAATAATTTTCAAATTTGCATGAATCAATCAATTAATATTATAGTATAGTAACTGTAAACTATTCACTTCAATAAGAATTTACGTATAAGTTTAAATTAATAAATGGCGATAAGTCACAATCGTGGTGCGCAGACGTCCAATTCGTCCGACGTCCAGTCATAAAGTGACGGCCCCGCCTCCTTCGGCACGTCGTTCCGATCTGCCATCCTTTTCTTTCGAAGCATCAATTTGTAGACGCGCCGTCATATACCTACATTAAAAAATTGGTTCGTTTAGTGTACTATGCAACATTGTCTTAAAATAGCTAATAGTTGTTAATAACTTTTAACAACATGTTAACAAGATGTTAATATGTATTTGTTTTATTTGTAACTAGATTACCACCACTTCTTGTTATGTTACATTTATCCTGGTTAGTTCTTGACAGTGAACTTCACATGTTATGATATTTGCAGATATCCCTTTGTAGTAGAGATTCATGCTGCAGTAATATAAATAATAAATATAAATATCCTTGGACATTTCACACAACGCCATCTCGTCCCAAGCTAAGCAACTTAATGCTTGTGTTATGGTAACGAGATGGATGATAAACTACTTATATATTTTTTTTTTTGTAAATACATTCATATTATAGATAGAAATGACACCCAGAATCCGAGCCAGTGCCTCTGGTTTAGACAAAGACAAAGACACTTGCCCGACCCCGGAATCGAACCCGGGACCCGTTGATCCAAAGGCGGCACATCTAACCACTAGACCAACTATAGATTTTAATATAATAATATAAATTCAATGCTGATGATGATCTTACTTAGATCATCATCTTTTTATCCATAAATGACCAACTGCTGAGTCGGGCCCCCTCCAATTTGCCTACTGTGGCACGCGGGCGGGTTGGCACAGGGTTTGTTTCCTTCTCTTGCGGTAAGCTGATCTGCCTTTTACGTTCCTTAAGTCGCCTGCTACGACACCCTGAAAATGGTATGGGCTGGTGACATTCTGTATTCTAAAGCCGTCACCACTCGGAGTCTTAATCCGTCACCACAATCTTTTAATAAAACCCTTTAAGTAGAAAAGTAGTCTTCGTAAGTTTTCAATGTTATTCTTAACAAATTGTTAAAGAACGACGGTAGGAGATTAACTTTGTGAATATTACACAAAGGGAATTACGGTCCTTTGTTATTATATTATATTTAGTGGTTTTAACTTGCGGAAAGCCGCAACAGAAACAGTCGCGAACTTTTCACGGCTTAACGCTACCCATGGAGCCAAAATGAGTCTTTAAAAGTTTTGGAAGTAATTTAAATTTAAGCGAGTTTACTTTTCCAGAGTTCCGTGCTACCGTACCGCATAAATTGAGACCATATAACTTAACTAGCAAACCCACGCGTTACTGAGCTAAGGTTTTTGCTATATTTCATTTAACATTAACATACATTTAACATTGACTGCCTCGTTGGTCTAGTGGTCAGATGTGCCGCCTTTGGATCAACGGGTCCCGGGTTCGATTCCGGGGCCGGGCCAGTGTCTTTGTCTAAACCAGAGGCACTGGCTCGGAGTCTGGGTGTCATTTCTATCTATAATATGTATGTATTTCCAAAAATATAATGTTTAAAAGTAGTTTATCATCCATCTCGTTACCATAACACAAGCATTAAGTTGCTTAACTTGGGACGGGATGGCGTTGTGTGAAATGTCCAAGGATATTTATTTTGCAGGAAATGATGGCTTCACGGTTATGATCGTTTTATTTTATTTTATTCCCAACGTTTCAGACACTTTGCAGTGTCCGTGGTCGCGGGACGACAGTGTCGTGAAGCCATCATTTCCTGCAATGTGTAAAGATCGTGAAAACCTAAGACATCGATATTTATTTTATTATTTATTTATACATTTATTTCACTTTAACATAGCGCCATCGATTGAATACTTACACAATCCAGTTAACAGATATCGCCATCTGTTAGAATCATTTGGAGTTAACTTATAATTGTGACTGTGAATTAATAGACAATAATTTGCAATAAAATTGTATTGCGACTATAAATTGAGATGTAAGCTATCCTATCTTTCAAGTTGGATAAAATGCACACGGTGTGTAAAATTGGTACCACCAACTCTTCAGTAAATTTGGATTTAAAATGCTATTTGAATTGTCATGAACTGTTAACTAAAGTAGTATAGTATTGCTAACTGCATTAATGGTCCAGCACTTGGCTTTTAATAGTTATTTGTTATACAAGAGTGCAAAGTTGCTTTTTAACCGCGTGTTCAATTTTGATGACCGAGCAAGCGAAGGATTCTAAAATTGAATCACGAGCGCAGCGAGTGATTCAAAATTAGAATCCTGAACGTTAGCGAGGGAATCAAAAGAGCACGAGGTGAAAAATCTTTGCACTCGAGTGCAACACGTAACTTTTCATTCCACCTCAGCGAGGAAATGACTAACTGCAAAAAAAAAACGTTTACAATCACAAGATAGGTACACTTTTATTTCAGTTTAGGTATTAATTACTACATTATGACAGGTAAGTATTACAGAATAATCTTTACTTTATTCTCTAGCGAATAAAAACGGCTTTTGCACTCAGATATCGAAGAGCAAAAATACTTTATTCTCTAGCGAATAAAAACGGCTTTTGCACTCAGATATCGAAGAGCAAAAATACTCTTTCCGAGATGGGGGGATGAAAAATACTTTTTTTACCCAACAGGTGTTCTACAGAGTAGCGTTGTCGATACTCATCCTGTTTAACAAGCACGCTTCGAACCAGAACTCTGAGTGGTATGCTGAAGCCACGAAGAACGGCGTCGACCACGCCATCGACAAGTTCTGCAGGAATATGCCCGCATCACCAACCAAGCTATTGCGGACCGCTTTCAGTATAAGGGCGTTAAGGTGAGGATAATAAGAATGGTATTATGATAATCTTCGGAGTGTCTTACATTGAAAGCCCGTTAATAGAGATAGGTTCTGAATATGGTCTATTCCATATGCTTAGGAATATTTTGCGGCGAGATATTTCATGTATTTTTCCATCGCAAATACTTAAAATAATCTAACTCAAAATCTTTGTGATTCCAATAAAATTCTTACGAATGCTTTCGAATAAATAAAAATAGTTATGACACAGAAATTAATCATTCAGTCTTTAACAGCAGTTCGGAATGCCATCCCACAGAGAAGAGCAGGTAAGAAACTCCATGGTTGCTCTTTTAATTAAAAAGGTTGCAAAGATGGGGGTACAAATATCTTGTTTTATGTTAAAATATGTCCTCTCCATTGCATTCTATGTTCTGAATTCGAAATAGTCTAGTGTTTCATGAACTACCGGTAACTAAGTAACGAAATGTTCATAAAGTTCTTCATAACGATTCATTAGGGCTTCGATGTGGAATGTGGACTGAATACATAATTTATCTGGAAAATGCAAATTAATTCTCTGTGAACGATATACTTACTCGTGGGATTATGTATGGTAACTAGGATGCCCGTAATGTTAATTTATACAGATTTAATATTCAATAAATGAAACATTGGCCCTATACGTATTTAAATAAAATGGCACTCTATTTCTCGGTGTGAACCCCAATGCGATCGAACTGCTTAAACGATATTGATACTTTAAGCTTTAGTAGCTTTACGTTTGCGTACTTTTGCTTTTAAATTTTAATTTTCGGAACAAATATAGTTTTTTTTTAATATTATAGAGCTCACTCATTATTAATACCTGTAGATGTACATTATAAAAATACTATTGGTCAACTCAGTGTCATAATCTCAGACGATGAATTGTTCTGTGTGTGAGTGAAAGTGCCTTCCAAACACACAGACCTAGGCGGACGTCTCGATTTACGCGAACTTGTGGCGCCCCAAGCGCGCCGTGTGAGGGTATGCAGGGGTTTTAGTGGGTAGAAGACTCTTGGGTAGACGACCCTTCTCGTCTCCCTCTCCCCCCGGGGGCGGTGGTATGCATAAACCATTTCCCCAGCGTCAACAAAAAAAAGGCGGACGTCTCGAGACCAAGTCAGGGACGTATTGTAAAAAGGCCAGGTCAAGGGTACCCCAAAGCGAAGAGCATGTATGAAGGGAATAATGAAAGTGAACGAAGCGAAACAAGAATCGTAGCAAGTGGAAAGAAGTGGTCTCTGCCTAACCTTACGGGAAAGAGGCGTGATTATATGTATGTATGTATCAATTTTATTGTTCTTCGGCTGTGTCGGGTATCCCATAAATTTTTGTGAAACAAGATTACTCGCCCAAGAGGCTCTATAATTCTATACAAGGATGACATTGTGCACGACTTTAACGGTATTATACATGCGTATTCTGTAAATAAATTTGTTGACTTCATTCAACTGATGGTGTAATTGTCCACAGCTCACAGTACATATCGCGGGTGTTCATTAAGACCGAGATGACGCTCAAGTCGAAGCAAGTGATCACTGGCTCCAGGCTCGTCCGTTCGCGGTCCTCCGACAACCTACCCACCAGCCAGTCGCAAGTCAACATTCAGATGATGTCGCACACGCTGACCATACGCGAGGTAAGTCTCGTCCCAATGTGAAAGTTGTTGATCAGTATGATCAAATTGTTTATTTATGTATATTTTTGCAAATGATTATTGTGATCAACTCACACTACAATTGTTGATCAATGGGGTCGCAAGAAATTACAGTTGATCGTATTTATTAAAATAACTTTAGTTTGGTGATCTGAAAAATCGACACGAATCACTAATGTATCAAATGTGTTTTATAAAATAGCTATCAAGTAAATTTACATTGCTGCTTCGGTACCGATAATCACAAGCCGGCGCAGAAATTTTAAGATCCAATTAATCATAACACAAAGTGTTTACAATTTTTCATATAGATTTGGAGCTACAGATAGGATCTGTTCTACCTTACGAGTGGGTATCTTTGTTGTTACGAGACGCAAAATTGTTCCTAACCCACTACAGCACAAAGATATATAAAACTACACTTGTATATCAGTTTATTTTACTTGGTTCGCAGAGAATGTCTGAGGAAGCGTGCAAACAAATGGTATCGTACTCGACGACTTAGGCGTGGCTTTGGCTTTTATTTATCATTCGACCATCGATTGCGATCCTAACACAACTAACTCGAATCGAATCCGTATACATATTCGACAAAAATTCTAGTGTGTCAACCCTAATACTTTTGTTGTAAGATACATTTTTCGTTTGTCGAAACCACGTTATGTTATGTTCCGTCTGTGTAGCCAGAGATATGTGAATGATTATGATGTTGTGTCCATCGATGTGATCATACAAATTGATTATATTTTTCATTAGCAAATATTTTATTAAAATTGAATGAAGGAACCGTTTATTTACATGTCATTCGCTTTGAGTGTAAATTATCTATACATGTATTTCATTGTTTAAGTGTTGCTCTCTTATGTAAATTACAGTTTCCTTTTCTAGAACACCCGGATGTCAATGCATTTGATATTTGGCATGCGTCTGCTATTGGATCATGAGTTTTTATACAAATGTACAATAGCCGTGATACAAAGTGAACATAGCTTGAGTATTAACATACGTCAGGAGAATATCGATAGTGATGTGAAGGTCGCATGTAATCGATTGTTTTGTGTGTGCTAACTGTCTGTCGATTTTCCTGTTAGGGGTCTCATTCGCCGGGCCCGCGCGCCCTGTCGATGGGGGTGTACCCAATCCAAGCGATCAGGTCGCAGATTCTTGACCAGACCGAAGTAAGACATAAGTATTCAGTCACCAAATATAAGTGTCGCCCTATCCAAAGCTTGCGACATTATATCGATGTTTAGATGCACAGCTTGGCACTAGGTGTTTTATACGCTCTTTCGATACTGAAGGAAAACTTCGAAAGGGCTCGGTATTTCGCTTTTTTTTTATTTTCGACGTTTTTATTTGCGAATTCTGGTATGTATGTTGTAAGCTAGATCGCATGACGGCTAATGTAACGCGACTGTTTGGTTCGTTGATTGTTGTTGTTTAAGTTTTGTACATTGCCTGATCAAATACTTGTTTTATCATGAACAGTTTTTCTCTGAATACTTTGCAAGCTTAAACTCGAAGCATATTAGTTGTGGTTAAATTAGACGGAAGCATTAATTAGTACCTACAAATGGATTCAAATGTCCTAAATTGTAGTCTGATATCTACTTTGATTTATATTTTCCTGCATCCCTTTAAATTAGGATTTCAGGTGCTCAGTATAAAACGTGGCCATATATTAACGTATCACTACATAGTATAAAACAAAGTCGCATTCTTCTGTCCGTCCCTATGTATGCATAAATCTTTAAAACTACGCAACGGATTTTGAAGCGGTTTTTTTTAATAGATATAGTGATTCAAGGGGAAGGTTTTTAAGTATAACCCACCCCCGCTTTGCACGGGCGAAGCCGGGGCGGGCCACTTGTTAAATATAAGTAATCATGAATTATTATCAATCATCTCTCAAAACATCACGTTTAATTACTCACACAGCGACCCGTGTGTGCGATCCGTCTGCCCTCGAATTTGGTTTTGTTGTTTACTGAGATGGTTTTATCACGCGTTAATCAATATATGTATAATATTGATCACCACGATCAAAAGTCGCTGTTGATCGCAGTGGTCAAGTTCACATAATCATTACGCGAGTGTTGATCAATTGACCGCAATTCGGCTCGGTGTTCGCAGAGCCCACGCTCCTCTCATCTGGCCCTGTGGTTCCCATTCCCTAACGCGGTGTTCCAGGACAAGCAGCACTACTCCTCAGACCTCAGGCAGAAGGTTTGCCAGTGCTAATAATACCACTTACTTGAAGCGGGACAGTTGTGGTGGCACTTGTAAAAACTACCCTATCTAGATCCTTCCCTTTCATTAACTTTGACAGCACATTTGTGGCTATTGGGTAGGTACTTTTAGTGTAGACATGTAAAACATAATAAACATTCGAGTAATATATAAGTCGAATAATCGATTAAGCACTAATTAAACAATGATAGATATAACATCCCGTAATTCGTATTATTTGAGTAATAGTTTTTAGGTGAACGAATCATTCAGTACGATTTGTACTTAGTTACAATGTTACGTTAGAATATTCATTAAGACTTAATATGTACATATAAATATAGTATAGTCTAATTATTACATTTCATTCTACACATATTGATTTCATGCGAGAACTGTTGTGTGAAGTGCCTTAATCACGTTTAATTAGTTTTAAAAAAGAATAGAGCCAAATATTAAATGATAAATATTTCGAATATTTTTTTTATATAAAACATTAAATTTTCCTTTATGACATACATGTTTTTTTTAGGCGGGGAATCATGATATCGATATGCAATTAGTCCTTAATGGCTTTCAATATTCTAGCATTCAAATCTACCAAGTGCGGCTTGGCGTGGCCATCTTCTTTCTTACACGATGGATTTTTATACAATTCATCCACTGTCCCCTTTTTGTGTTGTTCACAACTTAAACTTCACAGCCTTCTATGCATTAGTTAATTTAAGATAATGCGATTTTATTGGAAAATTTATCATAATTATATCATCGTTGTATATTTTTGTGTGTTTCTTAGAACAGATTTATTGTTGTACATAGGTTCTGTGTTCCACAATTTATTAGTAAATAATATGTATGTGTTGTAATCTTATTTTTGATACCTGATTAACCAAAACTACGTCTCCAATTTGTCGTCAGAATGTTCTTTTTGTAGTTTCGTTAATGTAATTATCGCTCTCATTTCTCAACATCTCTAATAAACTTGACTCTCATTTGACCAAGCTGTTTAACGTGGTTGTATTTTATTTTTTTAATCATGCATGCTGTGTCGTATTGTCTTTATTCACGGTAAAATACCTTTTTGCAAGATATGACAGAACGAACGAGGAAGAAACAAACATTTTATCAGTACAGTATTTTCTTTAACGTTAAGATGTTTCGTGTTATATTAAAATATATGGAATATATTAGATTTTATTGATTTGAGAGAAACTAAAATATTTTTTGTATTATTGTTCTCTTTCTCCTAAACATTGTAAAATGTTTTGATCTTTGAATCTTATGGATTGAATCATATGGATATATCCATAAAAATTATGGAAAACAAAAAAGAAATGTTCAAATAAAGCCTTAGTTAAGGCATATTTGCCCCGTCCCATATTCCTAAGGTCAAGTAATAATATAATAAAAGAAATTTTACTGTGAATGCGTATTACACGATTTAATAGTGTAGAATATCTGTCTCCTTTGTTGTTTAGATGTGCACTTAACGCACTTATCACCTGTCACGTCTACTAATTCTACCACTAATACTGTGACGTCACAAGATGTTGCGGGCTTCAAACACCAATTGGCAAATAAACTTTATCTCAATATGCGTAAATGCTCTTTTTCAATGTTACTTCATGTCTGGTCGACGAAATGACGTCAGTGTTTGTGAATACCCTTTTTTATTTGTAATCTTAATATTAGAATGGCCATAATTATTTTAATACCATCGTTGTTAGCTAGTTTAATTTTTAAAAGTTGTACAGTAGTTAAATCTATACGTTGTATGACATCCATTTTAGATAGATTGTTTTGAAGTTGGCGGTTGAATAGTTTCATAGACGTTTGAAAAGTTCCGAAACAGTCTATACTTGTGTTATTTATCCGATACGCTGCGATGTCAAAGCTCTTAAAATGACGTTTCATCACTTCGTCAGCTCTAAAATTGATTTAGAAGAGTAAAACCAAACTGCCAAATATATATACCCTGAACAGATATCATGGTCACGGCCCTATTAATGTCTCACTGTTGAGTCAAACCTCCATCAATTTAACAGAGGGAAAGTACCTTAATGCGTACTCGGCCAGATTATCAACATTTTTCCTTTTAGTCTTACGTCACATATAAGCTATTGTTACTAGTATAATTTCTCGAAAGGACGCGTACGTATTTCCAAAAGGTCGCGATCAACTCTAGCTTAGCACGTCTATGGAACTATCAAGTCCGTACCAAGATTGTCCAAGCGAATTCTAATATATCGAAATTGTATTCCAGTTGTTCACACTATGGTCGTGGCTGCCAGTTCGCATCACGATGTACCAGCCGGTCCTCTTGTACACCACGGAGGAGCACGGATGCTCTCTGACCACATTCTATGTACGAGTCGAGCACCACGAGCCGACGTTGCTCATGATCAAGACTTGTAACAATGAGGTAAGGACGTCTTGTTGAGGATATACGAAAAAGAAATGGACATCATTATTTACGGGAAAGGGAACGCAAAAGAGATGGATGAATTGTAAGATTGAGGAATTATGTATGAAAGGAGTGAATGTAGGTATGACGACTGATAGGTGTGTATGAAGACTACCTAGCGTGGGACAGGGGCCGAAAGATGATAATGGTTATTTTAAATATGACGTTATATAAGAGTTTAGTGATAAAACCTACCTATTTCTTTACTTGTTAAAGGTGTTCGGGGCATACTGTTCGACTCGGTGGTTCGAACGTAACCAGAAGGATGAGCGCGGCAACCGACAAGCATACTTTGGTACCGGGGAGACATTCCTCTTCAGGTAACATATTACAACCTTCATTGTCTCTAAAACACGAGGCTCTACATATGAAATTCAAAGCTCATATAAATGATTTGTTGACGTGAGTAGACCTGCCTTGTTGTTCTAACGGTTAGATGTGCTGCCTTTCGATCACGGGTTCGATTCCGGGGTCGGGCAAGTGTCTTTGTGTAAATCAGAGGCACTTGCTCTGAGTCTGGGTGTCAGGTGTGTGCGTGAGTTTCTTGTTTGTAAGCTGCCCCAGTGATACAGGTTATACCTAGTGCAGGATCATCGTTATTTTGTTTTTTAATAAAAAAAAACAGAACACTTCAGTTTTAAAACGACGCTCCAGCTCTTCACAGATATAATCGCGATTTATAAACCCTAGGCTCGATGCAAGTATCTGGGTTTCACATAGATACTTGGCCGAATCGTTCGAGGAGGTCGAACTCTCCAAAATGTACATTTGATAACATAGGCTATTCACGACACTCTTAACAACGTCGGGGAACGGAGTGTGTTAATAGATTCGTAAATATCATCTACAGTCAAATTTCAATCATATAGTCACCAACTAAAGGTTCAAGAAAGATTTACTGCGATAACGGATGAATATATTCCCGTATTCACGTAAAACTTTTCACGGTTGTTTCCACAAGTCAACAGATCTGATTGTACGTATTTATTATTTGTATATTATCATAATTTATCATATGTTTTTTTAATGTTTGCACATTGATTATTAGTATTCAAGAAGATCTATGCTTGAAACCAACGGATATATTGCCGCGTGATGCTCTGTTGAAATAAAATTTATTATTAATATTTTATGAATACTTTATCTATATTCGCCAGCCATACAGTTTCTTTCAAAATCGGTTCATAAAAACCACTAAAGAATTCTATAGAAACTCTATAGCTTATGGATATAGCGAAAGCATCGATAGGACTAAGATAAAGATAGTGTAGGCAATAGTTTTTTCTTTAATTTTGGTCCCTGTTTATTAGTAAAATTCCGGCTTAGGAAAATGTCGATTACTAAAGTAAATAAATATCCTTGGACATTTCACACAACGCCATCTCGTCCCAAGCTAAGCAACTTAATACTTGTGGGTAACGAGATGGATGATAAACTACCTATATACATTTTTTTTTGTAAGTACATACATATTATAGATAGCAAACACCCAGACCCGGATCAAATACTTGTAGGTCGTACAAAATAGAAAACCATTTTGAACGCCAAACTGCTTCTTTTGACTGAGTCTATAATACCCCTTCGTGTAGGGTTTTTATCACACCCTGTCCAAGAATACTACTTCGCAGCTCATTTATGACCTACAGCTAAGTCGCGCCTCCTCCAATTACATGGAGGGTAGTTAGCTTACTGTGCCACGCTGGCCAGACGGGTTGGCACAAGGTTACGAATCAAGTTTTCTCTTGCTTTTTGTCAACTTTTACGACGCCCTCAGGATGGAATGGGGCGGTGACACTATGTATTCTAAATCCGTCACCACACGGTCTAAGAATACATTACGTTAATTTTAATCGTATTAAAGGAGAAACATATATGTACATAGTAGTATATTACATCGTTGATTTTGGGTAAACGCTGAAAGCCTATGCTTTTATCATTCGGTTTGGCATGATTGTACAATGTCTGTTTGAAAATTTTTTGTTTGTTTTATTTAAATTGTTTTCATTGGGTTTAGTATGTGGAAATTGTATGACTTAAAACTTAAAATATATATCGGAGATGAAAATAACCTAAATAAAAATAAATATTTACAAATTATATAAATGTGCTAAACCACTGTCGCAAGGTAGAGTTCCCAAAAGACTGGCTGCATTCCCGCGTTGGATAGCGATACCCAATCTCTGTGCGAGATATGAGCCAGCCTTTAGTTCCCCCGTGACCTCAATCAGCATCCTTGACAAATCGGAGAAGACTTGATGGGCCCCACGGTCCCAACGTCTCTACAGCAAACGGCACAAATAAACAACTACTATCTAGTGTGTTATATTTGCGATGTTTGTGAGATTCGGCTGAAAAAGCGGCACTTCCAGCCTCAACAGCTGTCCCCGGAAGGTGTGACGGCGCTAAAGTATCGACACATGTTGCATCCCATACTAAAGGCCGTCCCATCTTCCAAGGAATTAATGTCATACCATCTGGTCTCTTACCGTCGTCACGCACCAGCCCAGATGGTTCCAAAGCGGCAGGTACATTGGCGGTGGTAAAAGCCCTACCAATGATATCGTTGATACTAGCGTGCAGATTAATTCTGCCAGTACTACGAAGACATGACAGACCATGGTGCCCGAGAGCATCGACGAGGTCACCACAGCGACAGTGGTGGGGTACTACGCACTTCGCTCCGAAATTGTATTATATCGAATTCAAAGTTGATACGATTAAGTGACTAAATATATCAATGATTATCATCATAAATTTTTTTTTATTTATTTATACTTTTATTGTATACTTTTTTTTGTATAAAGGCGGTTTTAATGCCTTAGCATTGGCTGCCAGTCTACCTTGGTCGAGACAAATTGGTGCACTAAAAATGTTAACGATATTGAAATAGATTCCTGTAATAGAACAAAATAATGTGTCAGTTTCCTATATCATCTAAAAGTTTTCTTTAGATTTTAGGGTTAGTAGAATTGTTATGGCCCTAAATTGACGAAAAAATGTTGTTTATCCTTCTCCCCACTCAACTTTTCTTGTTTTATTCTAAATTATTTAAATTTGTTCAACGGTAAGAGACAGAAAGACAATGTCGTAAACTTACTAACTAATTTTGTGGTTTGGTATTCTAATAAAGTTAGTTAATACATACTTATACGTGCATTCTTCGGACCCTCCCTAAGTCTGCATTGTTGTTACTTATATTTTTATTCCTAAAATATTAATGTCATGTGATTTAAAAACTTTGCACACTTGTAAAATACGTCTGCCCATTAGTATAAATTATATTCAAACATTTTAACACTATCGCTATCTTCATCATCGATCGAGATGAAATGATTTGGTGCCTCTATGTATTATAGTATTACGTCCGCGGGAGTCAAGATTGCATGACTTACCTGTACATAGATTGTATTAATATAACATTGTTTAACCGATATTTTTACAATCCATCACGTGACCAAATAATGTGTGCTGTTGTCCCCACTAATGAATGTTTGACCCCCACGTGTTCCCTGTTGACCCCCGTTGTATTATACCACAAGCATGTTGTTGCATCACCCGTACGCTTGCAGCCTTTACCCGGAGCGCGCCAAATACCCGTGGGTAGGGTGTAGCAGCACGGCGAACGCGAACGACGGCCGCGGCGAGGAGACTCGGCTCGCGCACGGCTCTGAGCTCTTCATGGCCGCCGACTCCAAGATGATCACCATCGGAGGCGGGTCAGTAACACTGTCACGTTTCAGCTTGCACCCGGCGCGGGCCAAGTACCCGTGGGTCGGGTGTGCCCAGGAGGGCGCCAAGCAGGGCGAGGGAGACGCGAGGACGCCGCACGCCAACTCCCTGTTCATGGCGGCCGATAATACCATGATCACCGTCGGTGGCGGGTATGTTCATTGGTGTGGTCCGGCAGAGTCCTTGCTTGCATCAACGGGATTTTGAACTCCCTTTGCCTTAACAAATCGGGGTCAAATCACCTGACCCCAAAAGGAGTATTGACCCTTTTGACACCACAATTAGAGCTTCCATTATTATAATGTACAGATCTAATCAATGTTTGACACATTGAAGACAAATTCAAAGCAAGCAAATACCTAATGTTTTTTGTTTTTAGTCATTATTAACTTACACGCACATTCACAGAACTGTTTAAACAAACACACACAATTTGTACACAGTTGGATATTCATTCATGTGTGTGTTGTCGTTGTGTAAATTTGCTTGTATATGTTCTCTATATTCTACTATGTCACATGCCAATTAATGATAATTTCATTTCACAGCGAGGGCCAGGCAATATGGATGGACGAGAACATCAGGTTCGGCAAGACTGACCGTTGCTCGACGTTCAACAATCCACCGCTGTGTCCCAGCGGGGACTTCGAGATACGCGTACTCGAAGTGTACGGTTTCTCGGGGGCGTAAATCGACCCGCGAACCCGGGAGGGCAATCTCCATATCTTATTCCGGTAGAACCCGAGACACGTGAGGAATCAATCCGTCATTATCAAAGCGATCACAATACATTCTCACATATGAATACGTGTAATCCCCCCTATAGTCCTCCCCTCACTCGGACGACACTATATTTTCGTGTCGCGAGATGTATTCGATCGCCCTTTGCCGTTTATAGACTGTGTAGATGTATTCATAATATTTATTGTACGACTTTCTCCGTGTGACCCTGTAGCTATCCTGTTCGATGTTCAATCAGTCCGTTCGACACAACGAAGACGGGGTAACGTAGGTTGTTTATATATAATAATATATACTCGTGTTTAGATGTGTGCAAGTACAAATTATGGATGTGTCGTACCTACTCTCGATGGATGAAATACGCTTATTATGGAAGCAATATGCTGTTGTTGGGGCTTGGCCGTGCGGTGGAACGTCGCAGTCGAGGCGAACATTCCAGTGACGAACGCGTTGTAATAATCCTAGCGCTATCGACTATAGTTTTATATGTATTGTTGAAACATCGTACTCTCATTGCGAGGATTTTTTGGTTAGTTCATTACGGCGCGTAAAATATTCGGTCCAATAAGCAGTATTCGGGTATCGTAGTACTTCGATGGTCGTTTGTAAGACTTTACAAAATTGTTTATACTTACACTGAACTCTTGTTGCTCACAAAAATGTACCAAAGAATTAATCGTAGAGTGATTTTATTATATCCGAAGCACTTACTGTGTAGTCATAGAGGCGTTGACTTGTTTGGAGCTGTTCCGAGATTTACGGCTCTCAATCCGGCAAATCACCTTGGCTCTATGACAACAACAGAACCAAGACACTAGTTACTATCAAAACTAAATATCGATTATATAATAATAATAAAGTTGTCAATCTATTTACTACATTGAACTTTGGATTTTTATCGATAACCACGATACAATAATTGGACACTGCCAATAGTTAGCAGTCGTTATAGTATTATTTGAATATGTATTCTCAACGGTTATGTGCCAAAATCTCACGACGCGCGAATTGGCCGAATCGATGGAGTAGTATTTTGAACTTGTTTGCTACATAGAATCTATGTATGTTATTTTACACACCCGTGTAACTATATGGACGAAACGTGAGTGAATAAAACGTTCGATAGTATTTGTTATGGCGAAATTTTATTTTAGTTCTATTTTTCTACGGCACGTTGATCCAGAGAGGTTCGCTTACTTGTCTATGATTCCTACTTTTATTTTTTTAAATAGTTTCGGTGTATATATTTTTGTGCGTACATACAGATTGTTGTTTCATTTGTTTTATGTTTTATAATGAAATGTACATTTTGTTAGTGTATTTTCATCTGCAGTAAGTGAACTTCGTCTGGAAGTGGAATGCAGTGTAGGTATGTCACAATGTATACAATATACATATCCCTGATGGTACAAAGGGGTTTATATCGCGTTCATATCACCCGCGGCTTTTTAGGGCTACGAACATGTTATGTTTTTGTAAATATTTCATTTTAAGCGGTCTCCTGGCAACATTACCATTTTGAGGTGCTCTATGGATGATTTTTTAAATATGAAATATGTCGCTACACCACGGATGGTTAGGTCAAAGTGGCGGTTCTCTGACGACGCTAAAGTTATTTATTTTATTAAAAATAAAGTTCGTTTTAAGCAAGTGTCTTATGACTCGGAAAAATTGTGTTGGAAGTTTGAATTAGGTCATCTTGCCCCATCATGCTTTTGTAGCCAGGACACTTTACGTAGTGAATCTGGTATAATCCGATTCAAATAATAAAATAAGTCAATGACCTTTCTCTGTCAAACCGCGTACCGTTAGCAAAGAAAATTATTGTTGGGTTATGTATTTGTTTTTGTCCTGTATAATTTATCTAAATTTATGACGGTTTTATTATGTAGAAGACTAAAATTGCCAGTTGACAGGGAATGTTTTTGGGGTTTTATTATTATTTGAATCGAATAGTATCTTCGGATACTAAGTACCGCGTTCATCGGAAGCCTAAGACTTGTTTTAAAAAAAAGAGTTAAAATTATTTATGATAAATTATTGAGTAGGTAACAAGTAACTTTTTATAATACTTTATGTATGTTAATCGCGGCTCCTGGCGGGCGACGCGTCTGTATGTACTGTTTATATTTATTGTTAAATTGATGATCCAAGTTACAGTCATAATTGTGTACCATTTTTATCTTGTCTTCTTAGCAGTTAATTTCGTTGATCTTATTTATCGTAGAATATTGTTAAACAAGAAATTTCGATGAGCTAAACAATATAATACTAACTGAATAAATTAAATAATATTCAAGAAATTATGTAGGTGATTTGCAAAGTTTACCTATGATGCGAACGTTGCCCGCTAGGTGGCGCCACTCTCGATGCGTTGCTGTTAGCCAATTGTCGTTGATCAGTGTAAAGTCTAGTCTTTATCCTGTTTTTTTAATATTATCTCTAACTATTATATAAATATTTACTACCTAATACATACGAATTGATATTTGAAAAATAAAAGAGCGTGCGATTTTTGTCCCGATCGCGGGGCTCTAGGCTCGTGATTAGCTAGTGTCTAAGTACATTTTAATGTAAATTTATTAATCTCCATTCTCCCTTACAGTATTGTGTCGTATGTAGATGTGTGCGAGGCATGTAAGAGAGCAGGATGACTGTGTGTGTGTGCTTGTTGTTACAATGTACTGTTACATTCGAATTGTTTAGTGCGTTGCGCCCATGACGGTGCGAAACTCGTTTATGGTAATGTAAATGTTGCTTTATAATGTCTACAAAATATATTATCCTATATACATGTTGTGTTTTTTTTTCTTGACCTGTAGAGCAAGGTGTTATGTGAATGGGATATGGTTCAATGTACCCATATCCCAACCACATAATGCCCAACTAGAAACTGACAAACCTCATTAGATGCAATGGGTTTCACACTAATTCTACCATTTATTTGCTTTTAGGGTGTTATAGTTTTCAATAAAACCATCATTCTGGTGGTAAATTTTACTAGGAATCCACATTATCTTTTAACCTGGTTCTATATTTCTCTGTTCTACTAGAAACAGAAATCTTCAAGTCTTCATCTTGCACAACATTTACAATATCTTCATAATTCGATTCAATAAGATCTAATACTCTCAGTAAGTCTTTGTCGGAGCATTTAGAAATGTAATTACAAATTAATGTACCTAAAGCTGGTTGGATCTTGTCTGAAAACTCGATAAGGTCTTTTTTGTCATCATCAAAAGAGTCTTTTTCCTCTATTTTTGATAATAATCTAACATTTGTCCAGATGCAAAAGCAAGGTTCTAAATACATGTCAGGGCCCACTTCATTTATCTTAAGAACATTGATAATTGTGTTTGTTGATTCAATAATGTCTATCAGATCTGTATCAATCTCTTTGTGTTTCACCAGTTTTTCCTGATAATAACTTAAAGTGACATTAATCATATTTAACAAATTGTTGATACTGCCACCATATATTTCCTGTGACTTATCAAATCCAACCAAGTTTAGAATAATTTGGAAATTTACTACTAACATTCTCTCCAGCTCATCTTTCACAAAAAGTTTATTCTGTTTAACTGATAGTTCAATAAATGCTGTTACTAGTGACTCTAAAGCATCCTCAGTTACAAAATGTTCAAAATACTTTGTTCTACACTTTTCAATGTTACAATATGAACATATTGTGTTTAAATTTTCAAATGCTGTCACTAAAAGATCCTTGTTAGAAGAATTCTTGAATATAAAATAAAGTGCTGTTGAATATTCTGTACTTATAAAAAGATCCATCCATTCGGTAACATCACTCTCTGCCAAGAACAAACATGCACTTACTAAACGCAGCAACTGTACTAAAACTAAACTATCATCAGTGTTTATGTAACCAAGTAGTAGAGCAACAAAATTGTTCATTTTCATTAGATTAGTAACTACTTCTTTTTGACAGCACATATTGCCAATGATACCGACGATAATTTCAATTATTCTCGGTAACTGTACCATTGGCATTGCAAAATTAAATAGTTTCAATACATCATGTTTTTGAAGAAAGAGCACCACATCTCTTTCGGCAGTCATATCCCACAGAATACAGAGATCATCCTCGAACGATTTCTCATTGATTTCTTCTTTGAGAGTATCTAAATTAGCGAGTTTTAGTAGAATTTTTAAGACGAATCGTTCGCTATATGCTGTGTCGCCGATCACGTCACCAGCCACTGTAGGAAACCCCTGATCTCCCTCTGCTTCTTCATTATTAGCTTCAGGTTTCATTGTAACAGACTATGTACTATTTGTAGTGTTTTATAAACAAATTAAAGTCGAAAACACAACATAATTATCTAGAACCCAAGCTCCTTGATTGACTGATCATGATCACTGATTATTCTTATCTGACTGACAGTTGGCTTCACTGGTCACTGGATGTTGCCTGATACGTTGACTTATAAAAAAAATACAGATGCTCCTCTGTCTACGGCCCTCAGAAACACAAGTAGGTAATAGAACTATGTAAATGTATAGAAGGCTCCGAATAATATAGTTCGAGCCACGGCCTGATGTAAAGCAACCGGTTTAAAACGTTTTAAACGAATGTTGCGGTTTTAAACCGCACATAAACCATTTTAAACAGTTGAAATCCCTACAAATATAAAAGAACTGTGTTTTAGACTTCATTTTGGGAAATTTTACATGAGTTTGGTGGTAGATATACCTTATATTATGTTACACACACTATTAAAGGCGCGCGAGTTCATGTCCATCGGAACATGGAGGGCCTGAATAAATAATTACATATCACATTTATTTTATTTCTTAATTTGCAACAATAAACCAAATTGACAGCTGTTGATTACCACATCGGTAGTTATTAACCACATTACCCTAAATAATTAGGTAACAGCATTCCTCAGGCAGGATGGACATGAACTCGCGCGCCTTTATTATATGCAATACCTACGCTTTGTTGGACGGACCTTTAAACCGGCCTTACATCTGTAAGCCTGACACTACTGCAGATTTTTTATGTAAATTTAGTCTAGGCCGTCTAAACTTATTTATACGTACACGAAGTCGTGGGACAATTTTATTTATTTAGAGCTTAAAAACATACCTACGTGCAGTACCGCTCATCTATCGATGGTACTTAAAGATAGAGAACTTAGTAATGTCAGTATTATGGGAAAGGTGACAAAAAAGGCACTTTGCTGTTTATTTTTTATTGGCAGTATCATTTTTCAAATGAAACCTCTCAAAAGATAACATCAATAATACAATTTTATCATTATCATTTACCAACACAATTATAAGACACTACATTTGTAGGATTTGTATGCTTATTCAATAATTACAAGCTACTATACCTTATAAACTCACAGGTGACAATAACTTAGGGAACCTTTTGTTAAATTAGTGAAACCAGATCCACTTTCATATACACGTTTGTGTGAAAATAATAATCATTTTGATTTTTACGAATTACTTATTCGTAAAAATCATGATGATTTGTAATTATGATATATTTTTTTAGATTGAAATTTGAAGTATATAGTATCATCAGCCTTGGTCAAAAGTGAAACATGTGAGTTGCATTGGATCAAGCTTTTCAATACTCATAACTAACTATCAGTGGCTTGTACTTTTTTTGGTGGGCCATCATCATTTTCATTTCTCCTCTTCCTTCCCCCCTGTTTACCCCTTCGGCCAGTGTTCTTGTGCTTGAAGTTCTTCATATTCTTACGTCTCTTGGACATTTCATCGACAGTTTTAGCAAGGTATGTTTTTTCTTCTTCGTCTTCTAACACTCTGAAGACAACATCTTTCTCCCCAATCTTAACCTTCCCATCTGTGAATTTTTCTAACAGAGCTTTAGCTGTGTTCTCTTTAGTGAGGCGAACCCAACCTTCTTTGTCACCAACACTGAAGTCTATGTAAGCTATATCAGCACCTGGAATATAAATATTTTTTAATCACAAAAATAATTATTACAGATTAAAAAAACACAACAAGGTAACTTTTGTTCTATTTCTATGCCCAATGTAATAGTTGTATTAGCTAAATAAACTTAGTATAATCATTGCAGTTTTTGGCAATACATTTTGGCTACTGAGACCTTCAAATTGATTAAAAAAAAAGAATGATGGAAATATAGCAAAGATTATATTGTGTAGTTGTAGTGTTAGCTGATGTAATTAGCAAAAACCAATACTGCAAAATAGTTAATTTATCGATTTCTTTGGTTGTTATTAGAAGGGAGGCGTAAGGTTTTGGTTCAAGACATTCTTATGCTACTGTACCTAATTTAGTAAGAGCTTCTTTTATGTCCTCCCTCTTCATTGTATCAGTTCCTTCACTTAAGTGCAACACAGTGCCAGTGGGCAGTTTAAAATCATCTTTCTCTGACTGTGCCTGGAATAAAATCAATAAAAAATAATGTAAATTTGCTTGTTGCTGGTGTTGTACCTCGGAGTAGGCTAATTGCCCATGAGTGTGAGGCCACCAGTGGAGAGTTCTACAGTTGATGATGTTACCAGTAAGTAATCATTGTGTTAGTTTTATACATAACATTTTTAATTGTAGTTCAATTTAGTGTAATTTTTTCTAAATTATCATCTACAAAAAATATCATTGGTTAATGAATTCTTCTTGTTGAATTCCATTTATATGCATCATGCAGTGCACCTATGTACATATCCTTTAAACCTCACTATGCAAATTCATAAAGTAATGTTGGAAGAAATTCATCCCAAATGGTCTTAAATTTAGAATGCTATAAATTCTGTTTACATTAAATGAAACTTACATCTGTCTCTTTCTGTTTGCTTTTCTTTTCCTTCGCCTCTTTTTTAGTCATATACTCCTCTTGTTTCTGTTGTAAATACTCATCTTGCCATAGAATAATCAATTCTGTATCATTGTACTTCAGATTTTTGTCTTTCAAGATTTTTTCTGCCTGGAAGTTTACAATCCAAATAAAATAATGTTCATGTAAATACCAACGCTTAGGATAGGATAGCATATGAACGCTTAGGATAGGATAGCATATGAGTTACTGACAATGCAGGTCCTATACAGAGAAAAGGATATGAATGAGTTTCTAGAAATTAATATACAGTTAGTCTTTAGGGTGTCGTAAGAGGCGACTAAAAGAACACAAGAGGCAGATCACCTATGCCCAAGAGAAGGAAAACTTGATACAAACCCTGTGCCAACCTGTCTTGCCAGTGTGGCAGAGTAGGCTAATTCCCTCCATGAATTTGGAGGAGGCCTAACCCAGTAGTGGGGCCACTTATGGGCTAAAATGAAGGTTTGATGTATCCGGGCCTCCAGGGCGCGTAGAGATCATAAATTGCGCCCCGACCTACCCACTAAAACCGACGGTGATCCTTCAAGTGCCAGGTTCCAGGGCCATGGGATTCACTCCTCTCGATCGGGAGAGTATGCTCCGCGACCCTGGTTGGAATACCTGTATTGAGCTCAAATCAACATCTACACTAGTTTGGTCCTTTACTACAATTGTGTGAGTTTGCTCTCACAAAGCTTTTTATTTAAATTACGTAAATCACACCTTATCAGCTATAGCGCCGATGCGATGCTACTACCACCAATACAAATTAAAAAACACTATTAAAAATACATTTCAAATACCTAAAATTAAAATCTGTCTTATCCCGGCCTTGTACCTTAAAATTACCTTTGGCAATATAAAAAGAGCAACTACCGTTTCTTGCCAGCTCTTCTCTGTAGAGCTGCTTTCGGAACCGGTATACATGGTAAATAATCTATTTTACATTTTATTTATTTAATGGGCCAACTTGATTAAAAGAGTTTTGATTCTGAGTAAAACAGGCAAAAGCTAGAAGTAGAATAGAAAAAAAAATAGAAGATTTGAGATAAATGGTGCCAAATTAGTACAAAATTAATGTACAGAGTCACAATCTTCAGCTAGTGCTTGGTATGGTACAATTCTATAGAAGGTTACCTGTTCCTTAGTCTTAAATGTGACAAAGATGGATCCCTTGAATAGCCGTTTCTTTGATGAGCGTTCCACATATTTCCTCATTATAATATTCTCCACTACTTCAAAGCTCTTAAAATATTTTAACATGTCATCCAGAGTAGAATCTTTGGGGAAGCCTTTAACATAAAGAGTCCTACTGCTCAATTCCTTTCTGCGGTCTTCATTCATCTCTGGGACTGGTAATTCAGGATTTCTGCGTACTTTTTTATTGTCTTCTGAAACCTGCAAAATGTTATGGTTAGAAAATAAAGTGTGCCATGACCTTATATCTCTACTTTTTAGATTTATTGCAATAACATGCATAATACAATGCACATGTTCAAAATATTTAAGAATTTTATGCTATTATATTGGATAATCATTTTAGGCCTTATATCACTCACTACTGAATCAAGCCCCCTCCAAATTTATGAAGGGAAATTAGCCTACTGTACATTGGCAAGAATGCATTGCCAGAGTTTGTATCAAGTTCTTCTCTTGCATCCTCATGCGTACATTGTGCGTTCAAATCCTTGAACACATCATTATTAATAATAATCCATTATTGAGAGTAGTGCATGTAAGGATTGGTATTAATAATATAAATTATTATTAGTAACATATCATAGTCAACTGCCTTCCCCAATGAGTGCCATAGCACCATATACACTGCAGTACATTAGATAGGGCTGTTGACGATGATATATCATAGATAGACAATCCAATTATATTCACATGTTTTTCAGTTATTGATAACTATTAGCATCAAAAGAGTCAGTCAGTACCTCTAATAGACCAGAAGTAGCCTTGTTAAGTGCTTTAGCCACAACTTCCTGATCAGATGTCAACTTAAGGAGTCTGTTGAATCTCAAGAGAATCTCAATAGGTACCCAGCCATCATCCAGTTGTACTTGTTCTCGTAAAAACTTATCTCTGGGTAGATTCAAGTCACCTGAAATTATACATTTTGGTTCACAGTATGTTCTGTCAAATATCCTACTAATATTATAAATGTGAAAGTTTGTAGGAATCTATGATTCTTACTCTTTCGGGAAATACTACTACATAAGAATAACACAGGCTATAATTTATAACAAGTGCATAGGCTGAGATCTGGTCACATTCCACTAAGAAGCTTTAAATTTCTAATGGAAAAAGCGGAAAGCCCAAATTGTGAAGCCTGTGGCACTAAGGAAGATGTCTACCACTATTTAGTGGAGTGTGTTAGCCATCCAGTCCCAGCCTATGAGAGATCAAATATGCAGGTACTAGCGGATATGGAGGTTTGAAATTGAATATGGGTGTATATTAGAGAGCTTGATGGGGTTGACATAGTCGTTATGTGACAAAAAGCCCCAAAATAAGATCAGAATAAAAAAATATACAACGAGACAAGTATTTTAAATATACCAAATTCTTGTATTTTTTGTTAAATACTCAAGCAAAGCCAGGGCATGCCACTGGTTTTTATTATGTTATAGCCGAAAATGGATATTAGCTAGGTAGCTAGCACTATGTAATTACATTATTTTGAAAAATATTTGAAGTTCTGCTTGTCGCACTCGAACTTTCGTATACAAAATACAATGGAAGTAAATGTAAAGATATTATCAATAGTAGGTACAGGAGGTATTAATCGTAGCATCGGCATTCATGCAATACAGTAAACATTATAGTAAAGTGACTCACCGAAATAGTATTCCACCTGGCGAATAATTGCGCTTTCCAAATCTGTCTCCTCTTCAACATTATCTTCGATATTTTTTTTCTCTTGTCCGTTAGTTTCAGTAACGACTTCTTCAGTCATTTTTAGGCAGCTAAAACGTTAAAAATGGTTAGACCCAATCCCGGTATCTGATACTA
Source organism: Clostera curtula (assembly GCA_905475355.2). Classification (NCBI taxonomy): domain Eukaryota; kingdom Metazoa; phylum Arthropoda; class Insecta; order Lepidoptera; family Notodontidae; genus Clostera; species Clostera curtula. Next base: position 19,238,015 of record FR997796.1, on the reverse strand, counting down.
CCGGAAAGTATTTACAACACTCCTTACCGTAAGTTCTATTTAAATTTGGCCACAGAGTTTCGTTATGAGCTCTACGTTAAGAGATGTCACGACAATTAAAAAAGAATCAACGGTATTATCGTAAATTTGTAAGAAATCGTAATAAACACGTGTTAAGATTTTCCCACACGCGGCGTTATAGTTTTTTTATGAAAGAAAGCGTGGAGTGGTTGATGGATGGAGACTGACATACGGATGAACATTGTTTGACGGACGTCAGTATGGCTTGAAAGCATTGACCTATATTATATAATAGGGACGCGACATATTGTTCTATACGTACAATTGCTTAACCATTTTGAAGGCACACACATAAACATATATCTATCTCGTTCTTACTTAGCACTGTCACTCGCAGGAAAACAATATAACAGTATTTTAGTGCGTTTAAAAAGTGAAACATGATTATACGTATATACGTTAATGAGGCCGAAAATCCGCCATGTTTAGCGGACCAAATGTCATTGTCAGTCAGTTCAGCCGGTACTTGTCAAAAAGTCGTGGTCTTTAACAAAATAACTAAAAAACTTTCAATATATTGCTTGAGATTTAGAATAATTGAAGCCAAATGTAAATAATTACGTCGCAAATATGCCAGTGTGTAGTGTGATAGGGTGCGGCGTAAGAAAAACACCAAATCAGCCATCATTATCCATACACAGGTACGCTTTAAATAACATTAAAAATATTGGTTATTGTTAATGTTGCTGGGAAAATAAAGGAAGATTTACATTATAATTAGCAAGGTTCTTATGTGCAGTTATAGGTCATGAATAGGTTTGACTTATTTAACTATATTTTTACGCTAAATAATGTTAATTTATTAGCTGGGGTTGTACACTATTCATCGACTTTGATATCGATATAATATGATTGCTTACATAAAATTTCTTATTTTATCATGCTACCCCGCTTAAAACATACATAAACAATAATCAAAACATATTTGTAGGATCCCAAGAAATGAGCGTAAAAAGAAAAAGTGGCTGGAAGCCATTGGAATGGAAAGTATAAATCCAAATGTAAAAGATATTTATATTTGCTCGCTACATTTTGATGATCAATGTTTCAACAAAACTCTGGATGTGACTCGACTACGAGATGATGCTGTGCCCTTCAAATTTGTAAGAGTAAGTAAATTATATACAGTATTTAATTGTTAATATATTTTTTTTTTTTATTACTTTTATATTATTTTACAACAAAACGACCTTTAAAGGGTTCTAAATTAATATGACATGTTTTTTATGGTGGGACTATGATCAGCAGAATAGTCATTGGACTGTCGGCTTGTTAGGGGGTCATGGCAGAGTATGCAAAACACGGTGGAAGCTTGGTAGTAAGTATAATAAATAAAATATATAAAATGGTAAAACAACACGACATAACAAGATAAAGGAGTACACAAGACAATAGAATAAACTTGACAAATATTCAAACAATATATTTACAAACAGCCTGTGCTGTGTTGAATCCATGAAGGTGATACTTCAACACACCCCCTTCAACTCATGGACTCAACGCCTTAAAAACTAATTAAGTCCGCACACACAAACCTAATTCATTCGACAAAGATTCGTGTCTCACGCGGGGCAAAGGCTTGGTGAGAATATCTGCCAACATCTTATCAGTTGCCAAATGTTCCAAAGTTATCGCTTTATTTTCTCGCAGCACATCTCTAACGAAGAAGTGACGTATATCAATGTGCTTGCTCTTCGCATGATAAACACCGTTATCTTCGGCTAGGCAAATGGCACTTAAGTTATCAGCATGCATTCTTACCTTAGAAAAATTCTGTAGACCTAATTCGTTCAACAGACTATTTAGGTACATAGCCTCTTTCATGGCCTCAGCCAAACTCACGAACTCAGCCTCACAAGTCGATGTTGCTACGATGCGTTGCTTTTGTGAAGCCCACGAGATACCCGCACCCCCTAAAACGAATACATATCCCGTAAATGATCGACGATCATGTGTACAACTTCCCCAGTCCGCATCCGCATAGCCATGAATGCATAACCCAGTTTGTTTATATACCAAACTATAACTTATAGTACCTTTTAAATAGCGTAGAATCCTCTTAGCGGCTCTCCAATGCATTTCGTTAGGATTCTCGGCAAACTGTGCCAGTTTAGCCGTAGCGTTTGCTATGTCTGGCCTTGTTGCCACGCTTAAGTACATGAGCGATCCTATAAGCTCTCTATAGGGAAATATCTTCCCCTCCTCCTTTTTATTCTCGCTCAGAACTGGTTTTCCTGTTTCCATAGGAGTCTTGACACATTTACAATTCTCCATGCCAAATTTCTTCAATATATCATTGATATATTTCTCTTGTGACAGATAATAACGCCCATTATTTTTTTTAATATCAATCCCAAGGCAAAAAGTTGCAGGGCCAAAGTCTTTCAACTCAAACCTTTTTGCTAGTTCATGCTTGAAATCGTCAATATAAAATCTCTTTTGTGAAGCTATTAATATATCATCCACGTAAATGACTACAAAAATATCAGACCCATCCTTATTTCGCCTGTGATATAAGCAGGGCTCATTTGCAGTTGGTTTTAAACCTAACTCTTTCAGTTTCGAGTCTAGTTTCACATTCCACTGTCGTCCGGCTTGCTTTAGGCCGTACAGAGATTTTTTTAAAAGACAGGTGTTTCCACCTTCTCTCATTTCTTCAAGCATCTTCGCTGCTCTCTTACCGGTCGTACTGTGACGACCGTCAACTTTTACAAGTTTTTCTAAACTTTCTTTTAGCAGCTCTGGGACTTTCATATAAATATCTTCGTTCAGATCACCATTCAAATATGCCGTACTAATGTCTAATTGATCGATGTCCATGTCCATTTCAACAGCTAATGCGACCAACAAACGTACTGTTGCTATCCTTGCAACTGGTGCGAATGTCCTGTGATAATCAAGGCCAGGTTGTTGACTATATCCTTTTGCGACAAGTCTCGCCTTCTTTTTCTCAGTTTTGTCGACATTAAGCTTCGTCGTCAGTACATACCGACATCCTACAACATTGCGGTCAAATGGTTTCTTAACGATTTTCCATGTGTCATTTTTCACCGAGCTCCGTATTTCGGACAGAATTGCTTCCTCCCACTGACTCTTCTCGTCACTTGATAAAGCATCCTTCAATGAGGTTTCAATAGCCCCAGCAAAATTATCAGTATCCACGAATTCGTCCACTGAAGATTCACCCTCGCTATTTTCTGATACTTCGACCATATTGTAGATTTTTCGAGGTCGTCCTATGTGTCCTCTCTCAATCTTAGGTCTTCCAGGACCACGTTTCAGAGTTACCCTCCTTTCACCAATCTCTGTATCTTCCATACCTTCTGTACTTGGTGTCGTCGGTAGCTCATTGGATGTCACTGGTGTACTTGGCACCTCACGCAATGTCCACGGCTCTACAATTGGTGTAGTCGAAGGTTCTTGACTCAATGACACATCTCTTTGAATTAATTCAGTTGGATTTAATGGTACATCTGACTTTACCTCCAATGGAAATTCAACAGTCTTCCTCACAGTATCCTTATCACACTGTGACTCAAGAAGCGGCTGATACGATGTCTTGCTTTCACTGTCAAGATATTTCTTGCCTTCTTGAAATCTGACATCCCTTGACACGATGAACTTTTTACTCTCTGGTATCCATATCTTGTAACCGTTAGATTCGGCTGGATATCCTACAAAATAACCAACAACACTTCGTGAAGCAAATTTATCTTTTCCTGGTTCTTTATTTAAAACATGAACTTTGGTACCAAAAACTTTCAAGTAACTTACGTTCATAGGTTTTTCGAACCATTTCTCATAAGGAATCCCCCCATTTAAACTGCTTGTTGGACATCTGTTACGTAAATAACATGCAGTGGCTACTGCTTCTGCCCAAAAGCTTGCTGGCATTCCTGACGATAAAATCATGCATCTTGCTGTTTCGAGTAAAGTACGGTTCATCCGCTCCGCAACACCATTACTTTGCGGCGTGTACGGAGTTGTAAAACGCCTTTGAATTCCATTGGTTAGTAAAAATTCATCAAATATTTTATTTTTGTATTCCGTACCGTTATCCGTTTGAAATGTTTTTATTTTCCTGCCTGTCAAGTTTTCGACATGACATTTATAAATTTTGAATTTTGACAATACGTCACTTTTATTTCGTATCATAAATACTTCACACCAACGAGTACAGTCGTCTATAAAAGTGACAAAATATTTGTTGCCTCCGTTCGATTTAGCTCTCATTGGCCCGACAACATCGGAATACACTATTTCTAGTTTATCATTACAGAGTTTTCTGGACTTCACAAAAGGCAACGAAATCATTTTTCCCTTAGCACACACGTCACAATCGCGCAAGTCAATCTTGGCCTTAGATGGGCCTATGCCCGATTTCTTCAGTACTTTCATAAGATCCCTAGCATTCAAATGACCCATACGCTCGTGCCATCCATACAGATCCACATTATTCGCAGTTACTGCTGATGCTGAAACATCGGCCTCCCTCAAATAATATAAATCTCCTCGCCGATCAGCGGTTAGCTTTACCTCACCATTTTTGATGGCATACGCAACGTCACGTTCAAAAATGACCTTAAAGCCTCGTTCAGTGAGTTTAGCGATCGAAATGAGACTATTACGTAAATCGGGAACTAATAACGTATCTGCAAATTGAATGTTACGCGTACCCTCATCATTGCATGCTAATATCTTAACTGTACCCTTACCTTGCACGGTCGTCATAGATTCGGTGGCTAATTTTAACTTTTGACTCGATGGTAGTACCTCATCAAACCTTGCCTCGTCATTGCACATATGAGAAGTGCAGCCGCTATCAAAAATCCACTCATGTCGACTTTTGATATCAACAGCACGGCTATCTGAAATTTCAACACTGGTTAAAGTTTCAGAATATTCACACTTTTCACGATCGTATGACTCTACACACCCGGTTTCGACAGTACTTCCCTTCTTCTTCTTACATTCTGAAGCCTTATGTCCATATGTATGGCATTTAAAACATTTATATTTAACATTTTTGCCATTTCCAGCTTTATGCCCCTTCTTCTGATGTTTATTTATATACATAACGCCTTCTTTACTTTCAACATCGGTATTTCCTCTTGAATTGTACTTCTGGGCCATAACCCTTGTTAGGGGGTCATGGCAGAGTAGGCAAAACACGGTGGAAGCTTGGTAGTACGTATAATAAATAAAATATATAAAATGGTAAAACAACACGACATAACAAGATAAAGGAGTACACAAGACAATAGAATAAACTTGACAAATATTCAAACAATATATTTACAAACAGCCTGTGCTGTGTTGAATCCATGAAGGTGATACTTCAACACGGCTTATTATATAATTCCTGCTTCGTCTTTGCAGTCCTTAATATGGCCTCTCACCCTCATGGAGACTGCTTGTATAGTTGAAATTTGGACTTTTACTTTTAGCCTTTATTATACTTGTTGCTGCTACATTAATACTGATATGCTAGTTACGACTAGATGTAACTATTTTCGAAAAACTTATGGGTTTTGTGGCTGCGATTCCATCTCAGAAACGTATTTGCTCAATTTGAATGATAAAAATTTCATCATTTAAGCAAACTTTATGAAAAAATCACTGTGGGCACAATTATTCTAAACTATTATTTCAATATTTTGCAGCAACATGCCAGCCAACATAAAATTGGAATATTCAAAGAAAATCAGTTGGAAACAATTCCTGTTTTAGCTGGTCTCGACAGCTCTACCTCGGTAAATGCTTATATAATTTATATTTGTTTACTAATACCATAAATGGAAATTTATCATCAATCATGTAAACTATTTTCTTACACTACAATTTTATTTACAGGTCCCTCTAAAAGTTGCCAATACCAGTACACATACTGCTCCTCATGCTGTTGCTGGTACTTCAGGAATTGCAACTTTTATAGTAAGTTTTTTTTTCATATTCATCTCTTTCCTGATGCAGCACGTACTCGTCAATCTTTATGGCCGCTCTGAATGTAGCCTTGGGTACGAATTTGCGCATTGTACATTATATAACCAATACGAACGTAGCTCACTCACACTAACACGCGGGTAGCGAGGGCGCGGGCGTTTTTCTCCAAATTTGTGATCACCTTCACATAAACATAGTGTATTCAATTATAATCATTTTTTATTTCAGAACCAAGCACAAACAGTAACAAAACTTGAAGCTAAATGTGATTTCTTAAGGAAGAAAGTGAGAAAATTAAATGAAAAAGTGAGGCGACAAAAGAAAAAAATTGCAGGGTTCCAAAACATTATAAAAGACCTACAGGAAAGGAACCTTGTCAACAACGAGAACTCTATAGTTTTATAAGCCTGTGAATTTTGAAAAGTGAAGGCTTGCCTTTGGAGAAACTATATTCGGAGGAGACTAGAAAATTTGCCCTTACGCTCCACTTCTTTTCGCCGAAAGCCTACAATTTTGTGCGTCGAACATACAATACGCTTGCTTGCAATATGCTTGCCTCACCCAAGGACTTTAACTAGGTGGTATCAACAAATAAATGCGGAACCCGACCTCCAAAACAAAGTTCGAGCTAGCGACACACCAATTGTGTGCTCGCTAATCTTTGATGAGATGTCAATAAGAAAGTCACTAAGCTGGGATCCTCAAAAAAAAATTGATTACGGGCGAGTTACTATAGGCTCAGAATGTGACAATGACGCAATGGAGGTGGCAAATCAATGCCTCGTATTTTTAGTTAATAACATCAATGGAAGTTGGAAACTTCCAATCGCATATTTTTTCATTACATCGTTGACAGCAGAGCAAAAGTGTGAATTGGTAAAAATGTGCGTTCAAAAATGCGAGGAAGTGGGCATCAAAATTGTGAGTGTTACATGCGATGGGCCTGCAGCAAATTTTGCGATGTTACAAGAGCTTGGTTGCCATTTTACTAAAGGACAAACTGATAGCACATTCAAGTGCAGCGAAAGCACATTGCGTGCATTTTTTTATCCTTGCCATATGGTAAAATTAATCCGAAACACATTCGGCGACTTAAGAGAAGATGGAAGATGTGCATGGCCGAAAAATTGATTTTACCTATCTGGAGGCGCTTATTAATTTGCAAGAAAAAGAGGGACTGCACATGGCCACAAAAATAAATAAAGCCCACATATATTTTGCTAAGCAAAAGATGAAAGTCCGTTTAGCAACTCAACTTTTAAGTAACTCTGTGGCGGATGCCTTAGAGTTTTGTAACTCGGAATTAAAACTCAAAGCGTTTGAAAATTGTGAGGGCACCGTAAGTTTTATAAAACTTCTTAACGATGTGTTCGATATCCTGAACAGTCACTCGATTCGCCCGCCTGGATTAAAAAAAGCCATGTGTCCCAGAAACATCGGCCTTATCGAAGTGCTGTTTGAAGGTGCAATTGGCTATGTACTCGGCCTGAGGCTGCCGTCAGGGCAGTTAGTAATTGAGTCGAGGAGGAAGACTGGCTTTGTGGGGCTAATCATTGATATGAAAAGCGCATTAGCTTTATATCGACATCTTGTCGAAAACACAAAAATATTAAAATACTTGCCATTGTACAAGATCAGCCAGGATCACGTCGAGCTATTTTTTTCAGCTATAAGAGCTCGAGGGGGTTTTAACAATAATCCAAATGCCGTTCAATTTAAAGCAGCCTTCAAGAGGCTTCTTAATCGAGCCGAAATTCGCGATGAAGGGTTCGGCAATTGCGTTGCCTTAGAGCAAGTTAATATTTTAAATTGCACAAGCACAAGCCCACAAAAGCATTGAACGAATTAACCGAAAAAAAAACAATTGGTTGAAGTGCCAGAAGATGACAGCACCTTATACGAGGAATATATATAGATTGCTTAAATAGCACTCTTTCCATATATGCTGACTCAGTTGTTACTTACATCGCAGGATTTGTGTCGAGAAAATTATCCCGCAATATAAAATGTCAGACGTGTGCTTCGTTATTGTTTGGAGATCCGAATAGCAATTTGAAAACGCTGATTCATTTAAAAACAAGAGGTGGACTGAAATACCCATCGAAAGATGTTGAAGACATTACGAAAAAGGCAGAAAAGATCATTACACCTAACTTGGATAAGTTGATGCCCCAAAACTATTATCTATATATATTTAAATTCATTATAGAGCACTACTCCGAAAAATCGGACACCATTTTTCGGTCGCAATCAATTGATCATGACACTAATTTTATTATAAATACCTCTTAATAAAATGTCATCAAAACATATTTAGACATTCGGTTTAGATATTTCGGGAAAAAGGTTACCGACAAAATCTCTCTTCGGAACTATTTAAATAAAATAGCATCAGCGGAAGTCATCAGGAATGACGTTTGTAATTATGTAAATAAATACTCTGAGGGTGTTTTGTTTTTTTTTATTACGCGGTCCCTTGATACGTTTAAAATTTGATAATCAATATATTTATTTATTTATTTATTATTAGACATACATACAGCTATCATTACAGATAATCCAATGCGATAGTGTAGTCAAAAAAAATATTTATATAATAATCACTCACATATGGAGCGGTGCACCTATCTTGAGGTGCGTTGCGGTAGTGTGTTACGGACTTGAGCCAGCAACACAATTAAAATAGATTGTAATAGAGAGGTAAGTAGTTTAAGAAAAAAAAGTCTTATTTTTATATCCAAAACAGCATAGCTAGCATGCTAACATTTTATTGCCGCCATAAAGCGGCAACATATGAAACGACGATAAAATGTAGCATACTAGAGATGGACATATGGCACTGTACTTCGCCATAAGTTTATGTTTTGCGGTCACTGAGTTGACGACAACTTTAAAAAATCCGTGTAGCTACTTTTAAAAATAGTCATATCGTTACTTGGCAAATTTGAAGCACGAACTTGTCTTAGATTTCACACATCTAAATCAAAGTATTTTTGCACATAACAATATATTTACTTCCTACAAAAATTCTACAAATAATTGGAGCTACTTATGCAAACAGGAACTAATCCACACTATTGCTAAAATCGAGTTAAGTACACAGAAGGTTTCAAAAATGAGCCTTCTATCGACACAGAACAAATTATTTGGGACAATATGGTAATATAACTTTATTGAAAATAACAATACAATTATTTGTATACACAATTTTGACAAAAATGACTGTATCTCAAAACTGTCTTAGTGTGGATTGATTCCTTTTTGCATAAGTAGGTCCAATTAATACTCAAAAATATTTAAAATAAAATGAGCCAAGAACGTTTATCGATAAAACCTAATAATATTAAAATCTTCTGGGCAGCACTAAAACCGCCATGTTTAGCGGCCAGATGACGTCACAGCGGCACACATTTTTTGTTGACGTTTCAATTCCATCCTTCAGTGCTTGAAAGTTGTAGGAAAAGACATAATTCCTTCAGTCGAAATTTTTAAATTTCTCAACTGGGAGATAATTGCTTTGTAAATAATCTGCAACTGTAATCTGTAAGTAATTTTTAAATGAGACGACAATATTCCGATAATTATTTAATTTTCTTTGCCAAATGTATCTATAGCAGATTTTCAATTAATTTTTTTATACTTTGTGCGTTGTAGCATGGTGCGGGTGACAGTTTCAGTAACATTTCGTTTCACTCTTGAAAGTTGCTGCGGTTTACAAATTATGACTTAGTATTTCAACTGTACCACATTCATAATATATTTAAATCATTAATAACTGTAGTAAATTAAATAAAACCAACCAGAATGTTCTAGTCTGCAAATAAAATCTAATTGAATGAAAAAATAAGCAAAAGTGTTTGCACATAACGTAACGCCATTGACGTTTATAGTGATGGAATGTACTGCTACGATGGATAGTCGATATTTTTCATAATAACACACGTATATTGTGCACAGGTCAATGTTTGTTGTAAAAATTGGTCTTTAATTATAAAACAGAACTTTTATAGGGTAAGGCTGATTAAAAAGCTGCTAAGGATAAACTCATTTTATTCGTCTAAACTCATATCAGAGTCATTAACATCTGAATTGTCACTCAATTCATCATCAGAATCTGTGACGGATATTATAAACGATGACTCAATTATATTGTCAATAATAATATGTATGTCACGATCCCAATCAGACATAATGTCCTGTTTTATTTTATTCACGACCTTCGACCAGTCTTCAGGTTGAACATTGTTGATGGCCTCTTGTAGGGCCAACATCTTATTTGCCGTAAATGCCGCCGTGCCGATGCGCCATAGAGCATAACACCAGGTCACGAAAAATAGTTTTGATTATTTTATTTAAGTACAAAAATAATTATATATTAAAACATTTATATTGACCAGTTTATACACTGCACAACTGAATAATACACTAAATATCATATATAATATATGAATAACTAGATTTATGCTGCGAGTATTGTTTGGCTGAAATGATGATGATGATGATGATCGTTAGCGATAAAAATGAATTGCATACGTTATACATCCCTAGTCATGTCGTTCTGATAGATGTCAACGTCATACAGGCAACTGTCACCCGCACCATGCTACAACGCACAAAGTATAATTAAAATCATTCAATTATTTAACGTGAATACTCCTCAGCCTTTTCTATACAATCAGTGTTAAAAAATAAAATACGATTAAGAATAATTAATTTAGTGGAATTATTGTTTGAAACTTTTACATGAAATCGACGTTGTGAACTTTATTCGTAACTCTTCACTGTTATAGGTTATGGCACTTTCTTATGGCTGTTTTTCCTCCAGAAATCAATGCCACTCGATTTGACTGATCTGCAGAGAGAAGCATGACAGTCTATATATTTGAGTTATAAGCCATAAAATCATGAGGTTTGTTGGAGTTGCTGCTGGCAGTGCCTGTTAAGCGAACACAGATTACAACGCATCGTGATGTGTTGTAATTTTAGTAGATAAGTGTAATTTTACCTAAAAGTAAGATAATATAAGTCCAGAAAATACACAAAAGATTTGGCTGAATGGCATATTCCTGTGCCTGCATTTGACAATTTATCAACCCAATCAGTCAAACCTATTTAATTTAACCTAACCTACCTTTGAATTGGTTGGATCGGATGATTGTATTTGTATTGTAAATAATGTAATGTAATGTGAGTCAAGAAAGAAAACTTAACCTTAAACACGCAATTTTGAATGCTTTCTGTGATGTTCTATCTGGAAATATGGGTGTCAGAGGTTTAACTACGTACATTAATTACAACCAAGACATTTTTTTACAAAATTTTCTACTTCACAACTCTCGTTTGATAATTGATGGACATAGTTTATGTGCCCAATTGTACCGGCTTCTGAACTGTTTCTCAGCCTTCGGAGGTGACTACGACAAGTTTTCCGCATATGTCAAAAACTTTTTCAAGAATCTTCGTAAATGTAACATATCCTCCTATGTTTTATTTGATGGTAGTTATGAAGCTAGAAAAATTAAAACAGCATACCAACGTCTGAGGTCAAAGATCTATGGAGCCTCGAAAATGGATGCTATTACTCAGAGCTCCATACAAATATTTCCACTGCTCCTACGGGATGTTTTTAAAGAAGCATTGACTGACATAAATGTACCTTTTACAATTTGTGAATTTGAGGCTGATGATGAGATTGCGGCCATGGCTAGACATCTTAACTGTCCAGTACTGAGTTATGACTCTGACTTTTTCATATACAATGTTCTATATATTCCTTTTAACACTCTTGACGTTAAACCACAGCTAGCTGATATAGACGGCAATCAAAGTTTTGTTATGGAATGCAAAATCTATAGAGTGCAACATTTCATTAAGAATTTTGGAGGTTTAAAAGAAGAATTGTTGCCTCTGTTAGCCACATTGCTTGGTAATGATTTTGTTCAGAAAAGAGTGTTTAAAAACTTTTTCTCCCAGTTCAAATTGCCAAAAAGTAAAAAGAAGAAGAATGAACAGCAAAGATGCATTCATGGTCTTTTTAAATGGTTGCAAAATGAAACATTGGATTCAGCTATAACAAAAATTATTGGTAGGTTGAAGAAAACTCAGAAGAGTAAAATCCTTTGGGTTATTAAAAAGAGTATTGATGGGTATAACAGGAAGCAATGCAGATCATTGAAATATTTTAATATTTCTGTAGATAACACTGAGGAAACCGATTGGCAGATACCTGATATGAATATGGAAGACCAAGTCACTGATGATGAGTTACCAGTAGACACCAATAACTCATCTGATAGCAATGACAATTCTGAGGTTGATGATGAAAATAACAAGTTGTCAGATGTTTCTAATGATGAAAATGACAAGTTGTCAGATGTTTCTAATGATGAAAATGACAAGTTGTCAGATGTTGAAGATGAATGTGATGATACAGATAAATTAGTTTTAGGATTACCTGACTGGTTTGCTGAAGGGGTTCGTTTAAGAACAATCCCTCAATCATATCTCAACCTTTACACTCACCATTTATATTATTGTTCTCCGCAGGCAGAAGACTACACTGATGAGGACTCTTTTCTTTGTGTGTTGCATATACTGAGATATGCTTTTGACATGTTAACGGACTATGAACAGGAGTACTGTATTTATGTTAGCAGAGAAAACAGTACTAATTACAAAAGAATACAAGTTGATACAGAGTTTAAGACAAGCAGACTCTATGAAATAAGCTTCCCTGATTTGACAGAAGAGCAATTGAAATTGTGTTTCAAGCATTTCTTAAAGGAAAATATGCCTTTGTTAGATTTGGCTGATGTTGAATTGATGCCGACTAACTTTCAATTATGTTTGATTGCCATTCTTTGGTGGGTAGCCAAATGTGAAGTGCCATTAGGCCATATTCACAGTGTCTTAATGACTTACTGTATGCTGGAAGGAATTGACGAAAAGACCGGTACATTTAGGGGACATAGATATTTCCTTAACAAATATACAAATAAAATTGATGAAGCCAAAAAATCTGAACGGAAAATCTATAATATAGATGATGGGAAACTATTTTTAAATAAAAACAAATTGCAATATGAGGACTGTCTTATTGCGGCCAGTGTTTTACTAAAACATTTTGATTTAGATGATAAGATCATGAAAAGGCCAAAGAGTTATGATGTAAAGAAGATGCATTTGTTTGCTCAGTACCAATGCTGTTTACAGCAGTTTAATTGCTTGAATTCACTGTGTGGTAATCCTTTTGAGGGCACGAAATATTCTAAATGTATGAATGGAACATTTTTGTACAATACTGCATTAAAGTTAGAGAATCAGGCAGATCCCATCTTGTTTTTTGAGCAATACCTGAAAGGGGCATCTACAGTGTTATTATTCTACAAAGATCTATGTAAAATAGTTGATAAGTGTATGGTTAAAATGGGTTTGACTGCAAGAAAGTGGGTGGCCAAGAAGAGGAGGCGAAGAAAAAATACCACAGATGAAGAAATCAATTTTATTGTTAAAGGTTTTGAATCTGAGGTTTTTATTTAAAAATATATTTTTGTATTTGATATACTTGTGTTTTTATTGTTCTGTTTAAATTACAAACATGCTTTGATAATTTCGAGATACATTTTCTATTTCATGAATCACTAGAAACCTAAAAGCAATTTAAAAAAGCGTGCTCTGCTCTGTGGATCAGCCTTATCACTGGGTGTGAAATAGGTACACTAAGTAAGCCTATTTAAATCTTGTCCTTACCATATTGACAGCATGGTGCAACACACCCCTAGTTGCTCGCTTTACTCCTTTATATGAACATTGTTCACTTACAATAGTAATAATGTGGCGTGTCAACATGTACATATTTTAAGTTCAGATAATTTGTGTAATTAATCATTTTATGGACAGACAGACTCGACAGACTTTGTTTTATATATATACTGCCGTAGAGTTCGCGCACGCGAGTCCTTTACAGATTCCGTGCGCGGGTTCTATGGCAACCAATTTATTGACTGTCACTTTTGGTTTTATTCTCTTTACTGTTGTCTTGTACATTTTTATTGCTTTCATTTTTCTGCCTGTCCTAACTCCTTCTGTAAATATATTTTAATTGTACATACTAAACGGAGTCGATATTATTTGGAGTCAGATTCTTCTCTTTGGTCGCCACACATTACACTGGTGACCCCGACGTGATGAGGGGGTGATGCGATCACTACCCCGTTCGGTCTCTACGAGTTTCCGTACATGACGTTTGGGTTGCGCAATGCAGCTCAGTCCTTTCAACGATTTGTTGAAGAGATGCTTACAGGCCTTGAGTTCTGCTATGCCTATTTGAATGACTTCCTGGTGTTTTCCCCTGATGAGGAGACCCACAAGCAGCACCTACGCACACTGTTCACCAGGCTGCAGGAATACGGCATGGTAATCAACACATCCAAGTGCACCTTTGGCGTTTCTCAGGTAAAGTTTTTAGGCTACCTTATTTCTCACGAGGGTACCAAGCCCCTGCCTGTCAAGGTAGAGGCTATCCAAAATTTTCCAGTTCCTAAAACGGTCAAAGAGCTTCGAAGGTTCCTAGGCATGCTCAATTTCTATAGGAGGTTTATGTCCAATGCAGCTCGTAATCAGGCTCCTTTGAACGATATGCTGGTTGGTTCGATCAAAGGGTCTCATCCTATCACATTTTCTGCAATTGAGCATGAGGCCTTCGAAGCCTGTAAGCAGGATCTGTGTCAGGCAACTTTGTTAGCACATCCAGACTCAGAAAGTCGATTATCAATTGTTTCCGATGCATCAGACGTAGCCATTGGCGCAGTCTTGCAACAGCACAAGCAAGGGATTGGATGGCAACCTCTTGCTTTCTTTTCTAAGAAGCTGAGCCCAAGCCAGCAGAAATACTCACCTTACGACCGTGAGTTATTAGCTATTTACGAGTCCATCAGACATTTCAGGCACATGGTTGAAGCAAGAGACTTCGTGGTTTATACAGACCATAAACCTCTTTGCTTCGCATTTAGTAATCGTAAGGATAGATGCTCACCTCGCCAGTTCAGGCATTTAGATTTCATTTCCCAATTTACTACTGATATACGGCACATATCTGGTAAGCACAATGTTGTGGCCGATCCGCTGTCTCGGATCGAGGAGATTTCTCAGCCGGTGGACTTGGAGCACATCGCTCAGTCTCAGTTCTCCGATTCAGAGCTGCAGCAGCTTATTACCAGCAACAATACGTCTTTGTGCCTCAATCAAGTTAGGTTGCCTGGGACAGACACTGTCTTATATTGCGACGTTAGTAGTGGCGTTGCAAGACCGTACATTCCACCTCAATTCCGCCGTCAGGTTTTTGAGGCATTACATTCACTGAGTCATCCTGGGGCCAATGCATCTGCAAAACTAGTTGCAGAACGTTACGTTTGGCCTGGCATTAGGAAAGACTGTCGAGAATGGACCCGTTTCTGTTTGGCCTGCCAGCGGTCAAAGGTCACTCGGCACGTCTCATCACCTTTAGGTACGTTTTCCTTACCCAAATCCAGGTTCTCGGAAGTTCACATCGATATGATAGGTCCCTTACCATCTAGCCAAGAGTACAAATATTGTCTTACAGCCATCGATAGGTTTACGCGATGGCCTGAGGCAATTCCTCTCAAAGAGATCACCGCGGAGGCTGTCGCTAAGGCCTTATTGCACGGTTGGATCTCTCGCTTTGGTGTCCCTACCAGCATCGTGACTGATCGCGGTGCACAGTTTGAGTCAGCGCTATTCAAAAGGCTATCAGAACTCATAGGTTTCAAGCATAAAAGGACCACTTCATACCATCCAGCATGTAACGGTCTCGTAGAGAGATTCCATCGTCAACTCAAGTCTGCTATTGTCTGTCATCAAACTACAAACTGGATTGACACTCTACCAGTGGTTTTATTGGGTATCCGGTGTGCTTTCAAGGAAGATCTACGCGCATCCTCAGCCGAACTCACGTACGGTGAGTCACTGAGATTGCCCGGTCAACTTTTACAGCCTAACTCTAGTGATCATTTTCCTGATGTAAGTGATTACTTAGCCCAACTTCGTAAGATTGTTAACGATTTACAGCCATCACCATCTTCACGCCATGGACACAAATCGGTCTTTGTTTTTAAAGACTTGGCTACCGTCTCCCAGGTTTTTCTACGGGATGATAGGGTCCGTGGGTCGTTAACTGCTCCATACACTGGTCCCTACGAGGTTGTGGACAGAGGTGATAAGGTGTTCAAGATTCGAGTTCGTGGTAATGTGATTACTGTATCCATAGACAGGCTAAAACCAGCCTACGTGTTGAGTGATAACACTTCACTCCACCCATCGCACAGTCACACACACTCACAGCTCATTTCACCTTCCTCTCATTCATCATCACAACATTCATCACTGCACACAATTCCATCTCCATCATCACAGCATCACACGCCACCCGACGCCGTCGAAGAAGACAATGTCCGAAGAACTCGATCTGGTCGACGCGTGCACTTTCCAGCGCGTTTTCTTCGCTGAAAATATGGCGCTTTCCAGCTGGAAGGGGGTGATGTGGCGTGTCAACATGTACATATTTTAAGTTCAGATAATTTGTGTAATTAATCATTTTATGGACAGACAGACTCGACAGACTTTGTTTTATATATATACTGCCGTAGAGTTCGCGCACGCGAGTCCTTTACAGATTCCGTGCGCGGGTTCTATGGCAACCAATTTATTGACTGTCACTTTTGGTTTTATTCTCTTTACTGTTGTCTTGTACATTTTTATTGCTTTCATTTTTCTGCCTGTCCTAACTCCTTCTGTAAATATATTTTAATTGTACATACTAAACGGAGTCGATATTATTTGGAGTCAGATTCTTCTCTTTGGTCGCCACACATTACAATAATTTAAAAATAATTTCAGAAATGAAAAAATTGTTGTCTTCCTATGTGGGCCCACATGGCCTCCCCTAAAGTTTGCCATAACGCCCTGTCTTGATATATCCTGCTGATGCTGCGCCCTAGCAGAGGAGCGTTCACGTTATTATTAACGGTCTTGCAGAGTTGCGGTCCCAGTCAAACCAAGTCCAAGTCGTCTATCCCAGCGGTTGTCGGTTCATCTTCTATGAGATAAAGACCAGCCTACTGCAACTTCAGACCCTTTATGGCTATCTTAATATATATATTTCTTGTGTGCGTGTGTATGTGACTGAACTCCTCCTAAACGGCTGGACCGATTTGAATGAAATTTTTTGTATGCGTTTGGGTGGCACCGAGGATGGTTTAGATTCACAAATCAGCCCGACAGATGGCGCTGCAGTCGGTAAACAAATATCATGCAGGACAACGTCTGCCCGGTCAGCTAGTTTGAATATATATTCGAATTTATAATATACTAGTGGCCCGCCCTGGCTTCGCCCGTGCAAAGCGGGGGTGGGTTATACATATAAACCTTCCTCTTGAATCACTCTATCTATTAAAAAAAACCGTATCAAAATCCGTTGCGTAGTTTTAAAGATTTAAGCATACATAGGGACGGACAGACGACAACGACTTTGTTTTATACTATGTAAAGAAAAGATATTGTAGGTAGGTATTATTAAGTAGATTGAGTTTTTCACTGCAATCGATAGTTTACAGATCCTTGAAAAACAAAAAATGAGAATGAGATGATTTTAATAAAAAAGGGTGATTTCTACTATGTTTAATGGGTGTAATACCTAATACTTCAAGATCGGTTGGAATTGTTGGGTAACTTTGCGCGCACGCAGAGAGGCTTTAGGTAAAAAAATCGTCTAAATTAACCAACCCAAAATTAAAGAGATTTTGAATGTAGGCTATTTCTTCCACATCAGAAGATAGAAGACAATGCTGACTATAAGAACAAGTTAGATATATGATATAACATAAAGATGTAAAAGAAAACTCCAAAGTTATGTAACAGCAATTTAATTTATTTTCGTACGACCATTAGTGTGCGGCACTGTAATGTTCCGACTCAATAATGTGTTACATTTTTCACCTAATAAATAAACGAACAATGCTAATACAACATTACAAATCATCATTAAAGTTCTATTATACCAACTAATCACATTTAGTACAGGATACACCCAGAGTCCTGTCCTAAAATAAACAATATGCGACCACAGTGTGTACAAGATGCTCAGTAAAACAACTGCGAACATTCCCTTTCTTCTAGACGGATAGTTAATCCTATTGAAAATCAGTTCCATTAATAAGAAAGGGACAATTAACGTGTGCATAGTATGGTTTAGCCATTTCGGAAACGCTTTCTCTACGTGTTCTGGGAATATTAGGTCTTTATCGATAAAATATAGGCTCCAAAATGCGAGGGAGACTACCATGGCCACAGGAAATGCGAGACTGAAGATTGAGCCTTTAATTTTTCGGATCAATGTAGGCCTTTTCGATTGGACTTTGTTCGTTGCGATCAAGTCGTTTAGTAGGGCCACGGAGAAGTATAATGTTTGTAATACCTGAAAAAGACGTAAGAACTGAGGCTAGAATATGATCTCGATACGATCGAAGGAATTATAGTTATCTGACTATCCAATCTAGGATAGTTGATAAAAAAAACAACCTGTATAGGTACTATTTTAGACTATTTGAAGGATTATGACACCGGTTTATGTACAGGTTCTTATAACAAAACCTATCTGAAATAAGTATGTGGTTTTATGTTTAAATATTATTTTTCTATTTTATAGTATGGGGATGCAGAGGTTATAGAAAGAAAGATACGATCGAAGGAACTATAGTTATCTGACTATCCTATCTAGGATAGTTGATAAAAAAAACATCCTGTATAGGTACTATTTTATACTATTTGAAGGATTATGACACCGGTTTATACAGGTTCTTATAACAAAACCTATCTGAAATGAGTATGTGGTTTTATGTTTAAATATTATTTTTCTATTTTATAGTATGGGGATGTAGAGGTTATAGAAAGAAAGACGGGTGCAATTATGCATGTATTATACATATAAACCATCCTCTTGAATCTCTCTATCTATTAAAAAAAAACCGCTTCAAAATCCGTTGCGTAGTTTTAAAGATTTAAGCATACATAGGGACGGACAGACGACAGCGACTTTGTTTTATACTATGTAGTGATAAAACAGATAACAGGAAAAGATAAATACAAAATGAGAATTGTTATTGTGATTTTATTCACATAAAATTACTCTCTCTAATTTTTTATCACAAAATGTATGTTCCGTGGCAAATACTATTACTACTATTACTGATACTCAGGCCATATATGACCCACTGTTGAGTCTTGCCTCCTCCCGTTTGATGGAGGGTAATTATCCTACTGTGCCACGCTGGCCAGACGGGTTGGCACTGGGTTTCGTATCAAGCTTTCCATCTCTTGCGGCTATATTTTCGACCTTGTCCTTTTTTTATCGGCCCTCAGGAAGAAATGGGGTGGTGACGCCATGTAGGTATTCCTAATTCTTCAAGATTCGTTACGTATTTTCCCCAATATTTCTTTCTCTCTGTGTTCTCAAATAATAATCGTGAAGCTCTCTTAATTTTAAAAAAGCCCGGTAGGCTTAGAAGAGAAAACATAAAGTAGATATATTGTGTAGTAATAAAAAGTAAAAAAAAATACTTACAAAGCACCAAATAGTGAGAAACAGCCCCCGCCCTTTAAAGGGCATACTTTCAAAATCCTTCGACGGAAAAGGGATATCGACATATTTTTGGTCATACCACAATGCATAAGCGTTCAAAGCTACCACAGACAAATGAAAAACCGATAGCATATTTAAAAAAAATAACACTTTACAACTTATTCCTGGCAAACACTATCGTGTTTCAAGTTTGCGTTCCGTTGAGGCACTGGTCAATGATTTGTCAATTATTATAAACGGGAGAGCGGGTTGTTCGTATCATAATAAATTGAAGATAACGCACGACGATAGTACAATGTTTTGACTATCGAGAAAGTGAAACGGTTAATTGATGATCGTTGACTGCCAGGCTTAAACAGGCGCAATTAATAAGGCATACCAGTACCTACCTAATTGTCAACTGGATTCTCCTCGAGAATGAGTACTTTCTTCAATACTAGCGGCCCATCCCGGCTTCGCACCGGTATTTAATAAAAAAAAATAATATTACAAATTTTATCAAGTTTTTGTAAATATTCTATGTTCATCAGGGATTATGTAGGATTCTAATGGTGAAACAATAGTTCAGTTTCAGAGCTTATACAATGCAAACCAACAATTATATTTCTCAATTATAATTCCCGGTTATTGGTACATACAGTGTGTTTTTTTTTTCTTCCTTGTGGCTCTCACCGTTTGTGTTTAGCCAATGTCAAGTCACTTTTTATCATTTCAATATTATTTCTCTCCATCATCATGGGTTTGCCATTTCCCTGTTAGCCACTCATAAGTAATTTCATTTTGAGTGTCCCCCTCCCACGTGGCTAAGATGTGTGATTTTTTTTTCAGCAAGGGTAGGCATTGTTTTTTAACATTTTGATCTCCAGTCATTTTGGTCATGAGCACAGATGCCCTTAGAATCAACATGGAACACACGTCACGAAGAATAATATTTGGCACATTCCATATGATTAAAAATTGGACCAAAAGCACGTCTATTTCATAAAAAAACAAAGGACTCTTTTCGGCAGGCTCAACCAGTGCATACTTAACTGACAGATAAAGGACATCATCGTAACTTCAGCCCAAACACGACCACTGTTGGACATAGGCCTCCCCCAACTTGGGTTGCGTCCATCAACAGGGGGGTTTGCCATAATCGCCACACTTGGCAGGCGGGTTGGCGATCGCAGTATCGGATGGTCGATGTTCAGCAGAACATCGCTGCTGCCCAACGTCTGTTGTCCCTAGTCGCCTTCTACGACACCCACAGGAAGATATGGGGTGGTACTATTATTACTCCGCTACCACACGGACTATAAAATAAAAAAATCGTCATCATTCATTTAATAAAATAACATTATTTTGTCTTAATAAGGAGGTAACCTAAAAACACACCCAATAGAAAACAATTAATTGATTTTCGTACAACCAATGGAACAATCTCCAGTATTTAATACATTATTTTGAAAACCTTTCACAACCTGTTCACACAACCAAAACGACAACACGGCGTAGATGGGACCCGTAGCAAAAAATACAATTTTGAATGACGGGCTAGATTTTTTTAGTAATGGATACGGAAACTGACCACTTATAACATATTCAAAGTATAGCCACAGCAAATAAATCACAGAAAATATGGCCATCCTACGAGTCCCTGTTTTTCTTGAAGGAAACCTAATATTATTAACTGCACATTCTAGAACAGTGAATACTGCGATTAGGCTATGCATCACGTGATTAACCCAAGCAGGATAGACCTTAGCTATGTACTCCGGAAAAATTAAGTCCTTATCTATAAAATATAAAGTCCAAAATGCTGTGGTAACGAATAAAGCGACAGGAAACGCAAATCCGAATAGGGTGTCCTTGATTTCTCTGATCGAAGCAGGATTCTTTGGAGATGACGCGTTGGTGCCAATGAAGTCATTTATTAATGCGCATGCGAAATACAGAATTTGTAGTATCTGAAAAAAGCACACATAAACTAATTTTAACATATCTATTAGATGGCTCTACTACCATTACAACTCGTACTCAGCTGTGTCTTCCACTTGCGTAGAAGATAATTAGTCTACAGTACCATGCTGGCCAGCCGGGTTGGCACAGGGTTTCGTATCAAGTTTTCCTTTTCTTGTGGCTTGGTTATCAGCCTTATCATTACCCTTTGTCGGCTCTTGCGACACCCTCGGGTTGGATGACACTATGTATTCTAAACATCTACTCCTCTGATCCGTGTTGTTCGTCGCCATATTGGTGCTGCCAATTCTCTGAGGTCATCATGTCATCTCTTTCTTTGTCTCCCCTTGAGCCTTTAACGCATGGCACATAATAGTATGTTACAAACCAATATGTTAATATTATAATACTTACAAGACACCATACTGTTAGGAAGGCATGCTTGGGTATATTTATGTCTAAATATTTAAAATCATACCAAGCAGTAAACAAATATAAAACTATCACGGAACAGTGAAAAAGAGCTAGCATGATAGAAAAATATTATTCTTAAATGAATAAAAAAATATTTGCATGGCACTACTTTTAAAAATACAACAGTTTTACGCGGGAGCGGTACGTTAACTGAAATTGCAAATTTATTCCAAAAATATATTTATTTTAATGACACAATCCGTAATCACGTTTCTTGTCCAAATCTGTTGATGGTATTTAAATGTTTTTACATTACATAGAAATCATTATATTTTACTTGTTTGACATCATTAATCTTTGACATCATTGTTCACTGTCATTGTTAAATCATTGTTATTCTGCCTTGCTATATGACAACGAAACGAAACAAGTGGGTAGAATTTTTTAAAGTGCAGAGAAAACTTTGTCCCTACTTCGCCTAGGCGTGTCGGACAACTCCCTCAACTTGAGGCTTGAGTGCCTCAATGATCCGTGGGGCCATACAGGCCAGGGCCTCCCATGCCGGGCGGGCCCACGGGGAGAGGTGAGACGAAGAGCGGCACCAGCGCCGCAGTTGACTGGGGCTCCAGGGACTCCTCTGTCCTCAGAGTTGCCCTGCGAGTCCTGGACCGCTGCGGGGCACCAACGCCCTTGGGCTGTCGCTAACCCGAGGGCCGACGGGCCTCTTTCTGCTGTCTGGGTGGACGGGGGTCGTGACGATGCGAACCCCTTCTGCCGTCGCCTGAGAGGCCGGTGGTGGGTCGGGGGAACCGCCACCGACGAAAGCCTCGATGACTGAGGGCGTCCCAGTGTACCGGGACGCCCTCTCTGACAGTCGCTTGCCCGTTGCGGGCACCACACCGGGGCGTCACAGTAGAATGCGTTTACGCGAACTTGTGGCGCCCCAAGCGCGCTGTGTGAGGGTATACCGCTGGGGTTTTAGTGGGTAGACGACTCTTGAGTAGACGACCCTTGTCGGAGTACCGACCGACCGTAATCACCGACCTCTCCCCCGGGGGGGCGGTGGTATGCATAAAGCATTTCCCCAGCGACAACAAAAAAGGCGTATCGGACAAAAAAGTTTTGATCTCGGAATTAAAAAATATTTAATAAAAAAGTCAACAGTTTACGATACGATTACCATGGGCAATGTGCTTAAAATACCAAAATACAGTCAAAGAAGCACCATTTTTTTTTCTTTTTAAGCTACAATCAGTCCTTCGACTGTAAGCAGATTTGTTGATGTCTTCTGGTCTTATAGGTGCCCCTCCAGTGAGAGGTCTCCCGTATTCTTTACCATCGCTTGTTTAGTTCTTGGATGGTATGGCGTTTGAGTCGCCTATGGTATGTCAAACTGGACAGTGCTGTGGCCAATGTGTTGGGGTGGTTTGAAAGCCTTTTCCTGTACTCTGTTGCTGCCAGCTTAATTTCCTCTCGGACTGTTTTCACGTTCAATGCTTCGTGTATTTCCGTGTTGGTAACAAACCATGCTGAGTTTGATATTAGTCGAAGAATGTAGTTTTGTACTCGTTGTATTATTTGTATGGTGGAATTACAGGCACTGCCCCATAGTTTTTGTTTTTCTTTATATGTAGAAAGCCCCATAGTTGGATGCCATACCTCCATATTGGTTTGAGTAACATATTGTATATCAATAGTTTATTGTCTGTTGATAACTTGGAGTTACGTGCCATCAGCCAGTACATATTCCTGAACCGGATGTTTATCTCGTCCCTTTTCGTTTGTATGTGCTTCTTCCATATTAGTCTGCGGTCGAGATACAGTCCTAGGTACCGCACTGTGTCATTCTGTGGGAGGATGCTGTTTCCCAGTTTGACAGGTGGGCAGTCTCCTTTTCTGAGTGAAAACGTTATGTGCACTGACTTGGAGGCACTAGCCTTAATACGCCATGTGTTCAGCCACTCATTCACCTCACAGAGGCTCGCTTGTAGCATTCTGGAGGATGTTTGGGGGTCTTCGTTGCTTGCTAGTAATGCTGTATCGTCAGCAAATGTAGCCGCAGTGACTCCTGGCACCACCGGTAGGTCAGCAGTGTAGATGGTGTATAGGACGGGTCCCAGTACGGAGCCCTGCGGCACTCCGGATATTATGTCCTTCATTTGAGATGTATTATCAGCCTCTCGCACTTGGAACATGCGATTTGACAGGTAAGAAGACATGAGCGCATAAAAGCTGTGGGGTAGTGCAATTTTTATTTTGCAGAGTAGGCCTTTATGCTACACCTTGTCGAATGCCTGCTGGACATCTAAGAATGCCGCAGAACAGTACTTCCTTGTTTCCAGGGTGTTACGGATTTTTTCGCATACCCGGTGCACTTGCTCGATGGTTGAATGCTGTTGTCTAAAGCCAAAGTGGTGTTGTGGGATAACTTTGTTTGTGGTTAATATTGGCAGCATTCTATTCAGCAGCATTTTCTCAAATGCTTTCGACATAGTCGGGAGAAGGCATATTAGCCGATAAGATGTCACGTCTTCTGGGGGTTTTCCTGCCTTGTGTATCATGGTGACAATTGATACCGTCCACAAGATAGGGTAATATTGTAATCACCATAATTTGAAATTATTCTGCATAATCATGGCAAAATCACAATGGACATATATAACAAAATCAAGTGGAAAAAGTTATTTTCATTGGTTGCGTTCGGTTTCCAATTACCTTCCAGTTAGTCGATAGTGTTTTCTTTAATAAGCCGCTTCTGTTTGTGATTATTCGTCGAGTTTAAGGTAAGATACGATTATTATAATAAATTGACAAAAAGTAATGTTGAACTAAAAGATGAATTCATACACTTCAAAGTTAATGTCAACGATGATCAGGGGCGTAGCGTGCCTTGGTGGGGGCCTGACCTTGGTGGGTATACAAAATTATTTGCGAGCCCTTACGATATGTAAAGATTTCTCAGCAAATAAAAATAAAATGTGTGCATAAAATTGATAGAAATATTTATTCATCATAATTATTTGTCACTTCTTCCAAAATTTGTATAAACAATTTTAATTAAATATGCACTCTCCTTGCCTTTTTTTCGGCCAACTGATTTTTTTATATGATTTATAACTGATTATGACTTTAGTTTTTCTAAAGTTTCTGCCTCTATATAAATTACTTTTGTCATTTCTAAAATAATAAAAAATGTGGGAAGTTTTTATTAATTTTTGCTTACGCACGTCGTGGGCGGGGGCCCCGTGTAATTGATACGGCAGATACGGCGCTAGCTACGCCCCTGACGATGATTCAAGAATGTTAGACATGGAAGTCAAACCTAAAGACACAGGGTCAGTGTCAGCACTGACTCGGCAGTGCACTGACGTTAGTTACTGACTCAATGTAAATCTGCCTTTATGTTATTATGGTAAATCGCATGAGTCAGTTTTCGGCGCCAGCACTGGCGACAGCTACTGACCCTGTGCAAATCTGCCATAACACAAAGTGATTGCTAAATTTAAATATTTTTAAGCTGAAGTAAAAAAAAAATTTCTTTTTTTTACAACAAATAGATGTTTCTTCTTTTCAGAAGAAACATCTATTTGTTTAAATGAATGATAGGTAATTATTAGTTTACACACATCGCTGGAATTGGTTATAAATTCAGTAGTTCATACACGGTAATTTCTCAATATGACATTACACAATTTTCATTTATTTTTTAATCCGCAACCTTTCTGGGTTCATGCACAAACAACACTTTGCTGAAGATCATAACATTTTTAAATGCATAGTTTACGATTCTTACAGACAAACATTCATTTTTATATATTATTTATATAGACGGGTATGTCATTGACGTAAACAAAATTACTGATTGCCTCAATGTCCTTGCATCTCCGGTTGGTGTATGAGAGTTGAAAGGTTACAGATAACTATAGCGTACCGTATCTAGCACCGAGATAGTGTAGCCGGATGTCTAGCAAATAGAGCTTTGACTTAACGTATGTATTGATATGATATCCCAAAAATATGAGATACTAGCGACCTACTTGGCTACGCACGGGTATCTAACAGGAATATAAAATAAAACTGTTATTGCTGTAAGATTTGGGGTATCATTCTTTCTATATATGTATAATAATTCACACTTTATCTTTAAAGCCTATAAGTTATTCTGATGTGTATATTATTGTAAAGTTTCATCAAATTCTATTCATAATTTTTGCGTGAAAGGCATACATCCACAGATTTTTACAAACTTTCATGTTTATAATATTAGTAGGATAAAGAACATTATAATCTTAGAAATTATAGATCTATGAGTAAATGTGTGATCAAAAACCAGAATACAAGTAATTTTCATTAAAAAACATTTTCTATGTGTCAGTTCTTTGTAAAAAATACCAGGCGGACTGGGTAAAATAACTATGGAACTAATTTTATCGGTAAATTTATTATATCAGACTTTAATTGCTTGCAGGAATATATTATGGAACCTGCTATTTCAACTCATTACGAACCGCAATATTATGAATAAATAAAGGATATTCGAAATATAAAAATAAATAATGGAATACTAGTTAACTCGGCACTTACGTCATTTAAGGCACTAAAGTAACTATGTTTTACAATTTCTGGTAATATAATTGCTACTAATCCTCACACACACATACAAATAGCTGCACCTATATCGGTGGATAGTCACGACAAAGTAACCCATTTCATTGGGGTAAAAAAGGTCCTGTCTATAATATAAATTAAGTCGTATGTCGTACGATGTGGGGTATTGGTGGCGACCTTTTTATAGTGATAAGCCCAAAGTTTTTAAATTTCTACAAAATCCTGGTTGATAAACGGTGATGTAGGATTTTTGTCTTACTAATATTATAAACGTGAAAGTTTGTAAGTATGGATGGATGGATGGATGGATGTTTGTTACTCTTTCACGTAAAAACTACTGAATGGATTTTAATGAAACTTTACAATAATATCGGTTCAAAGATATTTATTTCTCATAAAGACATTTTGTCACTTACATGAGAACATTTACTTATTATAATTATTACAATGCGCCCATTGAGGGTAGTTTGACGGCAAACAGAACTCAGACTCAAACTCAAAGTCTTTTATTTGTTGTCATAGGTAAACAAAGATGGTGATTAATGTTATTTTAAGTATCACTATGTCCTGCTATTAAAGCGTACAAATATTATTATTCTACACAATGATGTTACAAATAAAAGGTGTAGATACGTTACCTGTACAACATTCGATCTATAAAAATGGCAAGCTAACGCACACATAGTTAACTTAATATGCAATATGCACACTGCTTTAGATGAGTCGTGAAAGTAGGATGGTATGATTTAATAATCACGTGCTGAATAGAGACAAATATAATTTGTTGTGATGCGTCGTCACATGCACTAGAAACAATATAGATTCAATCAGACATAACATTTTGACAAGTCTGTGACGCGTAATGACATCTATCTCTTTTGCACTTGGTAATGAGGATACTTTTGTTCCACTCATTGATTTTTACCACCATATTTTACGAATAACATTTTAATTTGTAAAAAATATCAATTATATTACAGAAATAGTGATAGTTACGAATGATAAGTGATTCCTTGACTTTTAGAAGTTTTTTTAGAGTAGTTTGTGCAATATCTCATAACACACGACGGCATTTTCAAGTGTTTTATAGCACTTTTTACACACGGGTCTTGACGTGCATCTGATGACGCCAGCGACGCAACACTGAGGTCAGGTTTGCTAATTAGCCTACTTTAAACGTGCCGCTTGCTGACCGCTTATAACCCATCTACACCTTTTTACTTGTAACATCATTGATTCTACATAAAACCATTTAACTTAAATTATAATTATTTAAATCTATTCTCTAATATTATCATCTAAATATTCTGATATATTGTAGTAAGCCTTGTCTAATAGAAATACTTGCATTTTTTTCTTAAAATCTTGTACATTATCAATCTTTAAAAATTTTTTAGGTAGTTTATTATATATCCTTGATGACGTACTAAAAAAACTCTTGTCAAAAAGGGCCGTTCTGTGAGGTAGTGAAGAAATTTTTAAAGCATTCCTAACAGATTGCGGTTTTGCAAACAGATGTTTGTTTGTTTTGACAAAAATTGCTACCTCATAAATATACAAAGATGTAAAAGTCATAATTTTCAATTCCTGAAAGAAAGGTTTACATGAGTCTGGTACATGAATATTTGCTATCGCACGCACACATTTCTTTTGTGCTTTAAATACGTACTCTGTATTAGAGGCGTTTCCCCAGAATATTAAACCATACTTAAGGGTTGATGCCACATATGCATGGTATGCTGTCAGTACAGCTGATTGGTCTACTACTTTCGCTAATTTATACAAGGCATACGAATATTGGTTTAATTTTTTACATATTGTATCAATATGTGTCTGCCATTTCATATCATTATCAATCCAGATACCCAGAAATTTAGTACTATCAACTTCTTCAATATGTGTTCCATCATATTCTATATTCAAAGAGTATTGAATTTCTTGTGGGTATGTGATAATTTTTGTTTTATTAAGGTTAATCACTAGATTGTTTCTTGATAACCATTCTATAACTAGCTTAAGAGTAGTGTTAATAGCAGATTCTAAGGAATTTAATTCTCTTCCTGTAAAGATGACGGTGCTATCATCGGCAAAGAGAATCATCGGATGTTCTATGGCTTTAGGGAAGTCATTAATATAAATTAGAAAAAGGAGCGGCCCTAGTACGCTACCTTGAGGTACACCGCATTGCATTTTCATATAATTTGAGTGATAGCTTTGTACTGTTCTACTCAGTGGACATATGCTGTCTATTTCAACCCTTTGATATCTGTCAGTTAAATATGATTTTAATAATTTATGGACATTGCCTCTAATTCCGTAACCATTTAATTTATCTAGAAGGGTTTTATGATACACATAATCGAAAGCTTTAGTCATGTCCATGTACACTGTAGCAGTAGGAGTTCGATTATCTATGTTGTAATATAAAGGTTTTAAAAGGTCATGTATTGCCATATTAATTGATTTATTTCTTCTGAAACCTTTTTGTTCTTGTGTAAATAGATTGTCTTTCAAAATAAGAGTTAATGGCATTGTAAATAATTTTCTCTATAATTTTGGAAAAAATGGGAAGTAGAGATACCTGTCTATAACAAGCAATGTTTTCTTTATCATCTTTCTTAAAGAGTGGTTTAATAACAGACCTTTTTAATTTGCTTGGAAAAACGCCATGTTCAATACATATGTTTATGATATGGCTAAGGACTGGGCTTATAATAAGCGCTACTGATTTAATTGCCGATGTAGTAATATTATCATAACCAGAACTATGAGTGTTTTTAAGGGATTTAATTAACAAAAAGATGTCGTACGGACTAACAGGATTCATGAATAAAGAGTGAGGTGTATTATGATTATTACTTGTATCTAATTTAAAATTTTGTGGCGTTTCATTTAAATTTACCGGTGAGTTTATTTTATAAATGTCATTATTAGAAGCATTAATGAAAAAGGTATTAAATTCGTTGGCAATATTAATAGGGTCTGTTATTGTACGGTTATTTACTTTTATTTGTGTTATAAATTCTTTCGGAAAATTTGCCTTACTTTCATTAATTATTCTCCATGTGGCTTTAGATTTATTGTCTGCATTTGATATATAATAATTGTTTTGACACTTTTGAGTTAGCTTTATAATTCTTTTAAGACGCGTAATTCTTTTAACAAACAAAGATCTTCGGTGCTCAAGTTGGTGCTATATGTGTAATATAGATAGTGTGGACACTCTTTCTGCGACTATTAGTAATTTAAACCAAGATCTTGAAGTCGTGAAGGGCTGGTCAGATAGGTTTGGTGTGGCAGTTAACCCGACTAAGTGCCAAGCCATTATCATCGGGAGTTCACGGTTGCTGCGTAGAGTGGACAACATTTTATTACCATGTCTAAGGTACGATGGTACTGTCATTCCTTTTAGCTCTGAGATTAAAGATCTTGGTATGATTATCGATAACACTCTCAACTGGCGTGCTCAAGTGGGTAGTGTCAGCCAGAAAGTCACTGGAGCTTTACGATTTCTTTATCGGTATAAGAATCTTCTCCCGTCTAACGTCAAAGCAATGCTTGTACAGTCCTTGATTTTTCCTCTTATCGACTATGGTGATGTGTGCTACTATGACCTGAATGCAGACCTCCTCAATAAACTGGACCGGCTTCTTAACAACTGCATTCGGTTCGTTTTCAACCTTCGCAAATATGACCATGTTTCAGAGTTTAGAGCACAACTCAAATGGTTGCCCATTCGGCAGCGTCGAGAGGTACGGGCGTTGACCACTCTTCACTCTTTTCTTTGTTCTCCCACCCCACCCACTTATCTTTCTTCTCTTTTTGAATACTCCTGTTCCATTCATGACAAAAATTTGCGCTCCTCTCACAATCGGCAACTAAAGTGCCCTACCCATTCTTCCGACTTCCTACACAGTTCTTTTTTTGTACAGTCCATACTATTGTGGAACGCCCTACCTCCGGAAGTCAGGATGGTCGACTGTCGGTACACGTTTAAGAAAGAAGTTCGCAAGCATTTGAGCTTAACTAACTAGCCTGATGTTTGTCGTAGAATTTTATCAGTCTTTATTTTCTCTTTATCTGAGTATGTTGTTATATATATATATATATATATATATATATATATATGTATCTATAACATATGTTTTATACGTTATGTATGTATTATATGTATGTATGTCTTATTATAGGATATATTATCTATACTCTATACTAATATATAAAGCTGCAGAGTTTGTTTGTTTGTTTGTTTGAACGCGCTAATCTCAGGAACTACTGGTCCGATTTCAAAAATTCTTTCAGTGTTAGATAGTCCATTTATCGAGGAAGGTTATAGGCTATATTTTATTTTCAAAGGAATTAGGGATCCGTATGAAAATTGTGATTTTGTAACCCAAGGTGTAAAATCGAAAACCTATTTATGCGTGCGCTGCAAAAACTATTGACAATAGAACAAAATGAAGTACTACGAGTTTGTAGGTCTTATTAAATTCTACAAAAAAGTCCGCGAGAGCACATGTCTAACTATCATAGTTTAGTCACAATAACCACTTTTATATTCATAAAATGAAAATGCATGATGCACGATGAGATAAGCACGGGTTCGAAGTCCACGCGAGCGAAGCCGCGCCCAAAAGCTAGTGTACGTATATGTATGATCTATATTATCCTATCCAATGTAATTAATTCAATGTAGTAGTGCACCTACCACGCGCTGTTTCTGCACCACCCTAAGGTAGACTGGTAGACAATGCCTAAGGCATTAAGTCCGCCTTTGTACATTACTGTGCAATAAGTATAAATAAATAAATAGCTTATACATCAGAATAACACATAGGCTACAAGTTATAAAGATATTATGTGAATTACAACAATATAAACAAGTCGACTTCAAAATTTCTGATTGTCAAATTTTCGGCCATATTAAACTATAGACAACAATGTTTCACTGTCAGTTGCGTTTTGTTAAAGTAGGTTTTATACGGACGGGATAAAAATCTCAAGTATCCTATGTCCAACTTTCTTTTTGTTTTAAATATTTATAATGCGGAACAAAGTTCGCCGGGTCAGCTAGTTTTACATAATTTTGTTTGTGCCCCAATCCATCCTCAGGGTGTGGTAAGAGGCTATAATAGGGTAATTAGCCTACTGTGCCACACTGGCCAGACGTGTTGGCACTGGTTTTCGCATCAAGCTTTCCTTCTCTTGTGGCTAGGTTATCGGCCATCTGATTTTCTTACGAAACCCTCTGGATAGAATGGGGTGGTGACATAATGTATGCCAAATCCATCTCCATGCCATCAATCTCGATACTTCACGCCGCACAGATAATAAAAAAAAACTCCATATATAACCGGTAGATCTAATATTGAACTCTATTAAAACTGTGTTAAGAATAGACAGTGACTGTGCAGTACAAACAAAATGATATTTTTCAAACATTGCGCCATGTTTCGGTTTCCTGTAAGCAATTTTCAGGAGGCTTAAGCCGCGTGTGGCTCGGTGGGGTCAATATGGGTTTATCTCCAGCCCACAGGGGCCGTAAGCCGGGTGCAATTGAGCTCAGCACGGCGGTTTACGGTGACCAAAATTTATGTTGAATGTTTCCGCCAGTCCTGTTTCTATGCCTGCTTTATCCCACTTCTGGTCTCGTCGGCTGTGTAAACAGATTCGGAGGGAAATCAGGTTATTGTGCTACGTAGCCAGACACAGGGTTTCAAGGTTTCCTTATCGAGTGTCTAGATTTAATAGATCTTTAGTTGCCTCTGCAGAAAACCGGAGTTGTTTCTTTAGTAAGAAGTATTTTGGACATTATAAAATTACCACGCGAACATTATACAGGGTGGTCAAAAAGTCGTGGATCAAACGAAACCAGCGGTTAGATGGGGCCATCAGCAGCAAAAAATTGTTCTACGGGAGGTACTTAGGGTCAAACCCTGCAGAGTTACAATAGATTTTATGTTTTTATGAGAAATTGTCTTTTTTTTACTAAAACTTGATAAAATTCGAAAAAATCTACACCCTGTACCTTTTTTATAATTTTCACTAGATTGGTACTGATGAGTACTTTCGTTAGACATGCTATTTATGGTAGTTTATTGGGTGTGTTGAAGATAATATTAAGTTTTACGAAAGCAATAATTTTTAAATCAAAACTTGTTACTTACTTCGGACCCCACTGTGAAAAAAAAATACTCTACAGAAAAGTGCCACTGTATCACAATTTTTGGCGCATTTAATAGGGATTCTAAAAAGGTATTACACATGGCTATGCGTGGCTTCGATATCTTTCAAGGACGATCTTTCGTAGCAAGGCCAGAGTTAATTCATACATAAAACTCGGTTAGGCCTACTAACCTAACCTTACCTAAGCGTGATCGTTTTCCGGACTACAGGGTCTTTATCGTCGTTTCAGCCTATAAATGACCCACTACTGAGTCGGGCCTCCTCTAAGTTCATGTTGGGAGATTAGTCTACTGTGCCACGCAGCCAAGACGGGTTGACACAAGGTTTGCTTCAAGTTTTCCTTCTGCTGCGGCTAGGTGATCTGCCTAATGCGTTCTTTTAGTCGCCTCTTACGCCACCTTCAATATGATATGGGTTGGTGACATTGTTTATTCTTTATCGTCTTCGTTTCCGAGTAGGCCCGACTCAGTAGTGGCTCATTTATGGGCAAATGAGCCACTACTGAGTCGGGCCTACTCACAATTCATGGAAGGACATTAGCCTACTGTGCCACGCTGGCAAAACGGGTTGGCACAGGGTTTGCTGAACCGGTAAGACTCCCTCCATGTACGAATTATGTACGCACATAAAGAATACAATTCTAATAAATTGTCCGTGTGGTGTCACCAGCCCATACCATATTGAGGGTGTCGTAAGAAGCGACTAAAAGAACACATTAGGCAGATCACCTAGCCGCAACAGAAGGAAAACTTGAAGCAAACCCTGTGTCAACCCGTCTTGGCTACCTGGCACAGTAGGCTAATCTCCCAACATGAACTTAGAGGAGGCCCGACTCAGTAGTGGGTCATTTATAGGCTGAAACGACGATAAAGACCCTGTAGTCCGGAAAACGATCACGCTTAGCTAAGGTTAGGTTAGTAGGCCTAACCGAGTTTTATGTATGAATTAACTCTGGCCTTGCTACGAAAGCTCGTCCTTGAAAGATATCGAAGCCACGCATAGCCATGTGTAATACCTTTTTAGAATCCCTATTAAATGCGCCAAAAATTGTGATACAGTGGCACTTTTCTGTAGAGTATTTTTTTTTCACAGTGGGGTCCGAAGTAAGTAACAAGTTTTGATTTAAGAATTATGTCTTTCGGAAAACTTAATGTTATCTTTAACATACCCAATAAACTACCATAAATAGCATGTCTAACGAAAGGGCTCATCAGTACCAATCTATTGAAAATTTTAAAAAAGATACAGGGTGTAGATTTTGTGGAATTTTATCAAGTTTTAGTAAAAAAAGGACAATTTCTCATAAAAACACAAAATCAATTATAACTCTGCAGGGGTTGACCTTAGGGACCTCCCGTAGAACAATTTTTTGCTGCTGATAATCCCATCTAACCGCTGGTTGCGTTTGATCCACGACTTTTTGACCACCCTGTATATGAGCTTCACTATAACTTCACTTTTGACTTTACAAAAAAACCTGTAAATAAGTTCAATTGAAAGAAATGATTTAAATTTGAAAAAAAAATAATTTGAGCTTGTAGAAAAGTTAACCGATAGGAAACATGTACTTTATTCCATGAATAGGTACCTATTCAATAAAAAACAGAGCATATTACATTTTAAAGGCTCACAGCAAGCGCCGTTTCCGTGTGGTAACGTATTTAGAACACATAGTGTCACCACCCTATTCCGTCCTGTGGGTGCCGTAAGAGCCGAAAAAAGGGAATTAATAATCTCTTACGGCTAGCGGCACGGATAACTTAGTACAAAACCCTGTGCCAACCTGTCTGGCCAGGGTGGCACAGTAGGCTAATTACCCTCCATGTGCTTGGAGGAGGCACGACTAAGCAGTGGGTCATGGGCTGACTGTCTTTGACGCAGAATATGTTCCTCCGATGATGACCGTAACCCGTGACAGTTGAGGAACGCCTTTTGTTTTAGTGGTTAGATCGGGACGATAGTTACCATCTTTAAGCGCGCCGGCGCCGGTGCCTTAAACAAACTACGGATAATACCCAACGGCCACCCGCTATTAGTAGTCAAAATGTTAACTTACACACATTATTTTCCCATACAACAAATTAATGAGGTCTTCCGTTCTTTTATTAGAGAACGATGGGTCTTCCTTAAAATGTCACCGAAGTAATGGCCACCCTAAATCAGCTAAACAAACAAAAATATAAGAGGAATTAAATTTTCTTTTAGCCTTGGGATAAAGGAACAACAAACCCGGATGGTGACAGATTTAGAAGACACGTGTCGCCATCTCATTTCATTCTTGGGGTACTAAAGCTGAAACCCTTGAACCTTTGACATGCCGATCGGCGCGGCGTGGCACAATACGCAAAGGTTCTCTCATTGAAAAGTCCCATGGGCTATGATTATGATGATATTGTTTATAGAACTAGCTCATGTGCGCGTCTTCTCCCGCATGGGCTTCAAACCCATACTTATCTCGTCTTCGCATATTGTGTATGGTACTCAGAGAAAACGTAAGGTGTCTTTATCGTACACCTTAGTGTACAAAGTTTAACATGGAACCAGGCAAATACAAAAAAAGAAATGTACTATGGACGGTTTTATCGCATTAGGGATTTTCTTCCAGACAACCACCAGACCAGATAATGATAGCATTCTAATGAGGGACTGTCCATTAATCACGTGTAGTTCGAAAGGGGGAGGGAGGGGTCCGGAAAAAATCACGAAATATCAGGGGGGTTGTTTGTATAGTAAGATTATTTTTATCGTCAAACGCGTGATTTTTAAACCGAAAAGCGGCGTGTATTGTCGTTACCTTTGAGTGTAAGATTCTTTGTAGGTACTAAAAAATACACGTGATTTTTATGGGGGATGGGGGGTTAGTATTAAACCTCACGACGTATCACCAAGGGGGAGGGACGGGTTAAAAAATGATAAAAAAACATCACATCAGCCCCTGACGACAAAAAAAAAAACGGTTTTTTAGCTCACAAGCATTTCCCTTCATGTAACTGGGGGAGACCGTACTCAACAGTAGTAGTAGTAGTATCAGCTTGTATTAGTATAGATTAAAGCAGCTAGTGTTTTGTAGGTATATCTAAGTCTAGACGGGTTTTTGTCACGATCAGAGATTCTACCTCGAAAATTGGGCGTTCTAGGCATAAACCCAGCGTAGTGTGTAAGCAAAATATCAAAATTATTTTATGGCAAACAATAATAATGCAATCAGTTTTTAATAACTAGTGAAACAGCGGCAATACAACATAGAAAGTAAATCTAGACAAAGTAAAAATAGATTTCCCTTGGGAACGACCTTAACGCTCGAAAGTCTAGCATTTTTATGGCAGCTTATTGATCTGTATAAAACTATAGACGAGTAAATTATTCTTATTCTATACTAGATCACCCGGTGAACTTCGTATTATCACTACATAGTATAAAACAAAGTTGATGTCGCCTGTCCGTCCCTATGTATGCTTAAATATTTAAAACTACGCAACGGATTTTGAAGCGGTTTTTTTCAATAGATAGAGTGATTCAAGGGGAAGGTTTATATATTTATGTGCTTAATATTGTAGAGAAACACTGATAAATTTTGATGTTCACTATTGCACCTGTGCGAAGCCGGGGCGGGTCGCTAGTTTACATATATTTCTGTAAAAACATCGTAATTGTTTTGTTTATGTTATATCTGTTATTATGGGAAAAGGGGGGGTACACTTAAAAGAGAGGTGCACTTAAGCAGAGCGTGGTTTATTTGGGAATAAAATGGAATATGATAAATAATATAAAGAAATGAATATTGACACATAGAAATGCTAAAATATTTAAAAAACATAGAGTGGCCAGGGTGTTCACATTGTTAACCAACGAGGTTTAACAATATCCATAAAATAACAGTTTATGACAGGAATCAGATATCGCTAAGTGAAAAGAAAATGTGTTACAAATTTGTTCCATAAAATAATGACTGTTTATTACATTATTATTCATTTTTATTAAATACGTTTTTATTAAAAAAAAAAAAAAATTGCTAGCTCAGTGCGGCAAGAGAGATGCGCATGGTATCGCGTTACTCCATCTCACACACTACTACGTATGGGCTATGCATACTAGATTTATGCCATGTTAAAGCGTGGCGAAGCGTCGCCACGGATTGCCGCGGCGAAATCAGGTTTACCCTCGCATACAGATGTTTCATATCAAAATGACCACACTTAATACAAAATTAAAGTTCTTGCGCACT
Organism: Clostera curtula; assembly: GCA_905475355.2. Taxonomy (NCBI): domain Eukaryota; kingdom Metazoa; phylum Arthropoda; class Insecta; order Lepidoptera; family Notodontidae; genus Clostera; species Clostera curtula. The sequence goes on along the minus strand of FR997796.1, from coordinate 19,200,984 downwards.
GACAAACTGATGATTTATTTCTAAAAAGACAAATATCATCAAATGTATGAACATGAAGCTAGGAACAGTTGGTATTGGAAAATTTAATAAAAATATTTTTTTTTAGTTTTCTTACATATTGTCTATGTTTCTCACCTAACGGTTATACATTCCCTGAACTTGCACAAATATTTTTCAAATCAAAATTAGCGAGTTTTAGCGAGACAACCGCACAGAAATTAATATATATGTATGGATAGCTGACCCGGCAAACTTCGTACCGCCTCAGAATCAATAAATATTTCCCACCTTTTAAACCTTCCCTGGACTTCCACGAATATTTCAAGACCAACATTAGCCAAATCGGTCCAGCCGTTCTCGAGTTTTAGCGAGGCTAACGAACAGCAATTCATTTTTATTTATATGTATAGATAGACTAGCTTTTGGGCGCGGCTTCGCTCGCGTGGGCTTCTAACCCGTGCTTATCTCGATGCATTTTTTTTTATGAATATAAAAGTGGTTATTGTGACTAAACTATGATAGTTAGACATGTGCTCCCGCGGACTTTTTTGTAGATTTTAATAAGACCGACAAACTTGTAGTACTTCATTTTGTTCTATTGTCAATAGTTTTTGCAGCGCACGCGTAAATAGGTTTTCGATTTTACACCTTGGGTTACAAAATCGCAATTTTCATACGGATCCCTAATTCCTTTGAAAATAAAATATAGCCTATAACCTTCCTCGATAAATGGACTATCTAACACTGAAAGAATTTTTGAAATCGTACCAGTAGTTCCTTAGATTAGCGCGTTCAAACAAACAAACAAACAAACTCTGCAGCTTTATAGATTAGTATATAGATATATAGATAAAGAAGAAGATTCCACACATCGCCCTAATGTCAAATATATCAGATACGCGAATATGAATCGCGAAGTGAAGTATCACTATTATGTTGACATTCGCTATGCCTAACTAAACCGACAAACCCATTGAAAACTATCTGCGGTTATTTCTACTAACTTCGGATTAATATTAAATTTTGTGTCAGTGGTTGCGCTGAAGATTAAAGAGCTTTCCCATCTTCAGACTAGACATGGAAGTATGATTATATTTGTGGGTTTAGAGGTGGACCTCTCTTATTTAACGCAACTATGTAAAACTTTGGTTGGGTGTTATTAGAAAGTAATAATAGTTTTATTTAATTATAGTAATAATAGATTAAAATTGCATTTTGTCAGCGTATTTTGCAATAGAGTTGACATACTTTTTCGTTGTCTATTTCGTGTGTTTCTCAATTTATTATTCCATCCAACATTATTACTATCCTTTTTACACGGTCATATTATTGCCTTCTCCATATTTTTCTTACTCCATTTTCTCAGTAAAGTAGCTTCAGAGGTGGACTTTTTATTTAGCCACGGCAACACTGAAATTAAGTGCTACCTTTTATGCTACATCTAGACTCTTTAGCTCAGATTTTAAATTCAGAATATAACATTGGTTTAGTTTTAGGAGGAATCTTGCTACATAAATATATATAGTCCGGGATCCCCGGTACATTGTTTTCACTTGATTACTATCAAGCTAATTTTTCGTGAGTAGCTTCATTTTCATGAGACGCCCAACATTTTCTTGTCGACAACTCTTGATTGTGGTAGCTAACAGAGGTAGCAAGGGTGAAATATGTTGATTTTATGATTCAAAAAAATTTATTACTAACCGGGTGCTTTTTGGTATATCTGATGATAATTATCTAAATTATTCGAAAATGTATTTGTCCTACAAAATGTGTGGTTTGATCAAAGAGTCCTCCACCTCCAATATGTATGGATAACGAGGTCATAAAAAATGATTACTAACCAGCTGGTTTTTTTTTATTTACTTAATAAATATGTATATTATTTAACCGTCATATTGTCCTACAAGTTGCGTGGTACGTTATCCCGGTCCTACGCTCAAAAGTTGTTAAAACCACAAGACCCATTTTGTCATCACTAACTGTAGGACAATAATTTTACATGATAGGTTAGTGTATTCTCTGCCCAAATGATACAATGTCCTACAAGAAAACAGGTATGTAACGCGAGTCCGACAAAAATTGTAATTTTTTCGTTTTCCTACTTATAACTTACTAGCGACCCGAACCGGCTTCGCACGGGTGCATGTATTATACATATAAACCTTCATCTTGAATCACTCTATCTATTAAAGAAAACCGCTTCAAAATCCGTTGCGTAGTTTTCAAGTTTTAAGCATACATAGAGACGGACAGACGACAGCGACTTTGTTTTATACTATGTAGTGATGATACAGTGAAAACGTCTTTTTTTTTATTTAAATAAATTATTTTTCTTAAGTAGTACAAAAAAATAATTATTTACATATAAAAAAAAAAATATTCATCAGATTCATCTGATAAATTTTCAGTATCATCACTGTCATTTTCATCTATTTCATTTTCCTCGTCTTCTGTCTCTGTAATGACGTAAAAAATTAAGTACTATTATTTAACATAAAATGAATCCACTTCGTTTTATAGTGTGCAAAACTTTTTATATAGTACACACATACGGATTCCGCTATACAACGACATTCACCGTTATGTTTAATGGATGAAAATTATTTTATTAGTAATTTAGTATGTTAAAAATAATTTTAAAAAATGGATTGCCTGAAATAGTCCTAAATTTCTAATAAAATATTTTTCATCCATTAAACATATCGGTGGTCGTTGTATAGCGGGATCCGTATATGTACTATATAAAAAGTTTCGTACACTATAAAACGAAGTGGATTCATTTTATGTTAAAAATACTTAATTTTTTACGTTATTACAGAGTCAGAAGACGAGGAAAATGAAATAGATGAAAATGACAGTGATGATACTGAAAATTTATCAGATGAATCTGATGAATATACATTTTTTTTTAAGTAAAAGTTATTTAAGTTAATAAAAAAGATGTTTTCACTGTATCATAAGTTATAAGTAGGAAAACGAAAAATGACAATTTCTGTCGGACTCATGATACATACCTGTTTTTTTTGTAGGAAATTGTATCATTTGGGCAGAGAATACTAACCTATCATATAAAATTGGTGTCCTACAGTTAGTGATGACAAAATGGGTCTTGTGGTATTACCAATTTCTGAGTGTAGGACCGGGATAACGTACCACGCAACTTGTAGGACAATATGACGGTTAAATAATATAAATATTTACTAAGTAAATAAAAATAAACCAGCTGGTTAGTAATAATTTTTGATGACCTCATTATCGATACATATTGGAAGTGGAGGACTCTTTGATCAAACCATACATTTTGTAGGACAAATACATTTTCGAATAATTTAGATAGTTCTCATCAGATATACCAAAAATCACGCGGTTAGTAATAATTTTTTTAGAATCATTAAATCAACATATTTAACCTTTGCTACCTCTGTTAGCTACCACAATCAAGAGATGTCGACAAGAAAATGTTGGGCGTCTCATCAAAACAAAGCTATTCACAAAGATTCAACTTGATAGTAATAATTTTTTTTCTATGATCTGTAGAACAACTTTTGAGTGTAGGACCGGGATAACGTACCACGCAACTTGTAGGACAATATGACGGTTAAATAATATACATATTTATTAAGTAAATAAAAAAAAACCAGCTGGTTAGTAATCATTTTTGATGACCTCGTTATCCATACATATTGGAGGTGGAGGACTCTTTGATCAAACCACACATTTTGTAGGACAAATACATTTTCGAATAATTTAGATAATTATCATCAGATATACCAAAAAGCACCCGGTTAGTAATAAATTTTTTTGAATCATAAAATCAACATATTTCCCTTGCTACCTCTGTTAGCTACCACAGTCATGAGTTGTAGACAAGAAAATGTTGGGCGTCTCATGAAAATGAAGCTACTCACGAAAAATTAGCTTGATAGTAATCAAGTGAAATCAATGTACGGGGGACCCCGGACTAATACTTAAGTTGACTAGAAAACTGTTCACCTGGGTTATATAGAAAAAAATGTATATTGTAAAACCTCCATCTAACTGGAGGAGGCCCGACTCAGCAGTGGGTCATCTATGAGCTAAGTAGTAGTAAACCGTTCCGTTTGTTTTTTTTACGTATAAACCCAGGCACGGGTGAATATTTATTCCTAATACTTAAAAAAAGGTTTGGGTTTAAAATCCAATCTGGCTATCAAAGCCTTTGACTATAACTAACGATTCATTAATGTGGTGTTTAGAAGAGCTAACGAGTCTTAACGAGACTTTAATGAGAAGAGTACATTTTAAAAATAAGTTGATTCTATCCGTTTTCTTTTCCATATCGACTGTTCCGAAGATTATAGACTTATCTGCAATACTGCTTTGAAACCATTTTGAAGTCTATTCTTCTTATATTATACCATTATCATCACTACATAGTATAAAACATAGTCGCTGTCGTCTGTCCGTCCCTATGTAGTTATGCTTAAATCTTTAAAACTACGCATTGGATTGTGAAGCGGTTTTTTTAATAGATAGAATGATTCAAGAGGAAGGTTTATATATATAATATAAATGCATAATTGCACCCGTGCGAAGCCCGGGCGGGTCGCTAGTTATTATTTTATTATTATTATTACATAGTATAAAACAAAGTCGCTGTCGTCTGTCCGTCCCTATGTATGCTTAAATCTTTAAAACTACGCAACGGATTTGGAAGCGGTTTAATAGATAGAGTGTTTCAAGAGGAAGCTTTATATGTATATTATATGCATAATTGCACCCGGGCCGGGTCGCTAGTATAATATAATATGAAGGTCAAAATGGTTTCAAAGCAGTATTGCAGATAGGTCAGAATAGTCGAATTATGTATCTGTTTTCCTTAGTGGTAAGAGACCTAAGTCAAACAGTATTTATGTTCATATGCTCTGATACCATTTGGTAAGGTAGCTAACAATAAAACAGCCTGGTCGATTAAATAAATCCGATGCCATACATAAGCCAACTAAAAAAAACGGTAGCCTCTAATACTAAATAACTTAAATAAATAATACTATATAAATGTATTAATAAAATGTAGGTACTTTATTGATCTAATTACTTACCCCATATGGGTTTAAAATTCGTGCGGGTCGTAGCTTGTATTGCACCATATCATAAATTTGTATTTCAACAAATTAAATTAAAGAAAGCAAACCTGCTGGTAGGTCCCTCATATTAAAGTAAATCCTTGGTAATACGTTGTTAAGACCGTTATAAACAACACTGATTTTAAGAAAAATAAATAGTGACGCCTTTATTTGCGAATTCCGTACATATTTTTTATACACATTACAGTTAAAAAAATTAAAGCAAAAGGTTTGTATTCGAAAAATACCTAAGAATGCTTTCAAATAGACAATTTAAAATAAATTACGCAAAAACTAACACAGTTAATTAAACATAATTAATTTTATTAATCATTTAGTCTATACGAATGCCCAAAGAGAAGAGCCAGCATGAAACTCCATGGTTGCTCTTTTATACAAAAGGGTTACAATTTACAGTAGATCAATATTACTAACTAACAACCATATGTTTTGAAATTAAACCCTTTTTAACGTCGCTTGTATTTTACATTATTTAATTTCCGTCATTTTTTTAATTGATGCACACTACACGCCAGAATTCGGTTATCAATATATGAGTAAGTAAATATTATGTCCAAAGAAATTTAAATAATTTATTTTGTTTAGGTCACGAATCACGATGGACACTTGTAAATTGTCAACATACTATTCATAACATATTACATAGTTATATGTACAATAAAACATTCGACCGTCTACCACCAGTTCGGAACGCGACCACTGCTGCGAAGAAGGGGCAAGAAACTCAGAGGGAGAGTATTTTTTTTTCTTGCGGGCCTATTATATATACGAGTATGTATGTACATTAACATATATAAAGAATATATAATATTGACACTGAACAGCTTAGTCCCAGGCAAGCGGGTCATTTACATAACCGGCACTCGGCAGTAATAAGCATTTCTGTAATGTTTTTTTTTGTGATATGCATACCTACAACCGAATATATTACTCATGTGAATAATACTACTCAGCCCATAAATATTCTACTGCTGAGGCACGTCTCCTCTCATTACAAGAAGGGTAATTAGCCAACTATGTCACGCTGGCCAGACAGGTTGGCACAGGATTTCATATCAAGTTTTCCTTCTCTTGCGGCTAGGTTTTCGGCCTTGTCGTTTCCTTTCGTCGGCTCTTGCGTTTAGTTGGACAGAGAGGGGTGGTGACACTGTGTATTCTTAATCCGTCACCACACGGATATGTGAATAATGAATGCGTCATGCTTGTGAACAGGTGCCGTTGCTGGAGTCGGTTGGCTCGGGCATCAGAAGGTTACTATTGTTGACAAGATCTGCCTGATGTTTGGCACTTTGCTACTATTGCGCGAGTTTGCACTCACAAATCTGTCATATACCTACCTAAAAATGGCGATCTAAAAAGAGTAACTATAGAGTTTCTTGCCGGCTCTTCTCTGTAGAGCTGCATTCCGAACCAGTGGTAGATAGTAAATAAATCAATTTTTAATTAGTAAATTTTATTGTATTTGTGAAGTTTCAAAAGAGCTTTAATGCGCCAACTTGATTAAATGAGGTTTGATTTCGAATTTCTTAAAAAGTAAGGTACCCTAAAAAGCCCGTTATTAATGTTCTAAAGCTGAGCCATGTAAATTTGCCCCCACAAATAGAAATTCCTCTCATTAACTTCGGCTTAATGACCGCTTTTTTACTTTTTTTTCTCGGCTAAGCCCCAAAGAATGTCTTGGGCGCTTTTTCTAAGAGACGTTTAAAATAAACATACACCTTTTAAATAATCTGTCGACTGTCCATAAATTTCATATGGTGACGGACACATTGTTTTTTTGTTTTTTTTTGTTCGTGACAAGCTGTGCGGGTAACTCGTAAACTTTGCTGGCTCATTACCAAATTCATTATTAAAGTTATAAGTTGTGCTCTAACTATTCTTGTGGTGTTTGGTGGGCAAGGGAGGTATTTTGTGTGCTTGTGTATATAAAAAGGTAAGCTGCGTTCATTTCCCTAGCTAAGGAAATGGACGCAGATGAACCGCCGGACGGGGGCGGTCTACCCCCCGATAAAATTATAAATCTGTCAATTGATTCATCAATGGATATAGATACAGGTAGACATTTGAAACGGTCTGCTGATTCGGATAATGTCAATGAAACAACGAAAAAACAACGCTACCCTGGAGAATCAATACAGTCGGTATACTCAAAACCGGGCTTTGAAGGGTCTAAGTTAGAATATAATGAATATGATAACAGTCCGTTCATTGTTCAAGTCTCTAAATTAGTGGCCGATCCTGCATCCGGTGATTCATTGAAACTTTTGAAATTCGCGCAACTACTCCATAAAAATAATATCCCGGGTATCGTTGAAGGGGGAATTAAATCTGTTGGTAGAAACAAAGTATCTGTAGAATTTAAAACTGCTAAAGACGCTAATTCTTTCGTAAATAATGATATCCTTAACAACAAATACCAAGCATCGATTCCTCGATTCTTAGTATCCCGTATGGGAGTCGTAAAGGACATCCCCACTGACTTATCTTTAAAGGATCTAGTATCAGGTATTCAAACACCAAGAAACTGCGGAGAAGTTATCCGAGCCAGAAGGCTTAACGTGAAATCGAGGAAAGACGACACTGTCACCTGGATCCCATCTTCTTCTGTAATGCTTACATTTGTTGGTCAAATTCTTCCTGAACGAATTTACTGTTATGAGGCCTCACTTCCAGTTTCAGTGTACCAACTGCCAACAATTCAATGTTATAATTGCTGTCGTTTCGGACACACTAAAGTACAGTGTAGGTCTAAGCCACGCTGTTTCCGTTGCGCCCAACAACATCCTGGTGATGCTTGCACTACTCCAGACTCAGAATCCACCTGCTTCCTATGTCGTGGAGGCAACCATAAAGCTACAGACACTAAATGCCCTGAACACTCTAGGCAACGGTCTATCAAAACAGTTATGTCGCAGGAAAATATAAGTTACGGGGAAGCGTCAAGGCGATTCCCTAAACCTAAACTATCTTTTGCTGATGCCTTAGGCCGTTCTTCACCCACCCAAACGCCTGAATCTAATTCCTACCGCCCCATTCCTAACTATGTAATAAGTCCAACCCCCGCTTACAACTCACCCTCCTCTTCAAATTCTAAGTCGTCGTACAAAAAAACTGTGTTCTTTGCTCGAAAACCCAAGCCTCAATTAGGAAAGTCATATGATGTTAATGCTCATCGAAGTATCGTTATCTCACCCAAATCCTCCCAGCCAAATGGCTGCGCCTTGCAAGAAAGTGTTGATGCTCCTACTCCGTCCCCTAATGACGATTTGATAGCATCTCTCTCATATAGTCTCATTAATACACCGTGAAATTGAAATGGATGTTTTCCCGCAGGGAAATGATTTCCTCCCGGTAGTACGAACGATTTATAACAACAAATAATTTAATTATTAATAAATGTCGGATTTACAATTGTGAAAAACACAACTCGAAAGCGACGTCCTACCAATAGTCAGGGCAGCGCGCGGCGGGCGCGGCGCGAGCGACGCGCGGTTCATTGCGCTATCAGCTGATACTTAATACCTTCCGTAGTAAGCTGTAGCACGAGGGCTTGTTAACGCAACACAAAACCTAATTACCTAAAAGTTTTGCAATTTTTCCTTCATACTTTAACGGGCTTAGGACCGTCATAAATACTTCATTACCACACAGTCTTTCACACGTTAATCAGCCGGTGAAATGTAAAAAAAACATCATAAAAATAAACACCTACAATAGGTGTCGGCATTTTAACAGACGCTATTGTTACAACAACACAAAAGAAACTAACGTGGGAAACAAAAGCCTTTGTTTACTCCCCAGTACTTTTGGGAACCCTGAGCCATAGCCTTCGGTACGGAATGCGATTCTTGAATTCACTCATTAGCGGCGTAACAATACTTTTTACCTTCAACTAACTAAATACGAAACTACTAACAAGTTTAATATCATACAAAAATTATTTGTATTATTGAAGTATTTACGGCGTATTAAAAAAATTGGGATCAACTTATTTACAATGATTTTGATTAACTAACCTACGTACTATGATTTTTTTGCTATTTACAAAGTAATTAATTACACTCACCGGTACCGAAGTAATTGTTCGAAGTGCAACCCATTTCGTTGAATACACAATTGAGCACGTTTCATTTGATTGTCTTTCAATTTCACTAGAGTGTCTCTGTCACTTCTTACGATATTAAAATCGTCCACTATCGCAGTTATCAACGCGTCGCGCGTTTCGTGTTCTTCCCGATACACTACACATAAAAGTTACGTTAAACCTAGCCGCAGCCATACGCGTACTCCGGCGAGGATCCCGTTCGAAGAATTCGATAATTTGTTCATCGAGCTCTGGCAAATAAACGGCCAATCGACCTCTGCCCTGTGCATGCGCTGGTGTCTCAAACTGTCCATGATCGAGTAGTCGCTGTGTTGCCGCTACGATTGTCCGGGCCTGTGGGACTTGGGGGTTCAAAATCCCGCGAAGACGGAGCGACTCCAAGTGTTGCGGCTCCGCATAAAGCCGCTGGGCAGCGTGGGAGTCATAATCAGCCCGAGCGTACAGTTGCACCATAGCGACGTACTCTAAGTTAGAATATTTGTAGTGCCGATTCATTTTTGCACTCAAACGCCACTGCACGAAAACATAACGCGCGTGCGACGACAGTCGCCAATTCGCCACTAACTGAGGCGGCGCCCGGCGCGGTTATAGCGGGTATAGGGGGTGGTGAGGGAGGGGAGGCTTTCACCGTGGTCGGCGCCGGTATCTCGTATGTAGATACCTACTTTAATATTATGTTTGGTGAATTACTATTGCTTCTCACGCTTTCGAGTTGCTGTAATATTTTTTTTGATATTTGAAAAAAAAAACCTTTTATTTTTTTAATTTATCGCTATCAATCGATAGTACTACTAATAGCAAATCGATCTGCCGCGGGAAAACAATGGGAAAAAAATCACCGTGTATATTAAATAAATTCAGCGACGCCCTACCGAACAATGTTATCTTATTACTTAGACAGCTCTTATCAAATGCAGAGAACCAAGATGGACCAGACGATCCTACAGTGGAATTGTAGGTCTGCTCGTCATAAAAAACATGATCTTATTTATTTATTAAACAAGTTCAAACCCGTTGCTTTTGCTATCTCTGAGACTTGGCTGAGACCTGATTCTCGTTTTGGGGTGTCAGGTTATGCCTGTTTTAGGGATGACAGAAATGACGGCTTTGCAGGTTCTGCTGTTCTGGTTAAATCTTCTTTACCAGTTACCCGAATTTCAATTCCTCCACGTAACGCTGATTTCAATATCGTTGCTGTGAGTGTACTTAATATATCTCTAATTTCCATCTATATTCCTAGATGCAATAACTCTGTACTCTCAGAACTGGAATCAATCCTATCATCCATCCCTGTCCCTATGATGGTAGTAGGTGATTTTAACTGCCGGCACACATTGTGGGGTTGTCACTGCAACGATCCGTATTCCTCAGTTTTACTGGACGTTCTGGATAAATTTAATTTGTGTATTCTTAATGATGGATCTGCAACCCGCAGAACCTCACCTTTTTCCAATCCTAGTGTTCCTGACCTGACTTTGGCTTCCCCTGCTCTGGTATCCTCTCTAACCTGGTCAGTCCTTCCTAACACGTTTGGCAGTGACCACTTTCCGATCGCAATTATGTTTCCACAAACAGCAGTCACAATAAATAATTCCTCCTTGCCTCCCCTCTTAAATTACCGCACTCAACAAGCCGACTGGTCCAGATTTTCCTCAGTTTTAGACTTCGAACTGTCTTTATTCCCTTCTGTAAATTCCAATAATTTTATTGACCTATATGATAGGTATGTTAATTGTTTGTTAAAAGCCGCCGACGAGTCCATTCCCAAAAAAAGTTTAAGTTCGGGACTAATTCCGTCTCCACCTTGGTGGGATGCAGAATGTTCAGAGAGTGTCCGCAAGCGTAAGGACGCTGAACGCATGTATCTGATCAATATGTCTTTACAGTCCTATTTAGCCCTTAAAAGAACTGCCGCTCAAACGTGCAGACTGCTTGCAAAAAAGAAAAAAATCGGCTGGCAGAGCTTTTGCGAATCACTTTCCCCTCAAACACCCATATCAGCTGTCTGGAAGAAAATCAAAGCTTTCCGAAGATCCTATAAAGACACTAACTCAGTGTCAAGTGACCCCAGTATATGGATCAGTTCTTTTCTTGACAAGCTAGCCCCTCCTTTTGTTCCCACGGCAAACTGCCTTCCAAATCCAATTAGTTGCTCTCCACCTGGTAGAATGAATGATATTTTCTCCCTTTCGGAACTCAGTTGTGTCCTTGATAAACTTCGTGACACTTCCCCAGGCGTGGATGGAATCCCTTATTCCTTTGTTCGAAAATCCTCTGCATTCAGTCAGAATATATTACTCCAAATTATAAATGAAATATTTGTCTCTAATCAAATCCCTTTAACCTGGAAATCCCAATTAATTATACCGATCCTCAAGCCAGGAAAAGACCCAAATTCTGCCGATTCTTATAGACCTATAGCTTTGTCCCCAGTTATAAGTAAAATCTACGAAAATCTTATTAAAAATCGGCTGGAATGGATTATAGAAAATCAAAATTTACTCCCTACTAGCCAGTTCGGTTTTAGAAAAGGCTCAAGTACTTTAGATAATCTCAGTATACTGACATCTGATGTCAGGCTGGCGTTTTCATGTAACGAGAGTGTTATCGCAGCTTTTCTTGACGTTGCATCAGCATATGACAATGTCCAACTTCCGCTACTCAGACAGAAAATGTTGCAGCTGAGTATCCCCGAGAGATTGGTAAATGCCGTATGTAACCTTTTGATGGAACGTACCTTAACTATCCGTCTTGAAAACACTTCACTTCCTTCACGCCTGGTTTGGAAAGGTCTACCCCAAGGTTCAGTTTTAAGCCCCATGCTTTACAACATATACACTTCAGACCTTGACACTTCCGTCAATTGTTTTTGCAAAATTTTACAATATGCCGACGATATTGTCCTATACGCAAGATCTACGTCTTTTAGTGATGCTACTTCCCGTTTGAACTCAGCCCTCTATTACCTCAACCAGTGGCTCACGGACCATGGCTTATCTCTAGCAGTTCCCAAATGTAACGCAGTAGTATTTACCCGAAAACGTAACATCCCATCCTTAAATCTTTTTTTGGGCTCGGAAGCTATATCTTTCAAAACGAACGCAAAATTCTTAGGCATGATCCTCGATTCTAAATTATCGGGCTTAAATCACTTGGATCATATTGTCAATAAATGTGAGAAAAGTATTAACATTATGCGTGCCCTGTCTGGGGTCAGATGGGGCTCTCACCCTTCAACCCAAAGGCTCTTATATAATGCCATCATCCGAAGTCATTTTGACTACGGCAGTTTTCTATTGGAACCGTGTAACAAAATTGCTCTTGCTCGTTTAGATAGGCTGCAGTCGAAATGCCTTCGAATAATAACAGGCGCCATGAAATGTTCGCCAACTATTGCTCTTCAAGTGGAATGTCTAGAGCCGCCTTTATACCTCAGAAGACAATATCTGTCCGATCGGTTTTTACTTAAAATAGCTCAATACTCCTCCCACCCTCTCCTCAGTCTTCTTTCTATTCTTTCCGAGTTCGTTCGTTCCTCCCCTTATTGGTCTTTCAAGGATATTCCATGTCTAGTCAATAGTTATAATAAATTAGTTAAATTCACGCATCCAATCGTCACTTCATATAGGAACCCCTTATTTGACACGGATTTCAACTGCCTTGTCTTTCAGCCTAAGGTATTGTTAAATTTTGGTATTGATAAAAATGTCCCAGGTGCTAATCAAATCTTTAACAATATCATAGAAAAAGACTGGTCCGATTGGATTCAAGTTTACACTGACTCCTCCAAATTAATAGAAGGCAGTTCCGTTGGATCCGCTGTCTGGTTACCCAAGTTTCGAGTTGTTTTAAGTTTTAAATGCCCGACAAGCTGTTCTATTTTTACGGGAGAAGCCATTGCTCTATTGGAAGCGGTGTCGTACGTAGTATCACATCATAACCTTTCGAAAGTTATAATATTTTCAGACTCCTTAAGTTGCCTCCAGGACATTATAAAAACTCCTTTCAAGTCCCGAGAAAATTTTATCATAACGCTCAAAATTAAAGAATTGCTGTTTAAATGTCATAATATGGAGAAGCAAGTGGTTTTAGCCTGGATCCCTAGCCATACAGGTATTATTGGCAATGAGAAAGCTGACTTGTGTGCAAAAGCTGCTGTCAGCATGGGATGTGACTCTTATAATTCCTCTTACTCCCGTGATATTCGCTCCCTTGTTAGACCTGCAGTTATGAAGACCTGGAATAATATTTGGAAATCCCAAAGTCGTACGAAAGGTAGATACTATGCCTCTATCCAACCTGAAATCCCCTCAAAACCTTGGTTTTCTCGTTTTAAAAATGTTAACAAAACTGCTACATCTGTAATTATCCGATTACGTTTGGGTTTTGTCTGTACACCTGTATTTTTAGCCAAGATTAGGGTGCGGGACCACTCTCTTTGTGAGTGTGGACTTGCAGAGGGAACCTTAGAACATCTATTTTTCTCCTGTCCTAAGTTAGTAGTTCCTCTTTACGACATTTTGCCAGTTAATATTCCCCGCCCTGTCAATATCCCCTATCTGTTGTCAATGTTCCATACACCTGTTGTGAAAGTGCTTTATAAATTCCTTAGTATTAATAACATTAAAATTTAACTAACCCCATAACAAACTCATCTCATTTCATTGTATTGTTGTATTGTTTGAAGTACGTATAGATTGGCTTTAACTAATATCGAAGGTTTTCTCAGTAAAGCTCTGTCAGTTGAATATTTTTAATTTGTGCTTCAACTGTTTGTATTGTTTCTTATGGTGCCGTCTGCTAACATTTAACTTATTAACTCTGACGCAACTCATGACCAATTAACTTAACTTTCTTAATTAATCACTCGAACTTTTCCAACACAACACACTTGTCATTGGCAAAATCATCGGTATAACGATGGAAGCCATAACCTAAATGAAGAAGAAGAAGAAGACGGACACATTGTATATCACCAGTCATTTCCATCTGGTGGCGATATGCTTGTACAAGAGCGGTCCAACCAAAAGTCCTAAATGATAACACTCGGTGCAGTAATCTCATTAATTGAAGAATACTTCGATTAGGGATTTTAAAAATAATATATTTAATTTAAATTCATTATTATTTCAAAGAATCGATTTTTTAAAGATATATTAATATTTTTTTAGGAAATCGATTAGATAGATTACGTAGACCAGATCGTATCTATGCAACGGATAAAAAAACCTGCAATTTTCCAAACAACGCCATCTATGCGTTGGATGAAAAATCTCGAATTAAGTTCATTCATACGTATATCGGCTGTGAAATTTCAAAACCCAGTATCTGCATAAAACTAAATTTTATAGGAGAGGCAAAAAACGATTTCATACCTTTGACAGCGTGCCGTTTCAATAATATTAGTCATACATTCTTAGGAGTGATTGTAAAATTTGAGGTACATAACAGGCTTTATAAAAAAGTAGTTTTGATGCGTCTATCACAAATCATGTACGTAGAGAAGCAGTTACTAATAAAATCATTGTTTTCTTAGACCATACTTTTTGAGTGTGACAATTTCAAAACCTAGTAAGATCACTTGCTTTGTTTTCATTTAGGTTTGAATTTACTGAGTAGGAACTAAATGCGATTTTATAAACCTAGTAAGAAACAACAGAATATAGGAACTCAAATATGGGCAGGAATAAGCAGGTTTAATGAAAAAGATAAAACTCCCTCTGTTCATTGGCATAAGCTGTAATAAAGTTTTTACGATGCCTTCCTTTTTACTATCTTTTCTTTTTCTCTTTCTTTTTTTTCTTTCTTTTCATTCATCCTTTTCCTCATATGGCATTTCTTTCATCCACCGTAAATAAATTACAATCCCTTTTACATTTTTCGCTACAACCATTTTGTATAAAAGAGTATTTAGCTTTATTACGGGTTATTCTTTTTTTTTTTCAATATTTGCATGAGCAAGACGGACGCTTCTTGTTGATCGTTTCCATCGCTATCATTATTTATAACTGCAGTGTTGTTGTTATTGCAATTTAAAGCTAGGTGTTTATACAGGGTGGTCAAAAAGTCGTGGATCAAACGCAACCAGCGGTTAGATGGGATTATCAGCAGCAAAAAATTGTACTACGGGAGGTCCCTAAGGTCAACCCCTGCAGAGTTATAATTGATTTTGTGTTTTTATGAGAAATTGTCCTTTTTTTACTAAAACTTGATAAAATTCCACAAAATCTACATCCTGTATCTTTTTTAAAATTTTCAATAGATTGGTACTGATGAGCCCTTTCGTTAGACATGCTATTTATGGTAGTTTATTGGGTGTGTTAAAGATAACATAAAGTTTTCCGAAAGACATAATTCTTAAATCAAAACTTGTTACACACTTCGGACCCCACTGTGAAAAAAAAAATACTCTACAGAAAAGTGCCACTGTATCACAATTTTTGGCGCATTTAATAGGGATTCTAAAAAGGTATTACACATGGCTATGCGTGGCTTCGATATCTTTCAAGGACGATCTTTCGTAGCAAGGCCAGAGTTAATTTATACATAAAACTCGGTTAGGCCTACTAACCTAACCTTACCTAAGCGTGATCGTTTTCCGGACTACAGGGTCTTTATCGTCGTTTCAGCCCATAAATGACCCACTACTGAGTCGGGCCTCCTCTAAGTTCATGTTGGGAGATTAGCCTACTGTGCCACGCAGCCAAGACGGGTTGACACAGGGTTTGCTTCAAGTTTTCCTTCTGTTGCGGCTAGGTGATCTGCCTAATGCGTTCTTTTAGTCGCCTCTTACGACACCTTCAATATGGTATGGGTTGGTGACATTGTTTATTCTTTATCGTCTTCGTTTCCAACCATAAATGACCCACTACTGTGTCGGGCCTACTCACAATTCATGGAAGGACATTAACCTACTGTGCCACGCTGGCAAAACGGGTTGGCTCATGGTTTGCTGACCCGGTAAGACTCCCTCCATGTACGAATTATGTACGCACATAAAGAATACAATTCTAATAAATTGTCCGTGTGGTGTCACCAGCCCATACCATATTGAGGGTGTCGTAAGAAGTGACTAAAAGAAGGCATTAGGCAGATCACCTAGCCGCAACAGAAGGAAAACTTGAAGCAAACCCTGTGTCAACCCGTCTTGGCTGCGTGGCACAGTAGGCTAATCTCCCAACATGAACTTAGAGGAGGCCCGACTCAGTAGTGGGTCATTTATGGGCTGAAACGACGATAAAGACCCTGTAGTCCGGAAAACGATCACGCTTAGGTAAGGTTAGGTTAGTAGGCCTAACCGAGTTTTATGTATGAATTAACTCTGGCCTTGCTACGAAAGATCGTCCTTGAAAGATATCGAAGCCACGCATAGCCATGTGTAATACCTTTTTAGAATCCTTATTAAATGCGCCAAAAATTGTGATACAGTGGCACTTTTCTGTAGAGTATTTTTTTTTCACAGTGGGGTCCGAAGTGAGTAACAGGTTTTGATTTAAGAATTATGTCTTTCGGAAAACTTAATGTTATCTTTAACACACCCAATAAACTACCATAAATAGCATGTCTAACGAAAGGGCTCATCAGTACCAATCTATTGAAAATTTTAAAAAAGATACAGGGTGTAGATTTTGTCGAATTTTATCAAGTTTTAGTAAAAAAAAGACAATTTCTCATAAAAACACAAAATCTATTGTAACTCTGCAGGGGTTGACCCTAAGGACCTCCCGTAGAACAATTTTTTGCTGCTGATGGCCCCATCTAACCGCTGGTTTCGTTTGATCCACGACTTTTTGACCACCCTGTATAAATGGGTTCTGGATAATTTGCAATAAAATGTACTGTTTTTGCGTACCTTGCTTGTATATGCGATGCAGCAGGTTCCTGATTAGTAAATATAAGTGGATTCGGGTAAGTTGCTATGAATACTCGAATGCTATTCGAAATTAAAGGGTTGCAATTAGTATCATCATCAGTTTCACTAGTTTCTTTTATGTACTGTATCTAATATTTAGATACTTTCGAATTGAGAAACTTGGATCCTCTACCGAAACATCACTGTACAAATAATTTGAAATATTTTTAATAAATTCTTCCATCCTTCCATCACTATGCTTAGAAGAACAAAGAACATGGTGGCGGATTGTCGTAGATGATGAATGGGGCATCTTCAGTTACCAAAGAAGTGTTATCAGTTGAGCTAGTAAGCGAAATGTTGTTGCAGGGTATATCAGTGAGTGAAAAATTGCTATGCAATGCAATGCACTTGAGGTGTTTTCATTAAATCTGAAATGAAATGTTTATAAAGCCATGCGCCATCACCAAAGCGTAATTGGTAGTGTGTAGCAATCAAAAAGCAAAGAAAATAGAGATAACTTTACAGAACGTAAGAGGTAGCATTAGGTATCCACATGGTGTTTTAGTGTGTGCGTGGTCATATTTATGGGTATTAGTGAACGTCAATATTATTTCTCTCATCAGCTACCCAACACAACCCATAAATATAACTTCAGAATCAACCTATATAATACCAGAGTAAAGAGGAAAAGTATTTGTTCTGGGTCTGGGTGTTTTCTATCTATAATATATATGTATTTACAAAAAAAAAAGTATGACAGGTAGTTTATCATCCATCTCGTTACCATAACACAAGCATTGAGTTGCTTAGCTTGGGACGAGATGGCGTTGTGTGAAATGTCCAAGGATATTTATTATTTATGTGTCGTAGTATGTTGCAGTAGAAATTGTGATTTAATCATTACCCTCGTAGCAGGTAGCAGATTATGGTACAAATCATAGCTAAAACAGAAATGTTTTGTGCAAAACGAATTGAAATAGAGTATATTTGTGCTTATGCAAGATGTAACATCCAGATTCTAAAAATTCAATATAGTATTTGAATCGATAACGTTATTTTTCTTGTTGGTATCTTTATACTTTAGTTATTGAAAAAAATCAAACTTAAAACAAAACACAAAACAAAATCTTGCCAGTTACCAACAATTAATCTTACATGCTTGTGTAATTATTTTGAGTTTAGGCCTTTTATTCATAAAAAACCTTGTAAAACATAAGACCTTGACCATATTATACACTGAAGCGCACTTACATTTCAACATGTTGTTCTTTTAAAGCACTCAAGATCAATTTCGACCTACAAAACTGATTATTATTCATTTTTATAGACAAAAACCCGCACCTGCAACTACTTCTTCTCACTTACTAAAGTTGCGCGAGAGTTTTGACGTTTATTTCAACCATTTCATTGACTTAGTATCTACATGAACCATTTTAAATCCAAGTAACTACAAGCACTTACTAGGTTTTTAAAATGGTTGATGTTAGATACTATGTTTTAATCTTGTAATATTTGCATTTTAAAAAAGTTTACTGTAGATACTAGGTTTCCGACATTGTGCAACTTCGTTTTTTACCATATTTTGGGTGTTTTTGCTATCCTAGTATGTGGAGAGTGGTCTATAAGGTCGAAAATTGCAAAAACACACTTTTTTTAAAATTTGTCAGATACTTGGTTTTGAAATTGGACAGCCGATATGTTGTTGACTAAATAAAAACGGCGCCATCTGTCGGCATGTATGCGTGTAAAGATAAACATTAAAAATACCGTAGCGTAGACATATCTTAAATTTAACCGTATTGTAAAATAGGACTGCAAATTTATTTTATTTGATTTATATTTTATTTTTTGAGATAATAAGTTTGTCATTTTGTTGGGAATTGGATGCTCATAATTTCATTTTTATTACAATACGTTTATTAATACTAAAATTTGTATCAATAATGCTATTTGGAGTGGAGTATTTGGTTTCATAATTCCGTACCTTGAAATTTTAAAGGCCTTTGATTTTATTCATATAATACTTAGGTTTATTATTGGAATATGAAGATAATGTACCTTTACATAATACAAAAAAAAATGTTTTTGGAAGAAATCTATTATTTATTTTTACTAAAATAATTGATTATGGACAAACAAATCTATTAATTTTGAGTAAAGAACTTAGTTTACTAGGTGAATGAATGATTAATTATTATTAACTATCTAGAATAACTGAATAGAATTATAATATAGTATTACTAGCTGATTCCGCAAACGTTGTTTTGCCAAATAATTAACCCCCCTTTTTTTGGAAATTCTTACCAAATTTCAAGTCTCTAGGTCTTATGGTTCCAGAGATATCGTGATGACTCTATCTATACAACAGCTCCTATCGCAAAGACGCAAACGTTGTTTTGCCATGTAATTAAATAGGGGTGAAAATTTAGGGTTGTTTGTATTTTTGTATGCTGCATCTTAAAAAAATAAAAGCAAAAAATGTTGTCTAAAAAATAAACAATCATTTTCGGTGTGGACCCCCCCCCCCCCCTTAAAATTTAAGGGGATGAAAAATAGATGTTGTCCGATTCTCAGTCAGACCTACAATTTTATGAGCATATTGGGTAGGTAGTACCTACCCAATATGCTCATAAAATTGGTTATTGGGAACGAACACTGACTGACACGAGAATTTTATATATAAGATTAAAGATATGCAATGCTTGCTAAGTATTGGTTGTGAATGAGATTAGGAAGATTATGTGGATTAGGTATTTCTTAAGATTAGGAACAGGTGGATCTAATATCTGATTTACCTAATACGACCCATCTCTAATATGCATGCATTGTAATTCAATATTATGATTATTTGTTTTTATTTAATACTTATTTTAGGCGTTGATCATACTTCTCAGTACGACCATCGCTAAAAAAATAAAATTTTAGCCGGAAAAATTTGTGAGGGTGTCGTAGCCGACAAAAGGAATGACTGCACTCTGCATAAAATTTGTATTGACTATCTGACAATGAACAAACCATACCGCCGGCTATCTCTACTACAGCGCCATCTAGTTCTGAAACTTAAATACCAAATGACATTAGTCTTATTGTGTCTTAGCGATATAACGGAAAACATATTATAAAATGATGAAAGAAACAAGTGGTATTTATGTATGTGTGTATTAATATGTTTGTGTTTGAAAATACTTTAATCCGCAAGATTTGCATTCTTTATATTTTGAAAAGTTTAATCGTAAGTATTTTTAAATAAACGGAGTTTATTGATTGATGTTGAATCGATGTCGCAACGTCACATAAGCATTCGTTTTTAACCATTTCCGAACGCAACTTAACCTCTAATGAATAAAAAAAAAATGTTGTATATTTTGTTACCATGTACTTTTTTTTTATCTATATTTGGTACCAATAAAAAGTACATCTGCAAAAAGACATGACAAACCGAGAAGATCTACAACAAAAAATAGATGTTCAATAGTTTATTATATGATTCGTCGAAAAATGAAATGCGACGGATGAAAAAAACTCAAAGTTAGTTCATTGTTATTTACAAGTTAAAGTGAGACAATTTAGTTGTTGGTAATTCACAACCCTTTCCCGTTAGTCTGGACACCCCACTAATGTAGGGTGAATATTTATTTGAACTTATTACTATTCATAGTAGTTATACATAATTAATGTTAGCCCTTTGTCCATGGAACTTTATTTTTATTCTAAAAAATAAAATACACAAGTTACGATGCAGTGCAAATTGACGTATTTTTTACTATAAACTAAACATAAACAGACGTAAAGTGACGCAGACGCTTCGGTTCAAATATCTTTATTTGCACTAAGACACTTATCACTTACGGGATGAAATAAAAATTACCATGTGGTGACGGATTTATAATACATAGTCACCACCCCATTTCATCCCTGAGGGTGTCGTAAGAGCCAACAAAGGAAACGACCAGGCCGAAAACCTAGCCGCAAGAAAAGGAAAACTTGATACGAAACCCTGTGCTAACCCAGACTCCGAGCAAGTGCCCCTGGCTTACCCAAAGACACTTGCACGACCCCGGACTCGAACCGGGGAACCGTGAGCCAAAGGCGGCAAATCTTACCCCTAGACTAACTTACTGTTTCAGGAGTTGACTGGTCCAATACTTAAGCTTAAGTTATTCCCAACGTCTTAAGTTAAAATTCCTTTCCCAATATGATTTGTGCTAACATGGCAACCTCATTCATCCTATTACCAGGGCAGGGCCCCAAACTTAGCCTGGCACAACTAATCTAGCGGAATGCGGGTTATTTGCCTCTCCCAATTAATATAAAGTTTGCCCCAACCTAGTTGGAGCTTCCATTGTTCCTAATATATTATGTTTTACAATGTAATTAAACGACGGTACCACTTCTATTTACTGTGTTAGCTATTTCTTGTACGGATTGTTTGACGAGTATTGCGTGGTACGTGACAATAATTATAAAATACTAGCGACCCACCCCGGCCGGGTGCAATGATGAAGCTCAAAATGTATCAGAGTTTCTCTACAATATTATCCATGTATTATACATATAAACCTTCCTCTTGAATCACTATCTATAAAAAAACGCTTCAAAATCCGTTGCGTAGTTTTAAAGATATAAGCATACATAGGGACGGATATGTAGTGACTAGCTAACCCGGCAAACTTCGTACGCCTCAGAATCAATAAATAAGAAACCTGAATGATAATTTCAGAATGTTTCAACTTTATTAAAATATGTTCAAACCTTAACTGGAACAAAAATAATGCGTAATATAAAGAAATTATTTTTCTCACCTTTTAAACCTTCCCTGAACTTACACGAATATTTCAACACCAACAATAGCCAAATCGGTCCAGCCGTTCTCGAGTTTTAGCGATAATAACGAACAGCAATTCATTTTTATTTATAAGAAGAAGAAGAAGATGGTGAATAGGAACAGCGTAGTGAATTCATCATTACCATTTCAGCCTATAAATAATAAATATCCTTGGACATTTCACACAACGCCATCTCGTCCCAAGCTAAGCAACTTAATGCTTGTGTTATGGTAACGAGATGGATGATAAACTACTTATATATATTTTTTTTTGTAAATACATACATATTATAGATAGAAAACACCCAGATCCGGAACAAATCGTACAAATATTTCTTCCGTGTGGGAATCTCTAACTCCATTTAGAGGAAATAGGTATATAGCTTTTTTTTTCATATAAATCTTATGGCGTAGACGCTAAGACTTTTACCATAATTCTGTTTTGTATCTACTTTTTAATATTTATTGTATTTATCGTATGTACCTAAGGATACTTAGCTGTCCGATGCCCGTGTAGTCGCTCAAGGGCCTAGCAGAATACCATCGCTGCGTCATTTATTGCTATGATGTGGCATATGCTGAGCTATGGTCCTTTTTTGTTCTCACAACAGGAGGATATAAAAATTGTTATATATTTTGTACTTTTCCTTGTTTTTATTATTTTATTTTACTTGTAACATATTCTTTTGTACCGCTCAAGATGTGAGAACAAAATAAACACGTTTCTTTCTTCTTTCTTTAAGATAGAGGGAAATTATCTGTTTCACGCTGGAAAGACGGTTTGGCACAGGGTTTGTATCACGCGGCTATGTGGTCTTCCGTCGCGGAAGTGCCTCCGTGCAAGTACCCGTGATGCCACAAACATGGACGCGTGATAGGTAGCACCCCGGGGATGTTTAGTGGGTATGCCTCTTCGGAGGAGATTCCCACACTCCCCTCGTCGGTCCTCCCCTGACCGACGGGGATAGTCCATAAAGGATTTTACACCGGGCAACAAAAAAAAAAAAAAAAAAAAAGGTGGTCTTCCGTTCATGTAGGTAGTCGCGTCTTACGACACTTCTACTACTGCGACTAAAAGAAAGCAATAGGCAGATCACCTAGCCGCAAGAGAAGGACTGCCATCTCGTCTTGGCAGCGTGGCCGAGCAGGCTGATTTCCCTCCATAAATTTGGTGGAGACCGAACTCAGTAATAGGTAATTTATGGGCTGATGTAAAGTATGTTACTACGGCGCAAACGACACTGTCGATATGTAACCCCATAAATTGCAAGTTTTATGGCTTCAGTGACAGTCCGAACAGGGAGGTCTCCCAGAAATTCTATTAAGCAATGTTAGCACGTATTCTTTGGAAATAGGACGCAGCCAGTCTGTGTCCATATAGAGTTTATAGAGGTGGCTGTACGGGGCCTTAGCTATGTATGTAGTTTGCATTGCGCCTCTTGTTACGTAGAGTAGGCTGGAAATGTAGAGACGTTTTATTAATTGACTAGCTGTACCCTGCGCGCGTTTATACGCCACTTACTAATATTTTGAAGGATAGACATTATTACACTTTTTTATACATAAACGTTCTATTACTTCTTCATCTCAACCCATAAACCTCACCTCTCACCTGAGTCGGGCCACCTCTAGCTATATGCAGGGTAATTAGCCTAATGTGCCACGCTGGCCAAACGGCTTTCCTTTGGCGGCTCTTACGACACTCTCAGGATGAAATGAGGTGGCGACACTATCATATTATGGATTAATTAAGATTTGATTGCCTCGTTGGTCTAGTGGTTAGATGTGCCGCCTTTGGATCAACGGGTCCCGGGTTCGATTCCGGGGTCGGGCAAGTGTCTTTGTCTAAACCAGGGGCACTGGCTCGGAGTCGGGGTGTCATTTCTATCTATAATATGTATGTATTTACAAAAAAAAATTATATAAGTAGTTTATCATCATCATATCATCTCGTTACCATAACACAAGCATTAAGTTGCTTAGCTTGGGACGAGATGGCGTTGTGTGAAATGTCCAAGGATATTTATATTTATAAGGCTGGCAACGCACTTGCTGCTCCTCTGGTATTCCATGGTGTGTATGATTTTGTAGAGACCAAATCCTAGCGACTATACAAAGGTCGTTCGCCCATCTAGTCGGGACTAAACCACATTTCGTTTTTCTATACGTGGTCGCTATTCTAAGACTATGACCATTACGGTTTACTACTACTACTGCCCACTTCTGAGTTGGGCCTCCTCCAGTTACATGGAGGGTAATTAGCCTACTGTGCCACGCTGGCCAGATGGGTTAGCATAGGGTTCCGTAGCAAGTTATTCTCCTCTTGTGCCTAGGTTTTCCTCCGACCGGGAGGAATGACCGATTGAATCCCGTGGCTCTGGAGTCGGATCGTCGAGGATCGCCTCACCTTCAGTGGGTAGGTCGGGGCGCAATTTACCATCTCTATCTGTCCCATATAACCCATGAGGACACCGTATACACCGTACACCGTTTACAGAACAGTAGCAAACCGATGAGGATATCTGTAGAAGAAAAAAAAGAAAGCAGTTCTCACGACACCCTCAGTAAGGTATTGGGTAGTGACACTATGTAGTCTAAATTCATCACCACCCGGATACTATACGATAAACCAGATATTATTTATGAATTATTAAAAAAATACGGCGGTCTACTCTCCCTCCGTCTTACGAATTATCGATCATATCACATTTCCTGACGGCGTCTTACGAATTTTCGATCAGGTAACGTGCCCTGTCGCGAGTTTGGCATTTTAAACCCATCCCAAGAAAAGTGCTCAACGCGGCTAAAGAAGTTTACACTTCAAAAACTTCAAAGAACTATCTGTATTTTTTCTACTCTGCGTGCGAAGACGGCCTCGGTAACGAGGTATTCAGAGCCCGCCTCACTATAGCCTTTCAGTATCGGCAAGTACGTAATCATGTGGCGGTACCTGTCGTCAATGCAAGTGCATTATACAGTGCATAGCGCCTTCACAAATTGGACACTGCCCGCGGAGAATTGGTTTTATAATCCGTTGGAGTTTTGTGGTTTTTCCGGTAACACTTTACCATCATCATCTTAGGCTTTAAGTGACCCAGTGCTTCTTACAAATTTGTGGAGGGAAATTAACCTACCACACAGGTTGGCACTGGGTATATATCAGCGTTCTATTTATCAGCCACAAAATTCCAATGCTGAATGGCCTATGTTCATAGATCTCCACAATGCACGATCTTCTCAAGGTCGTCCCACGCTTCGCCTCTAAGACTTATGGCCCCGACGGCCATCCGTTCTTCAGGCCACGTGGCCTGCCCAATGCCGCTTCAACTGTGCAATCATTCTAGCTTATTTCGGTCGCTTTGGTTCTTCTACGGATTTCCTCATTTCTGATTCTATCACGCAGAGTAACTACGAGCAAAGCTATGTTATATACCAAATAGGGATCCTGGAAGTTTTATGCATTTATCAGACCTAAAAAACATATAAGGAAAAAAAATGCAGTAGTTATTTCTTAACAAAAGTCTCGTCTACACGCAGGCCAAGAGCAAATATCGTTAGAGCTAAGAATTAGTCACCTTCAGTATGTCTTGTGGTACATGTTATTGGACGGGTTTTATAACGTTTTATTTTTATACTAGCATCCCGCCTCATCTTCGCAAGGGTGCAATGATGAACATCTAAATGTATTAGTGTTTCTCTACAATATTATTGATATATTATAATACATATAAACCTTCCTCTTGAATCACTCTATCTATTAAATAACCGCTTCAAAATCCGTTGAGTAGTTTTAAATATTTAAGCATACATATGGACACGACAGCGACTTTTAAATTACAGTGAAAATACATTCAACTGAAACACATACAGACACAGAAAAGTGTCACAAACTTTGGGGTTTTAAAAATAACACGATCAAAAATGACATTTCTACACTAAGCTAGGAACGTGAAAGCCTAAGACATAATTTGTATGCCTTGTTTGAGGATAATTTCGTCGATACATGGTGCGTTAATACAATATGCCGTGACGATATCGTGTCGTCCGTTCTAAATCCACGGCAAACGTCCTACGCCAACGCGTATCGCCCGAGAAAACTTTTCACCGGCGTATTTTTATTATTGTTTAAACGAAAAAACAAAACGCGTAAAAGGAAAACGATGTTCGGAAACTTCGACGCAAAGACCATTTTTATTAAATCTCACGTTTTTATTTATCAATGTATTACAGGGGCGTATTGAAGAGCTTACTTGATAAATAAACTTTATGATTATGAGTGGTCAGTTAAAATGATGAAGTCATTTATGAAGACTTAAGTCCAAAATATAACGTTTTGGACTTAATACTAATATTATCATTCTGAAAGAGGCTGGACAATTAATGTTGATTTAATGTTATGCAGCAATTAGTATTGGTGGACATCGCGGATCATTATCTGTGGACAATATGACACAGATTACGTCGTCGTTTCAGCCCATAAATGGCCCACTACTGAGTCAGACCTCCTCCAAATTCATGGAAGGAAATTAGCCTACTAAGCCACGCTGACAAGACGGGTTGGCACAGGGTTTGTATCAAGTTTTCCTTCTCTTGCAGCTAGGCGATCTGCCTCTTGCATTCTTTTAGTCGCCTCTTACGACACCCTCAAGACTGTATGGGATGGTGACATTGTGTATTTTAAATCCGTCACCACACATACAACAGTATACGGCTTGTCAGTAAATAATATTCAAACATGTGGGCAGCTTTTATTTAATGCTTACAGCACAATACAACACACCTTTCTAACCAAAGAACTATATCAAAATTGAATTATACATATTATAATTTAGACATTTTTCAAGTATTGTATTTATATCACGCCGGTTCTGTTGAACTTATCTCTTCATAAACCATCTGTTTACTCGGTAAAAGGAAAACTTGGCTAGACAACAAAAACCGGGAAAATGTGAAGCAATTAAAAATTACATCAGTTTATTTAAAGAAAGTTTAAATTTGTTTGCGTCTACCTTGAGGCGTTCGTACCCTATTTTATTTAAAGTGAAACAAAACTTTTTTACGCTTCTTTCATGTCTGGACATTCTAATTTTAAAATAAACTTTTTCTGTGATGGAATTACGTTGTTAACATATTTATTCATTTACTATAGAATGTCCGCAGGGGTTTATTAAAAAAGTTAAAGAAATATTAATATATTCAACAAGCTTAAAAAAACTAAATACGATACCCTCAGGTTGGTATGGTTTGGTGACATTGTGTATTCTTAATCTGTCACCGCATGGATAAAATCCAATAGCATTAATAAAGCTCATATTCCCCTTAAACTTCCAAACTAAATATTTCTACTACATCTGACTATACAAACACGTTCTAAACTACTACACTATTTTATGATGAGCATAATAAAACGACATGGAACGTGTAATTCGGGTCCTCAGACCCTCCGGAGGTCCCAACCGCGTTATCTCCTTGCGTCACTGGTCTTCAATGCACCAAATTTATTACGTACGCCGTAATAGAGTGTTATTGCTCTCTAAAGCTTGGACACATGGTGATATATATAGGTGAGCTGATTAAGGTACTATATAGTGCCCCCTCGATCGTACAGCTAAGGGTCACCCATGCCGGGCGGGCCCACGGGGAAAGGCCAGACAAAGAGCCGCACATCCGGTCTCTTTTGTCCTCAGAGTTGCCCTGCGAGCCCTAAGCCGCTGCGGTACACCAGTGTCTTCGGGTTGGCGGTCAACCTGGTCGGTCGCTAACCCGGCTGACCCGCCACCGATGAAAGTCGCAATGTCTTTAGAATAACTTACACCTTGTTTTTATAAGTCTTGCAAACGTTACGTTATGTCGCAGAAGGCGTTGGTCGCAGAAAGTTGCTGGGAGGAGGAGGCGACGTCACGCATACCTCTTGCCACCAAACTAGAGACAGGCTGTCGGTCGGGGAACCCAGTTACCTGGGATGCCAGCTTCAATTGAAGCTTTCCCGCGCTAAGGGACCAACAGCCAGGGCACCACAGTGGACTGCGTCCAGTATACTTATATCAAGTGACACAGACCTACCTTTGAATCAAGGTTAATGTCATCAACAACTGTAAACTCTACTTTACAGAGAAGGGAAAATTTTAATCAGTAGGAACTTATTTTATTTTTCAGATCACCATTGTTAATTTGTTGCCTTAGACTTGTTTGGATCGGGATAGTGTAACACATTTCATAGGAAACAAAACCATTATCTTTTTACAATTGAGAACCTAATATAAAGCCCATAGGATCGAGGATGCTGTGTACAAAATTTCAGGAAAAATATAATGATGTCTTAAGTTTTCTTGCACATTGCAGGAAATGATTTCTTGACGGTTTTGATCGTGAATATTTAATTTAATTCCCAACATTTCCCGCGACCACGGACACTGCAAACTGTCTGAAACGTTGGGAATTAAATAAAATATACACGATCAGAAATAATTTCCTGCAAATAAAATAATTTTTCTTGCAATTTTGCAATACATGACCCAGTATAGTAGTATTAGTCAGTCAGGCCTCCCCCATATAAATGGAGGGTTGTTAGCCCAATGTGTCACCACCCCATTCCATCTTGAGGGTATAGTAATAGCCGACAAAAGGAAAACGACGAGAAACGGACCGCAAGAGAAGGAAAACTCCGTGGCAACCCGCCTGGACAGCATGGCATAGTAGGCTCTTTTCCCACCATGTAACTGGAGGAAGCCCGACTCAACAGCCATACCAACCTGATGGTGTCGTAAAAGGTGATTATAGGAACGCAAGTTCACCGCCGCAAAGGAAAACTTGATACAAACCCTGTGCGGTCCAGCGTGTGGGAGGCCTACCAGTGCTGCGGTCTCCGGAACGCGGTCGCCACTCGAGGTATTTCTGCCCCATCGGGTGTTAGTCCTGCGAGCTATATGCCCTGCCCATTGCCACTTAAGTTTAGCAATCCCGTGGAAAAGGATGCATGCGGGCAGCTCAGGACCGGCCTTCGTGGAGACCCTTGGTGGAGGCCTATGTCCAGCAGTGCACGTCTTTTGGCCGAAGTAATGATGATGATGATGATCCATGTTTCTACATTATAATAGCTTCAACATCCGCCATTACTCGTCCGTATTTTCAATTCATATCCCGATACAGTTTTCCAGTAATAATATTTCCCCTAGTACCATTACAGCGCACAATCGTTGTAATTTTATTTCCGTCAGTTCCATGCATTGTGTTCTGTTCCTAACTAGATAGAGCGGCCATATTGATAAAGTATTCACATTATTGCGGAAAGAGGGTAGCAGTTTTATTTATAGCCGCCGTAGTTTTACGAGGCCCTTTCGACCTAGAATATGGAAAACACTAGATGACTTGTAGCGGCCTTTATTTTATTAGTCATATTAAAGACGATGTGCGGAAGGCATTGCATTTGATCTGTTAAGTAAAGTACGGCGTAGCCGAAACCCTGTTCGGGCTGGGTATTGAACATAGTTCCATCCTGAGGGTGTCGTAAGAGCCACCAAAAGGAAATGACAAGGCCGAAAACTTAGCCGCAAGAGAAGGAAATCTTGAAACAAAACCGTGTTTCGACCCATCTGGTCAGCGTGGCGCTAATTATCAATCTCCTTCGCTTCTGTCATTTGTGTTCGTGAATTAGGTACATGTTTCTATATCTCCCGCGATAGATGTTATATCTAGTGCAGGAGTTTTGTTACAAACAAAGTCAAATCGGTTGCCGAATCCCGCAAATCTGGAAAAACAGTTCGGAGTACGGTCAGAAATAATGTCAAATAATAGGTAATGGACTTCGAAAATACCGTGAAAATGTCGAGTGAAATTTGCCAAAATATTTTGGAATGTCGAGCGACGAGGTCTATGCGCACTGGAACGCAAAACCACAAATTTGAAACTACCGTTAATCAGAAAAAAATAAAACAACTTCGAAAAATTTGGAACTAATTTTATGTACAAATTGTTGTACAAGAGCAAAATGAAATTTAGAAGACACAGGCAGCTCATGCTACGCCTAAGAACCAGAAGGCGTCAATTTATATTGTCCTTTGGAGCTTTTCTTAAAACATTTTGTCTGTGAAAATCTTTTGAGTCTACGTCTAATCTCGAGTCTATGGCTCTGTTCTGTTAAAAGAAAAAAATACATTTCATCGGAACAAAGGACACTAGACAATACAACAGGTGTTTTATTGAAAATGTTGCCTACTCGAATTTTTAACTGAATCCTGTAGTAAATAAGACACAATTTCGATTGCGGAGTAATAAAATACAGAGTGTTTTTTGTTTTGTGTGTCGTTGTCGCTGATATATTACTTTTAATACAATACAGGTGTAGTAGTTATACAGTTTTGTTGTTACTCGTGATATCTGTTTCAATTCTTTTGGGTGAGTAACTCTGAGAGAGGCCTGTTTGAAGCCGGGTTTTTGGTCCCCAGCCGGGGGACACTATCCCCCCAGTTACTCAATAAAAACCTACTATAGGACTGTCATCATCATTACAGCCCTTAAATGATATACCTACTACTGACTCGGGCCTCTTAGACGGGTTCGTGTCAAGTTTTCCTTCTCTTCGGACTAGGTGAACTGCCTCTTGTGTTCTTTTAATCGCCTCTTACGACACTCAAAGGATGATATGGGTTGGCGATACTCCACTAAATCCGTCGCCACACTGAAAACGATACGATAGGTCGGTTCTGTCTGCTGTTCGGGTTGAGTCGGCAAGTCTTGCGAACTTGCTCCTCACTATGGTGTTTATTGCTCTTTGTAAACAAAACCAATATTAAAAAAAAAAAAGCAAGTACGGAGTTTCTTGCCGGCTCTTCTCTGTAGAGCAACCTTCCGAACCGGTGGTAGTTTCGGCATTTAAGTAAGTGAACGCAGGGATTGTGAGCGATCAGGGGAGATTCAGGTATCGTAGGAGTGAGGAGTTGTGTGTGAAAGGTGTGAATGTAGGTATGACGACTGATAGGTGTGTGTGGAGACTACCACCTAGTGTGGGACAAGGGCCGTAAGATGATAATGGTTTTTATAAATATGACGATTTATAAGAGTTTTGTGATGAAACCTACGTAAATAAAGTTCCTTTTGAGTTTGAGTTTGAACCGATTGTGATGTCCGAATGATCTTCAAAATAACGGAGAACACATAATTTAAAACGGGACTTATCGCGCACAGAATGTTACAACCAAGTGAGGCTGTATCTGACCATTATCTGACAGTCAGTGTTGTGTGCCATAGTGACAACCCTACGTGTGTGCAAAACCAAGTGAGGGTAGGAGACCAAAGTACCATCACTTTCCGTCGAAAAAACTTGCGGTCTGCAGCCAGCTCGCGACCACGGCCATTGTAACATGGTTGAATCGTCGTGCAAAAACAGGTATTGATTTAAGTACCTCAATTAATTCTGTGCGCAATAAGTCCCGTTGGATGTTTTAAATTATGTGTTGAAATCGCGAAAGTTTAAAAAAGACGGAGAACAATTAGTACTACGCTGTTAACAAGGTTGAGATAGTTCCATAACAAGGTTTCGCTCTCTTACATCTAGATTTTCTGCCCAATCAGTTCCGTTTGTCCCTTCGTGGATCACCCTCATGATAGGATATGCTGACACTATGTCTTACCCTTCCTATGGCCACTGTATCTCAGTCACAGCTGCTCAATCCTCGAACTTTACGTAATGTGTATTCGAAGATATATTGTAGGGTGTCCATGAATTATTCAACAGGTAGCCATGTTTGCTGTTTCCGGTCCGAGCCGGCGGAAGTCCAGACATCTTGCGATACGGTACCTGTATTTCGGTAAATTATGGCCATCCTAATGGATTTATAAAGGTACGGTGGATAGATAGGGATGTCGACAGGCGAGGGACTTAAAGGACACACGAGGATTTCTTATCTGCTGTTGAAGTTATTCTGATAAAATTACCTACTTACAATACTTGTTATATACGTACTTATATTACGTAACGAATATTTTTTTACAGATTGGGAGTACTAAGTATAAGATGTTAATAAATAAATCTATTTTCCTTTCGCTAAAAATGTTTTCAAGATAGTGGAATACAAGGTATAACAAAAGTTCTATAGCCATATCGAAGGGATGGAAAGAACCACTGATAACTTTTCTTGTTGAAAAAAAACGAAAACCCTGCGCCAGCTTTTTGTTGTATCAGTGACTTGAACGCCGGGGTCTAAGGAGGAGCAGGCAATTCAAGGAAATGCCCTGTCGGGCACCAGCTCTCGCATACACACGACGGAACACAGTAAAACGGCATGGCTTAGATGTGAGGGTGGTAGAAACAAGCGTGCTGGGTTTTGTTGACTTTTACAACACGCGTTATTCCCCACACGGAGAGATCTATAAACCTGTATCGCGGGACAGTTTACGAACATGTAATTCACGACTACAACGTAACATCCTGACGCAGAGCAAGCGCCTCTAATTTACACAAAGACACTTGTCCGATCCAGGAATCGAAACGGGGATGCGTGATGCAAAGGCGGGGTACCTAGACCAATAAGAAAGTCTGTACTAATAATAAACCGTACTGTATACCAATGACACAGTCTGTAAAACCTCACGAAATAATAAGTCCTTAACGGTCACCAGTTGGTAATATCATATCTAGAAATAAAAGATTATTTGTGAATTTTCTTAGAACCCTTGTGGTACACACATTATCAAGCATATAGGATATTATTTACCATAGATCATCTCATCTCAGACGGCTCATGACAGCTGCAACTCGCATTTTGTGATTAAAAAAAGAAAAAACAATTTAAACACAAAACTTCTCCTTTCGGTATACTCTATGAACTCACTTCCGATGGCTAAACAGTTGTTGTTACAACCTGTAAAGACCGCTATATTAAGGTCCCTTATAGAAAATGGGGTTTTCTTTAAAACAAAGACCGGAAGAAATCGCTTTAGCGATAAGGCCGCCTATTTGTACATTGTCTGTTTTTTTATATTCTACTTTTGTAAATTTATATGTGCAGAGAAGTGTAAATAAATAAACAATATGTCGCCAAAGTGTGTGGGTGGTATGAAACTGAGCATTACTGTTACTTTGCAAAACAAAAAACTAACTCTAAATTGGATAAGACAGACGAGCGTAAAAAGTTTCTTAATCTTCTGATCGATTGCGGACGGATTTAGAATATATAGTGTCACCACTCCATTCCATCCTGAGGGTGTCTGTCGTAAGAGCCGAAAGAAGGAAATGGCAAGGCCGAAAACCTGGCCGCAAGAGAAGGTAAACTTAAAACGAAACCCCGTGCCAACCCGTCTGGCTAACGTGGCACTGTAGGCTAATGACCCTCCATGTAGGAGGAGGCCCGACTCAGAAATGGGTAATTTATAGGCTGAGTATTAGTAGTGGGTTAATATTGTCTACTGGATATTTGTATCCAGTAGACAATCCAGAGCTCACGAACGGTAACATTACAATTGACTGCTTCGTTGGTCTAGTGGTTAGATGTGCCGCCTTTGGATCAACGGGTCCCGGGTTCGATTCCGGACCCGGGCAAGTGTCTTTGTCTAAACCAGAGGCACTGGCTCGGAGTCTGGGTGTCATTTCTATCTATAATATGTATGTATTTACAAAAAAAAATGTATATAAGTAGTTTATCATCCATCTCGTTACCATAACACAAGCATTAAGTTGCTTAGCTTGGGACGAGGTGGCGTTGTGTGAAATGTCCAAGGATATTTATTTATTATTTATTTAATTGAATTAACTTCTCTGTTTGTCTCATTGGAGCAACAATACAAAACCAAACAGAATTCAATTGAGCAAAACTATTCATTTCAGACGGAAGACGATTTAACTTTGCAAGTCGGCCGGTAATGTTCTTGGTCTGTGCTGTTTGCTTTCTGAACTGTCCACTGGAGACGGTCGTTTTAACTGCAGTTTGGTCCAGTAGGAATTTTCGAGATAAAGCAATGTGGGAAGAGCAAGCGTCTTACTATTTTTGTAGGAATCCGCCAAGTTAACGTAAAATTAAACATTTTAAGAATTATAAATGGGTAGGTACTATTATCGATTTAGAACACATGGTGTCAACTCCCCATTCCATCCCGAGGGTGTCGTAAGAGCCGACAAAAGGAAAAGACAAGGCCGTTATCCTAGTCGCAAGAGAACAACAACTTGATACGAAACCCAGATTCAACCCGTCTGGCCAGCGTGTCACAGTAGGCTACAGTGGGCTACATGGACTGTGTTCCAGTGAATTCACTAAGTGGAAACCATGAATGCGATAAGTGCTATTCGGCGGCAGATATAGGTAATTCCAATAAACCAATCAAATTTCGAATCCATTAGCGTTGACCGTAAATCGCGCTATCGGAATTCCCACAATGCCAGCGACGAGGAAAGTGCAACCGCACTCAACAAAGTTTCAATTCACTTCGTGATTTA
The DNA here is from genome assembly GCA_905475355.2 of Clostera curtula. Lineage (NCBI taxonomy): Eukaryota > Metazoa > Arthropoda > Insecta > Lepidoptera > Notodontidae > Clostera > Clostera curtula. The sequence goes on along the minus strand of FR997796.1, from coordinate 19,166,643 downwards.
AAATTCGAACCTCATCCGATTGGCCGTAGCAGTGAGTTGTGGCCAGAATTGAGACCAATCACAATTAGCTAATGGACGGTGCCCATTGAGAGTTGATTTGCGGAGGGTGTCATTTAATAAATTTAAAAAACGAATTGCTCTTTTTGAATATGGAATATTTAATCTATATACATATTAAAACGTAAAGCAAAAACTTTGTATATTTTTAAATTATGGCTAAAAATAAAATATACTAATAAAACAAACATTACTAAAACACACTAGTTACCATGTATTTCACTTAGACACGTATACTCTTTTGTTTATTCATAAAGTCTGTGGCCAAATAAAATTGAAAAAAGAACTATATTTAAAGGTACAAAATATAACAATTAGTAACTTATTATTATAAACCATGTATAAAACTAGTAAAAGAAAGGTATTTAAAGAACTATAATTTAAATAAATTATAGTTGAATTTCGACCACATTTGATTTTTTTAATAAGCTTAATATAGATATAGCGTTTAAATAAATATTATAAAAAAAGAACTTAAGAATGAATGGAGATTTTGGTTGAATGACGTTTGTCTTTGGCTATTCCATAAAAATGGGGTTTTGTAAATGAAGTACCTACCTAATGAAGATTTTTAAGCCAAATACTAAAGAACAAGAATAATAAATGGTTTTTCTTGTTACCTAAAGATTTTTACGGTGAAAGACCGTAAATCGCTACGCTACGTGTAAAGATAATGTAGATTAAACATTGATAACGTTGTCCATTTGTTACTCTATTCCAAAGATCACTATATGTGATGCTGTTACGTCGAAGTAGTAAGTTTGAAGTTGATGAATCTAGTAAAGTTGAAGAAAATTAAAAAGAAAAGTCTAAAACACTAGGTAACTTAACTTCATGTATGAAGTGAAGCATTTTCCCCCATTAGGGAGCAGCCACGCGACGCTAAGCGGGCAGTTGAGGAACGCATCTTTCCACCCCAGGAGTCCCACACAGCCCGGCAATCCCCAACGGCCGGGAAGCCATGACGATTTCCAACAAAAAAGACTATATGAGTTTGTCATTTAATCTCTTTTTTTTGCATAGAAAGCTTCGCGAAATGACTCGACAATTTTTATCGTGGACACTTTTATGGTCGGTAAGATTTTTATTACTATAAATAGAAAAATATTAAACGAGATGCAAATATATAAATTTTTACGTACTTAAATTTTCTTCTACACCAGACTCTACATTACCCGGCTGGTTAATATATTTCGCATTTTGATGATACACATTCGAATGTTTTCCAATTTAAAGTGAAAGTACCGTTACTCCCGTAATGTCGGATGACGCCGGCGAACTCGGATGATGCGGTGAAGTGAGTAAATGTAATGTAAACAAATCTTTACAAGCAGCCGACGTGAGGAATTAGAGTAATTAGATAATTAGAAAATATTGTACTGCGTATAAATTCTTTTAACCCACGACAAAACTAACGGTAATGATGTCTTAGGTTTTCACGATCTTTTCACATTTCAGATTTAATTTAATTTCGGTTTAAAAACACTGCAAAGTGTCTGAAACGTTGGGAATTAAATTAAATAACACGATCAGAACCGTCAAGAAATCATTCCTGCAATACTAACGGGTACACGTCCTACGTGTTCCTGTATCTGTTTTTTTCTGTGGCATCATAGCTCCTATACGAATTTACCGAGTATGATTGTGTTTTTTTTGTTCGAAATATTGGTTTACCTATTTTGAATAATCCCATTTCTTCCTAAACAAAAGAAGTGTTTTCCAAACTCAAACCATTTATTTCAATTGTACCTATTTACAGGTGTTTTTGAAAGGTCGATAGTGAAATTAGGAAGCTAATTACTTGTTCCAAAAAGTAGATCTTAAGGAGAAGAACAGCTAAGAAACTCCATTCACACTCTTTTTATCATATTTTCTGTTACAAACATCTGATTGGATTACATTGATTTCGTGTTTAACTATAGTAAGCTAAGATGTGAGGACAATGTAACATATTGCACAACAAAAGTGTCCAGGAGATCAATACAATGCTATCTATGTAGGCAGTTAAGGGATGACCGGCCCCAACTGGCGTCACCCGATCACGAGCATGACGCATGTGTCAGCCATCCCATATCTCAACCGTATTTTAGGGACATCCAACATCAATGAGCTAGGCATCTATCATGAAGTCTAGATATCTAGATAAGCATCTGCTTAACTCAAAAGTTCTTGCCAAGTGCTTGTGCCGAAGTCATGTGGCATACATTACTGACACTATTCTATCTATAATATTTAGGTATTTCCAAAAAAATAATATTTATGTAGTTTATCAACAAACAATTAACACAAGCATTAATTTGCTTAGCTTGGGACGAGATGGCGTTGTGTGAAATGTCCAAGGATATTTATTTATTTATTATTATTACGTTACCAAAAGTGTAATATGGTATTGGTAACTTTTACAAGTTGCATAACGGTTGGTGTTATCATATTGCATTTGGCACGTTGTCAACATTGGGCCCATATGGCGCTACACACAGGCCCAGGCGGAAGTGATGCGCTACGTGACAGTGCTGCCAGCAATTAACGCTTGTGCGGTCATATGGAAATGTAATTAGTTGGTTTGTGGTTTCAGTTCTAAAATGTCCTTGTTAATCGGGATAACACTTGTGGGAAGTCCATTTCGTAACGTTTTAAGCTAGACAACTGAGAGTTACAGCGTGGCATTTTACACCGTACGTTATTTTACAACGTAGACACTACCTCATTTTGGATTGAGGGTGCCGTAGGAATAGACTTTAGCAAAAAATACAATCTTTAGAATATACAATGTCACCAACCCATACCATCCTGAGGGAAGGAAAACTTGATCCAAACCCTGTGCCAACCTGTCTGGCCAGCGAGACACAATATGCTAATTACCCTCCATGAATTTGTTGAAGGCCCGACTCCGCAGTGTCGTTTTGCCTTCGGGACCCATCTTGTGTGACAATCAGTAATTGTTCCAGTACTACTGTCCTCAGTGACCACGTAACGAATCTCTGAAGCACGGAGGGCTGTCATACATGATGGACACCCATCCAACATATAGACGAGCCAGCCGTTGCATAACCTGCAGATCGATTGCTTCGCACTGTCCGCTAGGGTTCCCCACCGACGTACGCCAATGTACGAGTATTGTGGTTTATGACATTTATTTCCTACTAGCGGGCCGTCCCGGCTTCACACGGGTAGACATTAAATTTTTTCTAGCAATTAAAGCAGCCTCTATTAATCAGTGATAATGTAGCATCCAAATTATGAATTTTTTTTTAAATCAGTCCAGTACTTTTTGAGCTAATTCGTTACAAACATAACATACTTACGTAGTATAGTTAGATAAAGAACAACATTTACATAATCATGAGAAATACAAAGAAATATGCGATGGTTAAGCAAGCAAAATTATTAGTAACTTTTTTTTAGTACTTCTACTACTCAGCACATAAATGATCCACTGCTGAATCGGGTTTCCTCCCATTACATGGAGGGCAATTCACCTACGCCACGCTGGCCAGACGGGATATCGAGCAAATTTTTCTTCTCTGGCGGCTAGATATCCAGCCTTGTTATTTCTTTTTGTCGTCTATTACAACATCCTGCACTCGGGAGGTGACACTATGTATTTTAATACCGGCACCACACGTCTTTTTTAGTACAATTGGAAATAATTTTGGAATTAATTTTTTCACAATAAAAAATAATGTAAATTCGAATTCATGAGAATAAGGTTGTACAGTGGTACAAAAGAGAAGACGAGGCGGGATATAAAATTGAAAATTTATTATATTATGTGATAAGAGCGCATAAAATCGCGAAACATGCTTCTTTATGCCCAAAAACCAGTAAATATTCGTGAAGGAAATTACAATATGATTAATAGATGTGTAATTTGATTGTAATTGCTCTCGGGCGTCGTAAAATTAAGGCAGATTAGAATCAAGATTTTAATCTTACGAAAATGTTAGCCTGCCTCTACCGAGTCGTGACACGCGTACAATTAATAATACTTACGAAGTGGTGTAAAATAAATGAGGAACTCCAAACGTTTTGAAAAGCTTTTATTCATGTGTCCTGGTGGCCCTTCGAGGGCTGTGTACGTGTGTCGCATCGCTTTGTCATCTATACCCTATTCAAGATAGCGTGATTGATTTGGCAGATGTCAATTTTTCTGATCGACATAAGATATGATTCCGAACTACGTCGCGGTAATCGGGACCAGTAGTGCCGACTTCTGCGTGCAGCGTACTTCGGAATCATACCTTTACTTTGCAATGGCGAATAGTGGTGGGAAACAGATAATAACTAGTAGTCCAAAAAATAACGGTTTAAAATACTTGTAACTGTGACGAGATGGTATGGGTGTATTATGTGTGAAATTCTTTATCACTTTTTCTTAACTTTTTAAGACAATATTCGAATAAACAACATTTTCATTTTGAAATAAAATTCGTTGGCTTTAGCGCATTGAAATTTAACACTTTTACAACTATTATTTTCTTTTCTTTTTTGTTTACTTTCATGGTCTAAACCACCTATTTCAATTTGGCGGAAGGTCACAAAATAACCCTGTAATATTAAATAGGAACTTATTATGAATATTGACCCACCATCGCTTATCTACCCAATGTTTTATATGTCTAGTGCAATAAAGAATTTCACACATAATACACCCACGCCAACTTGTCACTGTTACAAGTATTTTAAAAAGTTATTTTTTGGACTACTAGATATTTTCTGTTTCCCATCACTAGCCCGTCTGTCAAATCGATCATGCTATCTTGAATAGGGTATAGGACAAAGCGATGCGATGTCAGTTGTGTCAAAAAATCGTAACCTACTACATTAAAAATCATCCTGTCGATATGCCCTTTAGAAGTTAAAGCAATAAGCAACTATTGAAATGCCTTTTTTAGTTTGGCTGAGGAAATGCTTAATGCCGCCCGCCGGGGGTGGGGTCCGTGTTTATGTGGGAATCGGGAACCTACTCGTCTACCCACTAAAACCCCAGCGGTATACCATCACACGACACGTTTGAAGCGCCACAGGTTCGCGTAAACGCATTCCACTGTGACTTTAAGTAAACCTGCTATACCCCGTAGCCCCGTAATTCGAGGGGCCCGCCTCGGAGCTTGGGGCTCCACAAAACTAGGCCAATGCTCCCAGTATCGCGGCTTATACTCCCCCACCTGGCATGGAATCCCGTGGCCCTAGATCGGGCAGTCGAGGACCGCCGTCGGTTTTAGTGGATAGGTCGGGGCGCAAATTACCAAGTCTATGTTCCCCGGAGTCTCACATAACCTGACCAGCACCAACGGCCGGGATATCCATGAGGACAAAAATGAAAATAAATCGGCTGCTGTTGAACTTTAACGGTTATTTAAAATAATAAAATAAGTTTTTTTGTTTTTTTTTTTAAGTGAAACCCCTGCTCTTCTTATACCAGTATCGCGGAGTAAGTTAACAAACATGTAATTCACGATCACAAATGACACCCAGCCTCAAGGCGAGTGCCTCTGGTTTAGACAACGACACTTGCCCGACCCCGGATCGAACCCGGGACCCGTCGATCCAAAGGCGGCACATGTAACCCCTAGACCAACGAGGCAGTCAAGATAGAACCAATGACATTGAACCAAACGCGTCGAAATATGTGAAACTGAAACAATTGTATTGGTAGAATCGACTTCAAACCTATCAATACGAGTAGGTGCATAAAAGGTGTATTAAATTAAATTTTTATGCAGTTATTTCATTAAATACTTTTTTTTTAAACTGACTAAATGAACGATGACGGTGGGGCTGAGTAATAAAATAACAGCAGCTTTTTTAGCAACATTATTTCAAGCGTTTGTTTGCGTGTACACATAGACCAGACTATAATTTCACACTGCGCTTACCCACTCAAATAACTTTATTTCTTTCAATTTCTATATTCATTTGTTTACCTATTTATTACTACTATTACTAAGTCCTGCCTCCTCTAGTTACATGGAGGGTACGCCACGCTGGCCTGGTTTCGTATCAAGTTTTCCTTCTCTTGCGGCTCGGTTATCAGCCGTCATTTCCTTTTGTCGGCTCTTAAGACACCCTCATGACGGAATGGAGTGGTGACACTATGTATTCTAAAACCTTCAACACACGGAGGACCAATTTACTGTGAGTATTTTTTTGTCCGTATTTTAACGCAAAGTTCATCTCTGTGTTTGTCTTCTTTCAATTGTAACCGCAGACAAGCAAACCTTTCCTTTTTAACCAGCAAAAAAAGGTAAAACTCGCTCCACATTTTTACCGCGTAGGGTCAAAAAAAGTTTCATCAGGACTGTCTAATTTAGCAACAACCTTGCCTAAAGGGACTCCTTTAAATAATATATTTTAGTATTTAAGTTTTAGGTTCATTGGTATTTTTAGTCTTGTTAATATGTACTTAAGTTAGTGTTTAAGGAATTAAATACTTGAATTTAGCAACATAAGAACAAGCGTAGAAATATTTTGAACTTGCGGCCCCTGTCGGCTTCGCACAGATGTGATGTTACCAAAGGTCACGCCGCGAGGCGAAGCTATTAAAAAAAAGTAGCCTAAGTTAGATGGTTAGATGTGCCGCCTTTGGATCAACGGGTCGCGGGTGCGATTCCGGGGTCGGGCAAGTGTCTTTGTCTAAACCAGAGACACTGGCTCGGAGTCTGGGTGTCATTTGTGCTCGTGACTTACATGTTTGTAAACTGCCCCCGCGACACAGGTTGTACCTAGAAATCAGCTACCTATCAGTGAACATCCCGTCAAAATCGGTCCAGCTGTCTCAGAGATTAGCTGGAACAAACAGACAGACAGACAAAACTAAAAAATAATAATTTTGGTCTATGTACTGTGTGTATACATATTTACGCATCTAGTAAAAAGTGGTTATTTTATTATTACAAACAGACACTCCAATTTTATTTTATTTCTATAGATAATGTGTTTCATAATCACCCGATCCGATATATAGATCCGTGTAGCGACGGATAAATAATACATAGTGTCACCACCCCATTCCAACCTGAGGGTGTCTTAAGAGCCGACGAAAGGAAATGACAATGCCGAAAACCTAGCTGCAAGAAAAGGAAGACTTGATAAGTACCAAAACCATGTACCAACCCGGCTTGCCAGCGTGGCATAGTATGCTAATGACCCTCCCCGTGATGGGAGAAGAACTGACTCAGCAGTGGGTCATATGTAGGCTGATTGGTAGTAGTAGTAATAATAGTGTTTCTGGCTAATAAACAAGTTCAACAGAAATATTAACAAGCTTTGTAGATGCTTTTTTACGTAAAAAATATACAGATAGTGTAATGCGATAACGGAGATACATTTTAAGTGCTAAGTCTATACGGCACATTTGTCTATGGTCGTGGTAAATATATAGTATAATTTAACTGTGGTTCAACCACAGTTAAATTTTAAATTAAACAGTAACTTAACCTAGATTATCGTGTAGTGACGGTTTTAGAATACATACATAGTGTCATCACACTATTGGATCCTGATGGTGTCGCAAGGGAAATTACAAGGGCGAAAACCTAGCCGTAAGCGAAGGGAAATTTGGCACTAAACCCTTTTTTTTTGCCCGGGTAAAAGCCTATACGGACATTCCCCGTCGGTCTCGGGGAAGACCAACGAGGGGAGTGTGGGACTCTCCTCCGAAGAGGCATACCCACTAAACATCCCCGGGGTGCTACCTATCTCGCGTCCAAGTTTGTGACATCATGGGGACTTGCCTCTGAGGCTTCTTCCACGATGTCACAGACTGGAGGCTCACCAACCTCCTCCGTCTCATGCTCTTTATTGAGTTGAATGCAGAGCACTCGATCCAACTACGTGAGCGGGTATTCCGCTCTGCCAACGCCTGCCAAGCACGCGACATACACGTCGACTATCTCTCTTGATCCTATCATGTGGGGCTTTTGACACTAAACCCTACGTCAACCCGTCTGGCCAGTGTGGCACAATAGGCTAATTTCCCTCCATAAATTTTAATGAGGCTCAACCAGCAGTGGGTGTTAAAAACACAGCCGAACATCCTCCAGAACCTCTTTATTTTTTAGGTATGTTAAAAATGGGTTTTAAATTAACCCACAAAATATTGCAACAAGACCAATACATTTATGTGCCGCGTGTTTTACATTCTGAACAATATGAAATGGTAGCAGCCCGATGTAAGTTTAGTTTAGTCGATTTACTACTTTTCACACACGCACTGTGTCACGGCCATCACTCCGTTTTTATTTCCTGCCGTAAACTAAATCGACAGGAGGGGACAATTAATCCTCGCAGAGGACAATACTAGGGACGTGTCACGTACACTGCCCTCAAAGGGCAAACGGGATATATTTTTAGATTTCTTGCCAAACAATCTATTGTCTTATTTACCGAAACTGTTTGCGGGTCGGGCTTTTTATGCTAGGGTATGTTTTTTCTGCCATCACTATCAGTCTAGTCCGTGTGGTGACGGACTTAGATTGCACAATGCCACCAATCCATGCCATTCTGAGGGTGTCGTAAGAGGCGACTAAAAGAATGCAAGAGGCAGATCACCTACCTACAAGAGAAGGAAAACTTTATACAAATCCTGTGCCAACACGTCTTGCCCACGGGCACAGTAGGCTAATTTCCCTCCATGAATTTGGAGGAGGCCTGACTCAGTAGCGCATCGTTTATGAGTTTAATCGATGAAGGTCTGTCTATTCCACTGCTGGGGATAAGCTTGATTAATTAATAATTGAATTAATAATAATAATTAATAATACTTAATAATAATAATTGAATTGTCAATTGAATTAATAATTATAATTCGCGGAGCGTTGCAAAAACTCGGCTAACCCAGTTGTTGATTTTTTGGTCTTTTTACTATTTATTAAAAAAATAGAATTATTTTTTTTTGGGAAAATCGAGAAGAGTCCTTGAAGTCTCTTCTCTTATTCAGGAGGGAAGACTTTTGAACGGGATGAATATGACGTCGTTTTAGACGAAAGACATTATAGTCATGCTCTGTAAATATATAATTTTAATTTATAGTTTCAATATTCAACTGTCAGTATAGACATAAATTTTATGTGTTATCGATGGCATAATTTTAAAAAAAAAAAACGAAACCCCTTGCCGTAGGTATAACCTGTATCGCCGGGGCAGTTTACAAACATGTAATTCACGAACACAAATGACATCCAGACTCCGAGCAAGACCACGGCTGGTGGAATCCACATACATACCTTTACAAGTTTGATAACTCGTATTTCGAAAGGTATAAAAGTGATCTTAAAACATTAATCCTCTTCGCTCGGGGTTAAAGACGGCAATGTTACGTTTAACATGAATATTAGAAGTAATAAAACCACTGACAGAGGTCGCTGGCGAGATTAAACCCAGCTGGTTGGGACTAGAAATTTACAGTTCATTAGTGGGCTCATCTGGGCCGCATCAATATTTCAGTTGCGATGCGGGCTGCCGTACAATGTGGTGCAAATATTTTTTTTGTCTCTGTGCCTGCATAATAGGTACGTGACCGCTAATCACACCGACGCGTGTGTTATCCGATTTGGTTGTTCGTAAGTTACGCGCGTAGGTATGTACGTACATTTCGGTGATTTAATTTTTATTATATATGTTTACTAGCTGACCCGGCGAACTTTGTTTCGCCTTAAAGGCAATAAATGAGCAGATTTTTGATTTTATTGATCAGGATAAATATAAATAAAACATCTATGATTTTAATTGTACTTTATTGGCCATCTATTTTAGTAACTGCACTTTTCAGGAATCACCTTGTGACAGACGACATTTTTCGGTTTATTATCAGGCGCATGAACAAATAACGCAGATGGTCTTCTGACCCGGAACATGCCACATATAATAATTGATCTTGGGAAATACATGAATTTTCTAGATTTAGGCCACAAACTTTCCAGGATTGGCCCTGTGATTTATTAATGGTCACGGCGAATGCACGACGGATCGGAAATCATTAAAACTAAAACGGTTTATCTGTTGATATCGTCGACATCCTCGGATGAGAATTTCCTCACCTTCCAACTTTACTTTGAGTATATTCCATTGTTCACAGGTTTGGTGGTTTTGCGTTATATTTGGAAGCAAACTTAGTACGTAGCCAACCTTTAGTCGTAAATTGTGCGGTGGTAAGCCAGGCACATCCAAGGAGTCTTTTTTTACACAGTCATTATATTTGAATTAATGCAGTGTACCAATGAATTCATTCTGAATTAACTATGTTAGTTACTTTATGTCATCTACATATTTATTCTTAGCCGCCAAAACGGCTCGCTTAGTCAACCATTCATTACTTTTGTGTTTGTAAGTTCGTCCTTCGATGAACAGAAATTCTGAGAAAATAAAATCTATCCACATATTTCGATGATTTGAGGCAAGCGCATATTTCAGCGGCAGCAGTTGATCTTGGAATTAGGGGCAGTGTTTGGCAGAAATAGCCAGACAGTAAAATCATTGCGCCTCCAAAACATCTCGAGGCCTTGCGTAGGTGTTCGGTCGGATCGGATAAGTGCTTCCAATGCACGTGTATACGCTATTGTACATTCGTCCCAGGTGACAATTTTCCATTTTGATAAAACTTTAGCCGCTGAGGAGTGTTTTGTAATATTACATGGCATCTATTGGTCCAATGCGGACGCAAGTATGCAAGCAGTAATTAGTGCTGCCACCGTATAGAAACGTTGCTCGATCCAAATTATGTAGTACCTACTTTATAAATTTATTCTTGTGCCTCGAAAATTAGATAGTTGTTGATCTCTTATATTTGCTCGACGATTTTGCATTCCCAACCGATCCGTTTCACGGGCTGCCTCGATTTGCTCTTGTGATTGAGAAGCACGGATTCAAGCCATACTAATGCGGCGATCTTCACGTGCATTATTTAGTTCTTCTTCATTGTTCGGCACATTATGCTAATATTTACTCGAAATAAATACATCAACCGGTCAACTTCAAAATTTCTAATTGTCAAATTTGTCAAACTATAGACAACATAGCGTTTAGCTGTCGGTGAAGTTTTGTTATTCCAGCAGTTGCATTTTGATAAACTACGTTTTATATCACGGAACGGGATTACACATATTTACACTTTCACGTTTATAATATTAAGTATGATTTTGTGAATTGTCCAACATCTTTATATTTAAAAGAAAGTCGGACATAGGATACCTAATATTTTTATCCCGTTTCCGTAGAATGTGATATAATACCTACGTGGTATAACAAAGCGCAACTGACAGCGAAATCTTATGTTGTCTATCCTACTAATATTATAAACGTGAAAGTTTGTAAGTATGGATGGATGGATGGATGGATGGATGGATGGATGTTTGTTACTCTTTCACGTAAAAACGACTGAATGGATTCTAATGAAACTTTATAATAATATAGCTTATACATCAGAATAACACATAGGCTACAATTTATAAAGATATTGTGTGTAAATTTATAGAGATATTAAGTTAAATTTTAATTTCTAATTGTCAAATTTTCAGCCATATTTAAATATAGACAACATAAGATTTCGCTGTCAGTTGCGCTTTGTTATACCACGTAGGTATTATATCACATTCTACGGAAACGGGATAAAAATATTAGGTATCCTATGTCCGACTTTCTTTTAAATATAAAGATGTTGGACAATTCACAAAATCATACTTAATATTATAAACGTGAAAGTGTAAATATGTGTAATCCCGTTCCGTGATATAAAACGTAGTTTATCAAAATGCAACTGCTGGAATAACAAAACTTCACCGACAGCTAAACGCTATGTTGTCTATAGTTTGACAAATTTGACAATTAGAAATTTTGAAGTTGACCGGTTGATGTATTTATTTCGAGTAAATATTAGCATAATGTGCCGAACAATGAAGAAGAACTAAATAATGCACGTGAAGATCGCCGCATTAGTATGGCTTGAATCCGTGCTTCTCAATCACAAGAGCAAATCGAGGCAGCCCGTGAAACGGATCGGTTGGGAATGCAAAATCGTCGAGCAAATATAAGAGATCAACAACTATCTAATTTTCGAGGCACAAGAATAAATTTATAAAGTAGGTACTACATAATTTGGATCGAGCAACGTTTCTATACGGTGGCAGCACTAATTACTGCTTGCATACTTGCGTCCGCATTGGACCAATAGATGCCATGTAATATTACAAAACACTCCTCAGCGGCTAAAGTTTTATCAAAATGGAAAATTGTCACCTGGGACGAATGTACAATAGCGTATACACGTGCATTGGAAGCACTTATCCGATCCGACCGAACACCTACGCAAGGCCTCGAGATGTTTTGGAGGCGCAATGATTTTACTGTCTGGCTATTTCTGCCAAACACTGCCCCTAATTCCAAGATCAACTGCTGCCGCTGAAATATGCGCTTGCCTCAAATCATCGAAATATGTGGATAGATTTTATTTTCTCAGAATTTCTGTTCATCGAAGGACGAACTTACAAACACAAAAGTAATGAATGGTTGACTAAGCGAGCCGTTTTGGCGGCTAAGAATAAATATGTAGATGACATAAAGTAACTAACATAGTTAATTCAGAATGAATTCATTGGTACACTGCATTAATTCAAATATAATGACTGTGTAAAAAAAGACTCCTTGGATGTGCCTGGCTTACCACCGCACAATTTACGACTAAAGGTTGGCTACGTACTAAGTTTGCTTCCAAATATAACGCAAAACCACCAAACCTGTGAACAATGGAATATACTCAAAGTAAAGTTGGAAGGTGAGGAAATTCTCATCCGAGGATGTCGACGATATCAACAGATAAACCGTTTTAGTTTTAATGATTTCCGATCCGTCGTGCATTCGCCGTGACCATTAATAAATCACAGGGCCAATCCTGGAAAGTTTGTGGCCTAAATCTAGAAAATTCATGTATTTCCCAAGATCAATTATTATATGTGGCATGTTCCGGGTCAGAAGACCATCTGCGTTATTTGTTCATGCGCCTGATAATAAACCGAAAAATGTCGTCTGTCACAAGGTGATTCCTGAAAAGTGCAGTTACTAAAATAGATGGCCAATAAAGTACAATTAAAATCATAGATGTTTTATTTATATTTATCCTGATCAATAAAATCAAAAATCTGCTCATTTATTGCCTTTAAGGCGAAACAAAGTTCGCCGGGTCAGCTAGTATTTAAATATGGCTGAAAATTTGACAATTAGAAATTAAAATTTAACTTAATATCTCTATAAATTTACACACAATATCTTTATAAATTGTAGCCTATGTGTTATTCTGATGTATAAGCTATATTATTATAAAGTTTCATTAGAATCCATTCAGTCGTTTTTACGTGAAAGAGTAACAAACATCCATCCATCCATCCATCCATCCATCCATCCATACTTACAAACTTTCACGTTTATAATATTAGTAGGATATATTAATATGTAAACCGCTAAAGTAGTTTTTTAAACAGTTGCTTTAAATCATGTTGAACCAGAAACACCGTGGTTATCCCGCGTTACTCCGCCAAGACTTGGCTAATGCACAGGATACCTTTTAATCATATCAACAACTGTCCATACTTTAAATGGTATAAACAAACTATATCTCAAATCGCAAGATCTAAACGAATGTATGATTTATGAATGTGCACTGTAAGCAAAAACAATACTTGAAAATGAATTATAACCAAAACTTTAAATGGATTCTTAACTTTTTTTATAAAATAACAAATTGAATAATAACACCGATTTAGTCCTAGCGATATATACAGAAAACACAAGTATGTAAAACTAAACCGGCTTGTTCGCCCTATATTACATTAAAATTAAAATGTATATACTATTTCTAAAATTACGACATGTTTTTCTCTGAAGATATTACCGAACCAAAGTGATATTTTTATTCTGACTTACTGAAACTAAACTATACTCCTATATTATGAAAAGTTTCGTGGAACATATAATAAAATATATGTAGGTACACGCAGCGAGTCCCGACAACAAAGCGACTTACAAAGGGAACCCGAAATTTCCCAAAACCTAGATTTCACTATACTTAGAAGTTACACGAAGTCCTAAGTAGCAATCCACAAACGTATAAGACTCGTTCAATTTGCATAAAGTTGGTCATGCAAATTGAATCCCCAAAATTGTTACCACAGAACAGTTGTTCTAGAACATTCCTCAACGTTTCTCGTGAATGTTTTAATATAACACACGTGTTCACTTTACAACTACGTGCCAACGTGCGTTACTTTTACGACTGACATACTCGTCTAGTTTTATATCTCCAACTTCCATGTTTGCAACTTGGCATAGGGACGAAGGGGATGCGTAAGGATTCAATTGTCGCCGCAATTTGGTTCGTGTGGTGTCGGATTTAATACACAGTGTCACCACCCCATTTCATCAAGGGTGTCGTAAGAGCCGACAAAAGGAAATTACCAGGCCTAGAACCTAGCCACGAGAGAAGGAAAGCATGATACGAAACCTTGTGCCAACAAGGCCTGACTCAGCAGTGGGTCATTATGGGCTGAATAGTAGTAGCGGAGTATTAATTTGAATTATAAGGTTGAACACTGTCTATTCTTAATTTGACCACAGACTAAACAGTAAACAAAAGAGTATATTTGTGTGTGTATCAAATACACGGTAGACATACTCTAATGATTTTTCTATTTATTTAATGTATTTGGATGTTTAATTAAACATTATATACATTGTGCTCTCTTTCTCTATATAAACTATAAGTGTGGGAAATTATATAACACTCCGTCCGCGCAATTTTCATAAAAAGGGGTACAAAGTTTTTGCTTCACGTCTTAATCCTACTAATATTATAAACGTGAAAGTTTGTAAGTATGGATGGATGGATGGATGGATGGATGGATGGATGTTTGTTACTCTTTCACGTAAAAACGACTGAATGGATTCTAATGAAACTTTATAATAATATAGCTTATACATCAGAATAACACATAGGCTACAATTTATAAAGATATTGTGTGTAAATTTATAGAGATATTAAGTTAAATTTTAATTTCTAATTGTCAAATTTTCAGCCATATTTAAATATAGACAACATAAGATTTCGCTGTCAGTTGCGCTTTGTTATACCACGTAGGTATTATATCACATTCTACGGAAACGGGATAAAAATATTAGGTATCCTATGTCCGACTTTCTTTTAAATATAAAGATGTTGGACAATTCACAAAATCATACTTAATATTATAAACGTGAAAGTGTAAATATGTGTAATCCCGTTCCGTGATATAAAACGTAGTTTATCAAAATGCAACTGCTGGAATAACAAAACTTCACCGACAGCTAAACGCTATGTTGTCTATAGTTTGACAAATTTGACAATTAGAAATTTTGAAGTTGACCGGTTGATGTATTTATTTCGAGTAAATATTAGCATAATGTGCCGAACAATGAAGAAGAACTAAATAATGCACGTGAAGATCGCCGCATTAGTATGGCTTGAATCCGTGCTTCTCAATCACAAGAGCAAATCGAGGCAGCCCGTGAAACGGATCGGTTGGGAATGCAAAATCGTCGAGCAAATATAAGAGATCAACAACTATCTAATTTTCGAGGCACAAGAATAAATTTATAAAGTAGGTACTACATAATTTGGATCGAGCAACGTTTCTATACGGTGGCAGCACTAATTACTGCTTGCATACTTGCGTCCGCATTGGACCAATAGATGCCATGTAATATTACAAAACACTCCTCAGCGGCTAAAGTTTTATCAAAATGGAAAATTGTCACCTGGGACGAATGTACAATAGCGTATACACGTGCATTGGAAGCACTTATCCGATCCGACCGAACACCTACGCAAGGCCTCGAGATGTTTTGGAGGCGCAATGATTTTACTGTCTGGCTATTTCTGCCAAACACTGCCCCTAATTCCAAGATCAACTGCTGCCGCTGAAATATGCGCTTGCCTCAAATCATCGAAATATGTGGATAGATTTTATTTTCTCAGAATTTCTGTTCATCGAAGGACGAACTTACAAACACAAAAGTAATGAATGGTTGACTAAGCGAGCCGTTTTGGCGGCTAAGAATAAATATGTAGATGACATAAAGTAACTAACATAGTTAATTCAGAATGAATTCATTGGTACACTGCATTAATTCAAATATAATGACTGTGTAAAAAAAGACTCCTTGGATGTGCCTGGCTTACCACCGCACAATTTACGACTAAAGGTTGGCTACGTACTAAGTTTGCTTCCAAATATAACGCAAAACCACCAAACCTGTGAACAATGGAATATACTCAAAGTAAAGTTGGAAGGTGAGGAAATTCTCATCCGAGGATGTCGACGATATCAACAGATAAACCGTTTTAGTTTTAATGATTTCCGATCCGTCGTGCATTCGCCGTGACCATTAATAAATCACAGGGCCAATCCTGGAAAGTTTGTGGCCTAAATCTAGAAAATTCATGTATTTCCCAAGATCAATTATTATATGTGGCATGTTCCGGGTCAGAAGACCATCTGCGTTATTTGTTCATGCGCCTGATAATAAACCGAAAAATGTCGTCTGTCACAAGGTGATTCCTGAAAAGTGCAGTTACTAAAATAGATGGCCAATAAAGTACAATTAAAATCATAGATGTTTTATTTATATTTATCCTGATCAATAAAATCAAAAATCTGCTCATTTATTGCCTTTAAGGCGAAACAAAGTTCGCCGGGTCAGCTAGTTTAAAGATAATTAATTTTGTCATTTACGCGTTTCATTGCCCGTAAACACAGGGCTTTAAACAAAATTGAAATATAATAAGTGCGGATCGTGGAAAGACTGAATTTCATGCTGCAAACGAAAATTCTGTACTATTTAGTATCCTTAACAACACAGTATTGAATCAATTATAAGATACTAGTGGCCCGCCCCGGCTTCGCCCGTGCAAAGCGGAGGTGGGTTATACATATAAACCTTCTTCTTGAATCACTCTATCTATTAAAACAAACCGCTTTAAAATCCGTTGCGTAGTTTTGAAGATTTAAGCATACATAGGGACGGACAGACGACAGCGACTTTGTTTTATAATATGTGAAGATGAAGATGAAGATGAAGATGCACTATAATCATAGTTTGTAAATGCAATCTAATTAAAATAATTGGCTAAATATTTTAAGTAACTCTAAAATACATAGCGGTGTCATAAGTGGTCATTTTTAATCTGTTCGAATTCAGGTGCTAACCACGATACGCGCCTTTTTAATTATGCACAATTTTGGCAGCTTTGCCGCTAGAGGTCGCCAAAAAGGTTTAAACAATAAATTACTTTAGCTTATTAAGTACGTGATAAACAAAGATATGTAGCGGATTGGATTATTGCAAGTTACTACTTGAATATGTATGCGAGTGCAGGCACGTACGTAGTTCCGATTGCAAAGGAGTCGCGGCAGTTTGTTTTATTTAAAAGTAAACAAAAATAAATGTATTCATGTACGCGCATGCATTCGTGTTTTCTTTACAAATTAATAATATTGGACTGCTTGTTGTTTGCTAACGGGAAAAAATGTGTAATTAAAAAAAAATGTTTTTGTAAATATTTTTAAATGTAATGTATATAATTATATTTTAAACTTAGTCACCGTTTTTTTTAATTATGTTGTTAAATCAATTGCATGACCGCAGATTTTACACATACACAGAATTTTGTCGCGTAATAATATGCAACGATAAATCCTACTAATATTATAAACGTGAAAGTTTGTAAGTATGGATGGATGGATGGATGGATGGATGGATGGATGTTTGTTACTCTTTCACGTAAAAACGACTGAATGGATTCTAATGAAACTTTATAATAATATAGCTTATACATCAGAATAACACATAGGCTACAATTTATAAAGATATTGTGTGTAAATTTATAGAGATATTAAGTTAAATTTTAATTTCTAATTGTCAAATTTTCAGCCATATTTAAATATAGACAACATAAGATTTCGCTGTCAGTTGCGCTTTGTTATACCACGTAGGTATTATATCACATTCTACGGAAACGGGATAAAAATATTAGGTATCCTATGTCCGACTTTCTTTTAAATATAAAGATGTTGGACAATTCACAAAATCATACTTAATATTATAAACGTGAAAGTGTAAATATGTGTAATCCCGTTCCGTGATATAAAACGTAGTTTATCAAAATGCAACTGCTGGAATAACAAAACTTCACCGACAGCTAAACGCTATGTTGTCTATAGTTTGACAAATTTGACAATTAGAAATTTTGAAGTTGACCGGTTGATGTATTTATTTCGAGTAAATATTAGCATAATGTGCCGAACAATGAAGAAGAACTAAATAATGCACGTGAAGATCGCCGCATTAGTATGGCTTGAATCCGTGCTTCTCAATCACAAGAGCAAATCGAGGCAGCCCGTGAAACGGATCGGTTGGGAATGCAAAATCGTCGAGCAAATATAAGAGATCAACAACTATCTAATTTTCGAGGCACAAGAATAAATTTATAAAGTAGGTACTACATAATTTGGATCGAGCAACGTTTCTATACGGTGGCAGCACTAATTACTGCTTGCATACTTGCGTCCGCATTGGACCAATAGATGCCATGTAATATTACAAAACACTCCTCAGCGGCTAAAGTTTTATCAAAATGGAAAATTGTCACCTGGGACGAATGTACAATAGCGTATACACGTGCATTGGAAGCACTTATCCGATCCGACCGAACACCTACGCAAGGCCTCGAGATGTTTTGGAGGCGCAATGATTTTACTGTCTGGCTATTTCTGCCAAACACTGCCCCTAATTCCAAGATCAACTGCTGCCGCTGAAATATGCGCTTGCCTCAAATCATCGAAATATGTGGATAGATTTTATTTTCTCAGAATTTCTGTTCATCGAAGGACGAACTTACAAACACAAAAGTAATGAATGGTTGACTAAGCGAGCCGTTTTGGCGGCTAAGAATAAATATGTAGATGACATAAAGTAACTAACATAGTTAATTCAGAATGAATTCATTGGTACACTGCATTAATTCAAATATAATGACTGTGTAAAAAAAGACTCCTTGGATGTGCCTGGCTTACCACCGCACAATTTACGACTAAAGGTTGGCTACGTACTAAGTTTGCTTCCAAATATAACGCAAAACCACCAAACCTGTGAACAATGGAATATACTCAAAGTAAAGTTGGAAGGTGAGGAAATTCTCATCCGAGGATGTCGACGATATCAACAGATAAACCGTTTTAGTTTTAATGATTTCCGATCCGTCGTGCATTCGCCGTGACCATTAATAAATCACAGGGCCAATCCTGGAAAGTTTGTGGCCTAAATCTAGAAAATTCATGTATTTCCCAAGATCAATTATTATATGTGGCATGTTCCGGGTCAGAAGACCATCTGCGTTATTTGTTCATGCGCCTGATAATAAACCGAAAAATGTCGTCTGTCACAAGGTGATTCCTGAAAAGTGCAGTTACTAAAATAGATGGCCAATAAAGTACAATTAAAATCATAGATGTTTTATTTATATTTATCCTGATCAATAAAATCAAAAATCTGCTCATTTATTGCCTTTAAGGCGAAACAAAGTTCGCCGGGTCAGCTAGTTTAAAGATAATTAATTTTGTCATTTACGCGTTTCATTGCCCGTAAACACAGGGCTTTAAACAAAATTGAAATATAATAAGTGCGGATCGTGGAAAGACTGAATTTCATGCTGCAAACGAAAATTCTGTACTATTTAGTATCCTTAACAACACAGTATTGAATCAATTATAAGATACTAGTGGCCCGCCCCGGCTTCGCCCGTGCAAAGCGGAGGTGGGTTATACATATAAACCTTCTTCTTGAATCACTCTATCTATTAAAACAAACCGCTTTAAAATCCGTTGCGTAGTTTTGAAGATTTAAGCATACATAGGGACGGACAGACGACAGCGACTTTGTTTTATAATATGTGAAGATGAAGATGAAGATGAAGATGCACTATAATCATAGTTTGTAAATGCAATCTAATTAAAATAATTGGCTAAATATTTTAAGTAACTCTAAAATACATAGCGGTGTCATAAGTGGTCATTTTTAATCTGTTCGAATTCAGGTGCTAACCACGATACGCGCCTTTTTAATTATGCACAATTTTGGCAGCTTTGCCGCTAGAGGTCGCCAAAAAGGTTTAAACAATAAATTACTTTAGCTTATTAAGTACGTGATAAACAAAGATATGTAGCGGATTGGATTATTGCAAGTTACTACTTGAATATGTATGCGAGTGCAGGCACGTACGTAGTTCCGATTGCAAAGGAGTCGCGGCAGTTTGTTTTATTTAAAAGTAAACAAAAATAAATGTATTCATGTACGCGCATGCATTCGTGTTTTCTTTACAAATTAATAATATTGGACTGCTTGTTGTTTGCTAACGGGAAAAAATGTGTAATTAAAAAAAAATGTTTTTGTAAATATTTTTAAATGTAATGTATATAATTATATTTTAAACTTAGTCACCGTTTTTTTTAATTATGTTGTTAAATCAATTGCATGACCGCAGATTTTACACATACACAGAATTTTGTCGCGTAATAATATGCAACGATAAATAACATATATTCTTCATAGAGATAATAACTATAATATTTATTTCACGTCATAAAATCTCTGCTTACCACACAAAATAATATGTTAATATTTCGTCATCAAATTATTTGGTTTTCAATATTACATGATTCATTAGTGGTGCCATCTAGGGGCATTTCCCGACGGCTTTCGAGCCTCAGTGACGTTGGTGTCATATCAGAAGTTAAATTGACGTCATTAGTTATTCAGTTACATTGATCCGCGGGGACTGGGATTAAAGCTATATTTTAAGGTTTTGTAAGATAGAGTTACTCTCAGAGGTACTGATAAATTAAGCTGATGGATAAAATGAACGTTTGCTTCAAGAGAAGGAAAACTTGACACTAAGCCCTGTGCCAACCTGTCTGGCCAGCGTATCCCAGTAGGCTAATTACTCTTTATGTAGTTGGAGGAGGCCCGACTCAGTTGTGGGACATTTAGGAGCTGAGTTGTAGCAGTTGCGTTTTCGTTATAAATTAAAAATCTTTTTTGTGCTCCCCTTTCTTACGTTTACCCAGACGTCGGGTCTCAAGGAAGATGGAAATTAACCTACCCGTTAAACCCACGGCATTCCTTGACTGCTGGTAGGCCTCCCACACGGTGGACCGACGACCTGGTTAAGATCGCCGGAAAGCAGTGGATGCGGGCGGCCCAGGACCGGCCTTTGTGGAAATCCTTGGGGGAGGCCTATGTCCAGCAGTCGTCTTTTGGCTGAAATGATGATGATGATGATGATGATTCCTTGACGGCCCATTCCTGGATAACTGGTGCGGAAACAATGCGAATTCGAAACTGTATAGAGACGGAATAGCAAGCCCTTTTTTAAATTTAGAGAATATTTGGTTGGATAGTAGGTGTGATGATGATGAAAATGTACGATTACAGGATTAGGAGTGTAAACGTGAGCAGAATGGCCAGGACATCATTGCGTCAATCTAAAGGAGGATTGTCGAGTAACTTCCTACAGAAGGCTTCTTTCATTTCCTTCTGATAGGGTCTTGCGGTGGCCCCGAGTGGTTCACGTGATAAAATGCTGGCGATCCATAGACTTAAAAAAAATGAGACGCGACAGTCCTTAAAAATACGTCATTTTATTTAATGTTATAGGCAAACGCAAAGACTGGCAAAGTCTAGCAATTTAGTTTTATGATTAAAGGCCCATTTAGACAGTGACAATATTGACAGTGTCCGTCTAAACAGAATTTTGAAGCAATAATCGTATTTCGAGTTTTTGTGCCAGTTGCTACCATGAGTGTGGTACGCGAGGGTGTTTTAATTATATCTGCTCTTCTAAGACAAGAATTACACGGAAACGGAAAAAAGATGTTGGGTTAAAAATTGGATAGCGAGAAGAAACAAAATTTTGGAGCAAAGAAACAACTTAATATTATCGGCAGCACCATATTTAAACGATTATTGTGTCATTGTTGAGAACAATAACCTAGTACTTAATTACTAAACTCGAATGATTAAATCTCGCACTCAAAACGGTTCAAAGTGCTCAAACCGATTTGTACGATACTCATATGAACTTGAAGAACTGTCATACTAGATCGAGTCGAGTTTTTCGAAGACCTAGGAAATGGTGCGAGAAACTATCCCCGAAATGGGCCATAAGTTGTTTGACACATTGCCACGTTTCCTTATCAAATACGTCATTTTAATATCTGATAACATTAGAGTGCATATTTATCGTTACTCAATTTTTTTTATTATTAATATTATTAATTAAACACATACCTTAAAACTATTTTTTTATAATAAGTCCTACTTTATTGAGGTCTTAGGTTTTCACGATCTCTGCACATTGCAGGAAATTATTCGTTCCGCGACCACAGACACTGCAAAATGTCTGAAACATTGGGATTTAAATAAAAGACGATCAGACCCGAAGAAATCATTACCTGGAAGTCCAACTATCTTATGTTACTACATACTCGTCGATTCATCATTAGTTATAAGGTAAGTGTATATTATGTTGTTACTAAACTGTGGTTTTAAGTAACGCCAAATATGCAATCTAATGTCATCAGATTTTCGTCGTAACAGCCCTTAATTGACCCACTACTGAGTCGGGCCTCCTCCAAATTCATGGAGGGAAATTAGCCCACTATGCCTCGCTGGCAAGACGGCTTGGCACAGGGTTTGTATCAAGATTTCCTTCTCATACGGCAAGGTGATCTGCATCTTATGCTCCTTTAGTCGCCTCTTACGACACCCTCAGGATAACCTCGGGGCCCGGAACTATCATCATCATCTTTCGGCGCTTGTCCCACGCTAGGTGGTCTCCATACACTTCTATCAGTCGTCATATCTACATTCACACCTTTCATACACAATTCTTGATTCACACTATCCCATCTCTTTTGGTCGTCCGCAAACGTTGCGTCCACCGGAATTCATACTGATACTACCGCCGGTTCGGAATGCTGCTCTGCAGAGACCAGCCGGCAAGAACTGGGCAAAAATGTGTAATTCATAAACTAACTGAACCCCGAGGTGCTACCCGCGGAAATTGTCGTACCGCGGGTGACGCCGCGGGGCGAAGCTAGTCACTATCACTACATAGTATAAAACAAAGTCGCTGTCGTCTGTCCGTCCCTATGTATGCTTAAATCTTTAAAACTACGCAACGGATTTTGATGCGGTTTTTTTTTAATAGATAGATGAGGAAGGTTTATATGTTTAATACATGCACCCGTGCGAAGCCGGGGCTGGTCACTAGTAGTATATAAAGAGAAAGAGCTACCCAACAGCGTTTCTCAATTACCCGCTTCAGGGCCATGGCTTGTGCTCCCCAATGGGAGAACGTCCGAGTCAAGTCACCGCCTAAGCTTATATCTCACGCCAATAGTTAGTAATCGACTCATGATAACTAACTTGATTTCCCCTCCGGATATAACTTTTACCCGGACAAGGACAATCTTTGATTGATGACGATTTGATTAACATCAACTTCTTTTCGAATGCCACTTGGCACTGATTGGCTTGGCGAAACGGGGACTCATTTCCGGACGAGATTTTTGACGCATCGCTTCTAGTCTATGATGAAGCGGTTTAAGTTTGTTTTGGGAGACAACTCAGAAGTTCTCGACTTAGTTTGTGAATAATAAAGCAGGAATTTCATCTCAAATTTGGTGCTCATAGAAAATATAGCATGGAAACGATGGCATTATTATGATGGTGTGTGTGTGACGTGGGACACACTGTCCAGTTAGGTAAATGTAACTAAATGCATATGATTATACAAGATCTCTATTGCGCGTTGGAGGTTGCTAGTAATAAATCAAAGGACCTATTTAACATCATAATAATGCCATCGTTTTCATGCTATACTTTTTATGATCACCAGATTTCAGTTGAAATTCCTGCTGTAAATACATATTCACAAACTAAGTCCAGAACTGAGTTGTCTCCCAAACTAAGTTAAACCGCTAGATAGATCTAGGTATGAATATATATCTAGATAGATATATAGATAGACCTGGGACTCACTGTCCAGTTACGTAAGTCCAACTTCGAAAAAGAGGTCAATTGTCGAATCCAACTCGGCTAGGCAGCGTTCGGGAAGTTGCGAAATATGCTTCTCGTCCAAAATACCGCAGTGTTTGAAGACAAAAGTCTTCAACCAATGTGTGTTGCCAGTGATGACATCGGTATGGGGTCCGGAAAGCGCAGTGCTGGTAGGCCTCAACCACGGTGGACAGATGACCTTGTTAAGGTCCAGGACCAGGAGAGCCCATGACGACAGTTTTTTTAGATACTTTGTAGGTGGTAAATGAAAATACGATGGTCTGTTTTTTTTTTAATAGAACTTCAGTAACTTAGTCAGTGTGAATCTCGTCTCCGGCATTTGTTTCTTGTTGTCCAACTTTGCATTCCTCGGCACATACGTAACTTTCTCATAGGCCACCTTTCTATTGATTAGAGTGATCAAGTGCAGGAGGTCCAAATCTTTATGAGTAGCGATGACGTCACACAGGGCCTGGATCATCCACGAACCATTCACATCTCTGTATGATAGGTAATCTGAAATTACACAAATACACACTGAACCAGTTCAAAATAAACAGGATCATCACTATCAAATGAATTTTTATGAGTATCTTGAGGGGTTCTATTCGTAAATCACGGCGTGTGGCGCCGCCGGTAGGTTTTAATGTAATTATAAATTAATCTAATATAGTTATGTTCATAATAAGTTTTAATCTAAATTTAAATAAAATTTGTAAAGGTCAAGATAAGATTAAATGTATAATACATACAGATTTTACTACACAGAATTTACACTCATTGCTATA
Source organism: Clostera curtula (assembly GCA_905475355.2). Lineage (NCBI taxonomy): Eukaryota > Metazoa > Arthropoda > Insecta > Lepidoptera > Notodontidae > Clostera > Clostera curtula. Next base: position 19,141,657 of record FR997796.1, on the reverse strand, counting down.
CTACTTCTCAGCCCTAAATGACCCACTGCTGAGTCGGGCCTCCTCCAAACACAGGGAGGGCAATTTCCCGTCTGTGCCACGCTGGCTGTCACGCTGGCTGGATTTAGAGTAATATTTTTTTTTCACTATTTGAAAGCATTCGTAAGTCAAAGTCAAAGTCAAAGTCAAATAATTTATTTTGCATAGGACACAATGGACACTTACAAATTGTCAACATATTAATAAAATTTTATACAATGCAAAGTAATATTCTTTACCACCAGTTCGGAACGCGACCACTGCTGAGAAGAACTGGCAAGAAACTCAGAGGGCTTGTCATTTTTTCTTTTTTATTACTTTGCGGTCCTATTCATAATCTAATATGTATATATTTACCCAACAAATTCCTTAAAACAAACTGTTCAATCGAATCTGGAAGGCGTCAGCTGAAATCTGAATATTAAAACAAAACAAAACAAACTTTAATGAAATAAAATAAAATCTTCCTTGGTCCAGTGAGCCGACCAACCCCAAACAGCAGCACCTGTTCACAAGTATAACGCATGTGACAGCCATCGGTCTCCTCAACCATATTAAAGGGAAGTGACCGACCCGTCACACGTCGCTACCGCTGCTCAGAGTATTTTAGTGAGCATGACAACTCACAAAACCGAGGCCGATCACCGATAAAGCAATAAAAAGTAAAGCTCGAAAAAAATCAGTTCCAGCAAGACTGCAGTTTCAGATCCAAAGATACATTTGTTCGTATATGTATTCATAGTATTTGAGCTCAGCAGCTCAATCCCAAGCTACCGGGTCATTTAAATAGTCTGTAATACTATAGTAGGCTTTCTTACAAAGTTGAAATTTTATAAGCTTTTTGAATTTATTAATTGGAAGTTCTCTTAACTTCGTAGGGATTTTATTGTAGAAGCGAATACATTGACCTACGAATGAGTTACTAATTCTATGGAGACGAGTAGCATGTAGAACAAGATTACTTTTATTCCTAGTATTAACAGAGTGAGTATCACTTAATTTATTGAATTTTACGACATTCTTACGAACATACATTATGTTTTCGTAGATGTATTGGGCAGCTACAGTAAGAATGCCCATCTCTTTAAACTTGTCTCTAAGGGATGTCCTGGGAGCTAGGTTATAAATGGCTCGTACTGCTCGTTTCTGGAGAACAAATATTGTATCTATGTCTGCAGAGCATCCCCAGAGTAATATACCGTAAGACATAATACTATGGAAGTAGCTGAAATAGACTATTCTGGCTGTAGCAACGTCACTTAACTGCCTAATTTTTTTAACAGCGTACGCTGCCGAACTTAGCCTGCTTGCCAGTTTGTTAATATGAGGTTTCCACTGTAATTTTGTATCTAAGGTAATACCCAAAAAGACAGTAGAATCCACAGGCTCCAAATCTGCTCCGTTTAATTGAACATTGGTTGCCAAGTGCTTTACATTAGGTGTAGAAAACTTTAAAAATTTAGTTTTATTGCTATTAAGTAGCAAATTGTTAGTGTTAAACCAATGAACAACTTTGGACAGTGCGTTGTTCACATCGTCATAATCTCTGAGCTGTCTTTTCACCTTAAATAATAGTGAAGTGTCATCCGCGAACAACACAATGTCATGACCATCTTGAGCATAAAATGGTAAGTCGTTAATATAAATAAGGAACAGAAATGGACCGAGAATAGAGCCCTGCGGGACACCAATGGTTACAGCAGAGCCTTGAGAACGCTTACCATTGACCTCAACCATCTGGACTCTATTACTCAGGTAGGAATCGAGCAAGGCAAGAGCTTTACCCCTAACACCGTAATGGTGGAGCTTCCTGACCAGAATATTATGATGAACACAGTCAAACGCCTTGGAAAGAGAAGATGATGATTTTGGCTAGACGGGTGGGCATTGGGTTTCGTATCAAGGTTTCTTTCCCTTGCGGCTAGGTTATCGGCCTTGTCATTTCCTTTTGTCGGTTCTTACGACACCCTCAGGTTGGAATGGGGGTGGTGACACCATGTATTCTAAATCTGTCACCACACGGAAGTCAACGGAAAATACTTATTGAGATGCATTGAAAAGCCCTACTATTGTTTATTGGACATTTACCTTCTACAGTCGAGTATAAAATTAGGAAATCAGCATGCGTCGGTACAGTGAGGATACAGTCGCTTTCACTGTCCAGCTGAACAGTGTTGCCAGCATCAACGTTACCACCTCGACATGCCTGTAATTTTTAAGCGTTTAAAATATACGTTGAAAGGTGTCATTGAAATTTATTATACGTCCTGTCTGTAAGTTTCATAATTCTACATAAATCATAAAAGGAATGTAGGTTTGGCAACACGCGCGTACTTTTACAAACTATTTACTAATAATCATACGACACGAATAAGTTTCGGGTAATATATATTTCGCCCAACACTGACAAAAGCACAAAAAAGCTACTAATACAGAAGATCCTCGATTCATAGAAGAGTGGACAATACTTCTGCAAGTCAGAGATCATGAAACATTAATTATAAATCGTGGTCGTTTCAGCACAAAAATGACTGGCCTCCTCCAAACTCATGGAGGGAAATTAGCCTACTGTGCCACCCAGGCAAGACGGGTTGGCACAGGGTTTGTATCAAGTTTTCCTTCTCTTTCGGCTAGGTGATCTGCCTCTTGCGTTCTTTTAGTCAACTCTTACGACACTCTCAAGACGGTATGGGTTGGTGACATTGCGTATTCTAAATCCGTCACACGGACAATAAATGATTTATTTTAATTTTTATTTATCTTTTACCCGCATTGCCTGCGGATGTTACTGAACTATTTATAGGTAGGGTGTACTGGAGGAAGCCCGACTCAGCAATGGGTAATTTATGAGCTGAGAAGAAGAAGAAGACTGGTAAAATGTGACAATTTATTTTAAATTTAAAACGAGGGTAGTTTCGTAAAGACAGTCCGACATGACCAGTGTTTCGTGTTTGGAAATATCGTATTAACAGAAAACGCTTTCTGTTCAATTTCTTGTGAAAGCGTTATACAAGTTGGTGTTATGGTTCACGAGTTCCGGTTAGAGGTGCGATGACGCCTTACGTTGTAGTGTCGATGTAAACATACAGGATCCAGTGGATATCATTGAAGATCTTTTATAGTGTGAGTACTACTACACAGCCCTTAAATATCTCACTACTTAGTCGTGTCTCAGCCGTTACAAGGGTATGTCCCTTCATGTTTTCAATTAGCCCACTGTGCCACACTGGCCAGACGGGTAGGCTAGGGTTTCGTTTCATTGTCCTTCTTTTGCGGCTAGATTTTATTACATTGTTATTTCCTATTATCGCATCTTATAACACCCTCAGGTTGGAATGGTGAGGTGACACTATATATAGCCAGGTATATCGATTAATGGGCAGACTACATTGAGACGTGGTTGTCGGTCTGGTTGACAAGGTACGGTCCATTTGTCTCTTTACAGGACTGATGTCTACGTGTCGTGTATCTATAGATCAAAAGATTTGTACGATTTTTTACGAAAATAGCGCGAACGGAGGAGTATATGTTACCACATATAACTATAGTTTATATAGAGTTTTTTTTTGTCGCTGGGTGATATTATTATTTGGTAGTATAGCGACCAGCATGATACATACTTTACACAATTTACCCGAAAAATCTGAACTAATAATATCAAGAAATATCGCCTACAAATGCGAGAATTACCAAAAAGTCCTACACCGCGATAGCGAAGTTGCAAGAGCAAATCGCACAGATAAGAAGTCCCGACTACAACTATCGGTGATAGACGCTGCGACCCCTAGACATACCACATCGTCTGGCTGGATGATCCTCCCTTTGCGCCTAAAGTAGTTAAACATTTTTCACTCGCCTGAATAAAGAACAGCTTAGGTTTGTTGATTAGACTGGCTTCTTGTTCGAAGATGGTGACCAAATCGCTAAACAGGTACGGTCTGTCTGCAGCATGGAGTTCACCGCCTTTGTCTCCATGTGTCAGGATTGTGATGCAGATGCAAGAGGTCTGACTGTGGTCTTTCGAAATAACTGAAATACACCACATCTGATTAAATGGAATAGACTTCCGTGTGATCGGTTTTTTAAAGACGAGCCACTGTACTTTTTTTACAACATCATCAGCCCACATTAGTCCACTGCTGGACATAGGCCTCCCCTAATGAGCGCCATGCCTTCGGCTTGACGCATCCAGCTGCTGCCGTAACCGTTCGCAAGTCATCGCTCCATCTAGCAGAGAGCCGTCCTACACTACGGTTGCCGATTCGCGGTCTCTACTCAAGAACTAGTCTACCCCAGTGGTTGTCGGTTCTTCTACAGATATGACCATCCCACTGCCACTTGAGTTTACTAATTCTCTGAGCTATGTCGGTGATATTGGTTCTCTGTCGGATACTCTCGTTACGGACCCATATTTCAAAGAAACTCCAAGCATAGCTCGCTCCATCGCCTGCTGAGCGACTTTAAGCTGGTGGACTAGTCTCACCGTGAGTGTCCACGTCTCGGCGCCGTAGATCAGGACGGGTAGGACGCACTGTTCGAAAACTTTCGTTTTCAAGCTCTGCGGGATGGGATTTTTTACACAATACACTAATATGAAATATGTATGTTACACACAGCGCTCAGTTGCGGTGGCAGTCCTCCTCACTCGACCTCCCCACCATTGCTAGCGCCGGCAGTCCTGGCCTGCATGCTTGGGTACTCCACCGCCGCTAGCGGTAGCAACCCCAGCCTCAATGCCTAGCCGCTTCCGCCACCGCGCTATGTGTCGCTTAGTATAAGGCTCCCGAGGCAACTCTAAGGACAGTGGAGTCTCTTTGTCTTGTCATTTCCTTTTGACGGATCTTACGACACCCACAGGATGAAATGGGGTGGTGATAACATGTATCCTAAACGGCTCTTCGTCTGCCTATGTGGAAATCCTTGGAGGAGGCTCTTGTCCAGTATTTAACTTATGTTTTTGGCTATAATGATGATGGTTGGTGTTGTCTAATTTCTATCGCAATTTATACTCTACAAAATAAGTTAAAGAATCTTACATTGCTTTAGAACTTTAATTATTTGTTCGTACTCTAGATCCTTGTATACGGTTACTTCAAAACCCAATTGTCCAAAAAGGAGTTTCAAACTCTTCACGTCTTGATCTGTTCCATTTCTTGTTGATGGCTGTTGGTACCTGTGAGGAAAAAGGCTAGGATGACGTTAAATTTTCAAGCCCTTTCGATCCAAGTAACAAGTTTTATGAGTTGATCATGAATCGGCTGAACTGATTTTATTTCTTTACTTTAGTTGATATCTTTTTTGCGGATTACCTTACACACTGATGGAAATGGAACGCACCCCTGTTAGTTATATGTTTTATCCGCTCACTCTCGGGGCGCTAGTGTGTGACATAAACTGCCATGTCATTGCGCATTGTCTCTCTCTGTTAATACGTTACGTTGTTCAGTACTCAGTTCATATATATATAAATCACCATTATTGAATTATCAATTTATTATTTGCGTAAAACCTTCACATACATTCCGTGTGGTGACGGATTTAGAATATAAAATGTCACCAACCACGCCAGTCAGACCAAAACGAGACGCAAGAAGCAGAATTTCCTAGTCGTAGGAGACGGAAGACTTGATAAAAACCCTACATAACTATACTTGCTCGTCTTCCAAGCGCGGTATAGTGGGTTTTTTTCCCGACTATGCTTAGAGGAGGATAAAAAAACGGTTGATTTTTACGTGCGTACCAGTAAATAGAGTATGTGAGGATATAAAGGCAACCCATCCAATATTTGGCTGACACAGACCGATTCGGCACTAGCCGCCAAGGGGCTCTTAATTAATCACGTGAGGTTCGAAAGGGGGAGGGAGGGGTTCGGCAAAAATCACGAAACATCACCAAGGGGTAGGGAGGGGGGGAATAGTAAGATATCACGTGTATTTAATTTCTCGTCCTTCTTTGTAGGTACTTAAAAAATAAAAATAGTTAAAAAATGTTAAAAAGCATCACGTGATTAATGGACAGCCACCAAGGTATGTGTGAATCAATGACTCTGAACTCACTTAAAGTATCGGGTCTTCTGAAAAATGTGCTGGTTCAGAATTATCATGTGCTTGACCCCAGACATATCGTAGTAGAGAGCGTCGGGGTCGAATGTGGGACCTCCAGGTAGCTGCTGTGTGGCGGCAGGATTACTGGAAATTAAATGATAAAATCAATACAGTAAATAAGCCCAAATTCGAATAATTTAACAAGTAGCATGGTGTCACCATCCTATACCATCCTGAGGGTGTCGTAAGAGTCTGATAACTTAGCCGCAAAAGAAGGAGAACTTGAAAGGAAACCCTGTGCCAACTCGTCTGGACAGCGTGGCATAGTAGGCTAATTATCCTCCATGTAACTGGAAGCCCGACTCAACAGTGGTCTAGTGGTTAGATGTGCCGCCTTTGGATCAACGGGTCCCGGGTTCGATTCCGGGGTCGGGCAAGTGTCTTTGTCTAAACCAGAGGCACTGGCTCGGAGTCTGGGTGTCATTTCTATCTATAATATGTATGTATTTACAAAAAAAATGTATATAAGTAGTTTATCATCCATCTCGTTACCATAACACAAGCATTAAGTTGCTTAGCTTGGGACGAGATGGCGTTGTGTGAAATGTCCAAGGATATATATATTTTTTTTTATTTATTTACTTATATTTGGGCCGAGTAGTAGTAGTCCGTGTGGTTATTTATAATACGCAGAGTCACCAACCCATACCATCCCGAGGGTGTCTTAGGAGGCGACTAAGGGAACGCAAGAAGCAAATCACCTAGCCGCAAGAGAAGGAAAACTTGATACAAACCCTTTTTTTTTTTTTTGTTTTTTTTTTTTTGCCCTGTGTAAAATCCGTTATGGACTTCCTCGCTGGCCACGGGGATGGCCAGTGAGGGGAGTGTGGGACTCTCCCCCATAGTGGGGGCCTACCCACTAAACCTCCCCGGGGTGCTCCAACTCGCGTCCTGTTGCGGCATTGTGGGATCTGATGCAGGACCACGCCGCCGCAGACGAGGAGGCCCTCCTCCTCTCCTCAGGCTCCTTACGAGCACTTGATACAAACCCTATGCCAACCCGTCTTACCAGCGTGGCACAGTAGGCTAATTTCCCTGCAAGAATTTGGAGGAGGCTCGACTCAGTAGTGGGTCATTCCTGGGCTGAAACGACGAGTAGTAGTAGAACAAATGGTAACTTGGACGATTTCGAATCTAAATCCAGGTATTTAGGATAGTTAATAATGACCCACTACTGAGTCGGCTCTCCTCCAAATTCTAGGAGGGAAGTTAGCCCACTGTGCTCTGCTGGCAAGACGGGTTGGCACAGGGTTCAGATTTCCACTTAAGGCTATGTTGTTTGCCTCATTATTGCTGAAACCAAGTACAGGCCCCATGGCGATGTCCGGAAATGGTTCTTTGTTAGAATATAATAAAATGAAATCATTATTTTTTTAAATACATACCTTGTATTTGACGGTCTCAAATCAAACCCTTTGACGTCAGCTGCACTCTCTTCCATCATCAATTGTCAGCAATTCAACTTTATAGAGAAAAAGACACCTAACACAACACGTATACGCTTTTAATTTGTATATTAATATCGGTATTTTATTTTTGTATATTTAGCACGTTATCGGACACATCGGGTTGTACTGAACCAATCTATACGCGCACGAAGAGATAACAAAATGGATGCATGTCATTGATAAGATATTGAGGCAACCGATATCCGTGTGGTGGCCGATTTAGAATACATAGTGTCACCACCCCCTTCCATCCTGAGGGTGTCGTAAGAGCCGACGAAAGGAAATGACAAGACCGAAAACCTAGCCGTAAGAGAAGGAAATCTTGATACGAAACCCTGTGCCAACGCGTCTGGCCAGCGTGGCATATGCCTCGGCCATGACTGATGACCCTCCCTGAGATGGGAGGAGGACGGCTCAGCAGTGAGTCATTTATGGGATTAGTAGTAGTAGTAAGGGCAATGGAGAGGGCTATGCTCGGAGTTTCCCGGCGAGATCGAATCAGAAATGACGAGATACGCAGGAAAACCAGGGAAACTGACATAGCCCACCGGATTGCCAAACTTAAGTGGCAGTGGGCAGGGCACATAGCTCGCAGGACCGTCGCCCGATTGGGCAGAAAAGTCTTCGAGTGGCGACCGCGTTTCGGAAGGCGCAATGCTGGTAGGCCTCCCACACGGTGGACCGACGACCTGGTTAAGGTCGCCGGAAAGCGGTGGATGCGGGCGGCCCAGGACCGGCCTTTGTGGAGATCCTTCAGGGAGGCCTATGTCCAGCAGTGGACGTCTTTTGGCTGAAATGATAAGTAGTAGTATAAATGGTAATTTGGAAGATTTCGCATCGAAAAATTTATAAAATAAGGTATACTACTACTGAGCAGTGAATCGTGAATGGGTCAAGAAGTAGAAGAAGGTTAAAAACTGTTAAAATCAATATTCAGATTAATATATTAACTGGTTGTTTCCTTCATATTTTTTTACGCTATACATTAAATCCAGATATAAAGCATACATGGTGCTTTAAATCTTTCGACCAAGTCAATGTTGGCTTAACTAAGCAATACGTGTTTTGGGAGGAGAATTGTGATTAATGACCAAGTTAATTATTCAAACAAACCTCGCATGATGTGGTCGTCAAATATTAGAACCTTTAAGGTCTGTTTAAATAAAACACTACCGCTATAAAGTGGTGTTGTATTTTAGTTTGATGATATGTCTATCTGTTAATGTGTGTGCGTGCGTTTGTGTGTGGGTTATCATAGCTACTGGCTGATAATACCCGACCCTTTGTACAAAGTTGTGGTATACGATCTGTGTTTTTTTATATTTCTGGAGTACCTTAAATAGTTACATACTCTTATCTATCTCCTATAGTTACATACGCTTATTTTTTCCTATTCGAATACGCCGATTTCAATCTAGATTTTTTTTTGGAGCGTGTGAAATAGAGATTACTCTTAGACTATTTAAAGGTTGTACAAAAACCCTGTAGTCATAAAGGATCGACAGGACTACTGATATAGATGTCATGTACAAATTTTAGTCACCAGTCGGAGCATACATTGTAGCGTGTAGCAACAGTCGACAAAAGGAAATGACAAGGCCGAAAACCTGCCCGCAAGAGAAGGAACACTGGTAACGTAACGCTGTGCCAACCCGTCTGGCGAGCGTGGCACAGTAGGCTATATCCGTGTTATGGGAGGAGGGCCGACTCAGCAGTGGGTCATTTATAGTACGGTGTCGAAAGTATAATAACTCGAGAATAAGCACAGAAAATCAAAGAAATATTATGGGATTCAGCTTACTAAAGTGGAGGGCGATTACTACCACATACGTCATGCTTGTGAATAGATGCCGTTTGTGTACTTTTAATACACTTTAGTAGTGTACTTATAATGACTAGATGTTGCTGATGTTTAGCACAAGTTTTTATTAACGTATCAAGTTTTCATTCTCTTGCGGCTAGGTTTTCTAATTAGTCATTTCCAGTAACCGGCACCCTCTGAGTGGACTGGGCTGGTGACATTGTGTAAACCCGTCGCCACACATCGCAAGGGTTTTATTTTTTAAACACATAAAAAATCATAAACTGACTTCATTTTGTATTTTGACAGCCATAAAGATATTTCAATAGATTGATTTATGAATCTGTATGTCGTGTTCGGATTTTCTTCGTAATTTACTGAAATAGATATATCTGTGTATTCTGTTGTATGTCGAAAAAAATACATGTTGTTACGTCGCTTTGAGGTGACATTAAAGTTAATGATGTTTGTGCAATTTATGTTACAACAAGAGAAACGAAAAAAAAATGTTTTTAAATAACATTTCAAAATTTTTATGTGTTCCCGACATCATTTACAGATATTTAAAATCAAAATTATCTGAGATGTGGCTCACAGGAACGCAAGAGACAGATTACCTAGTCCGTGCTAGATCACCGTAAAGAAAAAAAATGACAAGCACTCTGGGTTTGTTGCCGGTTCGTCTCAGCAGTGGTCGCGTTCCGAACTGGTGGTAGACGGTCTTCGGTCGTAACTTCATACAGACCCTGTGTCGACCAGTAATCACTGGGTCGGGCCTCCACCCAATTCATGGAGAGAAATTAGCCTACTGTGCCACGCTGGTAAGATGGGATTGCGACTAAATTCAAATTCAATTCAATTTATTTGGTTTTGGTCACGATGGACAATAACAACTATCAAGCTTTCCTTCTCTTTTGGCTAGGTTATCGGCCTTGACATTTCCTTTTGTCTGGTCCTAGGGTGAAATGGGGAGGTGACACTATGTTTGGACAACCTATTATCCAGCCATTTATATATTTTCGTTTTTTATACTGGATTTTAATATTCTTTATAGTGTTAGTTAGTTTTACTCCTATTGTAAACTATAAAGCGGCTGGGTTCCCGCGAGCGATAACGAATATAGCAACTTGTTTAAAAAAAAATAGAAATGAGGCATCCACAAAATAGTCCGCAGCCGTCCATTAACACACTTCCTCGTGTTTATGAAATTATTTTGGTCACGCGATGCCTATTACAAGACCGCTGTCACACTTTTCAGGGTCCCGTACTAAGCTTTTGGTATTGAAATATTATATTCCGTTCCTTACACAACGTCATTCCTTGAACAAATCATGTTAGCACGGAAGCAGAGTGCTTTATGTTGAGCCACTCCTTTTTTTTTTAATTTGATACTATCTGACCCGGCAAACTTCGTACCGCCTCAGAATCAATAATTACAAAAACTGAATGATAATTCCAGAATGATTCAACTTTAGTACAATACTAGCGACCGGCCCCGGCTTCGCACGGGTGCAATGATGAAGTAAAATATTATGCATGTTTCATACATAAAAACCTTCCTCTTGATTTACTCTATATATTAAGAAAAACCGCTTGAAAATCCGTTGCATGGTTTTAAAGATTTAAGCATACATAGGGACGGACAGACGACAGCGACTTTGTTTTATACTATGTAATATAATAAATATAATAATAATCATAATAATGAGGATGATCTTTGTGCAAATCTTAACAAGAACTGGGAAAAATAGTGATAGTTCATGTAATAAGGAGTAACTTAGGCTACTTTTATTGGCACCCCCGGCTTTTCAGGAGCTCATAATTATTGAGTTTTCCACATTGTTAAATACCACGCGGACGAAACCACGGGTAACAGCTAGTAGTGTATAAAAACGGTTCGTAGAAACGACGCTTAATCAAAACGGGTAAGCAGAAAAACGAGCCAAATCGAGCTTGACCGTTTATTTTCATTTTCCGACATCGTTAATCTCGCTATTATTCAAATAGCCGTTAATTTAATTACTCGGAAAATATTACACATTTTTTAAGAGGGCTGACGGGTGATATATGAGACTGTTTTTAATCTGTGAAGTGGTTCAAATTGCTTATTTCATTAGACTTTTTTTACAGTTTATTCGCGGATTTATGAGTAAAGTTTTGTTTTTATTTTGTTACGGTCCATAAGTAACTAACTACTGCGTTCTATTTAAAATACTTTAATTTGTTGATTCCTTTGTTATATTTTCCTTTACCCCTCTTTTTTCTTATTTTCCGTCTAAGTTCCTCACCGATACCCGGCTGTTGTGGCCCGGGTTATGTGGGGTGCGAACGTACACTTCGAAAACTGATGATATTAAGTCATGAAAGGGACTTTGGAATTAAAGTTTTCTAACATTATGGTTATGTTTGAAAGGATTTTGGTATTTCCATATGAAAACTTGTGTGTTAATTTATAGGGGCATACATAGCTGTGTTGATGTATTACAAGGTATGTATTTAGAATATGCTATGTCCTGGAGATATGGAATTTAGATACATAATCTACCCTCGCCGTTTTCCAATTTATCCGGGCCGGTGCCAGTCTATTCCTAATTGACTCAGCCGATAAATGACTCACTGAGTCGGACCTCCGCCCATTACACTGTCCACGCTGATTAGACAGGTTGGAATAGGGTTTCGGCTTTATCATTTCCTTTTGTCGGCTCTTACGACACCCTCAGGATGAAATGGGGCGGAGAAACTATCTATTCTAAATCTGTCACCTCACAGAAGAGGCAAAAGCTATCACACAAATAAAACAAATAATTTCAATGACGACTTTTATTCTAATTAAATTTAAGTGGAAACATGAATCTTATACAATGAATCTAAAGAAGGAAACATTATTATATTCTTAATTATGAAATACTTATTAAATTAACAAATTGTCTTTCATTTTATCATCGTTCAAATAACGTAACAAAACTGTTAGAAGCCATCGCATATGGCCAAACGACGCTACAATTATTATGTATCTAGTAAAATAAAACATCAAAATATAACAAACATTACACAAATTACGCAAAACAAAATTATAGGCGAACGCTGACATGTTTTTGATTCAAGAATTGTGCCCGACGAGAGTTTAGTCGTACGCAGAGCATATATCTGTATAAATTTTAAAATAAATTTATTTGCGAATTTGTTTTAAAAAATACGCTAACTTGTTTGCGTTTCTAACATTTATTTTACACTGGTCTGTTTGTTTTACTTAATCGTGGACTGCAGCACGTCGATATTGGCATGGTGCAATCCATGATTTACTTGAGGTTTTGTTCGATCCAGGCTATGTGTAATCTCACTTGTATTAAGTTCTTGAACTGCTTATCAAAAAGGATTGCTTCGTCACATGCAAATAGGCCATTCGTGTTAAATAAAAAGTGAAATATTTTTATCATAGACCAAACACATACATGCAATCATTAACAGTAGTTAGGGTAACATTACTTTAACAATCGAGACAACATTTATTTACATTAATCTCATAAATCGTATATATGCTCTGTCTACGGTTCACATTATTACAACTCGATGCGCCATACAGTATCACTACTTACTTTTACAAATGTAACAATTACATGTAACTGTTAAAAACATACTTTAAAATTTTATTTTATTCTTTACCATATTTTGAGAAGGCACATGAAATTTTTTCTTATTAATAAATGAATCGACAGTGCGACGGACAAAAATCTTTATCATGTTCAAATTTTAATTCGAAAGTTTATTTGTCATAAGCGGTTATAACGGTCTTTGTATATGACTGGGCATAAACGTTTATATAATCGTAATACGCGTTTTTAAAAACAAATATCGCAAATGTCACCAGCCTTTTGAAAGCTCAATCATTTGTCATTGTGTACTTTTCATATACGATTTACATGAACTGGCCTTATATACTATATAAAAATACAACAATATTTTGTCCGGGGGAAAATTATTTGACTTGGTGACATATTCTTCTCTGAAATTTACCAGGTTTACAGGAAAAGACATAGATACACACACATACCTAGTCTAAATAAAATAGTCAATTATAACCTGATCTTCGATACGATACTATATCACGAACTAAAGAGAGTGTTTGAATCAAATTTACTAATAGAAATGTAGTTGTCTCTCAAAAATAAATATCGAAACATTCAAAACCAACAGACAGTACAAAGTTACCTTTTGGGCCCAATTTAAGAATTAATAAATGGATTGCAAAATTTATTTAACTATCAACAGGTCAAATAATTCTCGGTGGTATCTAGGTGATATGCCACAGATATATCCTTACATCGTAAAAACTACTAGGTATTTATATTACAAACATGTTCCATTACGATTAAAATTAAAATACAAATATTTGGATTCTTGAACTAAATCATAGAGGTATTTAATGACTTGTTTTATTTATACTTTTCGAAAGATTTCTTACCTACACCGTTTATCATACTTTGTTCCCAAAACAGATAATGATTAGCCAGCACGATGTTTTTTTTTGTAATTGAACGATTACTACGATGATAGCATAACAAGTAGCTATTTACATAAAGCCAATAGCAATAACAAAGAATTGCGATGAAAATGGATTAAACTACACGATGTCAATAAACATGAATGTCAAATATATAAATGTGACCAAATTTTACATTCAGTGTGTAGAATATTGGGCGTATTTAATATTTTAGACGTTCTTTGTTTTGTAACCTTCCCAATATCATTCGCAATTTCATAGTACAATGAACAACAGAAAGAAAATAACACTATCCCCCTACGCTAGTAAGAAAAATATATAAATTTTATCGAACTAGTTTCATGAAAGCTCGTGAGAATATCTTAGAATCTTCTTATATACAACGAATGTTCGTGCTGTTTGTCAATACAATTTGAAAGGTTCCTTTTTCATTTGTGAGTAATTAAAATTTTAAGCTTTAAAATGTATTCCATAAAAACCCTCGGTTTGTATAAGCGCAAACATCGTTGTATAAAAAACATATAGTGTCACAAGAAAATGTCTTTTACATTTTATTACTACAATACATTATTATGTATACAAACAATTTATTAACGACCCTATAGTTTACTTAATTTTCGAATTAAGAAAACAATCCAAATTTGCCAAAAGTCAAAGGTCTAAATTATTACACATTCTGATGTCGGAAAATCCTTCACTTATTTCTAAACCACTCAAAACAATCTAAAAAACAGGAAAAAGTCAAACAGTTTATGTCTTTAGAATCTGCTGCTTTGAACTGCCTTTTGATATTCGTAACACTGTCTTTACAATATTATATTTCCCACCAAAAGCAAAATAGTAATATACTCATATTAAATTAATAAAAAAGCTGTCTTTTAAAGATGGTGAGACAAAGTGGAGTCGTATAATATAAATGCATATCACAACTGGCATCTACTTAAATGTCTATGATTATTAAAAGAGACGAAATTCTCTTTCTACCCAATGTATGTAAAGTACAAAATTTCCTGATTTATTATATAGAATATTTAATTTGCTACTTCGAAACTATGGAAGCCAAAATTTGACGGTGTTGCTACAGACGCCGTCTAAAAAATGCGAAACAATTACATACAATATAATCATCTATGAATTTATTGTAAATGTATAATTTATCTTTAACTACCATTATGGAGATAGCTTTTCTATTATCAGTGGTCCTATCTTTATATTTTAAGATTCAATCAAATATAGCAATAGGTCAGGTTGATATGATAGAAATACAATCGTACGTATTTATTTTTAGATATTATGCAGCCAATCTGAAAAGTGGCAAATAAAGAAGAAATATCTAAGCTCACACAATTTTTGTATGACTGACGGCAATAATGGTAAAACACCGTACCCTTTAATTAATCATATGTAGACTTAGATTGACCTGTTATATAACATTAAATAGATTTTAAAACTTGAATGTATTTTAATATAAATCTTAAAATAAATATTTTCCATAATTTCCTTTATTTACATTATGAGAAAAAGCTATCCCTTGAAACATTTCTTTTATTTTTTTTAAATGGTTAACATTTATTTCACTTATGATTTTGTTTCTGACCCTGCCTTTTTTAAGCGATATAGTTATTTTATCTGGTACATATTATAAACTGTTATGTTTTCTCTTAACCTATGTCACTACAAAAAGCTTTACCAAAATTATAGGCCGATAGGAACTGAACTGTCGAAAGGATTATACCTAAAACGAAAATAATAAAATACTTACTATGAAGAGAAAATATCAATCAAAGTGCTCTAAAGTGAACTAAATTTTATTTTCTAAAAGTCAAATCATAGAAACAGCAATAATTCAATGCGGATAAAATACGCCTACTTTTAATCTAAGTCTCACTTATATAAATTACAAAAACCTAACCTCAGAGCACTGTACTAGAAACAGCCAATTTCGACCATTTGAGCGCCCCGCGATTTGGTATCATGATCCACTATGTTTGTAACATCCCGAATCAAATTTTTTTTTTGTATGCTACTTTTTGATAAGTAGTTTAAATTACTCACATAGATTAAAATTTTAATCAGCTGATAATATGTCATAACCACAGATGTCAAAAAGTGGTTTTTAATGTTATTTTAAATGTCAAAATCCTATTGACATAGTATCTGTGACGCTTCTAAGTTATATTTATAATATACACAGCGCTTACTACTTTCTGAAATTTTAAGTCCAAAGTTAATTATAATACATTGTTTGTCCATGTTTGACGCCATTACTTGAGTGCTATTCGTAATTTGAAACTGATTTTTGAAAGTCTTAAAGTAATGTTGATGCACTCACGTTGTATTTTTGAATCATTTGTGTCTGTTAGTGATATAGAGATTGGTGGCGAGGCGCTTCCCCAGTGGCGTCAGTTCGTGTAACTATGAGGTTTCGGGTTCGTCCCAATCGATGCTCGCCCATTGGGGCAGCTCGGTCTCGTACTCCCAACCGGGACCCTGCACACATAAGACAGAAGCTATTACAATTAAACATATACAAAAGAAAATACAACTAAAATATTTGCTCTTATTTATCTGTGTCGTGATTGATTAAGAATTCGTGGCACAGAAAAAGGAATAAAGTATCCATAACATTTGCTGCATGAAAAGAAAAATAGATCTGAAACCCTGTGCATAGCTTTGTATTGATCTCCTGGACACTTCTGTTGTGCAATATGTTACGTTGTCCTCACATCTTAGCTTACTATAATTAAACACGAAATCAGTGTAACCCAATCAGATGTTTGTAATAGAAAATATGATAAAAGGAGTGTCCATGGAGTTTCTTGCCAGATTTGTAAAGAACCAGAAGTACGTGTTTATTACCAGGTCACAAAGTCCACTTCGAACACTGTTCTGGGACATATTCAATGCGCGCTTCTCCAGATAGTTCGTACATTATGCAGGAAGCCTATCAAAGAACAATGAAGCGATATGAAGCCGTGTACCTTGTATTTCCAAGCATGGAGGTACATGACGAGGTCCCTGGGCCTTGGGTCCCTATAACGGACACGGCACTCGTAGCAATGAGGGTCCGATGTCAGTGGGTCAGCAGAGCCACTTGATGAGCTCGTGGAACTGGTAGCAGCTGGCGTGCATCCCGTCTGTGTCGCCACCGT
Source organism: Clostera curtula (assembly GCA_905475355.2). Taxonomy (NCBI): domain Eukaryota; kingdom Metazoa; phylum Arthropoda; class Insecta; order Lepidoptera; family Notodontidae; genus Clostera; species Clostera curtula. The sequence continues at coordinate 19,124,633 of FR997796.1, read as the reverse complement.
CACTTTGTCTGACTGTTGAGGGGAGTCAAACTTTAGATCGGCAAATAAACTGGACGGCTGAGTAATTTTCGAGACGGTGAAAACACTTATTTTATTTATTGATAAATCTTCTTTACATATTATATACAGCTGACTTACCGACGGAACCTGGGGTTGTTACAGCAACATTCGCAGATGATACGGCTATATTGTCAAGTCACAAAAACCCAGAAGTTGCATCAAACCTTTTACAGAAAGGACTAAATAAAATACACATCTGGATGAAAAGGTGGAAACTAAAGGCAAGTTCTGCAAAATCTGTCCAGGTCACCTTCACACTCAGAAAGAAAGACTGCCCATCTGTTAAACTCGGAGATACCATCCTACCACATAAGAGTTGTGTCAAATACCTGGGAATTCATTTGGACCGACGATTAACCTGGCAACAACACATCAAATCTAAAAAAGAAGAACTCTCACACAGATTTAAACATTTTCATTGGCTACTGGGCCGCAACTCCAGACTCTCACTGGATAACAAGCTCTTGATATACAAAGCAATATTGAAGCCCGTTTGGATGTATGGGATACAGCTCTGGGGAAGCGCAAGCAACTCCAATATAGCCACCTTACAGCGTCAACAAAACAAAATACTACGTACAATAGTCAATGTTTCATGGTTCACTACAAACGCTGAAATCCACCAACAACTAGCTATTCCAACAGTGAGTGAGGAGATTCGGAATGTAGCAGGGAAATATAAAGAACGGCTAGCCATCCACCCGAATGCGCTAGCACGTCAGTTGACACAACGAGACTACGTGCTCCGCTTGAAGCGCCACAGTATCATGGCACTAGAGGACCGGCAGTAAAGCCGTAAAAACCTACGAGTAGATGGCATCAATGGAAGCCACACTCTACACAACAAGCATCACGGAACTCATCTGCTCATAGTCCAAGACTGATCGCAGATAAAACCCAGAGAAAAAAAAAAAAAAAAAAAAAATTATTGATAAATGATGGTTCGGAAGCTAATTACTTAAAATATGTTTACACTATATAAAGAGTGTAAAAAACCCGCAGAAATTATAGTATAGATTTAATAAAAAGAAGTAGAAAAATGGTTTTCTATCCTGGAGCTTGAGGATTCCAGTAAAATCCAACCAAATGGCTATCGTCATTATTATCCTTTAACCGTAGTTAACTGAGTTCCATTATGTTATTTGTGTTTTCGGAGCAATTTCTCCAGTTATGATAAATTCGCCACAAGTTGGTGACCAAAATGTGAAGAAATAAAAGTTGGTTTGATTTTCCTGAAAGTTTGTACACATTATCTTTATCATTAGCGATTCTTTCGTTATGGCTGAACGATTTTTGGTACTTCTAATGCTCGCCTAAGATTTTGTCATATAAAATTGTTAGAACGTGACATAAATGTTTATAACCAATTTGTTTGTTTATTGATTTTGTTTTTTGTTTAAATTTTAGTTCGTTAATTTAGCATTTTTTCTTTGACAAAAACACGTATGGCATTAATGTGCAAGTATGACGTGCGTCATAAAGCCATGACAAACCTAGCATATCAATTATTTCCTCATTTTCATATATATTTGCTCACCTTAGCATCACTGGAGTCTTCGTTGAGGCCGGGGGAAGCGATAGGAGAGAGAGCGAGAGTGCAGGGTGGCATTGGGGATATTACTGTGTCCACAGGAGCCTCTGCACCGCTTGATGGGCTAGGGAGTGTCGCTGAGGGAAAAAGATTTTTTAGGTTTTGATTCCTGTGAACTATACTCTAATCGCATGATTTCCTCTTCAATAAGTAATTCAATAAAACCACGATTTGACATGTTAGTATAAACTTAAGAGAAAATGAAAAAATAAAGAAAATGTGAATATAAAAACATGTTTCTTCATTTTACGCGAAATTAGAAATTTACCTCGGACGTTTATTTAGTAGAATATATTATAATAGAATATTTAGAAATGCTTGGCAACTTACGGGTCATAATAAATGACGGAGTGACTCCTGGCGCTGGTGACTCCAATCTTGGCGACGATTCCCTCGACGCCGGCCCCGTGTCACAGTCATCTTCTCCAACTGTTACAAACAATGTTATACGAATGTTCAAAATTGTATGAAAATAATACTGGATTCGAAAGAGACATTAGTGTAGGCACCAAGTGATTTACTACTATTCGGCCCTTTCATGACCCACTGCTGAGTCGTACCTCCTCCAAATAACATGGGGGGTAATTAGCCTACTGTGCCACGCTGTCCAGACGGCTTGGCACAAGGTTTCGTATCAAGTTTTCCTTTTCTTGCGGCTAGCTTATCGGCCTTGGCATTTCCTTTTGTCGGTTTTTACGACGCCCTCAGAACTGAATGGGGTGGTGACACCTAACCTTGGAGGGTAACCACCAAGGTTAGGTTAGGTTACCACCTCTCTGCTACTTCTCAGCCCATAAATGGCCCACTGCTGAGTCGGGCCTCCTCCAACTACATGGAGGGTAATTAGCCTACTATGTCACGCTGCCCAGACAGGTTGGCATGGCAAGTTTTCGTTCACTTGCGGCCAGGTTTTCGTCCTTATCATTTCCTTTTGTCGGTTCATACGACACCCTCAGGACGAAATGGGGTGGGGACACTCTGTATTCTAAATACACTCACCACACGGAACCTCAAACTCAAAAGGAACTTTATTTACGTAGGTTTCATCACAAAACTCTTATATATCGTCATATTTATAAACACCATTATCATCTTACGGCCCCTGTCCCACACTAGGTGGTAGTCTCCACACACACCTATCAGTCGTCATACCTACATTCATCAACCATCTCTACCGCCAAGGAATTATAGAATACTATTTGCGACGCTGGCCAAAAGAGTTATCATAATATAAGGTTTCCGGTTTCTGCCTATTTGACTCCGGATGGGATGAACGAAAGTTTCTTCGAACATGTTCCTGTAGCAGTAACAAAACATCAAATACCTTTGTCATCAGGGGCTGGTTTCGAAAACAGTAGATCGTCGTCAGCAGCATCAACTCCTAACCAGTTTTCGGCGTTGTGGATGGCGATCAGATCTCTTACAAGCTCTTCGTCTGATTTGCCCCCCGTATCACCTCCTTTCCCACGGAGGGGGCCGAATACCGGGTGGTTGTACAGAGGATCATTTACAACCGGGTAACCTGATAAATCAAACAGTTGTTAATGAATGAGTTGTGTTGTTCTGAGCTCTATACAGTGAATATTGATGAAATAAGAACCTTATATGGGAGACAATACGGTTCTTTATACATACTAAACGGTTTGCTGGCTTTTCGATACCAAGATCGTTCTGTAAACTTAAAAATGTCACGGACTCAAGGTACTTCTATGCAGAATGAATTATTTAATAATGTTATTTAGGATTATTACATAATTTTATGTAATAACTAGTGGCCCGCCCCGGCTTCGCCCGTGCAAAGCGGGGGTGGGTTATACATATAAACCTTCCCGTTGAATCACTCTATCTATTAAAAAAAACCGCTTCAAAATCCGTTGCGTAGTTTTAAAGATTTATGCATACATAGGGACGGACAGAAGAATGCGACTTTGTTTTATACTATGTAGTGATAGTGATTGCTTCCTGATGGTAACTCGTTTAATCTGCGGGGTGTTTCCAGGCATACGGGCACTATGCTATAATATTTAGACCATATAGAAAGACACGTGTGGTAACGGATTTAATATACCCAATGTCACCAACCCATACCATCTTTGGGGTGTCGTAAGAGGCAACTAATAGAATGCAAGAGACAGATCACCTAGCCCCCTACCTACCTAGAAGGTAAACTTGATATAAACCCTGTGCCAAGCCGTCTTGCCACAATCGTGCTATCTTCCCTCCATGAAATTGGAGGAGGCCCGACCCAGTAGTGGGTCATTTATGGGCTGTAACGAACGACGAATAGAAAGACTCACCTAAATATTGTAAATGCACTCTGATCTGATGCATTCGGCCGGTCTTTGGCTTGCAGAGCACCACGCTAGTGTTCGTTCTGGCGTTGAAACCCAGACACTTGAACGTCGTTGAACAGTCTTTTCCCTTGGGAGAGACCTTGCATACTCCTATCTTGTAGCTCACTACTTCAATGGGCTCCAGACATTCGATTTCCTCGCTGTAAATAATACTTCGTTATAAAATGTGATGAATGAGATGCCAACGCAATTAAGTTCCATTTAAATAGATACTGGCTTAGCCGATTAAGAACACACATGACAGATTGAGAATACACAGTATCACCGCCCCATTCCATCCTAAGGGTGTCGTAAGAACCGACAAAAGCAAGAGAAGTAAAACTTGATACGAAACATTATGCCAATACGTCTGGCCAGCGTGGCACAGTAGTCTAATTACCCCCCATGTAATGGGAGATGACCCGCCTCAGGAGTGGTCAATTTATGGGCTGAGTAGTAGTATAATATGAAATGCATCTATCGAAAAATTTACGTAAACAAGACCAATGATTTGAAAAAAAAGCAACTACAGAGTTTCTTGCCAGCTCTTCTCTGTAGAGCAACATTCCAAACCGGTGGTAGTTTCAGCATGAATGTGGGTGGACGCAACGGTTGTGGAAGATCAAGAGAGATGGATAGATTGTAAGCATGAGAAATTGTGTATGAAAGGTGTGACTGTAGATATGACGACTGATAGGTGTGTATGGAGACTACCACCTAGCGTGGGACAGGGGCCGTAAGATGATGTGGTAATTTTAAAAATGACGATTCATCATAGTTTTGTGATAAAACCTACGTAAATAAAGTTCCTTTTAAGTTTGAGTTTGATAAGAATATCTGCCACTGAAAGAATACCTGAACTATTCTGCTCATTTCTCAAAAATCTTAATTCAAACATAATTCTGATGAGTCTACAAAATTCCCAACACATTCCAAACTCTGTATAAAATAACCTCCAATTGACATATCCTATTTACAATTCTCATCTAAAAACACTTTTCAAAGCCTGCGAGGATAATCAAACATTCTTGTTAAAGCCGTATTAAGTGAAAAGATAAACAGGATCATAAGACTGTTCGCAGAAAGTTAGTTTTCCTTTGACCCTTCCATAGACTTGCTCAGACATAATGTAAGTTTTATAGCGTCTATGGACGGTGCAAGGGTAACGATCAATATACCTGTCACTACAAATTACGAGTACATTGGCGGAACTCCTTTTGGGGCTGTGAAAGATGTCTAAGCAAGCTGCTTCAATGATTGAGAAATAGAATTGAATGAAACCGTATCTGGATTAATGTTATATACTTATGTGGAAATATCTGTGCTGTCTATCTTGCCTGTTATGGTTGAAATTATTATCTCATTAAACAAATAAATAATTTAACATATTTAACATTAAACATTCAATTATTTTGTCGATTAATGTGTGTTGACAGTGATCTCTTAGGGAACAGAGACGTGGTCGCTCACTATGGGCTTCATCAGAAGGCTCAAAGTCTCCCAAAGAGAGGGCTATGCTCTGAGTCAGAAATGTGGAGATACGCAGGAGAACCAGAGTTCCAGCAAACTTAAGTTGCAATGGGCAGGGCTCATAGCTCGCAGGACCAATGGGGCAGAAATGTCCGTGAGTGGCGTGACTAGGCCTCCCACACGATGGACCGAAGACCTGATTAAGGTCGCTGGAAAGCGATGGATGCGGGTGGCTCAGGACCTGCCTTCATGGAAATCCTTGGGGGAGCCCTATGTCCAGCAGTGGACGTCTTTTGGCTGAAATGATGATGATCATGAAGACTCAATTTTGTGTTGAAGCTAATAAAAAATCATCTTTACCGAAGCAGTCAGTCACTTAATATGTGGTGAGGCAGAAAATAAACTTACTCAGGGAATTCGCCGTCGACTCGGCAGACGTACTCTTTCTGCACTTGTCGGTTTCTGATTTGATGTTCCATTTGTCTTGCTTTCTTTGGACTCCTTCCAAATAGTAAAAGACCTAACGAAAATTATGTAAACATAATGTCACCTGCATACTTGGTTACAATTAAATGCAAATTATGTACATGAAATTAAGATTTAAGTAACCCTGTCTGAATCGAATTAATAATTATATCTAGAATTAGATTTCTGGTCTCAAATGGAGTCATGTTTCTAAAACAGAAAACAATCAATGTAGTTCATTGGCTGTAAATACATTATGAAATATTTTCTCAGGTTCAGTCAATAAGGTTATTTCACCAAACGGAGAATTTTCAATGTGTCCTTTGAAGTATTTCACTATAAACAGTAAATTGATTCCTATAGCAATGTGTCATAAAATGTTGCAGAAATGATATGAAGTTTTCGTGGAACGGAACGTTTATTTCCGGAAACTTTGTAATAAATATTTTATAGCTTGTAGACGCAAAATATGTCTACATTTGAGGAAATAACATGTACATCCAAAATGTCTTCGGAGAATTTTTATCAAAAGACGTGTCTGTTCAATGCTATGTCTGAAATTATGAATGCCATGCCATCAAGAATATTTGGAATATAAAAATACAAGATATCCACATATTGATAAATTTAGAATAATATTTAATATCTGTGCTGTATTCACGATTGTACCAAAACTCATTTTACAGCACCATTGGTGGTTATCTTCTTAATTCAAATAAACGCGTCACGTTGTTTATCCGCGGTGTACTTAACCAATTTTGCACCGTGTGCAGTTTGATCCAACTTAAAGATAGGATAGCTTACATCTCAATTTATAGTCGCAATATTATTTTATTGCAAATTATTTGTCTATTATTGACAATTATATTATATATAGTCATAATTATATATAGTCATAATTATATATAGTCATAATTATATATAGTCACACTTATATGTGTACGAAAAGAAGCATTTTGATTTTGACTGCTGCCCAGTAATATATTGAATTTAAAGTGAGACTTACCTGAAGTTAGCCTGTCAAGTCTGTGAATCGTCCTCAAATTCTTCAGGTTATACTCTTTAGCGAGAATGAAAACAACTGTGTTGTGCCGGTATCGACCACAAGGATGCACCTGATAAAAACAACCTCAACTAATTACAATTTGGACCACATTTTGAAGTAGGCACGATCTAAATGAAATAGTAGTTATTGATCTGATAACTTTAGTAGGTATTTTATGATAAATGTTTCAAAAGATAGCTATGTTAATGTGTTCACATTTTGTATCGCACTACAATAAAAAAATTAAAATTTCCTGAAACATAAAACTAAAAGGAAGGATACACAAAACTAATATGGAAAGATACAACATTGAAGGATATGGGGAAGTTATATCTAATATGTAAACAAATTTCAATAAAACCGTAAATTATACTATTAAAGAGAAATAAAATAAAATCATGAATAATAGGTTACTTACAAATATTTATATTTTTAAATTAAGCGGTGACAATAATAGTAAGAATGCAAGCTTAAACGGCGGCAAATGGAAGTGCTTTCATAAATTATATTAACTACTCAACCCACACAAACTAAATTATTGCAATAGTGAACTCTTAATAACCAATATGTACTTACATGCATAAAGAAGTTGGCATTTTAGTAAACAGAACATTACAAACGTGTACCAAAGTATACAAAGATCCGTAAAATTTACGACGCAAGGTGATTTGTGTCCGAAATTATATGATAAAACTTTCAAAGTCCTTTGTTAGGTTGGTATATCCGACAAGATAATTAGAATGAAACTTTTGTTTGAATTGAAGAGTTTTGAGTAATTTGCATCTAAATACGAATACAACAAATATTTATTTGCGATAGAACTAATATGAAATTAAGGAATATATTAGGATATATTAAAAATTATATTAGAACTAGCGTTTGTATTTTAATACATTAATGTACTATGTGAAAATCATATTAATTTGGATCCGTTTTCATATTCAGCACATGTAAAAATCATGTAGATGTAGTGTAAAGCCTGCCTTTATTACAGTAAGAAACCTTATTTATTACAACATAAATCCTAAGATGTGTAAAATATTATTTATGCTTCTTTTATCATAGTTAAACTCTTCTCATAAACTTTACGAAATTCAATCTTTGCTCAAGTCCTTTCCCGCTGTAAACCTGATATGATCGGAAACTTATACATATACAGGGTTGATACGATATAGTGGCATTTTTTTTAACTGCCTATACTAGGTATCATTTCCAGGCTCTGTACCAAAAATCATTTAAATTGGAGCAATAGTTTAGCCGCAAATGATTTTTAAAATTTTTGCCTCATTTGAACATGATGTATCTTTCCTAACAGATGTTTATGCCTAACGCATCGTTTATTAACCTTAGGGGCTGTCTATTAATCACGTGATGTTTTTTTAAAATTTTTTAACCCCTTCCTCCCCCTTGGTGATACCTGGTGAGGTTTAAGACTACCCCTCCACCCCCCATGAAAAATCACGTGTATTTTTTTTGTACCGTTTCGAATTCATACTAATCACTTAAAGTATACGTAGTGTAATTTAATGCCCCTCTGTCATATCAACTCTGTATACATAAAGTGCTCGAAAAGGACTGACGAAAACCTCATAATTTAATCGGCGTAAACCTGATGTACAATCTAACTTGCCAGAGAGTCAGGACAAAATATTCCAAAAGTTATATCAGTGAATGAACCTGTAATTGGATCCGCTTAAAATATTTTGTATAACAGGGTACACGTTGACGAGAGTATGAAATGAAATGGAAAGAACTGGGGACTCGTAATCCACAAGTTTGGGAGCCACTTCCAAGTGGGATTTTCGACGAGGCCGCACATTTCGGCACTGTTTGTAGTAGTAAGTTTCAAACTTTTGCGCAGATCACAATCTTTGGTCAGACTCTGAGGGCGTTCTTTGTTTGGATATTATGAAACATATTTAAATTTTCTCATAAAATATGTACGCATTTTTATATTCTTTTTCACAACGAGCGACACAACTGCCCGCCTTTTACATTGCCTTTCTGGGTACAAAAAGTAAAGCTATTGTGTCATGTAACATTTGTAACGATCCAAAATACTTCTGGGATCTATGTTCATGGTCTTTAGTGAAAGAGTTCTTTTTTTTAATAAACTTGGATGCATACCAGTCAGAGTCTGACGCTTACAAAACGGTCCTAACGCATGACTCACCGGCAGCGAGCAAGGCTTGTCTAGCACGAGTAGCTCTTCATCCACGTGTATGATGCGCAAGGGACTAGCGAGCACTGGAGTCTCGTGCCTGGCCCACCACGGACACAATATTGTTTGAATACGTATACTTAGGGTCTCATGATGTTACGACTGCTGTGAGGACAATCGCTTTGCTTTCTGGTACAACTGCCCATCAGTCTATATGTCATAGACCGAAATCGAATTATTTTGTCATATAAAAATAATACTAGAATATTTTGCAAAACAAAACCAAGGAAAATAAGTCATGGGTGTAAACTAATTTAAAAAAGTATAAAATTGTGGAAATCCTTCCGTATAATATTTACCGAACATATATTCGAGATAAGTAAATTTGCCCACAATTTAACCAAAAAATACTATTATTACAAAAGACATAATGTAGAATATTGCTTCAATGAGTCAGTGTTCCTCTGTAACGGTACTATACAAATGAAAAAATAAATAAATATGACTTATTTGTGATTACTAAATGCAAAAGTTGCTATTGGCATTGACAAGACACTCCAAGTGCATCACAACATCAAAGACAGTATAAAAAAGACGAAGAAATTATATAAGGCAAGATATACGTGAGTTATTTACGAGTTTATAAGGGTTCTTCATCCCGGCCGATTTGATGGCGGGTTTCACTATCTAACACATGAACTAGAAGTTTCATAGTGTCTTGCTTTTGTGTCAGGAGATCGTAACGTTTGTGTGGTAATAAAATAAAACAAACGTATAGATTTAGGAACAGTGTGTGAAATGAGAACATAAACGGATATGGACAATAAATTAACGAAAACACAATTGTTATAATAACTACGAATCTATATTAATGTTAAAGTTAAGTATTAGTAAGATCAGTCAGTTACAAAGCTACAGCTTATTGAGTTAATTGCAATTGCATAAAGTACGCAAGTATATAAATTTATTTTAAAATTAATTTCTTGATAGGTTCAGCAATCTGTTCGTCTCGATATTTGAAACAACAAGGGATCAGAAATTGAGCGTTGGTATCCATCACTTTAATGGAGCAGCAACGGGACCTTTTACTGTGCGCCCGGTTAAAAATTGCTTTTCTACGGCATTGGATTGACGATTACATTCAGTTGACCCAAATTTGTGAACCTTTTCCAGTGGAAATGTGATATTACTGTACACTTTGGTACAGATATTACTGTACCAAAGTGGCAAGACATAAAACATTGTTAAAGATAATGAATTCGTCAACTTAAAATTGCCCATTCATACCTTGTGATTACGGCAACGTAGATTATTATAAAATATACATTAAGAAAATATTTTTCATTAATAAATTAACTGTAGTCTGTGTTACTATAGAATTAATATATCTGATAGTAGCTCTAAGAACGCCTCACAAACTATTGGATACAAGTATAAATGAATCGATACCCTAATAGATATAATCAAATGCCCTCAATGTTCCAGTGTGAAGATTCTCTGATTGCAAAGACAAACAAATCGTGAGGAAGCAACTAAGTCCTGACAACCTATTACACGAACTGGGACTCAGGGTAATAGTTAAGCATATTACGGTCATATTGTTAGGTTGCGTAATAGCAAGAGATTGTAATGAGGTCCCAGTGGAGTTGTCGAGCTAGAGGAGTCCACGGTTTCTACTCTTACATCTCGCTATAAATATTTAGTTGACAGGATTACATTAAATTAGTAAATTAAATATATTTGCTGAGTTTTCTGTTTACAATATCTTTTGTTTGGGTATATTTGAATGTATGTTTCTAACATTACGAATATTAGAAACTTTATTATCGGGTCAACGTACGCATCTTATACGTTTTCAATATATGACTTTGACTAGAACCGTTTAGCAGTCGAATTTTCCCGGATCATAAAAGCAGATGACGTAGTCATAATTTAAATTGAATGATTTACTTACCTTATTAAATTTTCGAGTTTAGAACGGTAGGAAAGCGAAATATAGATAAAAGCGGGAGCGTTCTATGTACTATGATTCGCAATATCAACCGAGTAGGAAAGGAAATACAGTATATAACATATCTCAGAATTGCGCGTCCAACTTTAGAACTTATTACGATAAATGTACTTTTGGCAATTTTGTAACCAGATCCCGAATAAACATCCAATTAGTCTAAGTAAGCTTCTAACACAGATCATGCAACACCAAAATGGATGAAATACAAACAATGGGTGTAAGTATGACAAGCGTACACTTAATATGGCTGTCTCATTTGCCACTTACGGGGATAGAGGCCGGTTTGTTGACAACCACAAGGTCCTCGTCGATATGTACGAGGGTGATCGGTTGGCTGGTGACCGGTACTTCGTGCCTGCAACGATACACACGTCAGGCTATCGGATTTCGGAGTGCCCCGGACTCGGAACAAATCACCAATAGTGACGAGGACTACCATTTTTAATTATTAGTATATACAGACGACATTGTTGTTATAACTGACGCGATCAGTTTGCTCAAAGTCCGTTTTCATTTCGGTTCTCGCATCGCATGAATTAAAGATTAGACGAGAACAAAACAACAAATGAACATGCGTGCGCAGTATTCGAAACTATAAAGTGGTAAATGCAAACCGTTTTCGGAACCGTTGCGACTAGTTAACACAAAATTTAACAGAATATTGTACAATTGAGTGCCTGTTTTGGAGAACGGCCAAAATCCACTCGCATGCTCATTCGGTGCTCAAGATATCGTTATTGACGATTATACTTTGTGTTACAGTGGGCTAAATACAGATTAGACCTGAAATACATACAAGCTAGACTTTTACAGACGTCACAGTATTATAGATAATTATACGTATGTTAAAATATTTGTGATAGTATATAAAACATGAACACTTAGTAGACAAGTACATAGAGGCAAGAAATAAAAAGTTAATGATATTTACATTATACAGAGTTTAAGTAACAGTAGAAGTTGTGTAATGGGACAATGTAAATAGGTGTATGTTCGATGGTGTATATTCGATAGTCTAAGGTGCTACTATGTCGTAAGCGATCTACTGGGAGTTAGGTATGATAGTGAGTTAAATACCTATGGACGACATTGGCTAAGAGGTCGTTATGCTTCAGTCTGTAGTCGGGATCGACTCTATCATAGTTGACGGTCAGGGTGCCAGCTCTGATGCAGCGCTCGTATTCCGCAGCAGGATGAGCCCGAAACTCTCTTGCGAATACATCAAGGATCTTCTCACCTACCCACCTTCCTTTGGTGAAGGTTGTGAATGTGAAGTAGTACGGGTACACTTTACGAAGCCCTGTAATTTTGGATGATTAAATGCATATACTATTATCAACTAATGGTGCAGTTATGGCTAAACCTTATTTTAGAATCGGTCTAAGCATATTTTGTACAATAGAGAAGAATTTTACGGGAAAGACAAACAGCGTCATTTTTCATTTTTAATAACAAGCTACAGTAAATATTTCTGTTTGAATCCGGTGAATTTTAACTAAAACAACATGTGCATACACAACTGTCATTGCTCCTGGAGTGGATATATGAATCCAGCCGTACAGTAGTGCGGCAGCACCATTGGATTATAGACTTACAGCATATATAAATAAAGCATCTACTCAAGGAGAGTGCATGGCAATTTACAAGTCGTTACCGTGAAAATAATATCTGCATTGCCGAGGTGTAAACCATTATGTAGGTAAAATGGAGAAACGGCAATGCGGCTAGATGACTCAGGCCATTAGATCATAATGACTCCTTCCTGCCCTCCTGGTATTAGCCATATTGAAAACCGGCGCCACCATTCATTTATTTTATTTTACAATGGCACAACGTTTCAGGAAGTTACAGAAGTCTGAAGATAGTTTTAGTTATGTTCGCATGTATTCATGGTTCGTTGAAAGACAGCCAGGGCTTTTATATTACCGTTGAAAAGCATCTGTAATTTTTTGTATGGCATTATACTATCGCATTCAACATGCAAAAACGTGTGTGTTTTCATTTACCATGTGAAAATTGTTAGTGACATAGCGCATATTGTAGTGTCACCGATTGCCTATAAGTCGCCCAATTTATCACAAAACATGGTGGCCTAATAACCAACTCTAGCGTCTACATAACCACAAATAATACAATCAGTTTTAAAACTGAAAGAAATGGGAACATGCATTCTAAATTTAAGCTACCCCAGTAACAAAAACAATAGTATAGCAAGAAGTATAATATTGAGAAAGGAGCAACATTAATCGGAATAAATTCGAGATTGGAATCCGTGTCTTCCAATATGGACTTATTCGATGGAAACATACTACGTTTGGCTTCGACCACGCTTCTGTATTATGTATTTGTTTGAGATAATTATATATTTAAAGAACAATGCATAAATTATTATTTGTCATAAAGTAAAGGATATTCTTAAAATCAACAGAATCACGAGGACTTTCTTAAATTAATTATAATGTAGTATAATGTATACCCTTAAGATGCGGGAAGTAAGATATAAACCTTTAAATAATGAATAATGAGCAGAATAAAATCTTCAAATCAAAAATGTATAAATAGTAGCGATATTGGTCCCGCGATACTGAAGTTTTACGCCGTATCAATAATCCATTTATATTGTATTCCTATAGACTGGAAATATCATGGAAATAATTATAACCAGACAGAGAAATACACACACACAGAGAGTTTTTCTTTGAGTAGCTAAATTATTCCTTTTTATATCTATGGTACTAAGGGACACAATATTTTTCGAAATTCATTAAAGTACTGTTAAAGAAATATGAGAACTGTATATTGTAAACGTAATACCGAATAAAAGATACAATATTAAAAAAAGAAAATAGAAGAATAAAAATGGAGAGGAATCATTTACAGAAAAAACCCACCATTCTTGTATATACATTTAGAAAAGCGGTATTACTGAGAAATTCATATCTTGTCAACGTCGGCTTGTATTACAGAAAATCATAATATTTGCTGTATAAACATACAACGAGTTCGTAACAGTATTATGCCGGAACAATTTCATGGGTACTCAATTTTGGGATATTCTGGGGAATTAAGTTTTTCGAAGTAAATGTATTAGTCAGATTAAATATTACTTTTCATTGGAATTAAACAAAGACGATTGTGGCCCTGATGGTTCGAATGCTTTGCTTTGCACCAATCTTAGTGTTTGATTTCTATGTGAAAATATCACAAGAATATTAGGTATATTTTTAATATCTTTTGAGTTAGAATTATTCTGTGCTTCAAATTTGTCTTGTAAGATTTATTCAATGTCAAGGTCAAAAGGATTGCTATTCGCTTCAAAAACTATATAATCAAAGTAATGAAGCTAATCAAGTAAACAAGGCCTGTCAACTATTATAATCACGTGATTGTAATCACGTATTATTTTTTACGTGCTGCTACACTTTCAAAAAGGAATAAAAGTTTGACCAATTGATTTTGTTTAAGTTTAAAGCAAATTAATTTTATGTATTTAAATGTGACGAGCATGCAGACCCGATCCTCACGAAGACGACGCTGAGCTACACGCACTAGTCCGCCTTGTACAATCCGGACCGAAACGTCAGAAAAATAATGGATTGGATCGAAGGATTACCTTTAGTTTTAAAGAATTGGTACTTACCATTTTCCATATAATAAGACGTCTCATTGTACCGGTCGTCGGTGAAACCGGGCCTTTTTGCTTTCAGTGCCTTTGTTTCCAACTTTGCCTGTAACCAAAGAAATAATATTTAAGCTATTGTCCTACTCCGTGTGGTGACGGATTCTGAGTACACTGTGTCACCACCCCATTCCATCTTGAGGGTGTCGTATGAGCCGACAAAAGGAGATGACAAGGACCAAAATCTAGCCGCAAGAGAAGGAAAACTAGATACGAAACCCTGTGCCAACCCGCCTGGCCCGACTCAGCAGTGGGTAATGTTTTTTTTTATAGTTGGGCGATCACGGTCTGTTATTTATTTAAGTGTTAAGGAATCCCCTATAATGTCCTCTTACGACACCCTCAGGATAGTCTGGGTGATTGTATTCTAAAACTTTTCAAAGATTTGAAAGTTTTTCAAACTTTCGTAGTCACACGTCCAAACTAGATTTCTACCTCGTCGAAGTCTGAGGGCATTTTATTTTCATTAAGTCCTCCCGACTTGAATTTACGGCCGGACCGTACTCGACTCTAAGTTAGATACACTGCTTGCTCGTGAAGACCATTTTCGCGTGGCCCGTGTACTAGAATTACCCTTTAGTACAAATAATTTAGACCTGGCCTAGAGTTACTGCTACTATGGGTTACTTTATATAACCCCATTACATCCTGAGGGCGTCGTAAGAGCTGGCAAAAGGAAATGACAAAGCCGACAACCTAGCTGCAACGGAAAGAAATCTTGAAACGAACCCTTTTTTTTTAATTATTATTGACTGCCTCGTTGGTCTAGTGGTTAGATGTGCCGCCTTTGGATCAACGGGTCCCGGGTTCGATTCCGGGGTCGGGCAAGTGTCTTTGTCTAAACCAGAGGCACTGGCTCGGAGTCTGGGTGTCATTTCTATCTATAATATGTATGTATTTACAAAAAAAAATGTATTTAAGTAGTTTATCATCCATCTCGTTACCATAACACAAGCATTAAGTTGCTTAGCTTGGGACGAGATGGCGTTGTGTGAAATGTCCAAGGCTATTTATTTATTTATTTATTTTTAACTTCCTCGCCGGCCACGGGGTTGGCCAGCAAGGGGAGTGTGGGACTCTCCCCCATAGTGGGGGCCTACCCCCTAAACCTCCCCGGGGTGCTCCAACTCGCGTCCTGTTGCGGCATTGTGGGATTTGATGCAGAACCACGTGAAACGAAACCCTTTTTTTTTCTTTTTTTTTTTTTTAGTTTCGCTGGGGAAATGCTTTACGCATACCACCGCCCCCCGGGGGAGAGGTCGGTGATTATGTGGGACTCCCGGGACAGAACCCGTATACCCACTAAAACCCCAGCGGTATACCCTCACACGGCACGCTTGGGGCGCCAACGGTTCGCGCGAGCGCAGACGTGAAACGAAACCCTGTGCCAACCCATTTCGCCAGTGTGGCACAGTAGGCTAATTACCGTCCTTAGAGAAAATACCGTCCGGGTGGAGGCCCGGCTCAGCAGTGGGTCATTGATAGGCTGAGTAATAGTAGGTGATTTGGTGAAGAATATTTGCCGATATTGAAGTTTAATGTTTCAGCTATGTTACGATATTGTAGTATGTATGAAAGACTATAGAATAAAGGTTTTTTTTTATTTTATTATCGATTTATTAGTTTGTTTAGTGTTTGAGCCGTAGTGGCTGTAATAAAGGTGTTTTTTTCTCTCTTTATATTAATGTACTTGCTAGCAAAACCCAGAATCTTACTTCTTACTTCAAACGCAAACTCTATCTTTAAAATTACCATGATAAAGGACACCTAAAAGGCGTGCTATAAATTTTAACTTGGAATTGTAAGTAGTGTTGCCACCTTGACGGGAACACATTTATATTGAAAAATGAAAATGAAAGAATGTGTTTTGGTATTTTTTTTAATATGATTTGGGATAACAGACATCTACACATTACAAACTACAGTGAACATCTACGACATTTTCGACACTCATTCGATATACCTAATAGTGTGATTAAAAACAACATTTCAACCCATAAACGACCCACGACTGCCAGGTATTGCCCGCCTCACTAGTGTGTCATTTATGGGCTGAAATGAGATGTTGACTTCTACTAAAAAAATGTCTGGAAGAAATCTGATCTCTATTTGTATGCATCTCTATTTGTATTTGGCAAGTGCTGTTTTTTTTAAAGTACGTATGTACATTCAATAGAGACCCTTCTAGTCTAAAGATACGTAGCAATGCCCAAGAATTTTCTCCACCTGGCAACACTAATGGTGAATACGAGGTGGCGTGTTTCCGCATAAAGTTAGTCCAACGCTGATCAATCATGCGCAACTGTTAACATAAGTTTGTTTGTTACTTGAGTTACCCCGGCCAGAAGTATAGATGGCTCTGTTTATATCCTACGTAAATCAACTAAAAGATAAGAGACTTCTTTATACTACCTCGTGCCCGCGATTCATGCGAGCAACGCGCATCATGTATCCTATCTGTATTTCTAAACTTCATCACTATCACTACTTAATATAAAACAAAGTCGCTGTCGTCTGTCCGTCCCTGTGTATGTTTAAATCTTTAAAATTACGCAATGGATTTTGAAGCGGTTTTTTTAATAGACAGAGTGATTCAAAAGGAAGGTTTATATGTACAATTCATCCATAATATTGTAGAGAAACACTGATAAATTTAGAGGTTCATCATTGAACCCGTGCGAAACTGGGGCGGGTATTAGTATAAAATATACAAAACCATACAGTCTTCAAAATTGTTACTGAAGACTTTCACGCTAGCATCAACCCGCGGTCAAAAATTACAAAAAACTAAATAATATAGATGTCGATTCTATCAAATAAAAATTCAAAATTTACAAATGATCACCGTCCATTCTAGTCCACTGTCGGACATAGGAATCGCCTAAAGAGCGCCACCGCGCCTTGACGCATCCAGCTGCTGACTGCAACCTTCCGCAAATCCATCATCACGCTTGCCGAGTCGCGGTCTCCACTCAAGAAGTCGTCTACCCCAGCAGTTGTAGGTTCTTTTCACTAACTCAATGCCTTTCCGTTTGGTATGTTTGTTATTTTAGTCTTTTTATCTGATACTCTCGTTGCGGATCCTATCCTTCGGAGATACTTTACAAAGTTTTGTCTAATCGGTTATCAATGTATTATTTGTATTAATGGATATCGTTACCTTACGAGACATATATTCACAGATTAATCTTGAAAATACATAGCAGCTCCTGGCGAACTCTGGCGACCTCACCTACATGGAGCAAAGAAATTTAGACGGAAAACGATGATCATCTGACCAGATTATGAGCCTTTTCCCAATTATTATCGGATATTTCTTATCGGAGTGAGTTGCTCTGTAATCTACGCTATCGCGATGTAGGACTTTTTCGAGACTATCGCATTTGTAGTTGACACTGATAGTTGATCTTTTGCTTCGCTACATGCTGCGCAGCATGTCGCAGGTTCGATTCCCCGCACGGAAGAAATATTTCTACGACCTACGAGTATTTGTTCCGGGTCTGGGTGTTTTCTATTTAAAATATGTATGTAGTTTATCATCCATCTCGTTACCATAACACAAGCATTTAGTTGCTTAGCTTGGGACGAGATGGCGTTGTGTGAAATATCCAAGGATATTTATTATTATTTATTTATTATTTATTCAATCAAAAATCCTTAACTTACAAACCTTCAATATACTGTTTACAGTCATGATTACACGATAGTGCCTCAGTGCCCCTAAAATTGATCGCGTGAGCGACCGCAGTTATCCGACACTGTAATGTCTTTATTTCAGCGGGCACGAACACACTGTGACTCAATCATTGAAAGAGTTGACATCGTGAAGTGCATCACTCTCAAGGGTCAAAATGAAAAGTGTGTTTTTTTTTACAAAAGTACCTACTGCGCATGAAAATGCGTAAAGTTATAAACACAAACGCAAAGAAATACTGTTTCTATGTGTGGTATCGCATTTTATTACCCTCGATGTATTTATTTTTGTTAATATTAAAAAAAAAAAATAAACATCCTTGGACATTTCATACAACGCCATCTCGTCCCAAGCTAAGCAACTTAATGCTTGTGTTATGGTAACGAGATGGATGATAAACTACTTATATACATTTTTTTTTTGTAAATACATACATATTATAGATAGAAATGACACCCAGACTCCGAGCCAGTGCCTCTGGTTTAGACAAAAACACTTGCCCGACCCCGGAATCGAACCCGGGACCCGTTGATCCAAAGGCGGCACATCTAACCACTAGAAAACGAAATTTAACAAATTTAACTTTTTAATAAATTAGTTTAATTCATTTTCGGCTTTTTTTTCAATCACCTGGCTGCCTGTTACGTATTTTCCCTGCACCGGGAATAATATAACCTGTATCGCGGGGGCTGCTTACAAACATATAATTCACGAATACAAAGGATACCCACACTCAGAGCAAGTGCCTGATCTGTGTCTCACAGCACATCCAACCCCTAGACCAACAAGTTGGAGGAGGCCCGACTCAGCTATGGGTCATGTATGGGCTGAGCAGTAAGTAGGTTTGTGTTTAATGTAGTGGTTGAGCGATCGACTGCTGCGCAGCATGTCGCGGGGTCGATTCCCGCACGGAAGAAATATTTGTACGACCTACATAATATGTACCTATGTATTCACAAAAAAAAATTATATAAGTAGTTTATCATCCATCTCGTTACCATAACACAAGCATTAAGTTGCTTAGCTTGGGACGAGATGGCGTTGTGTGAAATGTCCAAGGATATTTATATTATATTTATATTATATTTATTGTAATGGTACTAATACATATATTGTCTTACCTTTTTCAAGTCCTTATTTATATCCGTATCATCGGCTTTCCGTTTCTCACAGGCCAGTATGCAGTTCTTTCCGTTGTCTTTTTCACCCTGAAACAAATAGAAAGAGATAGTAAGTGTCAAAGAAAATAAAGGCCGGTCTTGAGCAGCATACACGACCTTGGTTGGCATAAAAAGAATGATGAACAGAAATGAACTGCTTTATTAGCTGTCTAGACAGATAGACATCAAGTTTCCTCTCTTGATCTAACTAGTTCATTGAATCGCCTTTCAGTGTAGTTCGTAATGACTAAAATATGTTCGTAATGACTATCGTCACAAACAATTTATGATTCCTCTATATAGAAAGAGTAAAAAGCAGGCCGTTAACACTCGCGACAGAGGTAGGTTAATGCCATCGTCACTCGGTGACTGCCTCGTTGGTCTAGGGGTTAGGTGTGCCGCCTTTGGATGAATGGGTCCCGAGTTCGATTCCAGAGTCGGGAAAGTGTCTTTGTGTAAATCTGACGCACTTGCCCCGAGTCTGGGTGTCATTTGTGTTCGTGAATTACATGTAAACTGCCGCCGTGATACAGGATATAGGTACCTAGTGCAACGAAGTAGAGAATTGCCTCGCAATGCCTTTAAAAAGACTGTTAAGACAAAACTTTTCAAAAAAGCATATTACCGCATTGCTGATTATTTAAACGACCCAGCTGCTTGGGACTAGGCTGTTCAGTGTCAGTGTATTTTTTATGTTCTTTATTTATGTTACTAGTCAAATAGGACCGCAATGAAAAAAAAAATTACAAGCCCTCTGAGTTTCTTGCCAGTTCTTCTCAGCAGTGGTCGCGTTCCGAACTGGTGGTAGACGGTCGATTTTTTTTTATTGTATAATATGACAATGTGTTGACTATTTGTAAGTGTCCATCGTGACCCACACAAAATAAATGATTTGAATTTGAATTTGAACGGTTTCGATTTATTGGACAACAGAGACTTCAGTAACACTGTAACCACGAGGACGAAGTTCCGGTTTTGCAGCGTATAAATTGAGGATTCCTCCGAAGGTATTGGAAGAAATTAGAAATGAAAAATTGGAAGAACGAAGGAAAAAAAAAGTCTATTGTACCAGTCGAGAAAAATACTTGCACGACTGCACAGTCCCGGGTTCCGATCCAGGGCACGCCGTTTATACGTGCAACCGCGCGATATTTAAATAAAATACCTTCCAGCCACACATTGACTGGTGCCGGCGCATTCAAAGTGTCCGAAGAATTCAGATTGAGAGAAGTTTTTTTTTAATTGTACGTGAAGATTTAATCCTGGCCATAGCGCCAATTCAACTTTTTTTAATTATTTAATTGATAAAATGACTTTTATACATGCATATATGCCAGTCCTGTTGTACTTAGTTCTATGACTTACACTAGCTACGCTCAATCTTAATCCTGATATCTGATGACAAAGATGTTAATGACGAACCCGTGCTAAGCGTTGCAGCAGAGTCCATAGTAGGTATAAAACAAAACCCGGATAGGTTACCATAAACAGATTTGACGATGTTAATTGTTCAAAAATGTAAATGTATTCCAAATTCAAACAATCAATTCAAGCAAAACACACCCGGTTTTCGAAACCAATTGAGTCCTCACAATAGATAGGACGAGTGTGCGTATACAAATTCTGTTGACAGCATAGGGTTGCCGCAACAGCAACAATGTTTTTTTTTAATAAAATAATCACAACGGGGTCTCGATTAGTACATTTCGTCAAGAAATCGAAGCAGCCGATTAAGCCGTGTGGTGACGGACGTAGAATACGGCAAAAAAGGCAAATAAAAGAACGCAAGAGGCTAATTTTCCTCCGTTAAGTAATGTAGGTCCGACTCAGTAATGAGAAATTTCGAACCTGTGCTAATATCGAGTTTCTAGTCTACCGATTTGATGCGATTATTCGGCAGCACCATAATTTATTTATTTATAATGATAGCTTTACTCAAGAACCAGGGTTCAATGCAAATTAATAGATCAGGTCTAATTATGCCTGACCCAAGTAACTGCCATGTGTTCATGAAAAAAACATGCATCTTCTGTTTTTTTCTTAGCCCTCTTTTTCAAACAAACTGTAATTTAATGTGTATGTTTAATGTACGCACGTATCAACTTCGTTTTACTTTGCAAAACTATTTTTAAATCTTTTAAACAATTTGGGTGGTAGCCCTAGATTGTAATCAGACTAGGCCCGAAAAACGCACAGCCGCAGCGCGCAGCCACGCAAAATTAGCGACAGAACAAACTGACAAACAATTGGAGTTAGTTGATTGCAACACACGTACGAGTAGGGGTCTGGTTAGAGTTGCCATCACAAACACTATTTACCCAACAGAAACAAACATCGAACCTGATTCTTTCTATAAATATTAGAAAAAGATCCAAAATAGATAAAACGTAACGTAGATAGATAAAAGATGAAGAAAAGAAAGATGTATCTTTCTCTAGGGAGAGTATCCTGTATGCGAGAGTATCCGTGTGTTAATGGATTTACATTTTATTCTGAGGGTGTCCTAAGAGCCGACAAATGAAATTAGAAGGCCGTTAACCTAGCCGCAAGAGATGGGAAATTTGATACAAAACCCTTTTTTTTTTTGTTCGCCCAGGGTCAAATCCTTTATGGGCTATCCCCGTCGGCCACGGGGATGGCCGATGGGGGGCGTGTGGGACTCTCCCCCAGAGTGGGAGCCTACCCACTAAACATCCCCGGAGTGCTCCCACTCGCGTCCTGTTGCGGCATTGTGGGATCTGGTGCAGAACCACGCCGCCGCAGACAAGGAGGCCCACCTCCACACCTCAGGCTCGCTGAACGAGCAATCGACGTCCTGTCGGGAGCACCCAACAGGACGTCACATCTCCACAGATCCCATGTGGGGCGAGGGCATACCCGTGCCCTGCCCTGATACAAAAAAAAAAAAAAACCCTGTGCCAACCCGTTTGGCCAGGGTGGCGCAGTAGGCTAATTACCCTCTATGTAACTGTGGGAGGCCCGACTCTGTAGTGGGTCATTTATAAGCTGGATAGTAGTAGTAGTTTGAGAGTTTTTACTAAAATATATACAAAATTACTTTAAGATATGAAAACCCTAATAAATCACAGATCTTTTCGCATTCCCAATATAAAGATTAGATAGACCAAATGAAGTTTAATCAAGTATTTGGTTTGTATATATTTCACTCCACAAAGTCACCAGTATACCATAATAGCAAGGAGAAGGAATGTCCATCCATCACGGTCACTGACAATCATACGACCACACGTCACTACGGGCCCGCCGTCTCATGATTTATCATCTGCGCAGTTATTTTTATGAAAAATGTTGCCAGATATAAAAGTTATGGCCGAATTTCCTACCGTACTTTTAAGCTTTGATTGGATATACTGATCTGGATGACTCCATTAATCTTACTAATTATCTGCAGTCTTTGTCAACGTTGACTTTCAATTGCGTCAGTTCATTTCTTCGCAAATAGATGTCACTGTTTCAATTATTAACACAATATTACTATTGTGTTAAAAAGCAGACAGAAGCGACGTCTATTAGCAAAATAAAGAGCTTGGTCTCAATTATAAAGACATCGCAGGTGAATTCGCGCGTAACAGGTATTTGTCGTAACATTTATAAAATGAGTCACACAAATTTAATTATGGCAAAATAGCGTACTGTGACAAGCTAGTTACATGGGTTGGCTACATATTATGAACACTTTTAGAATTCAGTATTCATTGTGTCACTACCCCATTCCATCCTAGGGGTGTCGTGTGAGTTGAATAATAACAATTACACGGCAAAAATCCTAGCCGTTTGAGAAGGATAACTTAATACGAAACCTTGTGCCAACCCGTCTGGCCAGCGTGAAACAGTAGGCTAATTTCCCTCCATGTAATTGGATGAAGTCCAACTGATCAGTAGGTTTTTATGGGCCGAGGCGGCGGTATGATGTTGCTAATCTATTTTATATAGAAAACATACATATATCATCGGTTTTAATATTACTGGCAGCACTACACCAGTAGTAGGTAGTATTTCGTGTAATTTTAGTTTGATACAGATAAATGTTAGCTCTAAATTAAACCTAGGAAGGACGAAAATGCCACCCACAACTAACACAGGAGAAATATATTTCTTGGCCTTTTATTTTACTTACATGGACAATAGTACAATATGTTTCAGTCACGGATACGGAGTAAAGAATTTATTTTGTCGATTAACTTACAATAGTATACAGGGTAATTTGATGTGTGTTTAAAAGTAGTTTGAACAGAATCAGTTCAATGGATGTTCAATGGAAAAACTCATTATACTAGGTTATATCTTTGGTCAACATGTAATTTACTAACGCAAAATGGAAGTCGTGAAACAAGTAATAATATTTTCTATGCAAGCATTCTTAAGAATTTATTGGAATGATTACAATACATTTCGTTTTTATGATTTAATTTTGATAATCTTGATAATATATAGCATATTATTACTTACAGTTTAGCACTAAGTATCCCCACTTCTGGACGGCATTTCCACTTAACATCAGGCAGAATGCAGTCATCTGCCTGCTTACATAAAAAAAAAATTGGGGAAAAGCCCAGAAAAAAATAAGCTTTTATCTACGTACATTTACTATATAAATATTTTTTTATGTATTCAAATAAGAACCTTTTCGGGATGTCTAATATTTGTACTATACAGTAAATCACTTTGTATGTAAATTATCAGAATTCTATCAAGGCTTGCCGTTGATTTAAGAAGTATTTACAATTCCCAACCCGTGGGGTGACGGATACCATACCACCCGAGGCTAAAAGAGCGCAAGATGCAGACAACCTAACCGTAAGAGAAGGAAAACTTGATATCAACCCAGGGACCAGCGTAGCACAGTAGGCTAATTTCCCTTAGCACTTGGGGAGACCTGACTTAGCATTTGGTAATTTTAAGATCCTTCAGTTCATTGGCCCTAGTACTTTGGCGAAAAGTCGTTAATGAAAACGCTCGTAAAACAGCAAAGGGTTCACGAACATGGCTACGCAACGATCAATACGCTACGACACTACGCCGCCTTACGACTACGCGCGTAGCCCTTGCTATGGTTACTACGCGGCGGTGGGAATCCCGAACGTGGTGGGTTAGATTTGTTTCACGATAACACCCTATTTCAATTTTAGATGTGAGGTAAATAAACGTGGGTCTCTAATTTAGTGAACTTGCTCATGAGTAAAAAGTTCTATGCTGTTAAGTGCTTTTTGTAAACAAGACTTGTGATTTCTAAAATAAAATAACTACAGGGGTTTTTCCGTCTCTTCTCTGTATTCCCAACCGGTGGTAATTTCAATATAAATTGGACGCAAGGTTGTAGGACACCAATAGAAATAGATGGATTGTGAGAATGAATAAATGTAGTATGAAAGGTGTGAATGAAGATATGACGACCGATAGGAGTGCATAGAGATTACTACCGAGCATGTGACAAGGGCAGAAAGTTGATAACGGGAATTTAAATTAAGTCGATTTTTTAATAAATAAATATCCTTTGACATTTCACACAACGCCATCTCGTCTCAAGCTAAGCAACTTAATGCTTGTGTTATGGTAACGAGATGGATGATAAACTACTTATATACATTTTTTTTTGTAAATACATACTTATTATAGATAGAAATGACACCCAGACTCCGAGCCAGTGCCTCTGGTTTAGACAAAGACACTTGCCCGACCCCGGAATCGAACCCGGGACCCGTTGATCCGAAGGCGGCACATCTAACCACTAGTACAACGAGGCAAGAGTAAATAAGTAAGTAGTCCTCCCACACGTTGGACCGACGACCTGGTTAAGGATGCCGTAAAGCAGTGGATGCGGGCGGCCCGGGACCGGCCTTTGTGGAGATCCTTGGGGGAGGCCTATGTCCAGCAGTGGACGTCTTTTGGATGAAATGATGATGATGATGTAATATGACTGTATCGCGCACCGAATCACGGACATTACTAGTATTCGTAGTGGTGTATAGATACTCTTCAAAATTGATTTATAAGAGTTTTGTAATAAAACCTACATGAGTAAAGTTTCTTTTGAATTTGAATAAATGAGGCTTGATTTGATGATGATGATGAATTGAATAAATCTTTGTTACTGTTTCACGCGTTGGATGAAATGGGATGGTGACACTATGTATTCTATATACGTCACCTTTAAATCCCCGTTCAATATTGTTTATGCTGAAAGTGTTATTCAAATCATTTGAAAGGTATAAAAAGGGAATTTCGAAGTACACAATTTCTTTACGACATTACTCATTTGGTTTTACTCAGTCGCGGATAACAGCCAGTATCTATATGAAAAAGAACATAATTGTTTTGCCATTTTCTTTTTCAATTATGCCCTTTAAATTCAATCAAACACAAAACCGTTATCAGAACAAACAATCGAATATACATCGTCACTGTAAAATTCGCATTTTAATTTGATGTTGTCCAATTCACACGGCAATTTTACAAACAAAATATTCAATCGGAAGCCATTATTGGCTTTCGCGAAAACTCGAAGCCATCATTTATTTGCCCATCGGCGCGTTGACGATTTCATTTTTATAGTGTACGACACGATATCAATTATTGGCATATTGAATATCGTCAACGTCTATCTAGGCGCTCTTATCGGCGATGTGGATTTTTATGGTCTCTACATTTCTATTTTCGAAATCACACACTTTTTAACGGATTTATCATGTGTATATTACATTATTTAATTCCTCTCCGGTGACCACTGCTGCAAAGCGTACGAAACGCGTGAAAAGCCAGAAAAAAAAGACAGCACTTTTGGATAAGGCACGTATTCTGGATCCCTGACCACCGGTGGGGTATTTATATACCCATGAATATTTTCATTAATTTCAGTAACATCCTATATTGTATTTCGTCGTCACAGCTCATAAATGACCCACTACTGAGTCAAGCCTCCTCCAAATTCATTGAAGCCTACGGGCCACGCTGGCAACGTGGCTTCGTTTAGGGTTTATGTAAGGAGCCTTAGGATGGTATAGGGTGGTAACACTATGTATTCTAAATCCATCACCACCGTATTGTATTTCCTCCTTACTCCTACTAAAACAGTATTGTTTGCATTCGAATCTATCGTTGTCGTGTCGCCAAGTACGAGAGCGATTTCAATAATCGTGGTATCTCTGAAACTCCATAAAAACATCGTCAATTTGCCAAAACTTTTAATTGAAAGGCCCGACACCTCCACGGGATAATGAATTTGATGATATCGGATAAGTCTGGCGGTCGCCAAGTTAGTTGGATTTAAGTCGGAGAATTTTAATTGATTAAACTTTCGAGAAGTTTATTAACTAGTAAAATATTTATATAATAAATCCAAAGTAATAGCTAACAATTGCGTAAATGGTGGTTGGATAATAGCCAACTGAGGACAAGAATTAAGAAAATATCAGAAAGTTTTTTTTTAATTTAATTTATTTCTGTTTCTAATACGCGGCTAATGAGGTTAATGTCCCTACAAAATACTAATGGGGATCGATTTAAACAGCGGGTATTTATGGGATGAGAGAGAAAGGTACTACAACTTATTATAAAACAATAATCACGACATGACTCAAGAACATTACTCACATAATACTATTGCCATTAGAAACTACCCAGTTAAATCCATTCTATTTCAATTACACAGAAATTTATCGATTAAACATATTAGGTCTCAGTTTAGCCATACACAGAAGAAAGTGTATGTGTGTGTGTAGAAGCTACCCGTGACCAGAGAGGTAATGTTGCTGGCATTCTATGCACTCTAACGTGCCCTAAAGATGTCATCATCATCATTACTGCTCATAAACGCCTCACTACTAAGCCGGGCCTACTCCAGTTAGATGGAGGGTAATTAGCCTACTGTCCCACGCCGGCCAGACGGGTTGACACAGGATTTCGTATCAAGTTTTCCCTCTCATGCGGCTAGCTGTTGTTCGACTTTACCACTTATTTTTGTCTGCTCTTACGACGCCCTCATGATGGAAAGGGGTGACGACACTAAGTTTTCTAAATACATCACCACCAAACGTAAATATAAAATAGAATTAAGCTATTATTCAATATATACGAGAACTATTTGAAAACTTTTTAGGGATAGAAGCAGTGTTACGGAACTCTGGCGAGTGAGCCCATTTTGGAATGTTGGCCAGCCTGTATGTCAAAAGGCGGAAAGTAAAAGGGTACAATATTGAAATACTTTTACAATAGTTGATCAAGCATCCGAAGGGACGCTCTGAAACATGTTTAATAAAGGCGCGACGAGGTCGCCTTGCAGTCGAGTTTCGTTGACAAATTGGAACAAAAGCGAACGAGTTGGAAAGTTCTGGAACGCTGGTTCCAGATGATTAATTTCTTGATGTACTGGTGAAATCTTAGGGGATCGCCTTTATTAAAAACATACATTGGAATTTAACACTTGTCACTATCATCACTATCACTACAAATTATAAAACAAAGTCGCTGTCGTCTGTGCGTCCCTATGTATGCTTAAATCTTTAAAACTACGCAACGGACCTCGAAGCAGGAGCGACCCGCTCCGGCTTCGCACGGGTGGAACGATGAACCTCTAAATGCATCAGTGTTTCTGTATAATATTATACATGCATTATACATATAACCTTCCTCTTGAATCACTCTATCTATTAAAAGAAACCGCTTCAAAATCCGTTGCATAGTTTTAAAGATTTAAGCGTCCTACATAGGGACGGACTGACGACAGCGACTTTATTTTATACATGTAGTGATAGTGATATATCCGAATTCCATTGTAATAAATTTGACTACTTAATAGTTAACAGAAAGCGTAGGTTTATTTTTATCGCTACCTATAGCAATGTTAAAATGGATACATTTAGAAATCCAAGCACGCCTTTGTCTTTACTTAGGCGGCTGATCGAAACGCAAAGGTTCGGGACGGGTGTTGCTATAGTAAATTTGTCAGGCGTTTTGTATTCATAAAATATTGGATTTTCATTCGTATTTTTACAAATAGACTAGCTGTAACATGCGCGCCTTGCGACACCACTGAACTGAAACAAATTTGAAGGAAAGACATTTAACTGTTTCTTTGTACTTTTGAAGACACCTGTCATCTAATCTCTACCGTGACCACGACTGCTGCAAAGCATTCGAAACGTCGAGCTTTAAATAATGTAACATACACGCGATAAATCCGTGTGTTGTGTTTAGGTGTTAAATTTCAATGCGCTAAAGCCAACGAATTTTATTTCAAAATCAAAATGTTTTTTATTCGAATATAGTCATATAAAGTTAAGAAAAAGTGATAAAGAATTTCACACATAATACCCATGCCATCTCGTCACAGTTGCAAGTATTTTAAACCGTTATTTTTTGGACTACTAGATATTATCTGTTTCCCACCACTATTCGTCATTGCAAAGTAAAGGTATGATTCCGAAGTACGCTGCACGCAGAAGTGCTACCACGGCACTACTGGTCCCCATTACCGCGACGTAGTTCAGAATCATACCTTTTTGTCGATCAGAAAAATTGACATCTGTCAAATCGATCACGCTATCTTGATTAGGGTATATTACCTATCTATCTCTCTAAGTACATAATACGGCCTTCCAATTGTGCCGGAAATTCATATCACTGTCAAAATATAAATATTTTATTAATAAAATAATCTGAAATATGTTTTAGAATCTAAAATTGAGTGTTAAATTAAAGAAATTAGTGCTTACAAAGTACAGGATTTGAAAAGAGTACGGTTTGCGAAAAAAGAGTACAAAACTCAGTAAATGAGTACAGTTGGTCACCTCATAATAGCAATTTGAAAACCGAGTATCGTTTCTATGAATGTCTTAATTGATATTCAACTAAACATTCAAACTGGCTTGTTCGTCAATCGTTCGGGTTGGATGTGCCGCCTTTGGATCACGCGTCCCAGATACAAATCCGGGGTCGGGTATGTCCTTGTAAAAACCAGAGGCACTGTCCGGGTGTAATTAGTGTTCGTGAATTGCGTGTTTGTATACAGCCTCCGCGATACAGGTTATACGTAGTGCATGGAATGTATTTTTTTATGAAAGAAAAAGATAAATACTTCAAATATATATCTATACTAATATATAAAGCTGCAGAGTTTGTTTGTTTGTTTGAACGCGCTAATCTCAGGAACTACTGGACCGATTTCAAAATCTTTCAGTGGTAGATAGTCCATTTATCGAGGAAGGTTATAGGCTATATTTTATTTTTAAAAGAATTAGGGATCCGTATGAAAATTGCGATTTTGTTAACCAAGGTGTACAATCGAAAATCTATTTATGCGTGCGCTGCAAAAACTATTGACAATAGAACAAAATGATGTACCATGGGTTTGAAGGTCTTATAAAAATCTACAAAAAAGTCCGCGAGAGCACATATCTAACTATCATATTTTAGTCACAATAACCGATTTTATGTTCATAAAAAATATGCATAGAGATAAGCAAGGGTTCGAAGCCCACGCGGGCGAAGCCGCGCGCAAAAGCTAGTTTCAACCAATAGAGAATACACTTCTTTGACACAACACATCAGCAGGTCGGAGTAATGGCGTTCAACTAAAATAACAATGGTTTGGGAATAGTAAGACGGACAGAAGAGTGGGCAGTGTCGAAATACGTTTTTTTGCGCTAAAAGACAAGTAACCGGATCATACCGGTTCTAAAAACGAATATAGAACACGGTGAAACCCGAAATTCTTATATTTGACATTAAGTGTGCGTGTGTGTGTGATAGTCGTGTGTGTGTGTGTGTGTATGTGATATTCATGTATGTGTGTGTGCCCCTGGACTGGTATAACTAGCATCGCGGGGCCAGTTTATAAACATGTAATTCACGAACACATAATTATACCCAGACTCGGAAAGCGCCTCTAGTTTACACAACCCCGGAATCGAACCGAGGACCCGTGATTCAAACACGGCCCAAGAGCAACAAGAGTGGCGTCGTACATAAACGTACGAATGGCTATGTGAAGATGTGCCGCCTTTGGATCAACGGGTCCCGGGTTCGATTCCGGGGTCGGGCCAGTGTCTTTGTCTAAACCAGAGGCACTGGCTCGGAGTCTGGGTGTCATTTCTATCTATAATATGTTACATACATATTTACATACATATTTACAAAAAAAAAAATGTATATAAGTAGTTTATCATCCATCTCGTTACCATAACACAAGCATTAAGTTGCTTAACTTGGGACGAGATGGCGTTGTGTGAAATGTCCAAGGATATTTATTTATTATTTAATTAATTTAAATGATGACAGATTTAGAATACATAGTGTCACCACCCCATTCCATCCTGAGTCCGTCGTAAGAAACGACAATACTTTATTTTAATGAAACCCCTGCGCAAGGTGTAACCTGTATCGCGTGGGCAGTTTACAAACATGTAATTCACGAGCACAAATGACACCCAGACTCCGACCACTCTCCGACACAGACACTTGCGCGACCCCGGAATCGAACCCGGGACCCGTTGATCCAAAGGCGGCACATCTAACCCCTAGAAAAGCCGCAAAGGAAAACGTGACACGACACTCTACCGACCCATCTAGCCAGCGTGACACCGTAGGCTAATTATCCTCTTGGGTCATTATGGGCTGAATAGTAGTAATTTTTATTGGTAATGGTTGGTTATGCGTCTGTCTGGCATTAGGTAACCCTGTATCGCGGAGGTCCTTTGTAAACATGTAATTAACTTGTACAAATAAGGCCCACACTCAGAAGATGTATCTCTGGCTTACACAAATATATTTGCCTGACCCCTGAATCAGAAGGGCTTTGGAACACCAACAGATCTATTCCGAGTGTGCCTTAGGTGGTGATAGAAGGAGATTGGGGCTCCGTTAACAGAGGGGAGGCTTGGGGTTAATGATGGCGTAGATTAGATTAGGCGTAGATTTATTTCAAGAAGAAATGTCACGCAACTGATCTAGAATGTAGAAGAAAAACGTGTAATTGTCATTTAATTATTTTTTTAAAGTTCTACTGTCTGTGTGGTGTCAAGTTTAGAATAAAAATAAATAAATAAATATCCTTGGATATTTCACACAACGCCATCTCGTCCCAAGCTAAGCAACTTAATGCTTGTGTTATGGTAACGAGATGGATGATAAACTACTTATATACAATTTATTTTTGTAAATACACACATATTGTAGATAGAAATGACACCCAGACTACGAGCCAGTGCCTCTGGTTTAGACAAAGACACTTGCCCGACCCCGGAATCGAACCCGGGACAAAAGAAAATGGCAGCGCCGAAAACCTAACGAAACCGCCGGCCAGCAGCGTGGCACAATAGGTTAATTACCCGCCATGCAGTTGGCGGAGGCCCGAATCGGCAGTGTGTCATTTATGGGCTTAGTAGTAATAGTAGTAATCGTGGTAATAGTAGTAGTACAAACTTACAACCTACGTTCTTGACGCAGTATTTCTAATTTAATTCACTCACATCCACCACTTGGTAACCAACAAAGCTGTAATATATGAATTTCGCGAATTTCAAAAAACGCGCGTTCCATTCTCCTTCTTCACACCGCCGCGCGCAGTTTGGCAATACATTATTGCCAGAAACATCACCGATAGAGCCGTGGCCCATCGCGACCCAATAAGAACGTTACAACCCATAAAATTGAATCTAATTTACCGATAACATAGCCGCTAAGATTTATTATGGGCGATAAATAAAAAGTTAGAGGCGAAACAAAGAAATCGATGGAGCGGCAGCTGTGTAGTTATTTCGGTCGGATTGACGGGGTTTTTAAAAAGAAACGAAAATCTTATTTGTTGCACGCGTTCATTCTCGTGGACTCGCCAAATGGCGTATTCACGTTTAATGGTACAAATCACCAGTATGTTGTCAACGACATTAATATACTGGTATATTTGACGTTGACAATTTACTTGTAATAAAACCAATAGGATTATTGTACGGCTACGTAATATCCTTCTCTTATACAATACTAGCGACCCGGCCCGGCTTTGCACGGGTGCAATGATGAATATCTAAATTTATCAGTGTTTCTCTACAATATTATGCATATACTATACGTATAAACCTGTGTGTCGCGTCGTGCGTGTTTCTTTAAATTTGAATAAATTAGAAAGAGTGTAAATATGGTTAATTGTACTGTGTGCATGAACAGCAATCGTAAAAATAAAAACATATCCCAAAGACCAAAGAAGACTTTTTGAAATTATGCGATAAGTGTATGACTAAAAAGTATGTCTCCAATTATTAAATGACAAATACTCGTAGATGTAAACAAACTTTTGTGTATTTATTTTAATCCTCCTGTGCCAACCCTATAAGAATAGGTAACAATTTTGCTCACTCTTTAGAAGGTTTCCCTCTGTATACTCTGTGCCTAAGTTACTCCTTATATTATCAGATACCTATCAGTGCAAGTCCCGTCACAATCGGTCCAACCGTTCCAGAGATTAGCCGGAACAAACAGACAGATAAACATTTAAAAAACATATTATTTTGGTCTATGTACTGTTTATACAAACTTACGCATTTAGTAAAAAGTGGGTATTTTATTATTACAAACAGACACTCAAATTTTATTTATTTGTATGTATAGATATAGAGAAGAAGTGCAGACGGCTCATTTCTCATCTCTTTTTTAATATTGCTTAAATACATACTTTAACGAAAAAAAAACTCTGTGGTCAAATTTACAATTGATGTTTATATAAAGAACTATAAATTAAATTAAATAATGGTCGTAATTTCGACCAATGGGCGACTACTATTTACAATTAAAACATCCAGAAGCATAGTTCACGGCCGTGCCGGTACCAGAAAACGACGCAATAACAGCAGACAGTCGTTAAACAACCACAAATAAAAATATAACATTACTCTTAACCTTTAGCAAAATCTAGTTTTTCTGTGCAGTTCGACTGACCTATTTAAAATACGTAACCGGTAACGATTCCATGACGACTGGACACGGGAAAACAGTTGGATCATAAAAATAACGAATGGACGTTGTTGTCTATATATAGCTACCAAAGCGGCTTTGGTAGCTATTTATAGACAACAGTGTGCCCTTACCATCAACATCGCACGTCCATTCAAAGCTGTCTCTATTAAAACACATTAAAAAACTACTACTACTGCTATGAAACAGGGTTTTCAGTGCAAAACAACCGACTAGCTATTGCTATTATTATCTTACACGGGGGATGGGAGGGGGGTGTTAATGACATGCTGGCAAGGCGGTTAGGAACAGGGTGTCGTATCAAGTTTTCCTTCTGTAGCAGGTAGGATTTCTAATATTATTATTAGAAATTATTAGTATTAGTCTGCTATTATTGTTTTTTTTTAAACGAAACCCCTTCACTAGGTATAACCTGTATCGCGACGGCAGTTCACAAAAATGTATTTCACAAACACAAATGACACCCAGGCTCAGAGCAAGTGCCTCTGGTTTAGACGAAGACACTTGCCCGACCCCGGAATCGAACCCAGGACCTGTTGATCCAAAGGGTATTCTAAAATTGTCACCACACGGACAGACCAAAGATAGAAAATGTCATAGAAAGAACGCACACCTTTTTCTCGTCGGAGGATAAAAAAAAAAGCTGCGGAAATTATGTTTTGAAACTGTCGTCCGCACTGCAATAACCGCGGTTATTGATTTATAGTTTGCGGTACATCATATTTCTAACGCCACCGTCCACTGCGGGTTAACCGCTGAACTTTAACGTTATATTGAGCGGTAAACAGAGATCGCGTGAGATATAACCTAGTCGGCCCTCTATCCAAGTCTATACAGCATGCAACAAAAACCCTATAGCCATAACGAAAAGTTCGATAGTAGAACTAATGCTACTCAGCCCATAAACGACGCACTGAATCGGGCCCTGAATTAGCCAACTGTGCCTCGCTGGCCAGAACGGGTTGGCACAGGGTTTCGATTCAAGTCTTCCATCTCTAGTGGCTAGGGTTTCGGCCTAGAAAATCTAGG
Organism: Clostera curtula; assembly: GCA_905475355.2. Classification (NCBI taxonomy): domain Eukaryota; kingdom Metazoa; phylum Arthropoda; class Insecta; order Lepidoptera; family Notodontidae; genus Clostera; species Clostera curtula. The sequence goes on along the minus strand of FR997796.1, from coordinate 19,089,952 downwards.
GTCTTTGAATAACGGGCCCCAGTCTGTGTAAACCAGAAGCTTGAGTTCGTGAATTACATGTATGTGATTGCCGCGATGCAGGTTGTACGTGGTGCAAGGGCTTCGTTTTTATTAAAATAAAAAATAAATGGAATGGGGTGGTGACACAATGTATTCTTAATCCGTCACCGCATGGATAATAAACTATTTTTTTATTAACAGTTCGGTCGAAAGTGTCTTATGTTAAGAAATGAGGAGATACCACTCAAGAACCATTGTGGATCTCAGATGACTAAGCTTGTACGATAATAATTACTATAGATAGTTGCTTGCTTTTCAGTGAAACACATGCTCTATAGTAAAAAAAGAAAAGAAACACCTTTACTACAGCCACTACGGCTCAAAAACTAAAAAAATAATAACTAGTGACTATAAAAAAAATACTTCATTCCATAGACTACATATACGAGTACACTTACCTAACCTTAGGTTAGGGTTTAGGTACCTCGATATCTCACTAATACTTAAAGAGAGAAACACATTTTAAACTAAGTACTGCTTTTTTAATAACTCTATGCCCTTGCTTCGGATGGCTATAGAGTTTTTGTTACACCCTCAATACTTAAATGAAAATGGTAATGCGTCTGTGTGCAATATCCTAACAACAGATAAACTATCACGACGGTACTCGATAACGTAAACGCAATTTATATTTTGATTGTCCGTCGACTTGTCGCGAATTGCTGACCCACTGGTAGACAAGTCATATTGTAAGAAGAAACGTACTACATCAATTTTAAAACAATGAAATGGGTTCTGATAATGATTTAAATGCGTACACAACCGGCCCGGTTGTTGTAACTTGTTATGGTTCACGCCTCGCTCGTTCAAGCCCACCGCGTAAACGGAGTGGCCCGCATTGGAGCTTGGGGCTCCACTAAACAAGGCGGGCCAAGGCGCCCAGGGTCGCAGAGCATGCTCTCCTATCGAGGAGTGAATCCCGTGGCCCTGGTTCGGACAGTCGAAGATCGCCGTCGGTTTTAGTTACCATTACGGGTTTACCATATCTACGCGCCCCGGAGTCCCACATAACCGCCCTAACGGCGGGGAATCCGTGAGGATCGCCGACGTAAATAAAAATCCCGCTGAAGCCATTTTGATGATCTTCATTTTAAAGCCTTTATGACCATTACTGAAAAACTGAAAAACAGTATAATACTGTTTAAAACAGTATAGTTGGCAACCCTATTCGTATGTTTCATATGTTTTATTTACTAAAAAACAAGTCTATTATGTTTGGATGTGTACGAATTTAGTGTTACCTATGGTATCTTTTGATAAGTAATATTACATATATATTGTTAATTTTAATTTTTCTAAACTGTCTTTCCATCCGCTCGGCATTTAGAGGTCTGGTTGAAAACCAGCGCCAGGCACCCCGTCTGGCTTATGCTGAACCAGCGCCGTTTCAGCGCAATTTATATTAGAGTTTAAGTAATTATAGTTAGTATTTAAAATTGCGCCGAATAAATTATTTTTCTTTCTTTCTTTCTAACAAAGAAATGTATGCTTCAAAACAAAAAAAAAGCAAAAAGCTTTCAAAAAATATCCTAACACGTCACAATAAATTTTATAGTAGCAATTTTACTTTTTATCTCGATACCTTTATCTATTTCTGTTACCAGCATTTGTGCTGCAATATCCAATGCGATAATAAAATAATATTAATACACATTTTATATATTGTAAGTCCGTGATTATGTGACCACGATACAATATTATTGTGCCCATGCGCAGTTCAAGATCGCAAGTAAATGGGCAAAATAACTTGAAGTTTATAGTCTCCGATAAATGGCATAGACTTAGAATCCTTTTCTACTATCCGACATCGGGACACGATATGGGAAATATCGGACAGCCTACTTTTTTTTTAATAATCTATAATCTTTTAATGTATTATTTATATTAAATATTGTTTACTTGTAGACGACTTCAGACCGTTCTGTGGTTAATTGAGGGCGCAGGTGTGCACATGTCCACCTGAAATTCGAATTTCAACCAATGAAACAGAACTTTTATGATATATCAAATTACGATAATGGTATTTTTCGGAAAAATCCTTAAGATAACTTACAATTATTTCTTAGGTTTCCGTGATTATAACACAGAAACAGTTAAATCTGCCGTCTATAATTTTGTTTTATTGATAACGTTCCCTGAGCACGCAGAAATCGCTCACGGTGTCCAGAGGTCTTGTAGATGAGTGTTGATCAATTTAATGACTGGATTTGTCAGTCAATGTTGCTTGCGATTGTGAATTTCCAATGTCGGATGGTGAAATACGTCGTCATTTAGACGTATACGAAATGTCGAACATTGTTCAGATAGTAGAGATTATGTTTATTAATATTAAAATGCGTATGTGAGAATGGAACTAAAGAGCGTACAGTGACTTCGAGGCAATAATCGACACAGCTACATGATAGTTGCTTTGACAATAAAATTCCTCAAATTCAAATCATTTATTTTGCTTGGGTCACGATGGGCACTTACAAAAAGTCAACACAATATTCATAATGATTCTATATAATACAAATGGTCTACCATCTACCACCAGTTCGGAACGCGACCACTGCTGAGAAGAACTGGCAAGAAACTCAGAGGGCCTGTCTTTTTTTTTGCATTCCTATAGCGCAATTCATAATAATATATAATAAAAATAATTATCCTTGGACATTTCACACAACGCCATCTCGTCCCAAGCTAAGCAACTTAATGCTTGTGTTATGGTAATGAGATGGATGATAAACTACTTATATACATTTTTTTTGTAAATACATACTTATTATAGATAGAAATGATACCCAGACTCCGAGCCAGTGCCTCTGGTTTAGACAAAGACACTTGCCCGACCCCGGAATCGAACCCGGGACCCGTTGATACAAAGGCGGCACATCTAACCACTAGACCAACGAGGCACTACAATAAGCACTACAATTTTACTACTACTACTCAGCCCATTGATGACTCACTGCTGAGTCGGCCCCCCCCCCCTCGTTACATGGAGGGCAATAGAGGCAAATAGACTAAAGTGACATGCTGGCCACATGGTCTTTGCATCAAATTTTCCGTCTTACGACTAGGTAAGGACTAGGTGTTTAGATAGTGGTTAGATGTGCCGCCTTTGGATCAACGGGTCCCGGGTTCGATTCCGGGGTCGGGCAAGTGTCTTTGTCTAACCCAGAGGCACTGGCTCGGAGTCTGGGTGTCATTTCTATCTATAATAAGTATGTATTTACAAAAAAACTGTATATAAGTAGTTTATCATCCATTCGTTACCATAACACAAGCATTAAGTTGCTTAGCTTGGGACGAGATGGCGTTGTGTGAAATGTCCAAGGATATTTATTTATTATTATTTATTTTATTTTGTGTGGTGACATGTACTTAATCCGTCATCACACGGATATGGCTTAAATTTATTATTCATTGATTTTGAACTTTTCGAATAGAAGACTTGTATACGGAAATACTAGTATCAAGAAAAAATAAGCAACTATTTTTTATTAATAGTTCACTCGAAAATGTCATTGAGAAATGAGGAGAGACAACCCAAGAAACCTTGTGGATCTAAGATGACTAAACTTTTAGGATAGTAATTACGATAACTAGTTGCATGCTTTTAAGCGGAACCCATGTTTTAAATTAAAAATATTATTCAGAAATTAAATTTATTATTCATTGATTTTGAACTTTTCGAATAGAAGACTTGTATACGGAAATCCTACCTTTTCACCTAATCCTAATGGTACATTCCCGAAAGCTCACACAGACCTCCTCTAATTTGTGGGAAGGAAATTAACCTCATGTGCTACCGGTTAGTACAATGTTCCACATCACGTTTCACCTGTGTCTAGATTTGGTACCAATCACTACATATTATAAAACAAAGTCGCTGTCGTCTGTCCGTCCCTATGTATGCCTAAATCTTCAAAACTACGCAACGGATTTTGAAGCGGTTTTTTTAATAGATAGAGTGATTCAAGAGGAAGGTTTATATGGCATAATTGCACCTGTGCGAAGTCGTAATGGCTGAGACCATGGAGGGCCTCACTACGATGCTCGATGGCCTCTGTGGAGCCTCCGAACGAGTCGGCCTTAAGATGAACATGGAGAAGACGAAGATCATGTCTAATATCCATGTTCAAGCCACTCCTGTTAACATCGGAGGTTCTACCCTCGAAGTTGTTGACCATTACATTTACCTGGGACACACTGTCCAGTTAGGTAAGTCCAACTTCGAGAAAGAGGTCAATCGTCGGATCCAACTCGGCTGGGCAGCGTTCGGGAAGCTGCGAAAGATCTTCTCGTCCACAATACCGCAGTGTCTGAAGACAAAAGTCTTCAACCAATGTGTGTTGCCAGTGATGACATATGGAACAGAGACGTGGTCGCTCACTATGGGCTCCATCAGAAGGCTCAAAGTCACCCAAAGGGCAATGGAGAGGGCTATGCTCGGAGTTTCCCTGCGAGATCGAATCAGAAATGAGGAGATACGCCGGAAAACCAGGGTCACCGACATAGCCCACCGGATTGCCAAACTTAAGTGGCAGTGGGCAGGGCACATAGCTCGCAGGACCGACGCCCGATGGGGCAGAAAAGTCCTCGAGTGGCGACCGCGTTCCGGAAGGCGCAGTGCTGGTAGGCCTCCCACACGGTGGACCGACGACCTGGTTAAGATCGCCGGAAAGCAGTGGATGCGGGCGGCCCAGGACCGGCCTTTGTGGAAATCCTTGGGGGAGGCCTATGTCCAGCAGTGGACGTCTTTTGGCTGAAATGATGAATGATGATGATGAAGCCGGGCGGGTCGCTAGTACCTTATAAGACGCTCTCAGTGTTGAAATGTGTCCATTCGGACAGCTCAGGAGCACGTCACTTAAATAGAGCCCTTCGGCCCAATCACTCCGTATAGATAAACAAGTTTTAAACCGTAGACAAACCATTTCGATCTGTACTCCATTCATAATAAGGTCGTATACGTATCGTTAGGCCCTCGACTCTCCTCGCATCAATTACCTGTGTCGAACGCCGACATTGTCGAAGCTACTTGTCCGGTCCGCGGTTCAAGCGCCTGATCACACAAAATCGCGTGACTTAGTGCCCTTAGGCCAAAGCATCGACGACCCGCTTTTGGTGCAAGTTACAAGCGATATTCACAAGACTGTAAAGAGCGGTACTAGTACAGTACCGCTCGAACTCAAGCCCGACCGCGAAAGAATATCCACGTTCCAGAATAGCAACCTCAAATAATATTACCCTTGGGCGGTCTTGTGTTCCTGCGCGTAGCAATGTCTTCTGAGCTTTATCGGGGAATCCATAGCGTTGGTTTGCCCGTGAATCAGCCAGTGTCATGTTATTATTTTAGTATGGTTTTCGACATACGACTTAAGGGACGCACTGAAACCTAATTTCCCTCCATGCATTTGGAGGAGACCGAAATCTGTAGTGGGTCATTTATGGGTCAACATGACGATGCCTTGTAGATATTGGATCTTTTTTCCAGAATGATTTTTCGTAGGTGTGTTTAAATTCTACACATTTATATTTAAAAATGCCTATAGATATCATTTCTCAAAATTTGTTTATAGAGAAAGATTTTGTACTAATTTGAAATTAAACACTGCTTAATAAATAAAAATACGTCTTCGCTTTTATAAGACAATTATTTAAATATTTTGCTTTTCGCTAAATTGAATGTAAGTTACGACTTCAAACAATAATAAAAGAAACTTTGGACCGACTGCCAACCAATAACTCCTTAAAACACGCATGTTTATATATATCTCACGCAGTTTATCAGATGTAACTAAGAGGTTGGCTAACTGCCATCTCCTAGGTGATGAGTTTGAAGCAACCCATATTGCTACATTAATGGACAGCCTCGTTTGTTGACTATTTTAAAGCATGTCTAAATACTTTCTGTGCGTAAATTACACGAATTATACCAAATTCAAATTGTTTATAAAAATAAATGAATATGAAATTTTCAGTGTGTGAGTGATAATTTTGGGTGCTCCGTGTGGCGATGGATTTAGAGTACGTAGTGTCGCCCCCAGTTCCATCTTGACGGTGCTGTAAGAGCCGATAAAAGGAAATGACAAGACCAAAAACCTAGCCACGAGAGAAGGAAAACTTGATACGAAACCATGTACCATTGTGTCCAGCCAGCGTGGCACAGCAGGCTAATTACCCTCCATGTAACTGGAGGAGGCCCGACTCAGCGGTGGGTCACTTATGGTCTGAATAGTATTGTGATATGTTTAAAGTATATTAGCGCTATTCAATGCTAGATTTAAGAACGCAAGAGTTAAAGAAACGTGGGAGATTAAAACAAAAGACAGCAGCTGGTTTCCAGGCAGTTTGAAGCTTAAGATGGACGTTACGTAGGTCTCAATGTCAGCGTTTTCACCTTAAAGATTTTTAAATCGCTATTTCTCGTTTATTGAGCCACGCACCGATACGGCCGTGAAGTGCGCTCATTAAATACAGAAAGAGCCAATTCTGACAACGGACAATGCGGGCGAATTTGGACTTTCGAGCTACCAAGCTGTATGTTAGGTGAATAGAGACATTGACAAACTGAGGTCAAACATGAATAGTTCAGGGGATATATTTCAGACGAATAGTTGGAAACATAATTTGCCAAAAAGGAATTTCGATTTTTGATAATGCAAAATGTCCGTGTGGTGACGGATTGAGAATACGCAATGTCACAAACCCACACTATACTGAGGGTGTCGTATGAGGCGACTAAAGGAACGCAAGAGGCAGACCACCTAGGCCACAAGAGGAGGGAAACTTGATGAAAACCAACCCGTCTTGCCAGCGTGGCAGGGTAAACTAATTTCCCTTCATTTTGGAGGAGGCCCGACTGACTAGTGGGTCATTTACCAAAACCAACATCACCGACATAGCTCAGGCAATTAGCAGGCTGAAGAACCGACAACCGCTGGAGTAGACTAGTTCTTGAGTGGAGACTGCGAATCGGCAAGCGTAGTGTAGGACGGCCCTCTGCTAGATGGAGCGACGATTTGCGAATGGTTGCGGGCAGCAGCTGGATGCGTCAAGCTAAAGACTTAGAGTAGGCCTATGTCCAGCAATACTCTAGAGTGGGCCGATGATGATGACGAGCCCTTCATGCATCCTTGCTAGCTATAGAGTAGGTTTGCGAAAAGTTTTCAGCAGCTGAATGTGCCGAGTTAAGGACGTCCGCCCTTAGGCCTTAGGCCGCTAATTAATTTATGGCTACGTACAACTGGACTAAAATGGGTTCGTGTCTTCGTGATAAACGTGAGGCACAAACGGCACCCACACACATACACACACACACACACACACACACACGCGCGCAAAGCCGCGCTTATCTGCAAATGAGTAATATATGTAATTATAAAGAGTTGTGCGTTTTAGTCCGTGTTATGACGGATTTAGAATACATAGTGTCACCACCCCATTTTACCCTGAGGGTGTTGAACGAGTCGACAAAAGGACAATGCTTAAAAACCTATCCGCAAGAGAAGGAAAACCTGTGTCAAACCATCAAAATCAAAAGTCATGTAATCAAGTTGGCTCACTAAAGATCTTTTGATAAGTCAAACAATAAAATAAAATGTGCCATTTAAAATTAATTATTTACCATCTATCTACCATCGGTTCGGGATACAGCTCTACAGAGAAGAACCGGCATGAAACACTATAGTTGCTCTTTTTAGATCGCAATTTTTATCTACAAGGCAGATTTGTGAGAGCAAACTCGCGCAATAGTCGCATCTGGCCAGCGGGGCACAGAACTCATTACCATGTACCTGGTGGCGCCCGATTCAATAGTGGATCATCTTTGGAATGAGTAGTAGTAATAGTGCGTTGTTCATCAAAACATCAATGGTTTTAAGTCATATTTTTTACGGCTTATACTTGGAAGGTCCTTGATGTCGATATAACACATGATGCAGTGGAACGCAGCCATGTTTGCTTTTAAATCCAGTAGTCTCCAGCTATATAATATGTATTCAAGGTAAGTGAATGGTTCATGTCTGTATACGGTATCATAGAGCACGTATGACAGAGTGGTTTGGAATAGGACAAAGTAATTTTATTTGTAGTCGGGTTTGTGTACCTAATAAATGAAGGAAGCATTTAATCCTCTCATCGTCAGCGTATTAAGCTTTATAGCGATTGAAATGATTTTAAAGAGACAGGCGCGTTATACATTATCTGTAACATATATATGTATATAAGGCCCTTCCAGTTATTTAAAATATCATTGGAAAACAATAAATTCCTGACGTTATAAATACTTTCACTGTCTTTAAATAGATTCCTGAAGCAGATTCATTTTAATTGTCATATAATGTGCTATGTCCTTTAACATATTATTATATAATATTAGATCTCCTGTAAACGACACATATCATTCTTAGTATGCCAACGGCTGAAACTATTTTGAAGTATACCATCTTGCACTAAAAATAACGATAAAATAAGTAGGTACTGTAATAAGTATATTTTAAAAACTGGCCAAAGGTATTGAGACTAGTAACGTCGGAATAAGGATAAGACTTTGCCTTACTCATACTCAGATTCGTCATATGGAATAGGTTTTTATATGGATGTACTACTAGGTATCATTTGAGTGTCATTATGTATAGCAAACTTCTTGTTTTTGTGCACCGGTGAAGATTCACTTGCTCGAACCGGTAGGAGCTTACGACACAGTGGATATAAGGATTACAGTAGCTTAAGGCTAGCTTATTGTTAATGATCATTTTTACGTAGCTGAAGGTGATATCTACGAAGGAAAACATCTCCATGGACTTTTTTGTTACGACATTTAATAATGCCATTGATGGTTAATTTATTTTTCCGTCCGGATTCAGAATATAAAATATCACCAACGCACACAATCCTGAATGTGTCATAAGAGTTGACTAAAAGAACGCAAGAGGCAGATCACCTAGCCCCAAGAGAAGGAAGTTTGATAAAAACCCTGTGCCAACCCGTCTTGCCAGCATGGCACAGAAGGCTAATTTCCCGCCATGAGTTTGGAGGAGGTCAGACCCAGTAGTGGGTAATTCATTGGCTAAAACGACGACTACGCTACTATTAACCGCGACGTTGTCTGCGTTGACTTTAAAGGTGACAACACAGACACCGGGGCAGAGACGTGTCAAAGTCGGGTTTTTGTTTTGTTCGAATTAGTATGAAACAGTACTAACACAATTCGGTGCGGCTTCGCCGGCGTGGGATTAACCCCGTGCTTATCTCGGCTTTGCATATATATATCCTTTATTATATTAATATAAGATAACATAGTCCACTAATGGTGAAAGTATTTTTCAAAAATACTTTCACCATTAGTGTAAAGTTGTAAAATCATTCTAGAGTTTATCCGTTTCGGACGTACATCTCTCCTGTCATGATTTTCGTTTAGTAGAACTATTTTGGTGATTGAAAATTTAGTGTGCGAGTTGACTTCAGATATATTATACATAAAAAGTATTCAATTTGACTTGCTCTCAAAAAGAACGAACAGAACGTTGCCACCCCACTCCTTGTCAATATTCGTTCATGACATTTGGACTTCAGGCTGAGGAGAGAGGCAGTTCTTGCTGAGCGGTCGAACCAAGCGGTTCTCCCAGATTAATGTTTAAGTGATATGCAGTGCAGAGAATTGTACAGTTGGAAATAAATGGGAATGACTACTGGAAAAAGTGTTTTCTTATCACTCCCCTTATTACTTTACTACTGTACAATGTTTTAGCTAAGCTAAGAGTCTAAGAAGGCGTGTCCAAATAAAAGCAATGTTGGCATTAACGCAGCTTCGGGGACACGCTTTAAAAATTAACATAATTTGATCCACCCTCGAACCGGATATACTCTAAAAAAATGGTCTTCTTTTACTTACCGATTTCAATGTAAAAAACCGTATCACTTTTATTTTCATCAGAGCGACATCTAGTTACAAGGACGTGAATTAATGGATAAACCAAATGAGTAACCAAACCATCTAAAGCGCCGAAAAAGTAGCTAATCTAAAATATCGTGATCGTCATTCCATTCTGACATAGTATAAAACAAAGTCGCTGTCGTCTGTCCGTCCCTATGTATGCTTAAATCTTTAAAACTACGACACGGATTTTGAAGCAGTTTTTTGTAATAGATAGAGTGATTCAAGAGGAAGGTTTTTAAGTATAATACATGCATAATTGCACCCGTGCGAAGCCGGGGAGGCTCGCTAGTTAATAGATAAACCAAATGAAATATTTTTATCTATAGCAGCGGATGCGTGGTGTTGGCAACCGAAGAACCACGTTTCTGAAACTACCACCGTTTCGGAATGCTGCTCTACAGAGAAAAGCCGGCAAGAGACTCTGTAGTTGCTTTTCTCAAATCATTGGTCTTGTTTACAAAAAGCACTTAACAGCATAGTGAGAGCAAGTTCGCCAGATATGAAAAACACGCAACACGTTAACACAATTACAAACACACAAGTTAGATACCGTTTGTGTAGGCGTCAGTAAGACGTTAATCTACTGTTAGTACCATATATTCTGTGTCGCAATGCAGGTTTGAAGCGGCAGCAAATGATTCGTAATTTGCTGACAGGAATTTCCGGACGGTCATTAATATATTTTTTATACGATTAACATACGCAAACAAGTTTGCAGGCCTGTTGGTAAGAACTTCAGAGTCCTTGATATTTAAGAATGATAAACATATGTAAAAGAACAAATAATTCTGTATAATAACACACTAAAATAATTAAACGAAATTGTAAGTGACTTGTTTGTATTAAGAAATTGACTGCCTTGTCGGTCTAGGGGTTATATGCACCGCCTTTGGGTCACGGGGTCTTGCGTTCGATTCCGGGGCCGGGCAAGTGTCTTTGTGTAAACCAGAGCCATTTGCTCCGAGTCTGGGTGTAGTTTGTGTCCGTGAATTTCATGTTTGTAAACTGCCCCCGCGATACAGGCTATAACTAGAGCAGGGATTTCGTTTTTAAAAAGAAAAAAAATTGCTTTTAGCTTTATGGTACGCGATGTACTATTTTCTGATTAACATAGTTGTAAAGTATCTCACATTTGTGTTTTTTCTTATGATAGCGGACGGAGGAGCCCCCGGAGCCAAAACTAAAGGCGCCCTCACCACAGCAGGGCATCGGAAGAGATCTGAATCAACATTGGCTGCGATGATAACGACGGTAATCTTAGCCGTTAAAGTTTAATTAGGTAGGAGCTCCTCGCAGGCAAAGTCTATCATTCGTCGTGGTGACGTCGTGTGGCGGGTCGTTCTCTTCGCTGCAATATGGTGGAGGAGGGCTATGGCTACCACATGCGTCATTCTTGTGAACAGGTGCCGTTGCTGGGAGTCGCTTGGCTCGGGTATTAGAAGGTTATTATTGTTGACTATATCTGGCTAATGTTTGGCCCTTTGCGACTATTGCGCGAGTTTGCTCTCTCAAATCTGTCTTATCCCGGCCTTGTACCTAAACTAGCGATCTAAAAAGAGAAACTACCGAGTTTCTTGCCGTATCTTCTCTGTAGAGCTGCATTCCGAAACGGTGGTAGATGGTAAATAATCCATTTTAAATGGTAAATTTTATTTTATTGTTTGTCTTGTCAAACGAGCTCTAGTGAGTCAACTTGATGAAATGAGTTTTGATTAAGCCTATCGATGGATGGCGCGCACCTGGCTCCCCGCCAGCTCGATAGGTCAGACCGAATGTTTTATACGTGTGGACCTTTGTTTGTGCGCCTCATATAGATGTACACAGATCTGTCACAGATACCTGGGCTGTCGTACAGACAAACGGCTCTTGAGAAATTTATTAGCTCTTAGACTAACTAACATATCATTCGAGTCGAGTCGACGAGCCAAATTTTGCATCATCATTCCTTTTTGAGTTGCTGGTGGCAAAGCAAGGTCCAAGTCTACATGGTACAACAATTATTTTGCTGACACTGAAGGATTCGGAAATTCCGTGTGCAGTCACCACACCATACCCTCCTGAGAGTGTCGTAAGAGCTGACAAAAGGAAAACTTGTCACTAAACACTGTGCCCACCCGTCTTGCCGTAGTGTGGCATAGTGGGCTAAGTTCCCTCCATGAAATTGGAGGATTCCCGACTGAGTAGTGGCTGAAATTATCATGATGGGAATTTGTGGCTTATATTTATACCACTAGAGCTCTGCAGTGCCTGACAATGCGTGAGGCCTGAGTATAAGTTTGAGGTACTAGGTCTGGTTCATATTCTCATTCTCAAACTCTGTTGCTCGTCTACAACTACCGAGGAAACTTAGCTTGATTCCTTAAGGGAGTATTTCTTACATGTAGTCTTTGGGTATGCCCTTTATAATAACTATGGATAAGGTGGTTTCATTTAAATTCATCATCATTTCAGCGATAGGACGTCCACTGCTGGCAAGGATTTCCACAAAGGCTGGTTCTGAGCCGCCCGCACCCATCAATTTCCAACGACCTTAACTAGGTCATCTGCCCACCGTGTGGGAGGCCTACTAGCACCACGCTTTCCGGTAGGTCGCCACTCGAGGACTTTGCTGCCCCGTCGGGCGTCAGTCCTGGGAGCTTCGGAACTCCGGGGCGCGGTAATAATTAGCGCCCCAACCTACGCACTAAAACGACCGGCATTCCTCGAATGCCCACTTCAGGGTCCCGTGGTTCCTCGCCCCTGCATATAAAGATATATTAACTAAATAAGTTCCGTAGATCGGTATCGATAGGAATGCGATTGGCACCGCCTGCCGGCGAGTCACTCTGACGGATTGCGATCGACACTCGCTCGTCTGAGCTGTGACGAAGATAGGGCAGTGACAGATGAAGTGCACTCTCTCACCAGTGACTAGTTTTTAGTAGACTACACAAATAGCTCTACAGCATCAATAACTAAAATGTTCCTTGCAGACGCTATAGCGGCATACAGGATGGTACGCAAAATAAAGCCTACGGGTGTAACGACACAGATGATGACGGGGCACGGCGGGTTCTCCGAATACTTGAACAGGTTCAAGTGCAAGGAGAGCCCGTCGTGTATCTGCGACCCATCTGTGTCAGAAACGGTTCCACATTTGCTGCTGGACTGTCCGGTGAGTCTGAGGGAGAGGTTGGACTGTGAGTTGCAACTGGGAACAAAAATAGATAGGAATACTATTGCGGACATAATGGCAGATAAAAATATGCACATATTCTTAAAATATTCCAAAAAAGTTTTAGAGACGGCCATTAAAAGAAACAAGTGACATACTGGAAATGTATAATTGTATGTATACACCACAGTATGCCACTTCAATACATGAGAAAACACAATGCAATTAAGAAGACACATAATAATAGCAGTATACATATGTATTTATATAAATAAGCATATATACACATATTGTAAAATACATAATAAAATAGGATTAACAAAAGAAATTGTAACAAACAACGTGTTAATAATAAGAATAACTGTAATAAATAGTATATAACATTTAGTAGGAATTAGATTAAGAATAGATTAATTGTTAGCAAAAGAATGAAAATTGTAAAAAAAAAACAAAAAAAAAAATTAATAAGAAACAAACAAATAAATATGTGTCCCCCCCCTTTATTAAATCCTACGGGCAGGAAAGGAACAAAGAACTAAAGGAGTAATAAAAAGGACAAAGTAGGAAATAAAGAAATAAGGAATACATAGTATAAGAATAGGAATAGGAAAAATAGGCACTATGTAAAAGAGTAGCATGGGTTTAGAACCCCCGGAATGAATGAGGATGGATGAAAGAAAGATATAGTAAGTAGAAAGAAAGTACGAGAGGCATGATAGCGAGAACTTGTGGTAAAAATAGGCTCTGATCATAATCGGAGGTAGAGAGCATTTATAAAAAAAAAAAAAAAAAAACTAACTGTGGGCTGGGGTCTAAGATGGAGCAGGCAATTCATGGAACTGCCCTGTCCAGCACACACACGACGAAACACAGTAAAACTGCTTGGCGCCGAACTTAGATGTGAGGGTGGTAGCTAGCCGGGCGGACTATTACACCCTACCACCAAGCCTCGTTGGTCTAGTGGTTAGATGTGCCGCCTTTAGATCAACGGGTCCCGGGTTCGATTCCGGGGTCGGGCAAGTGTCTTTGTCTAACCCAGAGGCACTGGCTCGGAGTCTGGGTGTCATTTCTATCTATAATATGTATGTATTTACAAAAAAAATGTATATAAGTAGTTTATCATCCATCTCGTTACCATAACACAAGCATTAAGTTGCTTAGCTTGGGAAGAGATGGCGTTGTGTGAAATGTCCAAGGATATTTATTTATTTATTGACTTTTATAACCTGCTCTTTTCCTAGCGTCCGGTGGGGAAGTATAATATAATATTTTGCCCTGTTCCCACACAGGGAAAAACATTACTAGTTTAGTTAACCTAGAAGAGCCAGAAGTTAACTAAATTAGATGCCTTGCAACACGCGTCTCCATGACGTAATGTTGCGCACAAACACGTTATGTAAATGAGTTCCGTAATGCAGTCGCGAGTGGAATTCAATTGGCACCGCCCGCTGTAGACTCCGGCGCATCGCATTGTGGGCCAGTGCAGTCGGTCTGCGCGGTAATAACGACAGAAGAGGTCAGGGAATACTTGTCGACGAAGTTTAGTGGGATTTCGTACATAAGACTATTTTATTTATCACTAATTTAATAAAAAGAACCTCTTAGAATTTAGCGGAGAGTAGAGCCTATACTAGGGTACCCTGTATCTGGTCACCAGGTCTCCGATATTGCGGACTGAAGGGACAAAAATCTTCTATAATATTAAAATGAATCGCAAAATGTGTGTGGCATAACTCAACAACGCCTGGACCAATTCTTTTTTTTAAATGTTCGGCGAGAAAATTTCGAATAATTGCAGGAATACCCTAAAAACAGCCTTTTCAAAAAACATCGTAAAGCACTACAATGAAAATAAAACTGATTTTTGTTAATAATTATGATTCAAATGCTTAACAATAAAGCGATTACTTACTTTTTAATGCTTATCTATTATGTTTTATTTAATTAGGTTTATCTCTATCACCAGGGTAACAGTTCTGCACAGGAGACATTTTTTGCCCCGTTTATAAAATAGGTTGGAACAAAAAACTGCCACATTACAAATTTTTTTGACAGGACGAAGTCTGTTGGGGCCGCTAGTATTCAAATAAATGTGTGCGTGTGTATGTGTGTGTGAAACCATCAACAACACAGAATTATTAGTCCATAGATTTGGAAAGCCAACAAACACTCCCACACTGGATACCCAACAGGTGTGGGAGAATTGTCGCAGGGATCTTTGTCGTGGGGATATTTACTAACATGTAAATGATCGAATCGTTGTATTTGGAAATGTACCTAGTTACAAACATTGTGTTTCAATGCATTAGCCTACTGGCCCGACCTAATTCGTGTGCAATAGCAAACTCGTAGAATTGTGAAAATATGCAGCTCACATTCGCATACTATTGCGAAACTTAAAACGTTCACATTCTTGTAATGATCCTTAAAAGTTGGAAAACGCGGATTTTTATTTTCAAAGTGAAACAATAACAATAAAAAAACCATACCTTTATTATTATTAGTGTAAAACTAGCTAGTAAACGCGATTTCCGCTACTTGGTATTTAACAATGTCTCAGTCACAATGGGCTCCTGAAAAGAAAGGGGGGGGGGTATATAAAAGTAGGCTAAGTAACTAGATAATTAATGATACATACAGTTTTAAGTGGTCTGGCGGCTCTGAGAGTTTTTTATAAGGCCTACGCAAATGTTCGAGTTGTTTGGCTCCCTAGATTAGGGTCGAGCTACACAATGACTGATGCATGCGTGCCGTCAGATGTGACTGTTCTACTCAAAGCCACTATGGTTCTTTCTTCAAAAGGCCATTTCAGATATTGCCTTGCACTGTGTAACACACATTTGCTTTTAAATACTGCCTGGGCATTAAAAGAGACCATGATTCTCTGAGTTTGTTTCGGCATTTATTCTCAGAGGTCGTCAGTTAGGAAATGCCGGAGCCATCTAGTTAAAAAATATATATGTAAAAACATTGACTTGTAAAAGTGTCCTTAAAAGATCTATTTACAGAAATAAACATAAAAAAAAACTTTATGTAGTATTCTTTTATGATCAATAAAAGTAAAGTCCTTTAACCGTTACATTGTCTGCAATTTTGCGTTCTTGCGACACCCTCATGGTGGATTAGTAATATTGTGTATTCCAAATCCATTATTACATATAAAGTAGCAGAACAAGCTATGCGTTTTTAAATTTAAATAAATTTTAATATAGCGCCATTTTTTGAATACTTACTCAATCCAGTCAACAGATATCGCCATCGACGATTCTAACAATCGTTTGGAGCTAACAGATAATTGTGACAGTCAAATATTAGTTATTTAAGCTATCCGATATTTTAAGTTGGATCAGAGTGCACAGGGTGTGCAAATTTCATTAAAATCGGTTTTAGTAGTTTAGGAGTCCATCGCGTTAGGTAGGTATATTAAGATTACACATACATACGAAGGCTGTCGTTTCAATACTTTGAAATTCAAGGACGCAGGTGTACCTGAAACAAATATAGAAGTTTAAATTGATGTTTGACATTCCTACGTTGCAAAGCTTTTAATGTAATTATAAAATATATAAATATAAAATATAAATATCCTTGGACATTTCACACAACGCCATCTCGTTCAAGCTAAGCAACTTAATGCTTGTGTTATGGTAACGAGATGGATGATAAACTACTTATATACATAGAAATGACACCCAGACTCCGAGCCAGTGCCTCTGGTTTAGACAAAGACACTTGCCCGACCCCGGAATCGAACCCGGGACCCGTTGATCCAAAGGCGGCATTTATTGTTACCTACTGTGTAGTCACTTAAGCTAATTAGCTAGCTATCTAGCTTAGCTGTTTTGATGTTAGTTAATAAACGATGTTTGACCGTATGGTGGCGGATTTAGAATACACAATGTCACCACCCAATTCTTTCCTGAGGGTAACCTAAGAGCCGAGTGGTCGTAGCTGAGTCGGGCCTTCTCCAGTTACATAAGGACGGTAATTAGCCTACTGTGCCGCGCTGGCCAAAACCGGTTAGCACAGGGTTTCATATCATGTTTTTCTTCTCTTTCGGGCTCTTACGACACCATCAGTATGGAATAGGGTGGTGGCACTATGTATTCTAAATCCATCGCCACACATGCAATGATTATGATAAAACATTAATTGTCGATTATGATAAACGATAAACGACGAACGAACGTCTTCATCAAATTAAAAACAAACAAAACTAGACTAGCTATTGACTCATTTTGCGGTTATATCTCTCATTAGGAATTTTAAGGCCGGTCTTTAACGATTTCATTGCAATGTTTATTGTATTTCAATGTCACTTTGCAGTCCCTATTAGCATTAATTTAGAGCCAATCTCCTAAAGACTCAACGTAAATTACTTCGATAAGAACATTAAGAGGCCTTCACGGCGCATCTAAAAACGTATTAATACTCATAAACATCGTCTACATCGATTTTATCGGCCTATAGCATAAAAAATAACCTTGAATGTACGAAATTCTTAAAAAAAAACCAGAAAGTATTGCCATAGCCAACGCCCGATTGTTATTACCCCCAATTTGAGCACACCAGAGTCGTGAACGGTTTTATGTGCCAAAAAGTAGAAAACAATAAGTCTCTTAGGGCATCGGGTAAAAACGTGTGGTCCTAACAAAGCTCGTATGCGAGGTCAAATTGACGCGACCAATGAATAACAGGCCAAGTAAAAAGCGGAGACAGGACTCTGACTAAGATATTGATGGTAACACTTTTATTTTTAATCTGTGAGTTGAATGCTTTTGACCCTAGGTGTGTGTGATGGAGAGTAACGCTGGGGTCTAAGATGGAGCAGGCAATTCAAGGCACTGCTTGGAGCCGGACTTAGATGTGAGGGTTGTAGCCAGCCGGGCGGACCATTAGATCCTACCACCAAGCGTGCTGGGTTTTGTTAACTTTCACAACACGCATTATTTCCCAGCGTGCCGTGGGGAAGTTTTATATTCTGCCCCGTTCCCATATGGGGAAGAAAACACTTGGAATTATTGAAGAAATTAAGAGAAGAAACGAGACAGTGGCAGGTTTTAAACAGTGTATCTAGAAATAAATAGCAGTGGATCTGGAATGTCGATACATCTTCGAACGTTATGGGGAGATGGTAGAACGTCGTGGACCAAGTCATTCATCATAAGAATTTATAATTTCCCAAAGAATAAACGAAACCTTATGGTACTGCCCAAAGCGACCAAAATAATTGGACCCTAAATCAATTTTTATAAAACACCTCTTGTATCGACAAAGAATTTTTAAATTAACAACACGGCGGAAAGTTCGTGACTTGGACCGAGACTTGAAATTTTTACGAGTTACGAGAGCGGGTCGCCATTTAGGGAACAATGTAGTATTAAAGAAAAATCATTATCGTGAATATTTGCGGTCAGACGCTTCCAAACAATGAGGTTTTTGGTCGTATGGAGCACTGTTGAAACTCTCTTAAGTTTGTTTACAACTGTTCAGAGAACTCGCGAAGTCATAATAAAAGCCGGTTAGTGCACTAAACTTGGTTCTACTTCTATTGTTGCTACTGACTAATTATGTCTCACTTAAGCTTTTAAGCAAACAAAACAGTCTAGTAATCATAAAGCTAGCGTAGCTTAGCCTGAGCACTTTCAAAGCATTTTGAACGTGTGGTAAGGTCTGAGCTAGGATTATGTTGAAATATCCGTTTTACTGCGAGAAGATGAAATCAGCCTTTGGTTTTAAACTCAAACTCAAAGTCTTTTATTTGTGGTCATAGGTAAACAAAGATGGTGATTAATGTTATTTTAAGTATCACTATGTCCTGCTAGTAAAGCGTACAAATATTATTATTCTACATAAAACCATTTAACTTAAATTATAATTATTTAAATCTATTCTCTAATATTGTGGAAATCCTTGGGGGAGGCCTATGTCCAGCAGTGGACGTCTTTTGGCTGAAATGATGATGATGATGATGATGATTCTCTAATATTATCATCTAAATATTCTGATATATTGTAGTAAGTCTTGTCTAATAGGAATAATTGCAATTTTTTCTTAAAATCTTGTACATTATGAATCTTTAAAAATTTTTTAGGTAGTTTATTATATATCCTTGATGACGTACTAAAAAAGTCATTAGAGTATCGTCTATTCGCAAAAGGACTAGCATTAAGTCACCGAAACATCACCGTTTACTACTGATTACTACTATTAACCCATACATGACCTGCTGCTAAGTCGGGCCTCCTCTAATCACGTGAATGGTTATTAGCCTACTGTGCCACTCTGGCCAGACGGGTTGGCACAGGGCTTCATATCTAGATTTCCTTCTCTTGCGGCTAGGTTGTCGGCCTTGTCATGTCCTATTGTCGACTCTTACGACACCTCCTAGATGAAATGGGGTTGCGACACTATACATTCTAAATCGTCAATGTATAGTTAATTGAATGCATTTGTAATTGACCTTTGATGTGTATCACAAATGGTTTTAAATCTCTTAAATGTATGACACAAGTATTTTCGACGTCACGATCGATTGATTGTCACAAAAAAAATGTTATCCATACTAATATTATAAATAGGAAACATTTGTATGTAAGTATGTTTGTAACGAATTGACTCAAAAGGTACTGGACCGATTTCCGATTAACAATTCTTTCATTATCACTGATTAATATAAGCTATTTTAATTGCAAGAAAACATGAAAAAACAAATGTGACGGGCCGTTGGTTTTCAATAATATAGTGTATGTAACAACTAATGAAACCCATGTCTTAACCAAACTCACGTGTAAGACAGCCAAAGAGAAACAAAGAAGAAATAAAAGAATAACACAAAATGGGTATGCGATAACCGTCGACGTGGACCGAGTGCCGCGGCCAAAAAACATAAAAGGCGAATTTTCGGCCTAACGACTCTCGAGACGAAAAAAGCTGAACAATGCTAAACTGTGACGACGACAGAATCAAAATGTGAGGGGCACCTACGCGAATAACTTTGCAATGGTACAACAGAAATTCTTCTGGGAAACGAGGCTTGACATAATTATGTGGTAGTCTATGAAAATAGTTGCTCCGTGTGGTGACGGATTTAGAATACACAGTGTCACCACGCTATTCCATGCTGAGGGTATCGTATGAGCTGACAAGGCCGATAACCCAGTCGTAACCACCGTGCCACGCCAAGATAAACCTGTGCCAATCCATCATGGCATGGCAAAGTAGGCTAGTTACCCTCCATGTATCTGGAGGAGGCCCGACTTTGCAAAGGGTCGTATATCGGCTGAGTAGGTGTAAAAAATGTGTGAAGGCAAAATATTTTTATACAAACTCTCTAACAAAAACTGTATTGTTATATTGTTATATACACGTGACTAATATCACCAACCCATACTACCATGAGCGTATCGTAAGAGACGACTAAAGGAATGCAAGAGAAGAAAAAGGGAAGAAGGAAATATTTAAGTATGCTGTAAAATGTGAAATTAAGGGAACAAACTCATCGGTCAGGAAGCCAACTTATGAGATTTTGGACGACTTATTTGTTGGTTCCGAGTTATATGTACAAAAAAATAAACTTAACTTGATACCTAAATCGATATACTTACTTCTATTGTTTTTTTTTAATACTTGTTTTAACAAATAACTTACCCTGCAAACGCTGTTATGCCATGTAAAAACAAAGTAACCTACGAACTTGTAATTGTAAAGGTGTAATTGCTTGAAAGAAATAAATAAAATAAAATAAAAAAACTACTCCCAGATCCACCTTATCACATATCACGAAAACTGTATAAATGACGATGTATAATAGAAATTTTCGAGGGATTCGATTCGACAAACACCGATTTTATATGTGTGTATAACAACGATGGAGCCAGTGAGGTTACAAATAAATTAAACGGTGATGTAAGTGGAAAAGTTGTTGCTCGGTGTAACGAAGTTAGCTCGGATACTGAAGTGAAAGAGCCGTGAAACGGGCCCAGGGTCATTGGAGCCAAGTGGCTTAGAACTGCTGAAGAGATTGCACTTATCTAGGCACCGTACCCGGGAAAATATCTCTAGCTATTAGGAAAATTAGATTGTTAAACTTGAATTTGTTGTTGGGTGAAATTGTTCCTAGCGCAATACGTTTTTTTGTTGAGAAGACGTTTGCTCGATACACGTATATCGTGTATCTACTAAGTACGTAAGAAAAATATCTACTATTACTCCAGTCCATACATGACCCACTGATGAGTCGGACCTCCTCCAATTATGGAAGGCAAGTAGCCTACTGTACCGCGCTGGCTAGACGGGTTGGCGCAGGCTTTCGTATCAAGTGTTCCTTCTCTTCCGGGGAGGTTTTCGGCCTTGTCCTCTCCTACTGTCGGTTCTTAAGACACCCTCAGGATGGTGATGAGGTGGTGACACAATTAATTCTAAATCCTCGACCTTTTTTCCGAATCTCAATGGGATCCGAGCAGGTTTAACCTGATTTGGCTAACTACCAACAGCCCCCCGCGGCCTAAAGTGGGGCCACTGGTATTGATATGGTTAGAACAGCTATCACTTTTCACGCTACTGACTACGTGTAATGACTGCCATAGATGGCAGAATAGCAGCCGGGATTTACGGATTTACGTGCCCTCCTAAGCACAGATGAGGCAGATATTAAACACAAATGATGAACAGAATGGGAACCCATCGAATATCCAGCAGAGCAGGTCTTCCTAATCATCCACTTTCACGCCATTCACACCTTTCATACACAATTCCTCATTCTTTTAATGCATCCATCACTTTTGATCTGCCACAACCATAGCGGCCACCCAGGTTCATGCTGAAAATAACATGCATGTTCGGAATGCAGCTCTACAGAGAGGAGCCGGCAAGAAAGCCGATAGTTGTTTTGTTTAAAAAAAAAGGTGTATATACAAGTTTAAACAATACTATATCCCAAACCCATTAATCAAGCTTTAATATTGTATCTAACTGTCGGGCGTTCCCGAAATAACAACTGTCTAGCGGCTAAAAATAACAGAAAAATGCCACGTCCATTTTTATTTATCTTAACACTCCAAAATCGGAATCTTCTTAATTACATAAAATCTATCTGCACGTACTATACTGGCCGAACATTTAATTACGGGTATTTATCTGCCGCTTAATCACAGTGATGGAACTGCAATTTTCTGTTCAGGTAATAAGTATGTATAAGTAGTCCCACAGAATATGGAAAACGTAAATCGTAAACGTAAAAAAAAGAGTGCTCTTTTAATTTTATGAGGCATTTTAACGAATTTAGGAAATTACACAACCTGTCTCTGTATTACAAAAATCTTTTGTTAAATATTAAAATGTTATAATTCTGTTCATTAATTCATAGACAGAACTTTTAATTAAAGCGGTCCCAGTGAACCAATTACAGTCGTCGCTTCATTGAACCTTTGTATTGTAGTTAAAAGTTCGGTTCTTAAATAAGTTACAAATTTCAATCAAAACTTCATACCCAATCAATCTTTCGTTGAACATTTTGATACATAAATAATGTAATAAATTGCTTTCATTAAAAGTGATGAAACCAAACAAGTTAACTTGAAACCAACGATCCTCATTTTGCTACCGCGCCATTTTTTGTATCCGCCATTTTGTGAACGCGTTTGACAAAAACATGGCCGTCGCTGCGAAGAAATTTGCGGTCTGTCTGCGCTCGGAGACATGAGAGGAAAAAATAAAAACGCCATATCGGCTGACCCTTATCGAAAAGGGTGTCTGTTTGCGGTGACATTGGGTCGTGGTAGTTTTTTTGGTGAAATGTGTGACTGGTTTCGAAGTAAAAGGAAATATAATAACATATTGCTTTAGCGGGAAATTGTTTTTACATGGCTCGCCACATTTAATATGTGTTTTAAGTCTAATGCGAGTTTTAATGTCGGCCATCGTACTAGTGAATTTTTATGACTGTTTCGTGCCATTGTTTTTCATTTTGAAGCAGTTTCGTACAGCGATAGGGCTTTTAAATGGGAACATGTAATTTCATTTGACTCCGTTTGCACGAATACTGACATGCTTTCAGCGCTTTGGTGGTATTCGAATTGTTAAAGGCAAGGAACCTTGTGCCAATACTTTATGTAATTGGCGGGGACTTGAATTAACAGTGAGTCGAAAATAGGTTGATTAATCCCACCAGCTCCAAGGCTTTTTCGTCATTCATTGCGTTAAGGTGTGGCGTGCTTCTCTCATCTTGCTCTCACTATGCTGTTTAGTGTTTTTTGTAAAAAAATACCAATGATTTGATAAAAAAGCAACTACAGAGTTTCTTGCCGGCTCTTCTCTGTAGAGCAGCATTCCGAGCCGGTGGTAGTTTCAGCATGAATGTGGGTGGACGCAAGGGTTGTTGGAGATCAAAAGACATGGATGGATTGTAAGAATGAGGAATTGTGTATGAAAGGTGTGACTGTAGATATGACGACTGATTGGTGTGTTTGGACACTACCACCTAGCGTCGTAACATGATAATGGTAATTAGTCCAAGGGTCGTAAGATGATAATGGTAATTTTAAATATGACGATTTATAAGAGTTTTGTAATACAACCTACGTAAATAAAGTTATTTTTCAGATTGAGTTTGTCCTCAGTCAATTTTATAACCTGTACCGCGGAGGCAGTTTACAAACATATAATTCACGAACATAAATGCCACACAGACCCAGAGCAAGTGCCTCTGGTTTACGCAAAGACACCTGCACGAACCGGAATCGAACCCGGGAAGCATGACCCTAACACCTATAATTGCCACCAACACGGCAATTTTAAGTGAGGTTATTGTGCCCAATCTCTAGAGAACCTAGTAGAAGTCACTAAATAGTAATGGTTAGGTTAGAATGCGGCCTAGGTTCCTTGACAGTGGACTGTCTTGGTCTATACAGCACCAGTAATAACACTTATGATGATGAATACCCCAGACAAATGTATAAGAAGAGATTTTCGATCGTGAAAGCCGAGGCAATTGCAGTAATCAGTTACTCGTATTTGAAGCTAAATTGAACGATCAAAGGCAATTGGAAATCACGTGAGCTCAAACCAATATTGCATACATTTGGAACGCAGATTGTCTTAAGCGAAGCTCAGATAAAGGTCTTATTACTTTAGAACTGGAACAGCCACACTAAACGTGAGTCGGTTTTAAAAATTGACCCATAAACATCTTCGCCACGAGCGTCATATTCTGCAAGCTTTGCAAAATTGTGCATAGAATGTAGACTTAACTTCCTTTGGTTCTTGCAACTGAAGAAGTAGAAAAAAATATTTTAATACTAAAAGGTGTTATCTATCTTCTATGTCTTCTTCGTAAATACAAAAATGAATTATTGTTCGTTAGTATCGCTGAAACTCCAGAATGGTTGGAGCGATTTGGCTAATTTTGGTCGTGAAATATTCGTGTGAGTCCAGGGACGGTTTAAAAGGTGAAAAGATATCATTCAGGTATTTTATTTATTGATTCTGAGGCGGTACGAAGTTCGCCGGGTCAGCTAGTAATATATAAATAATAATAAATATCCTTGGACATTTCACACAACGTCATCTCGTCCCAAGCTAAGCAACTTAATGCTTGTGTTATGGTAACGAGATGGACGATAAACTACTTATATACATATTTTTTTTGTAAATACATACCTACATATTGTAGATAGAAAACACCCAGACCCGGAACAAATACTTGTAGGTCGTACAAATATTTCTTTCGTGCGGGGAATCGAAGCCGCTACATGCTGTGCAGCAGTCGATCGCTCAACCACTGCGCCAACCGTGTCGTCAAAACGGATGAGCAGTTTCTTAAGTATCTAACACACCCTTCAAACAAATCAATCTAGTTATATAACGGGTCATGCTTTTAGTAGCTAAGCTGCCACAGCAAGACACAGGTATGGTAGCTAACTTATATCACTTTGTTTATCCAGAATCAATGAAATACAACTACTGCACACAAGAAATTAATATTCATAAACTACACGCCCCGATCAACAGATGAGTGGACTTCAAAATCGGAGTAAAACCGATCAGCCGACATAGTGGCCATAAATTCCCAGTCTCCCCTACACTGGACTACTTACATTTCAATATGAAAGGGCACCGGAAATTGGTTTCCAAGCACACGACTCCCGTCAATGCTTCCCGTGATTTGTATCGATACAGCCATTGATGTATGAAACGTGTAGATACAATGCACTGTGTGTGGCAAACAAGAAGGTTGCCATTGCACCCAAACCACACACACACACACAGGTTGCCTAGCTGTGTGGTGTATAATGGTGATTTTTTAAATGTTTCATCATCATCATCATCATCATTTCAGCCAAAAGACGTCCACTGCTGGACATAGGCCTCCCCCAAGGATCTCCACAAAGGCCGGTCCTGGGCCGCCCGCATCCACGGCTTAACCAGGTCGTCGGACCACCGTGTGGGAGGCCTACCAGCACTGCGCCTTCCGGAACGCGGTCGCCACTCGAGGACTTTTCTGCCCCATCGGGCGTCGGTCCTGCGAGCTATGTGCCCTGCCCACTGCCACTTAAGTTTGGCAATCCGGTGGGCTATGTCGGTGACCCTGGTTTGCCTGCGTATCTCCTCATTTCTGATTCGATCTCGCAGGGAAACTCCGAGCATAGCCCTCTCCATTGCCCTTGGGGTGACTTTGAGCCTTCTGAAAGTGAGCCTTTAAATGTTTATCTAACTCTAAATACAAGTTTAACTTAGTTTGGGTCCCACTGGTAATAATTATTTGTAAATCTTATTGACAATAAACTATTACTATTACTGACCCAGCAAACGTTATTTTGCTTTATATATAGCGCTATTAAAAATAAAGGTTGATCGTAGAGGGTTGAAAATTAAGGATTGTGTGTATTTTTATAAGCTGTATCATAAAAAAATAAAAACAAAACATTCAGTTTAGTTTTTTTGGTATGGCCCCCCTTAACATTTAGGGGGACGAAAAATAGTTGTTGTCCGATTCGCAAACCTAACCGATATGCACACAAAATTTCATGAAAATCGGTCGAGCTATTTTGGAGGAGTTCAATAACACCGTGACACGAGAATTTTATATATTAGAAGATAATAAAGTATAGTGGTTTTTGCATAAAATCTGTTGCCAACTAGCTCCTTTCAGTGTAACCACACAATAACGCAAATAAATAAAATTGAACTGCCTTCTTTGTCCTGGACTGTCAAATTGCAATGATAGGAAGACATTAGTTTTTGTTTGGTTAATTTTTATTTTAGACTGCACTTTTTTAACGCAGTCTTCTATTAGACATTCACCATGAAGATTTGATTTTTAAGTGTGTGCGTGTGCAACGCAGGCTAGTGTGCTGTGTTGATTTAATTATTAATTTATTTAATAGTAACTTCTTCATATACTTTCCTTTAAGAGATTCACATAGATTATTCTGCAGATTTTGGGTAAAAAGTGATACAAACTTTACGTGTCTCACGTACTAGTAGATAACATACAATGAATCTATATTATTCAATGCATCAACGTACACCTTTATGATATCGCGTGATATAAATGACAGTGACACAATACACCTTATGCAAATAGCAATAAGGATCCACATTACGGCAACAATAGCTTATATCACGGTAGAACCAAATTGCAGGATGGGTTTGGCCAACGTGGATGTGTAATGACTGATATTGGTCTGAATGTTTTATTGAAATCCCATGGTGTATGTAATACGAGGAAATGATGCTCCGATGAAATGGATCCCGATCTTATTTTAGTTTTGATTTATTTTGAAATTACTGCGGATGTACGCGGCACGATCCCTTCGGTAGTCATATATGTTTTGTTACAGAAGTAATAGGCTTCATCATCATCATCATCAGCCCACATTAGTCCACTGCTGGACATAGGCTTCCCCTAAAGAACGCCATAGCGCCCTGTCTTCAGTTTGAAGCATCCAGTTGCTGCCCGCAACCTTTCGCAGATCGTCGCTCCATCTAGCAGAGGAGTCGGTTTCGTTGATTATCCTCTTGTCAGCCCCCACTTGATTCACGCAATGGCATGGAGGGAATTGTTAGTCTAGGGGTTGGATGTCCCGCCTTCGGATCATGCCACCTTTGAGCATGGACAAAAACCGACAACGCTCGGCTCGGGCCGAGGCACGCTCGGGCGAGGCACGTCCTGACATACCGAGGCTTTGCCTCTCGCGGCTGCCACGCGAGGCTGCGTCCCTAAGTCAGTACGCGGCTATTTGCGAGCGATGTCCGTTCGTCCTCCAAAGCGCACTTTGTGGGACTATTGGTAATCATTGCTACTCTGGTAAACAATGCTAATCAGCCCACACATGACCCACTGCCGCGTCAGGTCTCCTCTAAGTACATGGAGAGTAATTAGCCTACTGCGCCACGTTGGCCAGACGGGTTGGCGTAAAGTTTCGTATCAAGATTTCCTTTTCATTTCCATTTGTCGCTCTTACGACATCCTTAGGGTTGAATGGGGTGGTGACGCTATCACTTCATCATCACTACATATTATAAAACAAAGTCGCTGTCGTCGGTCCGTCCCTATGTATGCTTAAATTTTGGATTTTGAAGCGGTTTTCTTTAATAGATAGAGTGATTCAAGAGGAAGGTTTATATGTTTAATACATACAGCATATTGTAGAGAAACACTGATAAAATTAGAGGTTCATCATTGCACCCGTGCGAAGCCGGGGCGGGTCGCTAGTCTATTACAAATCACGACGCGGACTATTGATTGTATATTACAATACATTATGTTTATTTGCGCTAGAATATAAAATCAAAATACTTTTTAACAAAACATGTAAACCGATATCAAAGTAGGCACTGAAAAGCGAGCGCCACACGGTGGAGGAGTGTGCCGCCTGGGTGTCCGAGAGGCGAGCCCTGGCGGCACGGGTCGGAGGAGACCTCTCGCTGCCGAGCCTTCTCGGACGGATGCTCGACAGCGAGGAGGGGTGGGAAGCAATGGCCTCCTTCTGCGAGGACGTCATGTCGCAGAAGGAGGCGGCGGAGCGGGTCAGGGAGGAGGACGTCCTGGCCGACCCGCGCCGCAGACGGAGGCCGGGGAGGAGGAGGCGACTGTACGCCCACCTCCTTCCCCCGCCATAGAGGCCGGTGGTGGGTCGGGGGACCCGCCATTGACGAAAGCCTCGATGACTGAGGGCGTCCCAGTGTACCGGGACGCCCTCTCCGATAGTCGCCTGCCCGCGTAGCGGGCACCTCGTCGGGGCGTCAACGTGGACTGCGCTTACGCCAACCGTTGGCGCCCCAAGCGTGCCGTGTGAGGGTATACCGCTGGGGTTTTAGTGGGTATACGGGTTCTGTCCCGGGAATCCCACATAATGACCGACCTCTCCCCCGGGGGGTGGTGGTATGCGTAAAGCATTGCCCCAGCGAAACTAAAAAAAAGGCACTGAAGAGCGAAAAATAGAGATATAGCGAAATAATAGTTGTTCTATTTGAAGTCGATCCCTTAGGTATTAATAATAATAAATAATAATAATAAATATCCTTGGACATTTCACACAACGCCATCTCGTCCCAAGTTAAGCAACTGAATGCTTGTGTTATGGTAACGAGATGGATGATAAACTACTTATATACATATTTTTTTTGTAAATACATACATATTATAGATAGAAAACACCCAGACTCCGAGCCAGTGCCTCTGGTTTAGACAAAGACACTTGCCCGATCCCGGAATCGAACCCGGGACCCGTTGATCCAAAGGCGGCACATATAACCACTAGACCAACGAGGCAGTCAATTACATTCTATTTAATGACGTCGGTGTCCATTTAAGTCAATTTGTACAGGACTTCAATAACAAAATCTTCGAAATAATACAAAATGTATCTTCTTACAAATCTTTGTTGAAAACTTATTTCAAGTTGTCTGCCAAACTGTTGAGCCGAATTCGATCAAATTTATACGCGATCAATCTAGATTATTTAACACACTAATCCTGTATAATTATCCCCATTTCACATTTTCGTTTATTTTAACCCCTAATAAATCAAGCCACAGACAGACAGCCAGAAACACAGACAGAAACCACTTACATAAAAAGCAAATTGTTCGAAATGTACATGCAGTTATCGTATCTAATCATTGGTTACAGCCATTTATTAATAAATATGAATAAGGCGTGCAAATGAAACGATAATAATAACTCAGACTTAATGATCTCATCCCAATAAATATTGGCGCAAGTATGAGGCACCGACGAAATAATTTCAGCCATTATTTGGCCTATAAATAATGTTTACAGGTTCAGTTCAATTAATATTGCGAAGCGCGGGAACAAAATATAATTCAGTCTATTTATTAGCTATAAAATGTTATACAAAGTGCCAAAAAAGTGCATCACAATGTCAGCGTATAAATGACCCACCACTGACTCGGGCCTCCTCCAAATTCATGGAGGGAAATTAGACTACTATGCCACGCTGGGCAAACAGGTTTAAAATATATTAAAAAACAATAGACTACCTGTAGAGGTATATCAATTTAGGTGTCAATTTTAGTTTATTTTAGTATTTCCAGTTCTACAGCAAATTAAAAGTTTTCCTTCTTTTGCTGTCAGATGGTCTGCCTCTTGCGTTCTTTGGGTTATCTCTTACGACACCCTGAGGATGGTGTGGGTTGGTGACGTCGTGTATTCTCCACAAGAGCATACAAAAGGGCAAACTTACATAACATTATAATTTTCATTATAGTTTAGTGTTTTTGGTTCATAATATATTTTAATGTTATTTATTCATGTTATGTTCAATAAACGCAATATAGAATTATCAAGAGCGACTAAGCAGAGAAGAACACAAGAACTATTGTAGAAAGCATATTTAGTAATATCAGCTGACTATCTAGCGTGATTATTATCCTTCACTAGGATAATAATCAGGATAGATAGTCGGCTGATTTCCCGGGGATCAATCATTATGTATAATACTGGTACAAATCGATAATTTAATAATTATAACACATTTAAACAAAAATATAAACCTATCTTTTTTGTTAAGTTCTATGTCGTCTTGAATGGGTTAATAATCATCCTGTGTATAGTTTGAAAACAGGAACACGACTTTTGGGTATAGGGGTTGCAATCGCGGCTCTTGGACACAGGTGCGCGGTTCGATACCAGGGTCGGCTGCGTATCTTTGTATGTGCACGAGATACTTGACCTGGGTTTGGTGTTAATTATATTTTGTATTTATTTATGAATTATATATTTGAAAAGAACTTTTCCTTTTCTTACAGCTATCGACCTCGTCATTTCATTCTGTCGACTCTTACGACACCCTCGGGATGAAATGGGATGGTGACACCATTTATTCTTAATCCGTCACCACACGGACAATTTCACAACACGCGTTACCCTTATTTACAGGATACTTATTTGCAATCGATAAACGAGCAGATGTAAGGAGTGCAAACACTAAACCATTTATTCAACTCATTCCACTGCCATTCACGTATGTAGACACTAATTAAACACGGCTACACGCGAATTAGACGTCTGAACCGATCAGCGATTATCGATACACAATCGTTTGGCAAATCATCGTTTTGTTTCACCATTCGATTCTCACGGTGCTGTTAAGGGTCTGCCTTGAAAGTATTTCGGTTTGAATTTGGAAAAGAATTAGAATTATATATTAAGTAGACGTTTATCTGTAATATATTTAAATTATAATATAAAAATAGGAACATAAAAAGTCATTAGTTACTGAAAAGGCTAATAATGAAATCTGGCTGTCATTTAATTTTTGTTTACAAAATACAAAACAGTATACAAAAGTTACCTAGTACAAAAAATCTTAATTGATATTAATTTTCCTAATAATTAATTGATATATTACATTAGACTCATCTAGAAAGACATAAAAGGAAGAAATGAAGTTGTTCAAATTAAATATGTTATCAATAAAATGCTTTAAATTATCAATTAAAACTATTTAGCCAAGCTCAAATATTTTAACCTTTTGACCGATACATAGTGAAATTCAATGTCTTAGTAATTTAAATAGTAAAGAGGAGTATTTTTGGTTTTGATAAAAATATCAAGAATATCAATGTTATATAACATCAAGTTTTAAGATAGACCCTTAACTAGTTAATACAAAAGGAGTTGTGTGTCGAATTGTAGTCGGTTAGATATCATTATTCTAATTGGATATGTAAATTTAGGGAAACTTTAAGTGTGTTGTATATTTTGATACTGGGAGTTATTTTCATGACTTACCAGATATCGTTCACGCTTTTATAAAAAATATTATCATTCTATGATGATCTGACTTTTGAGGTAAATTACTTTTATCATCCAAACAGGTTACGTTGATATCCGTATTTCCGTCAGTAAACAAGTTTTAAGTTTCAAAGTGATATCTTTACTACCCGCTATTTGTTGACCCTGACTCTAAATTGGATTAATTAATCTTTTCTATCTGTCGCTGCCTAAATTTGATCGCATAACATATTGTAGCCTGAGCTGGAATAAATTGTTGTTTAGTCACTTTGAAATTCATTAATTTGTATTATACATACTGTTATTTTAACTTCTACAATTCTAGGGTATATTTATTTATTTGTTTGGATTCCCAACAGAAAGTGTACAAGGATTACAAGTATGAACATAAAATTATTGACTAAAACTAGTACCTTCCCAATTACAGGGAACCACAGCATTCATTAACATTTAAAAAACTTAATATTATCACTACATAGTATAAAACAAAGTCGCATTCTTCTGTCCGTCCCTATGTATGCATAAATCTTTAAAACTACGCAACGGATTTTTAAGCGGTTTTTTAATAGATAGAGCGATTCAAGGGGAAGGTTTATATGTATAACCCACCCCCGCTTTGCACGCGCGAAGCCGGGGCGGGCCACTAGTTTATTATAAATTGAAACTATTAAAACTAAGAGTACCTATTAATTATTACTTTAATTAAATTACATTACTTATTAAAGAAGACAATAAAAGACTTACAATTATAACTAAAATAAAAAATTTAAGATGGAATAGTAGGTACAATAAGTGCGTAGTCGTTTGCTATCAGCCACTGTCAAGTTTTTTGGTTTCATTATGTAAGGATTTAAACTTTTCAAGGTTATTATGAAATACTTTATATATAATACTAGCTGACCCGGCGAACTTTGTTCCGCATTATATATATTTAAAACAAAAAGAAAGTTGGACATAGGATACCTGAGATTTGTATCCCGTCCGTATAAAACCTACTTTAAGAAAACGCAACTGACAGCGAAACGTTATGATGTCTATAGTTTAATATGGTCGAAAATTTGACAATTATAAATTTTGAATTCGACTTGTTTATATTGTTGTAATTCACATAATATCTTTATAACTTGTAGCCTATGTGTTATTCTGATGTATGAGCTATATTATTGTAAAGTTTCATTAAAATCCATTCAGTAGTTTTTACGTGAAAGAGTAACAAACATCCATCCATCCATCCATACTTACAAACTTTCACGTTTATAATATTAGTAAGATTTACCGCGCACAACCTCTGTGTGGAATCAATTACCAGCGGAGGTATTCCCGAACCGGTACGACATGGCACCCTTCAAGAAACGAGTCTATTCCTTTCTTAAAGGCCGGCAACGCACTTGCAACCCCTCTGGTGTTGTGGGTGTCCATGGGCGGCGGTGATCACTTACCATCAGGTGACCCGCTTGCTCGTTTGCCTCCCTCTTTCATAAAATATATATATATATCAACATCCCCTGAAACATTGCAAATCCTATTGTAATGTTGAGACATTCTTGCAATAGGGGCAGGTTTACCCAAGTTTGAACGAGTATCAAAAAATCAACTGGCATATATTTTTACTAGCGGGCTAAATCATGTTTATGTTATGTGACGTCACATTTCCTTTACATATGAATGATTGGTTTCATCATTTCAGCCTACAAACGACCCACTACCGGTTCGGGACTCCTCCATTTTAATGGAGGGAAGTCAGCCTACTGTGTCACGCTGGCAAGTCGTGTTGGCACAGTGTATGTATCAACTCTTGCGGCTATTGTTCTTCCTTTGGTATGG
This sequence comes from Clostera curtula, assembly GCA_905475355.2. Lineage (NCBI taxonomy): Eukaryota > Metazoa > Arthropoda > Insecta > Lepidoptera > Notodontidae > Clostera > Clostera curtula. The sequence goes on along the minus strand of FR997796.1, from coordinate 19,056,724 downwards.
GTTGGGTAGAATATGACACCCATAAAAAATTGTAAGGCCGTTACAATCTCACATAAGTTCAGATCTCGTCCTATAAAAATGCAAAGGACCTATAGTGTAATATCCATATCGGTGCGTGGAAAAAAAGACAAAAAGCAAAACTCGACACTGTGGGAACGTGGCGTGTTATTTCATATTCCAACAGGATTTTACGGTTAATGGATAATATTATGCATTAATTTCTCGGCTTAATAGTTTTATCATGACTTCATATTTGAGCGTAACAATCAAGGTGTATTATAAAAATCAAGGTTTTTATGTCGGGCGTTTAAAACTATTGATAGAGCCTAGGGCGGGAATTGTTCAGGTTATTGCATTGCAAGGCGCTCTTGTTCCGCTGTGTACGATTTAGGTCCATATGGCTCTTTAGTACGGTTGCAAAAGGTGGTGAGAGTCGGGACATAGTGGGGTTTTAGTGGGTAGATGGGGCGCCCGACCTTATCAATTTAATACATTGTTTTCTTAGAACAATATATAAATATTACTAGCGACCCGCCCCGGCTTCACCCGGGTGCAATGATTAACATCTAAAATTATGAGTTTTTCTCTACAATATTAAGCATGTATTATACACATAAACCTTCCTCTTGAATCACTCTATCTATTACAAAAAACCGCTTCAAAATCCGTTGCGTAGTTTGAAAGATTTAAGCATACATAGGGACGGACAGACGACAGCGACTTTGTTTTATAATATGTAGTGATAGTGATGTAGTGATGATACACAGATATTATACATTTACTGCACGTAAATGATTTCTTGGCGGTTCTGATCGTGTTTTAAAATTTAATTCCCCATTTGTCTATTTAAGACTAGCTGAATCGCGCGATGTTACCCGCGGTTATTGTCGTACACCGGGTGACGCCGGTATCCTAATGATAATAGGAGTAACTCCTTTTATCATTAGCTACCTATCCATGAAAATTCCATCAAAATCGATCCAGCCGTTCCAGATATTAGTCGGAACAAACAGACAGACAGGTAAAGATTTTAAAAAATGTGTGTGGTCTCGTATGTACTGTGTACATACATACTCAGGCATTGACTAAAAAATGGTTAATAGATTATTACAAACAGAGACTCCAATTTTATTTATTTGAGTCTCGTATTTGAGACGACGTTAAATAGACGACTGGGGATTTAAATCAAATAACAAGATCTTCTCGTCCACAATACCGCAGTGTCTGAAGACAAAAGTCTTCAACCAATGTGTGTTGCCAGTGATGACATATGGAACAGAGACGTGGTCGCTCACTATGGGCTCCATCAGAAGGCTCAAAGTCACCCAAAGGGCAATGGAGAGGGCTATGCTCGGAGTTTCCCTGCGAGATCGAATCAGAAATGAGGAGATACGCAGGAAAACCAGGGTCACCGACATAGCCCACCGGATTGCCAAACTTAAGTGGCAGTGGGCAGGGCACATAGCTCGCAGGACCGACGCCCGATGGGGCAGAAAAGTCCTCGAGTGGCGACCGCGTTCTGGAAGGCGCAGTGCTGGTAGGCCTCCCACACGGTGGACCGACGACCTGGTTAAGATCGCCGGAAAGCAGTGGATGCGGGCGGCCCAGGACCGGCCTTTGTGGAAATCCTTGGGGGAGGCCTATGTCCAGCAGTGGACGTCCTTTGGCTGAAATGATGATGATGATGATGAACAAGATCAAAACCGTCAAGAAATCATTTCCTGAAATGTGCAAAGATCGTGAAAACCTAATCATCATAGATATTTAATTCATAATTTATGTGTATCACACTTTTTGTCGGTAAGTAAGTACAATTCAGTATGATAACGAAAGTTTAGAAAACCTTATTCATATGACTTCTGCCTATCAAAAAAGATGACATATGCACAGGAATTTTAAGAACATAAGGGATTGGCCGCCGCCGTACTGTGTAAGGTAAATAAGGACTTTGAGCAGTTAGTCGTGACCTTAATATCTAAGCTCAGATGTTGAAAGTGAAACGTGATTAGAGTAACGTGAAAATTATGTTAAGTATAATAACTTACGATTTCATGAACGGTGTACATTACTACTTGATGGCCGTACTTAGCTTAATGCTCTGCTCAAAGTAATGTCCAATAGATTTTTCATCGGATACATGAAGCTTCAGAGTAAACACATTTCAAACAGTAATTGGTCTAGTGGTTAGATGTGCCGCCTTGGATCAACGGGTCCTCGGTTCGATTCCGGGGTCGGGCAAGTGTCTTTGTCTAAACCAGAGGCACTGGCTCGGAGTCTGGGTGTCATTTCTATCTATAATATGTGTCTATTTCCAAAAAAAAAAAATTATATAAGTAGTTTATCATCCATCTCGTTACCATAACACAAGCATTAAGTTGCTTAGCTTGGGACGAGATGGCGTTGTGAGAAATGTCCAAGGATATTTATTTTATTTTAAATTTTTTTTTTACTAATTGACCTTTTGTGGTGACGGGTTGATGATACATAATGTCACCACCCTAAGTAATCCTGAGGCTGTTGCACGAGGTTTCCAGAGCTGTCATACGCAGTAACATTTAGCGAAAGAGGTTTGCTATACATCTATACAAATAAATAAAATTGGGGTGTCTGTTTGTAATAATAAAATAAACACTTTTTACTAAATGAGTAAGTATGTATACACAGTCAGTACATAGACCAAAACAAAATTAAAAAAAAATATTGTCTGTCTGTCTGTTTGTTCCGGCTAATCTCTGGAACGACTGGATCGATTTTGACGGGACTTTCACTGATAGGTAGCTGATGATATAAGGAGTAACTTACTTTTTTTTGACTAGCTTCGCCCCGCGGGTAACATCGCACCCGTGCGAAGCCGGGACGGGCCGCTAGTCTTTACATAAAACTCGTGCCGATCCAATCCGTTTGGCTACGAAGGCTAATATAACTCTGCTACTAAAACCACCCACTGCTAAGTCGGGCTTCCTCCAGTTAGTTGAAGATTCATTAGGCTACTGAACCACGCTGGCCATACAGGTTGGTACAGGGTACCGTATCAAGCTTTCATTCTCTAGGCTAGGTTATCGGCCTTGTAATTTCCGTGCGACACCCTCAGAACGGAATGGACTGGTGACACTATGTATTCTTAATCCGTCACCACAAGGACACACTGCTGTGCAGTCGAAAACCTAAACTCATCGCAATTGGTTAACATCATTCAGTATTATAGAATAAAATTTAACGGACAAGCCAGACAATACTTAGCTAAGTTTAGTACGAACTTATATTAAGTAATAAGTTGCCCAACTTAAACAAGCCGCTAATCCATTATCAATTAGTGCTGTCTAGAGTTAGTAACTGTATTAATGTAAGACTTCTATCTATCATAGACACTGAAACGTAGCGAAGACAAATAGACTGTATTTTTAATCTTGACTAGCCCGCATGGCCTGGGAATCAACATTTCCGTATTGATTGTAGTAGCGTTTGCTTCCAGCTCAGCGACTAAATATAAATAATGTTGGAAAGAATGAAATGGAAGGGGTACACCTAGGCGGACGTTTCGAGACCAAGTCAGGGACGTCTTGGAAAACGGCCAGGTCAAGAGTACCTTAAACCGAAGAGCATGTATGAAGGGAATAATGAAAGTGGACGAAGCGAAAAAAGTAGGGATCGTAGCAAGTGGAAAGAAGTGTTATCTGCCCACCCCTACGGGAAAGAGGCGTGATTATATGTATGTATGTTGGCTTATAGGCCATTCGACCGTCCAAAATTTAAGTTGGGCCGAATTCTGGCCGATAACAGATACAGTTTCGCTACAAAAATTATTAAACATTATGTATATATAAATTCGTTAAAAACAAAATTTATATTGTATATTGGTTCCGTAGTTTGGTATAAGCGTACAACATAGATAAAATATATGTATTTCTATGTACTTTACAAAGAATATATTTATTTTCACTAAAATCAACTGTGAAAAGCAAACAACCATTCATAGTAAGCGCCTACTTAAATTGACACAGTTGTTAGTTATTAGGATAGGTATTCCATTCCTTCCTGAGGGTATCGTAAGAGCCGACGAAAGAAAATGACAAGGCCGAAAGCCGCAAGAGAAGGAAATATTAATACGAAACCATGGGCCAACCCGTTTAGCCAGCGTGGCACAGTAGGCTAATGACCCTCCCTGTGATGGGGGGAGGCCCGACTCAGCAGTGGGTCATTTATGGGCTGAGTAAGTAAGAATAGCTATAAATCCCCAGTGTCTAAAAGTCTGTCTGTGGGCGTCGTAGCTCCTAAATGAATGGACTGAATTTGATACTGTTTTAAAATTTAAACTTTTATCAAAATAGATTTATCCGTATCGCGGTCCACCAGATCTTTTTTCAATTGTATTGAAGCTTCCTTATTTTTTTACATTTTGGATGTAGAGTTCTAAATATGCGGCGGGAACCTTTTGAAAACATTCTTACTCCTCTTTCAAAATGTATCAATGAATTTATTAATGTCGCATTCGACAATTCCAAACTTCAATTATAATGAGTATTAAAACAGCTGAGTTGCTCATAATAACAAATTACTGACACTATTTTTAACTCTTCCAGTTCAACACGCAACCGGAATGATAATTTTAAAAAGAATTAACACAAGATTGTGGGCAATCTTGCGTGAAGTAAAAACAGGGTTGTCTATGGGTTGTCTATGCTAATAACTTTTTTTCTAAAGTCTTCCCACCTAATATTTTACTATTTTATAATCTGCATTTAATGAGGTAATTTTAAAAGTAATGGGTACTAACAGTGCAGTACATTTTTTTTACACAACATGCCCCTGGAGTTGTATGATTACAAAATGAATGAAACAAAATAATTAATTTTAAGGATCTTTGACTTTATTATAACAAAAACTGTGTGGTTTCGTATCAAGATTTTCTACTCTTGCGGCGCGGTTCCCGGCCTTGTCGTTCTGTCAGCTATTACGACACCCTCAGGATGGAATGGGTTATTCTTAATCACCAAACACAATCACCACCACGTCACCACACACCACAATTAACTTAGATAAATGATATTAATCTTTCACAAGACTTATAATAATGTTTCAGCGTGAGTACCTAATAAATACTCAACCTATTAAGCCTTATTCAGTGAATGAATAAGTTTGCTTTAATTAATTTCCATTTGTTTGCGGACACAAGCCATTTATAACATTTTTTCTTTAATTAAAAAAGGTCCCCGTAATTAGGACTCGATATCTGGACAATTCATCTCACGATCAACCGGCAGCCCTAATTAATGGGAGTTATATTTAAAAATAGGCCCGGAGACCTATTTTTAAATGCGTAGAAAAAGGGTTAATTGTGGTGGACCGTTGTGAATCTATACTAATGTTATAAATGAGAAGGTACCCATGTATGTTATCCGCTCGTGTCTTACCAGTCAACTCGAACATCCAAATACGTAACTTAGAGATATTTCAATAAAACTCCATATCTTTTGAATATAGAGTTTTGTATCTTTAAAATTTATGACCGTTTCGATTAGTTGGAAATTATCGCACAAACTCTTATGTTATAAATGATACTAGATGGCGCTGGAGTCAAATTAGATGTCGGTATGGTTTGCTACATGCGGTAGAAAACAAAAGACTGCTTATCGTAATTACACCAGATGTTATAATATGATGGATAATCCTTATTTGTTTTTGAACGGCGAAGTTCAAGTATATAAAGTGGCTTGTTTCTTCTCGAATTCCGTTATTCCGATCAAATCAAAGTAGAAGTGGGAAAAAGCTAGCGATGGGACAGGTCGCATTTTTATTAACCCGGGCAACCAGAGTTCGTATTTTGTATAACCCGGGTCGCAACTCGGGTTGACCCGAGTTGAGAAAGAACGGGTGTTGGCCGGCCGAACTATGGATGAAATTGAGAACTTGAGTAGGGTTAGCCCGTTATCTGCCTAATAAGTATACAACGGGCTCGACTCGCGCGTATTTGACTTGGCTTAGGTTGGGCTGTCTTGTAATACTTAGTTTTGTTTAAAAAGATTTGAAACAAAGCCTCGAAATTCTTAAAATTGTCTAGTAACAACATCATGAAAATATTTATTTAATGTAACACAAGCAAGTAATCACACTAAAAGGTTTAGTACTTAAATTTATGTCATGTATTTTTATGAATCACAGGTCATATTCATAAGTTTTATATCAGTCAACATATTTATTATTTTATAATACAAAGCGAACCGTTTGTTGTCATGTGCCGGTGCCGAGTACAGCCCGGTTGCGACGAGCGTCGACCCGGGGCGCGGCGCGGCCGCCCGTTCCTTCTTGCCCGAAATTAAACTTACCTACCGAGGCGAGTCAGCGGGTTTCCCCGTCATATGAAAACATGAACTCGGGCAGACGGGTTAGACGGCTGACCCGAGTTACCCGGGTTATTTGACTCGAGTCGCTCATCACTAGAAAAAGCGTGACATTCGTATCAACGTGACTGTTGTTCCAGTTCCAAGAAAATCACAGTGAAAAATAACCGTTACTTTGTTACGTCGATCACGTAAACATTGTACGGACTAGTCGGAACTAGGCGTTCTAATGTACGCGTAGACGATGTGGTGATTTACTTACTCGATTATAAATATGCAGATGATCTAAAATAACCTACATACTTTTTACAGGTTTATGAGTGTCGCACATTTTTTAACAATGCAACGATGAGCCCTATACTTATTTATTTCGGAGGTTTGGCCAATAAATCTACTTTTATGGATTTGTTCTTAAGAATACTAGAAAAAATAAAATGTTAAAAACGCATTATAAATATCCTTATCTGTAGTATTATTTGACCATGCGGCGTGTTATTACCTACATTAAATCAACTATTTACCGTGATTATAGTTAAATAATATGTAATTAGTTATTACTAGTAACTACTAGTAATAACTAATTACATATTATCATCACTACATAGTATAAAACAAAGTCGCATTTTTCTGTCCGTCCCTATGTATGCATAAATCTTTAAAACTACGCAACGGATTTTGAAGCGGTTTTTTTTAATAGATAGAGTGATTCAAGGGGAAGGTTTATATGTATAACCCACCCCCGCTTGGCACGGGCAAAGCCGGGGTGGGCCAGTTGTTTAACTATAATCTAATTTATTTAGGAATATGAAGTTAATTATTTAACTAAATAATTAACTTCATATTCCTAAATAAATTTATAAATAAATAACTCAGTTCTGTTTTAATGTTTGTTGTTAAATACATATAAACAAGCCATAGTACTGTAGTGATACAAACAATAATAAATTATGCCCTTTCTAGCAACTAAATACTCTATGCCGCTTCTGCGGCCGAGCGAGCCATCCACCGCCTTACCCGAATAAACCCGATGTTAACCGAACTACGGTCGCGACTAACGATTACAACGAATGATTGACGTTCACGTGACGTAAAGAACTCACGTTCCGGGAATCGAAGTGATATGACTTTGTAACGTTGTTCCTTATCAAAGTGCTTTACTATTATATCAGCTATTTTATCTATGACTATCAATCAATATCTCATTCTAGCCCTTACGAAAAGATTGATAGGTAGGATAGGACTAACTATCTAAACTAATACACTGACTTAGATGCTCTCTGCAAAACGTTCTGCCGAACATCGTATTCGGTTCAAACAAAATTCGGCCCATCTCTCTTATTTAATAACACGCAGCCAATCGCAATCTCATATATGCGTAATCCTGTTAATCTGCTCCCCTCAGTCCTCTTAACACGTTCCTGTTACGCATGTAATACGTGGGTAATCATTCCGCAATTATTGTGGGACTCGATGGAGTTTCAAAAGGCATTTGGTAGAGATGGGATAGTCTGTTATGACCGATCAAGGTTCTATTTTTTTATCATTGAAATCAATACAGGGTACATTTTGAAACGCAAGCCCGATGGGTAGTATAAAATAGGTATATGTTAGCTAGCTGTTACCCGTGACTTCGCCCGCGTAGTATTTATCAAAAAAATATTGTGCACTCCGCAGAATATACGATAACTTATTAATTCTGTACTTAGCGCAAATAAGTCTTAATCATTTGGAACAAAAATGTGAGATACTCAGTAACTATAGGTGAAAAGAGCGGGGGAGGGGGTCAATAAAATTAGTCTAAGTTTATTTTAATCGATTATTATTTCCACAATACCGCAGTGTCTGAAGACAAAAGTCTTCAACCAATGTGTGTTGCCAGTGATGACATATGGACAGAGACGTGGTCGCTCACTATGGGCTCCATCAGAAGGCTCAAAAGATTGCAGTGGGCAGGGCAAATAGCTCGCAGGACCGAAGCCCGATGGGGCAGAAAAGTCCTCGAGTGGAGACCGCGTTTCGGAAGGCGCAGTGCTGGTAGGCCTCCCACACGGTGGACCGACGACCTGGTTAAGGTCGCCGGAAAGCAGTGGATGCGGGCGGTCCAGGACCGGCCTTTGTGGAGATGCTTGGGGGAGGCCTATGTCCAGCAGTGGACGTCTTTTGGCTGAAATGATGATGATGATTTTCTTATTATCGATTTTTATAATAAATAAAATAAATCGATTATATAAATAACGTGAATAAATCGATTTTCAGGAACAGCTCGAATCTATGCGGTGGACAAAAAATCACGAATTAAGTTCGTACTTAAAAGTTGATTAGATAAAAACGGCGCCATCTGTATGCATATTTTGCGCCTTCCGGAACGCGGTCGCCGCTCGAGGACTTTTCTGCCCCATCGTTCGTCGGTCCTGCGAGCTATGTGCCCTGCCCACTGCCACTTAAGTTTGGAAATACGGTGGGCTATGTCGGTGACCCTGGTTTTCCTGCGTATCTCCTCATTTCTGATTCGATCTCGCAGGGAAACTCCGAGCATAGTAGCCCTCTCCATTGCCCTTCGGGTGACTTTGAGCCTTCTGATGGAGCCCATAGTGAGCGACCACGTCTGTGTTCCTTAAGTCATCACTGGCAACACACATGATACACGTTAGTTAATATCACTAGCTACTATCTCATTTTCAATGTGTAAATCTTCTTTCTCTTCACAATTTTCCGTTATATAATTTTGAATGATTTTTTAAATGGTCATTTTGAAACGTTCAATTCAAAACAAATGTTTAATTTCTGATTTAGTGCACGGACTACTACGTAGCAAATAAAAAATATGTTCAGACAGCATCATAGTAAAAAAACTGTAGATTTCGAGGCCTAAACTAAAAACTGAGAGGATTTCCAAAAAACTGTAGATCTACAGTTAAAACTGTAGGTAGAGTTGGCTACACAGTACACTGTATGTATTATGTAATACAAAAAAAGAAAAACAATTTATTTGCAAAATTCGATTCGATTTATTTGTACTATAATAAGTCGATTATTTTTGAATTAAGAAATAGAATAGCGTAGCGTCTAATCTAACTAATAGCGATTTTCATTTACTCGATTTTTTAATTTATTTAATTTAATTTAATTATAAATAAATTTTATTAAGGCATTTATCAGAAGCAAGAATCGTACCGTAAGTACAAATCTTAAAACTTCTTGCAAAAAGTAAGGATTTCCATCGACGATGCAACGTCAGCGAACATGGCTATTCTACCGAATGTAGCAAACCATATCGACGTCTAATTTGACTCCAGCGCCATCTAGTATCAGTTATAAGAGTTTCCACGGCGCAATTACAAACTACATACTCGAAACAGGCCTAAAAGTTAATTTAGTATAACTGTTTTTTTTTGTTTTGTTTAGTTTAATCATTTATTTAGTTTATTCGTTATTTTGTTTATTTAGTTTATTCATTTATTTTGTTAACACCTTCCAAAGATTGCTTATTTTTCGCTTTTTAGTTTTTATTTTGTAGCCTGTTTAGTATAAATTCTGTTATTTTTCGATTTTTATTGCATGTAAATGAATTCTTTGCCAAGTAGTGGACTGACAACAACATCGATTAAATACGAACATTTGTATATGTCTTATTTTTTTTTGTTAACCACTTTTTTCAAGGTTTATATGAAACCACATAACCGTACCACACTAGAACCAATAATATTCGAATGAGAAGGATGTTATAGTAAAGCGGTCGTCGTTACAGCCCATAAATGACCCACTACTGGGTTAGGCCTCCTCCAAATTCATGGGGGGAAATTAGCCTACTGTGCCACGCAGGCAAGAAGGGTTGGCACAGGGTTTGTATCAAGTTTTCCTTCTCTTGGGGCTAGGAAATCTGCCTCTTGCGTTCTTTTAGTCGCCTCTTACGACACCCTAAAGACGGTATGGGTTGGTGACATTGTGTATTCAAAATCCGTCACCACACGGACAGTCAAGCGGTACCAAATTTAAAAAATACAACCAAAATAAAACCCTTCTCTTGAAATCGATAAACAAAATAAGAGTCCATCCCACACGGGCGCAAATAAAAAGTGCACATTTAAAAAAACAACTGCTCACAATTGCGCCGAGCCACGCCCTAATACATCACTTTAACAAGAGTTTATTTTGTCAACATTGGCGGGGCCATTAAAGACACCACAATAGACTTGGTGCGGGCTAAGTAAAGGGATTGCGGAGTGAACGTAACTCAGTTAATCCGATGACACGCCGGCGCTATTAAACGTCTTACATAGACACAAGAACCAATTACTTAGCTTGTGGTTTAAGTTATGAGCCAAGGCGTCGAGAGCCAATAGGTTGTCAGTGTTCCTGCATCGTTGACAACGCTGGAGCCATAAGGTTGTCACAACATTATTTGTCAACTATGACATCGACTCTATGAGATTATAAATAAAGATAACCTTTTCTTGTTCAATTTAAAACAAACTTTTATTCAATTCGACCCTGGGGTCGGGCAAGTGTCTTTGTGTAAACCAGAGGCACTTATGAGGCTGGGTGCCATTTGTATTCGTGAATTTCAAGTTTGTAAACTGCCCCGACGACACAGTGCAGGAGTTCCGTTTAAAAAATATTTCCACATGTAATAATTTACTGGTCGACGCCAAATATTTCGAGCAAATTTGTATGTCCCACTGACGGTGATAGGCGGATACGAAGCGCGAAACGCACTTCCCGCACTTCGGCAATTTTTGCTCAAGTGTGGAGTGGAGTGGAACTGTCTATATTTTACGCATACCAATACTTCATATTAACCAAGAAGCCTTACCTTTCTAGGAGGCTGATGCGGCAAAGGCGGAGGTGCTATCAGCCTCAAAGGAGGCGGTGCCGGAGGTAAGGCAGCCAGGAGGGGGGGCACTAGTGGCACCACCCCACCCATGGGTAAGGCCACCGCGAACTTCTGCATCCCCATAGTCCAAGGCACAAACCAGCCTCCCCCCGCCTGCATGGCGCCCCCTCCCCCGTACCACGCCAGCGCGCTTTCTACCGAAGCCACCACATCAACACAACACTAGCACTGTTAACGTGGCTCCGTTCACATATGTTTAGGTTGGCACTTTTCGCAAATACCTGGGGACAAGAGAGAAGAAAGTTAGTTGAAATACTTAAAATTGAATAGTTCAAACACAAAAAATATTAAAAAAATCACATTTTAATAAACCACTAAAATAGTACACAACACAAAACGGTCTAGTCTCAAACTATTAAAAAAACATCCATTCTGTAACTATGAACTGCCCTCATCTTTCTTCGGGCCAAATGACAAAAACAAACATTGGATAGAATGCGACTTTGTTTTATAATATGTAGTGATAGTGATACATATGTTGTACAATGATTGGAGCATTGAGGAGAGGAAGCCATAAATGACCCATTGCTGAGTCAGGCCTCATCCCATTACATGAGGGGAAATTAACCTACGATGCCACGCTCGCGAGACGGGTTGGAACAGGGTATCAAGCCAAGGAGGCTAATGCCAAGTTGGCCTCCCAGCGCCCAAATCGCCAGTGCCGCAACAGGCGCCGGAGGGCGTTGGCTGACCTCCGCCCGCTGTAAGTGGGCCTGCGGGCGATTGACCTGGGGAGTCCGTCGCCTGCGCAAAACAGGCCCCGGGAGGACAGCGCGCCGCGATTCGCGTGCGCCCCCAGCGGTGGAATGGGGGAGGGCAAAACATTACGATTACGTTCCCAAACGTTTCTTTACGTTTACGTTTCTCAAAACATCTCAATAACGGGGCGATTGAAATGTTTTGGGAAACGCCTCATTTATTCAAATTCAAAAGAAACTTTACTCATGTAGGTTTTATTACAAAACTCTTATAAATCAATTTTGAAGAGTATCTATACACCACTACGAATACTAGTAATGTCCGTGATTCGGTGCGCGATACAGTCATATTACATCATCATCATCATTTCATCCAAAAGACGTCCACTGCTGGACATAGGCCTCCCCCAAGGATCTCCACAAAGGCCGGTCCTGGGCCGCCCGCATCCACTGCTTTCCGGCGACCTTAACCAGGTCGTCGGTCCACTGTGTGGGAGGCCTACCAGCACAACGCCTTCCTTCCTTCCATATTACATACTAGAGGTAAAGTAACAGAATCACAATTGTTCAAGCGCTATTAACTACTTTAAGGACTGGATTGACTAAGAACCGGTATCAAATGGATCAGTTGTCTTTGCCCTTAGAACAGGGTCTCAAACCTGCTGCCTTCCATTGAAGTGCCATTAATCCGCTAAATTCAAAAGTTCTTGCCTAGGGCCGACAGTCAAATATTCGTAAGTTACCAAAAAATTCATAATCGACAATCAAAAGCACATTGATTGTCAATTTGTACTCTGTGCCAACCTGTCCAGCGAGGCACAGTAGTTAAAACTATCTCCATGACGATAGTTTTCAAACAAGAAAAACGCACCTTATTAGACCATTCGTTTAGGAGCTACGATGCCACAAAAATTTCAAACAGCATTCGTATTTTAAACACCATTCTTCTGTATAGGACGTCCCGATTACGCGGGATGCCATCAGATAGTTAGTCGCTTGCCCGTCCCAAACGAGACGCGTGAGGGTATAAACCTGGTAGCCAGGGTATACTGTGACCCTCCGAGTATGCATCTAGCATTTCTCCAGCGACATAAAAAAGAAAACAACGTCCACAAACGGTTGCTGATGATAATGAAAGGCTAGATTTAAGGCAAGGTCAAAGCGTTTTTAAGAGCGGCGCTCAAGCATAATGCCTTACTGGAGCCAGAGGTGTTATTCACGTGTCACCAACAGACCCGTTTTTGACACGTGGGGAAACCCTAAATGAGCGGCTAGCCGGCCAGAACCCTGGTTGAGGTACTCCGGGTGCGAGCAGGTATCGTACTTGCGCCCTGTTTACCAACTACAAAAGCCTACCAAGGATTCGTCATTCTTAGGCCATTTGAATGAAGTAAAAGCATTACGGTGGCAGTGGAGGGAACGTGTTCCTTCGGTTGCCAACACCACGCATCCGCTGATGGAGCTCTGAGTTTATGCTGGAATTCTTGTAAAAAATATTTCATTTGTTTATCTATATTTTCACGTCCGTGTAACTAGATGTCGCTCTGATGAAAATAAAGGTGATATGGTTTGTTACATTGAGATCGATAAGTAAGAGAAGAGCATTTTCTAAAACGATTCGGCTCGAAGGACCATGAATATGATATTTTTTAATGCGTGTCTCCGAAGCTACGTCAATACCAACGTTGCTTTAATTTGGACGCGCAAAAATAAAAAGTAAAAACCTCAATAAAAAGAAAGGACGCCGAAGAAAGTGCGTTGTATCAATCATCTACGTAATCGTCATCGCATTTTAGTATATCTGTATCGAATAACTTTTGAGAAACACGAAATCGTTAACTGAAATCAAAAGCCATTTTGTGTCTTTAGAAGAAATGAAACTTCATGTTAATGTGCCAGCAAAATGTAATGTAAATTTTTATGCTTACAATACAATGTTTAGAACAATGTCATAAAAAGTAATCGTTAAGTATGCGCGATATATTATATTAATTTGGTTTTATGAGGTTGCGATCATATCAAACCGTGTATCAACAGGGCATTTTTTTATTACTTACAGCCCGTTCACACTAGTCGTAAGTCGCATATGACTAAAAGTCGAAAGTCTGATGTACCTCGTAAGTCTGGTAAAGTGTATGGTGACCAGAGCATTCGACTTTTAGTCATATGCGACTTAGACTAGTGTGAACGGGCTGTTAGATAGCATTCCAAACCCAAAAGGGTCATTAATTTCATGAAAATTTAATGTAAGCCGAAGAGGTAGTGTGGGAAACCTTTCATAAGTCCCCAGCCGGGGGCGGGGGCTGAGGTATGTGGGTGGGAGTCCCGGTCGCGAAAAGATGGTAAGATGCGGCCGGTGTACTCACTAAAACACACCACTGTTTTCGACTCGAGTCCTCTGCCGTACGGATAACTAAATACACTTTCTCGTACGAGTATTTTACCTAACGTAACTTAACGTGTAATTTTTCGATTATGTGCCACCATTTTTGTTCTGAGAAACGTCTAATTCCTTCAAATCCAAAAGGAACTTTATTCCAAAACTTTTTAAGATCGACATGTTTAAAACGACCATCATCATCATCCGGATCTTGCCCCACGCTAGGTGGTTGTCTCCATACACTATAATCGGCTTATTTCGGCGCGTATGTTTAATAACAAACAAGGTTTAACATTTTTCATGGTATCGAATCGGGAAGCGAAGCCCTATTAATATTCGCGTATTTGCTGTATTGACATGAAACGCCATGCATGGATCTACCAGACTTCACTACATACGAGTAGTTTAAAACAAAGTCGCTGTCGTCGGTCCGTCCCAATATATGTATTTTTAAATCTTTAAAACTACGCAACGGATTTTAAAGCATTACATTGCCTGACTACCGCGTTGGTCTAGGGGTTAGATGTGCCGCCTTTGGATCAATGGGTTCGGTTCCCGGGTCGGGCAAGTGTCTTTGTCTAAACCAGAGGCACTTGCTCAGTCTGGGTGTCATTTGTGTTCGTGAATTACATGTTTGTAAACTGCCTGCGCGATGCAGGTTATATATAGTGCAGGGGTTTAGTTAAAAAAAAAGGAGAGGGAACGTGTTCCTAAGGTTGCCAACACCACGCATCCGCTGATGGAGCTCTGAGTTTATGCTGGAATTCTTGTAACAAATATTTCATTTGTTTATCTTTATTTTCACGTCCGTGTAACTAGATGTCGCTCTGATGAAAATAAAGGTGATATGGTTTGTTACATTGAGATCGGTAAGTAAGAGAAGAGCGTTTTCTATAATAATCCCGCTCGAAGGACCAAATAATGGTATTTTTGAAAGCGTGTCCCTGAAGCTACGTTAATACCAACATTGCTTCAATTTTGTTTGACGCGCCAGCAATTTTAAAATCCATAATAAAAAGAGGAGAGAGAGATGTACGTCCGAAACGAATAAACTCTTAAACTATTGTACCGACTCCCAAAAATACTTTCACCATTAGTTAGGCTATGTTATCTTAAACTAATAATACTAGCTGACCGGGCAGACGTTGCACCGCATGATACTCATTTACCGACTGCAGCGCCATCTGTCGGGACAATTTGTTAATCTAAATCATCCATTGTGCCACCCAAACCATTCAAATCGGTCCAGCCGTTTAGGAGTTCAGTGAAATACACTATACTACTAACACTATACAATACAAATACTGTACGTGACAGTAGAATTTTAAATAATAAATATAAAGATGGGCTATGTGCGAAGCCGAGATAAGCACTGGGTTAAATCCCACGCCGACAAAGCCGCATCGAATTGTGTTAGTACTGTTTCATACTAATTCGAACAAAACAAAAAACCGACTTTGCCACGTCTCTGCTCCGGTGTCTGTGATGTCACCTTTAAAGCCAACGCAGACAACGTCGCGGTTAATAGTAGCGTAGTCGTAGTTTTAGCCAATGAATTACCCACTACTGGGTCTGACCTCCTCCAAACTCATGGCGGGAAATTAGCCTTCTGTGCCATGCTGGCAAGACGGGTTGGCACAGGGTTTTTATCAACCCCCTCGACTGTGCTGCCACCTTGCTGTGGTGAGGGGGCTTGAGTGCCTCAATGATCCGTGGGGCCATACCGGCCAGGGCCTCCCATGCCGGGCGGGCCCACGGGGAGAGGTGAGACGAAGAGCGGCACCCAGCGTCGTGGCGGGTTGCGGCTCCGGGGACTCCTCTGTCCTCAGAGCTGCCTTGCGAGTCGTAAACCGCTGCGGCGCACCATGAGGTCCTCGGGTTGGCGCTCAACTTAGTTGGCCGTCAAACCGAGTCCTCACTCAACGCCCTTGGGTTGTCGAAAACCCGAGGGCTGACGGGCCTCCTTCTGCGGGGCCGATGTCGCAGAAGGGCGCAGCGGGGCGGGTCGCCAGGGAGGGAGCTCCGGGTGACCCGCGCCGCGGACGGAGGCAGGGGTGGAGGGTGGTTCGTGACGGTGCGGGCCTCTTCTGCCCTCGCCTAGGAGGCCGGTGGTGGTTCGGGGGAGCCACCACCGACGAAAGCCTCGATGACTGAGGGCGTCCCAGTGTACCGGGACGCCCTCCCTGATAGTCGCTTGCCCGCGTTGCGGGCACCACGCTGGGGCGTCACAGTAGAATGCGTTTACGCGAACTTGTGGCGCCCCAAGCGCGTCGTGTGTGGGTATGCCGCTGGGGTTTTAGTGGGTAAACGACTGGGTAGATGACCCTTGTCGGAGTCCCACATAATCATCGACCTTTCCCCCGGGGTGCGGTGGTATGCATAAAGCATTTCCCCAGCGAAAAAAAAAAAAAAAAAAGGGTTTTTATCAAACTTCCTTCTCTTCTCTGATCTGCCTCTTGCGTTCTTTTAGTCGCCTCTTACGACACCCTAAAGATGGTATCGGTTGGTGTCATTGTGTATTCTAAATCCGTCACCACACGGACATAGTAGCGTAGTAATGGTATTAAAAGTACAGGTTTAAGAAACATTAATATGTTGATACCTTATACGATGACTGTGTCGACAGCAAACCGCTTTTTATAGAACCCGCATATTAAGCCTGCCTACTAAGTATGGAAACTCGTAATTGCCAATGTTAGACAGAAAAATGTCTATGCATCCTCAACGGTGGGAGACAAAAGTATTCTGAGTACAGTCGGGGTAAAAAATGTCACCTTAAAGTCGATAAAAAGCACGGAGGCTATAAAATTGACGAACGTTTGCATTTATTGTTGGGGGGCATAAGTTCTGTAGTGCGACCACTTTCGGAGAACGAGGTGACAGACGACTTCCCAATATGTGGGCGAATGATTATATAAAAGACCCAGTCGGGGGTTCAGTCCACACATTGATCTAGAGGAGATAGACCTCCCGCCCTGTACACCAGTAGACATCTCTGGCTGCAAGATGAAATTTTTGTACCATTATTTTGTTTTTAACAACAACTTGACGAATGCAATAGTTAGTTAAGTTTATAACACTGGCTGTGAATAAGAAATCAGATGCCGAGTTGCTATACGTTCATATACCAAATAACGTCGCCTTAATCAATGTCACTAACCCATACCATCGTAAGGGCGTCGTAATGGGCGATTAAGGAGTGCAAAAGGCAGATCACCTAGCCAAGAGAACGACAACTTGGGTACAAACCTTGTGGCCAACTTTGCTCAGAAGGCGAATTTCGCTCCATGAATTCGGAGGAGGCCAGACTCGGTAGTAAGACATTTATGGGCTGAAAGGTTGTCATCATCATTAACTGATGAATATAAAGTTACTATCTATATCTGCACATACATTTGTCTGTTATGTTGCAATTTGTTTTGAAGCCTACGACTTGACGAAATAATGAAATTGGAAACTGACGAAGGATTTCATAGCCCGACTGTACACTTTAAAAATAGGCTTCAGTGTATTTGCATAGTATTTTTATGGAGCCACTGTGGAAACACGGTGTGAATTTTTGCAATTAAATGATTTTACTACTAACTACTGCAGGTGTCTCCTTTAAATAGAAGAGAATGAGCGAGATGGAAAATGATAGGACACTCCATAAGGCTTTAGAACTTGACAAGGATATAAACACTGCTGAACGGTGACGCGAAAAACTACTTCTATCAGTTGGGAGTATCATCATAGCTATGACCGGGCGTAAAAACAGGTCAAAATCGTTTTAACCATACAGCAGACGGACGTAAGATCGTGAGGGTGTCGTTAGAGCTGACAAAAGGAAATGACAAGGCCGCTAACATAACCACAAGAGAAGGAAACTTGAAACGAAACCCCATGCCAACCCATATGGCCAGAGTGGCACAGTAGGCTAAATACCCTCCATGTACCTAAAGGAGGCTCAGCAGTGGGTTATTTATGGGCTGAGTAGTAAGTAGTAGCACCCCATTCCATCCTGAGGGCGTCTTAAGAGCCGACAAAAGGAAATGACAAGGCCGATAACATATCAAGAGAAAGAATCTTGAAGCGAAGCCCTATGCCAACCCGTCTGGCCAACGTGGCACAGTACGCTAAATACCTTTCATGTAACTGGAGGAGGCCTGACTCAGTAGTGGGTCATTTATGGACTGAGTAGTAGTAAAAGTTTATTATTTTCATTAGTTTGTTTAATGTCCTTGGAAATTAGCACACTCTTTGCTTATACCGCGCAGACACGCGTCAAATTTCTATTACACCGAAGTCGCTCAAACCGAATCTCCGAAAACCAAAAATAGCGGGCGACCCGATCCGTTTATTTGGCGTACGATATCGGAAGCTGCGTTTCTCATACATCAAAGCGATTGCGTGTACCGTCACTCGAGCGTAAAACTGAAAGAACACTCCTGTAGCCGCATAAATAGAGCATGACTGTGTCACATCACTAGCTGAGAAAAAAATATTTTTGTTTGATACTCGAAGCTTACGGCAACATCTATAGATAGGTACATACTAATACATACAAATAAATAAAATTGAAGTGTCTATTTGTAATAATAAAATAACCACTTTTTACTTAATACGTAGGTATGTGCTGGATGCGTCAAGCTGGATGCGTCAAGCTGAAGACAGGGCGCTATGGTGCTCTTTAGGGGAGGCATATGTCCAGCAGTGAACTAATGTGGGCTGATGATGATGATGATGTATATACGGCACATACACCAAAATACACTTTTATAAAAAAAATGTCAAGCTGTCTGTTTGTTCCGGCTAATCTCTGGAACAGATGGACCGATTTTGACGGGATTTTCACTGATAGGTAGCTGATGATATAAGGAGTAACTTATGCTACTTTTTTTTTGACTAGCCTCGCCCCGTGGCGTCCCGCGTGCGGAGCCGGAACGGGCCGCTAGTTTTTTATAAAGAGAAGAAACCCTTTGGTGGCTACTCGTGAGTTTTTTCGCGGTTTGTGGCGCCACCTAGACTTCTCTGTGTTTTGCCTCGTGCTATTTAGCAAATAACATGACCCCACTGCACTGCATAAGATGTTGATAGGCAAGCATACATCCCGGTTCTGAAGCTTTATGAAGACATGAGAATGACAAGCCCTCCGAGTTTCTTGCCAGTTCTTCTCAGTAGTGGTCACGTTCGGAACAGGTGGTAAACCGAAATATATTAATTTCAATGTAAAATATATTACTTTGCTTTGTATAAATTTTATTAATATGTTGACAATTTGTAAGTGTCCATTGTGTCATATGCAAAATAAATTATTTGACTTCACTTCGACTTTGATAGCCTACGTCCAGGGTCGCAAAACTGTCAAATCGACCATCAAATGCAAGCTAAAAGTCCACTTAAAAGCAAACTTCCTGTTTGGAGCCAGTCCACAATTCACAAAAATAAGAAACAAAGGTCCTTTTTGAAACCTTCTTCTTTTCTTACATATAAAAATTAATGTTTGTCTGTATGTCCTTTACAGAATCGTAAACTATTCATTGGATCATGTGATGATCTTCAGCAAAGCATGAGTGTGTTGGCATGAGCCCACGAAGGTTTCGAAACAAAAAAATGAATATTTGTGTAATGTCTTTCCTTCAAATGTATTTTAGTTAGGCCCTCCGCGCATTACGCGGCCAGGCCGCGCGGCCAAGTCGCTGCGGCCAACTAATTCTTCCACGATGTATTTAGATGCGCGCATTAGGCGGCCAACGAGAAACATCGCGACACATACGCGGCCGATTGGCCGCCGCGGCCAGGCCGCGCGGCCTGGTCGCCTAATGCGCAGGGGCTCTTAGTGGCGTAACAACACGCAGGGTAAAGCTAGTCGGATTATATATATTTTTAATACCAACTGTGACGTCATCCGCATTACATTAGCCATGATTGATGTTTATTCCGCCATATGATTGCTCTCGAATTGCGATGCCTTTAATACGAACTAATTAATGGCTTATCAATCATTTGGCATGATTGATCATGTTTAATGTGGCTTTATTTATCTTGCTTTTGGAAATGTGACCATTGCCATATAAATCAGAATAGTTTTTGGTCTATTCAGTTGGTTAAATACCACTGACGAAAGAGGTGTTATAAGTTTAACGCGACTTAGACTTAGTCTTTGGGAAAAAATCACTTAGTCTTTTTGTTCAATCATCCATTTTCTAGTTATGTCGAGGTTTTATTAAAAGTGGGAATGGTTATTTAATAGATAGATAGATAGATAGATAAACTCTTTATTGTACAAAAGAAATAAAAAAACAGTACACAATTTAAGCAACAATCATTTGTACAAGGGGCGGTCTTATCACTAAATGCGATTTCTTACAGACAACCTTGAGATGGACATTGTTAGGAAGAAGTTAAGAAAGGGTAGTGAAGTACAATATTCAAAAATTTAGTAAACAAAGTTATGCAATTACAAAAAATATTAAAAAGAAAAGATTAATTAATTAGATTAATACGGAGATACGTTAATGGACATACTGTTTGTTTAACCGTTACATCCTCCAATAGAAATCTTTAAATTAATTTATTCTTCCTCTTCCTTTCTGACTAATGCACTGGTTTGCTCTTACAAATTTGTGTTTGTATAAAAAAATGGCGAATTTAAATTTTTTTTGGTTCTTCTCCGTAGAGCAACCGTCCAAACCGGTATTAAATAGTAAATCATCACTACATATTATAAAACAAAGTCGCTGTCGTCAGTCCGTCAGTCGTATGCATAAATCTATAAAACTACGCAACGGATTTTGAAGCGGATTTTACAATAGATGAGTGTTTTCAAGAGGATGGTTTTTAAGTATAATACATGTATAAATTTAGATGTTTATCATTGCACCCGTGCGAATCTGGGGCGGGTAGCTAGTGTAAAATATAAATAGACGTCGTCACCAGCTGGTGTCGACAGTATTGAAACTAGAGAATTAAGCACTCTAAGAATAATTGCGAAACGCACATAACGGAGGTTCTAGGATGAAAAAAAAGGGTAAAAATAATAGCATTTTGTGATTTAAAAATGGGTCATTAAATACGTCTATTCCTCATACTTCAAAATAGATAAGTGATTTATATGTTATACGCATAGCTCGCAAGACTGACGCCCGATGGGGCTGAAAAGTCCTCGAACGTCGCCGGAAAGCGACGGATGCGGGCGGCTCACAACTTTCGTGGAAATCATTAGGGGAGGCCTATGTCCAATTGTGGATGTCTTTTGGGGGAAATGATGATGATGATGAGTTTAAATGCAGAACTGCTCTTTCCGTAGGCTCTGTGCGCTCACTTTGGATGGCAATAAGGTTTTTGTTACGCTATTTACAAGATTGGTCAGTTTCGTCTGTTTTTGTTACATAGGTACTTAAAAGAGGGACAAGTTTGAGGTCATGAATGCCAAATTTAGATGGAATGTAACTGGAGGAGGGCGGACTCAGTAGTGGGTCATCGTCGTTTCAGCCCATAAATGACCCAATACTGAGTCGGGCCTCCTCCAAATTCATGGAGGGAAAAAATTGCCTACTGTGTCTTCATGGAGGGAAAAATTTGCGGTTTGGCACAGGGTTTGTATCAAGTTTTCCTTCTCTTAAGGCTAGGTGATCTGCCTCTTGCGCTCCTTTAGTCGCCTCTTACGACAACCTCAAGATAGTGTGGGTTGGTGATTCTAAATCCGTCACCACACGGACAACAGTGAGTCATCTATGGGTTGAATAGTAGTGGTGGTAGAATGTCAAATTCTGCAGTGACTTTTTAATTTTGTAGGTCAACGAACAATACTTTCATTATATTAGAAAAAAAAGTGAAAACCCGAGCCAAGACAAAACCTTCAACCGAACCTAAATATAGACGGCCAATAAAATCTAAATTCGTTTCCATTCCATTTGAAATTCTATCTGCCCGGGAGTAGAAAGAGAAAATATAAGTGTAATAAGATTATTTCGCCGCGCACCGAGGTGCTAAAGATAATTGAAGACCGCCTAATCAGCATACCTTCGCGTTTCGATTGCGACCATAAACGTTACGAGCGAAATCGGATTCTATTTTCGAATACCACGAAATTTTTCAACGTTTCATTCTACTGCTGGCCGTTCGAAAACAGTCTGCAAAAATGGCGCATCAGAAATTGTATTCTAAAATCAAATATGGTGTGACATGGGGATTTTAGAAAGCTCCCTTTTTCCGTGTTGAATTGGTTATTCTTGCAGAAGTGCCTATTGCGATGGAAGAAAGATTATTTTTTTTCTTTCCTTTGCAAAAAAAAAACTCTGATTGAAGTTAACCAACTAGCACTCTCGATTGCTTGGCGCCCTAAATCAATCGGAGGGGTTCTAAAAAGAGGCTACCATGTGGGGCGAGTAATGCAACTACATAGGAGAGTCTGGTCGGCTCTTCTCTGTAGTGACACTTACTACTACTACTCAGCCTATACATGGCCCACTACTGAGTCAGGCCTCCCCCAATTGCATGGATCTTAATTAGGCTACTGTGTCACGCTGGCCAGACGGGTTGGCACAGGGTTTCGTATCAAGTTTTACTTTTCTTGCGGCTGGGTTTTGGCCTTGTGTCGGCTCTTACGACACCCTTACGCTGGAATGGGGTGGTGACATTGTGTATTCTAAATCCGTCACCACTTAAAAAGGCAAAAGAAGGAAAAGTTGATACGATTGCCATAAACAAAATCGCATATCACCAGCAGTTGAACGTTGCTTCACTTTTTTTTATTATAGCTATACAACGCCATCTATTGAGAGTCATTTAGCTTGATCCTGTGTTATTTTATATCAAAATGTTTGACCATTGCAGTCATCGGTGTAGAAACGTGGTTGTTTCCAACAATCTTGAGTGATTTACGGCAACGCCGAATAGAAAAGAAAATAATATCTCCCTTTGTTCTAATGTTTGTGTTTTTAGGATTGTAATCTTAAGTATTTTGAATGAATGACACGTTATTAATGTATGATCAAACATATATGTGTCACGCCCAATCTGATACCCATTTTATTTCTTTCTTATTTTTAACTGAAATCCTGCTCTAGGCCCTCTGTCGCGGGGGCTATGTTCTACTACTACTCAGCACATAAATGACCCACTACTAAGTCAGGCCTCCTCCCATCGCAGGGAGGGTAAATAGCCTACTGTGCCAAGCTGGCCAGACGAGTTAGCACAGGATTTCGTTTCAAGTTTTCCTTCCCTTGCGGGGAAATTTACAAAGATAAAATTCACAAATGACACATAGACTGAAAACAAGTGCCTCTGGTATACACAATGAGTAATTACGTAATTACTCTTTGTAATTAGCCTACTGTGCCACGTTGGCCAGACGGATTGGCACAGAGTTTGATATCAAGGTTTCTGGTAGCTAGGTTATTGGTATTTTTATTTCTATCTATCACCTCTTATGACACCCTGAGGATGGAATGGGGTAATGACACCATGTTTCTTAATCCGTCACGTTCATATGTCACGGATATATTATTATTATATAATGTTTATTTATTAATCTTCATGGATTGCGTATAAATTCATCATTCGTATACGAACGCGGTCATAGCGCATGAAACTGGTTGGAAATATCGGGAGCAAAATTAACAAGTGGCAACCGCATATGGGAAAACGACGTGTGACGGCCCCGTCGAGGTGGACGGGCGACCTTATAAAGGTCGCTGGGAGTCGGTCGATGCGATCTACACAGGCTTTTCTTATGTAACAATATTTTCTAGAAGGTTCAAGGAATGTTGCATAACTCTCTACATTATTCTAGTAACCTCAAAATCCTGGCCTCCTTATCAAACAATCATTTTAGGCTGTTCACAGACGGGCACAATAGAGAATTATGCCCTCAAAGGACTGGCGATAAAGCTCTCGACATAGTATCAAGCGCCATCAGCGCAAACAAGATTGCACGTTCACACGAAAACATTAAAGATATTGACTGTGTACAGTCGGCCTTAGTTTTGGTCTTCTTCACATTATAAATCTATATCGTAAATGATTTGGAATACTTAGTGTCAGCACCCCATTCCGGCCTGAGCGGGTTGCAGGAGCCAATAGAGGAAATCTCTCAGTTGTTAGAAAACGTATTCGCGTGACGGATTTCATCCTGAGATTGTCATAAGAGCCGACAAAAGGAATTAACAAGGTCGATAACCTAGCCCCAGAAAATGAAAACTTGATACGAAACCATGTGCCAAGCTGCCAACCAGTCTGGCCAGCTTGGTACTCCAGGCTAATTACCCTCCATGAATTTGGAGGAGGGCCCGCGCCCAGCGGGACATTTATGGGCTGAATCGAGTGTCACCCATCCGACATCAGGCCGTGTATTCTAGCTAGCTACTGAGCTTACCACAATGGATAAACAAAGGTGAGTGAACAACTATTCATTCCATCTCATGTAAATAGTGATATCGCGTTAAGAATTGCTGCAGCGACATCTATTTTCAAAAAAGGAACTGTCCCAATTTAATGTCGCGGGTTGCTATTAGAAAATAATACGTGTAGTATAGCATTGTAAATATAGAAATGTATCCCCCTGGTGCGAGGGTATCCCGTTCCCATTTTTTTTAATGTCAGTCATAGTTCAGCAAACAAACGGGCTATTATTCGAACAATGGACGTTTTACACGGTTGCCGCGCACGGTCAATATACGTGGCCCTTATGTACATAATAATAGGGCCTATATTAGAATGGGGTCAGGACAAAGGTTAGATGTGATTGATGGTGTAAAGGTTCTGAAGGATGATTTTAAAGGCGTTCCAAATTATGTGCTTCGTCATTTTAATTCGATTACCAGGGTAAAGAGAGGTTAAATTCCCCATCATCATTATTTTAGTCTAAGGTGATTTCCAGTACAGGATTTATATAAATGTTTAACCGGCAACAAAGAGGGCACTATTAATTTAACATACCTCTGTGACGTCTGCTCTTGAAGCGATGAAATATTCTTTTTTGTTTATAGGACCTCTAGAAAGTTTCCTTAGCTATGTTATAAAAAACTGTTAGCTCAGAAGATTATTGTCGTTTCTATTTATGTTAAGGGTTATTTGTTACTTTAGAACTTATCTTCAATATAATTTCAGACCCACTGCCGAGTCAAGCCTGGGATTAAGCTGCTCGAGCTCATGTTACCACATATAAAATAGAAAAATAATCATATATTTTTACTAGTTTGGATTCAAAGCGGCAAGCTTACTGGAAATGAATATTCGAATTTAACCTCATTTATTTTTGTGCGTCTATCCTGTGAGTTGTCATGCTCACTAAAACACTTTGAACAGTGGTAGCGACATGTGGCGGGTCGAACACTTCCCTTTGATATGGTTGAGGAGATCGATGGCTGCCACATGCGTTATGCTTGTGAACAGGTGCCGCTGTTTGGGGTTGGTCGACTCACTGGATTCATGACTTATAATTTCATTTTTAATTATTCTTTTTTTTATTATAAAATTCATATTTCAGTTGAGCGCCTTTCGGAACCAAACGAAACTAATTATAAGATAACGGTTATTGTAATATGGCGTTTAAAAAAAGAGACAAGCCCACCGAGTTTCTTCCGCCAGGTCTTCTCGGTTGGTGCCGCGTTCCGACCTGGTAGTAGTATTTTCTAAGTGATGTATCCGATGACGATTGTGAACGCCATAATTGGTTTATACAATAAAGCATTTTTCTATTCTATTCTAAGCCTCTTCCAATTACATGGTGGGTAGGTATCAGGACGTATATTTAAAAATATATCTTTGTTTTTTCCCAAGTTTTTCTGGCTTAGATTGGTAGAATACTTAAGATCATAATTTCAACCCATTAATGACCTATTCCTGAGTCAGACCTTCTCCAAATCTATGGAGGGAAATCAGCCTAGTGTGTTACGCATCGTCCGTTAGTATCACAAAAACGATTTTATTCGGTCTGCGGGCATGTCAGAACCACACGCGACGACTCACTGAGCCCGTGACGAGCATTCGGACTAGTCTACACCGCATTACACATAGATTGCCTTTCAATACATCATCTATTAGTAGACAAATTAGGGTTGCCTTATTGCGCCCCCATGGTCACGGAGCATGCTCCCGTAAGTGAATCCCGTGGCCCTGGTTTGGGCAGTCGAGGATCGCCGTCGGTTTTAGTGGGTAGGTCGGGGCGCAATTCACCATCTCTACGCGCCCCGAAGTGTTACATGCCCCGGCCAGTCCCCAATGGCCGGGTATCCATGAGGATCTCCAACGCAAAAAAAAAAATGGTTGCCTTATTGCAAGGGATACATTTAAATAATGCTTTGTTTTTGGGTATTAAAGTTTATCTTTCCGCATGCATCCTTCCGTTATTCCGAGCCCCTTCAAGTGGTCTACCTACCGGTATAAAGACTACTACTCAGAATACTTTTATAAATGACACACTGCTGAGGCGGGCCTCATCCCATTATAATAAATAATTAATATCCTTGGACATTTCACACAACGCCATCCCGTCCCAAGTTAAGCAACTTAATGCTTGTGTTATGGTAACGAGATGGATGATAAATAAACTACTTATATACATTTTTTTTTGTAAATACATACATATTATAGATAGAAATGACACCCAGACTCCGAGCCAGTGCCTCTGGTTTAGACAAAGACACTTGCCCGACCCCGGAATCGAACCCAGGACCCGTTGATCCAAAGGCGGCACATCTAACCACTAGACCAACGAAGCATTATTCGACGGTAATTAGTCTCTTTTTTTGTCGTCGCTGGGGAAATGCTTTATGCATACCACCACCCCCCGGGGGAGAGGTCGGTGATTATGTGGGACTCCGACAAGGGTCGTCTACCCACTAAAATCCCAGCGGTATACCCTCACACGGCGCGCTTGGGGCCGCCGGAGTCAGCCGGAGCTCCCTCCTTTGCGACCCGCCCCGCAGCCCCCTTTTGCGACATAACGGCCTCGCAGAAGGGGGCCCGTCACCCCGAGGGTAAGCGACAACCCGAGGGCGTTGGTGCACCGCAGCGGTCCAGGACTCGCAAGGCAAGTCTGAGGACAGAGGAGTCCCCGGAGTCCCAATTCACTGCGGCGCTGGGTGCCGCTCTTCGTCTCACCTCTCCCCGTGGGCTCGCCCAGCATGGGAGGCCCCGGTCGGTAGGGCCCCACGGATCATTGAGGCACTCGAGCCCCCTCACCACGACACGGTGGCAGCACAGTCGAGGTTGACGGTAATTAGTCTCCTGTGCCACGCTGGCCATACAGCTTGGCACAGGGTTTCGTATCAAGATTTTCTTGTCTTGCCCTTTAAAAATATAAAAGGCTATAAAAGGAAGCCCTTTAAAAATAGGTTGTGCCAACTAAGAAAAACCATTCTGTACCTATTATGTCATCACCAATCAATCCTTCTAATAAGTATTTTCTTTTCAGATCTCTGTATTTTTTTTTGTTAAATACAACTGCGAAGCCGAGGCCGGCCGCCGGGATTAATATATTACTTACCGATCTTAATTAAGATATTTAATATACAATGACACCGCAGTACCTATATATCCTTTTCCGCGGTGTCATTGGATCATCTCTGGCCTATTGTTCCCGGTGACTAAACAATGGCAGCCATGACGTCAGTCGGCATCCAAAATAATACTAATTAAAGGTATTCACAGTTCACATGCCTGATTGGGCCCTTTCATTATAGGCCGTGAGCTAGTGACTTTAAATTTCAGCAAAGTGGTGAATTTGTACATTAAGACACTAGTAAAGGTTTCGAGGTTGGTTCTGTTATACCCTGGTTCTGTTCCTCACTAGTGCTTCCTCAGCACCCTATCCTGCTGATCCCTAATTCTCTATAATCATCGTCATTCCGCTGACTCCACATCCGTGCAGTCGCTCCCTATTCCACCTCCTCGCCCGCCAAGTTAGTCCTCTCCGAACTTTCCTGCTAAGCGGTCGCCTCCAATTAAATAAAGTCTTTTTTTAAAAAGCCTAATAATATATCCAGTCTAACATTTGGTGGCAGCGGTGGGATCCGGAAATCTCCAGTGCCGAGGCGACCGTAAGGACTCATACCGGATCCTACAAAATCTAAGTGTATAAAATCTTCCACCGTCCGTATCCAGTGAAGACAATTAATACACCCAAGTGCGTTGTGCATTTATAAAATACTTCTACCGTATCCAAAGAAGTAAAACCAATATTAAACATCCAAGTTGTGCGTTGTGCATTTAAGAAATACTTCTACCGTATCCAAAGAAGTAAAACCAAAATTAATCATACAAGTTGTGCGTTGTGCGTTTCATAATACTTCTATCACATCCAAAGAAGTAAACCCGAATAATACACCCAAGTGCGTTGTGTATTTTGTAAAAACCTCCATCGTGTCCAGTGAAAACCATAGTGCATCGTTACTACACCGAGTGCGTCCCTGATCTACATAGTAACACGTCCCAGTTCTAAGAAACAACTCCGTGCCCGGTAACACCGCGCCAGCCGTCACCGAGCCTGTTATCGCAAGCATGCTTCCTGTCGCTGTTGTATTCTTAGAAATTGCCCACCTACTGTAAGTCCTTGGTCATTTTTCTTACTGAACTAAGATTGTATTGTTTTAACTTGTATTCCGCTTGTGACTCGCTCCTATTATAAAACCATTCTCAACTAATTATTATGCCAAAGACCCCTAAAATAGAGGGTTTATCCACTGATAATTTCGACTGCGAGCAAGACACAAGCGACCTTTCAAAATCACCCATTGCATCTAGTCGTAAGACCAGGAAAACGGTAGCCATGGCTGAACTGGATTTAAACATCCTATTTAAATTTATCAAACCATATGACGGAAGTAGGGAGACACTAAACTCATTTATCGTGAATTGCGAAAACGCATACGATCTCGCTTCCGAGTGCCAAAAGCCTATTCTTTTCAAGTTCATACTAAGCCAACTTAATGGAAAGGCCGAAATAGCCTGTTCCATTAAGGAATTTTCATCCTGGGACCAACTGAAAGATTTCCTTAAGATCCAATTTAGCGAAAGGAAACATTACTCGCATCTTCTCGCGGACCTTCAAGAGGCTAAGCAGGCGCCGCATGACAATGTCAACCAGTTTGTCTTGCGAGTAGAGACCTGCTTATCGCAACTATTGACCGAAATATCACTGTCCGGATTTAAAACAAAAGAAATCCCCGGCCGAATAGCGGCAATGGAGGATCTCGCCCTACATCATTTCGTCATGGGCCTTCAGCCCAGAATTTCAAATATAGTAAGATGTAGGTCACCTAAAAATCTAAATGAAGCCATCAACTTCGCAATATCAGAAGAGCGAATTCAACAAACGTTGTATAGGCGTCCTCTGGAACCACCACACAAATCGCAAAATGCCAACATACGACCGCGGTACAATAGCAACAAACAACCTGTTGCCCCGCAGTACACTTCCAAATTTGTCAATCAACAAAAACCTTCGGACCTGTTTTGTCGTTACTGCAAACAAACAGGACATGATATCTCTGGCTGCGCAAGACGCGAATATAATAATAACCGGTTCAAACAGGAACCAAAATCATCATTTCACCAAAACTCTTATCGTCCTCAACCGCGAGTAAACTTCCTTAACCACGCAGATGAGTATCCTCACGAAGAGGAAGCTCATGAGGAGGAACCCGAAAATTTAAACGCACAAGAGTCTCACTACGGTGCTACGCGAGACTAAAACCACATAAAAGCACCATCCGTAATCCTAAGGACCACAAGGGTAACCAGCCCCAAGCAAGTGTCCGTAATCCTAAGGACCACAAGGGTAACCAGCCCCAAGCAAGTGTCCGTAATCCTAAGGACCACAAGGGTAACCAGCCCCAAGCAAGTGTCCGTAATCCTAAGGACCACAAGGGTAACCAGCCCCAAGCAAGTGTCCGTAATCCTAAGGACCACACGGGTAACCAGCCCCAAGCAAGTGTCCGTAATCCAAAGGACCACACGGGTAACCAGCCCCAAGCAAGTGTCCGTAATCCAAAGGACCACACGGGTAGCCAGCCCCAAGCAAGCGTCCATAATCCTCAGGACCACACGGGTAACCAGCCCCAAGCAAGCGTCCGTAATTCCAAAAACCAATCAGAATCCAAAGTCTATGAAGTGAATATAGACACTACAAAGAAACTATTACCTCATGTTGTGATAGATTCTCAAGTCACAAATAGTCCTTTATCCCTATTAGTAGACTCGGGCTCAGCTATATGCTTAATCAAAAATTCTAGCATCAAAAATCCTATCCAACTAATAAAGGAACCTATCAAAATCAAAGGTATCGACCCGGGAGATGAACTGACGACTACTGAGGGTCATCTATCTCTGAAATTATATTTAAACAAACCTAACCACGCAGTTTTCAAGTTCCATGCCATAAAAAACATTGATCTGCCATACGACGGAATCATTGGGTCAGACTTTCTTAACAATTTCGGCTGTCAGATCAATTATACCAATGACACCATCAAAATCGGTGATACGGTATTAAAATTACATTTTCACGACCCTTTTTATGTAATTCCGCCACGAACTGAGACTGTCATCGAGTGCTCAGTATCTAACGAAGACAACCTCAAAGAAGGTGTCATCCTAGATCAACACCTATCTGAGAATTTATTCTTATCCAACTGCGTAGTTAAAATAAAACCCAGTAACCGCGTAAACCTCACGGTGGCCAATACCTCAGAGTCTCCAGTAACCATCAATCCCAATTTAAATCTAAAAATCGAACCTTTAACTTCCGATGCGATTCCAGTAAACTATAATGCTACCAATACCAGTTCCCGAACTGAGGAAGTCCTAATAGCCCTGAGAACAAACCACCTAAATTCGGAAGAAGCTTCCGCACTCCTCGAACTTTGTTCTCAATATTCGGATATATTCCATCTTCCCAATGATAAACTGTCTTATAGTACTGCCCTTAAACACCAAATCAGAACGACAACCGACGTTCCAATCCATACCAAATCATATAGATTTCCTGAATGCCACAAGAAAGAAGTGGAAACTCAAATCTCCAAGATGCTCGATCAGGGTATCATTGAACCGTCCTCTTCTCCTTGGAGCTCTCCTATTTGGATTGTACCCAAGAAAGTCGACTCACAAGGACAACGTAAATGGAGAATAGTAATCGACTACAGGAAATTAAACGATATCACCATTGGGGAGACATATCCTATTCCCCAGATTGCAGAAATCCTCGACCAGCTAGGGAAGAGCAAATACTTCTCAACCCTAGATTTAGCTTCCGGTTTTCATCAATTACTGGTAGAGGATGCACCTAAAACTGCATTTTCCGTACCCCAAGGGCAATTTCAATTCACGAGAATGCCCTTTGGCTTAAAAAATGCGCCTTCTACATTCCAAAAATTAATGAATACCTGCCTAACAGGCCTTCAAGGGAATCGGTGTTTTGTATATCTTGACGATATCGTCATCTATTCATATGATCTTCCTCGCCACATGGAAAACCTAAAAGCTGTCTTTGACAGACTCCGTAACTTTAATCTTAAACTACAACCCGACAAATGTGAATTCCTTCGCAAAGAAGTCGTCTACCTAGGGCATGTCATTGGAGAAAATGGCGTTAAACCAAATCCTGAAAAGGTCAAAGCTGTGACCGAATTTCCAATTCCGAAATCTCCTAAAGATATTAAATCTTTCTTAGGATTAGTATCCTATTATAGGAGATTTATTCCCGACTTCTCGAAAATTGCGAAGTCTTTAACATCCCTCCTGAAAAAGGACGCCCCATTCGATTGGCAAAACGAGCAACAACTCGCCTTCGAATCCCTTAAAACGAAACTCGTTTCCGCTCCAGTCTTAGCATATCCAGACTTTACCCAACCTTTTATCCTCACATGTGACGCATCGAACTATGCAATCTCCGCCATACTATCCCAAGGGCCAGTTAATCAAGATCGACCAATTGCATATGCGTCACGCACTCTCAACAAAGCGGAGTGCAACTATAACGTGACAGAAAAGGAATGCCTCGCCATTGTCTTTGGCACAAAAACATTCAGGCCTTACTTATACGGCCATAAATTCAAGGTTGTGACGGACCACAAACCTCTGCAGTGGCTCTTTAATTGTAAAGACCCTGGATCCCGTCTTATCCGTTGGCGCCTCAAACTCGAAGAGTTTGAATATGATATCCACTATAAAAAGGGTAAAACAAATACCAATGCCGACGCCCTGTCACGTTATCCTGTCAACCCTCTTCAAGTCAATCCATCAGGATCTAATTCTGAACCTGTAAATCCTATCGAGGACGTGTCCTCGTCTCTCGACGTCAATGTACCAACTAGTAATCTTAGTACAGACATCGACTTACCTGCTGCAGAGCAGCCTCCCGATGTACTTCTTCTTCCACAAACGTCAAATGATGACTACCCGTCCTTCCTAAAAATGATGATGAACAAAGAAAGACGGTTTAATACCGAAATCGTGGAATATAACGAAACCCTTCTAAAATGTCCTCATAACTGTATAATAATCCCTACGTCAATCGACTTAGACGAATCAAACCAATATATTTCTGAAATTCTAAGCAATACTGAATTACTTAACAAAGCCCATGAAGCAGAGAAAGAACTTTTTTCGTTTCTCAAACTAGAAACCAATAATAAAATATATTATTTCATATTTACCAAGGTACATCACTTCGATGAAGCCACTTACCCAGACATCTTTCAAACTTTGAAGAATGTCAGAAACGAGTTAATTATCTTACATGATGAAATTAATGAAATAGGTATCTCAGATATGAGAAACCCATTTGAAAAACATTCTTTCATCAAAATTTACAACATCCTTTGCTTTTTATTCCATAACTCTCAAATTAAAATTAACATATATCACAACAAAATAATCTATCCTTCACCAACCGAAATCCAAAAGATCCTTTCCGAAAACCATGACATCCCAATAGCGGGTCATCTAGGATCCACAAGGATGTACGACCGCGTCAAGGACGTATACTACTGGAAAGGTATGCGTAGTGACATCGAACTCTACATTAAGAGATGTAGATTGTGTCAGGAAAATAAGGCGCTCAGGAAAATTAACCGAGCTCCTCTTCAAATCACTAGTACCTCTACCGACCCTAATCAAAGGGTAGCACTAGACATTGTAGGTCCTCTTCCTGAAGCCGGTACTGCCAAGATGAAATACATCTTGACAATCCAGGACGATCTCACTAAATTCTCTTCCGCATACCCCATCCGTAGTATAACGGCCGAAGAAACAAGTGAATGTCTAATCCACTATATATCAATCTTTGGTATCCCTAAAACCATCCTTACGGACCAAGGTACAAATTTCACTTCAGAATTATTCAAACAAACATGCCAATTTCTAAAAATAAAGAATCTATGGTCATCTCCTTACCATCCTCAAACTCAAGGAGCTTTGGAAAGAAGCCACTCTACTCTAAAAGAGTACCTTAAATCATACATTAACGAAGACCAAACGAATTGGCCTCGTTATGTGTTCACTGCAATGCTTGCATATAATACATCAGTTCATTCTACAACAAACTTCACTCCTTATGAACTAATGTTCGGCTGTAAATCGTTCATTCCTAATTCAATTTATAACGATACTTCAGGAGCAACCTATCCGGACTATGTCCGCATGCTGCAAAACCGTCTGAAATACTCAAGAGAAAAAGCATTAGAATTCATTAGGAAATCAAAAGAAACCTCTAAAGCTTATTACGATACTCGTACTCGTCCTGTAAAATATAAAACCGGTGAATACGTCTATCTGAAAAATCATCTACGAATGCGTAAGGCCCTGTCACCTATCTGGAAAGGCCCTTATAAAATTGTTAAAATAAACGGTAATAATACACTTACCTTACTCATCAATCGGCGTCACGTCACGCACCACTTCGATCAGGTAAAACCAGCTGATACTTCTAATATCCTGTGAATAAATATAGGCTAGAAATAAAATATATACTTACGTCCTACCTACCTGTAGATTTTCAGCTAGGCAAACCTGTAAATAAAATATTCATTAATATAAATATTCGTTAAAATTCTAATTATAAGATAATATACTTACCCAAGTAGAATGTAGTAATATATCCTTTAAGTTCATGTAGTTTAGTCACGTAGTATAATCATCACTGATGAAACCCATTATTTCCAGTATAATTCGTGGCGAACCGGAACAAGCCTTAATCCAGCCAATTACCTCGAGCCCTGGCCTTTATTTCGACTACTTAGGCATCCTTAAAATAAAGAATGCCAATCTGAATGTATTGGTACCCACCGATATTTCCCATTTTGAACCGCATATTCAAAACCTAAAATCTATGTTAGATGGACTCGAAACTGTCTGCAAACAAGCACCCATAATCGAAGTCAATATGGAATGCCATAACATGCTTCAACCCATATCGGCTCGGTATCATGACATGTCGAGAGATTTCGAATCCATAAGACATCTGTCAGGCAACAGATCTAAGCGTAGTGCTTGGATAGGTGGTGTAGGCACCATATTCAAACACATTTTTGGCACTCTGGACGAGGATGACGCGATAAGATATGATGACGCAATTAACACCGTCCAGAATGACATAAGCCAGCTAGCATCACTGATGAAAGAAAATATAATGGTTACATCCAGTGTCATGTCAGCCTATAATGACACTCTAGTTAAGATAGTTAGTAATGAGGAACAATTAGTATCGGCCATCGACAACCTCTCGAGCAGTGTGAGTAGTATCTCCGCGGAAACAAACGGTCTACATATATTAACTAAACTTCATGAAATTTTCCATAACCTAGAAACATCGTTATTAACACTATCCTTCCAATTAGAAGACATAACTAACGCGCTCCTTTTCAGTAATCAAAATATTCTACACCCTTCTATAATTACACCCCAACAACTATATCAAGAGCTTGTCGATAACCATCGTTTCCTTCCTAGTAATATAAGACTACCAGTACCATTAGATCTAAGTTCTATGTATTTTATTATGAAAATAAGTAAAATTGTGTGCTATTACTCTAACAATAGAATTATATTCCTTCTACAGATACCACTAGTTAACGTGGAAGATTTCACGCTCTTCCACAATATTGCGTTACCAACGCCATTCGATCATAAACAACCCAATTCATTCAGTTTAATTGTACCTAATAGTAAGTATATAGGAATGACCAAGGACCTGTCACGATATTGCACAATAGACAACCTAAATAGCTGTAACCTCGAACAACCAGGCATATACATCTGTACAGTTACAAATGTTTACACACCAGAAGCGAAGCCCAACTGTGAAAGTGTACTATTATCAAGAATCATTGACAAAATACCAAATCAATGTAATACTAAATTTTTAAAGGGAGATGTCGATATTTGGACACCTCTTCAAAATAATAAATGGTTGTTTGTCCAATCAAAACCGAGTAAACTCACATTAGAATGTATAAATTTACCACCTACAATCTTAACCATCATGGGGACCGGTATAATAACAATCCCGGAAAACTGTGTAGCCCTTACCAAAAGCACCACTCTCATACCCATATCCAATACTGTTAACATCACCTCACCAATCAATAGTTTTTCTGATTTCAACCTTTTGAATGACTCCTGTTGTAATCTAGATAAGTTCGAAAATGTAATGAGTAATGCGTCCCCTATAAATCTACAACATTTGGATTTAGATAATTTAAGCAATAAAGCAGATTTTAATAACATTTTACAAGAATTAAATAAGATCAAACATACTCCACATATAGTTAAATACGGGACCCATTATTCCACCTTCATATTTGTAATAAGCACCTTTATAGTTATAAGTTTCATATACCTAGCTTTTAAGAACAAAATATGTG
Source organism: Clostera curtula (assembly GCA_905475355.2). Lineage (NCBI taxonomy): Eukaryota > Metazoa > Arthropoda > Insecta > Lepidoptera > Notodontidae > Clostera > Clostera curtula. The sequence continues at coordinate 19,020,566 of FR997796.1, read as the reverse complement.
TTCTATCTTGTAATAAATTTCGGCGTCCGCCTCCTACAGCACAACATCCTGATCCCGATCCATATGTAGAAACATCCATCCCAGTCGCTCCACTGAGATCCAGGATTTAACAGAGACTTTGTTTTTTACCCCCAAAGTCTCCTCTTAAAGGGGGAGGTGTTATACCCTGGTTCTGTTCCTCACTAGTGCTTCCTCAGCACCCTATCCTGCTGATCCCTAATTCTCTATAATCATCGTCATTCCGCTGACTCCACATCCGTGCAGTCGCTCCCTATTCCACCTCCTCGCCCGCCAAGTTAGTCCTCTCCGAACTTTCCTGCTAAGCGGTCGCCTCCAATTAAATAAAGTCTTTTTTTAAAAAGCCTAATAATATATCCAGTCTAACAGTTCGAAGGTTGAAAAATTCATTTTATCGACACAAGACGACAATCAAATTAAAACTTTAACTGTTCTTTTGAGAAATAAAAACTCTTTTTGTCCTTTGAACATGGAATTACCAGCTGCCCAAAAGGGAGCAATGAGCAAGTGTTATGTTAAAGTTGTGTAGTTAAGTTATTTTTTTTCAATTGGCAAATATAATTAACACTTTTACGAAAAAAAAGAACTGCCTTGAAAATAAAATACTATGAAAATTTGTGACTAATTCCACACACAAATAAAGCAAAGTAAATCAACAATATTTTTTGGTCACTGTGCATTTGTCTACAAGGAATGCAAAACACACTCAAATGCCGCTTGGTAACGATAGTCAAGTATCATTTGAGATATTCGATGATTCAAGATACCAGTATCGATTTCATTGCAATGCAGGTTTCCTATTGTTTTAATCGAAGCAACATTCGAATGCTCCTTCCTGTACACCAGATCAAATTAATTAGACAAGACATGATAGTGATGTAACTACAGATTAATAGGGATGATGATATAAATATTGCCAAACTTAAGTGGCAGTGGGCAAGTGGCTCGCAGGACCGACGCCCGATGGGGCAGAAAAGTCCTCGAGTGGCGACCGCGTTCCGGAAGACTCAGTGCTGGTAGGCCGTACGGTGGACCGACGACCTGGTTAAGGTCCCCGGAAAGCAGTGGATGCGGGCGGCCCAGTACCGACCTTTGTCATCCTTGGGGGAGGCCTATATCCAGCAGACGTCTTTTGGCTGAAATTATAATGATGCTATAAATATTTATGCAGGCCGGCACAAAAAAGTCTAAATCAAAGTTAATCGCCTATTTTACATAGGACACAATGGTCAACATATTAATAACTAGATGACCCGGCGAACTTTGTTCCGCATTATATATATTTAAAACAAAATGAAAGTTGGACATAGGATACCTGAGATTTTTATCCCGTCCGTATAAAACCTACTTTACAAAACGCAACTGACAGCGAAACGTTATGTTGTCTATAGTTTAATATGGTCGAAAATTTGACAATTAGAAATTTTGAATTCGACTTGTTTATATTGTTGTAATTCACATAATATCTTTATAACTTGTAGCCTATGTGTTATTCTGATGTATAAGCTATATTATTGTAAAGTTTCATTAAAATCCATTCAGTAGTTTTTACGTGAAAGAGTAACAAACATCCATCCATCCATCCATCCATCCATACTTACAAACTTTCACGTTTATAATATTAGTAAGATAGAGGCGATATCTGTAATGTATTAATAATAGGATAGACATCTATACTAATATATAAAGCTGCAGAGTTTGTTTGTTTGTTTGAACGCGCTAATCTCAGGAACTACTGGTCCGATTTCAAAAAATCTTTCAGTGTTAGATAGTCCATTTATCGAGGAAGGTTATAGGCTATATTTTATTTTCAAAAGAATTAGGGATTCGTATGAAAATTGCGATTTTGTAAACCAAGGTGTAAAATCGAAAACCTATTTATGCGTGCGGTGCAAAAACTATTGACAATAGAACAAAATGATGTACTACGGGTTTGTAGGTCTTATAAAGGTCTACAAAAAAGTCCGCGAGAGCACATATCTAACTATCATAGTTTAGTTATAAAAAATATGCACGGGTTCGAAGCCCACGCGGGCGAAGCCGCGCGCAAAAGCTAGTTAATAATATGACTGCCTTGTTGGTCTATGAGTTAGATGCGCCGCCTTCGAATCACGGGGTCGCGGGGTCGAGTGTCTTTTTGTAAATCAGAGTCACTTGCACCGAGTCTGGGTGTCATTTTGTGTTGGTGAATTTAATGTTTTTAAACTGCCCCTGTGATGCAGATTAGATATAGTGCGGGGTTTCGTAAAAAAAAAAGCTCAGAGGGCTTATAAATTTTTGTCTCTACTTTGCGGTGCTATAGGCTCATGGGTTCGTCTGTTCATTGTAGTCTTTATAACAACAACATACGTCACAACCTGTGCATGCACCGATACAAAATTACAGACGAGTGACCAGGGTCGCAGTCACCCGACCGTAACGTCTTAGGTTCATTTTAAATTGATCTTGAACAATCATCATCATCATCGCAGCCCATAAAAGACTCACGCTTGAGTGGAGCCTCTTGCAATGAAATAGAGGAAAATTAACCTACTGTGCCATGCTAGCCAGACGGGTTGGCAGAGGTTTTGGTATCAAGTTAACCTTTTCTTCTCGGCTTTGACATTTCCTGTAGTCGCCTCCTACGACACCCGCAGGATGGAATAGGGTGGTGACACAATGTATTCTAAATCTGTTGTCGTGTTTGCTTAATAAAAGAGAACAAACGCTTTAAACGGAACCTGTACGCACTGCCAATCTCTCTAGCCAGTGCCTCATAGTAGGCTGATTGCCCTCCCTATATTTATTTGGTGGAGGCCGACACGTCTCACGGCAGATAAGTATTATCAATGTTTGTCTAAGGGCTGCATTTGGATCAGGAGTCCCCGGCTGGATTCCGTTGTCGAGCAAGAATGATGTTCGAGTTAAAATAAACGAAATTATATATACGAGTATACATATACTCGTACATGGTTAAAGTTTAGGAAAGAGCTTAAAAATATTTTTCTCGCTACGCTCCTAAAACTAACCCACAACAAAAAGTGGTATGACAAGTTTCACGTACCGATTTACAATTAATCGTTGGTTTAGGGCTTAGATGTGCCGCCTTTGGATCAAAGGCTCCCGGGTTCGATTCCGGGGTCGGGTGAGTGTCTTTGTCTAAACCAGAGGCACTGGCTCAAAGTCTGGGTGTCATTTGTGCTCTTGAATTACATGTTTGTGAAGTGCCCCCAGGACACAGGTTACAACTAGTGCAGGGGATTCGTTTAAAAAAAAAATATCGAGATTGTTCTCAGCTATGTTTAATTAAAATCTGCTAAACCGTATACGATGGAGCCCATAGTGAGTGACCATGTCTGTGTACCATTATGTCCTCACTGGCAACACACATTGATGGAAACTGTTGTCTTTAAACGCAATGTAGAGCTGTATGCTTTAATGTTAAAAAAACCGTGGGAGTGACCAAATAATAAATTATGGTCGAGCGGTCACAGTACTGATTGCATCTTTTTGTAATCGATTAGTCGATTTTCGTAATCGATATGAATCGAATCGTTAGTGATGCATGCATTTCGATTGAATAGATATTCATTATATTGTCACGCTCGTTAATACTCTTGGAATACAAATTGTGGATTGAGCTACAATGGGTTAACAATAGAGTGCCCACAATGTGACAAGTGACTGGCCCAGCCACACCCAACGGATCACAGCGCGGAACATATTTTATAAACAGTAATCCAACTTCGCAGTGACATTACACCAGTGCACTCTCACACAGATATGCGTCGCTTGAAGTAAATAAGGGGTTTCAAGTCCAATCGAGCAATTTAAAATTTCGTGACCAATTTAAACAAAATAAAAAAATATTTGAAAATCAAACGTACCTCGATGTATTTCTATGGCATTCGATATTCAAATAAATTCGACACCGTGTACATTATCCAAACCTAGTGGTCTATGAATTGAGTAAACGTACTGGTCAAGCGTGTATACTGTGGCAAAGACTAAAAAATCTAGGGCGGAAAAATTAGCCAAGAACACTTGATAAAGGGGCCTGTACTAACAGTCGGACGTATTAGGCTGAGCAAAAACTAAAATTAGAGAAAGCTCGCCACAGCATTGTGCCGTATATAGAGTAGACAAAAACCTTAAAGCCATCCAAAGGGAGAGCGTGGTGCTAATCAAAAGAAGTAGTTCTTTCAGTTATCTCGAAGTAAAAGTGAGCTATAGAAGTTTTGCTGAACCAGATTTTTATTACAAAACATGGTTTCTACTGAAAATGAAGCCAGTTACACGTAGGGTAATTGGTCTATAGCTGGCCAGACGGCGTAGCACAGGGTCGCCACCGCATTTCACCCTTAGGGTGTCGTAAGAGCTGACAAAAGAAATGGAATGGGATCGGCGGTTATGTGGGACTCCGGAAACTACTCGTCTACCCACTAAAACCCCAGCGGTATACCTAACACGACACGCTTCGGACGCCATAGGTTCGCGTAAACGCAGTCTACTGGCAACGACTGTTGCTATGAACCCCTTTTTTTTGTTGCCCGGGGTAAAATCCTTTATGGACTATTTATGTGTGTCCACGGGGAACGCGCTGGGGGAACGATCAGAGGGACCGTTCAACCCCCATCCGATCTTGGCTCCTTATATAGAGCAGCCTCCTCTGGAGCTTAGTAGCTCCGGGTGTCATGCCCGGTACACCCTACGCCCCAGGTCTCCTCTCCAATGGGCGAGGGATTTGTTGCGATGAACCCCTATGCTAACCCATATGGCCAGCGTCGCACAGTAGGCTAATTACATTTATGGGCTGAGAAGTGGTAAGTAAGTATATAGGGGTTATGTTACGCCCTGTATAGTCTAAAAATAACGACCAAACAGACCCCAAAAAACACATAAAACAACCAGCAGAACAACATAAAATGACGTCACAACGGGTCATAAACATTAAGATAACCTTGAGGGCTAAACGACTGGGCCAGGAATATGGTGCCCTCAAAATAAACGAGGCTCGTAAATCCAGAGGAGATGCATAATACTGGCAAATTGGGAAGGTCCGAAACGAACCCACTTTGAATCTCATTTTGGACGATAAAATACAATTAAGATCCGAACGAGTCCGTGTGGTGACGGATTTAGAATAGTGTCACCATCCAATTCCATCGTGAGGGTGTTGTAAGTGTTGCTGAGACGGGTTTGTCTTTTGTCGACTCCCTCAGACAGACGGACGGACGGACCACGACACGGAGATTGTATATCATCATCATCATTTCAGCCAAAAGACGTCCACTGCTGGACATAGGCCAGCGCTTTCCGGCGACCTTAACCAGGTCGTCGGTCCACCGTGTGGGAGGCCTACCAGCACTGCGCTTTCCGGAACGCGGTCGCCACTCGAGGACTTTTCTGCCCCATTGTGTATAAATGTTGCAAATTCCAACTGTAACTGTATAACTATTAGCCAACTTGTGCTAAGTACTTAAAAAAAACTACACTATTCCCCCACCAACAAACTATGCCATGCCAAACATTAGGAAAGTAGATATGAGATGCTATTTTTACCAAATCTTTGTTTAAATAAAACAACGTGACCATAAAGCCACACATTCGACACGCTGCTAATGGCATTGTGATTAGATGAACATAAATTTGGCAGCCGTTTGACATGTTCATTTGCATTTCGCTCCGAAAGGGTCAAGCAGTAAGGCCCCTAGTACACCGCGTATTTAAAACGTCGTCTGCGCCGTAGATGCCTATTTTTGCGTTTGTAGATTCACGCGTAAAACGCGATACAAGCGCGTTTGCTACTCGTTTGAAGCGCGTACGAAGGGGTGGAGGAGTGGTAAAGGAGAGACTGATGTCATGATCAAAACGTAGAAGCTACGAGCGACTACAACGCGTCTGTATCCGCGCGTTTCACGATAACCGTGTGTGCTAAGGCTGTTTGTCCACCGCTCGCCGTCACCGGACCGTCACCGGACCGCAGTTTAAGATGACGTGACGGGCGGCGATCGTTTGTCCACCGCGCCGATACATCGGTGGTTCAGTTAAAACAAAAACCGGGCGAATACGCGGTGCGACGGTGCGTGGTGTGTGGACAAGAACAAACGTGTTTTGTATAGCCGGCACATCGGCCCGTCATAAAACCGTGCCGAGTTCTAGCGGTCACGCCGAACTAGTCGAAACATCGGCGGCCGGGATGACGGCTCTCGGGTGACGGGCGTGCGGTGGACACATTGCCATAGTAAATGTAAATCGGCACCCTCATCTCGTTCTCGGTGACGGTCCGGTGATGGCGGCGGTAGACAAACTGTCGAGTTATTCGTTCGAATCTCGTTTGCAGCGCGTAAACGCTTGACATCTGCGCGTCGACTGCGCGTTTAAAATTTGCCGTGTGCTATGGGCCTAACGAAGAGCATTTAAATACCAAACATTTTATTTGGAACTAATTTAGTTACTGTCGTATTTTAAAGTGTCGTTATTTTTTTACTCTGCAACCTTCGACTAAGAATTAGGTCCATGAAAAATGTTAGCGTTAGCGTAAGGTAATTAATTAACTACTACTCAGCCTATAAAATACCCCCTAAAAATTTAGGCCTTCTCCCATCGCAGGGAGGGTAATTAGCCTACAGTGCCATGCTGGCCAGACGGGTTGGCACTGTGTTTCGCTTTAAGTTTTCCTTGTCTTGCGGCTAGGTTTTCGGCCTTGTCATTTCCTTTTGTCAGCTCTTACGGCACCGTCAGAATGGAAAGGGGTGGTGACTTCATGTATTCCAAATACTATGAATGAATAATAAAATGAACGAAATGAAGAAATCAAGCTGAAGACAGGGCGCTATGGCGCTCTTTAGGGGAGGCCTATGTCCAGCAGTGGACTAATGTGGGCTGATGATGATGATGATGATGAACGAAATTATTAAAACTAAAAGGAGAAGTATTATTTATTATTAGTACTTAGCCGGGGTATTAGTACTCCGGCCGTTGCCGACTAGCCGGGGTATGTGGGACTCGAAAGAACGGGCGTCGAAAGATGGTAATTAGCGCCCCGACCTACCCACTGCATCATTTCCACGCGTACGAAGTCACGGGTAACAGCTAGTTATTAAATAAACACAGCACCATCACAAGCTATAATTGACGGACCTTCAGGAGAATCCTATGTACATTTTTGTATTAGCTTCGAAATTGCTTCTATAATGTCTTGACGTCATTAAAGTCTAATATTGCAAAGCAAGCATATCAACTTGGAGCCAAACTAAATTTCTTATACCACAAAGGAAGCCTCTAAATTATACAAAATTACAACAATTGGCAACATTTAAACATCACAATTACCTAATTTTGCCATTACGACTATTGAAATAATTACCCGACAGAAGCTGTAATGGCATGTTTTTGAGAAACCAGTTTTAGCACTAACCAAACCAACTTGAAAATACACTTTAAGACTTGGGTAGTTTAAAATGACTCACCGTTGTGAATCGTAATTAAATGTTAGCTGGATATCATTCAAGATATTATTATTATATTTAGTTGATTTTACTTTACCGAGTGGTGGCGATTTTAGAATACAAAGTATCGCCAGCCCATTTTATCCTGAGGGTGTCGTAAGAGCCGACAAAAGGAAATGACAAGGCCTCAAACCTAGCCGCAAGAGAAGGAACGCTTGAAACGAAACCCTTTTTTTTTCGCTAGGGAAATGCTCATGCATACCATGTCGCCGTCCTCGGGGGAGAGGACGGCGATTATGTGGGACTCCGACAAGGGTCGTCTACCCACTAAAACCCCAGCGGTATACCCCAGCGGTCACACGGCACGCTTGGGGCGCCACAGGTTCGCGTGAACGCACCGTCTACCGGCGTAGTGCGCAACAAGCGACTGTCAGAGAAGGCATCCCGGGCAATGAAACGAAACTAAACCCTGTGCCAACCCGTCTGGCCAGCGTAGCATAGTAGGCTTATTACCCTGTGATGGGAGGAGTGTAACTCAGCATTGGGTCTAGTTGATTTTACTGAAAATACTTATAAAAAAATATTAAAAAAAATTGTGTACTTACGAGTTAAAAAGACTACTACTACTCAGCCCAAACATGACCCATTGCTGAGTCGGGCTTCCTCTAGTTACACTGGGAGGGTAAATAGCCTGCTGTGCCACGCTGGCCAGATGGGTTGGCACAGCGATTCGTTTCAAGATGTTCTTCTCTTGCGGCTAGGTTTTCGCCCTTGTCATTTTCCTTTGTTTTTTTTATTGCTCTTGGTGGCAAACGAGGTAGCGGCCCACCTGATGGTAAGTGTTAACCGCCGCCCTTGGACTTTGGCAGTACCCGGGGCGCAGCCAAGCCGTTGCCTACCGTGAAGTGAGTGCTCTAAACTTGCTCTTACGACACCCTCAGGATGAAATGGAGTGGTGACCCATGTATTCTCCGTCACCACATGGATGGGACGATGATGGATAGTTCACAGGCAAACTTAAATCATCACCTTGTAAAACCTGATCTGTATGTACAGTGTATGCAATAATCTCGACAGAGACGACACCACGACCCATTATCATGACCAATTGTCCATTACTTGCAACATGTCATGATAGTCATTGTATAAGGAAAATCCGCGATGGATAGCTCATTAAGTGAGATGACGCCTCATCTGTGTTGTAAGCACATCTATAATTTGATGTGAGCAAGTTATTGTTGAATTCTTGAAGGTTAGTAGCATAATTAGGCAAGTTGTTGTCATTGTTGGAGTTCAAAGTAGCTTCTAAATTCAAATTCGTTGTTGTTTAAAGTAGCTATTGGTGTGGTGGCGTATTTAGAATACATATTGTCACCAACCCATTCCATCTTGAGGGTGTCGTAAGAGCCGACTGAAGGAATTGATAAGGTCGAACACCTAGCCGCAAGAGAGGGAAATCTTGCTACGAAACCCGTCCGGCCAGTGTTGCATAATAATTAATTGCCCTCCACGTAATTGGAGGGGGCCCGACTCAGCAGTGGGTCAAGTATGGGCTATAGACAGAAAGATAGTGATTAGATGTGCCGCCTTTGGATCAACGGGTCCCGGGTTCGATTCCGGGGTCGGACAAGTGTCTTTGTCTAAACCAGAGGCACTGGCTCCGAGTCTGGGTGTCATTTCTATGTATAATATGTATGTATTTACTTACAACAAAAAAAAATGTATATAAGTAGTTTATCATCCATCTCGTTACCATAACACAAGCATTAAGTTGCTTAGCTTGGGACGAGATGGCGGTGTGTGAAATGTCCAAGGATATTTATTTATTTATTATTTATAACTAATCAATTGCAGTAAAAAGTTATGTGATGTTTTACATACCCAGCACATAATAATGCAAACAATTTTGCACCAGCAAAGGTTGTTCTGCTATAAATTCACGCGATCCTCCTTACTAGTATAAATATATATAAACTAAAGACTTTTTAACTGATTTATAGCGTGTATTTTACATTATTTAATTCCCGACGTTTCTAATGCTTTGCAGCAGTCGTGGTCGCGGGAGAGACTACATGACAATTGTCTTCAAAAGTACAAAGAAACAGTTAAAATCTACCGCCTGTAATTTTGTTTAATTGATAACGTTCCTTGTGCACGCAGAAATGTAATATACACGCGATAAACCCGTTGAAAAGTGTTTAACTTCAATGTGTAATAATCGCAGAAACCTAAAAATTCTAAAATCTGTATATTTTAAGTTACAAGTTGCCTGAAGCTTACACGACGCCTGGTAAAAAGCTAGACACATGTAATAGGGTTCCGAACACAAAAGATGTTCGAATTATTGCGACTATCAATCTCAGTAACGCTAGGGATGAAGATAAATTACAAACGGGATAAGGTCGAGCAGACGCGAAATACGGACTAAGAAATCTGTGAACGAAATTATTCCTGGCTGATTGATGAATTTGTCTGCTTGTACACATACAAATAGGCTTAAAATTAAAATAAACCTTGATATCACTACATAGTATAAAACAAAGTCGCATTCTTCTGTCCATCCCTATGTATTCATAAATCTTTAAAACTACGCAACGGATTTTGAAGCGGTTTTTGTTAATAGATAGAGTGATTCAAGAGGAAGGTTTATATTTATAACCCACCCCCGCTTTGCACGGGCGAAGCCGGGGCGGGCCACTAGTAGTAAATAATATGCTTATGGTCACTATGGAACTGATTCTCAGCCAGTAAGAGAACTCACTGCTGAATGCGTCCCCCCGCCTATGGGAGGTGACAGTAGTTCCCGAGGCGAAAGCTCTTGCGAGCTAGAAAGAAGTACGCCCGATAACAACAAGGGCACAACGACACTTCGACTGGCAGGGATATCCTATCCCCACTGCTAAGTTTCTAAGAGGAAAGAACGCTTAATGCGTCATAGTAAACATCATGAAAGGGTAGAGCCATGCTCCCCTCCTAAACTGCTGCCAAAATGGAACGTATATGTAGTTACCATACGGCAGACGGCCCGAGATGAAAAAATCCGTGGTAGGTTTTAGTGGGTACACCAGTCGCACCGTACCATCTCCTCGCGACTGGGACTCCCACATACCCCCTGTCCCAGTCCCGGTCCCCCGGGCTGGGGTCCTATAAAAGGTTTCCTCCAAGTTAAAAATATTATATGTATGTATGTAAAAAAGGCGTCCTCCAACTACATGGAGGGTAATTATCCGGACGCGTTTGCATAGGGTTTCGTATCAAGTTTTCCTTCTCTTGCGGCAAGGATATCCTTTTGTCAGCTCTTACGACAACAGGATGGAATGGGATGATGACAGTATGTATTCTATACCCTTCACCACACGGATTATTCATTTCTATTTTCAGTAAGCCATACCATCCTGGGGGTGTCGTTATAGGGACTATAGGATCGCACCAGTCAGATCACTTAGCCCCAAGAGAAGGAAAACTTGATACAAACCCCAAAACTGAATATGAAGGAGTAACGGAAGTTGGACTCAGTATGGGTCATATAAGGATTAAATGACTCCATAACTGCTTAAGCCTTAATGGAAGCGAAGAATATTTAAACCAGAAATCTTATGATTTTGTATCTGCTTTGATTGCGTTCTCGAGGTCCAAGACATATAAAATAGCTGCCATTTTAGGGCAATTCTACTTTGTCTTAAACATTTATGTCTTACGATACATTTAGTTAGATGGATGTTAAAAATGAGGAATTGTGTATGAAAGGTGTGAATGTAATAAATGTGTAGCGTGCTTCTCTGCCGAACTTGCTCTCACTAAGCTGTTTAGTGCTTTTTGTAAACAAATCAATCGGATACAGTTTCTTGCCGGCTCTTCTCCGTAGAGCAGCATTCCGAACCGATGGTAGTTTCAGCATGAATGTGGGTGGACGCTGTCGTCACATCTACACCTGGCGAGGGTTATGGGCCGTACGCATGGCGCCTGTACGCACTAGCGGTTGAACAGCTTAGGCGGCTAGCCGCGCGGCCTGCCGCTTTTCTAATTTAATATGCAACCGCTTATGTATGTACGCACTAGCGGTTGGCGGTTTAGTAGGCCACGCGGCTACAGTGCGTACAGAGGCTGAGATGATATTGGTAATTTTAGTTTTGACGATTTAAAGGGGTTTCGTGATAAAACCTACGTAAATAAAGTTATTTTTGAGTTTGAGTTGCAAATAAATGTATAAGTATTTTCCCAATGAAGTCAGTAATAAAAGTAAATATTGCAAATGCAATAATTATACACATGAATAAAATCACGTTAAGCATAAATTATAAAATACGAGTCATCACAATTACGAGTATTCTAGGTAAATTGAGGTTAGCAAGTAAGTAAACACAGCGTATATACCTATTATTTACCAGCAGCCCATCCTGGTTTCGCACACAACATACATCACAAAATATCTGTTATAGTTTGACATAATATATATATCTTTAAAATGTTATGGGTTATTCTGATGTACGAGTGTAAGCTATATTCTGAAGTCTTTTAAAAATTCATTTAGAAGCTTTTGCGTGAAAAAGTAAAAAAACATACATCCATACATTCTTATAAACTTTCACGTTTACACTATTAGTAGGACTAGCTAAATTCACTGCGTTGCTCGCGTAAACCCAGAGCAAACCTGCTGTTTTACAAAGAAGCGCCCTTACGACAAGATTGATCCGACATTTATCAAGTTGTCCTTCCCTTGCGCCTAGGTTACCATTTACTTTAGTCGGCTCTTACGACACCCTCAGGATGGAATGGGGTTATTTTTTGCAAGATTAGTAGTATTGTCGTTTCTTGAGTTATTTTGTCACAACCTGTATAAGTCGTGAATGCTAAACAGCTGCATACGTTGGCATAAAAAGGTCATTATGCAAAGATGACTGAATGTAATCACAGTATACTCGCAATAATGATGCGATCATGGGAACGCCATGGGATCATTGACGTCACGAATCATGTAAATAAAATGCGGTGATGTTTCCGTAATGAGCGTCATTACAATATGCAATCATTACAATAGTATGCTATTCGTGTGATCACTCAAACTCAAAGGGAACTTTATTTACGAAGGTTTAATCACAAAACTCTTATAAATCGTATTTAAAATTACCATTATCATCTTACAGCCTCTGTCCCACACCAGGTGGTAGTCTCCACACACACCTATCAGTCGTCATATCTACAGTCACACCTTTCATACACAATTCCTCATTCTTACAAACCATCCATCTCTTTTGTTCTCCCACAACCCTTGCGTCCACCCACATTCATGCTGAAACTACCACCGGTTCGGAATGCTACTCTACAGAGAGTATAGGTAGAGAGAGAGAGTACTGGTAAACATTACATAATTTTCATCTAATCTCTCCCAAGTAGTAGTGGGAGTTAATTAGCTTAACTTGTTGAGTCAACATTGGCTCTAAATGTAAACAAATGGGAATATTTTGGCAACTATCGAATTCTCAATGCCCGCACCTAGCTAAAATACATTGCATTGTATTCAAAAGTCATTAAAAAAGCTAAGTCGATAAATTCAAAATACGACATACATTGTGTTGTTTTGATAATGGCAATAATGGAGAACATGTATCTAACATTGTCAAAAATAAATCGTTGACAAATTCAGACGGTTTTACTTACGTACTAGAACTTTACTTACGTAGGATTTATCACGAAACTCTTAATAAATCGTCATATTTGTTATTTACTTAAATACACAAGCATAAAGTATAAGCAAGACCGACAAACTTTTTATTTATGTTAAAAAAAACTAAGCCCTTGAACTAGCCATAACCTGTATCGAGGGAGCTGATTATAAAGATGTCATCAAACACGAACACAAATGACACCCAGACTCGGAGCAAGTGCCTCTGATTTACACAAAGACACTTGCCCGACCCTGCAATCGAACCTGGGACACGTGACCCAAAGGCGACAGATCCAACCTCTAAACCAACAAGGCAGACTAGTGAGTGTGTGTGAGTAAGTAAGGTAACTCCACCTGTTGGGCACCGAGCGGGTAACCTAACTCCTTTAAAAACATAACTTCGGGCGCCAATATTCACTCGCTCTATAAACAATTGGTTGACAGACCGACGATATTCCTAGCAACTCTTTAGCATCTCCTTTTTGTAGTATCACATCACCACGTTTGCTGTCACGTCACTATGCGTAACCACGTTTGTTGATAGCAACAGTGTCTTATTGTAAATATCTAGTTTTACAGATCAAAAGCTAATATTATTTAACATGTTTATCTTTTACAAAATACATACAATTATGCTACACTTTTCAATCCTTAGATGACCTACTGCTACACACACTACACCTACTGTGCCCCGCTGGCCAGACGGGTTGGCACAGGGTTTTCGGCCTTGACATTTCCTTTTGTCGACTCTACGACACACGCAAGATGAAAGCAGTGGCGACACGTATTCCAAATCCACGCAGCCACGTAGTCATCAACACGGAATGCGGCACTCTTCAACGTTAGGCCGAAACCAAAAAATATTACGAGAAACCAAATCTGCTAAAGTGCGCCAACGACTAATATTTCCTCATAACAAGCACCCACTTTTGCCTCGTCCAATTTTGCCTTTTCCGAGATTAAATATCATCTATTATTACTCCATTGGCTTCTTGTCGGCTTTCAGACTCTAACTACGAGGAAAATTCGACGAAACGGCGTAATTTCACGATGAAAGAATGTCGTAAAACACTGCCAAACGCTACAAAAACGAGAACTTGAAGGAGATTAGGCGAGTCTGTTTTCTATCAGACCTTTTCTCTCTCATAAAACTATTAAATCTTAATTTCATAACTTGGGTAAGTGCTTCGTCTTCTTAGTCTTATTTTCCCAATTTCATTGGGTCGGCTAACAAACCAAAAAGATTTGGTGATCAGTCAAACATCAACGAAGTAATTGGGCTCAGAAGTCATTTTTGTATCTAAGGTTACCTAAACTTATAATAATAAAATAATAATAATATAGCCTTTTATTCAGATCTCTTAGTACAATGGATTATTAAACTTATGTAAAGGACTAACATTAAAATCTTAAAGTTAACAGTTATGAGTAAATTTACATTAATATTTGTTGCTTGGTTATGTTTCCTAGATCTGTTTGCCAGTCGGCAAAGGCCTCCTCCAACCTTTTCCATTCCTTTCTCCCCCAAGCCGACTGGTCCTCGTGGGGGAAAGCGACCACAACCCTCAAAAACCTAAAGACAACAATCACCGAAAACCAGCAGTTTACATAGCATCCCTCAATGTACTCACCTTGAGAAAAGAAGAGAATCTTACGGAACTGACATATGCGCTAAAATCTATCAAATGGGACATAATCGGTCTGAGTGAAGTGAGAAGAATGGGCGAAAGTATTACTTGTCATCCAGACTATTTAATGTACCAAATAGGGGAGACGCAAGGCCAATATGGGGTAGGATTTATTATTAAACAACACTTAAAACAATATGTGGAAGAATTCATAGGAATCTCTGAACGCATAGCGATTATGAACTTGAAGCTACCTGGATATAAAAAGCCGTGGTCTATTGTACAAATATATTCACCTACAGAGCAATCAAATTTGGAAATGATAAATAACTTTTACCATAATTTAAACGAAGCCATTCAAGAGCATGCTCATAAAAACCTCATAGTCATGGGCGACTTCAATGGCCAAATTGGAGCAAGACGCCCAGGAGAAAACGCAATTCTAGGACAATTTCCATATAGTAACAAGACCAGAAGCAGAAATGGGGAAAAAATTATAAACTTCGCGCTAGAAAACAAATTAACAATCTTAAATACTATGTTCAAGAAGAACCGAAGGAGTATGTGGACCTGGACCTCGCCGGATGGTAAAACAAAAAATGAAATTGATTTTATTATGACCAACAGAAACAGCTACTTTACAAACTTTACCGTCATCAAAAGATTTAACTTCAACACCAACCATAGGCTACTTAGAACTGAGCTCAAAACAAATCAACCAAAGAAGACTAGACCGAGACCAGACTCAGGAAACAAAAAATTCAACGAACAGCAACTAGAGCAATTAGCAACAGCCCTAAGAGCTGAACTTAGAGACTTCAAAGAGAAAACTAAGGAACTAGAAACCCAAGATAAATACAATTATATAGAGAATATTATCAAACCTAAACTTATGCTTATGCTAAAACTTTTGATTGATTGTTGCGAATAAAACATCTGTAAACTACTGCTGTCCATGTGGTGACGGATTTAGAATACTTAGTGTCACCACCCCATTCCATTCTGAGGGTGTGGTAAGAGCCGACAAAAGGAAATAGCCTGTACCACGCTTGTACAACGGGTTGGCACAGGGTTTCGTATCAGCGTGGTTCTGCATCAGATCCCACAATGCCGCAACAGGACGTGAGTTGCAGCACCCCGGGGAGGTTTAGTGGGTAGGCCCCCACTATGGGGGAGAGTCCCACACTCCCCTCGCTGGCCATCCCCGTGGCAGGCGAGGAAGTCCATAAAGGATTTTGCACAGGGCGAAAAAAAAAAAATGGGTTTCGTATCAAGTTTTCCTTCCTTTACGCCTAGGTTATCGGCCTTGTCATTTATTTTTGTTGGCTCTTGTTCATTATGCATTTTAATTCCATTACATGGATGGCCGTAAGCAGTTAAAATGTTTTTAATATCAATATAAAAAAAAATGTTTACAAACTTTAGTTTTCCTTTATGTTACTTACAATTGGTGTAGAAAAATGCAAATTATTCTGTGGCTAAAACTCAGTATGGTTCTTACCTGAAACAGAAAAAGAAGCTGATTAATATGTATGTATTACCAATTAATATGGTGGTAAGTAGTATATGATGACATATGGAACTGAGACGTGGTCGCTCACTATGGGCTCCATCAGAAGGCTCAAAGTCACCCAAAGGGCAATGGAGAGGGCTATGCTCGGAGTTTCCCTGCGAGATCGAATCAGAAATGAGGAGATACGCAGGAAAACGCAGGAAAACCAGGGTCACCGACGTGGCCCGGATTGTCAAACTTAAGTGGCAGTGGGCAGGGCACATAGCTCGCAGAGCCGACGTCCGATGGGGCAGAAAAGTCCTCGAGTGGCGACCGCGTTCCGGAAGGCGCAGTGCTGGTAGGCCTCCCACACGGTGGACCGACGACCTGGATAAGATCGCCGGAAAGCAGTGGATGCGGGCGGCCCAGGACCGGCCTTTGTGGAAATCCTTGGGGGAGGCCTATGTCCAGCAGTGGACGTCTTGGCTGAAATGATGATGATGATGATGGAAGTAGTATAGACGAGGCAACATTTAGGTGAAATACGCCGTAGAAACGTACGTATATCGTGATTTGATCAGACCATATCATTTTGTCCTGGACCTTTTGTCGGCTTTTACGACACCCTTAGTATATTGTGTATTATGGTTCTACCACTCGAGTAAGCCCAAGTCACGCAGTTGTGGTCATTATGAACGACAAAAGCTCGACTCAGCAGTGGGTCATTTATGGGCTGAGTTGTAGTAGTACATCTGAGTCATATACGATACTATCATAACGTGTAATAAAATGAGCATATGCATTTTATTACACGCTGTATAGAATAGAATAGAATAGAATTTATTTATTTGTGTGGAATTTGGGTACATTGGATTAGATGTTGCTTAAAATATATTGGAATTCCTTGCAAAATCTGCTTATAGTAAGCATACAAATATTAATTTTTTTTTATTATCTTGTCATAAATGTCAAAAAATCATTTCATGCAATGTTAAATGTCAATTAATAGAAATGTATAATTATGTTTAATTGATTACAATATCTTTATGTCAGCAATATAAAATTATACCTCATGTTACTACATCATCACATATATTCAAAATCGGTAACGCCGATTAAATTTTGTGTAGCCTATTCTATAGAAAACATACAAAGTATCACGGTGTACAAGGATAGATCACTTACTGCCGTGGCGATAATGGTGTGATAATAAGACCGATTTATTACCCAAACGACGTGACCCACACAAATCTATTTACTACAATATCAACTTTAACATTGGATGTTAAAGTCTTGTTTCTATTAAATGCTGGCGGTGCTTGAGTCTTTGTCTGCAGGTGCAGGCTTACGGTGTGGCCTGCTTCGTGTTGGGTCGTGACGTCATCAGATCGATGCTACGCGTGGTGATAACTGAAGGTATAGTTAACAAAAATCTTGAACCCGAACTATTGTAATGTTTTGGATCTCCTTAGCAGTGATTAGTGGAGGACAAAGATGTAGAAAGAGAGGTAAAACATAATAGGAAACGCTGTGCTAACCAACTGGCCAGCGTGACACAGTAGGCTAATTACCCAACTAGGTAGTGGGTAATTTATGGCCCGTAGTAGTAATTTCTCTTCATTAAAAGAGGCCTATGTCCAGCAGTGGGCTAATGTGGGCTGATGGTGATGATGATGAAACTACAGATCCGAGTCTTCGAAAGGTTTAAAAATGCCTCTTTAAAATTGCCAAGTCATTTGACACAAAATTTTATAAGCTATATTTTGGCGGCATGTTACCAAATACCCGTTTATCTACCCGTTTTTATTTAAGAGTACCTACATGATCAAAATGACTCCTCAGAAAAGCAATAAACTTTTTACCGCCAAACATCGGCATTCAATTAAGTAATTAAATTAAGCAATCCATAGTTTTTTTTTGCTAGACGTTAGCGCAAATACGTATCCATTCGTACATATTTTTTGTTTTAATTCCGATTCTGGACTAACAACTATTATTAAACTTTGAACCTCAAAGCGATCATGCAATAATGCAACTTCTGTCATCGCACTAAAGACTACATTAGTATGCACTAACGTAGTAGACAAATAACCTAAGACCACAAAATATTTCGTTACAGAAATCAATTTAAACACTACGCGCACTTGAGCAACGCTCTCGTAGACTCGTTACGGTTGGGAATAGTGCTAGCGTGAGTGCCATCCGCTAGAGATATTCCTGTTGAGTTTAATTGTGGCCAAAATAGAGAAACAAAAAATATATTATTAACGTTTAGTTTAAATATGTTTTATTCTCAACATTCAATCAAACAACTAGATACGAGTGCCATAATCACGATAGTATTTTGACATTAGCTTGATTTCTTACTAATTATTTTGTTGTTGTTGTTTGGTCCGTGACTGAACACCAAATCACGTTTGTCTGGTAGCCGCCGAAATGAAATGGGAAGACGCAAGGCACTTACCTAAGGTATTAAATAAAGATTTTAAAATGTTACGATGATGAAAAGGCCTGATAGGAAACAAATCCGCTTAATCTCCTTCAAATTCTCATACTTGTAGAGTCTGGCAGTATTTACTTTCATCGCATAATTATATCGTTTCGTCGAATTTTCTTCGTAGTAAGATTCTAAAAACCGGCACGAAGCCAATGTAGTAATAATGGATGATATGTAGGCTTGACTTCTGTACTTAATTATTTTGTGCTAAGACTGCTTGGTGGGCTTAAAATACGTAGAGACAACTAACGTAGTTGATAGATGTTAGACGACTTACAGTCGCTAATGACTTTATGTCGTCGAAAATGTTCTAAAGTAGGCAGCAATAGTTTAATAGCTTCATGAAAATCACTAATTTTACATGATACTTTTGACTGTATCAAACTGGCTCACTCACACAATGCATATAAAGGAGTCAATGTTTTTTAACAAAATTCAAAACAGATGGTTCTAAGCCAAAAGTCAATTTTAAACCTAAAGTAATAAAAGTTACTGGCTAAATAGAAGTACAAAATTTAAAATGAAGTTAACCTAATAGACAGTAGCGTTGTGAACTTTACAAGACGACCCATAGAGCCAAATGCTGAGTATTAGTTTTTAAATCTCAAGCGTAAAAACACGGATTCCCTCTAAGTGTGTTACTAGCAGATGACGGCGTAGGTTATCAGTATTAAAGCCTTTTGCTTTTTGCACACTCCATTGTTACACGAAAATCGTTCTAATAGCTTATTGTTGCATAGGGCTGCCACGCATAAATAAGTTAGGTTATCTGCCGAGTTTTCGGTAGATGATATTTTTAAGCCTAGACGAGATGTTAAAGAGAGTGTGTTAGTTGAGTTGATTGAGAGTGTGAATGTTAGTTTGACGTGTTTGTGTCTATCTGGGGCTCCTAAACAAAGGGACTGACTGTGATGAAATGAATGAATGTAATGATGATGTTGACAACGAAAGTACCAACCCTACAACACGATAAAAAAATCGTTTAAAAATAAAACAAAGCAATAAATTCGCACGTGAATACACTTAGCAGTTACGCAATCGTTGGTAATGACCCGCATTACCGGGAACTTATTACGTATCGATGAATAGCTTAACTTTTCGCACATACATGGCCAGTAAAAAATAATTGCTTTGTTCTCATTTAGAATACATACCTCATTTTGAGAATTAAGTATCTTTTTTTTTATCACTGTATACAATGGTTTAGTGAGATGATTTTAAAGATCTTATTTTAGATTGGCAAGTAATTTAAGAATTTATTGTATTCAAAATCTATTGTAGTACTTTCGGATCCAAAGCGTGTCTTTTTCATCGTTCTTAATCTTCCCCGTTTTACTCCTTCCATCTCTCATCATCTGTCTTCTATTTTTGACGACAAAAAGCATATGTCCTTCGCCACGATCTCAATTCTATATCAAAATTCAAATATTATACATTTTCTCAGTTTCCCTGCGAGATCGAGTCAGAAATGAGGAGATACGCAGGAAAACCAGGGTAACCGACATAGCCCACCGGATTGCCAAACTAAAGTGGCAGTGGGCAGGGCTCATAGCTCGTAGGACTGACGCCCGATGGAGCAGAAAAGTCCTCGAGTGGCGACCGCGTTGCTTGCGTTGCAGTGCTGGTAGGCCTCCCATACGGTGGACCGACGACCTGGTTAAGGTCGCCGGAAAGCAGTGGATGCGGGCGGCCCAGGACCGGCCTTTGTGGAAATCCTTGGGGGAGGCCTATGTCCAGCAGTGGACGTCCTTTGGCTGAAACTACAACCAATACTCAGCCCATAGATGACCCACTGCTGAGTCGGGCCTCATCCCATCACAGGGAGGGTCATTAGCCTACTGTGCTACGCTGGCCTGACGGGTTGGCACAGGGTTTCGTATCAAGTTTTCCTTCACTTGCGGATAGGTTTTTGGCCTTGTCCTTTCGTCGCTCCTTACGACGCCCTCATGATGGAATGGGGTGGCGACACTATGTATTCTAAATCCGTCACCACACGGAGTTATTACACATTTCATTTTGACATTATTGCGTACGTAATTGCCACAGATGTAGCTTGGATTAATAATACATCCACTAAACCAACTAAGAATGTTTTATTATTTTTAAATTTGGATACCTATAAAACGTATACACTAGATGCAACAAAAATGGCGTATCCGTAATAAAGAACTCATTATCAAGTCTGTGCTATTTAAACACGTACGAGCAAAAAAGTGGCACATTGACCGGATCACGTTAATTTGCAACTCCGCAGGGATCTATTTAACGCTGATTACTGTGCACATGTAGCTTGTCGAACAAAGGAAGGACCAGTTTTTTTTCAAGACACTGTAAGTTGTAATTCACAAGGAGGTGCGACTAATGGTCAACACCTTGTAAGTTCTCGCTACTTGAGAGCTCCTCATTTTGTTCCCTACCATGCCCTACTCCAGCCCATTAATGAGTAATAGTATATTTCATTACAAGTGCGGAAAGGCTGTCATTACAACGAGTTCCGACAAATGTCTACCCGAGCCGAGGCGCAGCCGAAGGCGAGGGTTGACAGTCGGAACAAGTTGTAATGACGGTTCCGCACGTGTACTGAACGACTATTTTTAATACAGTTGCGAAAAAATTAAGCAATTTAATAAAATAATAAAAACACAATAAACTCAACTAACTAATCATTTTTGAAAAATGGCGCCAACCATAGAATATAAGCAGAGATTTATTTTTCTTCACCCATTCTGGTAGGCAAAAGGAACAATGCGCATACAGCCAAGTCTTCAGTAATTTTTTTTTATTGCTAAGAAATGAAATTTAATTAGATGAAATAAAACACATTCAATCAAATCATTAAATCTGATATTGAAACAAATTAGTACGTAGTTTCTTTTTAGAAATATACGTATTTGCATGAATCATAAAAACTTCTATGTTTTTTTTTAGTAAAAACTTCATGGTTGGTTTTTCCTTATAATAGACATTATTTTGACAGTTGGGAAAGAAAACGCACTAGTGCGGGAATGGTAAAGAAATAGCACGCGTGTGTAATAGCCCACTTCCCGAACGCTATACGTCCCTGTAATATGCCACTTTTTGAGCAACTGTATTAAAAAACCACATTCCAAAACTATAAATATATGAATTACTGCTGTGTCGGGCCTCCTCCAGTTACATGGAGGGTAATTGGCCTACTGTGCCACGCTGGCCAGAGGGGTTGGCATAGGGTTTCGTATCTAGTTGTTTTTCTTACGGCACCTTCAGGATGGAATGGGATGACACTATTTATTATAAATCCGTTACCACACGGATTACTGCCCGGCCACGCATTGCTGTGGCTAAGGTTTTTGTTATATTACATTTAACTTTTATATCAATTTAACAAAGCGCCATCTATTGAATACTTACTCAATCCAGGCAACAGATATCGCCATCTGTTAGAATAATTTGGTACTAACATATAATTGTGACTGACAATTAATAGACAAATAATTTGAAATAAAATAATATTGCGACTTTAAATTAAAATGTAAGCTATCCTATCTTTCAAGTTGGATCAAACTACACACGATGTACAGATTTGATTAAAATCGGTTAAGTAGTCACTCGCGGATAAACAACGTGACGCTTAATTTATATTTATTAGAGAATATGTTTAAATAAGAGCATCAGATCGGAGAATACCCCACGGTACTATGTAGACTGTTACGTCAGACTATAGCAATAAATTACCTACACTTGTATATTTTCCTCTTAACATTTCTAGCACAGTTACTTGTAGCCTCTTCACAAACCCAGCTAAGGATTATGATGATGATAGGTCCCATCGCTATAAAAGGTAATCGCTGTGGTCGAGCGTTTAATTAACGTCACAATTAAACGTGTAAAACGCAATTAAATCTTTATCTCCGTGCCTCGTCGGCCGCGTTCGTGATTCACGGCTTCAACGAGGTTATTGGTACAATTACGACTGGTTTTCTCATGGAGCAACTGGTTATTATAGGGTACATAGAAAATAGTAACTTAGATGCTCATTGCCCGTATGCGACAGAATACATAGTAAAATATCATAACAGTAGCTTACTGTATATTTAAAACTAGCGACCCCCCCAGGCTACGCACGGGTGCAATGATGAACATCTAAATTTAACAGTGTTTCTCTACAGTATTATGCATGTATTATACATATAAACTTTGCTCTTGAATCACTCTATCTATTAAAAAAAAACGCTTAAAAATCCGTTGTGTAGTTTTAAAGATTTAAGGATACATAGGGACGGACAGACGATAGCGACTTTGTTTTATACTATGTAGTGAAGAGTCCATGGAAATCATGACGCATCTAAAATACATACGATATTTAAATACATTGCCTCGTTGGTCTAGGAGTTGGATGTGCCGCCTTTGGATCAACGGGTCCCGGGTTCGATACCGGGATTGGGCAAACGTCTTTGTCTAAACCAGAGGCACTTGCTCAGAGTCTGGCTGTCATTTGTATTTGTGAATTACATGTTTTAATCTGCCCCGCGATACAGGTTGCGAAGAGGTTACGTTTGAAAAAAATAAATTGTAAAATTAGTTTTAATTAAAACGAATTGATGAAAAGGCTATATTTGCAGTTAAAATAGTATAGGGTATTTCGATATGTTACATTGTGTGTGTATTTGAGTGAACATACCGATCTAGATGTCGGTACGTAGTTATTTTACTGTTTTTCACTTTTATTGTGTGTCGCTAAAGGTAGTTGATGGCCTTCATTTCTGGCACTTTACCTTCGTCTAACGTCTAACATACAACGTTTGCAATAACATCCTTTGAGTAACTACAACATTGAAATAAGAAAAGTCATCGTTTATTTATCCGTCCAAAGTCGCGAGTGACTCAGCGCATAAATGACCCACTGCGTCGGGCCTCCTCCAATTACATGGAGGGGAATTACTCTCTGCCGAGGTCTGTTTTTCCGGTGCGTTATAATCTGGACCTTAAAGAGTAAGGCCAAAGCGAACAGACACTACCTACCTTAGGCCTCATCGTCGCCTTCCATCAACCGAGATCGAGGTCAAACGTATGATTAACATTTTTTTAAAAATAGCCTGCTGTGCCGCTGGTCAGACGGAATGGCGCAGGGTTTCGTTTCACGATTTCCTTACGGCTACGGTTTCGTCTTTGTCATTTCCTTTTGCCACCCTCAGGACAGAATGGGGTGGTGACACTTCACTACATAGTATAAAACAAAGTCGATGTTGTCTGTCCGTCCCTATGTATGCTTCAATCTTTAAAACTACGCAACGGATTTTGAAGCGGTTTTTTTAATAGATAGAGTGATTCAAGAGGATGGTTTTTATGTATAATACATGCATAAATTTCGATGTTCTTCATTGCACCCGTGCGAAGCCGGGGCGGGTTGCTTGTTGTCTACTAAATCCGGCACCACACCGTCTGTGTATAGCATGTAATTTAATACCTGCTCAACAACCGACTGAACCTCTCTAGCGATTATAACGAGTTAATTAATAAACCAGACTACAATCGCCACATTTGCGACTATTGACAGACTCGACAGCTCACGTGGCAATTTAAATTACAAAGCGTCATTGAAGCAATTTCACGTCACACGCTACGCAGACACGCCCACGGAACATTGCACTAGTTGACGGGCATGACGCAGAATGTACGGCTGACATTTTTGTCTGATATATATAACAGCGGACGAGAGTGGTCTAGCGAATAGAGCGGAACACAAGCCTACTTCTACTACTAGATGACCTACTTCTGATTCCTTGTCTTGCGGCTAGGTATTCGGCCTTGTCATTTCTTTTCGTCTGCTCTTGGAGCGGGCGGACACTATGTATTCTAAATCCGCGGAACGCATAGCAAGCACTCCAGGTTTTGCAGAACACAAAGGTGTCACCGTCAATGTAACATGTGTGGCTGACATTCTATCATCTATTGCTCCCGTTCTTAAATCTATAATTGTATCCTAACATCTATAACCATCCTAACGCTTATAATTATACCTTTGCATTAATATTTGTCATTCTAACATCTACGGTTGTCATCCTAACATCTATAATTGTTATCATAACTTCAATAATTATCATTGTAACGCTTATATTTGTCATCCTTACATTTATATTTGTCATTCTAATATCTACGGCAGTCGAATAAGGGAGAGTGGAAGCTTACTAAAATATTTCACTAATCTTACTGATCCCCAAAACGTAAAGCTTTATGGATATCATATAAAACTACAGAAGCTCGGCGCAAAAAAGACATTGAATGTGGATGAGAACAAGAATTAACTCACATCAACGTTAGATGCATATCGTCAAAGAACATTACAAGCTATTGTGAGTTAAAGACGGTTTCAAACTACTCGGGTGAATCAAAAAGTTCTTAGAAGTGCATATATATGAAACCTTTTTGGATCAAGTTCGATATTCAAATTAAAGAGTGTCTATCACACTATATTTATGCAGACTGTCACTTGTTTTTGTCAGTTCGGACGCATGTAATAAATTTTTTTGTGCAACGAGTTGCTAAAAAGTCAAAATTATGGATAAAAGTGAGTTACGTGCGGTGATAAAATATCTCAGTTTGAAAAAAATGTCTACGAAGGAAATTTTTTTGGACATTCAGCAGACATTAGGGGGTGATGCTGTACCCTATTCTACGGTTGCGTACTGGGTGGCTGAATTTAAAAGAGGTAGATCAAGCTGTAAAGATGACCCGCGTTCTGGGCGGCCTTCAACCTCCGTTACAGAAGAAAATGTCAAAAAGGTTGAGAATCTGGTTTTGGAAGACAGAAGAATGACTATAAAACATATAGCTGAGATCCTAACGATATCTTTTGGTAGCGTTCAATCCATTTTAATTGATTCACTGGGGTTCAAAAAAGTGTCTGCAAGATGGGTGCCACGAATGTTAACCGACGAAAACAAAAAGCGACGTTTGGAAATTTCCAAGCGTAATCTCGAAATGTTCCAGCGTGATTCGGATAATTTTTGCCGTCGTCTTGTCACCATGGATGAAACGTGGGTCCACCATTTTGATCCTGAAACTAAAAGACAAAGCATGTCTTGGAAACGACCATCCTCTCCATCCATTAAGAAATTTCGAGTTGCTCCTTCCGCTGGCAAAGTTATGGCCTCTGTGTTCTGGGATAGTGAAGGAATCCTTTTTATTGATTACATGCCAAAAGGCCAGACGATAACTGGACCCTATTATGCAAATTTAATCCCGAAAGTGCGTGAAGCGATTAAAGAAAAACGTCGTGGAAAACTGTCGTTGGGCGTGTTGTTCCTTCAAGATAACGCTCCTGCCCATCGATCGGAAGTTGCGCTCAACGCAATCCGCTGTGCTGGCTTCAATCTCCTTGACCACCCACCATATTCTCCGGACTTAGCCCCAAGTGATTTTCACTTATTTCCAAAATTAAAAGAGGAAATTCGTGGAACAAAATTTCACGATAATGACGCGGTTATAGCTGCCGTAGAGGACTTTTTCGAGAGTCAAGAAAATAATTTTTTTTCACAAGGAATAAGGAAGTTAGAAACGCGTTATTCTAAATGCATTGCATTGGAGGGAGATTATGTAGAAAAATAAAATATTATTATTTAAATCTTTGCATTTTTTAATATTGATTCCAAGAATTTTTTGATTCACCCTCGTATGTAGTTAAAATATTCGAAATCCATTAGAAATTCGTCATGCTTTAGGTTTTAAATTAAGAACTCAGATCACTTTCTTTATTTAAATAATAATGTTGTGAAATAATCATTTAATCTTTTTTTTTAATAAGTATTATTATTTTTTGTTACCTTTTTAGTTTTTATGGAAGTTGATTGTATATCAAACTTTAAAATTATTTGTCTTAACATATCCATAATTCATTCAATCATTTTGTTTAATTCAAGTTAACAACATATCGCAGCTTATTATTATAAGAAGATAAACGAAATAATAAAATACTATTAATAAAATTTATGTATTTTTGTTAAGAAAGAAAATTATAATGTTTTATAACAAGCTTTATAAAAATATAATATGAAAAGGAAATAACCTACTTAAAAATACATATTTACAAATTATACAAATGTGCTAAACCACTGTCGCAAGGTATGGTTCCCAAAAGGCTGGAAAAAAAATGTTAACTAAATAAAATTAATTCTTTAGCGAAGAATTTTTGTAGCAATTGGAAGATTCAAATGAAGCCAACCTTGTGCGATTCATTCCCTGTTAATTAAGACGTCTTGGTCAATGCTACTTGTGAATAGATCAATTAAATTGACGTCAATAAATCCTCGGAGAAATCGCTATGTCTGGACAAGTCACTAAGATCCATGCACAAGATGAGTGCAAAAACATCGACCCGCCACACGATTCATGTTCATACCGCAAGACTATGGGCATTTAAATTTATAATTCCGACCAGATAAGCCGGGACTTACGTATTTTTTGCGATATTTGCCTATGATTTAAAAATCGTCTTATTTTTTTGGAATCCTTATTTGCATTCAACATACTTCCCGCAATGTCGCAAGTATTGTTAAATTTGCGTGTTTTTTTATAACTACTGATACAGAAAAGTCCGACTATTAATGTCTAAGAAAAATGTCTGAACAGATTTCGTAAGTGTATGAATTTACATATTTTTATAACCATATTGGAAAACTTAAATGAAAACGATACATTGCATTTATAACCCAACCAGTATTATAATAATGCGAGAGTTAACTGTAACAATTACCGCCATGTATGCCAAATACCAATTTGCAGGAGGGTTTTGTGAAAGGCGTGTAAGGAGTACGCGTGAACAAATCTTGAATGTGCGCCAGCTGATTGAAGCTTACGCATACAGCTCTTGGTTAAAACTTTGCTTGTCTGTTTGCTACGTGGGGACGGGTCAGAATATTACCGTGTGTATGTGAGAGCTGGTGCCCGACAGGGCATTTCCTTGAATTGCCTGCTCCAGCTTACCCTGTCGTTGCTTTTCAACACGCAAGCCTAAGGCATTCAAGTCATTGATATGAAAAAGAGTTTTCAATGCCAAAGTACTCCAGTTAAATTACGTAACGTACCCTTCTACTACTCAGCCCATAAATGACCCACTGCTGAGTCCCCCCATCACAGGGAAGGTAATACACCTACTGTGCCACGCTGGCCAGACGGGTTGGCACAGGGTTTCATTTCAAGATTTCCTTCTCTGGAGTTTTTGACCTTGCCATTTCCTTTTGTCGGCTCTTACGACACCCTCATGATGAAATGGATTGGCGACACTGTGTATTCTAAATTCGTCAGCACTCAGTGACACTAATTTTTTATTTAATTAAACTGCAGTAGAGTACGATGCAAACGTTCGATGAGATGCATTTGCAAATCCTCATTGGTAGGACTCCCAGCTTTTACAGCAGTGCCTGGAAGGTGCCACATACAAGCTCAGTTGGTTACAAGACGACAGGTTCATTGGCAGTGGTAAAAGCCCTCCAGATGACAGCATTAAAACTAGCGTACCGAGTAATTCAGCCAGCACTACGGAGAAATGACAAAAAAATATGTAGATAAAGCCACACGTACACGTAAAAACATACGTGGCTTAGACAAAAATATGTGAAAGATTTAAAATAATATGTTCGATTAGCCTTATCCTCAACTTATTATACCATATGAAGATGTATAGTTAATGTTTTAATGCATAGTTAAGTGAGACCAGTTTCAATACAACAAACCCCATTTAATTTCATCCAGCAGTTTTTGCTTCGTGCGCATATTAATGACAGAATTAAGTGACAGATCGCCTGAAATAATAACCAGTGTGAATTGGCACAGTCAGTGTACCTAAACTTCGAGGAATAGAAACAATATTCGGAGACTAGGACATTCGTTTTTTTGGCAGACATTTGCAACTAATATTTTGCAACGAATGTTTTAATTTATTGTAACCAATATTTTAAGTAATTGCAACCAATGTTTTAATTTATTGCAACCATTGTATTAATTTATTGCAACCAATGTAAATTATTGCAACTAAAGATGGGTCGAATGTAGTTTGAACCGAATACGAACTTCGGCCGAAGCTCTCCGGATGAATTGGGGTGGTGACAGTATATCATCCTAATCGGTCACCAGAAGGTACCTTTATTTTTGACCTGGGCCAGCCCTTATACCCGGCCTGGGACGGGCGGACGTGGCCGGGTTCAGTGGGAGTCCGAGGTGCGAAAACGTGATCGTTCCACCCCGGTTACTCACTAAGCCGCCTTGATTATCCGTCGCGTGCCGTGATGTACCTCTTGCTTTACTTTAGCCTTAATGATATTATGCAATCAAAATGAAATGAAAAGAAAAAATCCTAAATCCTCCGCACGATTTTTTTAAAATTTTATATCCACCTGTTAAACTTTCTGACGAATCTTCACGAATTCTGTTCAGCAGCGATGTGAAATGTTACACTGTGTTCACGTCGGCTATTGTTCTTCCACTTAATAAATAGTCAGAACGCCTTAATTACTGTTCCTGTGCCTTAATATCGTAGTACAACTTGATAAGTGTTAGTGAAAGTGTTATGTGCGTATATATTTCCCAAACCAGTAAATTATACCGAAAAATATCTCGAGAGACCAGCTAAAAAGTTATTTTTATACCCTCTGTTACAAAACATATTTATTTTTACTGTAATTTAACTCAGTTTTGTACAGAGACATTGAAAAAAATACTGAGAAGTGATTCGTTTGAGGGGAGTGTAGTAGTGCGTTTGGTGTTACTGAAGAATCCTGTAATTTCAAGTCAAGCTATTCAGCCGTGTGCTGCCATCTGTTGCCCTGATTATAATTCAATCATTATTAGTCCTTACCTTTGAACTACTAAAGCTACACTGCCACCTGTTGGACTACTCGTTAACAAAGTCGCTACTACCACTTAGAATCGATACCGAACTTATAATGGTACAATGTGCAGCTTGCGGAAAGTTTATGGGCGCAAAAGGTGGCGTAACGTGTCCTAAATGTAAGTCTAGGAGCCACAATGAGTGCGTCAGAATACCTATTGGCGCTACAGTTTCGGATGCCTGGAGATGTGGTGAATGCCAATCAAAAGTGCCTAAAGGACGGGATACCTCAACACCAATCCGCAGTGTGCAAGATAGCTACCACGCGCCAGTCCCCTGTGCTGATTCGATTACGGGTACTCAGAGCCAAACCGAAGCGGATGTGGTGATCTCGCTGAGGGAAGAAATGCGGTCAGAATTTTCCAAAATGCATGATCTTATGTCCTCTGAATTTAAAACATCCAAACAGGGTATGGCCAGTGTGCAAGAAGAAATGAGAGAGCTGCGTAAGGAAATCTCCGCGGCACGCATTGCTTTCAACGAACGAATGGATGGGCTAGAAGCCCGTGTTGCTGCCCTCGAACAAGCCCAGCAAACTATTTCCAAATCACCAGAGACTATCTCACTTGAACAAGCTCTCGTGGAAGTGAGGTCACAACTTAACGAACGCGAGCAAGACTATTTTTCAAATGACGTGGTGCTGACGGGTATACCCGACGAAAAAGGAGAAAACCCAATCCATTTGACACTGTTATTGAGTGCAAAAATTGGCGTTAAGCTCGATGAACGTGACATAGTGCTTGCCGAGCGTGAGGGGGCGCCTCGTCGCTCGCAAGATGCTGCATCGATGCCGGCCCGTACGCGGCGCGTAATTGTTCGTTTCTCGAGGCGAGGAACTCGGGACGCTTTTATTCAAGCCGCGCGTGTTCGTCGTGATCTAACAAGCACTGAACTAGGCATGGAAGGGACCACGGCACGTATTTATGTCAACGAGCGTCTCACTAGAGCAAACGGTCAACTTTTCGCTAAGACAAGAGCGCGTAGCCGTGAAAACAATTGGAAATACTGTTGGACTAGAGAAGGGCGTATATACGTTCGAAAGGAACACGGGGCGCCATACTTCCGGATTAAAAATGATTGTGAACTAGACAAGATTTTTTGAATCATCTCTGTTGGATTCTGTTTTTTGTATTTATTTCATTTATTTTTAAACTTAAATTCAACATTCTTTTATATTTGTGCATAAATTTAACGCTTTGTGCTTGTGTTCAACTGAGTATTTTTTTCCTTGGTATTAGAAGTAATGACCGGCTATTACACCCATTTCGCAACTGTCTCATATGCTCAACAAGCAAATATATAATTTATTTATACCATACAACCCTCTGCGCTTTATCTTTAGTTAGTATAGTGTTGAGTTATTTATGTTTATACGGCATGTTATGGATTTTTACTGAATTTGTGGATGTTTTTGTTATAGGTTATATATGTTTTTGTGTTGCGATTTTGCTATTTCAGTCGCATTTTTTACTTTTCTGTTGTTTAATCATATTCATATTTTCTGCTGATCGTACTCATATTAAGTATGTCTTTCCATCTGTGCAACGATCTCAATTTCCTGGCACTAAACCTGGCATTTGGTATTTTTACTTGTTTGGATTCTTTTGTATTCATTATTTTTATTTTTATTTAATTTTTGATTTATATGTTATTCACAATGGGTAATAAGAAAATGCTAAAAATTGGTTTCTTAAATGCCGGTTCCTTAAGTACTAACCACGATAACTTTATTGTTGCTATGGAGAAGTTTTCAGTAGACATGCTTGCAGTGAATGAAACATGGTTAAAAGTTGGTCAGTGTAACCGAGCACCTGCAGTTCCGGAGTACCGGTTAAGACATATCCCACGACCTTCAAATATACGATGCGGTCGTGGCGGAGGTGTAGGTTTTTACATAAGGCGTGGTATTAATGTGCGGTATTGTAGTCACCCGGATAACGCAAACGTAGAGCAGATGTGGTTGCAACTAACTGTCAAGTCCTCTAAACTAGTGATAGGAACTGCGTATAGACCGCCTTGGCTAGACATAAATGTTTTCTTTGAAGCAATTATGGATTCTATTGTGTCTTTTTCCTACTGTGACAATATTATTCTATTAGGGGATTTTAATATTAACCTATTAGATAAAGATAATAGCAAGACAAAACTGTTTAATGAATTTCTCTTATGTACTAAATTAAATCAAATTATAGATAAGCCCACTCATTTCACAAATAATAGCCAAACACTAATTGACGTCGTGTGCTCGAATATCAAAGCGCAGAAATATAGTGTCGATCTTGTTGGAGCGTCTACTGGTCACGCTTTTATATCCTGCGAATTTGCTTTTAGAAAACCAAAAATTCCACCAAGGTTAATTACTTACAGACCCATAAAAGACATATCTTTTGACTCATTTTCTGAACAACTAGAGTCTATTGACTGGAATTCTCTATGTTCTACATCCGATGTAAACAATATTGTCTCGAAGTTCACAAACACTTTAATAAACCTATTTAACTTACACGCCCCTATTAAGTCAAGACTGGTCAAAGAGTCATGTCCCCCGTGGCTTACGCCCAATTTAAAGTTGATGATGCGTCTTCGTGATGCTGCGCTCGCAAGACATCTACATACACGCTCAGATACACATAAGCAGTATTATCGGGACTTAAAGAAACAAACCACAATATCATTACACAGCGAGAAAAAAGCATTCTTTAGTCACCAAATTAATTCTAACGTTAAAAACTCAAAGAAATTGTGGAAGAATCTTAAATCAAACGTACTGCCACCCAAGTCTACAGATCTTCCTTCGCATTTCGACAATCCCGATTTGATAAACGATCATTTCCTGTACCACCATACAAGCTTGCCTGTTAATATCTCTCATCTCACCTTTTTTGAATACCATAGATACGGTACATGTTCATTTTCTTTTCAGCCTGTCACGGCTGTGACTGTGCTAAAGTATTTAAAAGAAATCAAATCAAACGCAGTAGGAACAGACGGTGTCTCATTAGACATGTTACAGCTTACCCTTCCTCAGACCTTAGAATGCATAACAAATATTATTAATAAGTCAATTGCGTGCTCAATATTTCCAACCAATTGGAAAGTAGCTTTAGTCAGGCCTATACCCAAAACGTCAAATCCTGTAGAACTAAAAGATTTGCGCCCTATTAGTATTTTACCTTGCCTCTCTAAAGTCTTGGAAAAAATAATATATTCGCAGACTATCGAATTTTTAGAAAAACATAACATGCTACCGGAAATGCAATCTGGCTTTCGAAAAAATAGAGGCACTACTACTGCTCTGCTTGACGTGACTGACAATATTATCGCAAATCAAGATGAGGGAAAGGGTACAATACTAGTCCTATTAGATTTTTCAAGGGCGTTTGACTCAATTGACATTCCGTTATTGCTTTCAAAGCTTCGCTTTTATGGTTTTGATAGTTGTGTCATTCAATGGTTCCATAGTTACTTGAGTAACCGATCACAGATGGTGGAGATGATAAAGGCAAACGGGGAAGTACAGGTTTCTCGATCGAAGACTATTTTAAGGGGAGTACCTCAAGGTTCAATCTTAGGCCCGCTATTATTTATTATATATACTTCTGATATCGTATCTATTATTAAACACTGTAAATATCATATCTATGCTGATGATATACAAATATATATTTCGTTTAAACCGCAGGATATGGAAACTGCTGAGCGTATGTTAAATGAAGACCTGCAAAGAATTCAGGCATGGGCTTTATCTAACTCGCTAACTTTAAACGCTTCGAAGACTAAATATATGATTTTAGGTACGAAGTCCTTGATTCGTAAGATTTCTGAAGTAGGCCCCCAATTGATCCTTGATGGAGTGACAATTGACAGAGTACAGGAAGCAAGGAATCTAGGTCTTATCGTAGACGAAACATTGAGGTTCGAACGTCACGTGTGTGAAACAGTAAATAGTTGTCTGTATCGACTTAAGGTTCTGTACAAAATCAGAAAGTACTTAAGTACGGAACTTCGGGTTATGTTGATGGATTCGCTAGTCCTCTCTAAACTTAATTATATGGACACGGTATACGGTCCTCGCCTCCTCTCCAAAACAGTGAGACTCATTCAAAGAGTCCAGAATGCATGTACTCGATTCTGTTTTGACGTTGCACCTCGTAGTCACGTTACGCCTGTCCTTAACGAACATAGGATATTGAATATGAAGCACAGGCGTGATCTTCATTTCGCTTCCTTGATGTTTGGCGTGGTTAAGTTAAAAAAACCGGACTACTTATATCTTAAGCTGGATTGGTTCAAAGACCACAATAGATATGCCAATCGCATGCCTCATCTGTTACGTGTGCCAAGGCATCGATCAGCCTCATTTCGAGGTAGTTTTAGGTTTAGTGCAACGAAGTGCTGGAATAGTCTTCCGCCACCTTTGCTTCAAGCAAATACTGTTGCCTGTTTTAAAAAAAAAGTTTTTACCTTCTTGTTAGGTCTCCAAACTTGTATGACAATGTAATTGTTATGTTTTTATTTTTGCCCAATACACTTCTAGTATAATGAATTTGAAATTGTCAATTAATTATTCCAGCATTTCTTAATTTACATTTCATAATTAATTAATTATTTTTATCTCGCTTATTTTTATGTACACTATATGGTCAATAAAATAAATTTATGAGGAGTATCTGTTGTAGCCGAAGTTAAAATTGCATTTTTCTATGTAAATTATTTGGGAGGAGCAATGTATGGCGTGTACTAGGTGTAATTTTTTTGGTGTTTTTTTTTTCATTTGTTTAGCGCTACATATGGCTGAGCTGAAAACCAGCGTTGTGGATAATATATTATCTACAACATATGCTGAGCTCAGACCATTTCTGGCAATGCTGTATACAGCATAGAATTTTTGTGCATCATTTTGTATATAAATACTTATTAGCTGTAAGAATTAAATTTTATATGTATCTTTATAACTATTTGTATTTCCATAAGTTCTGTGTTGTGTGTAGTTTTATCAGAATAAAGGTTATTCTATTCTATTCTATTCTATTCTTAAACGACACTGATTTAAAAGAGCAAATCCAAGCGTGTGACTATACAGCAAATTGCTCTTGACCTCGACAAAGTGAGACGATTTTATTGTTTGTAACAATGCAAGACTCAATTGCTCAATGGGGCAATCGGGACTGTCGTTTAAGCTGTTAGACACGATTTGCGTTTGCGAGCTTGCTCTCTGTGTAACGTGTTTTTTGTATATTTTACTAGTGGCCCGCCCCGGCTTCGCCCGTGCAAAGCGGGGGTGTGTTATACATATAAACCTCCCTCTTGAACCGCTTCAAAATCCGTTGCGTAGTTTTAAAGATTTATGCATACATAGGGACGGACAGCAGAATGCGACTTTGTTTTATACTATGTAGTGATAGTGATAGTGATAGTGAAGTGATAGTGATAATGACAATTATTGAAAACATAAAAGAAGTTACATAACGTCAGAGGTGCATCTCACGCGTCGCAGACCGTAACGTACCGTAATGTACAAAGAAAGTGAAAATGTGAGTGACAGTGAATTCCTTCAGCGGCCATGCTGTATTTTTTTTTGTTTCTCTAGGGAAATTCTTGATGCATACCGCCACCGTGGTCAGGTCGGCGGGCAACCGAGTATCGTGGGGCATCCAGGGCATCTGGGAGGTCCATATTCAATGAGGCTTTCGTCGGTGGCGGCCTCTATGGCGGCGTAAAGAGGCCGTGAAGTCACCTCCCGGCCTCCGTGTGCGACATAAAATCCTCACAAGAGGCCAAATACCATGTTATCCCTGGCAGAACTTTAACTCACACCTTTTCATGGTTTTGCTAGAATTGCATAATTCATACCACTGCTAAAGGGTAGGTTTGGCGGTTAAGTGAAACTGCAGAACACATGACTACCATTAAATAATCCAGTGGTATACGATTACACGTTTCGTTTGGGACGCCAAAGGTTCACGATGACGCAGTCTACTGTGCCGTACAACGGGGTGCCCGATACGCGGGCAAGTGACTATCGGAGAGTATCTCGGGTAATTGGGACGCCCTCGGTCATTGAGGCTGTCGATGGCAGGGACCTTACTCACACTGACACAAAACCAACCAAGTTATATGATATACTAGCTTTTAGGCGCGGCTTCGCTCGCGTGGACTTCGAACCCGTGCTTATCTCTATGCATTTTTTTTATGAATATAAAAGTGGTTATTGTGACTAAACTATGATAGTTAGATATGTGCTCTCGCGGACTTTTTTGTAGATTTTAATAAGACCTACAAACTCGTAGTACTTCATTTTGTTCTATTGTCAATCGTTTTTGCAGCGCACGCATAAATAGGTTTTCGATTTTACACCTTGGGTTACAAAATCGCAATTTTCATACGGATACCTAATTCTTTTGAAAATAAAATATAGCCTATAACCTTCCTCGATAAATGGACTATCTAACACTGAAAGAATTTTTTAAATCGGACCAGTAGTTCCTGAGATTAGCGCGTTCAAACAAACAAACAAACTCTGCAGCTTTATATATTAGTATAGATTTATATATTAGTATAGATTTATATATTAGTATAGATTTATATATTAGTATAGATTTATATATTAGTATAGATTGCTGCTGTGTTATTTGAGATGGAGGTCTTTCCCCAGTCGGCTGTTCTAGCGAGCGGTTGTGTAGTTACGGCAGATTCCCCCAAGTTTATTATTAACATATTATTGCCATTTATATTACCCACTGAACCGGAATCATTATGCAAATGTGTTTATCCAATATACGCGATGCAGCTATGAATAAATCTATTTAAAACTGTCGACATGCACCTGATGTTTCATGCTGATAAATATTCACAAAGGACATGGAACTATTAATTAAGTTTCGATGTTCATTATCGCCCGCGGTTAATGCAAATACAATGCAAATTCGTATGAGGGGCTTGGCGAAAAAATACTCTAAACCTACTCAGACTAATTACGGTCCACGAGTTCCAAGACATTTCTACTTACATGACGTGACTCATCAGATAATTGTGGAAACATAAGGCCCCAAAATTTGGTAGAAATATTTGTGTTGTCCAATTAAAGGAAGGTTTTTTGGAAGGGTTTTAGTTTATACCCAGAGCAGAGGTTTCGGATTTTTTTAAAAAGAAATAAAGTATTAATTTTCGGGTCTTATTAACACGCTGGAGTTTCGGGTCTTATTAACACGCCGGAGAACCCTGTTATTGCAGACTTTCCGCGTCCTTGTTATACGGAGCATTCGTCGGTAGATGTGGTGAAACCTCGAACACATCAAGGCGTTGCTTGGTGTCTTTTCTGCGTGTCCATGCTTCGTATCCGTACATAAGCACGGGCCAGGCGCAGAAGACATATCCTGAGCTTAAGGTAAATATGCCATAATTTACCTAGTATTTTAAGTTTTTTTTTACCAGTTAAGTACTTAAATGCCTTTGAAGGAAATGCCCTGTCGGGTATCGGCTCTCACATAGTACACACGACGAAACACAGTAAAACTGCTTGGCGCCACTTAGATGTGAGAGTGATTAATTCCACTCCGTTTAGCAGGGCTTTATTAGTAGATAACCCACAGCCTTTAATTAATTAATTATGTAAACACATAAATAACTATTGACGCTCCATAATGTTTTAATTAGACAGCGCCCCATGCTGCTCTGTGGTTTAAACCTTGGCAATATTAGAACGTAAAATTTGTTTTGTAGCACGCTATAAGTAAATTAATGTAGCATTATAATAAAGGTGTGCGTTTTTGTTATTTAATAAACGACTCCCATCCCGGCTTCGCACGGGTAAACATTTATTTTTTACTTTTTTATTGAAATTAAAATATCCTATACCTACTAATATGTGATAATGCAGCATTCAAATTGTGAAAGAATTTTTAAAATCGGTCCAGTACTTTTTGAGCTACATAATTCGTTACAAACATACCTACCAAATCTTTCCTCTTAATAATATTAGTATAAATTTTCTTAATTAATTTTGAATACATAAGTTATTGCTTGTATTTTGGCGACGGATTTAGCTCAACATTTGACTAAAGGAACGTTGGAGTCAGACAACCTAACTGCAAGAGAGAAAAGCTGATCGACGAATCTTGTGCCAACCTTTATCAGGCCAGCGTGGCACAGTAGGTAGACTTCCTTCCATAAACTTGTAGGAGGCTCGTGGCTTTCGTAGGCAATGATGATGATTTTGTATTAGGCAACGTGTTTCACCACTGTGCGTTTAGAACCCATACTCACTCACTTGCACCTGCATACCATATTGCTGAGCCGGGCCTCCTCCCATAACAGGGAGGATAATAAGCCTACTGTGCCACGCTGGCCAGACGGGTTGGCACAGGGTTTCGCTCAAGTTGTCCTTCTCTTACGGCTAGGGTATCCGCCTTGTCATTTCCTTTTGTCGGCTCTTATGTCACCCTCAGGATGGAATGGGGTGAAGACACTATGTATTTTAAATCCGAAACACGCACACGAAAGCCACCAACCTGTACCATCACTCGTCGAAATTGGCGGAGCGGTTTAAGCGTAAAAACATTCTTACTTTCTTATTTACAATACCTATTAGGTTTGCTTTTCATTCAAAAGCAGAGTCAATATTGTAAATGATAAGGTAACAATGTTAACTTTAAAAACAATGAAGGCAAATTAATTGCCATTTGAATTTCTTTACTGAAAAGACGAGCATCAAGGTGCATTCCTAGGCCCGAACATGTTTCTCGCAAACCATAAAAATATGTGTTTCATGAATAAATGTGTGTTTCTTCTTCTTCTTCAAAAATTCTCTCAATTCTATTCCGAATTACAAAAACAAATATTTAAATGTCGATATTTCAATAAGTTTATATTCATGATGGAATTCATCCGTGGGGCTACACGGAGTGAATACTAATCCACATAAGCGCCGGGAATAAATTCGTTAAGGCATCGGCGTTCGATATGAAATAAAATACTTGGAGATTTTACTGTTATAGGTTTATAGAGCCCTGAGGTCTGCATTAACAGAGAATCGTATAGATAACAGTTTTATGGTGAAAACGTGTTGCCCGTTGATTTTACAACGTACCATAAAATATTATAATATGGAGACATTTCGAAGCAAAATCTATGTAGCCGGGAATTAGTAGTTAAATCTCAATGATGAGTGTTAAATTGTACGTAAAATCAGTCAAAATCAAACTCAAAAGGAACTTTATATACTTAGGTTTTATCACAAAACTCTTCCATATTTAAAATTACCATTATCATCTTAGGACCCTAGTCCCACGGTAGGTGGTAGTCTCCATACACACCAATCAGTCGTCATATCTACAGTCACACCTTTCATACACAATTCCTCATTCTTACAATCTATCCATCTCTCTCTCTTTTGATCTCCCACAATCCTTGCGTCAGCCCACAGTCGTACGTCAGACGCACTTCTGAGTCCGGCCTCCTTTAATTACAAGGGGGAGAGCCCACAACAACAAGGGGGGTATTATATTTTTAATTTGCCCTGTGTGTGATATTCATATGCTTTAGGTACTGATTAACATTGTAAGCTTCTTTAGGCCTTTCTGCGTTTTCAAGCGAGATACATATTGGTGGTTGAACGATCGACTGCTGCGCAGCATGTCGCGGGTTCGATTCCTCGCACGGAAGAAATATTTGTACGACCTACAAGTATTTGTTCCGGGTCTGGGTGTTTTCTATCTATAATATGTATGTATTTACAAAAAAAATATTATATAAGTAGTTTATCATCCATCTCGTTACCATAACACAAGCATTAAGTTGCTTAGCTTGGGACGAGATGGCGTTGTGTGAAATATCCAAGGTTATTTATTTATTTATATTTATTCCTTTTTTCCTACTTTTTGTTGTCTATCACATGGACCCACAACATAAGTGTATATATTTTTAGAAAAAAAAAACACGATATTTGAAAAATAATTTAAGGTCAAGATCCTTAAAATCGAGGTCGATGACCTAAGCTACCGGCGGGTCAGGTTTTCAGAGAAAGGATCCTCCACACCAAATTTTAAATCTATACTAGTATTTTAAAGAGGATAGATTTGTATGCATGTTTGTAACGAAATGGCTCAAAAAGTACTGGACCAAATTAAAAAATTAACCGTTTGAATGCTACATGATCACTGATTAATAAGCTATTTTAATACATACCAAGAAAAAAAATTTTAACCCATGCGAAGCCGGGACGGGCCGCTTTACTTAAATAAAGTACGTATTGAAATAAATGAATTTTGTATCTAAAGAAGCACAAATATATTCTTGCTGCGAAATGTAGTATGTTGATGATAAGGATGACATTATCGGCTATCTTACAGCACAAGCAATGTACCCTTCTCTTGTTATGTCGTTCACGTAAGGCATTTTGAGTAATATATCATTGTCCCCTTCATATAAACAAATTGTTTGTCATTCCAAGGAGGCGGTTCCCGAAAACTATCCCTTGTATCGACGAAGGAAGTAATAGAGAAAGCAATATTAGGTGAGACGAATGAATAAACAGACACGTGTTTGTACGAGTGATTTAAAATATGACTAATTTTCCAATATTGACGCATGCTATGAAACCGATTTTAAGAACATAAGAAAGAGGGTGTTGCTACCAACATGCTTCAAATTTTACATAATTTACCCGAAAAATCGGAATTAATTACATCATGAAATATCGCCCATAAATGAGAGAATTACCAAATAGCATTTTGCCCACTGTTTTCAGTGAGCAAAACCTACATGTTTGAGCTACTGAAGTGAAAATGTTATTAACTATATTTTATACGATATACATAAATGAGGATTAAAATACGTATAGATGTATGTAATAAATTTCACAACAAAATAATAAGATACCAGCAAAAAAATTTATTGGTAAGTAATTCAGTTAGTAAATCTAGTAAAAATTCATATGGAGTAACGACAGTATTAAATATGGATAACAACACAACAAAAAGTGACGTTTACGCCATATCGTTGTTCGAGTCATGGAAAATAAGACACTATACTATAAGATGCATAATATAGAAGTGATGCAGTTGAATCAATAAAATAATTCGGTTGATAAAGAAGACTAGTCAAATCAATTGCATAGTTAATGCAAATCGCCTAAAGAAAACGGAATAAATAATGAACAAGAAACCCGGTAAAAAACTTTATGTCAATAACAAAGCGAAGAAAATTGGCCGGTCAAAACAAATGGCAGATAAACGTTATCCTTCTTAAAACACGAGCAAGAAAATGGTGTTGCATTAACATTATCTGCATTAGGTGGATAATTAAAGATTATATTGTCTCAAAGAAAAGAAACTGAATATTCCGCAGTTAAGGTTTATGGGAATTACTTCTTCCTAAGATCTAAATATGTGAAACTATACCATATAATTATATACATTCATAATCATCATATAAATATCATAATTAATATTAATAAAAGATTTTTCTATTGTAGTCGGGTTTTACTGAACCAGTTTAGGAGAATTCGGAAAATTCTATGAATAAAACAACCAGAATACAAGTACCTCAATTACAGCTTAATGAGATCTATTCAACAATTCTTCTTTAATAAGTACATAATATTGCTCGATAAAAAAAACAAGTATCAAATATAATAAAAAATTGTAAACAAAAATATTACAGTCTAACAGCACAAAATTAAAAAGTTTAACACACTAATCACTATAGAAAAGTTTATGTACTGCATATATTTTGATACGAACTAGTCACAGCATCCATACTTCCTATTTTATATCGTTAAAAGCAAACAGGTATACAGTCCACAAAACATATATAATTTAAAGAGAATTACAGTCATCACACGATCGCTATCATCAGGCGTATCAATAAATTAAATTACAACAAAAACAAACAACACAACATAAATAAATCAACCGATGATTTGAGCGTTATAAAGTACGTTAATGATGCTAAATTGAATATGAAGAAGGCAGTAATGGTACCAACGTCCCTGACCTGACATTACAAAGAGCAGATTTACACGGTAATAAGCGTCCTTATTCGCTGGTTGGTAAACGCATAAAAGAAGTAGCCGTCATTATAGTAAAGAATATTATTAATGTGTGGAGAGGATGTATTGAAGGTGACGCGTAATGATTTGAGGCTTCGAAATTGAATATGGAAATGTGTTGTTGAATAGTTACGCAGTCGGACATGTTTAGTAATTTTCAAACAGCTACTGAATACGGATAATTGGATATATTTTTTTGTGTGACATTTAAATAAATTTGAACATGCTGGCAGTTTTAATCAATGAAGGGCTTTTTTGTTTGGTTTAAATTTATTTAGATGGACAAGCATTTATACCCCGTTCAACATAGCTTGATCGATTTGACAGACGGGCTAGTGATGGGAAACAGAAAATATCTAGTAGTCCAAAAAATAATGTTTTAAAATAATATAAATATAAATATCCTTGGACATTTTACACAACGCCATCTCGTCCCAAGCTAAGCAACTTAATGTTTGTGTTATGGTAACGAGATGGATGATAAACTACTTATATACATTTTTTTTTTGTAAATACATACATATTATAGATAGAAATGACACCCAGACTCCGAGCCAGTGCCTTTGGTTTAGACAAAGACACTTGCCCGACCCCGGAATCGAACCCGGGACCCGTTGATCCAAAGGCGGCACATCTAACCACTAGACCAACGAGGCATAAAATACTTGTAACAGTGACAAGTTGGCGTGGGTGTATTATGTGTGAAATTCTTTATTGCACTAGACATATA
The DNA here is from genome assembly GCA_905475355.2 of Clostera curtula. Lineage (NCBI taxonomy): Eukaryota > Metazoa > Arthropoda > Insecta > Lepidoptera > Notodontidae > Clostera > Clostera curtula. The sequence continues at coordinate 18,978,193 of FR997796.1, read as the reverse complement.
AAACATTGGGTAGATAAGCGATGGTGAGTATTCATAATAAGTTCCTATTTAATATTACAGGGTTATTTTTTGACCTTCCGCCAAATTTAAATAGTCAGACCATGAAAGTAAACAAAAAAGAAAAGAAAATAATAGTTGTAAAAGTGTTAAATTTCAATGCGCTAAAGCCAACGAATTTTATTTCAAAATGAAAATGTTTTTTATTCGAATATTGTCTTAAAAAGTTAAGAAAAAGTGATAAAGAATTTCACACATAATACACCCATACCATCTCGTCACAGTTACAAGTATTTTAAACCGTTATTTTTTGGACTACTGGTCCCGATTACCGGGACGTAGTTTGGAATCATACCTTTTTGTCGATCAGAAAAATTGACATCTGCCAAATCGATCACGCTATCTTGAATAGGGTATAGTTGTTCTTTAAATTTGATCAACCAGCTGACTTGGCAGCCACCGTTTTGCAACGGCTTAGTATTACTTTATACGTCTATTAAAGTAATAGTGGAAAATTATAATAATTTCATTGTAACAAATAAAATCTGACTCAATATTGAGTTAAAACTCCTTCAAATTAAGTTAAGAGAAAAAGCAGACCCGATTTTTTTGTAAATTTCAACGCGTTGTAGATTTTTAAAAGGAATATTAAAAAAAATATGAAGTAACTCCAATGTTTGTATACTAATAAGTTTATTTGATTACTGGTTTACTATACAGAGTATTCTTGTGTGCATAATAATTGACACAGATAGGTTTAAGTGGAAAATACAATAACAGGCACTTAACCGGTTCAAGCTACTCTTAGGAAATTAGATCGAGTGATTAGAGTTTATATAAACTCTATTTAGATCTCTACAATTATACAGATGTTTTGTACATTTTTATTTTTTGGGTATGAAGATCATGATGGTGACTCGGAAGATCCAACCACACTTGAAAGGCCACACGAGTTTGCTGCTAAATTAATTTACGATACATCATTCAAAATTTATTCAAAGATACTTGCGGCCAATTTTTGATAGGCAACCTGGTAGATATATATTCTCCTAATCATAAATAATCATTAAAAAATGGTTTTTAGCATATAACAGATGAGCGTAGTAATCCTGCAGTGGGATCTTAGATTATCAAAGACAAAGACGTTCGGAATTTCGTACTAACTAAAGAAATTTTGCAATAAAGATAATTATGTCTATTAATGTAATTTATAGATTTTTTTACTTAATGTTGTATTTAAACGAAAATAAGTATATGCTGCTTAAAAAATATTTAATTCTAGTTTAAAAAATGTTACGTAATATATTTCATCTCCTATAGTGTTCTCGCTGCTGAAGTGAAAAGTTATGTGTGTTACACGAGAGCAAAGTTTTTTGCATCTTGTGCCTTTGAATCCCTCGCAACACTCAGGAATCAACTTTAGAATCACTCGCTATGCTCGTGATTCAATCATTGATTCCTTCGCTTGCTCGGGATTCAATATCAGCACTCGCAGCGAAAAAACGACTTTGCTCTCTTGTTGCACAAATAACTATTATCAACCGCAATTTAGACTAACGAAAAATCAATAGAATCTCTCCTTTTGTGGTTATTGGAACTTTAATTCCTTAAAAATAAAGACTTTTTTTTCTTGAGACGCTATTACGGAATTTCTGACAATGTGTCAGAAATTCCGTAATTCCGCCCAATGACTACTTTTTATGAATATTACTTCATACATGAATAATAATTTAAAGTTAATTGATGTGAATAGACTATTATTGGTGAATTGCGGAAATTAATAGTTCAATAACCCGACAGTGATCGATGAAACAAATGTATCCTTTTAAGAATTAAATGTTATATTGCATACGACTAATGAACAGGAAACTGGTTTGAGAGCAAAAAATAGTAGCAACAATTTTGTAATATTTTTAAAACCTTTTTCGTTTTCGAAGTATTTGATTTAATTGTCAGAAATGATAGGCAGATTCAGATGGATTCGATATAATTATAGTGGCTGGTGCAGACTGTATACTTTTTATGGGAGGTCCAATTTAAAGTGACTTCCGAAATACATACAACTCTTTAGCTAATAATCCAAAAACCTCTTACGGAGTTAACACTGTACTTTATAGATACTGTATAGAAAAATAAGTCTAGTTATTATTATTAAGAAAGAAGTTCATTGTTAAGAACAAAGCCCGTAATTACATAAATAGACACTAATAAATTTGAAAAAGAAAAATACACGCGACCGTTGGTTTGATCAAAAGGAGTTTTTAACTCAAATTCCATGCCTTAGGGCAAAAATAACCCTGGTTAATTAAAAGAAAATACCAGAAACAAAAAATTCAGACTGTACATTGCCGATGGTCGCACAATGGGCATTCCATGAAGAGACCTCAGGATCTAATTTAAAGTCTAGGAATGAATTGATGGCGCTAGAAAGAAACGTAACTTGAAGATAGATTTGACCAATCCTATGGATGTGCTGGAGTTTCTCAAGTAAGGAGTGTAGTGCAAATGTAATATAAATATATTGCGCGATAATAGATAATAATCAGATACTGCAATCATAGCATATATTATTATAATATGAGAAATAAAAGCTAAAGAGTTGTAACGTCAGGAAATACGGAAAATGGTAGCGTGTGTGAAGAAAGAATTAACCCCGAGGAAGGCCGTAGATATTTAGTGGTTCGGTCCCGGAGCCCCACATAACTTTGCCAGCCCCAAACGGTCGGTTATGGAATGAGTCTTGTGGTATAAGTAGGATTTGATTTCCTTATTGCCAAGTGCGCTACCAGTGTTAAAATATGCAGAGTAAGCGTCGTCAGATTTATCGGTAAATGTATGCCTATTATAATAATGTACCGCATAATTTTAGCCCACTACTGAGTCGGCCTCCTCAAGTTCATGGAGGGAAATTAGCTTGGCCAAGCTGGCAAGGCAGGTTGGCAGGTTGTATCAAAGTTACCTTGTCTTACGATACCCTTAGGATATAAACGGGTGGTGACACTATGTATTCTAAACTCGTCACCACACAGATTATATATATACTCGTATGCACGAGAGTATTTTACTAATCGGGAGAAAACCGTGTCTATAATAACAAGACATAAACAAATCTACATAATATGGATGAACAAAGCTTAAATGGAATATAAAACTTCATCCTAAATCATAAAACGCCAATAATAAATTATGAAATTGTAAAATTTTACTATTAAGATAAAAATTACATTAAAATAAATGCATGTATTACGCGCAAATTACACCTAAATACAATATTACAAGCACTCAAACTGGCCATAAATTTAAACGAAAGCAGCAAATAACTACTGGATAATAAATGAGCAGCGAAAAATAATAACTTCTAAAACAATAACGGGAAAATGGAGGATCGTGAAACATTAAAATTTAGATTAAACGCATTTTACGGCAAAGTTATCACACCTTACGAGATTGCCATGGAGTCATAAAAAGCGGCGGTGGGCATAGAGAAGAAATATGGCCCAGCTGGCATGTGGTATTAGATGCTATTTAATAATAGATGGCGTTGTATAGGTAAAAGTCATTTATAAAACGCGGTGTTAAGATTTACAGCATTAATAAGAATTCTATAAGTTGAACAACTATTCATTGTTATGTAGCTCGTTAGTCGTTAGTTAGCCTAAAATTAGAACATTATCACTATCACTACATATTATAAAACAAAGTCGCTGTCGTCTGTCCGTCCCTATGTTATGTATGCTACTTTGATTCTTTCTATTCTAAATCTTTAAAACTACGCAACGGATTTTGAAGCGGTTTTTTTTTAATAGATAAAGTGATTCACGAGGAAGGGTTATATATGTATAATGTTGTAGAGAAACGCTGATAAATTTAGAGGATCGTCATTGCACCCGTGCGTGCGAAGCCGGGGCGGGTCACTGGTATTTGATAAAAAAAAATGGACACAACCTAATTTAAAGTTTATCTGTCATGATCTATTGGTCTAATATTGTTTTGGTTTGCAATTATCTGTGATATTGACATTGGGAAGTGCGGGGTGGACATGAAACTAGTGGGGAGGAATTAGCCTACTGCACCAAGAAGGGTGGCAATGAGTCTGTATCAAGTTGTTTTTCTTTACGTCCTCATGAGTACTCGGCTGTCACGGGACTACTTACGTTATGCGGGGCTCCGGGGCGTGAGACGGTAAATTAGGCCCCGACTTGACCACAAAAATTACGGGCCGCACCCTACCCGAGACCTCCCGTTTAAGAGCCGTTCTCTGTCTGATGACTTCCTTTAGTCGTCGTCTCCTACTATACCCACAAGATGAAATGGGTTGGCGACATTATGTATCGTAAATATACGAAAAGGAATGGCGTGCAAATATCCAAGTTTAATGTTCTAAGTAACCAGGTTGTGTTGTTCATTGTGCTTTGCTGAATAAATGTGTTTTCTTCCTTTCTTTCTAAATCCATAAATCATAATCACTGCACATGAATGACACTCCTGAGTCGGACCTCCTCCAAATTCATGGAGGGAAATTAGCTTACTGCGGCATGGTAGCAAGACTTGATACAAACCGTATCAAGTTTTCTTCTTCTTGCGGCTTGTCTTCTTCTTGCATTCCTTTAGTCGCCTCTCACGACACACTCAAGATGGTGTGGGTTGATGATATTGTAACAATATAAAATAATGTTGTTACGCACAGAGTTTTACAAAATTTCATCAATAATCGAAATTCCATAATTTAATGTTACAAACACTAAATTAAAAAACCTACATGTATGCAAAGGCAAAAAACAACAGAATATAATCACCATCTAACAAGACGCACAATAAAACCTTGTTTCGCCATACATGGACACAAATTATGGGTATCGACATGAAATATTAACACAAGTTTGCTGCCAGTACCTTGTAGGGACAGAATAAAAACAAAACACTAGCGCCTATCAATTTCTAATGACGTGCTGCCATCCTATCTGTGCGCTTCTTTTTTGTTTTCTGGCAATAATAAACAGACCTGCCTTCTGATAGTGCCTTTATCGAACTGAAAAACATAAATCTCCTTTGGTAAAGGCCGAGATCCGTCCGTGTGGTGACGGATTTAGACAGGGGCGTAGCTACCGCCGTATCAATTATACGGGGGCCCGGGCCACCGGGGCCCCGACGTGCGTAGGCAAAAATTAATAAAAACTTCCCAAATTTTGTATTATTTCAGTAATGACAAAAGTATTTGATTTCTTCTTTTCTCGCGTGGAGCTTGCGTTCGAAAGTTGGCGACACGTAGGGTGTCGCCAACATCGATTTACCCACTTTTTCTTCTTTTGTGAGAAATCTTTACCCTTCCCGGGCCCGCAAATAAATTTTTATACGGGGCCCCACCAAGGCACGCTACGCCCCTGGATTTAGAATACACTGTGTCACCACCCCAAGCCATCCAACGGGTGTAGTAAAGTAAATAGCAAGGCTGAAAATCTAGCCGCAAGAGGAGGAAAGCTTGATACGAAACCGTGTGACAACCTGTCTGGTCTGGATGCAGCCCGACGCCGCAGTGGGTCTATTATGGGCTGCGATGATGATAATGATGATGAAAGGTTTAAAAATATTTATCATCATTAACATTTAAATCTAATAAATTTAAATACCTTAAATCAACATTATTTAAAAAAAGCAATGATAACATCTTTATAAAAATAATGCAAGGAAAAAAAAAATTCAATAATGCATGAATACAAAAAAAAAGTCAGTCAAAGAGTCAGTTGTATTCTTGTTCAATTGTTATCAAATATAGAAAACGTCTAAATTATATAAAATGCATTAAGTAGATTTTTAAATGTAATAAATACAATTATATGTTATGTATTTTAATTTTATTCAACTACGCGTAATAGTGATACATTAATTTATCAAATAACTAGCGACCCGACCCGGCTCCGCACGGGTGCAAGAGCTTCATCCTCTAAATTTATTAGTGTTTCTCTACAATATTATGCATGTACTATACATATAAACCTTCCTCTTGAATCACTCTATCTATCAAAACACACCGCTTCAAAATCCGTTTTTGTAGTTTTGAAGATTTAAGCATACATAGGGACGGACAGACAACAGCGACTTTGTATTATAATATGTAGTGATAGACCTTTGCTCATCAAGAAGCCGAGTCTAGGAAACCGTTTATTAAAGTCAAACGTCTAATTGTTAGGCCGTGCAGATCATAAATAGTGTACTATATAAATTAAAGTTAATTACCATATGGCATCAAGTACGAGACTTCAAAGGCCTAATGAAAAGACAGTCTGAAGTTTTCAATAGTGTTAGTCAATAGATGATAGTTGGTGTGGTAACGGAGAACCAATGGGTATTGTAAATTGAAGAATACATAGTGTCATCACCCTATTCCATCCTAACGGTGTCGTATGAGCCGAAAAAACCTATCTGCAAGAGAAGAAAGAAGCAAAACTTGATAAAATGGACCTTGATTGAGGATAAAATACCCATTGCCGAGTCTGGGCTCCTCCAATCAGATGGAGGGAGGCCTACTGTGCCATGCTGGCCAGACGTGTCGGTTACAGGGTATCTTAAAGTTTTCTTTCTTTAACGGCTAGGTTTTTAGCCTTGGTATCTCCTTTAATCACCTCTTACGACACCTGCAAGGTGGGATGGAGGTGATGGTGAAGGTGGTGTACACAAGGTGTACACGAGTATTTTGTACACGCCACGGCCTATATTAAACTACTAATTAATTACAGATACAACTTCAAGAAATACAGTCGAGCCCCACATTGTATATTCCACTCTTATCAAACCACTTACAATTTTACACACAGTATTTCGCAAGTATTTCAAACAGCAGCGTTTGTGGGACTGACTACAAACTGGATGCCAGGGGAACAGCTGCCGATGGCGAGAAACACGTTCAGCGGGTCTGAAGAGGACTTACCTGTAACACAAGAAAAAATCATTGATAGATGAGACTAGTAGGCTTAACCATACGCGGCGATAAGTGGGCGATAAGGATCGTGGTCCACTGGATGTCAGCATGTTTTTTTAAAGGTATCCAATGCTCTGTTCGCCTGTTTACAAACATGTAATTCACGAATGACATACAGACTCGGAGCAAAGGCCTCTGGCTTACATAAATACGTTTAGCCGACCCAGGAATCGAACCGGGGTCCTGTGACTCAAAGGCGGTACATCCAACTCCTAGACTAATAAGACAGGCAAATTAATTGAATTGAATCGTCGCCATTAAGAGCAGTTTTTGTTACGAAACATTAAAGCTAGAATAACATTCCGGGACTGCAACTATTATACTCCGTGTGGTGACGGATTTAGAATACATTGTGTCACCACCCCATTTCAGCCTAAGGGTGTCGTAAGAATCAACAATAGGAAATGACAAGGCCGAAAACTTAAAACTGCCGCAAGAGAAGGGAAACTTGATATAAACGTTGTGCCAAACTGGCTGGCCAGCGTGGCAAAGAAGGCTGATTTCCCTCCATGAATTTGGAGGGCGTCCGACTCAGTAGTGGGTCATTTTTGAGCTGGACTGATGGAGCTACATTATTTCTACTACTGCTACTCCGCCCATAAATGACCCACTGCTGAGTCGTGCCTCCTCCAATTATATGGAGGGTAATAAGCCTTCTGTGCCACGCTCTTAAAAAAAATTGATTTTAGTTAGTGACGTTACAACAAGCGCAGGGTACAGCTAGTTTATTATAAGCTTATTTATTTCTGTCTGCTGATTACAGTGTGCATAAACTGATAAGTAAGTGGACCGCGACCTTTAAGTCTAGAAACTAGACAGGCGCCGCCAGTAAATTATTAAGCATCGCAGAATGTGAATGTGCACCTTCGGTTTACATAATTATAAGCATTTTTTTCCATAGGCCAAGTATTCAAAGTGCCAACCAAAGTACTTGTTGTAATTCCCACGGACGTTGCGAAATGTAGAAGATGTACATTGTTGGTCTAGGGTCGGATCTGCCGCCTTTAGATCACGGGAACGCGGTTCCATTCCGAAGTCGTAAGTGGCTTTGTTATTCGGCCAATTGTGGCAGTCAATACAAGAAGTCACGAGCATTAACTGACAGCTGTTCTAACCAAATTATTACCGGTTGTCCCTATGTGACCCACTGGGTTGCATAGGGACAACAAGATACTAGATATTCAATCAGGTTAGACAAGCGCCAAAACTACAGGAGTAGATAAAGGACAGAGAGAAACCTTCTAAGAATAGCGCCACGGTAGGTACACAACTACAAGTATGATGCGCTTGTGTGCGGGGGCACTGGCGGCTTGTCACGTACGGAACGAAACTGGTTTATACTAGTTCGGCCAGTGCTTTAACAAAGGGCTACCTCACCGCTCGCTGCGTATCGAGTCGTGCGTGTTTGTTTAAAAGTGAAATTTGAATATATTAGAAAGAGTGTAAATATGGTTTATTGTACCTGTGTGCATGAACAGCAATCGAAAAAATAAAAACATATCTTTTTTTTAATCTTAATTTTGAAATTATGTGATAAGTTTATGACTAAAAGTATGTCTCATATTATTAAATTACAAATATATGTAAACAAACTTTTGTGTATTTATTTTAATCCTCCTGTGCCAACCCTATAAGAATAGGTAACACTTTTGCTCACTCTTTAGAAATATCCTAATATCGTTGGACATTTCACACAACGCCATCTCGTCCCAAGCTAAGCAACTTACTGCTTGTGTTATGGTAACGAGGTGGATGATAAACTACTTAATAATATATTTTTTTGTAAATACATACATATTATAGACAGAAACACACCCAGACCCGGAATAAATACTTGTAGGTCGTACAAATATTATAAAAACCCAATGAAATTAAAAAAAAACTTCATTTAATAATACTAGTGGTCGCCCAGCGGTCGAAATTCGACGCTAATTAATTTAAATTATGATTCTATTCTTAGTTTGATCACAGACTCTAACAATAAACAAAAGAGTGTGTGTGTCTCAAATACATGGTAGTGTGTGTAATGTCATTTTTATTGATTTAATGTCCTATTTGTCTGCAGTCTTTCTCTATATAAAATATTATATTATAAGTGTGGGAAATTCCACTCTTCCAACCACGCAACGGGTACGTTTTTGCTTCACGTATTCATATATAGATTTCATCTGGTAGGTACTGGATTTGCATGTAAACATTAGGTGTCAACGAATGCTTATAGACCTTGTGAGAACCTGTCTAGTATATGCAGAGCAAACATCAAGTCAAGGGTGCCCGAGATGATAATTCAGCAAAGAAACTAACACACAATCATTCAAAAGTCAACTTTATCGTCGTAACAGTAAAGTTGAATTTATTTTATCAGACTTGACGTGAAATTTGTTACGAAAAACTGACGTATCGAATAATTACAATACTTTAAAAAAAGATGTGTTGTTGCGTAACAACACGACTTCTGTTTGTATTGAATTACATTACATTTGATTGGAATAAAGAAGAAAAAATAAAACACTTTTTAACAAAAAGCCTGCCACTTATAAATCGTAAAAATATCGTGTTGCGGCTAGGTTCACTTTTGTCGGCTCTTACGACACCCTCAGGATGAAACGGGATGGTGACACCAGCGACGGCTGTCTGGCTAACATTTTGCTGACTTGGGGCCGATTTGTGACATCTACACCTATCGTCGTCGTCTTTTCAGCCCATGAATTACCTACTACTGAGTCGCGCCTCCTCCAAATTCATGGCGGGAAATTAGCCTACTGTGCTACGCTGGCAAGACGGGTTGGCACAGGGTTTGTATCGAGTTTTCCCTCTCTTGCGGCTAGGTGATTTGCCTCTTGCATTCCCTTAGTTGCCTCTTACGACACCCTCAGGATACCTATACCAGGTTGGTGACACTGCGTATTCTAAATCCGTCACCACACGGACTTTTGTCAATAAGATGATTTATGCGTTGTTGGTCTATTTATTTGGGACAACCAGTTTAGGTAAAATTTTTGAAATAAAATAGAATACGACAGCTGGTTTTATTGTAAGGGCAGTCACGATAGAACCAGTCTTCGATATTTCGGCAGTGAATCGTTAAATAAATCCACTTCTGCAGAGTCTAGGCTGCACCTTTGGATCACTGGTGCCGGTTCGATTCCGGGGCCGAGCAAGTATCTTTGTGTAAACCAGAGGCACTTGCTCTGAGTCTGGGTGTCATTGGTGTTCATGAACATAATGTTTGAAAGACAGGCGCAAGACAAAGTTTTTAAAGAGTTTAAAGAGTTTATAAAAAAAACTATTCGAATAACACAGATACTAAAATACGACCACCATAATGATATTTGCTATTTTGAAGGTGCCATACATAGTATGCAAAAATATCGTAAAACAGATTCACGTAAATATCGCTTCAAACAGGCACAATCTCCACGAGGCGTTTTCATGCATGCATGAGATACTCCAAGCGTTTCCGAGTTATATGAATAATTCATTAATTGTTATGCCCACTTTCAAGGTCAGACTGCACGATAGATCTTTAGTGAACGAGCACAGCATGCATCCACCAATTGAGTAGCTTACTTTCATAGTCTAACCCATGTTATGTAGTTTTATTTTTATCTTTAAAATACATTAAAAACAGGTAGAGCTAAATATCTTGACGGTTCTGAAAAAAATTACTAACGTATGTTTGATTTTCCGATTTACTATATTTCGAGACTATTGATTCATCATCATCATCATCATCATTTCACCCAAAATACGTCCACTGCTAGACTTAGGAGGATTTCCAATTTCCACGAAAGCCGGTCCTGAGCCGACGGCATCCATCGCTTACCGGCGAAAAATTAAAATTAAGAATTGCCAATTTAGACTTTTAATTAGCACAATATATTTATTTACCCGTGATTACCTTCATTTTCAAGCATTCATAACGTAACGTAAAAATCTATTTTTCAACTAGCCTGGTGTTGAAAAAATGTAAAAAGAAGTATTCAGGAATTGAAAATAAACTCAAAATTTAAACGGTTTAGATCGAATATGTTATTTCAACCTCGTTGAAGTGTCAGTTGATAAACCTGGACCGGTTTAAGATATTATTTCCTACTTCGTTTCTTTTTAAATTACGAATATATATACAGAGCGTTTTCGCTTAGGGTAGCTGACTTGTTTCTATAAAAAATCCTTTATCCCCGCTTCCATAGGCTCACCTGGTGTCATTTAATGTTTTGGCCTGGGTTTTCTCTGACTGTCTTAGATTTAGTCAAGATATGACAACTGGTAACTTGCACCTATAAGGAGGGTAATTTGCCTACTATGCGAGAGAAAGAAATGGCAATAAGGGTGTAACGCCATATCCATCCGAAGTGGGTGCATAGACTCGTTACTAACCAGGAAAGCAGCTATGTGTTTTAAATATTTTCTATCCTTAAATATAAGTGAGATGGCTTTTTACTTAACCAGATTGTAACTATAAAACATAACATGCGTTCCACTGATAATTAAGCAACTAGCTATCGTTATTGTTATTTTACACGCTTAGTAATCTGGCTTCCATTAAGGCTTGGGCTCATTTGTTATGAATAAAAACAAAACTTATTTTTTCCTGAAAGTTTGCAAACAGTATCTATATTAGCAACACTGCCTATTCTTTTATCTCGTTATACTCACACATACCTGTCACTCCAATTTTACTTACAATATTTTGCTAAATCTTGGGGCAAGCTTATGTTCAGCATTGAACTGTGTCAGCTGATGATGATAACATATTTTGTTTTTAAACTAAGTTTAATTATCATTGCAATTGTACTTGAAAATGTTATGACACTAATTAGATACCTTAGTTCACTCTTTGGGAACGTTTCCGCATAACATTCAGCAGCATTAGTGTTGCAGTACTAGTTTGAGATCTAGTCAATATTTAATTTGCCCACTGTTTAAAAAATATCTGGGTTTTTTATATAGTAACTAGCTAACCCGGCTATCGTTGTTTTGCCATATAAATATCGCTATTAAAAAGTAGGGGTCGATCGTATAGGGGTGAAAATTAAGGGGTGTATGTATTTTTCTATGCTGTATCAGAAAAAATAAAAAACAAAATAAAATGTCTAAAAAATTAAAATTGTGGGATTGACCACCCTTAACATTCAGGGGGATGAAAAACAGATGTTGTCCGATTCGCAAACCCAACCGATAATTTCGGAGGAGTTCAATAAAAACACCGTGACACGAGAATTTTATATATTAGATTTGATAATTTAGTTGACATTGTGTGGAAACACGTACTGCGTTTTATCCTAAGGTATTGTGAGGGGGCAAAGGGGTCAGAGAAGAAATAAATAGTTTATCTACTTTCAGTGTGAATGGAGACTTAATTACTGTAGAAGCATTCAACTCTTTCTTTCTCTCTCTCTCTCTCTCTTTAAGCCCAGATATGCACAAATGATGAGTCATCATCTTATTGGGTGGAGTGAAAAAAACTACTCTGCAATTTTGACAGGAGAACTTATGTTGTGACTAGTTGTGACTAAGACTAGATTTGTTCGTCTAGATACTTCAGTAACTTGTTACGACACACTCAAGATAGTTTGGAAATACTTTTTATTACTTCATATGTCGTGACACATAAACCACTTGTATAATAGCCGGCAAATAACTTGAAAAATGACCTTGACTGCCCAGTAATCCGTATGTGTATCACATTGGCAGAAAAAAAGGACACGCGATTGGTTGATGGAATTTTTCCAAACCCTTTCACTTTCTGCTAAGATGTTGGCACACTACACCGGACGACTTTTACTCTCTGTGGAAGAAATCACGACAATCCGATTTCAAACTTTTGCAGTAACATAAATCTTGTAATGACCATTTGATCTACACTAATGCAAATGACTCTGAGTGCGACCTTCATTAAATCATTTATTATATGGAGATATAAATGTTACGCAAATCTTAAATGGCAAAATCTCGGAGCAGGACGTATTATGAAGTCATAACTAAACATTAACGATATTAAAGGTGTACAAACAGTGTCATGCGCGTGCGGTGTTAGATTAAGAAGCAACTATGTACGTATCACTTCAATCTAAATACATCCGTCTATATACGATGAGAAAAACAGGATAATATTCAGCAACAGAGCCCGTAAAAATCTCCGACCGTCTGTCAGCCTCTCCAGCCAATATAAATCCTACCTGAAGTCACAAACAAAAACATCGCTCCAATCTCGCTCGACATCGCCCAATTGAATACATAATAGGCTGTGCGACACCAGGTGCCTGTCCGGATAACCGTCATTGCAATCAGCCGGGTTATCCGTCCGACCCGGGCGATATCGTGATTTTTACGAGCGGAGACGGGCGACCCGGTTCATACCCAAATGGTAATTTACTTTTTACTTTACCAACAACATCAACAAAATGACACGAAGTAAAATAGGACATAGCCGCTTTTTAACCCATAAATGACTCACTAATTAGTTGGGTCTCTTCCTCCATGGAGGGAAATTAGCATACTTTGCCAGGCTGGCCAGACGGGTAGGCGCAGTGTTTGTATTTTTCTTTTTACCAGTGACTTGAATGCCTTTGACGCTAGGCTTGCGTGATGGAAAGCAACGCCAGGGTCTAAGATGGAGCAGGTAATTCAACGAAATGCCCTGTCGGGCCCCGGCTCTCACATACACACAGTTTTACGGAACACAGTAAAACTTCTTGGCGCCGGACTAAGATGTGAGAGTGGTAGCTAGCCGGGCGGACCATTAAATCCTACCACCTACCATTAAAACCAACAGTGCTGGGTATTGTTGACTTTTACAACACGCGTTATTTCCCCATCTTTTGCAGTTAGGTGATCTGCCTCTTGCGTTTGTTTAGCCGCCTTTTAAAACACCTACGTTACTTATGAGTTAGTGGCCAACAAGAATTCTTGTCAATAAAACGTCTTTTTACCTTAGCCATATATAAGCCATCAAAGGCTTCTTTGGTTCTAGTTTTATATGATCGAATAAACTCCGCGATATGTTTTTTGAAATTAAAAAAAAAAAAGATAACTTAGAATAACAGTAGCACATAACATGTAAGAATAGAATGGAATAGAAAACTAGTTTTTTTGAAACGCCATGTTACTATGACCGTATATAAATAACTATCTAGTTTTCGTTGGTATCGAAAGGCGCTCAATTAAAATATGAATTTTATTATAAAAAAGATGCGGAAATCCCTGCCTTCGGTTATGTGCGACTCCGGGGCAAGGGGAGATGGTAAATTGCACCCCGACCTACCCACTAAAACCGACGGCAATCCTCGACTGTTTACTGGCAGATAGCTGATGTAACAAGAAATCATCATCATCATTATCATCATTTCAGCCAAAAGACGTCCACAGCTGGACTTGCTGGATTTCCACAAAGGCCGGTCCTGGGCCGCCCGCATCCATCGTTTTCCGGCGACCTTAATCAGGTCATCGGTCCATCGTGTGGGAGGCCTACCAGCACTGCGCTTAGCAGGGCACATAGCGCGCAGGACCGACGACGCCCGATGGGGCAGAAAAGTCCTGGAATGACGACCGCGTTCCGGAAAGCGCAGTGCTCGTAACAAAATATAATTTTATTGACCCCTCGCGTTTTAGGAGCTTAAGTTACTGAGTTGTCCACATTGTTCATTACCACGCGAACAGTGACTGGAAGTCACGGCTAGTTATAATCCATGGGCATTATATTTTTATTTATTCTTAAGCTGTTAATTGCATTGCGAACCACAAAATGTGAAAGGAACATCGCGAATCCTAAGATGATTATGGCCATGGAATTGCCAGGTAACAAAACAGCAGTTGCAAAAGTTAACGTTTTAAATTAAAGCCGATTTTTAATTCGGTCTTCAAATATTTTTAACTAGCTGCCCCGGCGAACTTTGTTAGCATTATACGAGTATATATTTAAAATTAAAACAAAATGAAAGTTGGACATAGGATACCTGAGATTTTTATCCCATCCGTATAAAACTTACCGTACTTTAACAAAACGCAACTGACAGCGAAACGTTATGTTGTCTATAGTTTAATATGGTCGAAACTTTGACAATTAGAAATTTTGAATTCGACTTGTTTATATTGTTGTAATTCACATAATATCTTTATAACTTGTAGCCTATGTGTTATTCTGATGTATAAGCTATATTATTGTAAAGTTTCATTATAATCCATTCAGTAGTTTTTACGTGAAAGAGTAACAAACATCCATCCATCCATCCATACTTACAAACTTTCACGTTTATAATATTAGTAAGAAGTAAGATAATCGGTTAACCGTACCTTTATAATGAAGACTGTTTTCGTCCTGAGGGTGTCGTAAGAGCTGACAAAAGGAAATGGAAAGGTAAGGCCGAAAACCTGACAGCAAGATAAGGAAAAATTGACACGAAACCCTATGCCAACCCGTCTGGCCAGCGTGGCATAGTAGGCTCATTACCCTCCATGTAGTTGGAGGAGGCCCGACTCAGCAGTGGGTCATTTATGGGCTGAGTAGTATAGTGAGTTCCTGTGCGGCTTGGTTTTTGGCCGTGTGTAAAACTTATGCAAGGCCAAGTAACATTATATTTTCTAGACTACCAGTAGCGAAATACAAATATCGTGTTACTCATTGGGATGCAGACGGTTACGTCAAGATATGTGATTGTGTGTTTACGTGAGCACAAGAACTGGCTTATTTGATTCAGTTACTATGTAAGATATCACTCCATCTGGTGGATTAAGTTCGTATGAATTATCATACCTGTTTTACGCAAATAGAATAGAATATTCTTTATTGTACACTAATAACAAGAAGGTTAATATAATAAAAACTAGCCGTACATTGCGCGCGGCCCTAACATTAATAAATTTGAACAAATATTCAGTTTTCTTTTTGCTCGTTTACCTTTGTGGGCTCATGCACAACGGTCATTACATGATCAAATGCATAGTTAACGATTCTTTAAAGGACATACAAACATCCATTTTTATAAGTATAAATAAATGTACAATGGGCGATCTTATCGCGCTAGGCAATTTCGTCCAGACAACCTTTGGATGGGTAGGAGTTGTGAACGTTAAAACAGTAGGTAGGGGTGTGCAATAAATTATACGACTTAAACATGTAGATGTACGTGTATATACTGCCTCGTTGGTCTAGTGGTTAGGTCTGAAGTTGACAATAGGAATTCACGCGATCGGTTGGTTTACTAGTGTCGTCCTGTTTATACGCCTAAAATAATTAGTTATGTCGTCGTTTAGTGCCGAACAAGCTATTCGTGAACTAGTTAAAACTGTGAACTTGCTTCAAACCAAAGTTTTATCCCTTGAAAAGGTTATTTGTGAGCAGAATAAGCTAATAAAAGTGTTTGTTAGTGACAAATTAGTGCCATTACAAACAAATTCTAACGACAGTGAAGGTAATTCATCATCGGTAAAGCCTATGCGTCCAATCCGCGAGGCTCATATTCGTGCAGTATCGGCCATCGCCGCCGGAGGACGGAAAGTGACTAAGAAACCGCCGGTCAGTTCAAGCGAGATAACAAGACCGAACACTCCGACGTCACCGGCCCCTACTACTTGCACACCGGCTAGTCCATCACTCGCTAATACTGCGTCTAGTGAGTTGCTTGTGAGTAGCGATAACGCCCAGTGTGAAACCGGCTGGACTGAAGTGACCAATCGTCCTAAACGACGAACGATCGAGAATGTTACTCGTGGTACGGCTACCCCTACTGCAACAACTCTGATGGCCGCCGAACGCAAAAGCTACCTACATTTATATTATGTCCAAGTAGGAACGACTGTTGACCAAGTTCTGCAATATCTGAGAACGATCTGTCCTGGCGATAATTGCGCGGCCGAAGCGCTAAAATCGCGGGGCGACTACGCTTCATTTAAATTGTCTGTGCCTGCAAAAAATCTGAGCAAATATATGTTACCCGATAATTGGGCTGTAGATGTTTGTATAAAGCCTTGGCGAAATGGATTTCGTCGACAAGCCGATCAAAAAACTCAAGCATAAGTATTATTCTGTTTTCTATCAAAACGTGAGAGGGCTTCGTTCAAAATTAGATAACTGCAAACTTGCACTTTTAAACGAGTCAGCTGATATTTTCTGTTTGACTGAAACGTTTTTGATAAGCAGCGTACACGACTCCGAGTTTTTTCCTGAAGGATACACGATTATACGTCAAGATCGAGTTGATGATGCAGGTTGGGGAGGCGTACTATTAGCAGCCCGAGCAGAGTACGAAATGAAGCGCATTAGCAATATTGATGGATACACGCGAGAAATAGAACTGGTTGCCGGTATAATGTCTTTAAAATTTTGCAAGCTTTTAATTTGTGTAGTTTATATTCCACCTAGCTCTAGCGATGACAAATACGTGAAGACATTTCTGGTAATAGAAAATTTGATTTCCAAATACTCCGAATTTCGTGCAATTATTATTGGTGACTTTAATTTAAATTCATGTAGTCAAAATGTTCAAATGGAATACGCCTACCTTATCTCATTTTGTAAACTTACTCAATATAATACCAATGAAAATGCATACGGAAGTATTTTAGATTTAGTGTTGAGCAATGTAAGCACTGAGTACATTCATATGTCGAAAGATGTCGAGCCGCTGGTACCACCAGACGCGTATCATCCACCGCTCGGTTTACGACTCGGGATCCCTCGACCAACTGCTAGGGCGCAACCGATGTCGCGTTATTTTACTGAACCACAAGATGATAACAGCTTGCCACCACAGTGGAACTTTAACAAGGCTGATCTGCATTTGTTTTATTCGTCTATCTCTGCTGTTGATTGGAGCCGCGTAACAAGTACCGAGAATGTCGATGATGCACTGCACGAATTTTACAATTCTATTTATGATTGCTGCCTTAACTCTAATGTACCCCAAAAACAATATCGTCGTTATACTAAATATCAATATCCGTCATGGTATACCTCAGACATTATTCAATGTATAAAATTAAAATATTTTAATCTAAAAAAATATAGGGCTACCAGTGCAGATTTTTATCAAGTAATGTTTAAATACTATCGACAGCATACAAAACAACTGCTTAAAGTAGCCTACAATTCGTTTATTAAACGAGCAGAGATGGATATAAGAAAGGATCCCAAAAACTTTTGGACATTTGTAAAAAATCAGCGTTTATCTGGTTCCTCATGTTCCGAATTCCAGTATGATGGTAAGGTTGTGACCAATTTAGACGCTGCAAACGCATTTGCATCTTACTTCAAGTCGGTGTTTTTAACAGAAAAACCCAGTTTATGCACTGACAATAGTGAAACAAGCGCTTCTAGTTTGTTATGTTCTTCGCGAATTGCGCTTGACTACATAACTCCCGAAGATTTACGGGTTGCTTTTAAAAAACTTAAGGCTCACTCATCGTGTGGGCCAGATAGTATCCCACCATTTATAATAAAAGACTGCAGGATGGTATTTCAGCAACCTATTCTATATTTGTTCAACTTAAGCCTTAAGACTGCTACTTTTCCTGCTCTGTGGAAGTTATCTCGTGTCACGCCAATACCCAAAGATGGCGCCAAGTCCCAAATAGTAAATTATAGACCTATAGCCGTTCTCTCAGCATTCGCCAAGTTATTTGAATCGATTTTAAATAAACATATTGCCAGTCAAATTAAACTACTATTATGTGATTCCCAGCATGGTTTTAGGGCTGGCAGATCAACTACAACAAATTTGATAAATTTTGTGGATTACACCACATATGAGATGGACCATAAGATACAAGTAGATGCTGCGTATTTTGATTTCAAAAAAGCATTTGACCGCGTCCATCACGATGTTCTTTTAAACAAATTTTCTCGAATAGGGTTCTCTCCTAATCTGTTGAAACTCTTTGCTAACTACTTTTTCAATCGTAAACAATATGTCCAGTTGTCAGGTTACCGTTCATTTCAATATGATACTTGCTCTGGGGTAAGCCAGGGTAGTAATTTAGGGCCGACACAGTTTTTAGTAATGATAAATGACTTGCCGGATGTTGTCAGGGTCGCGCGGTGTTTGTTGTTTGCGGATGATTTGAAACTGTATTTGGGTATAGGTTCTATGGAAGACTGTGTCGCGCTCCAGCGGGATATTCACAGTGTTGTTGAGTGGAGCGTGCGTAATTGTTTGGAGTTTAACACCTCGAAGTGCAAGACAATGACGTTTACGCGGTCTCAATCTCCTTATGTTTACACATACAAAGTTGACGAGGTCCCGCTGGCTCGTGTCACTGAAATACGAGACTTAGGTATCTTATTTGATAGTAAGTTAACAATGCATAACCATATTACAGCAATCTGTGCTAGGTCATATAAATTGTTGGGGTTCGTCATAAGACAATCCTCTCGATTTGAAAACAGGGATGCGATCGTTGCCCTGTATTTCGCTTTTGTTCGCAGCATTCTAGAGTACAACTCGATCATTTGGGACCCACACGAAGAGAAGTACAGTGTAATGATTGAAAGGGTTCAACGTAGATTTGCTAGATTTCTTTATAAAAAAATATTTGGATTCTATCCTTTCTTATATCCATCACTGTTTGTATATGGAATGGTAGGCTTAGACACACTGGAGTTGAGGCGCAAATCCAGTCTCCTACTTCACTACTATCAGCTACTTAACTCTGCGATTGACAACCCTGAAGCTCTCGCCCGCTGTTGCCTTTTCACGCCTAACCAGTACACACGGTTGCGCGCGCGTCGTCTGTTAGCAGCACCGCGGACGCGAACGTGTGCTTCAAAAAACGCACCCACATCTCGTGTGATCACGTTGCTCAACAATTTAGTTGCTTATCAGCCACATGTGGATATATTCCATAATACAGTTGGCGAATTTATAAGATACTGTATAGAATTTTATAAATAATATTAGTTAGTAGTGTAATTTAGCTTACTGTACGCATTGGGCAACTGTAAGTACAGCCAGCAACTATTGTGAATAAATAAATAAATAAATAAATAAATGTACCGCCTTTGGATCAACGGGTCCTGGGTTCGATTCCGGGGTCGGGCAAGTGTCTTTGTCTAAACCAGAGGCACTGGCTCGGAGTCTGGGTGTCATTTCTATCTATAATATGTATGTATTTACAAAAAAAAAGTATATAAGTAGTTTATCATCCATCTCGTTACCATAACACAAGCATTAAGTTGCTTAGCTTGGAACGAGATGGCGTTGTGTGAAACGTCCAAGGATATTTATTTATTTATTATTATCTCGTTACCATAACACAAGCATTAAGTTGCTTAGCTTGGGGCGAGATGGCGTTGTGTGAAATGTCCAAGGATATTAACTTATTTATTATTATCTCGTTACCATAACACAAGCATTAAGTTGCTTAGCTTGGAACGAGATGGCGTTGTGTGAAATGTCCAAGGATATTTATTTATATTTATTTAATCACTACATAGTATAAAACAAAGTCGCATTCTTCTGTCCGTCCCTATGTATGCATAAATCTTTAAAACTACGCAACGGATTTTGAAGCGGTTTTTTTTAATAGATATAGCGATTCAAGGGGAAGATTTATATGTATAACCCACCCCCGCTTTGCACGGGCGAAGTCGGGGCGGGCCACTAGTTTTTAATAATTCTATTATTTAAAAATTCTATATTTAAATCCTATATAACACAACTACTACACAGTCCATAAATGACTCACGCCGAGTCAGACCTCCTCGCATCGCATGATAATTAGCCTACAGTGCCACGCTGGCCAGACGGCTTGGCACAGGATTTTATTGAAATTTTCCATCTCTTACGGCTAGGTTATCGGCCTTGTAATTTCCTTTTGCCACCCGCAGGCACCCTCAGGATAAAATGGTGTCGGACGGACAAAATATTACTCGCGAACATGTAATTGCCTTGTCAAATAAAGGACCATACTCCTTCGGAAAAGGAGGTCGCATAAACAGAGCAACAAAGGGCAGACAAGACGAGACTAAGGGCACTCGGCACTTATGAAGCTAAGTCAAAGCGGTTCTCGAGCCGTAAGGACGGTGTTATGCCATCTACATTTGTGAAATGATTTCCTATTTCTTAGAAACTAAAGATCTATTTTGGCTGACAAATTTTACTTTATTACTACTATTTAGTCCGTGTGGTGACGGATTTAGAATACATAGTGTCACTACCCCATTCTACCCTGAGGGTGTCGTCAAAGCCGACAAAACGAAATGACAAAGCCTAGAACCTAAAAGTCAAAGTCAAAGTCAAATAATTTATTTTGCATAGGACACAATGGACACTTACAAATTGTCAACATATTAATAAAATTTTATACAATGCAAAGTAATATTCTTTACCACCTAGCCGAAAAGGAATGCTTGAAACGAAACCCTGTGCCAACCCGTCTGGCCAGCGTGGCACAGTAGGCTATTTTCCCTCCCTGTGATGCGAGGAGGCCCGACTCAGCAGTGGGCCATTTATTGGCTGAGTAGTACTCACTGGCGCGTTAGACCTAGAAATAGTGGACAATTTCTTCTACCTGGGTTTCCTACGTCAGTAATAACGGTTAATGCGAGAGAGAAATGCGCAGACGAATTGGCATGGCTAAGAGCGCCATGTCGCAACTTGAGAAAGTGTGGAGAGATGGTAACATCTCGAAAAAGACCAAGAGAAAACTGGTGCGGTCTCTGGTTTTCTCAATCTTGGCATATGGCGCTGAAACGTGGACGATGAAAGCTGCAGACCGCAAACGCATCGACGCCTTTGAAATGTGGTGCTGGAGAAAGATGCTTCGCATTCCTTGGACAGCATTTATTTATTTAACAATTTATGTACACATACATAACATGAGTCGAACACATGGAAATATAGGACACATTTGTACAAAGGCACAGCTTATTTCTAATTAAATCTCTTCCAGCAGGCCCGGGAGAGGAAACATTGAAATAAAACATGTAGAGGTGTAGTACATACATACATATAAATATAATAATATAATAGTATATGTAATGTAATTATGCCGGCTCTATACTCACGCGTGACGTCGCGTGAATAAGCGCGTAAATAAGCGCCGCGATCCGCGTGTTCGCGACTATGATGGACGACGACGCGATTTCTAAAGCAAATCCTTTGACGCGGGCCAAAAAACCGACACTGATCGGGGAACGGTGCGAAGCGCGAACGAGAAGACGTGAACAACATCTATACTCGTGATTCGCAGTTGTCGCGGGCTAACGCGGTAGTTCGCGGCGCGAGTGTAGAGCCGGCTTTAGATATAATAGGTACTTACATAAAAACTAAAATACTTATTACATACTCATAAAATCATTGACTAGGTCAAGGAGATATAATTCTTTCACTCATCTTTTAAAGATGAAAATCGAGTCTGAGTTTTTAATATCAGCTGGAAGTGAATTCCATAGACGAACGAAGCGTGCACAGAAAAGGAAAATGAATAGAAATCGTTGGTGTGGGAAGGGAATTGAAGGAGAGAGCGAAGAAGAGTTCTGCAAGGAACATCGACAGGGTCGCTAAAGGCGAACCGTTTAGGTAAATAGGAGATGTAGGGTTAGAAAGGATTTGATTTATTACACAAAATATTCGAGAAGAGAGAACTTGAGTATTTTGCAAAAGTGAGAGACATGATCGTACTTTTTCAAAGAGAACAATAAAACTCTAACTCTCTTTAATCTCTGGTTTAAAAATAATTATGAATCATAGCCGACAGTTCGAATAGAACGCAGTCCCGGGCTTAATGATGCCGCCGTATCAAATCTATATTTGTTACACGCGTGAAACTGGGAAGTATTGTATAGTCTACGATATAGTATAACTGGCGACTTTTTAACGACAACTATTTAATACACACGATGCTGTTTTTAGATTATTATCCAACCAGTCGAGGTCCCCCAATGAGTGTTGTGGAGATTTCTTAATAGTGGGGATTACTGTGTAAACTTTTCTCCGTGTGGTGATGGATTTAGGATACGCAGTGTCACCAACCCATACCATCCCGAGGGTGTCGTAAGAGGCAACTAAGGGAACACAAGAGGCAAATCACCTAGCCGCAAGAGAAGGAAAACTTGATACAAACCTTGTGCCAGGCAAGACGGGTGCCAACGTGGCACAGTAGGCTAATTTCCCTGCAAGAATTTGGAGGAGGCCCGACTCGGTAGTAAGTCATTCATGGGCTGTATCGATGACTGTGATAACTCCGCTATCGCGATGTATGATTTTCGTTAATTCTCACGTTTCTAGGCAGGCTCATAAAAACTTGAGGGCCGCATCACTGGTTTGGCTAATTTGGTTTTGAAATAGTAGAAGAGCAATGTGCAAAAGGTGAGAAAATATAAAGGAACTAGGTCTGCCCGCGATTTCGTCCGCGTGGGCTAGTGCCGTTGGGTAGTATTTTTAATTAATTGTTTGGTTAAAATGACGATACTTCCATACAAATTTTTATCCGCCTATTTCAACTCCTTTTTTTTCAAATTAAAAAGGTTAATGCCTATGCCTAATGTCACTGAATTTGGATGAAGCCCGACTGGTCATTAATGCGCCGAAAAGATGATGATGCTGAAGAGTAAATAAAAAAACAACTATTTCATTTTCCTAATACAAACTGTTTGTTGGCAGCATGAAGATTGCCAGGTCAGATAAATACATTTAAAAAATGCAGATATAATAAGAAACAATGACTTGCTCTCAAAGTACCGTGAGACGAGTAACAGCTGAGTCATTCAAGACTAGGTTCATGAACAGACCTCTTATGGTTTGACACATTTAACTTGACCCCGAGGTCTGTTGATCGCGAGTCACTTGCTTGGCTGGTCTAGCAGACAACGATTTAAAGATGCTAGATGTGCCAGACTAGTTATTAAATATCTTTTACAAGCGCTTATTTCAACATTAAATCTAATTTCTATAAGTACTTATTTTGGTTCCTATTACTACTCAGCCCATAAATGACCCAATGTTAAGTCGAGCCTCCTCCAGTTACATGGAGGACAATTAGCCACGCTGGCTATTTCCTAAACCACTTTTTTATACTTCTGCCCCGTTCTTACCTGTATCGTGGCGACAGTTTACTCAAAGCAAGTGCCTCTGGTTAATAGAAAGAAACACACACAGAGACACTCGAACCGACGACCACTGATCCAGGCATTTTTACTATAAAACATTACATTCGTGTCTGGCCTATACTTTGATAAGGATTTTGCCGAATCAGGGAGACTAAATCCAGGTTGACAAAATTGATAATTGCTGTGGATGAAGGATTTTAACTTATTTTTTTATTTATTATTAACTAGCGACCCGCCCCGGCATCTAAATTTATACATGTATTATACTTAAAGACCTTCCTATTGAATCACTCTATCTATTAAAAGAAACCGCTTCGAAATCCGTTGCGTAGTTTAAAAATTTAAGCATACGACAGCGACTTTGTTTTATACTATGTAGTGATGATGATAGTGATTATTTCAAAACGTGACTCTCAATCGGATGTGCCAATTAAGATATTTATGTGATATTTTTATTTACACGGTGTCGTAATAGAGTATACTTTGAGTTATGTAAGTCTGTTGAGCCTCCTGAAGTTATCACTGGTTTCTCTCACCGGACCAAAATAGGAAACCACGGTGGTACGTATAAGTCACTTCCAGTGAAAACTTTATAAGCCAGCACCAGGCGAAAGTGGTAGCCGATACACGGAGACCGCACGTTTGGGTGGGAGAAATGCGCGATGGGGAGGGGTACGGGTTGTTGCTCGCGTGCGTACGCGCAGACGTTTGCGCAACACTACGTAATCGGTGACAGCTGACATTGGCTTTTCGTAACTGGGTTACCACCGACATTTTAAATGCATGCCATCTTTTTTAATTGTGTAAAACTGTTTTGAATATTTCATTTTTTTATTGTTGCGCAATTTTAGTGATGAAGGTGACGGGTTTAGAAAATACAAATCATCTACTATTTCTGTCCTATGTTATCTATCCTGGCCAACCGCACGAGAACTTAAACAAAAAAACCTGCGGTCACTTGTTTACGCAGCGTGGTACAACATAATGGTCACGTAATTTGAATTATCCAGCAGTGGGTCATGTGTAAGGTGATTCATTATAGTACAATTCAATCAGACGGATTCCGAATACGTACCACACCACTTCTGCTGTTGAATTGAAGCAATAAATCTCGTCATTGTTTTAGCCCATAAATGACCCACTACTGTGTTGGGCCTCCTCCATATTCATGGACGGAATTAGCCTACTATGCCACGCTGGCATGACGGGTTGGCACAGGGTTTGTATCAATTTTTCCTTCACTTTCGGCTAGGTGATCTGATTGCGTTCTTTTAGTCGCCTCTTACGAGACCCTCAAGGCGGTATGGGTTGGTGACATTGTGTATTCTAAATCCGTCACCACACGGATATCACCAATAAGTAACTCTCAATAAGTCTGAGGGAATAGAATTAAGTCTTTCAGAACATTTACAGACTAAACAACGCTGGGTTTCCCTATTCTTCGAATACAGTGTAGCAGCCGTTGGTAACTACGAGTATTATAACATATCATAAGATTTACTCCACACCAAACGGACATGATGTACCTACATTGCCCGTGTGAATACATAGTGTCATCACCCATTCCATCCTTAGTGTTTAAAGAGCCGATATACGGAAGGCCGAAACCTAGCTGCAAGTGAAGAACATTATTTTAGTTTTTTAGCAGGGGTAAGATCCTTGATCCACAATAGCCCAGGGAGTGCTGGCTTGGTGCGTGTCGGTCTCAGGTTCACCCCTGCTCGTGCAGTGTACCGTCCTGCGCTGACTGTCTCATGGACCCTGACTGTATGTCCACAGAAGGTAGATAATGCCTACTGGCATTTAGTCGTTACATTTAGCGTTTAAACAAATAAGGAAAGCTTATATATTATACTTATACGAAACCCTGGTCAGCGTGACTACAGGCTAATTATCCGTCATGTAATTAGAGGAGGCCGACTCAGCAGTGGGTCATGCATAGGCTAAGTAGTAGTAGCCGAGAGGGGTTGTCGGTTGGCGCAGTGGTTGAGCGATTGACTGCTGCGCGGCATGTCGCGGGTTCAATCCCTACAAGTATTTGTTCCAGGTCTGGGTGTTTTCTATCTACAATATGTATGGATTTACAAAAAAAAATGTACATAAGTAGTTTATCATCCATCTCGTTACCATAACACAAGCATTAAGTTGCTTAACTTGGGACGAGATGTTTCTCACCTCATGTCTAGAATAAGTGGAATATATTTTGGGCTTGTGTGAAATGTCCAAGGATATTTATTTTATTTTTATTATTTTATGTCGAGATGAATCAATTTGTCATTAACTCATCAGTGTATGCTAACTCCTTAGTCTTTCCTAGTGTGACCTACAATGAAACATGACATATTTGACATAGTAGTTACTATACTACATTATCTGCACGTCAATGACAAAAAAAAGTATTTCACATTTTTAATCCATTGACCACTAAATGTCAATTGACGAAACACCACCTGAAGTACAGAAATAATTACGGTTTAATGTCAATGTCACATTAAATAATACATCGATTGACGAGTACACTATGGCGAAACACATGAGGTAAACGATATCTGTTATTAGTTCAATAAATCAACGGGTCTCGGGTTCGATTTCGGGGTCGGGCAAGTGTCTTTGTCTAAAGCAGAGACACTTGCTCGGAGTCTGGGTGTCATATATGGTTGTGAATTACATATTTGTAAAGTCTGTCTTATGAGTCTGTCTGATTAGCCTAATGTGCCACGCTGGCCAGACGGGTTGACACAGGGTTTCGTTTCAAGTTTGCCATATCTTGCGGCCAGTTTTCGGGCCTAGTCAGGGCCGGATTTAGGGGCCCAGAGGCCTCAGGGCAACAAAGGAGTGGAGGCCCCCTTGCCCCAAATTATTTTCCAAATAAAATGAAAAAATTTTCTCAGTCGAGTTTTTCAATAAATAATTTAGGTTTACTAGTTGAAATTTGAAAGATTTTTTTTCCGAAGTCTATTGTGGAGGCCCCCTGCTTGTGGAGGCCCCGGGGCTTTCACCACGGTTGCCCCCCCCTAAATCCGGCCCTGGGCCTACTCATTTCCTTTTGTCGGCTCTTACGTCTTATGTCTTCTAAGTCTTTCACCACACGGATATATCATCATAACCTTTTTAAACTTATATCCATATCTTTGATCATCCACGCGGTAAAACTATTGTTTTTTGACGCAGAAAATCGATCCCATAAATTGCGCCTACAGCAATTTGGAAAAGTGTGAGATTGGCGCGCAAAATTATAATGCAAAAGAACATTCAGCACGAACTAAAACCTTTGGAGCCATCATTGGAGTAATGGCGTCGGCCCAGCTTGCCACGAAGCAATAAGTGCACCGCAACGTTATTGTGGAGCCATTCCAAACCCACAAAACAACAGATCTAATTCGGTCAGCCGTAAAACATTATATCTACCACTTGTTCGAGCGCACTTCAAAAAGCTGCATCGAGGTTGCCCGTAATTGTTCTACAACGTATTTTTGATCATTTTATGTTTGGACTTCAAAAGATCGCTTTGATTACCATCGACATTTCTTTGGAATTACTTTACACAGCTGTAATTCACAAAATTGTAGAACTAAATCACTACATAGTATAAAACAAAGTCGCTGTCGCCTGTCCGTGCCTATGTAAGCTTAAATCTTTAAAACTACGCAACGGATTTTGATGTGGTTTTTTTTAATAGATAGAGTGATTCAAGAGGAAGGTTTATGTGTATATTTTGTACCCGTGCGAAGCCGGTGCGGGTGGCTAGTTAAATAAAAAATAAACCGTGTCCATGTGGTGACGGTTTTAGAATATATAGTATCACCATCCTATTCCATCCTGAGCGTGTCGTAAGAGTTGACAAAAGAAAATGACAAGGCCGATATCCTAGCCGCAAGAGAAGCAAACACTGATACGAAACCCTGTGCCAGCCCGTCAGGCCAGCGTGGTAGAATAGACTCAGCAGTGGGTCATTTATGGGCTGAATAGTAATAATATACATGCTCTCATACAATATACGTACATGGAATAATGTAAGTGGACGAAGGGAAACAAGTATGTAAAGATCGTAGCAAGTGGAAAGAAGTGGTATCTGCCTACCCCTACGGGAAAGAGGCGTGATTATATGTATGTAAGTATTTTACTAAACAATGGACAACATGTAAAAGTAAACATGCATCAAAGGCAAACACTATCAAATGTAACTATCAACACGAATATAACAATTAACATAAATTCAAATGGTACAGACAACAATTGAATGAAGCAGTAACAAAAACGCCGATGGAAATAAAACATAAAACGCCTAAAATAAATCTACTTATTGACACGTCATGTAATAGTTGGATCGCGTGTTAGGAACAAAGGAAATTCTGAATAAAGTACGTCAATGTAAAATTCTAAGACATTACAAACGAGCCACTTTATTGCGGCCGCCGACAAAATTAAGGAATTAATGTTCCATTTTGTGTTGGCCTCTACTTTGGTGGAAAATTACACTAGGAAAATTGTAATCCTTAGTTGGGCGTCGCTGAACAATGCAATGTTTCTGTATTGTAATTAGGAGCCCACTTACACTAACCAACTAGCGTGGATCACATATTTTATCCAACAAGAAGTGAACAACAGACGTGGATAGATTGACTGAATGAGGAAATGTGTATAAAAGGTGTGAATGTAGGTATGACGACTGATAGGTGTGTGTGGAGACTACCACCTAGTGTGGGACAGGGGCCGTAAGATGATAATGGTTTTTATAAATATGTCGATTTATAATAGTTCTGTGATGTAAATAAAGTTCCTTTTGAGTTGAGTTGAGAATTCACACTGAAACTACTAACGGTTCGAAATGCAATGCTCTACAGAGCAAAGTCGGCATGAAAATCTATAGTAACTTATTTTCAAATTGTCAGTGGCATGAAAATCTATAGTAACTTATTTTAAAATTATCAGTCTTGTTTACTTAAAGCACTAAACAGCATAGTGCCTTGATAGGCCACAATAATTAAAAATCCGCGAATAAATTGGTCTCCGTTGCACTCCACTAACGATAACAATTCTCCTGTCCCTAAATGATCGCTGCCTGTGGTCCGTGTGTCCAGTTCCTTATATTGTAGAGTATATCGGTAATTCATGGACCACACTAATAGTTCTAGTTGGACGTGATGAATTGGTTACTTGGAATGTATTTTATTATGAGCGTTTTGTCATTGCCAGTGATGTAAGGCGGTGTGTACAAAGGGCGCGACATCGAACCAAGCGAACGAAAGCGTATAACTACGTGATCGTTATGTTGACTGTTATGTGCTTGTGTGATTCATGCTTGACTGTTATTGATTGAGCAAGCAATATTGTGGTTAGGTTTTGCCTTAGTGTTGACAATACTATAGTCATTGTTTATACGTTTACCTAGGCAATAGGTACAGTCTTGTGGTGACAGATTTAGAATGAATAGTGTCACCAACATAGTCCTTTCTCAGAGTTACAGCACACTACTATTAGCAAAAAACTTATAAATAAATAAATATCCTTGGACATTTCACACAACGTCATCTCGTCCCAAGCGCTTAGCTTGGGACGAGATGACTTAATGAACTTAATGCTTGTGTTATGGTAACGAGATGGATGATAAACTACTTATAAACATTTGTTTTTTTGTAAATACATACTTAATATAGATAGAAAACACCCAGACCCTGATCAAATACTTTTAGGTCGTACAAATATTTCTTCCGTGCGGGAATCGAACCCGCGACATGCTGCGCAGCAGTCGATCGCTCAACCACTGCGCCAACCGTATTACTTGAAATGTAAGCTAGGAAAGAGTATATACTTCTCAGCCCATAAATTACCCACTGCTGAGCCAGGCCTCCTCCACCTACATGAAACGTAACTGGCCTACAGTGCCACGTTGACCAGACGGGCTGGCATAGGGTTTCGTATCAAGTTTTCCTTCTCTTACAGCTAGGATTTCGGCCTTAGCATTTCCTTTTGTCGGCTTTTACGATACCCTCAGGGTGGAATGGGGCGGTGACACTATATATTCTAAATTCCACACGTCACCACAAGGATATTTCCATTCGGGCAGCAAATGAAAAAAAAACCTCAAAGTAATTACCGACCAAATTGTAACTTAAACTTAAACATTGTTATTTATGAAACACAAATTTATTTAATAAGCCAAGTCATAGTCAAATTTAAATTGTGCCACAAATCTTGGCCTAACACTGATTTATTAGAAAAATGCGTACAAAGTACACCCCAAAATTTGCTTCCGCCAACTTCTTGACCTACATATTTCGCTCTCCATTAACTAAAAAAAGTTTCACGAAACTGTATCCACGTTACGCGGTAGCCAATTCACAGTGCACAAAAGCGAAACAGTAACTTTACTCTGTTTTATTTCGGAAATAATTACCGGTGGGATTAATCATTTACCGGTAATTACCAAAGCTCTACCAAGTATAAGTAGACGACTATTACAGATACACTAATAAAAAATGTACCACTATGAATGTAAATAATGTATAGATACATACATATAATCACGCCTCTTTCCCATAGAGGAAGGCAGGGACCCCTTCTTACCACGTGCTACGATCCTTACACACTTGTTTCGCTTCGTCCACTTTCATTATTCCCTTCATACATTCTCTTCGGTTTAGGGTACTCTCTTGACCTGGTCTTTTTCCAAGACGTGCCTGACTTGTTCTCGAAACGTCCGCCTAGGTCTACCCTTCCAACACTTTCATTCACACTCGCCTTATACACGTTTTTCGTCAATCGTTCTTCATTCATTAATAAATACATATAATGTATCAATCATAACTGAAACAACAACAAAACTGTAATTATATCTGTTGTTGTCGCTTTTATTATACATATATTCAGTTATAACCTGTATCGCCGGGGCAGTTTACAAACATGTAATTCACGAACACAAATGACATCCAGACTCCGAGCAAGTGCTTCTGGTTTAGACAAAGACATACTCCGGAATCTAACCCGGTAATCTCAAGACATCTCACCCCTTGCCCAACGAGGCAGTCAGTGTATCCAATGATAAGGTCCAATATATATTTTAAAGCCAAAAGCTCGTTAATCCATATAAACTTATACCTTCATACTTAAGTTTTGTATTCAGAGTGTAACTCCTATTGAACAGTGTTCTAATTATGTCACTGAACGCACTATGGGCAGTGAAGAAACTTCTCAGTAACGTCATACAATTTCAGAAGCAATTAAGTGTATACTAAGATGATGGGGAAAACGTATAGTTGACTTAAATATCTTAATTATCTAATTTTGTAGTTAATATGGAATTAAATATTAACGTTCATAATTGTATATTAAATATGTATTCGTGAAACTTTTTAAAATAGATGTTACTACGATGTTGTTGTACTGCGTTTGACACGCAATATTCTGTGCGAGGTGTACAATAAAGCGCACCCTGTATCGTCGCCCCGACTGCGCCACTGACCCAAATAGTGATACAATGGCACAAAATGGCCACCACGCATGATTTAGGTACACTGGATGAGACAGTGAATTCAAATAAGTGTTTGACATCTTGATAGATATTATAGTTTTTTGCAAAGGCATAATAAGACGTTTTTTTAGGTGGAAGTTTCTGATACAGCCTCAGAAAACATCTTATGTATTTAAAACCAAAAAATTCCATCACGCTAGGTAACCTCAGAGTAAATTACTAAAATCATTTTAACACACTCATACTTGTATTTAATATTAATAAATACTATTAAATTCAAAGAAGTAAAAATCTAAACTTAAAATCTTTTTATTGGATTTACCGCGTGTGTTTAACATTATTTAATTTACAATGTTTGATGACAGATGTCTATAAAACAGATAAATATACCGCTTAATAAAGTTAAAAAAAACACGCGATATGTCAATTAAAAGAGTATAATTTCAATGTGTAATAATGGCGAAAACCTAAGATATCATTACACATTATTTAGTGTGGGAATTATTTCACAGGTAATGAGGAAAAAAACTATTAGTACTATTCAGCTCATAGATGCCCCACTATTTAGTCGGGCCTCCTCCAGTAACATGAAGGGTAACGAGCCTACTGCTGCACGCTGGCATCATATCAAGGTTACCTTCTCTTGGGGCTAGGTTATCGGCCTTGTTATTTCCTTTTGTCAGCTCTTACGATTCCCTAAGGATGAAATGGGGCTCTTATACCACATGAGTAGATAAAGGTTATTAAAATAAAACACGTTCACAGTTTGAATAGCAACGACGGAGTGTTTATTTGACATAAAGTTTCTAAAGAGACAAACATATAACCTCTCTTTTGCACACTAGATGGCGTGTAACCATTGGATGTAATACCTAGATATAACAACAGTTATATTATTAATTTATTTATCACTTTTTTGTACATTAAATACTGTAAACATAAAACATATTTAGAAAATAACAAAGTACATTTAGGCAGCCTTATCGCTAACAAGCAATCTCTTCCAGGCAACCTTATGGCGAAAGAAGCATCTACGATGTAAACAGGTAGTGTCTTAACAGATTTATGTAATATCTTAACTATGGTAAACCTACATATTATACTGTATAATGTGGACATAAATATAAGTATTAGTATACGTAGTATAGTAGTAGTATACGTAGTATACTAATCTTAATATATATATTTCTTGTGTGCTGAACCGATTTGAATGAAATTTTTTGTATGCGTTTGGGTGGCACCGAGGATGGTTTAGAATCACAAATCAGCCCGACAGATGGCGCTGCAGTCGGTAAACAAATATCATGCAGGACAACGTCTGCCCGGTCAGCTAGTATATAATAAAATATGTATATACACAGACACAATAAACATAATACATATATTAAATATTATGTATTCTAACACCACAGAAAAAAAATATTTACAGACAATGACAAATCCGAGATCTTACAAAGATACCACGGTATGAATGGTATATCTTTGTACAACCATGTGTGTGGACGATAACCATAGGTCAGTCCGAACGGTGGTTGGGCGTTGCGAAAAAACTTTTGTCGCCTCCACTTCAACTATAATGACGTCATTTGGAAGATAAGCAGAGGTCAAAAAATATTATTTTTGTTATATGTCCAGTCTACGGCATTCCTGCGCGAGCTTTTGTGAGCCTCATCATTTTCCAGAGACGAAATGAGAGCATTTTTTCAGAACAATCTCAAAAGTCTTCGACAATACATATTTTTAGCAACCAACAGATTGATTGTAATTAATTCGAACCTACTACTCAGCCCACAGATGACCATCTAACTGGAGGAAGCCCGACGATGCAGTGTGCATCGTCGGGATTCCTCCAGTTAGATGGCAGATAATTAGCCTAGTGGGCCACGCTGGCCCCACGGGTTGGCAACAGGGCTTCGTATCAGGTTTTCCTTCTCTTGCGACTCGGTTATGGATATCAAGGGAGCGAATATTTTTTTACTATAGTTAAAAAATCAAATCACTCATTTATTCTTTGTATCAATGTATGACGTCCAAACACGTAAAGAAAAAATGCATTCTACTAATTAAACACGAACTCTATTTACTGATATAAATCCAGTCTTTAGCTAAATGGCATTGATATCGCATTTCTTATTTATCAAGAAATGCAATATTAAATTGTAATTTCAGCCTTCAATTACGTGCGTCAGATTCACACTAAAATCAATTTAACATCACGTTGATTACCAAAGCAAACACGACTGAAGAGGCGCGTGCGCAATGTTACGTCACTTTACAGCGTACAATAACATAAACTGATTCCCCTTTAAAATAGCGATCAAGATTTAGATCGGATCTAGATCGCAGTGAAAATATGAGAACATCAGTCAAACTACAAACCTTCACTATGCGAGATCCAATCAAAAATGAGGAGATACGCTGATGAACTTCACTATAGACCGCGCCAATCTTTGTGGCCGGTCTGAATTTAACCGCATTACGCTGCGCACAACACAAAATCAGGTATCAGCGGAACGTACACGGGGCGGGGAGGCAGGGCACACCCGCGCGCGCCGTTCCTCACCCGCAAGCGCCCTCGCCACCCGCATGTTAGTGTGAGTGAGCTACGTTCGTAATGGTTATGAAATGTACGATGCGCAAGTTCGTGCCCATTAAGACCGGCCATAAAGATTGGCGCGAACTGTACATAGCCCATAGGATTGCCTAACTTAAGTGACAGGCGAGCCAGATATCTCTCAGAACTGACGGCCGATGGGGCAGCAAAGTCCTTGAGTGGCGACCGTGTACCAGAAAGCGCAGTGCCGACTTCCCAGACAGTGAACTAACCAGCTAGTTAAGACAATGATAGATGCGACGGCTCAGGACCGGCCTTCGTGGAAGTCTAGCTGAAATTATGATAATGTCTGCCTTGTTGGTCCTGGGGGTCGGATGCCCGGTTTGATTCCGGAGTCAGGCAAATATCTTTGTGTAAACAGACTCACTTCATCTGAGTCTAGGTGTCATTTATGTTCGTGAATTACACGTTTGTAAACTCCCTGTGCGACAAAGGTAAGGTATCTATCAGCCACAGAAGTCCACTGCTGAACATAGGCCTCCCCCATAGATTTCCAGAATGTGCGATCTCGTGCAGACCGCATCCACCGACTCCCAGCGACCTTTACAAGGTCGTCCGTCCACCTAGTTGGAGGTCTTCCCACGCTCCTCTTTTCCATACGTGGACGCCACTCCAAGACTTTTATGCCCCAGCGGCCATCTGTTCTTCGGGCCACGTGGCCTGCCCATTGCCACTTCAACTGTGCAATCCTTCTAGCTACGTCGGTCACTCTAGTTCTAAGGTAAGGTACAGGTAAATAAAATAAGATGACCACAGAGAAAGGGTAATTAAAACATTAACAAACCCATAAAATAAAACTAAAATAGAGTCTAACGAGTAGCCGACACAGTCGGTAAATTAAAAGGCGATTAGCGGATAATGGAAGAATGCATTAAAATACCATTCTGCAGGTTCGAGGCGCGTGCCAGACTATTTAGGACAATGGCATGGGAGGTGAGATAACTAATTACGTTTCCATTTCAACCGTTTTCACTTGAATAGTATGTTTATTTTCACTGTTGACACATGGTCTCGCGTCAAGTTTCCCTTCCCTTGCGGCTGGGTTATCGGCCATTTTCTTTTGTCGGCAGTTACGACACCCTCAGTCTGGAATGGGATGGTGACAATATGTATTCTCAATCGGTTACCACACGGAAGTTGAAATGTATATTGAGTACATTTGAAAAAAAAGGAAAGAATGTAATAAACCAACTCGCATTACGACATCGAATAATACTTTTAGGGGCGCAAATAAACTGTGATCAAAAAAGCGAACAAACGTAAATACTCAAACTCCGAAACAAACTCGCGTAATATAATGAGTTTCTAAATCTCACCCTGTATTTATTTTCGCTGTACCGTTATGGGCATCTCTGTTTGTTGTCATTATACGTATGTTTTGTTTATATTTATATTGCGAAAGGGCTTGGCTACTGTGGCTTTTGAGTGGTTTTAAATGTAGTAACTGACCAATAAAAAAAAATAAAAAAAACTAGCATTTAATACCTGGTAGTTAATATTCCGTGTGGTGATTTAAAATGCATAGTGTCGCCACCTCATGCCATCCTGAGAGTGTCTTTAGAGCCGGCAAAAGGAAATGATGCGGCCGAAAACCGCCTGGCCAGCGGGGCACAGTAGGCTAATTACCCTCCATGTAATTGGACGAGGCCCGTCCACAGTGGTTCATGTATGGGCTGAGTAGTAGTACCTAATCATCATCATCATCATCATCATCATCGTCATTTCAGCCAAAAGACATCCACTGCTGGACATAGGCCTCCCCCAAGGAAAATGACTGCCTCGTTGGTCTAGTGGTTAGATGTGCCGCCTTTGGATCAACGGGTCCCGGGTTCGATTCCCGGGTCGGGCAAGTGTCTTTGTCTAAACCAGAGGCACTGGATCGGAGTCTGGGTGTCATTTCTATCTATAATATGTATGTATTAACAAAAAAAAATTGTATATATTTAGTTTATCATCCATCTCGTTACCATAACACAAGCATTAAGTTGCTTAGCTTGGGACGAGATGGCGTTGTGTGAAATGTCCAAGGATATTTATTTATTATATTATGGATTCCCACAAAGGCCGGTCCTGGGCCGCCCGCATCCATCTCACTTTGTATTTTATACATATTGTTCAAAGTAAGAACAAAAGGGCCACAATTGAAACAATATCAAAACCCACAAAATATGTTTTCATCGGAAGATTTCGGCATAGCTTCTTGGTCGAATATTATATTTAAAGATTATTTGCTCCCCATTTTATGGTTAGGTTTATAATTAACTGTTTCTTTGTACTTTTGAAGACAACTGTCATCTAGTCTCTCCCGCGACCACGACTGCTGCAAAGCATTCGGAACGTCGGGAATTAAATAATGTAATATACACGCGATAAATCGAATAAAAAGTGTTTAATTTTAATCACTACATAGTATAAAACAAAGTCGATGTCGTCTGTCTGTCCCTATGTATGCTTAAATCTTTAAAACTACGCAACGAGGATTTTGAAGCGTTTTTTTAGCAGATAGAGTGATTTAAGAGGAAGGTTTATATGTACAATACATGCACAATTGCACCTGTGCGAAGCCGGGCCGGGTCGCTAGTGTATAATAATCGCGAAAACCTAAGAAATCATTAAGTTTACCTTTTGTCGGCTCTTACGACACCCTAAGAGGGGAAGGGGGTGGTTACAATATGTATTCTATATC
Source organism: Clostera curtula (assembly GCA_905475355.2). Classification (NCBI taxonomy): domain Eukaryota; kingdom Metazoa; phylum Arthropoda; class Insecta; order Lepidoptera; family Notodontidae; genus Clostera; species Clostera curtula. The sequence continues at coordinate 18,941,402 of FR997796.1, read as the reverse complement.
CGTCACCACACGGGCCATTTAATCTTTCGTCTCTATGTAAATTCACCAATCAGTACGCCATTACGATTGCCGTTTAACATCGGCGTTCTTACAGGACAAACTTAGAATGTTTCCTTCACTACATGAGCTACGCGGGTACGAGATCAACGCACACGGAGCCGCGGGCAAACGCTAGTTTATTAATCGGTTGAAATTGAGGCGTGTTCTAACTTTTCAGCTAGCAAACTAGACCAAGATCAAACAGTTGTGTTGCTAACTAAAACATCCGTCTCACACCACGCAACGTGCAACATGGAGATGGTGGTCGGCGACTTTTTAAAAGTATAGATGCTTTAACAAACTGTACATGTTTCTACAGGTCGTAGTTATGTACATGGCTCTGTTGTCTTACATTACTGTCTTGGTCTAGGGGTTGGCTGTGCCGACTTTGGATGCCTGGTTCGATTCCGATGTCGGACAAATGTCTTTGTGTAAACCAGAGGCACTTGCTCTTAGTCTGAGTGTCATTTCTGATTATGAATTAAAACGTTTGTAGTTTCTAAACTGCCCGGTAGTGGCTCATTTATGGGTTGAGGAGTAGTATAGTAGTAATAAACAGCCCCCGCCATACAGGTATTTAAGGTAGTGTTTTCGTGATAAATATTAAAAACAAATTTTGCGTTTGTCACTGTGTTCAGGAGGTCAAGGTCGCAGAAAATAGCAGACTTGACCTTAATAGTTGAATGGATATCATCATCATAATTTCAGCCCATAAATGACCGACTACTGAGTCGGGCCTCGTTCAAGTTCATGGAGGTAAAATAGCCTACCGTGCCACGCTGGCAAGACTGGTTGGCACAGGGTTTGCATCAAATTTTCCTTCTCTTGCGGCCACGTTATCGGCCTTGTCTTTTCCTTTTGTCGAGCCTTACGTCACCCTCAGGATGGACTGGGCTGGTGACACTATGTATTCTAAATTCGTCACCACATATATTTGTTATTGTTATTTTTAATAAAACTATGCGACGTGATTTTTTTATATTACGATTTAAACTAAGAACACTGATTAGCAGTGTCTAAATATTTGAACACGTCAATGGCATTTCGCAGTACTAATAACACCGCGAAACGCCTTAAATCACATAAGATTAACGATTTGTATAGCAAAACGAGCTGGATGTGAAGCGTTCTGGGTATCGCTGCACTGTGGAACGATATGTATATAATGGATATGTGCGCATTACGTCACAACGGATGCACTTACATTTGGTACATTTTATGGGTTTTTTGTTGTATATACGATTGTCGGGTTCCTGTGATTGTATTACCAAAAATCTTTGCAAAACTGTACAAAAATAGCCTGCTTACGACCTTCGTATAAAAATGTAAATGCTAGTTAAAGGCCGCTGCATACGTGACGGGATTTTATACGGACGGGACGGGACGGGAATTATTGCAAACTTCGTTTTGATACAAAATATATATAAAATCGTCGCCGACGATGTTTAGCACGTCCCGTGAGTGCCACGTTCCTGTCCCGTTCGTGAAATATGCACTTTCATATACATTTTGTATCAAAACGATGTTTGCAATAATTCCCGTCCCGTCCCGTCCGTATAAAAACCCGTCACGTATGCAGCGGCCTTAAACTATACAATTGGGTTGAAAATAATAATTTCAGCCAAAAGACGACCACTTCACGACACAGGCCTCCTCTAAGGATTTTCACAAAGACCGAGACAAAGCCCGCATCCATCGTTTTTCAGCGACCTTAACCAGGTCATCGGTCCACCGTGTGGCAAGCCTACTACTACCTATACTTATGAAACCTAGCAAAAGAAATAACAATTCATATTTTGTTAGCACACAATTTCAACAAACGAGAGCCGTTCGGCCGTATAAAGGCCATATGACGCGCATTTACGTATTAAAACAAACAATATAAAACTTCAATGCACGTGAAATTTAATAATGTACCGGCAGATGTGACGGTGCGTTGGAGCCATGCTGAAAACTGATACAGTGACTTTCGTAATAAAAAAATCGTTTTATCAAAAAATTAAAACAACCTTTAAAAAAATAAAACAAATAGTCTAAAATGATCCTTAAACAACCATTTGAATTTGGTACCTTGAACTATATCCTAATTAAAGTCAATGTCAATATAAGTTGGCGTTGACTTCAAATGGTAGTTTTGAAAATTGGTGACGGCCAAAATAATTATTTGTTCTTTAAGCGATTCTTAGATACATAAGCGTCTAAAATAATCTTAATTTGAGTCAACAGACCGACTTCCAAATCGTCAATAATAAAACAATAACCAACCATTTGAATCGTTTTTGAAGTCGATTGAACAGACGACAAAACACCACGGGGCGCGCAGTCTAGGCCTTACACAATCGTCTAAATCCATAATCATAGTCGCCTTGCCACACGCATTGGACACAAGAACTTGCAGTTGCTTCGTGTCGGATTGGTACTTCAAAATAAAATAGCAGGACCAAGATGAGGTCGGTGCTATGAAAAAAAAAAAACGTATCAAAGCAGGTGTACACGGGAAAAAGCCCTATCATAATAGCTTAGTATATATACACAGGCGTATTTTGAAAGCAACTCAGTACGACAACTTATGGGCGGATTTGAATTAAATTAAAATTAGCATCGAATAAACTTTGTCCGAAGTGTGCATGTGGCGGTTGAAATAAAAAAAAACTAGCGCTGCAGATAATATTTTATGTCTTGCAAAAAAAGGTATAGTAATGAGCAACATAAATATGTATGAATACTGGTTATTGAAACGTTGTCGAGCATAACGACTAAAGTAAAAAAATCTAATAAAATGTTACTGGACTTGTGATAACAACTGCAAGATTACAATCTTATTTCTTGCGTTTATTTTATTACTAACGGACCCGACAGACTTCGTCCTGTCAAAAAGATAGCGGTATTATAGTGCAAATTGACTCTTTAACGATAGGAACACACCTACATTGCTTAGACAACAGTGAGTGGTTGTAATTTAATATGAACTTTATACAATAGCATTATAGCTCAAATTGTCACTACGTTTTAGTTAGAAAACGTTTGCATGGGAAAAAGAAAAAGGCTGATTTTCTGTTTTTTTCCGGCAATTATTCGAATTTTACTCATCGTAAAAAACATCCTTGAACTTAACGAAAATTTAAAAAAAAAAATTGGCCAAATTGGTCCAGGCGTTGTTGAGTTATGCGCTTACCAACATATAAGTAGATAAATAGATAAAGATAATAGATAAAAGATGTTCCACTAATGTGTCAATTTGTGTATACACAGACATAGGCATAGATTATGATGCATATTTCCAATCGACTTCAAATTTGAATTCAATTGTATTAATTTATTTTTATTGTTTTCGTAAACTCGTATTATTGTTTGTTAACTTGATCATTTATAACCGAATTTGGAAATAGATTATTTATCCTCCTCCTCAACTCATAAATTACCCATTACTGAGTCGGGGCACCTCCAGTTATATGGAGGGTAATTAGCCTACTGTACCGCGCTGGCAATAGTAATGGTTCCATAAGAATATATCCAATTGAAATTAAATGCAGACGAAGAGTTTGTTAATGATAAAAGCAAATCCAAATATATCATAAATGAATCGCGTTCATAGAATTCATAAAATCTTAAGACATTTAAAATAGCATTAGTCCAGTCGAGATAGACATAAAAGTAGCCTCAAATAGAAAAATAGCGATTTTTTTAAACGGCAGGGGGGGGGGGTGTTGGAAGTATAAATCTCGATTTTCGAACTAATCGCGGGAGAGAGTTCGCCATCTTGTATTAAAGTTTTTTTTGTTTTTCTGAAATAACTCGTTGTTTTCAACTTTCGAGCTTCATATCTAAAGTTGTTGGAAATTTAATTTACCACAAGTTTCATCATCATCATTTTTACGCTAGGATCAATATTTGCAGAGTATCGTTATAGTACCAAGTATATAAAAAAAAATCAAATTTCCCCGGATTTATTTCCCGGAAAAAACGCACCCCGGATTTTTTTCTATAGAAATGTCTATCTCGATGAAAATCTCCCCAAAGGTTAATAACCTAAATGGAACACCAAGAAATCTAAATATATACGAAAAATTTTACATTAATCAGCGAATGATGGATAAAATAAAATGCTAATTCTTTTCCCAAGTTACCAGATCAACCGGCTTAGGTAAGCAGCGTTAGTCTAGATTCAAGGTAACGTAACGTGTCTGTTATCTTTGCAATTCAAAACAGGAGCTATTTTATTCAGGTGGACGTCTGCGGCTACAAGAAAATATTCGTATTCATATAACTAAGGGAGCTTGTAGACATAACAATAGTGAAAATAATAAGTAACGTCTTCAATTAACGAATTCAATGTTATTATAATTATACTTCTACTACTAATACTCAGCCCATACATGACCCATTACTGAGTCGCTCCTCTTCCAATTTCATTGAGGGAAAAATTACCCTACTCTGCCATGTTGGCCAGATTTACTGGCCAAGTTTTACCGTTTTACCGGCTCTTACGACACCCTCAGAATAGAATAGGATTGTGACACCATGTATCTTCATCCGTCAACACAAGGACATAATCCGTCGCCACTCATAGGTAATAATACATCTCTGTAAACATATTTGAACATGATATGTCCTCACAAGCTGCAGTTACAACATTAGGGAAGGCAGTCCAGCAGTGGACCTAATTGTCAAGTCAATTGGGTCCAATATTGGACGGAGATGACGAATATCTTTCAAATCACGCATACTATATAACAAAATAATAACTGATTCCATAAATGAAATGCCCTAACGATATCTAAAACTCTTCACACGATGACGCAAGTGCAAATTCCTCGTGATTGGATTAATTAAGCCTATATTAAACATGAGAAAACATTCACCAAGATCCACGCTCATATTTAATAAACATGTCAATTGAAAACGAACCGTACGAAGCATCGGCCGACGTTGGTTTACAAAATGTGATAGATAGTTGAAATAAACATAGGTACGAAAGTTTACATTACGCGCATAATGAGCTAGTTGAGAAAACATACAACACATAATTCCTGGCTATAAAACGGATTTATATGGATAACCCAATGATTAAATGTGCCGAGTTATTTCGACGCTGTCTTATGATATAGAGATTTTAGCAAAATGTGGTAGCAAATTTTTGATAAGTATCAATGTGTTTTATTATAATAACTAATACTTCTTCATAGTAAATCGATATAATGAAACTCATTTGAAATTGAGATATAACCAGTAGGTTCCTTAGACACAGAAAACGTTTTGATGCAAATAAAAACACTATTTTATCAACGTCAAGCCACAGTTTTAATTAATAAATTTAAATTATAGTGACTACATAAAACTAGTAGATAGCATTAGAAATCATACAATTTTATACTGTTGTAACAAAATTTTTAGCCATCCATCGTAACGTATGTAAAGTAATGGTGCTGTGTAAAAATTATTTGTCTATGTTGAAGTTTGTGTGAAATATTGACGCTTAATTAATGAGTTTTACCAAAAACTATAGAATCTAATGAAAACCTGCAAACTAGCTATTGTTATCATTATCCTACAAGATTAGTAAACTGGCTATTAAATTGTTTCTTGAATTTTCGGAATTGATTTCTAGAGTTAAACAATTCAAAATCAAAATGTTTTTTATTCGAATAAATTCTAGCGAATGCTTTCAAATAGTCAAAGATTTTAAGAGAAAACAAAATTAAAAATAAAAATCATAAAATAAAATTAATAATTTAGTTTTTACCACCGGTTCGGAATGCCATTCCATAGAGAAGAGCCGGCAAGAAACTCCATGGTTGATTGAAATTGCTTATGCTTTGTTTTTTTTTCTGATTTTTTTTTCACTTCATCTGTATCACTAGTCCCATCGATCTTTTCATTAAAGCTATAGGGCTTTTGTTACGCCCTGTACAACGAAAATATCTTCTGAAGATTAGTAATGCAGATTACAAAGTAGTGTTCAATACTCATCATTCAAGACAGCCATATGGTCCATAAAATGATGAATCCAAGCAAGATAACAGACATATCCGATAAATGAACTAGAATTAATCTCAGCCAAATACAAGGAAGCTACAGTCCACCGCATAAGGATATGATATCATCACTAATTGTAAAATGAGTATAGGATCTAAAAAATCTAAGCACTAGCATTCACGCATACCAGACCTTTCAGAAAACATATGGCATAAATAAATAGCGGGAGACATCAATCGTTATTTCCGAATTAGAAAACTAAACTAAATGTAATTTGGACTCCTATAAAGATAAGCGACTATTGATACAATCGATAACATGGATTACCGGTGTTGTTATCGATAACACTGCTCCGGTTATAGGTGTAGGATGTTCACTTAATGTTATCGATCTTTTTAATTATAGAACTCGTGTTTTAATACGTATTAAAAAAATAAAATTAAGACTTATCTTGAAACAAATATGAGTTGTTTAATACCAAAACTATGAAAATAATACCTGTTTTATATGGTATCTCTAATCTGAATTTTTTCAATATGTCTTTTTTATGTAGAA